>OY728135.1:1895772375-1898272375 GCA_963277665.1 Viscum album | reverse complement strand
CCCTATTTAACAGCCCCGGTCCCCACCGCTGTATGCCTAACCCCCCCCCCCCCTGGCTGGACTGATTTACCCCTTCTAGAATACACTTTCCATTCACCCGTGTGGTCCCGAGTCCTATTACTAGTCGCCCCTTAAAGAGCAGTCTTGTCCTCAAGGTTGCACGAAGGGAACTGGTTTTGTATGATGAACTGGTCCTCCCAACTTGCCTCCTCGACCGGTTTATTCTGCCACTGAATGAAAACTTGCGGCTGCAGAACGCCATCCAGGAGCTGGGAGCGGCGTGACAGTATAGCAATGGGTTTGGGATGTGGTGTTTCATCACCATGCAGATCGTGGGGCAGAGACTTGGAGACGGCTTGCTGTCCCACTGCCCGTTTGAGTTGAGAAATGTGGAAAGCTGGGTGGATCCGGGCAGTGGAAGGGAGGTCCAACTGATATACAACACAACCAATTTGCTTGAGGACGGTAAAGGGATCATAATAACGGGGAGATAGCTTCTGGTTGATTCGACGAGCCAAGGAGTGCTGCCTGTGTGGCCGGAGCTTAACATAAACCTGTTCCCCTATAACAAAAGTGTCAGAACGATGACGGATATTAGCCTGGAGGCACATGATATCATTGGATCGTGCGAAGTGATGCTGCAGCCGCTTTAATGCCTCTGTTCGATCCAAGACAGCCTGGGCAACAACTTCAACCTTGAGTTCAGATGGCAGAAAATTAATTATTGCGGGAGGCTTCCGGCCAGAAACAACTTCAAAAGGAGTGGTGTTCGTAGAAACATGCCAAGTTGTATTGTAGGAATATTCTGCCCACGGTATCCAGAAGAACCAATTTTTGGGCTGGTTCCCGGAAAAACATAGAAGATAGGTTTTGAGGCAACGGTTGACCACCTCCGTTTGGCCGTCCGTTTGTGGGTGGTAGGCGGAACTAAAACGTAACGAGGTCTCTTGTAATTTGAAGAGGGCTGTCTAGAAATGGCTGAGAAATATTGGGTCTTGGTCACTTACAATGGACTGAGGGATGCCATGGAGTTGAACAAACTCACGGAAAAAAAGATCAGCGACTTTTGCGGCAGTTTATGGGCGTTTCAGCAGTATAAAGTGTGTATATTTAGATAGACGATTGACCACAACGAAGATGGTATCATAGCCGCGTGACTTAAACAGTCCCGTAATGAAGTCCATAGACAAATCTGTTCAAACAGCGTGGGAAATGTTCAGGGGTTGCAGAAGTCCAGCCGGTGACAGAGTGGATTACTTGTTTTGTTGACAGGTGGCGCATTGGTGGACAAAGTCTTGCACCTGTTTTTTCATTTCTAGCCAATATAAAGTGGCAGCCAATCTCCGGTAGGTCCTGTAGAAGCTAGAATGACCACCCTGTGGTGTAGCATGATTTTCCTCAATGAGCTGGGGCAACCAGGGTGAAGTGGTTGGTAAAACGAGCCGTCCCTTATAAAGTCCCTTGGTGTAAGGAAAAATGAGGGGAAGTGTGCTGGCCAGATTGGAGGGTCTGGAGGATGTTTTGAAGCTGAGGATCCTCCGAAATGTGTTGAAGCCGGGTACGGCTATCCTCCCACTGTGGGGTGGGGTGGACTGTAGCAGGTATATTGTGGCCTGCTCAGTGCGGCGGGACAAAGCGTCTGCCGCTGAGTTGTCACGGCCAGGTTTATATTTGATATCGAAATGATAGCCCAATAATTTGGCTATACAGTTTTGTTGATCCGCCGTAGCAATCCGCTGGTGTAAGAGGAATTTCAGGCTGCATTAGTCAGAATAAACGATAAAAGGACGACCCAAAAGATAAGGGCGCCAATGTTTAATGGCTAAAACCAAAGCCATAATTTCCTTTTTGTAGGTAGATTTCGCCAAATTATTAACCCAATAATGCCTTGCTGAAGAAGGCGATTGGTTGGTGATGTTGCATGAGAGCCGCCCCAATACCTGAACCCAAGGCGTCACATTCCAGTTCAAAGGGCTGGGTGAAATCCGGTAAATGACTGGGGTTTGTGTTATGAGTTACTTGAGAAGAATAAACGCTTCTGTAGCATCGGGTGTCCATGTGAAGCCATTGGTCTTGGTAAGAGCTGTGAGGGGTTGGGCAATGGCACCATAACCTTGGATAAACCGGCGGTAATACCTGGTGAGACCCAATAACCCGCGGACCCCTTTTACTGTTTGAGGAAGAGGCCTGTCCAGTGCTGCCTGGATTTTGTTGGGATCCATTGATGTGCCTTCTGAAGAAATAACATGACCCAAATATTCCACTGTTGAGCAAAATGGAACTTGCTTTGATTGACAAATAAATGGTTGTCCAGGAGAACTTGCAAAGCAGCAGTGAGGTGGGAAAGGTGCTACACCCAATCAGAGCTGTAAACGAGAATATCATAACAAAAATCAAGATAAATTTGCGAAGGGACGAAATAAATCGTTCATGGTGACCTGAAATGTAGAGGGAGCATTAGTGAGCCCAAAGGGCATGACTAAATACTCATAGTTGCCATTGTGGGTCCGGAATGCCGTTTTCTCCACATCCTCATCACGCATCTGAATCTGATGATACCCAGATTTGAGATCTAGTTTGGAGAAATAGACCGCACCATGCAGTTCATCCAATAATTCTTCCACCATTGGGATTGAAAATTAGTCGGGAATAATTTCTTTGTTGAGAGAGCGATAGTCGACACAAAGGCGCCATGAACTGTCCTTTTTAACCAGCAGAACGAGACTGGAGTAAGCATTGCAGCTTGGACGAATGATGACGGCGCGCAACATTTCTTGCACCTGGACTTCTATTTCAGTCTTTTGGCAACGGGGATACCTGTAATGCCGAACCATGATTGGTTTATGAGCAGCCACAGGGCGAATTGCATGATCCTAGGGCTGACGAGGGGGAAGGTCTGTAGGAGCCCAAAAAACTGCTGCAAACTGAGTTAAAAGTTGGGACAAACTATGGTGCTGATGGGTTATCAATGTTGGAACAGGAGCAGGGGTTTTGCCACCCAGCAAGAGCCGATGATAACCACTTGGAATTGGGTGAAGGAGCCGATATTTCAAGGAATTTGCAGGTTGTAGTGGGGGATTTGTTTCTTGATTGCAGTAAGTACGGTTATCAACCGTGAATTTCCTGACCATAGATTGCCAGTTTGTGTGGACATCTCCCAAGGTACGCAGCCACGCAACACCTAATATTAAATCCAAACCTCCAATATCCAGAATGTGGACGTCAACCAAGCAAGTATAATCGCCTATTGAAAGAGTCAACCGAGAGTAAAGGCCCTGAGACCAGGCTGTGTGCCTATCCCCCAACTGAATGCGCATCCGCTGGGGTTGCGCATTGGGAAGTTGAGGAAATGAACCAGCTATGGAGAGATGAAATTATGTGTGGCGCCACTATCAACAAGGACGAGGATCGGAATTCCAGTAAGAGAACCAACAATTTTCATGGATGGTGGCCCGAGGGGAGTCCGCTGCTGGCCAGAGGGACAAATATCCAGATGCTGGTTTGCCATGATGTTGCATGTGGCATCAGGTGGAGAATCAGGTTGAGTGGAGGCGGATGGTAGCGGGGCTTGCTCATCAGCATCAGAATCATCTTCACTGAGAATAAGGATCCGCAGTTGGGGTTGGCGCATCTATGGGTGGGGGTATATGGCAATGCGCAGCGAAAACAGAGGCCCTTGCGCCAACACTCTTCCCACTCCTGCATAGAGAGATGTCACACACCCCATGCCGGAACATGGGGGTGTTTAGACACGTCCGAAGAGGGGCCGTTGAATCTCAGAGGGTCGCGGAAATGGGAGCGGGAAGTGGAGTTACCTGGCAGAAGTGATGAAGAACGAGGATGAAGCGGAACAAAATTACACTCACGACTAGAACCAGTAGAATGCAAAGGAACGCCTTGAATTGAAGAACCGATGCTGCGATGGAGAGAAAGTTCAACATGATGGGCTAACCGCATAGCCTGCAGTCGCGTGATGAGATTGTATATACGAACCCAGGTGCGAATCTCATCACGCAAACCATGTAAAAAATAAATGACATATTGTTCTTCGGGCTGCTGAGGTAAGAGTGAAGCCAAATACTCAGTGTTCTATATATTCCTGGATAAAATTCTTTTGGTGAAGAGGGGCAAGTTCTTCATAAGGATTCTGTATCTCCAGGCCACTGAAGCGCTCCAACAATTTGGTGCAAAACAGAGGCCAAGCAAGATCGGGATAGACCTCCTGGAGTATTGTGAACCAATGAATGGTAAGACCCTCCATACTGACCTGTGCGAGATGAATCTTCATGGCATCCGTAGTGTGGTCAATACGGAAATATAATTCAGCTCGGGTGAGCCTGCCACAAGGATCCGCGCCATCAAAGACTGGCAGCTCAACGTGGCGACCCACAGTATAATGATAGTAGGCTTGGGAAACGTCGTCCGCACTAGGTTGAGGATCAGAAAAAGGAAGAGCGGGACAAACATCAGTTAACGTACCAGAATCGGCGGAATGCAAGGATTACTTCTCACGTTGACGAAACATGAGTTGACGAAACATGAGTTGACGAAACTCCATTTGAGTGGCCATCTCCTGATCCCAGCGATGCTGGCCTTGCCGTAGATCGTGAACACCCTGGTGGAGATCAACAATTGAAGTAGACAAACTGAGATAGAGTTGTCTCAATAGCGCCCAGACGAGCTTCAATGGCGTCCACTCGGGAGTGAGTTCGCGTTTCCATGGCAAACAAATCGAAAGCAGCAGAGTGCAAGGGGGTGCACGCGCAGCAGGTCAGACCAAAATGATAGAGATGACCAACCAATATTGGAATGTATTCAGGGATCTGTACCAGAATTACAGTGAAAGTTTGGGAAAACAAAGAAAAAAAGAGGCAGAGAACAGACCCTCGAGAGCACCCACTGTGGCCCCCCGCCCGAAAACTAACTGTCCTACTTCTCTAAACAAAAGGATACCCTGATCCACTTTCCACACACCCCTATACAGCCCTAGTCCCCACCAGTGTACGCTTAACCACCTCCCCCTGGTTGGACGTATTTACCCATTCTAGAATACACTTTCCATTCACCCGTGTGGTCCCAAGTCCTATCAGCTATATTCTCACTGATGGATAGTCTTTCACGATCTTTTGGCGAATCAAGTGTGTGGTAGAGGTACATTGCATGGTGGTGTCTATGTGTTGGACCCGACTTCTTCCTTTGCATGTACGTCGCATTCTGCTCGTGCTTTAAATCTCATTTTTTAGCATGGTCTTCTATCTCTTTCAGTTCTCTAGTGTCTTTATCCCAATCTAGGTTCTCTTTGATGGAGTCCCTGTCCCAACTGAGGCATGAGTGTCTTTACTGGTGAATTATGTTTGTCTGTTAGGGGAAGTAAGAGCATCCAACGCCACATGGAGGGGGGATTTGTTAGTTTGGTAGGGGTGAGGGCTGTTATATGTAGGAGCGGGGGTGAGAGTGGAGGAGGAAGGAATATTTTGGGCTGGTCAGGCAGATCAACCGTGAGGCTTGGGCACGAGTGCTAGGTGCCTCTCGATTCTTCTTATTCTCTTACACCCTTCCTCTCCTCCATAGCCTTCTTCGACCTCCACTGTAACTCTAGTGTAATCATTTCCTATATATCTCTATATACAAGAAGTCGGTCATTTGTTTCTCTATCAATTGGCCAAACCTTCCATTTTTCATCATCTCCCTCCTCGGATGCGTGATCCACCATTCTTCATCACCTTTTTTTGCCGGCTTCATTGAGACCATAGGAGGCACGCACTGACGGAATACGTTTTGAGGAGGTGCGCATTACCGCCTCATGTTCAGTGGCGACGCACATGACTGGGAGAAGCATTGGTGTTCATCTTCACTCCTGCCGAGGAGTCGTCCACTGCTAGCTTTTTTCTAAATGATCGAACGTGGCGCACATCGCTAGGACTTTGCTTAGAGGCGACGTGCACTGCGGGCTAGTGTTTAGTGGCGTCGTGTTTGGCCGGATCGCAACAGACTGCCTGTCGTTCTTCTTCACCACCTATTCCGAGGATGCGTACACACTATTGGTTTCGTCTTAGTAGAGTTGCGCACTGCTGGTGCACCTTCAGACACTATGCATACTCTTGCCTTCGTCTTCTCCACCGTTACCAAATGCTCATGGAGACCTCTCACCAGCTTCTTCTTGATGCCTTGGAGCATTGTTTGCGAACCCTTGAAGCAACGACATTCTGTCTGACGTTTATGGTACATTCATCTATAAAAGGAGCAAATAAACTTTCGAAATACCTTGTTCAGTTTGTTGCTTTGCTTGGATAAGAAGTTCTTGTTGCAGCAGGCGCCTCCGCCTTCTCTGTCGACCACATTGCCTGTGGCGCCTTCTGCAGCGTTTGTCGCTATGGGGGCAGTGGGCCGCGACAAAGCAGCTTTGATTAGACTACTGTTGGGGCGACACGAGTTTTCACCTTCTCTGACGATCACGTCGCCTGAGATGTTTTCTCCGACGTCCTGCACTATAGAGGTGCAGGAGCGCGATGCGGTGACATTAACCGGTTTGACGTTGACATATTCCGTCATGCAGGAAAAGGACTAGGGAGTGCCGACCGATGCACGACAGCTCAAGGAGGATAGTACCTCACACTCATTTGGTGTTGATGTCATTGAGAAACAGACCGAAGGTGCTCTCGGGATGGCGATGGCGACAGTTGGCACATATGAACCAATGCTCATCATCCGACGACTTGAGCTCCAGCGTTTGACGCCACAGATCCACGACATGGCTCACTCGTGCAAAGTTCGGTGTCTGGAACGGGCCACAAGCTGGTCTACAAGTGGGGGTATGCGGATGGATTCAACTGCATGGCCCAACAACCCAATTACAGACAATCTACTTGGCCAGGCAAGTGGCACCGGCTAAGATGACAAGAGTAGGTCCCCGGGTTTCTGGCGGACCATACAATTTTTACAGCCAAGAAGTGGGGTTGTGGCAGTCGTTATTGCAGCCCAGTTCACAGCAGCCCACAAGGGGCTTTCTAGGTGGATGGAGGGGCAGTGATACAAAACGAGGAACCCCTAACTTCATCTCTCCAGATAGGGTCTGCGATGGAGCATATGAGAGATTGTTTGACATACCTATGTGGGGGGGGGGGCACGTGTAAAGAACCACAACAACACTATTTTAAATTTCTATTGCTACTTGGTTATGCCCAATGCTCAAAAGCAGAGAAGTATGTAGGAGTTCGTTTGGATCGCCTGCATAGAAAGAACACCTTTCTTCAGTCTTGAGGACAAGACTGAATTTCAAGGTTGGTGCGAGTGATAGTGACCTGACCACAATTGGGAAACTCTTTCTAGAAGGGGTAGAATTGTCTTTCTAGGGGGAGGGTTGTTAGGCCAGCTGAGGGATTTTTTAGCTAAGCTGGTCCCACGTAGGGGCTGTTATAAGCGGAGGGTTGAGCGAGGGAATGAGGGAGAAGAAAGGAATATTGAGAGGGCTATTTACGTAGTTCGGCCACAAGGCTTGGGATTTGGCCGAGGCTTGGGCGAGGAGCAACAACGCATCTCGAAGTATCTTCTCTTTCCTCTTCTCCTACTTGTATTTTTGTTCCTGTTTCTCAATAGACAAGTAGTCTGTTCTCTGTTTCACATTGGGTTCACCAGATCGAGCCCAAGAGGAACCAACTCAGTTTCTTCAGTCTTGAGGACAAGACTGTTTTCAAGGTGTGGCGAGTGATAGTCTATGTCCTAGCAGGGGCATGAGTATTGTTAGTGGTTAAGTTGAGTAAAGTCCCACATTAGACTTAAGGTATTGTGTTATGTTTATTATTCATTATAAATAAACACCACGGTTTCCCTTAGTGAGACATCTTGGGTATTGAGTTACTTGATCCTCCATTTTAGCATGGTATCAAAGGAGGTTTAACCAAACTCTCCCGTCTATCCCCTCTCTTCTCATCTAGGTTTTTCTCAAGGATTTCCCACCTGTGGGGGGCGGCGACTCCCAGTAGAATCATTCTAGTCGGCTGCCCCCTACCTTGTGCGCATTCCTTGATCACCGTCGAAGCCCTCTGCCGCTGTCGGCGCCTCTCATTTTCGCCAGCCGCTCGGCGCGCATTGGCTCTCTCTGTGTGATGCCCTCATCTCTAGCCGCGACAACCCTCCTGCTCGACGGACCCGATGGAAACCCCCTTTTTTTAGAATGGAAACCCCGTACCTCACAACGAGGTAGGGTGCTTAATTTATAGATGTGAAAAGGAGTACAAAAGATTACCCACACCGATATGGGATACAAATATTAAAAATATCTAACTCTTAACACCCCTCCTCTAGCTGGGATGTATATATTTATCATGCCCAACTTGTTGCACAAAAATTGGACATGTGGTCCAGACACCCTTTTTGTGAGAACATCTGCAAGTTGATTAGAGATGTGAACATGTCCGAAAGTGATCTTCTCAAAATTTTCTTGAACGAAATGACAATCAACTTCAATATGCTTGGTCCGCTCATGAAAGATTGAATTTGTGGTAATCTTGATAGCAGTTTGATTGTTACACTCGCGTGTCATCCTCATTGGTTCCCTCTTCTCATCGTTTCAAGATTTCGCACCGCCAGCTCCATTTCTCCACGTGCCGAAGCTAGAAGGCTCATAAGAACGAGCTTTTACATGAATCAACTGTTCGGGAGGTCGCGATCCACACCAGCGCCGCCGTGCAAAGCGCTCGCACGCCCCCTTCCTGATACAGGCACCCACGACCCAGGCGTCACTCTTTTCTGCTCGGGTTCTTCAAATCTGCTCATTTCTTGTGTGCAACCTGTTGTGAAATGTATTTTTTGCCTCTATCAGGTTCTCCGTTGCTCTCTGTTGTTCCTAAGCCCTTTGCTGTTAACCAAAATCAATTTAGGGTTCGCAAAGTTGGACGTCGTTTCACCCGGCCGTTTTGAGGCCGTTTTTCGGTCGCCGTTTCATCCGGCATCTTCAAGCAAGGGTCGTCCTTAGCATGAGAGTTCTATGATGGTCATATTTTCTTTAGCAACCATGGAAGGGAGTGCCACATGTGGAGCAAAATCAATGGGCAATGCATGCAGGGATGCTATCCTTTTTACTTTTTTTTTTAATGTATTCAAGCTGGGCATGTCCATCTTGAGGGGAGTATTAGCAGTATGTGAATGTTTCTCTTTTGTTTTCTTATGTATCCAAGCTAGGTACATCTAGCTTGTGGAGGAGTGTTAGAGATTAAGTTGAGTTGAGTCCCAAATCAGACTTAAGGTATTATGTTATCTTTATTATTTATTATAAATAGACGACAAGACCTCCCTTAGCAAGACATCTTGGGTACTGGGTTACTTGATCCTCCATTTTAACAAGTATCTCTACAGGGGAGTTATGCTAGTCTGTTAGGGGTAGTGGGAGCATCCGGGGCTGCACGGAGGGGGGATTTGTTAGTTTGTTAGGGGGAGTGTTGTTATAAGGAGCGGGGGTGAGTAGAGGAGGAAGGAGGAAGGAATATTTTGGGTTGCTTAAGCAGATTGGCCATGAGGCTTGAGTGGGAGTGTTAGGTGCTTCTCGATTCTTCTTATTACACTCTTCCTCTCCTCCATAGTCTTCTTCTACCTCCACTGTAACTCTACCGTAGCCATTTCCTATATTTCTCTATATACAAGAAGTCGGTCCTCTGTTTCTCTCTCACTTTTCCATCTATTTCTTGTGAGCTGTGTCATTTCCCCAAGCTTCACTGGAGCACGTATGTTCCTCGGTGGCAAGAGTGGGTGGAGAGCCCATTCAATTGCATCAGAGTCAACTATACTGTTGCACTTTTGACTTCCAGCCGGCAGCCACTGTAGCACTTTTTACAAAAGTGACCGCCTTTCACTATAGCGACGCAGACTTCTTGTTCGGAATAGTGGATCGTCTTCTTCATATGTAGCCTATTTGGGGCTAGGGGTTCTTACTGAAAAACTCTGTAATTGTGCTCCCGATTATAGTGAATATTATGCCTCTCCGTGGACGTAGGGATTATTCCCGAACCACGTAAATCGTTGTGTCCTTTGTTCCTTTTTTTTTCCTTTTTACCCTTTTTTTTTCGTCGTTTCTGTTGCTGGAACTCCCGGCGTTTCCGCAAGAACCGACTAAGCAGGAATTGATCGGTTTAAGCCCTTCATCAAATTTTTCATGCAAAGGGCTCGAAGCCTGAAGTATTTTTTGGGGATTGAGGTATCCCGATGCTTGGAAGGTTTTTTTTTTGGTTTCAATGGAAATATGTTTTGGACATATTACATGAGACAGGGATGACTAATGTAGGCTCTATTGACACTCCTCATCTAGGTAAGAAATCCCTCTCTATCGAGAGAGATATTTTCCTCATAGATATTGATAGGTTTATGAGTCTATTAATAACGTGGAAGGGCAAATATGTAAATGTCCTGTTAGTTGGTTAGATGCTTAGTTTGTTAGTTAAGTCTAGAAGCTTCCAGTTGAGTCTATTAATAAGGAGGTTGAGGGTTGTATGAGGGGGGGTGGGTTTTGGATTTGTATCGGATCTGCTGAGCAGCAGCCTTGGGCCTTAGAGTAGCGTCTCTAAGGAGTGTTCCAACCTTCTCCTCCTCCTCTAAACCTTTGTATTTCCTGCTGTAAATACAAAATTCCTTCTGTTTCTATTTTCAGCACTTATCAATTGGTGCTTTCATTGAGAGAAAGAGAGCAATTCTTGAGAGAGAATCACAGCTGGAGAGAGATTCTTGAAGCAGAGGCAGAAGCATTTGATGCAACAGTTTTCTTGATCGCTTTGTTTTGTTGAAGGAGACGCTGGAGGAATTATTAAACGAGAGTATTTGAAGCTGATGCACTAATGAGACGTGCGCTACCGGTTTCTTCACCTCCAACATCAACACACGCACTGTTGTACTCTCCTGCGTGTTCCACTGCACTACCGCTTTTCGCAGAAGCAGACGCGCGGCACCGATCGTTCAGTGCGGGACGATTTTTGCCGTGCACTTCTTCTGCTGCGCTCCGGCCTTCCTTCTGCCTCAGGCAGACTCCAACTGTCGCGACTTCACTCGACTGAGACGAACGTCACCGATGAGGCCTCGCGCACGGGAAGAGAGAAGGAAAATAAAAAAAGAAAATTCACAGTTGAATGCGATTCTCTGGTTTCGAACGAGAAAAGCACACAATAATTGGAAACGTCACTCAGTCCCGAGGAGGAATGCTATGCTGAAACTCCCTCGCATGGGCGGCAACACACCGTGGGGAGCACGGTTTCACGGAGGACGCGTCCGTGGTTGCTCCGACATCACTGCACAGGAGGGGCCGATTTTTTCTTCTGCACGGATTTCAGGACTGTTTTTCTGATCGGAGGAGTTGCGTGCTAACCGCTGCAGCGACGAGCCTTCATTCAGCGGAGTCCCGCAGCGACAGTACTCCACGGGGAAGGGGGAAAGCTCGATTTGTTTTTGGAAAAAAAAAAAAACGTGACTGGGCAGGCAAACTAGTTCTCGCCTGAACCAGTTGAGCCAAGCTGACCTGTGGCGAGCGGACCTGGTCCAAACGGAGCAGCTGTCACATACTTCTTATTACAAGAAGAAAATTCGTACGTTGTTCTGATAACGCAACAGATTTATGCCCACAAGAATGGAGAATAGAGTTGCTAATTTAAAGACATCAGTAGATGAGTTGACAGCTAGTTCCCAGCGACAAGAAGCGGGGCAACTGCGGCTCGAGAACCAGATGTGGGATTTGATGGTAATGTTAGCTCAGCATGGGACAAATCAGGCAGACCAGCGAAGTTACAGTACTAAAAAGGGAAAGTCAGTTTCTTTAGATAAAGGAGGAAGCAACTTGAACACTACTGCTTTGGAGACTGATCACGGACCAGAGAAATTATTGGTTGGTGAGGTAGAGTGCAAATTGGAGTGGGAGACGTTGCGCATGACCTCAACCAGACAACTGGAAATGCCTATTTTCTCTGGTGAAGATCCGATTACTTGGATTACCCGTGCTGAAATGTTTTTTTCTATTTACCACACGCGAGAAGAATACAAAGTACCATTAGCACAACTAAGTATGGATGGACTGGTTCAGTATTGAATGCTTTCTCTGAAGTCAGTTCAGCCGCAGTTTTCATGGAAGCAGTTCAAAGAGGAGTCACTCTGTAGATATGGTGACGCAACAGAGGAAGATCCAATGATTTGTTTGAAGGACTTACGCCAAGGTGGGACATTGGATGAATATTTTGACGAATTTGAATGCATTGCTTTTTGGATACCTGACCTTTCTGAGAATTGGTACAAGAGTTTGTTTATTGGTGGTCTCAAACCAGAGATTGATAGCACGATTATGACTCACGAACCATCAAGTAAGGTGCGGCTCCTTACACTTACCAGGCGAGTAGAACGCGAGCTGCTATCCACGGGAATACTTCCACAACCTGCACCCTGAGACAAGCAGACTGTTTTTAACAGCCAAGAGAGAAGTTGAAACCCGAATTCACTGAAATTGGTTCCACCAAAAGAAGGCAAAGAAAAGGAACGACGGGGAGGTGACAATGTACCTCGGGACAGGGGAGTCCAAAGTTTGTCCAAAGAAGAATTTGAGGAGAGGAAAAAGAGGGGTTTGTGCTATGCTTGTGGACAAAGATTTAGTCCGGGACATCGGTGTTCGGCAAAAGGTTACAAGCTGATGATATGGGAGAATATTGATCCACCTAGTGAAGATGAACATGAACCAATGATGGGACTTGAGAAGAATGGACCTTATGGATGAAGAGGCGACTTGGCAATTTTCACCTTGAGGACAAGGCTGATCTTCAAGGGGTGGGTAATGATAGGTTTATGAGTCTATTAATAACGTGGAAGGGTAAATATGTAAATGTCATGTTAGTTGGTTAGTTGGTTAGACGCTTAGTTTGTTAGTTAAGTCTAGAAGCTTCCAGGAGTCTATTAATAAGGAGGTTGAGGGCTGTATGGGGGGGGGGTGAGTTCTGGCTTTGTATTGGATCTGCTGAGCAGATTTTCGGGCAGCATCCTTGGGCCTTAGAGTAGCATCTCTAAGGAGTGTTCCATCCTTCTTCTCCTCCTCCAAACCTCTGTAATTCCTGCTGTAAATACAAAATTCATTCTGTTTCTCTTTCCAGCACCTATCAGATATCATCAACTTGTTGTTTAGCTAAACTAACTTACTATAACCCGTCCAAATATTGCTTGTTCTGTAAGCAAGGTGAGTCAATTTATGTTCTATGAAATTGTTGTGGAATGTCGTTCTTCGTGTCGTGAGATATGTCAAGAGGGAACTCTAGCTGAGACTATGATACTCATGTAATGACATTTTGTGATATTGATTGTGCAATCTTGTAGGTCTGGATGTGCTATTTTCACGAATGTATTGATAGGCCTGCTGTACGCTTCACCTATCATAAGAAAGGGAAGGGGAGTGATATGGCGAGGGTCGGGGTATCTGCCTAACTACCTAACTACCTAGATTAGTTATTTAACTGCCAGTGGATTAGTTATGTAACCGCCAGGGGTAGTTATGTCTTTGTCCCTTTGTATTTCTGTTATAAGTAGGGAATAACACGGGTAAAGAGGAGGATAGTTGGGAATATCGGCTTGTTGCTTGGGCCTGTGAGGGAGAACTCTTCAGGAGGGAATGCAGAAGAACCTGTTTGGTGCTTTAATTGAGAGAGAAGTTGAAGCTTTTTGGATAAGAGTTCTGGTACGAAGATTGAACTAGGAGGATAGTTGGGAATATCGGCTTGTTGCCTGGGTCTGTGAGGGAGAGCTCTCCAGGAGGGAATGGAGAAGAACCTGTTTGGTGCTTTCATTGAGAGAGAATTTGAAGCTTTTTGGATAAAAGTTCTGGTACGAAGATTGAACTAGGGGTTGCGGTTTCATGACCACACGAATGGAGAGACAAGTTTCTGGTTCGGAGACTTCTATTACAGGACTTGGAGCATCTGTTGCGGAATTGCAGGTCGAAATTCAACCTTAGGAGGAAAGGTAGGAGAACGCGATGCTTCAAATTGAATCACAAATGAAGTAGATGATGGCGGAAGTTTCACGACATGGAACATCTTGTGAAGAGAAATCGGAACCAGAAAAAAATAAAGGAAAGACTGTGAAAATAGTGGAAGGAGGAAGTAGTTACATAAAAGCTGAGGTGGAAAACAGAATGGAGGGAAGAAATGTGATGCGGACTGAAGAAGGGAATAACGATCACGAATTAGAATGGGGAGGCGATACGTGCTGTTTCAAGACCAGTAGAATTACCTACTTTTTTGGGTGAAGATCCTGTTTCTTGGATTGTAAGAGCAGAAACATAATTTTCACTTCAACGAATTCATGAGGGAATGAAGGTTCCTTTGGCACAATTAAGCATGGATGAAATGGTTCCATATTGGATTATATCCTTGAGATCAGTCAAGCTGGCACTTACCTGGACACAGCTTAAAGAGGAATTACTTGGCGGATATGAGAACGCAACAGTGGAGGATCTGTCATCAATTTGAAAGAGTTGCGGCAGACTGGATCGGTAGATGAATACATAGAAGAATTTGAACGAGTAGCGTTGCAAATACCAGATTTGACAGAGCGTTGGTATGCGAAAATGTTTATAGGACTTTGACCAGAAGTTGGAAGTTCTGTTATGACTCATGAACCTGAGAATAAGGCTCGACTATTGACCTTGTCCCGGCGAGTGGAGAGGGAACTGATAGTATAGAGCGTAATCAAATAGCCGGAGCATAAGGGAAGGTGTACAACATTGAGTAGCCAGAATCGGAATTGGGGCATGAATGCAATGAGACCTACTTTTCCAACAAACAGTTTGAACAGGGAGCGGAAAATAGAATATGAACCGAGAGGGAAGGGAGTAAGGAGTTTGCCAAGGGAAGAATATGAAGAGAGGAGGGCGAAAGGATTGTGTTATGCTTGTGGGCAAAGATACCAACCTGGACATAAGTGCTCAGAGAAGAAATACAAACTAATGATATGGGAGTGTATAGAACCTAGTGATGAAGTTGAGGATGCAAAAAATTCAGAAACAAAAAAAGGAATAGCAAACAACCAAGAGGAAAGAACTTGGGAAATGCAAATGCAAGGTACACTTGCTTGTGTTGAAGAGAAAAGACAGGAAAAGGGGGCTAAATCAATGATGCTAGAAAGAAGAATTGATGAAGTACCAATGCTGGTTCTTATTGGCAGTGGGGACAGCCATAACTTCATCTCCAAATGACTGTTGATTTTTTTTTTCTGCACATGTTCTGGATAGCTGGCCATTCAGTATCCGTTTGGGAAATGGCCAAAGGGTGAAATCTAGGGGGATTTGTAAGTCTTTGAGAGTGGAATTGGGAAAAGAAGAATTTATTGTCGATTCATATATTTTTGATACTTCTGGATCAGATTTAGTTCTCGGCATAACGTGGCTGGAAACCTTGGAACATGTTACTATGCATTGGAAAGATATGACAATGAGTTTTGTGTGGCAAGGGAGGAATGTTTTTCTCCGGGGCGTACAACCATCTATACAAGGTACAATTGGGGCTTTATAAGAATTTCTTGGGGGAATTAAATATCGGGTACAAGGGTTGCTTTGGAACGAGCCAGATGAGCTAGAAGAGAAAAAGAACCCACTGTCCAGCCTCCAGTCGAAGCAGCTTCAGGAGCTTTTGGATAGTCATGAGACAATTTTTGAAGCTCCTAGAGTATTTCCACCAAAGAGAGAAACATACCATTTCATCATACTTAAGGAAGGAGCTGATCCAGTTAACATCAGTTCGTACAGACATGCATACCATTTGAAAAATGAAATCGAAAAGCCAATTCAGGAACTGCTTAAACAGGGGTTAATAAGACCTAGTATTGGACCTTATTCCAGTCTGATTATTTTGGTCAAAAAGAAGGATGGTGGGTAGCGGATTTGTGTCGATTACCAGGCTTTAAACCGGCTAACGATACCTGATAGATACCCTATTCCTGTTATTGAGGAATTATTAGATGAGCTCTTTGGAGCAACTTTTTTCTCAAAAATTGACTTGAAGTCTGGATTTCACTAAGTCAGGATGCGAGAAGAGGATATAGAGAAAACAACCTTCAAGACTCACGAAGGGCACTATGAATATCTTCTCACGCCCTTCGGATTAACAAATGCCCCTGCTACTTTTCAGGCGACGATGAATTCAGTGTTTCGATCTATGCTATGGAAGATAGTGCTGGTATTCTTTGATGATATTTTGATTTATAGCAGAGATTGAGAGGAGCATATCAGGGATTTGCATAGAGTATTACAGACCGTGGAAGAAAATATTTTGTATGCCAACCTTAAGAAGTGTGCTTTTGGCAGAAAATCAGTGGAGTATTTGGGGCATATAATTACAGAAAAAGGGGTATCCATGATCCTAAGAAGTTGCAGTCCATTTATTTGTGGCAGTAGCCTAGAAATGTCTGCGAGATCAGAGGATTTTTAGGCTTAACTGGCTATTACAGAAGGTTTATAAAAGATTATGGAAAAATTATTAAACCCCTTACGGTACTACCAAGGAGGGATTTCTGTGGACACCTGCAGCTCAGGAAGCTTTGAACTTTTAAAGCAGAAAACGACAACAGCTCCTTTCCTCGGCATGCCTAACTTTTCTAAAGAGTTCGTGGTAGAATGTGATGCTTCAGGGGTTGGAATTGGCGCGGTATTAATGTCGGAGGGGCGCCCTCTTGCTTACTTTAGTAAGGCATTATCTGAGACCAATCTGGAAAAATCAGTGTACAAGAAAGAATTAATAGCATTAGTTCAATCTATACAACATTGGAGACAAAGAGTTCGTGGTAGAATGTGATGCTTCAGGGGTTGGAATTGGCGCGGTATTAATGTCGGAGGGGCGCCCTCTTGCTTACTTTAGTAAGGCATTATCTGAGACCAATCTGGAAAAATCAGTGTACAAGAAAGAATTAATAGCATTAGTTCAATCTATACAACATTGGAGACAGTATCTTATGGGAAGACAATTTAAAGTCTATACGGATCACCGGAGTCTCAAACATTTGTTAAGTCAATGGGTGGTATCAATGAGCCAACAATGTGGGCAAGCCTGGGCGGAGTCTCAAACAATGTTGGGTTATGACTTTGAAGTAATCTATAAGCCTCGGTGGTTGAATAGTGCTGCTGATGCATCATCACAGAGCGTTGGAGATAAGGAATGTTCACATATGTCTATTTCCAGACCTACCTGGCTGGATATTCAGACAATTAAACATGAGGTGCAGCGAGATACGAAATTACTGGCGATTATTCAGTCTCTACATACAGACAGCTCTTTTAGGCCCGGGTTATTCGACAAGAGGGGAGCTTTTATTCTACAAGAATAGGCTGGTTTTACTTAAAAATTCAGAAATGATCCCAAGATTATTGCATCACTTTCATTCATCACCTATTGGGGGACATTCAGGATTCTTGAAGACCTACAAACGCCTTGCGAATGGAGTATATTGGATAGGGATCACCCGTGATATTCAGCACTTTATTTGGTCGTGTGAAGTGTGTCAATGACACAAATATGAGGCTATGAATCCAGCTGGTTTATTGCAGCCATTACCTCTTCCAAATTTGGTATGGGAGGAGTTATCAATGGATTTTATTACTGGTTGCCGAAGTCTGAAGGGTACGATGTTATTCTGGTGGCCGTTGATAGATTGAGCAAATACTCACATTTTCTTTTACTATGCCATTCGTATTCTGCTAAAACAGTTGCAGAAGTTTTTGTGAGAGAAATAGTAAAACTACATGGAGTTTCTAGTGCTACTGTAAGTGATAGCGATCCACTCTTTACTTGTCTTTTTTGGCAAGAGTTACTCAAGTTGCAAGGTACCATACTGAAAATGAGCTCCTCCTATCATTCTCAAAGTGACTGGCAGATCGAAGTAGTAAATCGTTGCTTAGAAACCTATTTCAGTTGTTTTTCTTCTGACCATCCTAAGCATTGGGCGACCTGACTACCTTGGGGAGAATATCATTATAATACTTCTTTTCATACATCTGTTGGGCGTACTCCGTTTTAGGTTGTGTATGGGCGAGTTCGGCCATATGTTTTTCATTATACCAGGGGGGGAAGTAGCAGTAGAAGCAGTGGCTGAAACTCTACTAGAAAGGGATGAAGTTCTCGAACAATTGTGAGAAAATCTTCATTGGGCACAACAAATAATGGTGAAGAATGTTAATCGACATGGGAGGCATGTCACATACAAGGAGAGCGATTTAGTTTGGGTCAAACTACAACCAAATCGACCTGGAGTGCGTTTAAAGATAAATCCAAAGTTGGATGCTTGCTATTTTGGCCCTTTTGTAGTTTTGGGAAGTGTTGGACCAGTTGCTTATCACGTCAAACTTCCAGGAAACAGTAGACTCTATCCGTTTTTTCACGTTTCACAACTTAAAGCTACAGTTGGATAACATTATGAAAACGTGGAATTACCTTCAGAATTCATTGCTGACATTGACTACCCAATTGCGATTTTGGCGGACAAAACCGAAGGGAAGTTTCTTTTGTGGCTAATACAGTGGCATGGAAGATCTCCAGATGAAGCGACATGGAAGGAAGCTGAAAAGATTAAAGCTTAGTTTCCTAATTTTCACTTTGAGGACAAGGTGGTACTTCAAGGGAGCGACAATGATGGGTCTGTTTTATGCTTCACCTATCATAGGAAAGGGAAGGGGAGTGATAGGGAGAGGGTTGGGGTATTTGCCTAACTACCTAACTACCTGGATTAGTTGTGTAACTGCCAATGGATTAGTTATGTAACTGCCAGGGGTAGTTATGTCTTTGTCCCTTTGTATCTCTCTTATAAGTAGGGAATAACACGGGTAAAGAGGAGGATAGTTGAGAATATCGGCTTGTTGCCTGGGCCTGCGAGGGAGCTCTCCAGGAGGGAATGCAGACGAACCTGCCTTCTAGGTATGCTGTAGGGAAAACTGTAACAAAATTCTTGTACAATTACTTCTTCTAGTTCTCTCCTATTAGGTAGTCTCATTTCTTGGCATAATAAGTGGACCATTGTATCTCACTTGTGTATTAAGTCAGAAGATCAAGCCATGACACATGTGACAACAAAGATTTTCATGGACTTAGCATCTCTTATATGAGATTGGTTATCTTGTCTGAAAATCAGTACACCTATTCTGCGATAATCTGATAGCTATCAAGATTGTTATGAATCATGTTTTCCACTAGCAAACGAAGCATATGGAGATTGAATGTCACTTTGTTTGGGAGAATTATGAGAATAAACATCACATTTGACTACGTTTGAACCGCGGAGCAAACTGGGCATGATAGATATATATACTCCAACTTGAGGGGGAGTTTTAGAATAATTATGTAGTGCGAATAGACCCAATTTGTTTGACTTGGAGGCGCCGACAGTGCTTGTTTACGATCGAATTCGCCTCATATGCTTCAATACTTGTGGGTTGGTCCGGAGACCCCAACAATGTCTACTTAAGTTTGGGTCTGCTTGAGGCGGCCCAAAGGCCCTTTAATGGCTCAAAGTATTTTGACTTAATTGAGAGTGGCCCGAATAACATTTGAGAGTGGCTTGGGGATTGGCTTGGGGGGGCATTGGAGGTGATTTTGGGGCTCATGGCACACTCATCCATTCATGTTTGATTGAGTCCATGAGTTTTATCTTACATACACTTCATGGTTGTGTCCGACTACATCACAGATGACATATTAGGGTATATTGTTGGGGTGCTCTTCTAATGCATCAAATCTCTTGCGTCTACATTCATTTTATTTTCATTAGATAACTCCACGAGCGTCGCATAATCTTTCATGATGTATGCTTATTGATGTGTCTAAGAGTCAAACCTTTGTTAAGGGATGATGACTTTAACCACATTCTGCAGGTTTGCCATGCGTTGCATTTTAACTTTGTATGTTTTAATTTAAGTTATATTATTGTATTGTAATGATAATATATTATAGTTGTTGATGTTGCAATATAAAAATAAAAATATAAGTATATTGTTAATGCATGTTTGATCATCATATAATTTTTTTTAATGTTATAAGTTTTAATTTATCTTATTGTATTGTAATGATAATATATTATGATTGTTGATGTTGTAATATATAATGATGTAATGCTACGTTATTTTATCAGATATATATAGGAATGACAATGGGTACCTGTTAAATGGGTACTCAACCATTCCCGATCTGATAAAATTGGATTCGGGTATCTCCGAACCGGGTTTGGTTGAGGTTTGGGTATTACTTGTAATACCCATTTATGTTCGTGTTTGGGTACCTTGTATAGGGTACCTGAAACACAAATATATTTATATGAATTATTATTAATATTTTTGTATAATATTATAAAAAAACATTATATTTGGGTTCGGGTTTCAAATGAGCTTCATTTTAAAAAAACATTATAAAAATAAAAAATAAAAAAATTAAGCGGGTTATAAAGGGGTTCGGGTTTCAAATGGGTATTGAATTCGTTATTCGGGTTTGGGATCGAGTACTGATTTTCAACATTAAACAGGTTCGGGTTTGAGTATTGATTTTCAACATTAAACGGGTTCGAGTGTCAATATGTTAAGCGGGTTCGGGTTTGGTTGCTTGCATTTTCTTGGGCATCCGAACCGTTGCCATCCCTAGGTATATGATTAATTTTTCTTTTGAAATTTGAATATAACATAGATCATCATTATCAATCATAATATAATAATACATTATATATCATTACACTTGCACATTTTTGTTATATATATGTTTGAATGGTGTCAACTTATTGTACATTATTCTCAGTTATGGAATTTTAAATTTTAAAGTTTTTTTTTTTAAATTTTATCAAAATTTAATCTCAGGTATAACATTGTACACATGATGTTGAAACTTTACAGCCAAGTACACAAAAATTGTTTAACGTAGTTAAATTATATTTGGTCTTGGACTATTATGCCAAAAGTACTAAACTGTATTTTGTGAAATTTGGTTTTGATGTCAAGCCTATGCTCTGGAAAAAATAATTTTTGATGTACACCTTGTCATCAGTGACAAATAGACTCTTGTTTCATTTTGTTGATTGGGCGC
Organism: Viscum album; assembly: GCA_963277665.1. NCBI lineage: Eukaryota > Viridiplantae > Streptophyta > Magnoliopsida > Santalales > Viscaceae > Viscum > Viscum album. The sequence continues at coordinate 1,898,251,319 of OY728135.1, read as the reverse complement.
TATGTATGATTTTTCACCCATTTTATTTGAGCTATTTATCATGGAATGGTAATTTCCCTGTATCCTTTTATTTTGTATATAAATTTTGAAATTTTAGGCCAAAAGTTGGGAGAAAGCAATGGAGTTATACCGAGGAATCAAGTCCTTGAATTCAAAAATGACTGTTTCAGCTATGAATGCCTTAATCACTGCCTTGTGTAAGCCCTTTTTCCTTTCTCATTTTATTTATATGTTTAAGATGGTTATTTATGCTTACTGTGTATTGAATGGATATGTACATGTACCAGGCTGCGGTTGAATGCAGAGGAAAGCAAACCCACTTTTACCTTTTTCTGGAAATTTTATTTCCTCATTTAATGAAATTTAGCTGATATAATGGTGGTGCTGGGCCCAGTTCTGGAATTTTCTTTAGTTGATTTAGGATTTCTCCCCTTTTCAAGAGGAGTGATTTTTTAAATATCACTTGTCCTTCATGGAATGATATTGCCTTTCTCGTAAGGATTTCTTTCTCTTGTTTTTCTTTGCATCAAAATTTTGGTTCTAAAACTAAACTCAGTATGGTATTTCAAGCATCATAATATCTAATCTTAACATGGTGTAAGCCTCTTAATTCTTGCTTCCTCTCTCTCTTTCTCTCATTGATAAATATAATATATTTATATGCATGGTATAAGATTTTTTTTGGGTGACAAACATCATAGGTATTCATAATAGTCAGTTGCACCAAGATATCTTGAGTAAGTTGAACTACGACTTATCTTGGGTATGTTGGAAAATTTATTATGAAATTTTTGATATTTTTTAAAATATTTTTTGAATCTTTATAAAGGAAAAAAGATAGTATTAATGTTTGAAAAACTAATTCCATATCAAAAATTTAGATGTTGGGGTCGTTTATAAGAAAAAGTTGGCTTACTACTTTTAAATATTGGATAAAAGGTAATAGAAATAATTAAGATGGTGCACCGCACTGTTCATGGACATGATGCATATGATCGTAGATGTGTCAAGTAACGGGACACTTTACACTCCTTATGACGCATCGGTGCAACGAGACATTTCAAATTTTGTTTAATAAATCAGCACATTTTGGTCAATAGATGGATGGATAAGCCTTTTGTGTGACATGAAAAGAATGTGATCCAAATCACGTTGGTTCGGGTTTATCATGGTTCTGGTTAATGACAAATTGGGATGTCCTCACTTTGAACTGATCAAGTCAGGCCCAGAATGGAACAATCATGCCCATTCAAGAGTAGACACAATTTGGGTTGTTCATTTGGAACTGGTGCGATTTGAGCAGTAGATTCAAGATGATCAGGTTTCGATTAAGAGTGTCAATTAAAATTCTTAAACCTGGGATGCAATTGGATCTAAATCATTGAATCAATATTAATTTCTTCAAACCCTCCATGCATCCCTTAATGGTTATTATATATGAATATAATGAACTAAACACAGTACAAGTTAGTTTTAGATCATATATATGAATTTTTTTTATCTAAAACTAACATTTACCGTGTTTAGTATCACAACCCCCTTCCTCCAAAGGTACCCCTTCTGGACCGGCAATGGAGAAAGAAAGATGACGACCCCCGAAGCCCGCATCCAGTAGGCCACGGGTTGACAACTAGTATCGAGGGTATATAAATCACACACATGAGAGACATTATCCTCATATAAATGTAATGAACAAGAGATAAGGAAAACCACCAACCGTTAGCATGCATAACTAAAAGAAGCAAACCCTATACATGTAATGTCATAGATAAACTGAACAATTGAAAGACAAAATTGAAAGCACCAAAAGTAAATCCTCGGTAGCGACCATGGATCCCCAATAGCTCCTGAACAACACCTCGAATTAGTACTACCCAGCTCGATCACCAACCAGCTCCTATGAACTCAAAAAACAGTTTATGCACACACGTAGGGTGAATATAACAGGTATGCTCAATAGGATCCTCTTTTAACCTCTCTTGCAAAATGCGAAAGAAACATACTAAATTCCAGTGAATAACAAATAAAACTAACTCATCACCTAAAGAGGTAATACTAGTTTCCCCATCCTCACAATGACCCGCTCATTAAGTAACACATAGAAGGAAATCATTCCTTATCAAAAGCGCACAAACACACACATATATAATGAAGGTACCATGCTTCCATTTTCTTGTTGGTTTGTCAAACTCACGCCCCAATGCCACACATCCTGTGCTCATCCCTTACATAAGTAAGTCATCCCTGATGTGAGTTGGACCTCGACCCTACCTACCTCAGTCCCACGTAGGGCCCAACATCTCATGCTCACAATAGTCCCCATATCCATCACATCATCAATGTCATTCCATCTGTAACCAAGTATATGTCTGAAAGCCATTATAACCTGTGTAAATACATTACACCTCAAACCATCACAACCCGTGCACATACACCCATGGGAAGCTGGAGCCACCATGACCTGGTCCAAGTATGCGCTATACTTCAAGCCATTACAACCTGCACATAAATGTATATTAAAACTGTGAGTCGTCACAACCCGAGTAGGAACACATCCTATATTGTAAGCCCTTATATTATAAGCCTACTCATATCTACGTCCAAAGGGAGAGTGGGGGGGGGGGAGAGAAGTCATCCATCCGTTCCCTTGCCATCCTGGATTTTGGAGAAAACTCCCCCAAAACATTTGAGTGTCGGTTGCCCTACCGATGCGGGTGGGGGCATGAAATTAGAAAATATTAATAATATCATGTATAAACCACACTAAGGGCAACTACCTAGCCTTAGATTCATCCTCTGCTAGCGTTGCACAGGACCCCCGACTGCCACTATTAAAAACTAAATATCAAGCAAATGCACAAGCATCTCGGTAACATAATAATTAATTAATTAACCATTAATTAATTCACATTATCATTTACCAACATTAACATTTTAATCTTCTTAAGCTAAGTGCTGACGATACTATTAATTCTGTTAAACCCTCTTATTATTTTGGGTATTTTCGAGTCCCACATCGGAATACTCATGTATGTATTCCTCTTTCTCAATCTATAAAAGAAGGTCTTCGCCTTTCTTTGAGGTAAGGCGGTTTCCCATTCTACATGGTATCAGAGGAAAATTGATCTTTTTTTCCCGATCCATTTTTTTTCACTGCCTCTGCGGTTTCTCATGGCGCCCCTCCCCTGCGGCCTGCCCCGCCTCCTCCGCTTTGCGCGGCTCCCGCCCCCAGAATATGATGATGCTTCCGCTCCGCCACTCCATTCTGCTGAGGTGTATCAGGACAAGATGTCTGATGAATGATGTCGTGATACTTGAGAAACTACTGAAAGAAAGTAGATAAATATTCTCATCCATTGTCGGAGCGGAGACATTTGATGGAGGTGGAGAATTGAGTATGAATTTCATTGTAAAAGGTTTGAAAGGTAGGAAATACTTCAGACCGATCACGAAGCATGTAAAGCCATGTCATGTGGGAGAAGTCGTCAATAAAGATGATATAATAGCTGTACTCGGACTGGCTTGGAACCCTGCAAGGACCCCATACATCGGTATGAACAAGATCGAAAGGATTCATTACACGTGGTTCCTGTCGAGGAGAATATGTTACCCAATGATGTTTAGCAAACTTGTAGGATTCACAATGGAAGGATAGATGAGAACTGAATTGAGGGCACATTTTATGTATGATGAAAGCTGGTGGATGACCAAGACGGAAATGTAGGTCAAGAGCACGGGCCGAGGTGGATGAGCAAGCAAGATAAGGTGGGGTATTGAACATGTATACCCCATTCCGAAGATGACCTTGGCCAAGCTCCCAATTCGTCGCCTGCTCCTGAAAAACAACACCAGAAGAAGTAAAAGTAGCAGCACAATTTAAATCTTTGATGAGTTTGCTGATGGAGAGAAGATTAAATGAACTTTGAGGAATATGAGCAACTGAATCTTGGTGAATAGATGTGGTCAAGTGGCATGTGCCAAATCCGACGATGGGGATTGTTGATCCATTTTCAATAGTAATTGTAGAGGTACTAGTGTACGGATGATAGCTAATGAACATACCAGAGACCCCTGTGAGATGTTCCGATGCACCAGAGTCTAGCATCCATGCTGTGGGTTGTTGAGATACACAGGCGGTTGAGCTGTCAGTCTGAGCAATGAGGGCTGGAGAAGAGGAACTGCTGTGCGGTCGCGCCGATGACAAAGCAGGGGATGACATCTCAGGTGGCCGAACAGATGCACGGATGAAGCGTGGTGTTGTTGGTTGGAAAGGCCGACACATCAAAGAGTGGTTGGGCCGGTAAAACGCTGAGTAGGGCGGGGGGCGGGACGTTGCCGCTAGAGGCGGGTTGGGAAATAGCGAGGAAGGCTGGTCGGGAGTGCCTAACAGGGAAGAGCCGGGATGCATCGACGCTGGGAGTCGGCAAGAGGAGGTGGGCCGAGAGGTGCAGCGAGAGCTGCTTCCCGCAGGAGCCGTGAGCCGCAGAGAGCGAGACCGGTATGTGGCAGAGGCCGGGATGCCGCGGGGAGAGGCTGCAAGGAGGCGGGGCGTCCGTTGTTGTGCGGAGAAGGCAGAGACGGCGACGGAGGCGTTGCCGGGTGTCGCCGAGAAGCCGCTGGAGGCTGGGGCCGGATGACATTCGGACCGGGAGGCGCCGGGAAAGGCGGCTAGCCGGGCGGTGGCGTCGGATCGGGAGGCGCCGTTCCGTCGGGTGAGGGCCGACGGGAGTTCCGGTCGGGGAGGGGCGCCGTAGGCGAGGCGGGTGCCGGGAAACAGGTGCGGTCGACACCAAATGGATTTACACGGTCCGTTTGAACGCCGATGACACTTTCCATCGACTCAAAGCCAGACTTGTGGCCAAGGGCTTTGCTCAGACATATGGTGTTGATTATTTTGACACCTTCTATCCAGTTGCCAAAATGACATCCGTTCGATTATCCATCTCTTTGCCTGCTCATCATCACTGGCCGCTTCATCAACTGAACGTCAAGAATGTCTTCTTCCATGGATTTCTTGAGGAAGAGGTTTCTCTGCAGCAGCCCTTCGGATTTTGCGCCTCCGGCTACGGGTCCCAAGTCTATCGACTACGCCGCTCTCTATACGGTCTCAAGCATTCTCCTCGTGCTTGGTTTGGCCGATTCAGCACCGTCGTCACCGACATTGGGCTCTCCCGCAGTATAAAGGATCACACCATGTTCTACAGGACGACATCCACTGACTGCATCCTGTTGGTCGTGTATGTGGAAATCATCACCGGGAGTGACTCTGCTGGTATCGCCCACCTCATGGGGCATCTTCACCAGACTTCCACACCAAAGATCTCGGTCCTCTCACATACTTCATTGGCATCGAGTTCTCCTGTTCTCCGGACACAATCTTCCTTTGCTGACGGAAATATGCTTTGGATATTCTACAGGATGCTGGGATGACACAAACCACCGCCATTGACACTCCTCTTGAGCCTAGAGAACGGTCTCTCTATGACTCCTCAGAACCGTATTCACACCCAGAGCGGTATCGTCGACTGGTGGACAAACTCAACTATCTCACCATGACTCGTCCCGACATTGCCTGCGTTGTTGGCAAAGTGAGCCAATTCATGGAGCATCCGACCACCTCTCAGTGGGATGTTGTACTCCGCATCGCCAAATACATCAAGCGACACCCTGTCCGTGGTCTTCGCTACTCTCACCACGCTCATCAGAATATTGAGGCCTTTTGTGATGCTGACTATGCCGGTTGCCTTGCCACCTGGAAATCTACTTCTGGGTTTGCTGTGTTCTTAGCAGGCAACCTCATCTCTTCGCGCAGCAAGAAACAGACTGTCGTCTCCCGATCCAGTGCGCAGTCTGAGTACCGTGCCATGACCACTGTCACTACGGAGATCCTTTGGCTTCGACAACTCCTCCAGGAGTTTGACTTTCCTCAGCAGACATTTGCTCACATCTGGTGTGACAATCAGACAACCACCAAGATTGCTTTGAATCCCGTCTTCCATGAACGCACAAAACATATTGAGATAGACTGCCACTTTCTTCGACACCACTTGGAACACAATCATGTCAGTTTTAGCCACATTCTGACGGCGGAACAGCTTGCTGACATCTTCACCAAAGGTCTCCCAGGGGCTCGCCTGGCCTCGCTCAGTTCCAAGCTGGGCATCCACAGTATCTGCGACCCAGTTAGAGGGGAAGTGTGTCTGGTCTTGTCTGGTGTCATCTTTGTTTTTGTGGGACTCATGGTCCAAGCTGGGCATGTCCAGATTAAGGGGGAGTGTTAAACCCTCTTTTATTATTTTGGGTATTTTCGAGTCCCAAATCGGAATACTCCTGTATGTATTCCTCTTTCTCAATCTATAAAAGAAGGTCTCCGCCTCATCTTGAGGTAAGGCGGTTTCCCATTCTACAAATTCTCTTGCTTATATTTCAAGCATGTCATCAACATTAAATCTGGTTTAACCATTTTGTTATAGCCAACATACTTTATTGAACACATTACAAATTCCTGATTTTTAACCCCATGCTCCCTGGTGCATCCTGCTCAACCATCCCATGGATGATTTCAACATCTCAAAGGTTTCATTAAGATACAATCATCCGTATCATTGAATTACATCTGGTTTTACTAAAATCAATAGTCAAAGTCTGATTCTTGATTGCACTCACATGCTATCGATAAAATAAATTTACTTTGAATGTTTTGAGTTTTTTTTAAATGGAAATTCAACATGCATTTCCAAGAATTTTCATGACGAGAAACATTTTATATGAGTATTTTGACACAAAAGTGACTAAAAAAATAAACAAAACACAAAAAAAGGATGACTTTTTTATTTTTTATTTAAACATTTCTTAAACACATAAATTTTAAACTAACTGATGTTTTTATTTTAAAACACTAAAATCCTAAGCAAAATGAAGTTTCCTTATTGCTAAAACTTATTTTGTCCTCAAATGTAAAAATAACCTATAAAGAAAATAATTTGAAAGCGGGGGGGAAAGAAATGACTTGGATGTAGGTTATCCATAATCAGGTGGTGAGTGATGCTTCTTTTTGAAAAACCACCACAATCAGTGTCTCCTATGTCCTTTGTTAGTGAGTGTATAATTAATGTCCCGAGGACATGGTGGCGGTCTTCGATGATCGTGCTCTGATGCATGTAGATATCTCTAAGAAATGCTCAACTCCATTTGTTTAAGAACATTGTTTACACCCCATTTCTAAAATGGTGCAAAATAAAGAATGCTCAAGAATGGGTGGTGTAGGTATGAAGGTATCCACCTTGAGTGGAATATCTTTAACTGCATATTTATCACCGAAGGTACTAAATGAATCATGTGAAATGTTGGACCAATTATCAGATTTTAAATATAAATCAATAATGGCACATGCATGACATTAATTAGGTCCTTTTCACATTCAACGCAAACTTATCTTTTTGGATGTTTTTTAAGGAACCCCAAGAACCATGCCATGGTATGTGTATTTGATTGATGAAATTTAAGGAGAGTTATCTTCAAGAAGCGACTCATCGATATTCCCATTTTCCAAAATATTAGATTCATAATAGATTGTGGGAGTTGGTAGTTCATTTTCGTTCTCCTTTGATGGACCCATAGATGAATGATGATTTTCCTCATTCATCTCACCTCACACATAATTATTTCTCAAAATCACGTAGTATCTTTCATTTAATATCGATTTCATCATCTCATTATGAGTTTGGGTTTCTTTTTGGAATTTTAGATTGTTGAATTTCACTGGCTCCAATAGTTCTGTAAGTGAGGGATTAAGATTGTCCATTATGGGAAGATTGTCTGGCTGGAAGGAGTACATGTCATGTGAGAGTAGATGAAGAACTCATTATGGTTTAGGCTCGAAGGTCGACAATTCTTGCAAAGATGAATAATTCATAAACAACTCCTTAAAAGTGTAGATAGCGAATTCTCCTTACCTCAATGTGAGGTGGGGACATTCTTTTATAGATGAGTAAAAAGGAATACATGGTGGAGTATTGCGATGTGAGATTCGGAAATACCCTGTACGTTGGGTGAATTCCCCTTACCTCAATGTGAGGTGAGGATATTCTTTTATAGATTAGGAAACCAATATACAAGACGGGTAAGTCCGATGTGGGACTCACCCATTTACACTTAAATGGGTTCCAACACTCCCCCTCAAGCTGGACATGCCCAGATTGGATAGAGTCCCACACAAAAAGAATAACAAGACAATCTCAAACTCCCCCTCAAGTTGGGCCATGGAGGCTGTGAAGACCCAGCCTGGAAGTGAGAGACTCAAGACGAGCTCCAGGAAGACCTTTGGTGAAGAGATCGGCAAGCTGATCGGCCGTCGGGATATGGCCGAAACCGATCTGGTGCTGCTCCAGATGGTGGCGGAGAAAGTGACAGTCCACCTCGATATGCTTCGTCCGTTCATGGAAGACGGGATTCGATGCAATCTTCGTGGCGGCCTGATTGTCACACCAGATATGAGCAGGAGTCGATGCTGGGAAACCGAGCTCCTGGAGAAGATGACGAAGCCAAAGGATCTCAGTGGTGACAGTGACCATGGCTCGATACTCGGCCTCGACACTCGAACGGGAGACCACAGTCTGCTTCTTGCTGCGGCAAGAGATGAGATTACCGGCGAAGAATACGGCGAAACCCGAAGTAGACCTGCGGGTAGCGAGGCAACTGGCATAGTCTGCATCACAAAAAGCTTCAATATCCAGGTGAGCATGATGTGAGTACCGAAGCCCACGTGCAGGGTCTTTCTTGATGTACTTGGCAATGCGGAGGACAACATCCCACTGAGAGCAGGTGGGATGTTCCATGAACTGGCTTACTTTGCCAACGGCACAGGCAATGTCGGGACGCGTCATGATGAGGTAGTTGAGCTTACCGACCAAGCGTCGATAGCTCTCGGGATGAGGAAAGAGTTCCGAGGCGGCATGAAGGGAGCATTCCCCAGGCTCCAGGGGAGTGTCAACTGAGGTGGCGGTGCTCAACCCGGCATCCTACAAGATATCAAGAGCATACTTGCTCTGGCAGAGAGAGATAGTGTCCGTAGTTCGGGAGACCTCGATGCCAAGAAAGTAGGTGAGGGGACCAAGATCTTTGGTGTGAAAGTGCTGGTGAAGATGCGTCTTGAGGCTGGCGATGCCTCTGGAGTCGCTCCCGGTGATGATGATGTCATCAACATACACTACAAGCAAGATACAGCCGTGTGCCGTCGTACGGAAGAAGACGGTGTGATCTTTCATACTCCGAGAGAGGCCAAAGGCGGTGACGACAGTGCTGAAGCGGCCAAACCAGGCGCGAGGAGACTGTTTGAGGCCGTAGAGGGAGCGACGGAGACGACAGACATTGGAGTCGGCACCAGAGGTAGAGAAACCAGGGGGCTGCTGCAGGTAGACTTCTTCGTCAAGAGAGCCATGGAGAAAAGCATTCTTAACGTCGAGTTGATGAAGCGGCCAGTGGTGATGAGCAGCCAGAGAGATGAAGAGGCGGACAGAGGCCATCTTGGCGACGGGAGAGTAGGTCTCAAAGTAGTCGACGCCATATGTCTGAGCAAAGCCCTTGGCGACAAGCCGGGTTTTGAGGCGACAGAGAGAGCCATCAGGATTGAGACGGATGGTGAAGATCCATTTACAGCCGACCGCCTGTTTGTTTGCCGGAAGGGGAACAAGATCCCAAGTATGGTTGGCATCCAGAGCCTGCAATTCATCCCGCATTGCGGCTAGCCACCCGGGGTGAGATTTGGCTTCACCGACCGTTCGAGGAAGCGGCACGGTCTCCAGAGCTGACAGACCCCTGTAAGAAGATACAAAGAGAGGAGTAGTCTGACAGGAGCGAGTACCTTTCCGGAGCGCAATCGGTACATCGCCGGGAGCTGTGGCAGGAACATCAGTCGAAGCGGGAACAATGGTTTCCTCGGCCGGGATGAGGGGTACAGCGGAAAGACGACGAGAGTAGGTCTGTCCAAAGAGATGACCGGTCGGAGGAGACACCAGAGGTTGGTGAACCATGAGCGGAAGGCAATCATCGATGGTAGTGTCAGGAGGAGGAGAGGGGAGAGGGAAAGGAGAGCTCTCGACAAATGATACGTCGGCAGAGGTGATATACCGGCGGAGGTCTGGAGAGAAGCATCGGTACCCGCGCTGAGTGCGGGAATAACCGAGAAAAATGCAGCGAAGGGATTTGGGTGATAGTTTGGAGAGATTTGGGCGAGTGTCCCGGACATAACAGAGACATCCGAAAACGCGGAGTGGAAGGGAGTGAGGAGGGAGAGAGGGAAACAAGGTATGAAAAGGAGTCTCCCCCTGAAGGATGGAGGAGGGAAGACGGTTGAGAAGGTAAGTAGCAGTGAGGATGACATCCCCCCAGAAGAGAAGAGGTACCTGGCGGTGGAAGAGGAGGGCACGAGCGGTTTCCAAGATATGTCGGTGTTTGCGCTCGGCCACCCCATTTTGCTGAGGGGTATCAGGACAGGAGGTCTGATGGATGATGCCGTGGGCCCTCATAAACTGCTGAAAATGAGTGGATAAGTATTCTCACCCATTGTCAGATCGAAGACATTTCACAGGGATAGAAAACTGTGTCTGGATTTCCTGAAAAAATGTCTGAAAGGTGGAGAGAACCTCCGTTCGATTGCGAAGAAGGTAGAGCCATGTCATACGGGAATAATCATCGATGAAAGAAATGTAATATTTATAGCCGGATTGACTCGAGGTGGCACAGGGACCCCATACATCAGAATGCACCAAATCAAAGGGTTGGGCGGCCCGGGTGTCAACTCGAGGAGGATAGGATGTGCGATGGTGTTTCGCAAACCGACACGACTCACAAGGAAAAGAGAAATGGGGGCTAATATCGGGAAAGAGCTGATGAAGTGCTGTGGCGGAGGGGTGGCCCAACCGAGAATGGAGGTCGGCGGCACGAGCAGGGACAGATGCGCAGGCGATGGAAGTCGGGCCATCGAACATGTACACCCCATCCCGAAGCTGGCCTCTACCAAGTTCCCGGTTCGTCGTCCGTTCCTGAAACACAACAAAAGACGAGGTAAATATGGCATTACAGTTGAGGTCCTTGGTTAGCTTGCTGATGGAAAGTAGGTGAAAAGGACTGCGGGGAACATGAGCCACCGAGGAGAGGTGAAGGGAGGAGGAAAGGGAACAGGTGCCAAAGCCGGCGATGGGGAGAGTGGAGCCATCAGCAACAGTGATGGCCGAGGATCCACTATAAGGGCGGTAGTCGGAGAGTATACCTGCATCCCCGGTGAGGTGGTCAGACGCACCTGAGTCAAGCATCCATGCAGGGGTGCGATGACTGAGAAGAGCAGTGGGACCCCCGGAATGGGCAAGAGAAGCAGATGAAGAGCCCGGCATGGCGGTGGCCCGGTGATTGTGAATCAGCTGGAGCTCAGCCAACGAAAGATCCAATGAAGGGGAAATAGCAGCAGGTGATGACGCATCGTGGATCGCAGTCTGGCCCTGCCGGGGGTGTGAATCGGGACGACCATGTAGGACCCAGCAGTGGGCTATCAGATGGCCGAGTTTGCCGCAGTGCTGGCAGAGGGGGCGAGGTCGGCCATCGCCACGGCCGCGTCCTCGTGGGCCGGTAGGGCGGCCACCACCACGGCCTAGGAGCGCAGTGTGATCCAGGATGGGAACGGGTGGGGCAAGGGCCCGATGAGCCTTCTGCAGGCGATGATAGACCTGGGGGATATCCAGTGTAGACGGGCTGGCGAGCATCTCAGTAGCCGTCGTGGCGTAGTCCGGTGCGAGGCCATTCAAGAGATTGAAGAAGCATAGCTGGTCCCGTTGAGTCTGCGCCTCTGCTGGAGTCTGAGGAATAGGCCAGAGTTCTTGGAGTTCATCCGTGAGACCCTTCCATTCCATGAAAAAGTGTGGAAAGGACCGATCCTGCTGTCGGATGTGGGAGAGACGCTGGAGAACGTCAGAGACCCGAGCCAAGTTATTGGTCTCGGAGTACATGACAATCAAAGAATCCCATAGCTCTTTGACGGTGTTGGCGGTCCGAGTGACATCTTTCACCGAGCGGTCCATGGAGTTGACCAGTAAGGCAAAAATTTTGCTATCTGCCAGTTGCCACGAGTCAAATTTGGGGTCATCGATGGCGGGTGGGGGTTTCTCAAGATGAGAATGAAGCCCCATGCCGCGGAGGGACATCAAGACCGTCTTCCGCCAGACGGAGAAATTCGTGGCGTCCAGCCGGTCATCGACAAGCCGGGAGGAGGCCTTGATCAGGGACGGCAGAACGGAGGATGCTTCCATGGAGGGCAGGGGCTGGTCCGGGTCGCCGGGAGCCGCACGGTTGAAGGGAGGCGGCCTGGAGATGTCGCCGGAGAGAGCAGGGAAGTCGCACGACAGAGAAAAAGTCGGGGCGAGGGGGCTGGCGCCCGAGGAGGCCGCTGCTGCGCAAGAGGGGGCGGCTGGGGCAAAGGCGTCGGGTGAGGGAGCGGCTGGGGCTCGAGTGCCGCTGGGAGGCGGATGGTGCGGGGGCTAGGGCGCGGGCGAGGGCGAGGGAGCCGCGCGCGCGAGGGCGCGGGGGCCGACGGGGCGAGGGAGCCGCGAGGGCGAGGGAGCCGCGAGGGCTAGGGCGCACCGCGGGAAGACGGGGGACGCTGGGGCCGGGAGCCGCGCCGCCGTGGAAGGGCGCCGGGAGGGGTGTTGCCTCTGGAAGGAGGCCCGCCGGGAGGTGGAGGCGCACCGAGAGGGAGGACCGCCGTGAGCAGAGGGGCGCCGGGAGGTGGAGGCGCACCAGGAGGGAGGACCGCCGTGAGCAGAGGGGCGCCGGGAGGAGAGATGGCCGCCGGGAAGGGCAAGGCCAGAGGGGGAAGAAAGGCGGGGCCGGACAGAACCGGGAAGCCGCTGGGAGGGAGGGTCGGGATTAAAATCCCTCTGATACCATGTAGGTTGGGTGAATTCCCCTTACCTCAATGTGAGGTGAGGATATTCTTTTTTAGATTAGGAAACCAATATACAAGACGGGTAAGTCCGATGTGGGACTCACCCATTTACACTTAAATGGGTTCCAACATACCCAATATAATAAAACTGGGTTTAACACCCCCTCAAGCTGGACACGCCCAACTTGGACCAAGAGTCCCATAAAAGAAAGATGACAACAAACAGAACCACACACACCCCCTCAAGCTGGGTTGTTGATGCTGTTGATACCCAGCTTGGTACTGAGAGAGTCTAGACGAGCTCCCAGGAGGCCTTTTGTGAAGATGTCAACCAACTGATCCGCTGTCAGAATGTGGCCGAAACTGATATGGGCCTGCTCAAGATGATGGCGAAGAAAGTGATAGTTCACCTCGATATGTTTCGTCCGTTCATGAAAGACTGGATTCAAAGCAATCTTCGTGGCCGTCTGATTGTCACACCAGATATGAGTAAAGGTCTGTGGTGGGAAGTCCAGCTCATGGAGGAGATGACGAAGCCAGATGATCTCAACAGTGACCGTGATCATGGAACGGTATTTAGCTTCCGCACTAGATCTGGAGACAACAGTTTGCTTCTTGCTGCGCCAAGAGATGAGGTTACCTGCCAAGAAGACGACATACCCAGAAGTAGACTTGCGGGTAGCAAGGTAATATCGGGCCGTGTCATGGTGAGGTAATTGAGTTTGCCCACCAGACGACGATGACTCTCTAGGTGAGAAATGGGTGATGTGTCATCATAGAGAGAACGTTCCCCAGACTCAAGAGGAGTGTCCACGGCAGTTGCCCGACTCAACCATGCATCCTGGAAAATATCCATGACATATTTCCTTTGGCAAAGAAAAATGGTGTCCGTAGAACGAGAGACCTCAATGCTAAGGAATTATGTGAGAGGACCAAGATCTTTGGTGTGGAAGTGGTGGTGAAGATGCCCCTTGAGTTGAGGCGATTATAGTGAAGTCGCTCCCTGTGATAATGATACCATCAACATATACCACCAGCAAGATGCAGTCGTTGGACGTCGTACGGTAGAAGACGGTGTGACCCTTCATACTGCGAGAGAGTCCAAAGGCGGTGATGACGGTGCTGAAGCGGCCGAACCATGCACGAGGAGACTGTTTGAGACCTTATAGAGATCGATGAAGTCGGCAGACATGAGAGTCGGCTCCGGAGACACGAAATCCGGGGGGCTGCTGCAGATAGACCTCTTCTTCAAGAATGCCATGGAGAAAGACATTCTTGACATCCAGTTGATGAAGCGGTCAGTGATGATGAGCGATCAAAGAGATGGATAAGCGGATTGAGGCCATCTTGGCAACCGGAGAGAATGTCTCAAAATAGTTGATTTCATTTGTCTGAGCAAAGCCCTTCGCCACAATTCGGGCTTTGAAGCGATGGAGAGTGTCATCGACATTGAGACGAACCGTATAAATCCATTTGCAGTCGACCACCTGTTTTCCTTCTGGGAGGGGGATCAGATCCCAAGTATGGTTGTCATCCAGAGTCTGCAGTTCATCCCGCATCACCTGTAGCCACCCCGGGTGAGATTTGGCATCGCCAACTGTGCGGGGAATAGATATTGTCTCCAGAGCTGACAAACCTCTGTATGAAGATGTATAGAGAGGAGTATTTTGGCAAGAATGAGTACCTTTCTAGAGTGCAATAGACAAGACGTCTGGTGCTGGAGCAGGAGCATCGGACGAAGTTAGGACGATGGTGTCCTCGGCCTGGACGGGGGGCACAGTCGATGGGTGACGGGAGTAGATCGTATCAAAATGGTGATCAGCAGGGGGGACACCAGAGGAGGATGGATGATGATGTTGGATTGGTGTTGCCCGATCCGGTTGGGCCGAATGCTTGTGACCCGCAACTGTCGTGGAGCTGACCGACCGACACCAACAGGCACTGTAGAAGTGCGTACTTCGGAGTCAACTTCACTGTAACACTTTTGACTTCCAGCCGACAGTCACTGTAGCGCTTTTGACAAAGCTGGCCGCCGTTCACTGTAGCGACGCAGACTCACTTTTCCGAACAGTAATCGTCTTCTCCATTGTTTTATAGCCCATTTTCAGGCTAGGGTCATTACTGAAAAACCTCTGTAATTTGTGCTCCCGATATAGTGAAATTCTGCCTCTCTCGTGGATGTATGGATTATTCCCGAACCACGTAAATCGCTGTGTTCTTGTTGCTTTCTTTCTTTCGTTTTTCTCGTTTCTGTCGTTGCGTCTCCCGACGATTCCGTAACAGATGAGAGGAAGACACTCATCGATGTCATTGTCTGGATGGGGAGAGGGAAGTGAGAATGAAGAGCTCTCAACAAACGAGATGTCAGCAGAGAGGATATACCGCCGTAGGTCCAGAGAGAAGCATTAGTATCCGTGAATATCTGAAGAAGATGCAGTGGAGGGTATTGGGCTCACCTCGTTTTATCATTTAACTGGGTGCCGCGCAGGAAGTAGGCCCCTGGAAAAGGGTCATCAGTGTTGCGGGATCCGTTGCGGTGACGGTAGCCAGCGCAGGAGGCGGGCCGAGAAGCGCCGAGGAGGGTGGTGACCAGGAGATCGCCGGGAAGCCTCGTTGGAGGAGGTGCGGCGGAAATCACCGAGTGGGGCTGAACCGGGAGGCGTCGAGAGGGGCGGGGATGAGACACACCGAGGAGTGCGGGACCAGGGCCGGGATGTGAACTCAGAGAGCCGAGGGAGGGCAGAGCTGGAAAAATATGGCTGGAGGCAGGGCTGGTCACGAAGTCGGGAGTCCGCGAGTAGGTGGGGCCAAGAGAGCGCCACTGTAGGCAGGGTTGGGAGTCGCTATGGGAGGCAGGGCCGAGACTCTGCCGGGAAGCCTGCTAGACGGTGGGTTTGGGAGGCGAGGGCCGGTCACGGAGCCAGGAGGCTGTTTTGAGGCGGGGGCCTATTGCAAAGCCGGGAGGGGCGTCGGAGACGGGCAACGCCGGAGGAGGGCGCTGGCTGGTGGGGATCGGGAAGCCGTGGGAGGGCGGGTGAGAGGGGGCGTCGTCGGGGAGAAGCGTCGCGGGAGGAGGATCCGCGGGCGGCCAGGCGACGACGTCGGGATCGCGTTGGGCAGGGTCGGGCAAAACTAGGAAGCCGCGACGGGAGGTTCGACGGATGCAGGAGCGCCGCGGGAGGCGGGGCTGGCCGTCTGGATCGGGAGGCGCAGAAGGCCGTTCGTGATGGAAGGGCGCCGCAGGGGGGGGCATTCGCGACGAGAGGAGGTGGTCACCTATCAGGCGGGGGTCGGATCGGAGAGGAGCAGCGCGGGGCCGAACAGAACCAGGAGTCCGCAGGGAGGGCAGGGCCGGTTGGAACCGGGAGGCTGCACGGGGAATTGCTAGAAACCCTAGACGGGAGGGGGAAAAATAGGGAGGGCTCGGGTTAGAGAGCACCCTTTGATACCATGTAGATGACAATTCCCCTTACCTCAATGTGAGGTGAGAACATTCTTTTATAGACGAGTAAAAAGGAATAAATGGTGGAGTATTCCGATGTGGGACTCAGAAATACCCAATATAATAAAACCGGGTTTAACAAAAAAGAAAAGATGTTAAAATACAAATTTATATGCAAAAAGAAAACAAAGAAAAGAAAGGAAATAAATATTTATAGAATTTACAAAGTGCTTATGAAAAACACACACTCTAAACAGGGAGCTCTCCGACAACGACATCAAAATTTGAACGCGTTGTAATCACGCGTCAAATTAAATTGGTTTTTGATGATGAGATATATTAATCTAGATCATACCTTAGGTCGTCTCTCAAGGTGCATTGAAGGTTAAGAGTGTGTATTTCAAATGATTTAAAAGAAATTAAAATACGGGGGGGGTTGAAAATGTTTCGAAATAGAACAACATGATGCGGAAACGATGAGAGTCGCAACGACAAAAATGGTTTGCAGATGAAGAAAATGCAGAAGAAAGGATCACACATGACACATATTTACGTGGTTTGAGAAATGTTCCCTACGTCCATGAAGAGGCATAAATATCCCTATGAAAATCTGGGAGCACAATTACAAGGAGATCTCTCAGAGTTTCTACAAGAAACCCTAGCCCGAAATGGGCTACAAAAGGAGGAAGACGATCCACTGTTCCACCAACCGCACAGGAAATCCGCATCACTACAGTGAAAGGTGGCTGAAAGTCTGTGCCGCTACAGTGCCACGACCACCCAAGTCAAAAGTGTTACAATGCTCTGTCGGTGTCGGTCGATCAGTTCTGCTACAATGGTCAAAGTTTCTACAATTTTCCAAAAAATGGACTGTGAACCTTCGGCCCCTGGACCTCCGGAGCAGGGGCGTGTTGCCCCCTACAACCCCCAACGAGCTCATTGCGGAGCTCGACCCGCGGAAGTTGCAGCCTGGTGCGCAGTATGGACCGCAAGTATTCGGCCCAAACATCATCCAAAACGGATCGACCTACATCAATCCAACAATCTCCCACTTGGAGCCTGATCCGCTACGTTGACCAGCTTCGATGCCA
Organism: Viscum album; assembly: GCA_963277665.1. Lineage (NCBI taxonomy): Eukaryota > Viridiplantae > Streptophyta > Magnoliopsida > Santalales > Viscaceae > Viscum > Viscum album. Next base: position 1,898,233,852 of record OY728135.1, on the reverse strand, counting down.
CTGACTAAATCAACTTATTTAATCTGAGCTCCTCTTCTTCTTTACTCACCAGTGTTGTGCTTTCCATTCACAACTTCAATTTCAAGTTGACGATTCATGAAATATCAGCTGTTTTCCTTTTGTGCTCCCATCGTGTCCTCCCTTATTCTGCCTCTCATCCTCCGGTCATCAATGAAGACCAATAGAGGCACAACAATGCTTCAACTTCTGTATTATCATCGGTTTTGTCAACATGTTTGCCGGATTGTTGGTTCCTAGAGCAGGGGCGCGTTGCCCCCTGCAACTCCCAACGAGCTCACCGTGGAGCTCGACCCGCGGAAGTTGAGGCCTATTGCACAGTACGGGCTGCAAGCATTCGGCCCAAACATCATCCAAAACGGATCGGGTTACACCAATCCAACTAAACAAAACAAAATAACTCAACTAGAGAGTGATATTTGAAAAATGGTAGGGGGTATGTGGGTTATGTGAGAACGAGATCATTGAAAGATTACCACATATCTCGTTGAGTTCATTGTTCTAAAATGATTGTTTGGTTTAATGTAATCCTTTGTTTGTGGAAAACCAAGATCTTGATTCTCCTTTATCCCTTTAGAATGTTCCACTTAATACTAAACCTTGACACAAAAATCGTTTTGTTAAAATTAAGATCTTGTGCATGGCATGAGGGCGGCAAAAGTATATTGACATCCCATGTTTGTGTGAGAGAAGAAGCCTCTTGTGTTCTCCAATCAGATCAATACAAGTTGCACTTTTAAAATCTCAAGTTGATCGATTATGAAATAAAAAATGTTTCATTTTGTCACACCAAAACAATTTTTTCAAAAGTAGAACCTTGTTAAGATGCAACTAAAAGAAATGTTTTCTGTAGAATGATAAAAGAGGTAAACCTAATAACCAAGATGCCTCTCTAAATGAGACCTGGAAGTTTATTTATAATGTATAATAAAGATGACATGACACCTAAACATCGATGTGGGACTCACATCTTCTAGCACTACCCCTCAAGCTAGGCGTACCTAGCTTGGACACATAATTAAATAAACCAAAGCAAAGAAAACAAAGCAATTAACAGACATTTTGCAAACACTCTCCCTCAAGCTGGACATACCCAGCTTGATTACAAAACAAGACGAAACAAAAAAGAAATCATCCGCGATCCCAGCTCCCCCTCGAGATGAAAATGATGGATGATGCCGTTGAAAAAGATGTGTCAATCGTAGAACAACGCTCGTCATGCAGTGCCCACTCGATGTGCTCCAACTGTTGCGATCCCGCTAATGGTTGCTAAAGGATAGATGACCATCGTAGAACTCTCATGCTCCCTTGCTGGACGACCCTTGCTTCAAGATGCTGGATGAAACAATGGCTGACAAACGACCTCAAAACGGTCGGGTGATACAGTGCTCGACTAGCGGACCCAAAAGGCCGGGTGATATGGCGTCCAATTTGCGAACTCAGATTACCGAGGTGAAACGACGTTCGATTAGCGGACCCTAAAATGCCGAGGTGAAACGACATTCGTTGTTGCGGACCCTAAATTCTGATTGACAGCAAAGGTCTGCAACAGAGAGCAGCGGAGAACCAGTATCATGATCGTGATGATTGTGCGCTGGAACTGGATGTTCCCAATCCAGATCCCGAAAGTGCTCGTCGGAAAAGAGAGCAGATCACCGACCGAGATAGGAGGGTTGTTGTCAATTTTGACGGGGCTGGACGGCATGGGAATCCCAGTAGGAGGCTGTCGGGAGTTTTCACGCTGAGGGTTGGCGCGCGGGAGGGACGTCGTGCAGGGAGGAGGGCCACCGGCTGGAGTCGTCGCACAGGAAGGTGCCGTTTGGGAGGATTCGCCTGGTAGGAGAGGCGATCTACTTTGGATCTGGCTGGCGCTACAGGAGAACGTTGCGTAGGGGAACGCGCGGGCTGGAAGGCCCGTCGCGCAAGGGGCGGAAGTGAGCCATCGCAGGAGGCCACTCGGGAGGAGAGCTACCCAGGAGACCGTCGTGCTAGGGGCGGATGACTCTTGCAACGGGAGGAGGGACGGCGGACGCTCGCGATGGGAGGAGGGCGCTGATAGGGGCGGAGGCCGCTCGGGAGGGAGGGACGCTCTAGGTGAGGGGCGGCGGCAGAAAAGAAGGGCCTGCTGGCCATGGGGGCCGTCGCCCCCCTTTGGGAAAAAAAACCCTGCTTAAACCCTGGACCAGAGAGAGAGACGGGAGGGTGAGTTTGGGTTATACCCGCTCTGATACCATGTAGAATGATAAAAGAGGTGCACCCAATACCCAAGATGTCTCTCTAAGGGAGAGTTTGAAGTTTATTTATAATGTATAATAAAGATGACATGACACCTAAACATTGATGTGAGACTCACATCTTCTAACATTTTCAAACACAAATTACACCAAACAAGTAGCAAAACAAGTGTCGAAACTCTCTCACCAAGTGTGTAGCTCTCTCGCAACGATTACCCACCATTTAGCTCGCCATCAAGAGGTGGAGGAAGCTCGAGTGAATCTCCATCTTCATCCTTGCTCTTCCTATGAGTATAGAGAGCTTCAAAAATTCTAGAATGATGAGAAGAACCCCTTTTCCTCTTCAAAATGACAGAGTTTCCCCTTTTGGCCGAACTTTTCAAATCAGATAACCAAGGTACATATTTTAGCCAATGTGGGAGGTGGTTTTGGCATCCTTTTTTGTAATGCCACTTGTCACTCTGATTTGTGCTAGGTGACAAGCTTATCTCTAGTTGGAATAAATTACAAAGTTTATTGGCTATGTCTTGACTATCTCTCCATAATATTTGGTGGCAATTGGAGTTCTAGAATTCGCGATATGGCGAAAATACCGAAATGCCCCCTGATTGTGAAGAGTTTCAGATTTCTCCAATGATGCCACCTTTTGGGCCTCCAAATGGCCAAACTAGGCTTAAGTAGCTTCTAAAGATTTATAGCCCACATATTCAGGGATCTACCCACCAAATTTGAGCCCAATTGGTTGGGCGTATTTCCAGATATTTTAGTTTTAAACCACAGAACTGTTTGAACAAGTGCGCAGTTTGACCTGTTTTCCTCGAATTTCATTGTAGGCTCTCTAAGTCACCTTCGTCTATAATGAAAACATTAAAACATGTAAAATTTCCTTTTTTAACAGTATTTAACATTAATTACATAAATTATATGATAAGTGAAATTGATTCTTATGTTAGGAAATTAAATCCAAAACCACTTAACAATATCGATATAAGGGTGGAAAGGGAAATGTAAATTGCGATGCGGTCATGCATTGCACAATGTGCACACATGTGAACGATTACAGACGCGTGACACGATGTGCCTCTTTAATGATGCACTTAGCATTTTTCACATCGCATAAGTGCATTGGAATGTGTTAAACCCTCTTTTGTATTATTATGGGGATTTCCGAGTCCCACATCGGAATACTCCCTTGTACATTCCGCATTTTCATTCTATAAAAGAAGAGCCCCACCTCACCTTGAAGGTAAGTGAGTTTCTCCATTCTACATGGTATCAGAGGGATTTTTTTTCCCGAACCCTCCCTCCTCTGCGGCTTCCCGACGTCCTCCCGACCCCGCCTCTCTCCCTGCTGCCCTAGCCCTTCCCGGCAGGCCCCCCCTCCGATCCCGGCGCAGCCCTGCCCAGCTTCTCTCCGGCCTGCACCCTCCCGGCAGGCCCTCCCTCCCGGCGCACCTCTCCTCCCGGCGTCCGCCGTCCTCCCGCGGTGCGCCCTCGTCCCAGCAGGCCTTCGCCCGGCGCCCGCGCCCTCTCCCCGGCGGCCCTCTCTCCCCGACGCGGCCCGCGCCTCCTCCGTCGGCTCCTCCCAGCGGACCTCCCTCCCAGCGGCGCTCCCGGCCAGCCCCACCGTGCGCGCGCCCAGCCTCTGCGGACCTCCCTCCCAGCGGCGCTCCCGGCCAACCCCCACCGTGCGCGCGCCCAGCCCCTGCGGCTCACCTCCCGGCGGCCCTCCATTCCCCCGGCGCCTCCCGCTGCTCCCGCGCGCTCCCGGCTCCTTGGCGTCTCCGGCTCGCCCCGACGTCCCGGCTCCCAGGCTCCCCGGCGTCCCGGCTCCCGCAGCTCCAGCGCCTCCAGCACCTCCCGCTGCCCCGGCACCCTCACCCTCGCCCGGCGCCTCCCGCAGCTCCAGCGCCTCCCGCTGCCCCGGCGCCTCCCGCAGCTCCAGCGCCTCCAGCGCCTCCCGCTGCCCCGACGCCTCCCGCAGCTCCAGCGCCTCCAGCGCCTCCCGCTGCCCCGCACCTCCCGAGCGCCCCCGCTCCTCTCGCCCTGCGCCCCCCCCTCCCTTTTCGACCGCCTTCCCCCTAGCACGCGCCCTCAGCCTCTGTCCCACCGGACCCTCCCGGCAGAGCGCCCTTCTCCCGGCGGCACGCCCTCATCCCCGCAGAGCGCCCTCGTTCCGGCAGCCCTTCCAGCACGCGCACGTCCTGCGCCCGATCATCCCGCCGGCCCGCTGCCTCAGCTCCCGCCGCTTCCATGGCGGACTCCTCGGGAAGTGGTCGTGCTTCACGTCGTCCACGTCCCTTCTGTCACCATTGTGGCAAGTTTGGCCACCTGATCGCCCGATGTTGGGTCCTGCATGGCCGACCATCTCAGCACCTGCGGCAGGGACAGCCCGCGGTCCGGGACGTGTCCTCGACTATCGCCTCTCTTTTCCCGTCTCTGGCCCTGTCTATGACCGACCTCAGGCGGCCTCATGATCCACCGGCCTCTGTCCGCCCCGCTCCCTCCTCGGCTTCTCTGGCCCGTACTGTTTGCCCCACTGCCTTGGTCAGCCATTGCTCCCCTGCATGGCTGCTGGACTCAGGTGCCTCCGACCACCTCACCGGTGATGCTGGTATGTTGACGTCTTATTGCCCATATGCCGGTTCTTCAGCCATCACCGTCGTTGATGGGTCCACTATCCCCATAGCGGGCTTCGGCGCATGCTCCCTGACTCCTTCGATACACCTACCCTCTGTGGCACATGTGCCCCGCAGTCCCTTTAATCTGCTTTCCATCAGTAAACTGACTAAGGATTATAACTGTGCGGCCATATTTACCTCCTCTGGTGTTGTGTTTCAGGAGCAGGCTACGAACCGGGAACTTGGTCGAGGCCGGCTTCGAGACGGGGTCTACATGTTCGAGGGGCCAGCGCCCATTGCTTGCACGTCTACCTCTTCTCGGGCACTTGATCTCCATTCCCGATTAGGGCACCCGCCTGCATCCACCATTCATCAGATGTTTCCGGACTACAGTAGGACTCCTACTTTTCTTTGTGAGTCATGCTCTTCTGCAAAACATCATCGCTCTTCCTACATTCCTCGCACGGATACACGGGCCTCCCACCCCTTTGCTCTAGTTCATTCCGATGTTTGGGGCCTGTGTACCGTTCCGAGTCACTTGGGCTATAAATACTATATCTCCTTCATTGATGACTATTCGCGAATGACGTGGCTTTACCTTCTTCGGGAACGCTCCGAAGTGTTTTCCACCTTCCAAACCTTTTTTAATTAAATTAAGAATCGTTTTTCTATCTCGGTCAAATGTCTCCGCTCGGATAATGGGCGCGAGTATCTCTCCACTTCTTTTCGGCAGTTTCTCCGGGAGAATGGCATCCTTCATCAGACCTCCTGTCCTGATACACCCCAGCAGAACGGCGTGGCCGAGCGGAAACACAAACATATTCTAGAGACTGCCCGTGCCCTCATCTTCCACCGACAGGTGCCTCTGCTCTTTTGGGGCGATGCCATTCTCACTGCTACCTACCTCCTCAATCGCCTTTCTTCTTCTATCCTTAAGGGGGAGACTCCCTTTCGGGCTCTTTTCCCCACTCTCCCTCTTCATTCCCTCCCTCTTCGAGTGTTTGGCTGCTTGTGTTATGTTCGTGACACTCGCCCTGGCCGCACCAAACTCTCTCCCAAATCTCTCCGCTGCATATTCCTCGGTTATTCCCGCACTCAGCGCGGATACCGCTGCTTCTCCCCGGACCTTCGCCGGTATGTCATCTCCACAGATGTCTCCTTTGTGGAAAGTTCTCCATTCTCCTTTCCCTCTCCTCCTCCTGACTCTGCCATTGATAACTGTCTTCCCCTCATCATCCAGCCTCTTCCGGATTTGCCTCCTCCTACCTCTCCTCCTCCTGACCCTGTCCTCGATGATTGTCCTCCTCTCCTCCTCCATCCTCCACCGGCGTCAACCACTGTTGACACCCATTTTGGTCAGGTCTACTCCCGCCGTCCTTCGACTGTATTCCCCGTTCCGGCCAGTGACACTGATGCTCCCGCTTCGTCCGCTGCTCCTGCTCCGCCACCCGCGGACTTGCCCATCGCCCTACGGAAAGGTACTCGCTCCTGGCAGAGTACTCCTCTATTTGCATCTTCTTACAGGGGTTTGTCCGCTCTGGAGACGGTTTCTATACCTCGCACAGTTGGTGAGGCCAAATCTCACCCCGGGTGGCTCGCAGCCATGCGGGATGAATTGCAGGCTCTGGAGGAAAACCATACTTGGGATCTTGTCTCCCTTCCAGCAGGCAAACAGGCAGTGGGCAGCAAATGGATTTACACGGTCAGGCTGAATCCCGATGGTACTCTCCATCGCCTCAAAGTCCGCCTTGTGGCCAAAGGCTTTGCTCAGACATACGGAGTTGACTACTTTGATACCTTCTCCCCGGTTGCCAAGATGGCCTCTGTCCGGCTATTCATCTCTCTCGCCGCCCATCATCGGTGGCCTCTTCATCAATTGGATGTCAAGAATGCATTCCTCCATGACTTCCTTGAGGAAGAAATCTATCTCCAGCAGCCCCCCGGATTTTGTGCCGCCGGCGCTGAATCTCGTGTCTGCCGTCTCCGCCGCTCTCTTTACGGCCTCAAGCAGTCTCCCCGTGCTTGGTTTGGCCGCTTTAGCACGTTCGTCAGCGACTTTGGGCTTTCCCGCAGTATGAAAGACCACACTGTCTTCTACAGGACGACTCCACATGGCTGCATCTTATTGGTCGTCTATGTGGATGATATCGTCATCACCGGCAGCGACTCTGTGGGTATCACCCATCTCAAGGCTCATCTTCACCAGCACTTCCACACTAAGGATCTTGGTCCTCTCACATACTTCCTCGGCATCGAGGTTTCCTACTCCTCTGCCACCATCTCCCTCTGCCAACGGAAGTATGCATTGGATATATTGCAGGATGCTGGGCTGACTCAGGCCACTGCGGTCGATACTCCTCTGGAGCCTGACGAACGGTCTTTTTATGCCTCCTCGGCTCCATACCCCCATCCCGAGCGGTACCGTCGATTGGTGGGCAAACTCAATTATCTCACCATGACTCGACCCGACATTTCCTGTGCGGTAGCCAAAGTGAGTCAATTTATGGAGCATCCCACCACATCTCAGTGGGATGCTGTCATCCGCATCGCCAAGTACATCAAACGGGATCCTGCCCGTGGTCTTCACTACTCCCAGCATCCTCATCAGCATATTGAGGCCTTTTGCGATGCTGATTACGCTGGCTGCCTTGCCACTCGGAAATCTACCTCTGGGTTCGCCATTTTCTTGGCAGGCAACCTCATTTCTTGGCGCAGCAAGAAACAGACGGTCGTCTCTCGCTCCAGTGCCGAGTCTGAGTACCGTGCCATGGCCACCGTCACTACCGAGATCCTTTGGCTTCGGCAACTCCTCCAGGAGCTTGGCTTTCCTCAGCAGACTTCTGCTCACATATGGTGTGACAATCAGGCAGCCACTAAAATTGCTTCGAATCCCGTCTTCCATGAACGCACGAAGCATATTGAGGTGGACTGTCACTTTCTTCGCCACCACCTGGAGCACAACCATGTCAGCTTTCGCCACATTCCGACGGCAGACCAGCTTGCTGACATCTTCACCAAAGGCCTCCCTGGTGCTCGCCTTGCCTCGCTTAGTTCCAAGCTGGGGATCCGCCACATCTGACACCCAGCTTGAGGGGGAGTAGTTATGGGTCTTGTGTGGTGTCTTCTTATTCTTTTTTGTGGGACTCGTTGTCCAAGCTGGGTCTGTCCAGCTTGAGGGGGAGTGTTAAACCCTCTTTTGTATTATTATGGGGATTTCCGAGTCCCACATCGGAATACTCCCTTGTACATTCCGCATTTTCATTCTATAAAAGAAGAGCCCCACCTCACCTTGAAGGTAAGTGGGTTTCTCCATTCTACAGAATGCTTAAAATTTTCTTATAGATAGATCGTTAGGTTGAATGGTGGGATCAATCAAACGGCTTACAATGCATCAAGGGTGGATCGGTGGATCGGGGCCCAAATCTAGTTGCATCAGGTTTGAGGCTGATCATCCAAAACCGGGTTTGAATTAATTCATTGAATTAATGCATAATAGATCAACTCATATTTGAACAAGCATGTTCTTGGGGCAACTCGGTGTTGAATGAATTCGTTAATTCAGGGTCCATCACGATCTGGACCGTTGATCGCGAATAGGCGTGATCTAATGCACTAGATTTGATTTGAATGGATGTGTCTATCCTGGATAGACACATATTTCATCCGAAAGGTTATGATACATTCTCCGAATGAGTATTCCCTTGCCTATATAAAGTCCTATCGAGGGATTGGAATATGCATCCAGCCCATCTGGATTTCCTTTCATCCTCTGCTACAACATTCATCTCTCTAGCAAAACATCAATAATTTTTTTGTCATAGGGTAACAAATGAACCTTCCATCCTTTTATTCTCTTGTTTTTCAAGCTTTCAAGTGATATTTCTCAACTAGTGGTCTTGCGAAATATAAAACCATCATCTTTGTATCATAAAGAGCATTCACTGTTAGCCCAAAGTACTACCTTTGTGGTGGAGTGGAATCTCCTCTTAAGAGGAACAACATTGTAATGTGCGTCGGAGGTATTCAACCACACTCATCTAACCGAAGTCATCTTGTTGCCGACACTTCCTCAATAATATCTAATCTTAATTAATTGTTAGATTCTTATGATCTCTTAACATCCCTTTTTCTCATTGCCATCATTTGTCTCCCCTGACCTTTTCAAAGCGATTTCAAATTTAGACTTAGCAACCTTTCTTGGAGAGTGGCATATAAAATGTTTAAAATTAGTTGCTTCTGCAAGGCTGCCTTCTCATAAGACTATTCCCTCAAATGCACTCGTGTTGTATTTTTCATAATCAAGATACAAAAATGTGTATATCTTGTTGCACTGTTTCTTTGGAAGAACCCATTTTTGAAATCCCACATGTTCTTTCAAATATTTCAAGGGAATTTAGGACGTTGAGATTCCATGTTAAATTAGAAGTATTTCTCAGAATGAATTCTCATGTTTCATTCCCCACCCCCTGGTTTCATTGAAGATGAATGTTGAAGATTTCATAATCAAGGCCTGCGTGACACGACCTAACTGTAAATGTTGTCCATCATGATCTTTTAGTTTAAGGCATAGTAACAATTTGAGCTTTTATATCAAGCGTGCGTTGCTTGAAATACCCAATCAAGTTGTCCTTTTCATTACAGATTGATTGTAGGATAAAAGTTTGCAGGTTTTATCATCAACCATTACTTCTTGGTTTTCAGATGAAAAAGCTGTCATGCTTTGAATTAATATCAAAATTAGTTTGATAAATAGTTTTTGTGGGCTGTGTTTACAGGTGATGCTGATCAACTGCAAAAGGCTCTTGATGTCTTTCCTGAGATGAAGGGAATTGGATTATGTCCCAACAACATTACCTATTCCGTTCTCCTAGTGGCATGTGAAAGGCAAGTCAACTGAAATTCTAATTTTATTTATGAAATTGGAATAATAGATGGTACATGTTTTGTTAAAAAATAATAATCACTTATCCAAGTTTCTCAACGTTCATCCTTTTTAGTTTTATTTTCTTTGATTATGTTTGTTCATTTCTTAGAAAGGATGACCTTGAAGCTGGTCTTTTCCTTCTTTCTCAAGCCAGAGAAGATGGCGTTGCTCCTAATCTTATTATGTGCCAGTGCCTTATTGGTAAATTAACCCGGCCTTTCATCTCCTTTGTTTTCTTTTTGTTTATCGAGGTTATGTTTCTGTATAGCATATGGGAAATTGTTTCATTAATTTCATTATTCAGTGCTGTAAATATTTGCATGTAAGAAACATTACCATTATAAGCACCTAGGACTCCTCCCTTGTCAACATGCATGTTAAATCTTTGGCATTTTGGGCAAGGGTGAGGGTTCGGAACTTCTTGTTACTAGGTTGGTTGCTTTGTGTATTTACTTGGTGTATGTTGCTGCATGTCGTGAGGGGAATTGTTTATTTTTATTTACATTTTATCTACATCTGAGGTAAAACAACACATTTTATCACCATTCATGTCTTTGGTTGGTTATGAAAAATTGGAAAAAATTACTTTTATTCCACAAACATTGTTCTTTCGCGACATTTTGATCATGGTGTGTTTAAGGTTGCATTTGACATCACTTATTGAAATGTGTTTATAGTACTTATCACTTATGATAAACAGTTGAATGAATACGTGGTGTTTATTCTGTTTCTTAAACTTTTCCTGAAATAAACCACTTAAATAAGTGTCAAAAAAAGTATTTTTCCATAATCTGGAAACACTTATACCGAAAAACTTATCAAAAGTGAGAGGTACTATAAGCACTTTTCAATAAGTGCTGTCAAACATAGTTTGATTCAACCTGGACTTGAATTTATTACAGTTCTATCCATGCATCCTTCATTCGATTTGGCCTTGAATGTTTTTCTGCAATGCGCTCCACAACATAAATGTTGAATTGATGATCGGCATATCTTTCAGGAGTATATTTATAATTTAAATAAATGTTCATTATCCATGCATCAAAATTTTTCCTGCTGCATACAGTTTAATATAAATGCCATCTGACCTCAAATGAAGTATATGAAGGGTACTTCAATTAGTTTTGTTTCAAGCAGGGTTTAAATGGCTGTAAACTCCTCAGTTCTACAAAATCTTCTGGGTTTTTTTGGCTCTAATTAGTTTTTTTTATGTCTTTTTGTTTTTGTTTTTATTTTTTAAAATTTCAACCCTGAGATGCTTATTTGAAAATTTTGATACATGGCCTCCCTAAACCTACCATTTCCTTGATGGATTTATGATGTTTTCTATTATGAAGGCTTGTGCTTACAGAGATTTAAGAAGGCTTGTGGTCAGGGTGAGGCTGTGTTGTCCTTCAACTCAGGAAGGCCACAATTGGATAATAAGTGGTAGTCTTTTATCCCCTGAAATTTCTGCTTTGTTCTACACTGCCACTGTAGATGTGCTTAAATTTGTTGTATTTAAAAATTTTATTCACTTGAGGGATTTTTAGGGTCTAAAATTGTGTGTGTGTGTTTCTTTTTTCCTTTTACCATTTTAAGAATAACCACTAAAATGAATCACTGTAATGTTAGATTTTCTGTTTTTTAACAGTTTAATCTTTCCATCATATAATAATTTCTACAGTTCTCAACAACTTTATTCAACTTTTTCAGTTTTTGTGATTGTGTAATGATTAACAAGATTTTCTTGCCCACCTTAATTAATGTTTATGCAATGTTTAAATAACTTTCTTGGGCTTCTATTCTGCAGGACATCAACAGCATTAATGGTCTACCGTGAAACAATTGTGGCTGGTGTTGTTCCAAACACAGAAGTTCTTACGCAATTACTAGGATGCTTGCAGCTTCCTCGCGATTTTTGTTTGAAAAGTAGACTAATTGAGAATCTTGGAATCCATTCAAACACTTCAAAATATTGGAACCTTTGTTCTTTTGTCGATGGTTTCGGGGAGTACGATCCCCGTGCCTTATCTTTATTTGAGGTCAGTAAGTTTGTGAAAATGAACAACATTATTTTTTTCGTTGGGATTATTTCAGAAACTACCCTAAATTATCTGTTATTGATACGGAATTTTAGGAGGCCGCCTCTCTAGGGATTGTTCCATGTGTGTCTTTAAAACAAAGCCCCATTGTTGTTGATGCAAGGAATTTGCAGGTCCACATTTCAGAGGTAAAATTCCATGTATCTCAATTTACTTGTCCTCATAATCAATTCCCCGCTGTCATTATTTTTAACAACAGGAATTAGGTTTTTTGTAACAATTTTTTGTAAGTTTTTCAGGAAGTGCCTTAGAGCTCAGCTTTTTTGTGCAATCATTATAATGATAGCCATCCCTCAAAAGACATGTTTGGAATCCTGAATTTTAACTTAAGTGGTAAAGAAAAAGTTAAAAATAAAAATAAAATATAAAAATAAACTTTGAGTTTACCTGGTGAGTCTGAATTGTGTTTTCATTTGAAACTTGTTTTGCGTTACATTGTTTTGTGCATGTTTGATTCGAGCAGTTGTGATAGGATTTTGTGGGAAGGGGAGCTTACTGGCAGTCTGTCGGGCCATCGATTCCAACCACTTTTGCTCTATACTTACCGGAGAAGGGGAGTTCGTTAGGGAGAATCGGGGGGGGGGGGGGGGGGCGTCTTAATTGCTAGGGGCAGTGTTGTAAATTGGTGTATTAAGTGGCTGGAGTCGGAAGGGGTATAGATATGGAGGGGAAAGGGACTGGAGGGAATTCGGTTAGAAGGTTGTTGGAAGGCTGAGTGCCTTGGCCAGTGGAGAGGGAATTCTCCTAGGAGTGCAGCAGGTGCCCCTCGTTTTGTCCCTAGGAGTCTGCTGTAATTGTGCAATTGATTCAAACAGGTAAGAATTCCTGCCAGTTTCTTCTTCTCTCACTCTCTTACGGATTGCAATTCTATCAACTGGTGCTTTTATTGAGAGAGGAATCACATTCAGATAGAATGATTCCAGATAGAGTTACTAGAAGGAGAAGTTCGTTAATCGAGGATTGAAGCTTGACGAGTTAGCTTATGACCATGCGAATGGAGAATAGATCCGCAAATCTGGAAACGACTGCCTCGGAGTTGAAGATGAGATTCCAGCGGCACGCAAATCCGGAAACGACTATTTTGGTGATGAAGGGAATCCAGGGACATGAGATCCAATGCAGGAGTTGATGACTCCAATGAGTTAGCTCAATCAGTACGAGTAGTAGATAAAAGCAAGTCTGACATTGTCGAGGAAGGCAAAAGCAGTTTGAGAATGATAGTTGTAGAAAACAATTGGAGGGTAGTGGTAGAGGTGGACGGCATGGGAACACAAGATGCAGGATGAGGGGAGATGCACACATTAATCAGACAGGTGGGGATGCTGAATTTCTCTGGAGAAGATCCGGTTACTTGGATCACTCGTGCCGAAACTTATTTCTTGATTCATCAGACTCGTGATGAGCTGGAGGTGCCGATGACTCAATTGTGTATGGAAGGAATGATGCAATATTGGATGATTTCGTTGATATCGGTCAAGGCTGGGCTCACATGGCCGCCACTTAAGGAGGTGTTGCTAGGGCGATATGGCAGCGCTGTGGAGGAAGATCCTGTGATGTGGTTAAAGGGGCCATGGCGGACTAAGACCGTGGACGTGTATATAGACAAATTTGAACGAGTGGCTTTGCTGATACTGGATTTCTTTGAATAGTGGTACACGAGCTTCTTTATTGGGGGTCTAAAGCCAAAGATTGGTAGCACGGTATTGACGCATGAGTGCAGAATGAAACATGACTGCTGACCTTGTCCAGAAGAGTTGTGTTGGACCCCATTTAAGTTTAATGGGTCTTTCTGAGTCCCACATCGGACTTAGCCTCCTTGTAATTAGTTTTACTCATCTATAAAAGAATGTCTCCACCTCACATTAAGGCAAGGAGAATTCACCGACAACATGGTATCAGAGGGAAATTAATCCCGCACCCTCCCTACCTTGCGGATTCTCGGTTCTGTCCGGCCCCGCCTCTCTCCCCTCTGCCTTTGCCCTTCCCGACGGGCCTCCCTCCTCTGCCCGCGGCTCCCCTCCCGGCGGCCCGATCTCCCTCAGGTGGTGCCCCTCCTGCGCGGCTCCCCTCCCCGTTGCGGCAGCCCTCCGGTGTATTTTTCTCGGCTATTCCCGCACTCAGCGTGGCTACCGGTGCTTCTCTCCAGACTTACGCCGCTACATCACCTCTGCCGATGTATCGTTTGTTGAGAGCTATTCTTTCACTCCACCCTCTTTTCCTCCAGACACTACCATCGATGACTGTCTTCCTCTCCTGTTTCACCAGCCTCTGGTGTCTCCTCCTACAGGTCATCACTTTGGACAGGTCTACTCTCGCCGTCCATCAACTGTACCCCCCATCCAGGCCGAGGACAACATTGTTCCCACTTCGTCAGACGCTCATGTCCCAGCACCCGAGGACTTGCCAATTGCACTCCGGAAAGGTACTCGATCGTGTCAGACTACTCCTTTATTTACATCTTCTTACAAAGGTTTGTCAACACTGGAGGCGATCTCTATTCCCCGCACGGTTGGCGACGCCAAGTCACACCCGGGGTGGCTACAGGCTATGCGAGATGAACTGCAGGCTCTGGAGGACAATCATACATGGGATCTGGTCCCCCTCCCTGCGGGCAAACAGGCGGTCGGCTGCAAATGGATATATACGATCCGTCTCAATCCCGATGGCTCTCTTTGTCGCCTCAAAGCCCGACTTGTGGCGAAGGGCTTTGCTCAGACTTATGGCATCGATTACTTTGAGACCTTCTCTCCGGTAGCCAAGATGGCCTCTATCCGCCTGTTCGTATCTCTGGCTGCTCATCATCACTGGCCGCTTCATCAACTGGATGTCAAGAATGCCTTTCTCCATGGCTTTCTTGACGAAGTGGTCTACCTGCAGCAGCCCCCTGGCTTTTCTGCATCTGGTGCCGACTCCCATGTCTGTCGCCTTCGTCGCTCCCTTTATGGCCTCAAGCAGTCTCCTCGGGCTTGGTTCGGCCGCTTCAGCACAGTCGTCACAGCCTTTGGCCTCTCTCGCAGTATGAAAGATCACACCGTCTTCTTCCGTACGACGACGCATGGCTGTATCTTGCTCCTGGTCTATGTTGATGATATCATCATCACAGGGAGCGACTCCACAGGAATCGCCAACCTCAAGGCGCACCTCCACCACCACTTTCACATCAAAGATCTGGGTCCCCTCACCTACTTCCTTGGCATCGAGGTTTCCCGTTCTGAGAACACTATCTCTCTCTGCCAATGCAAATATGCTCTTGATATCTTGCAGGATGCAGGTTTGAACACAGCGACTGCAGTAGACACTCCACTTGAGCCTGGGGAACGATCTCTCCATACCGACTCGGAACCATTTCCTCATCCCGAGAGCTATCGACGTTTGGTGGGTAAACTTAACTACCTCACCATGACGCGACCTGACATTGCCTGCGCAATTGGCAAAGTCAGCCAGTTTATGGAGCATCCAACCAGATCTCAGTGGGATGCTGTCCTCCGCATTGCCAAATACATCAAGAAAGACCCTGCACGTGGCCTTCGGTACTCACATCATGCTCATCTTGATGTTGAGGCCTTCTGTGATGCGGACTATGCCGGATGCCTCGCTACCCGCAAGTTTACTTCGGGATTCGCCGTGTTTTTCGCCGGTAACCTTATCTCCTGGCGCAACAAGAAGCAGACTGTCGTCTCCAGATCGAGTGCCGAGGCCGAATACCGCGCCATGGCCACGGTCACCACTGAGATCCTCTAGCTCCGTCACCTCCTCCAAGAACTCGGCTTCCCGGCACAGACTTCTGCTCATATCCGATGTGACAATCAGGCAGCTACAAAGATTGCCTCGAATCCCGTCTTCCATGAATGGACGAAGCATATCGAGGTGGACTGCCACTTTCTTCGCCACCATCTCGAGCAGAACCATATCAACTTTGGCCATATTCCGATGGCGGATCAGTTTGCTGACCTCTTCACCAAAGGCCTCCTGGGAGCTCGCCTTGACTCTCTCACTACCAGGCTGGGTGTTCACAGCCTCCATGACCCAGCTTGAGGGGGCGTCTGAGATGGTCTTTGTGTCTTGTTTTTTTTTTTTTTTTGCTTTGTGGGACTCAATCCAATTTGGGCATGTCCAGCTTGAGGGGGAGTGTTGGACCCCATTTAAGTTTAATGAGTCTTTCTGAGTCCCACATCGGACTTAGCCTCCTTGTAAGTAGTTTTACTCATCTATAAAAAAATGTCTCCACCTCACATTGAGGCAAGGGGAATTCACAGACAACAAGTTGAAAGGGAACTATTGGTGAAGGGAATTATCTAGCAGCTGGAGCCGCGTAACAGGGAAAATGTTTTCGGTAGCCAAGGGAGAGGCCGGACTACCGGTACAATGAGATTCATCCCACTGGTTGATGGAAATGAAATGGGGAAGAAAGGTGATTATGCGCCCCAATGGAAATGAGTATGAAATCTGTCGAGAAAGGAATTTGAGGAGAGGAAGGTGAAAGGCTTGTGCTATACGTATGAACAAAAATTTAGTCCTGAGCATAGGTGTCCCGAGAAGAGATTTAAACTGATGGTTTCGGAGTGTGTAGAGCCACGCAGTAAGGAAATGGAGAAACCGGTAGAAGTAACATAAAAAGAAGGGAAGACAACAAACATGTAGGAAATGAAAATGTTAGGAACAACAACTTGTGTTCTAGAAAAAGCCAGGTCAAGGCGTGCTCTGTCAATGTTGATGGAAGATGGTATTGGTGGAGTTCCGATGTTGATCCTAGTGGATAGTGGAGCGAGTCATAATTTTATTTCTGTTGGAACCCATTTAAGTGTAAATGGGTGAGTCCCACATCGGACTTACCCGTCTTGTATATTGGTTTCCTAATCTATAAAAGAATATCCTCACCTCACATTGAGGTAAGGAGAATTCACCCACTACATGGTATCAGAGGGATTTTTATCCCGAACCCTCCCTCCCTTGCGGATTCCCGGCGTTCTCCCGGCCCCGCCTCTCTCCCTCCTGCCCTAGCCTTTCCCGGCGGGCCTCCTCTCCTGTCCCGGCGCAGCTCCTCTCCGGCCTGCACCCTCCCGGCAGGCCCTCCCTCCCGGCGCACCTCTCCTCCCGGCGCACCTCTCCTCTCCGGCCTGCACCCTCCCGGCGGTCGTCCCTCCCGCTACGCCTCCACCTCCCGCCGCCCGCGGCTCCCGGCCCTCCCGTCGCACCGCCTTCCATCCTCCCGGCTGCCCTGCGCGGCTTCCCGGCACCTCTCTGGCCCCCGCCCGACGACCTTCCTCCCCGACGGCGCTCCCTCCCCGCGGCTCCCGACGCCATCACCCGCGCCCCCCCCGTCACGGCAGTCCTCCCTCTCGGTGCGCCTCCACCTCCCGGTGGGCCTCCTTCCAGACGCGGCTCCCTCGCCTTCGCCCGGCGCCCGGCGTCCGCCGTCCTCCCGCGGTGCGCCCTCGTCCCAGCAGACCCTCGCCGGCCCTCCCTCGCGGCTCCCAGCTCCCGGCGGCATCTCCCGGCCCGCTCCCTCCTGCGCGCGCCATCTTCCGCCTCCCCGGCTCCCGGTGCCTCGCTGCGGTGCACCCCGCCCTCGACGTCCCGCTCTCGGCGGCTCGCCCCGCTTCGCCCCGGCACCCTCACCCTCGCCTGGCGCGCTCTCGGCACCCTCGCCTCCAGCGCCTCCCGCTGCCTCCAGCGCCTCCCGCTGCCTCCCGCGCCTCCCGCTGCCTCCCGCGCCTCCCGCTGCTCCCCGGCGTCTCCGCCAGCCTCCCTTCCCCAGCAGCCCCCCCTGCCTTAATGGCTGGCGTGTCCGCCCGCGGCCCTCCGGCATCACCTCCGGCCGACAGCATTCCGGCGGGGCCGCACCCTCACTTCCCTTGTCGGCCTTCCCGCGCACCTATGCACTCAGCCGAGCAGCTCTCCCATCCTCCATCATCGGCTCTACCGCGCCGCGGCCCTCCTTCATCCAGTACCCATTACAGGACACCACTCTCGCCGGAGGAGATTGCTTTGGTAAAATCTTATCGCGCGACTGCGCCACCATCTTCTTCTCTCGCCCCACTTGCTCAGACTGGCAACTCCACCGCCTGTGTTTCTCATCGACAGACAGCTTGGATGTTTGACTCCGGTGCGTCAGACCATCTCACAGGAGACTTTGGTATGTTCACTACCTATCATCCGTACACCGGTACCTCTGCCATTACTGTTGCTAATGGCTCAACAATCCCTATTACCGGATATGGCACCTGTTCCTTGACCCCGTCTCTTCCCCTGACGTCGGTCGCTCATGTTCCTCAAAGTCCCTTTAATCTTATCTCTGTCAGCAAACTCACCACAGATTTGAATTGTGTTGCTACTTTTAGCTCATCTGGTGTTGTTTTTCAGGAACAGAAGACGAATCGGGAAATTGGTCGAGGTTATCTTCGGGATGGGGTTTACTTGTTTGATACCCCATCATCCCTTGCTTGCTCATCCACCACAGCCCGGGCCCTTGACCTCCATTCCCGCCTTGGCCATCCACCACCTTCCACCCTCCATAAACTTTGCCCCCAATTCAGTTCTCACCTCTCCTTCCATTGTGAATCCTGCAAGTTTGCCAAACATCATCGGATGACGTATGCTCCTCGCCCGGAACCACGTGTAGCGGCTCCTTTCGCTCTTGTTCATTCCGATGTATGGGGTCCTTGCCGGGTTCCTAGCCAGTCAGGGTACAATTATTATATCACCTTTATTGATGATTACTCCCGCATGACCTGGCTTTACCTTCTTCGAGATCGCACAATGGTTCTCTCCACCTTTCAGACATTTTTTCAGGAAATCCAGACACAGTTTTCTCTCCCTGTGAAGTGTCTCCGCTCTGACAATGGGCGAGAATACTTATCCACTCATTTTCAGCAGTTTATGAGGGCCCACGACATCATCCATCAGACCTCCTGTCCTGATACCCCTCAGCAAAATG
This sequence comes from Viscum album, assembly GCA_963277665.1. Lineage (NCBI taxonomy): Eukaryota > Viridiplantae > Streptophyta > Magnoliopsida > Santalales > Viscaceae > Viscum > Viscum album. The sequence goes on along the minus strand of OY728135.1, from coordinate 1,898,215,034 downwards.
GGGTGGCCGAGCGGAAACACCGACATATCTTGGAAACCGCTCGTGCCCTCCTCTTCCACCGCCAGGAACCTCTTCTTTTCTGGGGGGATGTCATTCTCACTGCTACTTACCTTCTCAATCGTCTTCCCTCCTCCATCCTTCAGGGGGAGACTCCTTTTCATACCCTGTTTCCCTCTCTCCCTCCTCACTCCCTTCCACTCCGTGTCTTCGGATGTCTCTGTTATGTCCGGGACACTCGCCCCAATCTCTCCAAACTATCACCCAAATCCCTTCGCTGTATTTTTCTCGGGTATTCCCGCACTCAGCGCGGGTACCGATGCTTCTCTCCAGACCTCCGCCGGTATATCACCTCTGCCGACGTTTCGTTTGTCGAGAGCTTTCCTTTCACTCTCCCCTCTCCTTCTCCTGACACTACCATCGATGACTGCCTTCCGCTCATGGTTCACCCGCCTCTGGTGTCTCCTCCGGCCGGTCATCTCTTTGGACAGACCTACTCTCGTCGTCCTTCCACTGTACCTCCCGTCCCGGCCGAGGAAACCATTGTTCCCGCTTCGCCTGATGTTCCTGCCACAGCTCCCGAGGATGTGCCGATTGCGCTCCGGAAAGGTACTCGCTCGTGTCAGAATACTCCTCTCTTTGTATCTTCTTACAGGGGATTGTTCGCTCTGGAGACCGTGTCGCTTCCTCGAACGGTCGGTGAAGCCAAATCTCACCCCGGGTGGCTAGCCGCAATGCGAGATGAATTGCAGGCTCTGGATGCCAACCGTACTTGGGATCTTGTTCCCCTTCCGGCAAACAAACAGGCGGTCGGCTGTAAATGGATCTTCACGATCCGTCTTAATCCCGATGGCTCTCTCTGCCGCCTCAAAGCCCGGCTTGTCGCCAAGGGGTTTGCTCAGACATATGGCGTCGACTACTTTGAGACCTTCTCTCCAGTCGCCAAGATGGCCTCGGTCCGCCTCTTCATCTCTCTGGCTGCTCATCATCACTGGCCACTTCATCAACTCGACGTTAAGAATGCTTTTCTCCATGGCTTTCTTGACGAGGAGGTCTACCTGCAGCAGCCCCCTGGTTTCTCTGCCTCTGGTGCCGCCTCCCATGTCTGCCGTCTCCGTCGCTCCCTCTACGGCCTCAAACAGTCTCCTCGCGCCTGGTTTGGCCGCTTCAGCACTGTCGTCACCGCCTTTGGCCTCTCTCGGAGTATGAAAGATCACACCGTCTTCTTCCGTACGACAGCACACGGCTGTATCTTGCTTGTCGTTTATGTTGATGACATCATCATCACAGGGAGCGACTCCAGAGGCATCGCCAGCCTCAAGACGCATCTTCATCAGCACTTTCACACCAAGGATCTTGGTCCCCTCACGTACTTTCTTGGCATCGAGGTCTCCCGCACTGCGGACACTATCTCTCTCTGCCAGCGCAAGTATGCTCTTGATATATTGCAGGATGCTGGATTGAGCACCGCCACCACCGTTGACACTCCCCTTGAGCCTGGGGAACGCTCCCTTCATTCCGACTCGGAACTCTTTCCTCATCCTGAGAGTTATCGGCGCTTGGTTGGTAAACTCAACTACCTCACCATGACGCGTCCCGACATTGCCTGTGCCGTTGGCAAAGTCAGCCAGTTCATGGAGCATCCCACCTGCTCTCAGTGGGATGCTGTCCTCCGCATTGCCAAGTACATCAAGAAAGACCCTGCACGCGGCCTTCGGTACTCACATCATGCTCACATGGATATTGAGGCTTTTTGTGATGCGGACTATGCCAGTTGCCTCGCTACCCGCAAGTCTACTTCGGGATTCGCCGTATTCTTCGCCGGTAATCTCATCTCTTGGCGCAGCAAGAAGCATACTGTGGTCTCCCGTTCTAGTGCCGAGGCCGAGTATCGGGCCATGGCCACTGTCACTACTGAGATCCTCTGGCTTCGTCATCTTCTCCAGGAGCTCGGTTTCCCGGCATCGACTCCTGCTCATATCTGGTGTGACAATCAGGTCGCCACGAAGATTGCCTCGAATCCCGTCTTCCATGAACAGACGAAGCATATCGAGGTGGACTGTCACTTTCTCCGCCACCATCTGGAGCAGCACCATATCGGTTTCGGCCATATCCCGACGGCCGATCAGCTTGCCGATCTCTTCACCAAAGGTCTTCCCGGAGCTCGTCTTGAGTCTCTCACTTCCAGGCTGGGTGTTCACAGCCTCCATGGCCCAGCTTGAGGGGGAGTTTGAGATTGTCTTGTTATTCTTTCAATGTGGGACTCTATCCAATCTGGGCATGTCCAGCTTGAGGGGGAGTGTTGGAACCCGTTTAAGTGTAAATGGGTGAGTCCCACATCGGACTTACCCGTCTTGTATATTGGTTTCCTAATCTATAAAAGAATATCCTCACCTCACATTGAGGTAAGGGGAATTCACCCACTACAATTTCAAAACGGTTAATAAAGTCCCTTACAGTGCAAGTTACAAAGACAGCCGTTTAACATTAGATTGAGCGATCGACATCGAGTGGTTTCCAGAGGTATGTGTAAGTCCTTGAAGGTGAACTTGGGAGCAGAAGAATTCGAGGTAGACGCTTATATTTTTGACACTACCGGGCCTGATTTGGTATTGGGAATATCATGGCTCGAGATTCTGGGATATGTCCCTACTCATTGGAAGAATATGACCATGAATTTTGTTTGGAAGGGGCAGAATGTTACGTTGCAGGGGGTTAGACACCCACATAGTTCACCCGGAGCTCTATAAGAATATCTGGGAAGAGGAAAGTACCTGATACGGGGGTTACAGTGGGCTGCTGCTGGGAGCGAGGGATTGGAGGACGCAATGTTAAAGTTCAGGCCAACAACTCCAACCGTGGGAGTTGTTGAATCAGTTAGAACAGTCTTTGAGGCACCTAATGGTTTACCACCCAAGAGAGAGATTGATCATGCTATCAAAGCTGAAAGTAGGGGTGGACCCCGTCAACATCCGGCCTTACAAAAATGCGTTTCACATGAAAAATAAGATGTGGAAGCAAAGTTGATAGCACAGAGGTTTATCAGGCATAACACTAGTCCATACTCTAGCCCAATAATTTTGGTCAAGAAGGATGGGGGGTAGAGGATGTGATTTGTGTTGATTTTCAGGTATTGAATAAATTGACAGTGCCTGATAAATATCCAATACCTATGATAGAGGAGTGATGGATGAATTACACGGGGCTCAATATTTTACTAAGATGGACTTGAAATATGGTTTCTATCACATGAGAATGAAGGATGGAGATATTGGTAAAATGACTTTTTCAACTCATGAGGGCACTATGAATATTTAGTAATGCCATTCGGATTATTGAATGCCCTGACCACCTTCCAAACAACTATGAACGCTGTTTTCCAGCCACTGCTGAGAAGGGGGTATTAGTGTTCTTTGATGACATACTAATTTACAATGGAGGTTGGGTAGAACATCTGTGAAAGTCATGTCAGGTATTACAGAACATGAAGGAAAACGCGCTGTTTGCTAATGAGAAAAAGTGTTCATTTGGGAAGAGAGTTGTCGAGTACTTGGGACACATCATTTTGACAGAGGGAGTTTCCATGGATTCTAAGAAACTAGAGGCTGTGAAGCAGTGGTGGGTGCCAAAGAATGTGAAGGAAGTAAGGGGTTTTTTGGGCCTTACGGGGTACTACTGAAAATTTATATGAGATTATGGAAAAATAGCTAGACCCTTAACAACTTTGACTAAAAAAGAAGGGTTCAGGTGGTCTTTAGAAGCATAGGAAGCCTTTGAGAGGTTAAAGGATAGCATGATTGGGATATGATTTTGAGGTCATTTACAAGTCCGAGAAGTCGAACAATGCAGTCGATGCATTATCAAGAGTAGCTAAGGGCGGTGAGCACATTTATATGGCTGTTTCTCAGCCGAGCTGGGAGGAACTACAGAATGTGGAGAGATTCTTCAAGTTGAAAGTTTGAAGGAGATGGTAGAAGCTCTGCAGCAAGGCAGAGCAGCCAGGCCAAGCTATACCTATCGTAATGGCCTTTTATTTTATAACAGATTAGTTCTGCCACAAAAGCTGGTTTTGACCCCAAAGTTATTGCAGTACTACCATTCATCACTTGCAGGAGGGCATCTGGGCTATTTGAAAATGTAGGAGGTGAATTCCCCTTACCTCAATGTGAGGTGAGGATGTCCTTTTATAGATGAGTAAAACTAAATACAGAGAGGGTAAGTCCGATGTGGGACTCAGAAATACCCAATTAAATAAAATGGGGTCCAACACTCCCCCTCAAGCTGGACATACCCAGGTTGGATTGACCAAGATCTTTGGTATGAAAGTTTTGGTGAAGGTGCGCCTTGAGGCTGGCGATCCCTCTGGAGTCGCTTCCTGTGATGATGATATCATCAACATATACCACGAGCAAGATACAGCCGTGCGGTGTCGTACGGAAGAAGACGGTGTGGTCCTTCAGACTTCGGGAGAGGCCAAAGGCCGTGACGACAGTGCTGAAGCGGCCAAACCAAGCTCGAGGAGACTGCTTGAGGCCATAGAGGGACCGACGGAGGCGGCGGACATGGGAGTCGGCACCGGAGGCAGAAAAACCAGGGGGCTGCTTCAGGTAGACTTCTTCCTCAAGAACGCCATGGAGAAAGACATTCTTGACATCCAGCTGATAAAGTGGCCAATGATAATGGGTAGCCAGAGAGATGAACAGGCGGACAGAGGCCATCTTGGCGACCGGAGAGTAGGTCTCAAAATAGTCGATGTCATATGTCTGAGCAAACCCCTTCGCCACTAGCCGGGCTTTGAGGCGGCAAAGAGAGCCGTCGGGATTGAGACGGATCGTATAAATCCATTTGCTCCCCACGGCCTGTTTGCCTGCTGGAAGGGGGACAAGATCCAAAGTATGGTTTTCCTCCAGAGCCTGCAATTCATCCCGCATTGCAGCTAGCCACCCGGGGTGAGATTTGGCTTCACCAACCGTGCGAGGTATAGAAACTGTCTCCAGAGCGGACAGACCCCTGTATGAAGAGACAAATAGAGGAGTACTTTGGCAGGAGCGAGTACCTTTCCGTAGGGCAATGGGCAAGTCCTCGGGTGGCGGAGCAGGAGCAGCGGACGAAGCGGGAGCATCAGTGTCACTGGCCGGAACGGGGGATACAGTCGAAGGACGACGGGAGTAGACCTGACCAAAATGGGTGTCAACAGGGGTTGACGCCGGTGGAGGAAGGATGATGAGGGGAAGACAGTTATCAATAGCAGAGTCAGGAGGAGGAGAGGGAAAGGAGAATGGAGAACTCTCAACAAAGGAGACATCCGCTGAGATGACATACCGGCGAAGGTCCGGGGAGAAGCAGCGGTATCCGCGCTGAGTGCGGGAATAACCAAGGAAAATGCAGCGGAGGGATTTGGGAGAGAGTTTGGTGCGGCCAGGGCGAGTGTCACGAACATAACACAAGCAGCCAAACACTCGAAGAGGGAGAGAATGAAGAGGGAGAGTGGGGAAAAGAGCCCGAAAGGGAGTCTCCCCCTTAAGGATAGAAGAAGGAATGCGATTGATGAGATATGTAGCAGTGAGAATGGCATCTCCCCAAAAGAGCAGAGGCACCTGTCGGTGGAAGATGAGGGCACGAGCAGTTTCCAGAATATGTCTGTGTTTCCGCTCGGCCACGCCGTTTTGCTGGGGTGTATCAGGACAGGAGGTCTGATTAAGGATACCATTCGTCTAGAGAAACTGCCGAAAGGAAGTGGAGAGATACTCGCGCCCATTATCCGAGCGGAGACATTTGAAAGAGATAGAAAAACGGTTCTTAATTTCATTGAAAAAGGTTTGGGAGGTGGAAAACACTTCGGAGCGTTCTCGAAGAAGGTAAAACCACGTCATTCGCGAATAGTCATCAATGAAAGATATATAGTATTTATATCTCAAGTGACTCGGAATGGTACACGGGCCCCAAACATCTGAATGAACCAGATCAAAGGGGTGGGAGGCCCGTGTATCAGTGCGAGGAATGTAGGAAGAGCGATGATGTTTCGCAAAAGAACAGGACTCACAATGAAAAGTAGGAGTCCGACTGAAGTCTGGAAACATCTGATAAATGGTGGATGCAGGCGGGTGTCCTAAACGGGAATGAAGATCGAGTGCCCGAGAAGAGGTAAACGTGCAAGCAATGGGTGTTGGGCCCTCGAACATGTAGACCCCGTCTCGAAGCCGGCCTCGACCAAGTTCCCGGTTCGTAGTCTGCTCCTGAAACACAACACCAGAAGAGGTAAATATGGCCGCACAGTTATAATCCTTAGTCAGTTTACTGATGGAAAGCAGATTAAAGGGACTGCGGGGCACATGTGCCACAGAGGGTAGGTGTATCGATTGAGTCAGGGAGCATGCGCCGAAGCCCGCTATGGGGATAGTGGAGCCATCAGCGACGGTGATGGCTGAAGAACCGGCATATGGGCAGTAAGACGTCAGCATACCAACATCACCGGTGAGGTGGTCGGAGGCACCGGAGTCCAGCAGCCATGCAGGGGAGCAATGGCCCACAAAGGCAGTGGGGCAAACAGTACGGGCCAAAGAGGCCGAGGAGGGACCGGGTCGGACAGAGGCCAGAGGATCATGAGGCCGCCTGAGGTCGGCCATAGAAAGGGCCAGAGACGAGGAAAGAGAGGTGGGGCCGGACAGAACCGGGAATCCGCTGGGAGGGAGGTTCGGGATTAAGATCTCTCTGATACCATGTAGGAGGTGAATTCCCCTTACCTCAATGTGAGGTGAGGATGTCCTTTTATAGATGAGTAAAACTAAATACAGAGAGGGTAAGTCCGATGTGGGACTCAGAAATACCCAATTAAATAAAATGGGGTCCAACAGAAAACATATAAGCAGCTGGCTAATGCAGTGTATTAGGCAGGGATGGCATAGGGTGCGCAGCAGTATATTCGGGAGTGTGACATGTGCCAGAAGAATAAGTATGAGGCTCTTTGTCCAGTAGGACTGTTACAACCACTACCAATTTCTGATTTGGTTTGGAAAGAGGTGTCCATGGATTTTGTGTCAGGTCTGCCTAAGTTGAAGGGATATGAGGTGGTACTTGTAGTAGTTGATAAGTTGAGCAAATATGTTCACTTCATACGGCTCAAGCATTCATATATAACAAAGATGATTGCAGATATGTTTATGAAAGAAGTTGTGAGACTACAAGGTGTACCTAATGCCATAGTTAGTGACAGAGATCCGCTGTTCACTAGTTTATTCTGCCAGAAACTCTTTAAGCTGCAGGGTACCACCTTGAAGATGAGTTCATACTATCACCCACAAACTGACGACTGGACTGAAGTTGTAAATAGGTGTTTGAAGGCTTATTTGAGATGTTTTTCTTCAGATCACCTTAAGCAGTGGGTAATTTGGCTAGCTTGGACCAAATTCTGTTATAATACGTCTTTCCTAGCTTGGACTGAATTCTGTTATAATACGTCTTTCCATACTTCTACAGGGAAGACACCATTTGAGATCGTGTATGGACACAAGCCACCACTGATTATTCATTATGCGAAAGGGGAAGCTGCAGTTGAGGCAGTAACTACTGCATTAGTTGACCGTGATGAAGCTCTGAAGCAACTCCTAGGAAATCTCCAAAGGGCACAACAACTTATGGAAAAATATGCTAACCGGCATCGTTGGGAGGTGACTTTCAAATAGGGTGATTGATAGAGCCACACCGAAACAGAACTGACTTCTTAGTATTAGCGGCAGAATTACAAACAGAAATAGATAGCATATGGATGAAACAAGGAAGAAGGAGAATAGAGGAAGGAGACTCGAGCGACTCTAGATCCACTCGCCCAAGCCAGCGGCCGAACCAACAGAATTCTATTCTCTCCGTATCCCCCCATTCACCAGCCCCCCTTTATTTATAGCTTTTGCCAGTTGTACAAACCCCTTCTAGAATATTCCACTACTATAACCTACTTATTTCCTATATGTCCAGGTCTGTATCACTCCCACCGTCTTGAAAATCAATCTTGTCCTCAAAACTGAGGAACAAAAACTGATTACGAGGCACCGCTGTAGCATGTAGTCTCCAAGCAATATGCCAAATGATCCTTCCGACTCCATGGGCCTGCAACTCCTGGTGTCGATGCACCCTGGTGTCACCAACTCTCCAGGCAATCTCCCAAATGGTCTGTCTTGGGCAGTGAACCAATCGTGTGCGTTGGTTCCCACCATGCTGTGAAGTCAGTCTCTGAGCGCCCGCATCCCATCCAAAATAACTGGTTGGGCTTCCCCCATGACCCTCACCACAAACCTCTATGCATGACTCTTGCAAAAACCATCCTGCATCCGGTTCTTCAAATCCAGATGACTGCTTGCCCTGCACAATATCAGTGGAATCCGCTAGCGCCCTTGGTAGCACTTGTAGAGCCGTTAATTCCCTATCCACCTCAGAATGTGCTGAAGTGTGCTGATACTTTCTCGGCAGGGCCACCTCATCGGAAAGAGACACCGTCTGTAATATTGGCATGACTGTGCTGCCCTTGCCTCCAAATAACTCTGGCAAATCTCCTTTCAGGAAGGCAACAGTGTAGTCAGTAATAGATGGGTACTCCATGTGCGGCGTCGTGTCATCGTCAGCGTCCCCATGCATATCACCAATGTGATGTTGTGCCAGCAAATCCACATGTCATCCTGGCGTTGGGCCAAACAGGATAGTGGCAGTACAACCTGACGAACTTGTTTCAGCCTTAGTGTTGCCAACTGCAGCGGAGTCCGCCTCAGATCCCCCCATGAGCAAAGAAGAATGATCATCGGTCAGGTACGACTGTGTTTTAGGAGGAAACATAGCTCGAGCTAAGAACTGATTAAATTCCTTCTGCTCCTGCGTGTGGGCCGCCATCGTCGAGGCCATCGTATCTATAGAAGCTCTTATTTTTGCCACCGTCATGTCGAAGCGGTCCAGGCGCTGTTCCGCATCATTCAGACGAGTGTCAGCGCTCATGTCCGTCATATCTCCATGAGGTGTTTCCGGTGAAATCAATTGGGCAGTGTGCTCGGATGTTTGACAAACACTGGCGACCTCAGGTGTGGTCGCGTCCAGTGATGCGCCTTTGCCCGTTCCAAAACAAGGGAAACAACTTGCCTTCATCCCCCCCCCCACCTTTTTTTTTGGTTTTCTTTCTTTTTTCTCTTGCACCGCTCCGTTACATATGCGACATAAAACCCGAGTCCGCCTCCTTCTGTAGCAGTCGTGCCTCGCTCCCCGGTGAAATCCGAAAACACAGGCAGTCAAGCTGACCTCCTGCGCGAGTCGTCTGCAGCAGGCGAGCCCTGTGAAGTCGCAGATGGAGGTTGCGCACCCCGTCAGAATGGAAACGCACAGGTTGCGCGAGGCTGGTAGGCGTCCTCCCGTCAAAACGCATTGGTGCTGTGCAAATTTTGCGCGATTTCCGATAGGCTGGAAACGGATGGGTCTGCACGCGCGCTTCTTCTACTTCTTTTGCTGTGTGTTTTTTTATTATTATTATTTTTTTATTTTAAGAAGCGACTCAGTATCGGGCGCCTCGGCCGATCGAGGTGAAATCTGTTGTGCGCCAAGCGTCGGACGAAAATGGAACCAGGCGGAGACGAGCGCGTCTGATGCAGCGTATGCCTAAGCCGAATGGAATCAGGAAGCAACGGTGAACGGGGAAGCAGCGGCAGCTCGCGCGTCTGGAAGAGGATGAAGAACGGCAGTGCGCCTGCGCCTCCTCTAAAACAAGCTGAAAGTCAAACAGAGCTCCGTTTCTCCGGATAGAAACGTGATGAAGTAGCAGCAGCAAATTACACCTTGGCTGAGTGTAGGCTCCTGTGTGAAAGACAATCCAGCTGTGCGCGATGGAGGAAAGCGGCAGATTGGACCAAATGATAGAGCCACACCGAAACAGAACTAACTTCTTAGTATTAGCGGCAGAATTACAAACAGAAATAGACAGCAAATGGATGAAACAAGGAAGAAGGAGAATAGAGGAGGAAGGAGACTCGAGCGACCCTAGGTCCACTCGCCCAAGCCAGCGGCCGAACGAACAAACTTCTATTCTCTCGGTATCCCCCCATTCATCAGCCCCTCTTTATTTATAGCTTTTGCTAGCTGTACAAACCCCTTCTAGAATATTCCACTACTATAACCTACTTATTCCCTATATGTGCTGGTCTGTATCAGTGATTTTGTTTGGGTCAAGTTAAAGCCAAACTGGCCTGGGTTTGTGTCCAGAATTAACCTGAAACTAGGCATTTTACGATTGAAGAAAGAGTTGGAGCTGTTGCTTACTGGCCCAAACTCCCAGAAAACACTCAGATACATCCAGTTTTCCTTGTGTCACAGTTGAAGCCTGCGGTTGGAGCACACCCTGTAGAAGAACTCTTACCAGCCGACTTCACCGAGGGAGACTATCTAGAAGCAGTCTTGGCAGAAAAGCTCCTGGGAAAGATACTTCCGTGGCTGATCAAGTGGCATGACAGAACTGAGGAAGAAGCAACTTGGGAGGATGCTAAAGTGGTTCAGTTTCCTAATTTCCACCTTGAGGACAAGGTGGATTATCAAGTAGGATTGTGTCAGGGGTAGTGTTGTAAATTTGCGCATTAAGTGGCTGGAGTTGGGAGGGGTGTAGATAGGCTGGAGGGCATTCAGTTAGAAGGTTGTTAGAAGGCAGAGTGCCTTGGCCCGTGGAGAGGAAATTCTCCCAGGAGGGCAGCAGGTGCCCCTCGTTTCGTCCCTAGGAGTCTGCTGTAATTGTGTAATTGATTCAAACAGGTAAGAATTTTTGCTAGTTCCTTCTTCTCTCACTCTCTCACGGATTGCAATTCTATCAAGCTGTATGTATTTTTCTCATTATTGATTTATAATGATGATAATGATGATGTTGATGTTGATAATGATAATAATAACAATGTGTATCGGTCATTTTTATTCTAATTTGTTTTCTATTGTATAACAGGTTTGCCTCTTAACAGTTTTGAAGGGCCTCAAGCATCGGCTTGCAGCTGGTATGCAAGCCTAATCCGCTTCATTTATTTAACCTGTCACCTTATTCTTTTTTCCCATAAAAATTGGATCAATGGAGAATTGTTCATCTAGAAATCATGATCAGTTATTTATCCAAATTTTAAGAGAACTAGGCATTTTTTACCTAAAGGGTGACCCAAGGAGACAGTTGATTTCATGAAAGTGTACTTTGTGAGAAGTGCTTGAAATTGACTCATCTGTTGAAATTTTGGCTTAAAATATGTTAAAATAACTTTTTCAATAATTAATGGAGAGTGAATAATGTTTGCTCAACATTAGTGAAAAGAGAAGAAAATATTGACTGCATTTATCAGGGTGAATATAAGATGACTCTTAAAAATAAGGCTTCACAATTTTCATCACAATAAACGGCTGTGAAGATGTAGCCTTCGGTTGTAAAAAATTCCGTCAGGCGAGAAAATTCTTCGGATGTAAAAATTCTTCCGGGTAATAAAATCTTTTGGGTGAGAATATCCTTTGGGTGTAAAAATTCCTTTGGGTGTGAGAAAATCCTGTGAGTGAGAAATTCCTATAGGTGAAAATTGCTTCGGGTGTAAAATTCTTTGGGTGTGACTTAGAGTTTTGTGTGTAAAATTCCTCTAATAGTGAAATTCTGTAGTTTCTCTCGATGCATGTAGGTTGCATTTTGCCTAAACCACATAAATCTCTGTGTTCAAGTTTTTTTTCCTATTTTTTGTTTGCAATTCCCGTTACTAGTGGTATCAGAGCTTTACTGGGGTTCGGAAGATGGAAATTGTTTTCTGAACAATGAAACCAGAAGTAGGAAAGATGAAGATCGATCGATGTTTAAGATAAAGCGGTTGATCCACCTTAAGTTATCATTGGAGATGAGCTGTCACAACACAGTACCTGTGATTGTTGTGATGAATCGTGTCAGAATCAGGCATGACATGGTGGATCTGATGATGGTGGAGCTGATGATGGTGAAGTCAACAACAAAGAGGTTGATGCCGGTGTTGCGGAATCGTCGGAAGACACAACGACAGAAACGAGAAAACGAAATAAAGAAAGCAAATAAGGACACAGCGATTTACGTGGTTCGGGAAAAGTCCCTACGTCCACGGGAGATGCAGAATTCACTAAATCGGGAGCACAAAATTACAGAGGATTTTTCAGTAGTAACCCTAGCCCGAAAATGGGTTATAAAACAATGGAGAAGACGATCACTATTCGAAAAGTGAGTCCGCGTCGCTATAGTGAACGACGGCTGACTTTGTCAAAAGCGTTACAGTGGCTGCCGGCTGGAAGTCAAAAGCGCTACAGTGAAGTTGACTCCGAAGTCCGCACTGCTACAGTGCCTATCACGGCGCCTCTGCCTCCCGTCGCGACATATCCCAAGCGGCACTGTACCGGCCTGCTGCTCCACCTGTGCGAGACTCCCGACGGACCAGGTTCCCCGTCCGCTGCTCCCTCCTTGCCGACCTCCTCCTGCAAGGCAGCCCCCCTCCGGCCGGATTCATCTGCTCCCTTCCGGCGAATCTCATCATCCGACACTTCCATGCCGACCTCCTCCCAGCGGCTACCCTGCTTCCAGATTCGACTCTTCGGCCCCTCCTGCGGAATCCCCGCCTCGCCGGCCTCTCCCGACGACTCCCGACAGCCGCATCTCTGTCCGCCGGCACGCCCTTGCGCTGGCGCAACACTTTGACTGCCTCGGACCGGGCCCTTTGGTGTCGCCAGATCCCACAACAATTCTGCGGAATCTCCGCCTCCCGTCACCAGCCCCGCAAGTGCGGTTTTCCTGCTGCTAGTTTGGATTTCCCGGCGTTTCATCGACCAGCCCCACTAGTGCGGCATTCCTGGCGCTCCGTCAACCGGCAGGTCTTAGTGGTTTCTTCTGCTGCGCCCGCGACATCATCCATCCATCACCGTGAGGGGGAGCTGCGATCGTGAGGGGGAGCTATGCTCGTCGTTTGTTTCTTTTATTTCATCTTGTTTTGTAATCAAGCTGGGTATGTCCAGCTTGAGGGGGAGTGTTTGCAGCATCTTTTGCTTGCTTTATTTTTTCTTTATGTGTCCAAGCTAGGTACACCTAGCTTGAGGGGGAGTGTTGGAGTCTGCATCCCACATCGGACTTGAGGTCCGGTGTGATCTTTAGTATTCATTATAAATTAACCCCAAGGGCTCCTTTAGAGAGCAAATCTTGGGGGTTCGGTTTCTCCTATTTTTCCATTCTACAGTCCCCAACCCGGTGCTCCCTCAAGTGACCGAGTTGGTTGGTTATGTGACTTTAGGCAGGCTTCCCCATACGTCAGAGGCTGCCGACTAGCAGCGAAAGTATAAGGAATATAGTGGGGAGATTATACCCTCTGGTAAAGAGTTGCAATGAGAGCGGAAAAATAATAGTTGAGTAGCGGAAATAATGGAAACAATATGAATAATTTAACAAGCAACCAAAGCTGAGAAAAGACAACTGAATAAATCAAAATAACAATAGTATGATGTAATGACAAGCTGAATGTACGTGCTGAGAGTCATACAAACAAAAGACAAGCATACTCAAATAAAGATTCCAAAGACCCCGGTCCCGAACCCCATGTATGTCTCGTCTCCAAGCTTCAACCCATCTAGCAAGCCACAAATCAACAACATGGTCTCTTGCCTTTGTTCATACCTGCATCCATAAGATATGTCCGGGTACCAAACGACGGACCGTCTAGGATGTGAGTACAATTCAGTAGGTCGACACCACCGTGTCGGAACAATCCAGTCTGAGAAATATAGTGCATGTAATATAGCGATAAACAGAGAATTAATTTAATAAATTAATACTATGCATAAAGTAAACCAGCAGATCGCCCAAGCTCCGGGTTGACACCCGGGGTCAGCCAAACCTGCTTTGGCGCCCTGCCAGGCATCTCTGGCTGAAGGTGAATCCTTCTGTATCAGGATAGATCACCCAATCGGTGACAGATTCTCCCACCGAGGATGAATCGCATAAACATCACATTAACAAATGGCCTTTGCCCACAGGTTTTCCAGAATCTCACCCTTAGGCATCTAGAGACAGTGCATCTGATCCTCAGACACCCCATAACTATACACTCTGCCCTCGGGCATCAAGTACTTGTGCACCTAGCCCTCAGGCAATACGAAATCATGCATAGTACCCTCAGGCGTCAACATAAATCAGGAGTCGTATCCATACGAACTCAACATGCCAATAAGCATCCCACCCTCAGGAATCGATCACAATGTCACATAAGCTCAAAAGCTAAGCAAGCAATTTGCAAGGCCAGAATCAAACATACAAGATATATCACCACCACAAGGTACAATGATCAATTCATCAAATTATCATTTGTCTAGCCAGTTATGTTTCATAAATCCAGGTTTCCAATTATCCTTACGAATATATCAAACATGTTTCATTTATCATTTAACCCTAAAGTCATTAACATATCAGTTAACCAAATTTAGCCGAGGTGATTCTACCTTGAGCAATCCCACAAATTACATGTTATGTCATTTCATAAGATTAAGCCAACAATCAATCAATTTTTCCAAAATATCTCAGGGCTCTAATACCAATTGACCAAGTCTCAATAAGGTCCAAGGATGACACACCTATCGGGTGGCTGCAGGTCTCAGTCTCCATTCCTATGGACCCAATGAGATCCAATGAATGGTCTAAAAGGATAAAGGATCAATATTTAACTGGGTTTATCCAATTGATTAGGTGCGTGCGCCGCGTGCCAACTCGATCGCACATATTGCACATATTATGGATAATTAAATCAGACAAAAGGGATAAGATTTAGACCACTCACCTTAATTTGACACTCAAAGCAACTCTCTCAACATGTAACGCCAACGAAGAACGAAGGCGATGATGATCACAAGAGGAAAAACTAGATCACACACATCAAGATCAAAACCCAATTCAATGGAGGTCAAGAGATCACATCATGATAATGAAGAAAAACAGGAGAAAACCAAAGCAAGGAACTCATCGGAGATTGAACGCTAGACCGAGGTGTCCGAAGAGGAATTAATCGCTCCAAAATCACTTAGAGTCGCCCCAGACTTCGAGAAGGATGCACCACGAATGAAACTAATGTTGCGAAATCGTCGGGAGTCACAATGACAGAAACGAGAAAATGAAAGGAAATTCAGAAGAAAGAAAACAACGAGAACACAACGATTTACGTGGTTCGGGAATAATCTCTACGTTCACAGGAGAGGCATAACTTCACTAATTCGAGAGCACAAAATTACAGAGTTTTTCAAATAATCACCCTATCCCGAAAATGGGCTATAAAATAGAGAAGACGATCACTGTTCCGAAAAAGTAAGTATGCGTTGCTACAGTGAACGGCGGTCACCTTTGTCAAAAGGCTACAGTAAAGTTGACTCTGAAGTCCGCACTGCTACAGTGTCTGTCGGTGTCGGTCGGTTAGCTCCGCTACAGTGGTCAGAGTTGCTACAGTTGCGGGCCACAAGCATTCGGCCTAATCGGATCAGGCTACACCAATCCAACAACTAATTCATACGCGCAGTGTGGGTTAAAACCGTTGATTTCGCGATATTCACGACGTGAACCCCTCTCATGATGTGGATTTCTCGATTTAAAAGATTCGCCAAAAAAACGTGTCGCCTCAGGTTAAAATAACCCAAATCGACCGTTTCACGACGTGAACTGGTTTCACGTCGTGTAAATGTTCCACGCTTTGAACCAATTTACGACATGTGCCTGACAACATGTTCACGTCGTGTAACCCATTCACGACGTGAAATTGTCCTGCAGATAGATCACGACCAGATTATGCAAAAAAACTTCGAACCACCTCCGAATCTTTCCAAACCCATGGAGAACCCTCGTAAGCCTTTCACCCCTTATACCCGGACTCTATTAATTCAAACAAACATATATCTCCGAACTTTAGATCATTTTCCCCGGCAAAAACTCTTCATACTCAAAAGAAACTCAACCACCAAGGTTTATAGAAAAGAAAACCCAACTAAAAAGGTTCAACCAAAACTCAAGAGGGACATACCTGAAAAAAGATGAGTGTGCCTCTACTCGTGAGGGGGGATCACTGAAGGTGCAAGTTGCGATGGAGACTTGACTTCAAGTGATGAAGTTGAATCTGGAATGAATGTTGCAAGGCCAGGAATGAATGAAGCAAAAACTTATGGCTCTCTTATAGGACCGGCAAGGAGGACACAAATGGAAAGAAGAGTTACCAGGTGTAGTTCGGCCAGATGAAGATGAACGACGACCACGAGAGGTGTTGTAGACCGTGCAGGCACAAGTATGTGTGGAACAAATGACGCGGCAGGATGAAACAAAGGTTTTAACCTAATTTCTTATTCGTCACTCTTAACCTAGAATTTGAAGTCCTATACGCGAGGCATCCAATCCGAAGCAGCACTGCGAGATGCCAAATCTGCTACATTTTCTCGCTGAATCTTCCGATCGTCACATATATTCTTTTTCTTAAATACCTTGGTCTATGGAAGAGATGCAATCGAGAGTTCCGCCACCTGATCCTAGATTTTCTATTCGATGACTGACTTCTGGACTTCAGAATCCAAGGCAAGAGGAGACTAGTCTGACACAACAACACCAAATGCAATCTGAGCAGTATGGATACTTTTCGAATCGACCTAACAAATGACAAATAGTGAACGAAGCTGCACATACACAGGTTCAAGCTTGGCGAGGGACAAGGTCCGAGTTTCAGGTTGATGATTCCAATCCTGTTCGGCTGTAGCATGAGATGCAATGGACAAAGATGAAAATCATGCATGGAGTGACCAGTCTGAAGCAACAGACAAAGATGATCAAAGTGTTCTCCCTACAACCAATTGTTCCACTGCAAGCGATGTCAAGGGACGACGACGAAGACAACTTGCAAACTTAGAGGTGCACGGTGCAAAGGGATGGTCGAGCATGGTCAAGACAGCAACTGATACCGCAATTGCCATGAAATTGGTTGCATCCGAGTCCACATCCTCTGTTTGGCCTGCTCATAAGAAATGTCTAGGGGATCGAGAGCCACCGCACCGAAAGGAACATCATCATATCCCTAATACTATTTATGTGGAAGAAATTAACGCTATTGCCATCATTTGGGCTAAAGAAAACAACTGAAAGCTACAGTTTCCCTTGCATTCGCATGAAACAACGAAGGGGGGGAATTTGATGGACTTGTTGGGGGCAGGCGTGTTGGTTTTTTGTTGTTGAGTGCTTAAGTCATCTGTCTTCAGCTGATGGAAATAACCCTGCTCATTTTGTAAGGAAGCACAACATACTACTGGAATAGACCTGGGAAATTGGTTAGTCCTCCAAATACAAGAATTGACATCAATTGCATATCAGATAAGCACCATGCACTTTGGAAGCATGCACCCTATTGGTGTGAGACATCGTCTTCCCACTACTGCTATGGGAATAATTGAAATGATGGTGGACCCTGAATTTCCAGGTCACTAACTACGGGAGCAGTATCAGACTCAGATAGTCTCTGCAATTCAGTCTAGCCTTGTGGAAAATGATGCTTATGGTTCACCAATTCTTCCTTTTGTTGGGACATGTTGGATTGGTGCAGCCCGATCCGTTTGGTCACAGCGGTACTGTAGCTCCTCCAAATTCTAGCCACCGACCCTTGTAGCAACTTGGACATGGGTGGTCGTAACGCTGTGTCAGTTCGGACTTTTAGCCACTGTTCACTGTAGCATAGTGGACTTACTTTGCGGTTAGTGACATAGTGTTTCGTCTTCTTTATTATCTCATTCGAGCTAGGGTTTTCGAGTGTGAAACTCTGATTTCCCTGTAATTGTGCTTTCGATTTTAGTGAATTGATTTTGCCTCTCTGTGAATGTAGGGATTATTCCCAAATCACGTAAATCATTGTGTTCGTGTTCATCTTCTTCTTTTGTTCTATCTTTGCGGTGGAATGTGATGCTTCGGGTTCTGGTTTGGGGGTTGTGCTTATGCAAGTAGGGATTTCACTTGCTTATTTTAGCAAGGTATAGTCTGATACTAATTTTGCAAAATCTGTTTCTAAAAACGAACTCATGGTTTTAGTGTTGTCCATCCAAGATGATGCATGTGTGACTCTGCACCGGGCCTTCGGACCATGTTTATGTTGGATTGATATAGCCCGATCTATTGTAGATGATGTTTGGGCCGAATGCTTCTGACTCATACTGTGCACCAGGTCGCAACTCCACAGGTCAAGCTCCGCAGTAAGCTTGTTGGGGGTTGCATTGGGCAACGCGCCCCTGCTCTGGGGGCCAAAGGTCCTCGACCCAAATTTTGGGGCACCGTAGCAACACTGACCAACTGTAGTAGAGATGACCGACCGACACCGACGGTGCACTGTAGCAGTGCGGACCTTTGACACGACTACTGTAGCTTTGCGGACTTCCAGCCGTCGGCCACTGTAGCACTTTGGACTTAGGTGGTTACGACATTGTAGTGATGCGGACTTCCAACCACATTTTACTGTAGCACAATGGACTTTTTGTGTGGTTGGTGGAATAATGATTCATCCTCCTTATTAGCCCATTTTGGGCTAGGGTTTTGTGTGTGATTGAGAACCCTGAAACTCCCTGTAATTTTGTGCTTCTGACTATAGTGAAATTTCTGCCTCTCCGTGGACATAGGGATCATTTCCCAAACCTCGTAAATCTCTGTGTCCAAGATTTTCTTTTTCTTTTATTTTTTCCTTTCTCTTCTGTGAATCGTTTTTTCGCTTCGTTGCTATCAGTGTTTTCCGCAACGGTTTATGGGTCACTTGGTCTTGGACTTACGAGCTATGTAATGGGTCTCCCTCTACCCAGATAGAAAGAGGTCTTTGCTTTCATTTTAAAAAGAGGTTTCAGCCCTAACTTTTTTTTTTAAATCAGATGATTGTATCAAAGGATCAACAATGTTGGCATGGAAAACTCTTGGGTTATGATTTTGAAGTTATTTATAAGCCTAGGTGTACCTAGCTTGGACACATAAAGAAAAAACAAAGCAATCGAAAGACTGCAAACACTCCCTTTCAAGCTGGACATACCCAGCTTGATTACAAAACAAGATAAAATAAAAAGAAACAAGTGAACGATTGTAATTCCCCTTCAAGACCGCAGCTCCCCCTCAGGATGGTGGATGAATGAAGATGTCGCGGACGCAACATAGGAACCACACAGACCGGGCCGATTGACGGAGCACCAGGACATGCCGCACTAGTGGGGCTGGTCGATAATACGCCGGGAAAGCCACACTAGCACCGGGAAATCCGCACTTCCGGGGCTGACGACGGGAGGCGGGGATTCCACATAATTGTTGCGGGAACTGGCGGCGCCAAAGAGCCCGAATGCGAGGCGTTCGAAGTGCTGCACCACGGTGGAGGAAGTGCGAGGGCGTGCCAGAAGATGAGATTCGCCAGACTTGAGCGGATGAAACCGGCCGGAGGGAGGGTTGCCTTGCAGAGGTGCGAGAGAGGCCGAGAGACCGCCAGAAGGGTTCTGCTGAGAAGGGCGAGGCCGGCGAAGCCGGAAGACCGCAGGGAGGGCTACATTGGGAAGGGTGGGGGCCTGGGTCGGGAGGCGGGGGGTTGTCCGCCTGGAGATGGGGGGTTCCGCCGGGAGGAACAGGGGCGGCGAAAGCTAGGATGGATCACGCATGGATGGAGTCGCTGGGATCAGGAGCGGGAGGAGCGCCGCTGGAGGAAAGGCCGCGTCGGGAGGAGGCAGATCCGCGACTGGCCGTCGGGATCGCGAACGATGCAGGAAGGCCGACACGAAGGAAGACCACCGTGGAGGAAGACCGTCGTCGAAGCCGTCGGGAGGAGGCGGGCCTGTAGTCACGACGGGAAGCCCAGGCAGGGAGGATTCCGCTGGTAGGGTGTCGCTTGAAGGGATCTGTCGGGAGGGGCGCAAGGAGCGTCGCCGGCGCGCGCAGAGGAGGCAGCGGGAGGGACAGGGACGTCAGACTGCTTCGCGACGAAGGGGCTATGCCTGGACGAAGATCCGTCGGGAGGGAGGCCGAAGCAGGGATCAAGGATTGCCATAGGGGGCGGTCGGGAAATACCTATGGCTCGTAGGCCATGGAGGCCGCCGCTCCCTGTGGGGGAGAAAAATATTGAGAAACCCTAGAGAGGAATAGAAAAAATAGATGGGAGGGGAGGGTCGGGATTAAGTTCCCTCTGATACCATATAGAATGATAAAATGAGGTAAGACCCGAATCCTCAAGGTGTACTCTCTAAAGGAGCCCTTTGGGTTATTTTATAATGAATATTAAACTCCACATCAGACCTCAAGTCCGATGTGGGATACAGACTCTAACATTTCTCATCCAAGCTGGAAGGAAATTCAAGTGGTGAAGGGAGAGATTCTCCAAGATGATAGGTTGAAAATGATAGTAGAAGCTCTGAAGCAGGATAAAGTGGCTAGGCCAGACTACAACTATTAGGATGTTTTATTATTTTACAACAGATTGGTTCTGTCACAGAAGTCAGTAATGATTCCAAAACTGATGCAACATTTGTTGGATTGGTGTAACCCGATCCTCTTTGGATGATATTGGGTCGAATGTTTGCGGCCCATACTGCGCACCAGGCCGCAACTCCATGGGTCGAGCTCTGTGGTGAGCTTGTTGGGGGTTGGAGGGGGCAACGCGCCCCTGCTCTGGGAGTCGAAGGCTCCCGGTCCAAAGTTGGGGGCGTTGTAGCAACTCTGACCATTGTAGCAGAGCTGACCGACCGACATCGACAGGTACTGTAGCAGGTCGGATTTTGGAGTCAATAGTACTGTAGTGACGCGGACTTCCAGCCGCTAGTCACTGTAGCATTTTAGACTTGTGTGGCTGCGGGGCTTTCAATGTAGCACAACCGACTTTCTGTGCTGTTGGTGGAATAATGCATCATCCTCCTTTTTAGCCCATTTCAGACTAGGGTTTCTGTGTTAGAAACTCTGAGAGATCTCCTTGTAATTGTGCTCCCGAATTTCGTAGTGATATTTCTGCCTCTCCGTGGACGTAGGGAACATTTCCCGAACCACGTAAAATTTCATTTTCTTTTGTTTTTCCCTTTTACTCTTCTGTGAATCGTTTTTTCGCTTCATTGCTCCCGATTTTTCCGCAACAGCATTTGTTGAGACCAAGTTGGTTAGAAGTTGTTTTTGGAAGCTGAAAGAAGTTTGTAATAAGAGTGTTGTGTTTTGTTATCAAAGAGAAAGAAATCACCTCACTTTATAAGAGTTGATGATCTGAATCATAATCGTAATCAAAAGATCGGATGCAAAATGCTTAAGTCCATCAGTTTGTGGAAAAGTTTTCTGGGAGAAAAGGTTCGTTGGATTCACCTGGGGTCTGAAAAGAAAGTTCTGATCGTAATGAGAAAGTGTTTCAGAGTCTGAATGGCTCCGATGAAAATCTGAAGATGCTTTGTTGTTCGCCTAATTCATAAAATTCATAAGTTGTTTGAGAAACTTGTGATGCAAGCCTTATGAAAGAAATGAGAGAACAAGTGCTACCAATCAGTTTGAGGTTTGGTTGGAAAAAGAAGAAGATACTGGTGGGTTGATAAGTTATAATACTTTTCAATGAATGTCAAATGATGCTATGCCGATCTTAAACGTTCTCAAAGTTTTGAGAAAGTCATGATTACAAGCAGAAGTTTGTGTAAGTAGAATGTTTGAAGACAAAGTCTTCCGATCTCAGTTTATCAGTGTAAGATCAACGAACACAGAATTGTTTAGCTGCTGATACCGGTCCATTAGACGCGGTGTGCCAACGATCCATCGGAGTAATTCCGACACCGATTTATCAAACGCAGTGATGGTTGCAAAAGGGGATCAGAGGCAGAAAAGTTTGTTGTAGCCAATAAAAAATGGAGTTTTGTTGGGACCGATATGGGTAAGAAAGTCAGAGACCCATCAAACAGATGAAGATTAACAATATAGTCAACCATTTTCATGAGGATGAATTGTTTTGTATCAATTGGGTCAAGAGGAAAAGAAGTCATGCTTTATTATCTAATGGGTCAAGAGAGAAAGAAGAATTGTTGTTTGTTTTACAAGTGGGTCAAGAGAAAAAGAAAAACAAAAGGGTTGTTGGTTTCTCAAGTGGGTCAAGAGTCATCAAACAATATGTGATGCCGACTAATCGGGTTAGAGGTGACACTAATCAATCGGAGTGAAACAAAGACCGTTTCATCAGACGCAGGCTGAAACCGATAAAGTCATCGGACTATGGACTTTATCGGACAAAGGATCATCGGTCTGAAGAAATGAAAAAGAGGAATTTTTGTTTTAAAGCAGTTGCAGAAGTAGTCATCGAAGGAGTATTGATATTTTTAGAAGTTGCGACTATGTTTATGGAAGAATGGTTTAAATGTTTTATGATTACACGTGATTATTGTAATGAGAAGTCTTTAGTTCTAATGTATTAGCAAGTGGGTCAAGAAAATCGAAGTGATCATATATCTTCATCGTAATGAAGAAATCAGAATGACAATTGGAATCAGACTGTAGAACGATTAGAAAGTTTGAAGCCAACTAAAGTTTCGAGAAGATTCGAGAAGAATCGAGAAGATTCGAGAAGAATCGAGAAGATTCGAGAAGGTTCGAGAAGAAAAGAGAAGAGTTGAGAAGTGGTGCAGAAGTCAAAGATGTATTTGAAATGAAGGAGAAATTCAGGATTCGAGAAATTTGGTTGAGCGGGAAAACTTTTTAGATTCCCGCGTAAACCATTTTTGGCGCACCTATAAAAGGAATGAAGTACATTGTACTTTCTGACGAATTAGAGCACTGTTCACGTGCGGAGGAAGAGAGAGAAGTTATGAAGTTTTAGTGAGGAGTTTTCAGACATAGCTTACTTGACGCAGTTTTCCAGACAAAATAAGAAGAAAGAAGATCGTATTAAGTGATTATCAGATCAGACTGGGTAATTGGATTGGGGAATCAGACTAGGATTTTCGGACTGAGCAATCGGACTGAAGAACCGGACTGGGGTATCAGACAAAGTATCATTACGAAGTCCAGAGAAGTTTTTACCTACTGCTGAGTAGTAAAGTGAAGAATTGTTTTGATAGTTATATAAGTGAATGTTGACAAGACAGCACAGTAACATGTTTTGAAACAATTGATGAAAGATTCTTAACTTGTTACACAAACATGTATTACATCATTTCGTGCTACTCGAAGCACATACACTGTTGTATTGAACATAGTGTTACTTGTTGTATCCACACAAAAGGATTGTTTTCTAGTGGATTATGTGGTATTGGATTGTTTCCAAACCATACTAAGGACGTTGCTACTTTTGTTGAGTAGTGAACTTTGTAAATTCTTGTGTTCTTATAGATGCGTGATTGTTTTGTTTTTAGCAAAGTCATAATTCTTTAAAAGGAGGCGAAAGTTGTTTCAAAAGAATGGAAACTTAAAAGAAAAAGATATCACTGATTCACCCCGTCCCCCTCTCAGTGATACATTGATCATGACTGGGCAATATCAAGTGGTATCAAAGGAAGGTTCTCTTCGTTTACTCTTTGCTGAAGTTTTTCAAAGAGAAGTTGTGGTAAAGAATTTGAATTGTGTGAACAGTAAGAAGGTCCCGGTCTTCGATGGTAAGAACTGTCATATCTGGAAAAATAGAATGCTGCCTTATCTTATGTCTCTTGGGTATGATGTTCTTGAAACTACAAGAGATGAATTTCCTCCTATTGATGAAAAAGATCCTCTTACATCTGTTGACAAGAAGAATCTTGAGAATGATGGAAGTGCTAAGAATGTTTTACTTTCATCACTTTCGGAAAATGAGTTTCTAAAAGTGAAGGGAGTTGCTACTATCAAAGGTGCCTAGGAAAAGTTGAAGAACATTTACAAATGCAATACAAAGGTGAAGAAAGCCAAGTTACAAATCTACAGGCTGAAATATGAAGATTTGAAAATGGATGAGTATGAATCTGTTGACGACTTTACAAGGGTGAATGATATTGTTAAAACCATATGATGTCTTGGTGAAAAGTTGGAAGACTCAAATGTTGTTTAAAAGATCTTGAGAATTCTTCTGGAAAAATTTGATGTCAAAGTTTCCTCATTGGAAGATCGAGATCCTGAAACTCTATCTCTGGATGATCTTCACAATACTCTCATTACTTATGAAATGAGAAGGGAGAAAGTTATGAAAGACAAAACAAAAGTTGATCGAGAAATGTCCTTTAAGGCTGTGAAGCATGGAAAGTCTAAGAAGGTTCTTGAAGAAGAAGAAGTTGCTGACTTTGATTCTGAAAATGAGGTATGTAAAAATCTTAATGATTTTTTATCTTTGTTTTCTAAAAATGTGAAAAGAGGTACATGTAAATATAAGGAGAAACTTTCCTTGGAATGTTTTGAATGTGGAGTCTTTGAACACTTTGCGGCTAATTATCCCCAAAGAAAGAAAGAAGATGATAGTTGTTAGGAATAGGGGCTGGCAGGGGGTTGTTGTGGCCTTGTTGGGGGCTACTCATACTTGGGCTGTTAGAGGAAAGAGGGGAGTATTCTGGCTGGGAGGGGGACCACCTGAATTTGAAGCAGTTGGGCTATTAGAGGAGAGAGGAGAATATTCTGGTTGGGAGGGGGACCACCTGAGGCAGTTGGTTTGTTGGAGGAGAGAGGGGAATATTCTGGCTGGGAGGAGGACCACCTGGAGCAGTTGGTTGGTTGGAGGGGGCCGGATGGGCCTTTAAATAAAGGGGGCCAGTGTTAGGAAGAGGGACTGATTTTTTCTGGAATATTTTCACAGCAGGCTGCTGTTGAGGGCTGGTTCGTTGGGACGACCAGCAGGAAGCTCGGGAGTGGTCTTCCACGGGTTTCCTCTCTTTCTCTCACTCTCTTTTCTTTTTTTTCTCTCCTTCCATTGCTGTTTTTCTGCTAGTTTTCTGTTGTAATTCTGCTACTGTGTGCTGCTACTTTAATATACAGAGTCCATTCCTCTTTTCTCCCTCTCTCAATTAATTTACATAACAATTTGGTGACTCCGCTGGGGAATAGCCGCGCCAGAGAATCGTTCGCTGCTAGGGAAGAGGGAGCTGAACGCCGCTGCAGAACCGTCATCGCTGCAGTGAAGTTTGGACATGGAGGATCCAGTACGTTGAAGAGTGGACGCCGAGTGCTGTGTAGGTTTGTCTTCAGTCTAAGATGGAGTCAGAATTTGCTACAGAGGTACAAAATATGCAAGCTCAGGCAGTCGTGATACAAGAACTACTATCAGTTGTAAAAGAACAGTTGTTGTTCTTGAGGGCAGAGGCAAGGGAGCTGGAGATGCAAGAGTCTCGTGGCTCAGATTCGGGGAAGCAAGGTGACAAAGCTGCTGTATGTGCGTTTGGTGGCAACTCTGCGAAAGAGCAACAACCTGAACACAAACCGGTAAGTCCTGAAGAGGTAAAATTTGATCCGTATTTTAGCATGAAAGTGGATCAAATGGCAGTGAATGGAGAGACAGAAAACTTGAGAAGTTTTCAAGCTAGCCAGAAAGGGATCAGCAGTGAAGAGCTGGAGGGTCAGCTTGGAAACAGTCCAGAACGGCTTGTAGTGGTAACCGTTGAACCGAATTTTAGTTTGTTTAAGTTTGATGAATTTTCTACTGTGGCTAAGTCGAGAAGTGAGTTTGAGTCTGAGACAACATATGAGCTGGGCGAGCGGTTTAAAATGGAAAATGTGGTTGTTGAGACTGAAAACAAGGGTCCGCAAGTAGTTCGACCTGCAGCTGTTGGGAGCTACGGACGACTACTAACAAAAACTGGAGGGGGCCGAAAGAGAGGCTTGGAGGATCAAATACCGCTATTTCAGAAGGTCTTTCAATATAAATCTAATGCTCTGGCTATGGAAGGAGTGTCCACTGCTGCTGCATATTCTAGTCCTGCCACTAAAGGGCGGGGCACTGCCTATTCGCTGGCCTTTAACTCTGGTTTTACTCCTCCACATGCAGAGTTTTATTTGGAGGTGATTGCAGTGCATGCATTTTGCTCCTATTTCTCTCTTGTTGCAGGTACTGGAAGTATTACTGTTTCTGGGATTAGGCTAGCCCCTACTTACTGCCGACTCTTCATACCAGTGGACTATTCCGCTCAAGTGGGCTCCGGACATGGTCTAAACACAGGAAGCCGCTACTCTTTTGCCCGGATGGTCGTAAGAGCAGTGCCAGTTGCAGCCATATATGACGTGGATCTGGGAAACAATTTGACACCAGTTTTTGCTGACAGCCAAGGGGACCTTAAACATACTGCTGTGTCAGTTGAGATGGAAGGCAAAATAAAAGAAAAATCCCATTATTTGGAAGTTGTCATAGCCGTAAATGATGCTGGACAAGATGTGACATTTGTAGTAGAGTTTGTAGTGCCAATGATATTTCCTTCTGCAAACTCTTATTGGGATTTTGGTGATGCACTGACTGTTCGAACAACCAAAGCTGTTATCAGACCCTTTGAAAAATGCTTGCAACTTTTCAGAACAGACCACTTGACTGAAAACTCAAATCTGCTACATAAATATGGGTTGAAGTGGGCTGATTTAGTTTGCCAGCAGCCTGATGGAAGCAAGTCTGTTTGGGAGTCGGGCTATCTTACCGCTGCTGTGGCAGCAGGGCCTTACGGATCTGTTTGTTGTGCCTTGGTTTTGTTTGGAGGTTGTGTTGTTGTTCGGGTGAAGGATTGGACAAATAAGGACTGGATACCCGGAGGGGGTTTGGCTGTTGGGAGTCAAGGCTGCTGGGATACAATTGAAATGAAGGGAATAAAGGCTGCTGGGAAACAGGAGCCTACTGATTGGGCGTCAGAGACTTACTTGGAGCAGGTCAGGGCATATGGAGAGGTAGGACTTCCTGCTGGTGATCTCAATAACCAATCCGGACGAGGCCATGAAACTAGAGCAGTTTGGGCGCTTCACCCTAACATTGTCACAACCGTATTTGCGAGTTGTAATGTTGTCCAAGTAGTTAAGCCTGCTACATCAGCTGTTGGGGTAGCAGCTGAGGGGTTGATGTTTAGGCCGCCACCAAGGCCACCACCAGGGGTACGTTTTCTGCAGAGTTTTTCCGGTTGCACTGCATGTTGGCTGTGGAAAGATATCTCGGTCTACAACTCATGCACATATTCAACCAACGGTTTATATTGGGCAGGACAAGCTTCCTCTTGTTGTGGTAATTTTGTAGTCCTGGTGGTTGTGGCAAATCTTCTTGATCTGCTTTGTTGGGCAGCACCAGTTGGAGTTTGGACAATGTTGTGGCTGCTTTTGGGAAAGGGGCCTGCTTATCATTCTTTTGTCCATGGGGATGTAGCAGAAATTTTTGACAACAAGGATGAAGACTTTTTGCAAAGTGCTGATGAGGGCAGTGTAGTAAGCAGTGTGATGCCAAGAATTGCTACAACTGCTAGACATCTCAAACAGCCAAAAACAGTGAAAATTAATGCTGAGGGGTTGGCTGGAATTTATGGAGAAAAGAGGTCTTATTGTGCTGACCGGATAGGAGAGCAAGAACCACCACACCGGAAAGCGCTTCATCGTCGGAAAGGGCCCAACCGAGTAATAGAGACCCACCTTGAGGACAAGGTGGTTTTTCAGCACGAGGGAAATGTTAGGAATAGGGGCTGGCAGGGGGTTGTTGTGGCCTTGTTGGGGGCTACTCATACTTGGGCTGTTAGAGGAAAGAGGGGAGTATTCTGGCTGGGAGGGGGACCACCTGAATTTGAAGCAGTTGGGCTGTTAGAGGAGAGGGGAATATTCTGGTTGGGAGGGGGACCACCTGAGGCAGTTGGTTTGTTGGAGGAGAGGGGAATATTCTGGCTGGGAGGAGGACCACCTGGAGCAGTTGATTGGTTGGAGGGGGCTGGATGAGCCTTTAAATAAAGGGGGCCAGTGTTAAGAAGAGGGACTGATTTTTTCTGGAATATTTTCACAGCAGGCTGCTGTTGAGGGCTGGTTCGTTGGGACGACCAGCAGGAAGCTCGGGAGTGGTCTTCCACGGGTTTCCTCTCTTTCTCTCACTCTCTTTTCTTTTCTCTCTCTCCTTCCATTGCTGTTTTTCTGCTAGTTTTCTGCTGTAATTCTGCTACTGTGATCTGCTGCTACTTCAATATACAGAGTCCATTCCTCTTTTCTCCCTCTCTCAATTAATTTACATAACAATAGTGATAAAGATGAAAGAAGACCGAGAAGATCATGGAAGAAACAGGGTGATAAAGCTAAATCTTATTCAAAAGGAAAAGATAAAAAGTTCTCCAAATCCTAAAGGCGTGGTTTTTTGTCTAAAGATGATGAAGAAGAAGACAGTGAAGCTAAACCCGAAAAGTCTACTGAGAATGTTGGAGAGAATACTTTCATTGCAACAGTTTACAATGAAGAGTTCGGAAGCAACAGTTCTGAAGAAGAAGAAGAAACACGATTAGAATTTCATCCGAAAGAAGAATTGAAAGAATGCCTGAGAAAGATTGGAAGGCTTGAGAAAGAAATCAGGAAATTGAAAAATGAAAGTTTCACAGCAAAATGTTTTCCTAATAAGAAAGTCAAGGCACATGAGCCTCAGCCCAGTTGGTGAGCTATCCTTAAGTGCATCCACAAGACCCAGGTTCAAAACCAGGCAGAGACATATTTCCAGGGGGGGTACTGTAGCAGTCACTGTAGCAGATACTGTAGCGTACTGCACATTGTGCGGGGGTACTGTAGCAGTAACTGTTCGGTACTGTAGCAGCTGGAACTATTCACCTTTGGTCACCGGTTTGGGTTTGGAGTCCTTAAGGCTTTTGGGCCACCCAGACCTTCAGGTCAGTAGGGCTTTTGGGCCACCTTTAAGGCCTTCGGGCTACCTCAAGGCCTTCGGGCCACATGCAGTTGCCCCAGACACACTACAAAAAAAAGGAGCAGCCCCAGAAGAGGATTCAGAGCAGGTGCACTCACCAGAGCAGAGCCAAATGGATTTGTCAGAATGAGAGGGTATGGCTATGCCATCGGGACCAGCCTGTGCTTGCACGGGAAGCCTAGCCAGACGGTCATGCGAAGGTGGAGAGCTACTATCATGATGCTGATGCTGGGGAGGGGCAGTTCCTTGTAGATAGTCTGGTTGAATTCCCTAAGACCTTCGAGTTATGTAATCTTCTAGGCCTACGGGCCATGTAATCTCTAAGCTTACGAGCCTTGTAAGGGTTCCCCCTCATCCCTTGAAAGGGGGTTATCAAAATCAATAAAAATGAAGGCCTTCGGGCCATTCGGGCTAATAAGAAAGTCAAGCTGCTGGAAGAGATTGATGACTTGAAGAAATCTATTGAGAAAGAAAAGAATCGGAATGAACATCTGGAAGTAAAGTTGAAGACAAAAGAAGAAGAGTTGGAACTTGTACAACAAAAAGTTTTTAAAGCAGAGCAGAGAGTTACAAGTTTCAAGAATTCTATCTTTGAAGTCGGTGAAAGCTCTAGAAAGGGTAAACCTGACAAGGATCAAAATTTACCTTCAAAAGTTGAGAAGAAAGTTGAAATTGTTTCTGAGAAAAAGAAAGCTAGGAATGTTATGTGTGTGGTCAAAACCAACAAATTGGAGAAGTCAGAAGTTTCTAAAAATTATGAGTTCGAAAAAGTTCCTACAATTTCTGGTTTTGATAAGGCTGAAAAGAAAACCGAACTGAAAAGGAAGATTCCGAGTGATAAAAGAAAGGTTGGTGGTTGTAGAATGAGGAAACCCACTTACACTCAAGGTAAGGTGAGGGCCTACTTTTATAGAATGATACGGCGAAAGATACAAAGAAGTATTTCGATGTGGGACTCGGAAATACCCATAATAATAAAAAGAGGGTTTAACACTCCCCCTCAAGCTGGATATGCCCAGCTTGGACAACGAGTCCCACAAAAAATAAAGAAAAAGATGACACCACACAAGACCAAGACATACTCCCCCTCAAGCTGGGCGTCAGATGTGGTGGATCCCCAGTTTGGAACTGAGCGAGGCAAGGCGAGCACCGGGGAGGCCTTTGGTGAAGATGTCAGCAAGCTGGTCTGCCGTTGGAATGTGGCTAAAGCTGACATGTTTGTGCTCCAGGTGGTGGCGAAGAAAGTGACAGTCCACCTCAATATGCTTCGTGCGTTCATGGAAGACGGGATTCGAAGCAATTTTAGTGGCTGCCTGATTGTCACACCATATGTGAGCAGAAATCTGCTGAGGAAAGCCAAACTCCTGGAGGAGTTGTCGAAGCCAAAGGATCTCGGTAGTGACGGTGGTCATGGCACGGTACTCAGACTCGGCACTGGAGCGAGAGACTACCGTTTGTTTCTTGCTGCGCAAAGAAATGAGGTTGCCTGCCAAGAATATGGCAAACCCAGAGGTAGATTTCTGAGTGGCAAGGCAGCCAGCGTAATCAGCATCGCAAAAGGCCTCAATATGCTGATGAGGATGCTGGGAGTAGTGCAGACCACGGGCAAGATCGCGCTTGATGTACTTGGCGATGCGGATGACAGCATCCCACTGAGATGTGGTCGGATGCTCCATAAATTGACTCACTTTGGCTACCGCACAGGAAATGTCGGGTCGAGTTATGGTGAGATAATTGAGTTTGCCCACCAATCGACGGTACCGCTCGGGATGTGGGTATAGTGTCGAGGAGGCATAAAGAGACTGTTCCCCAGGCTCAAGAGGAGTATCAACCGCAGTGGCCTGAGTCAGCCCAGCATCCTGCAATATATCCAATGCATACTTCCGTTGACAGAGGGAGACAGTGTCCGAGGAGTAGGAAACCTCGATGCCGAGGAAGTATGTGAGAGGACCAAGATCCTTAGTGTGGAAGTGCTGGTGAAGATGGGCCTTGAGATGGGTGATACCCACAGAGTCCCTTCCGGTGATGACGATATCATCCACATAGACGACCAATAAGATGCAGCCATGTGGGGTCGTCCTGTAGAAGACAGTGTGGTCCTTCATACTGCGAGAAAGCCCAAAGTCGCTGACGACCGTGCTAAAGCGGCCGAACCAAGCACGGGGAGACTGCTTGGGGCCGTAAAGAGAGCGGCGTAGACGGCATACTCGAGATTCAGCGCTGGAGTCACAAAATCCGGGGGGCTGCTGTAGATAGATTTCTTCCTCAAAGAAGCCATGAAGGAAGACATTCTTAACATCCAATTGATGAAGAGGCCACTGATGATGGGCGGCGAGAGAGATGAATAACCGGACAGAGGTCATCTTGGCAACCGGTGAGAAGGTATCAAAGTAGTCAACACCGTATGTCTATGCAAAGCCTTTGGCCACAAGGCGGGCTTTGAGGCGATGGAGAGTGTCATCGGGATTCAGCCTGACGGTGTAAATCCATTTGCTGCCCACTGCCTGTTTGCCTTCTGGAAGGGGGACAAGATCCCAAGTATGGTTTTCCTCCAGAGCCTGCAATTCATCCCACATTGCTGCTAGCCACCCGGGGTGAGATTTGGCTTCACCAACCGTGCGAGGTATAGAAACTGTCTCCAGAGCGGACAGACCCCTGTATGAAGATACAAATAGAGGAGTACTCTGGCAGGAGCGAGTACCTTTCCGTAGGGCAATGGGCAAGTCCTCGGGTGGCGGAGCAGGAGCAGCGGACGAAGCGGGAGCATCAGTGTCACTGGCCGGAACGGGGGATACAGTTGAAGGACGGCGGGAGTAGACCTGACCAAAATGGGTGTCAACAGGGGTTGACGTCGGTGGAGGATGGATGATGAGAGGAGGACAATCATTGATGGCAGGGTCAGGATGAGGAGAGGCAGAAGGAGGCAACTCTGGAAGAGGATGGATGATGAGGGGAAGACATTCATCAATAGCAGAGTCAGGAGGAGGAGAGGGAAATGAGAATGAAGAACTCTCAACAAAGGAGACATCCGCTGAGATGACATACCGGCGAAGGTCCGGGGAGAAGCAGCGGTATCCGCGCTGAGTGCGGGAATAACCAAGGAATATGCAGCGGAGGGATTTGGGAGAGAGTTTGGTGCGGCCAGGGCGAGTGTCACGAACATAACACAAGCAGCCAAACACTCGAGAAGGGAGGGAATGAAGAGGGAGTGGGGAAAAGAGCCCGAAAGGGAGTCTCCCCCTTAAGGATAGAAGAAGGAAGGCGATTGATGAGGTATGTAGCAGTGAGAATGGCATCTCCCCAAAAGAGCAGAGGCGCCTGTCGGTGGAAGATGAGGGCACGAGCAGTCTCCAGAATATGTCTGTGTTTCCGCTCGGCCACGCCGTTCTGCTGGGGTGTATCAGGACAGGAGGTCTGATGAAGGATGTCATTCGTCTGGAGAAACTGCCGAAAGGAAGTGGAGAGATACTCGCGCCCATTATCCGAGCGGAGACATTTGACATAGATAGAAAAACGGTTCTTAATTTCAGTGAAAAAGGTTTGGAAGGTGGAAAACACTTCGGAGCGTTCTCGTAGAAGGTAAAGCCACGTCATTCGCGAATAGTCATCAATGAAAGATATATAGTATTTATATCCCAAGTGACTCGGAATGGTACACGGGCCCCAAACATCTGAATGAACCAGATCAAAGGGGTGGGAGGCCCGTGTATCCGTGCGAGGAATGTAGGAAGAGCGATGATGTTTTGCAAAAGAACAGGACTCACAATGAAAAGTAGGAGTCCGACTGAAGTCTGGAAACATCTGATGAATGGTGGATGCAGGCGGGTGTCCTAATCGGGAATGAAGATCTAGTGCCCGAGAAGAGGTAGACGTGCAAACAATGGGTGCTGGTCCCTCGAACATGTAGACCCCGTCTCGAAGCCGGCCTTGACCAAGTTCCCGGTTCGTAATCTGCTCCTGAAACACAACACCAGAAGAGGTAAATATGGCCGCACAGTTATAATCCTTAGTCAGTTTACTGATGGAAAGCAGATTAAAGGGACTGCGGGACACATGTGCCACAAAGGGTAGGTGTATCGATGGAGTCAGAGAGCATGCGCCGAAGCCCGCTATGGGGATAGTGGAGCCATCAGCGACGGTGATGGCTGAAGAACCGACATATGTGCAGTAAGACGTCAGCATACCAGCATCACCGGTGAGGTGGTCGAAGGCACCTGAGTCCAGCAGCCATGCAGGGGAGCAATGGCTGACAAAGGCAGTGGGACAAACAGTACGGGCCAGAGAAGCCGAGGAGGGACCGGGTCGGACAGAGGCCGGAGGATCATGAGGCCGCCTGAGGTCGGGCATAGAAAGGGCCAGAGACGGGGAAAGAGAGGCGACAGTCGAGGACGCGTCCTGGACCGCGGGCTGTCCCTGCCGCTGGTGCTGAGATGGTCGCCATGCAGGACCCAACATCGGGCGATCAGGTGGCCAAACTTGCCACAATGTTGACAGAAGGGACGCGGACGACTTGAAGCACGACCACGTCCCGAGGAGTCTGTCATGGAAGCATCGGGTAGCTGATGCAGCGGGACAACGGGATGATCGTGCGCAGGAAGTGCGCGTGTTGGAAGGGCCGTTGGAACGAGGGCGCGCTGCCGAGACGAGGGCGCGCTGCCGGGAGAGGCCGCCGGGGCGAAACCGGGGGCGCTGGGACTAGGGTGCCGGGACGAGGGCGCGCTGCCGGGATGAGGGTCCGCCGGGACGAGGCCGAGGGCGCCAGGACGAGGGCGCCACGGGATGAGGACGCCGCTGGGTGAGGGGAGCCGTGCCTGGAGAGAGGGTTGCGGGAGGGAAACCACGCCGGGAGAGAGGGCCGCCGGGGAAGGAGGCGCGCTGGGTGAGGGCGACGGGGGCGACTGGAGGCGCGACCCGAGGCACGACCGTCGAGGGGTGAGGGCGCCGGCTGGGGGGAAGGCGACGGAAGGGGAGCCGCTGGGCGAGAGCAGTGGGAGCGCGCGGGAGGCGTGGGAGCAGCGGGAGGCGCGGGAGCAGCGGGAGGCGCCGGGCGAGGGAGCTGAGACGGGAGCGCGCTGGGGTGGAACCCGAGCGCGAGCGGGACGTCGGGGAGCCGGGACGCCGGGGAGCCGGGAGCCGTGCCAGGAAGGAGGGCCGCCGGGGAGCCGGGAGCCGCGGGGGGGCGACGCGCAGGAAGGAAGGCCGCCGGGTGGAACCCTAGCCAAGAAGGAGGGGAGAGGCGGGGCCGGACAGAACCGGGAATCCGCAGGGAGGGAGGGTCGGGACTAATTTCCCTCTGATACCATGTAGAATGAGGAAACCCACTTACACTCAAGGTAAGGTGGGGGCCTACTTTTATAGAATGATACGGCGAAAGATACAAAGAAGTATTCCGATGTAGGACTCGGAAATACCCATAATAATAAAAAGAGGTTTAACAGTGGTCAACAAAGTTTTGTAAGAAGGTTGCTAAGAAACATGTTCACAACTCTGGACAGTATGGAAGTTACAGAGGTAAATATTCTTTTGTATGGATACTGCTGGTATTGTGGTGAATTCGGGCATATGGTAAATATGTGTCGGTTTAATCAACAATATTACAACTAGTTCATGAATTACAGAAGGAAAATTTTGAGGGGGAGTCGATCCTCTCAAAAGAAGAATTCAGAGAATGTTGTTTTGAAGATATCTGAGAAGGTTGGTGTGAAAATTGAAAATAGTTTCAACCTCTGGAAACTATTTGTGAAAGATGGGAGCAACTTGGACATCTTGCAAAATGATGTCTTGTTTTGTTACCAGCATAACAAAAGTTTTTTAACAATTCTCAGAAGCCGGATGTGACGAAAGATAAAAGGAAATGAAAAGCTATTATTGTTGAAATTTTTCTCAAAGCTACAAAAAGAGAATGACCTTGGATCTTGGATAGTGGGTGTTTTTCTCATATAATAGGAGACTTGAAGGTTTTGAAGAATGTGAAAGATTTTAAAGAAGGAACAATAATACCTGGCAATGATGAATCTCGCAGAATCAAAGTTGTTGGATCAACCATCATTGGGGATGCAAAGTTGAAATCCAAAAAAGATTTATTTGTTGATGGGCTGAAGCACAACCTGCTAAGTGTTTCACAACTTTGTGATGAAGGCAACAAAGTTATTTTCAAGAAAGATGGGTTTGTTGTGAAAAGAGAAGAAAATGGAAAGATAATTACAAGAGACCAACATACAAAAGGAAATTTGTTCCAAGTTGGTGAGGTTCAAAACTCTTGTTACTTAAGTATGATGGAAGATAATCAGTTGTGCCATAAAAGGTTGGGACACATATGTCGAAGAAACATGAGTAAGTGATCAAAGCGAGACAGTGTCCGCGGTATTCTTGATATGACAAGAAGAAGAGATTGGTGTTGCACAATTTGTCAGAAAGGAAAATCACAAACCCTGTGTATAAGAAAGTTGATATTTGTTCAAAACGACCCATGAAACTTATTCATTCAGATATTTGTGGGTCATGAGCAAACAATCAGCTCATAGAGATAATTACTTCATTACTTTCATTGATGATTTTACTCGCATTACTTGTGTTATGTATATGAAACATAAGTCAGATGCTCTGAAAATGTTTAAAAGTTTCAGAAGAAAAACTGAGAAGAAATGTGAGTATTCAGTGGAGAAGTTGAGAATAAACAATGGTGGGGAATACAAAAATGAAAAGTTTGAAAGTTATCTTGAGAAATATGGAATTCGGCATGAGTTCGGTACACCATACACTCCTCAACAAAGAGGTGTTGTTGAAAGGAAAAATAGAAGTTTGGTTGAAATGGAGCGAACTATGTTAAACATGGTCCTTTTCATTACTTTTGGAGGCAAGCCCACTGCTGTTTATATTCAAAACCGATGTTTCTACAGACCAAGTTTGGATATGACTCCATATGAAATGTTTTATGACAGAACTCCAAGTTTGAAACACTTAAGAGTTTTTGGGAGTCCATGCATCATAAAGAAGAAAGGTGGAAACCTTAGAAAGTTTGAGCAAAGTGGTGAAGATGAAAATTTTCATGGCTATGCTCCGGAAGGAAGAGGATATAGATGTTTCAACAAAAAGACAAAAGGATTATTTGACTCTGTTGATGTGAAAGTTTTTGAAAAAGGTGAGGAAGATGCTAGACAAACTCGTGTAGATGATGAAGACAAACAAGATTAAAGAATTTTTGTTAAGAATTCTGATAAGGATGCAAGCAATTGTAATCTTACTCAAAAAGAAGAATCGGACTCAGTTGTTTCTAGTGATGATGAAGGATCTCGAAAATCTCATCCTAGGCTGAGCAAGCAAGTGGAAGCTCAAAACATAATTGGTGATCAACATCAAAAAGTTCTAACAAGAACATCAAAAATTATTACACATACTTCTTTGTATTCAAAAGATGAGTTGAAAGATGTGAATGAAATTGTAGAAGGCGAACCGGGAGTCACTGAAGGGCGGGAGTGCCGAAGAGCCGTTGGGCAGGAGTGTCGTGGGAGGAAGGCGACGATCAACGTCGAGAAGCCGCGCAGAGGACCGGGGGATGGGAAACGCTGAAGAGGGGTGGGGCCGGACAAATCCAGGAAGCCATTGGAGGTTGGAGGGCCGGGAGACGAAGGGGGTGTCGGGAGTCGTGCCGGGAAGTGGGACGGGAGGGGCATCGAGGAATGCCGCAGGAGGCGGGCTGGGAAGCGCCGCAGGAGAGTGGTTCCGAGAAGCTGGGAGTGCGCCGCGGGGAGGGACGGCGCTGGTGGGCCGCGAGAGCCAGAAGCCGCGTCAGGAAATGAGACTGTTGGGATGTGTCGCGGGAGCTGCGTCGGGCGGGAGCCGGGAGGGGAGCCGCGTAGAGCGGGAGCCGCGAGTCACGGCGAAAAGTGGGAGGTGCGTCGGGATGTCGTGGGAGGAGGCTGGCCGAGAGTCGCGCGAGGAGGCCACGAGAGGAAGCAAGGAGGGTGGGGCCGTCACGCGCAACGGGGAGGGGATGCCGGGGAAGGAGGCGGGCCAGCTGTAGCTGGGAGGCCGCAGGGAGGATGGGGTTGAACAGAATCGGGAAGATTTTCTCGCAACCCTAGACGGGAGAGAGAAAGGAAAAGGAGGGAGGGTTCGAATTAGAGAGTACTCTCTGATACCATGTAGAAGATGAATTTCTCTTACCTCAATGTGAAGCAGAGATATTCTTTTATAGATGAGTAATATAAATTATAAGGTGGGATATTCCAATGTGGGACTTAGAAATACCCATTATAATAAAATGGGGTTCAACAAAAACTTTTGAGCATCCGGAATAGGTTCAGGTTATGAATGAAGAATTGAATCAAATCGGGAAAAACGATACTTGGGAACTTAATACCTAAGCCAAAAGACAAAATATTATTGGTACAAAATGGGTGTTCCGGAACAAGTTAAATGAAGATGGTGAAGTGATAAGAAACAAAGGCTAGTGTGCAAAGGTTACTCACAGATTGAAGACATTGATTTTGATGAGACTGTTGCTCCAGTGGAAAGGTTAGAAACAATTAGAATCTTTCTTTATATTGTTGCACAACAAAGATACATAATTTTTCAGATGGATGTGAAATCAACATTTTTGAATGGCGAGCTTGATGCAAATGTTTATATTGAACAACCATGTGGCTTTGTTTTTGAGAAGGATGAAAGTTATGTAAGTTGAAAAAAACATTGTATGGTCTAAAGCAGGCTCTGAGGGCATGGTATTTCAAATTTGATACCTGCTTAAGAAAGGTCAGTTTTAAGAAAGGATGGGTTGATAGTAATTTGTACATCAAAGAAAGTCTGGAATTTTCCCTCATAGGAATTGTTTATGTTAATGACATTATTTTTGCTGGGAATGATGAAAGAACTTGTGAAAGATTTGTTGAATAGATGAAAAAGTTGTTTGAGATGTCCATGCTGGGTGAAATGAAATACTTTCTTGGGTTACAAATTTCACAAAAGAAGAAACGCATATTTTTTTATCATGAAAAGTATGCGAAGGAACTTTTTAAGAAGTTTGACATGGAAAATTCGAAACTTGTTTGTTTCTACACCAATTTCAGTGGGAACCCAGTTGACTAAAGATTGTGAAGGTAAAGATGTTGACTCTAAATAGTTTCGGAAGCTGATTTGAAGTTTGTTGTATTTTACTGCCTCAAGACCAGACATTGTTTATGTTGTTACCTTATGTGCAAGATTCCAAAGTGTTTCAAAAGAATCACATCTATCGGCTGGAAAAAGAATTC
This sequence comes from Viscum album, assembly GCA_963277665.1. Lineage (NCBI taxonomy): Eukaryota > Viridiplantae > Streptophyta > Magnoliopsida > Santalales > Viscaceae > Viscum > Viscum album. The sequence goes on along the minus strand of OY728135.1, from coordinate 1,898,176,969 downwards.
TCAAATATATCAAAGTCACAACAAATTTCGGAATCAGGTATGATAGCTCAAAAAGTATTGACTTGTTTGGATATTCAGATGCTGATTGGGCTGAAAATGTTAATGATAGAAGATCCACATCTGGTAGAGTTTTCTTTCTGGGAAAAAGTTGTGTTAGTTGACCTATTAAGAAACAAAATTCAGTAACTCTTAGCATGGCTGAAGCTGAATATGTTGCTTCCACTCAAGCTACTACCCAACTTATATGGATGAAGACTCAATTGGAAGACTTACTTATTGAACTGAAGTTACCCTTACTCTTGGGTTGTGATAATCAAAGTGTAATCAAACTTACAAGAAATCCGGTACAACATTCTCATTCAAAACATATCGACATTAAATATCATTTCATCAAAGAACATGTGGAAAAGAATGAATTAAAGTTGGAGTATGTTCCTACATCGGAACAAGTTGATGACATTTTTACAAAACCTTTACCGAAGAACGCTTTTTACAAGCAGAGGTTGAACATGGGCGTCCAACCTCTTTCTCATCAATGATTGAGGTATGTTATGTGTTTTTGTCCCCTCTCATCTAGTATTTTGATAGTGTTGTCAAGAGGGAGAATTGTTTCATTAATCTATCCATTGATATATGCTAAACCTTTTAAGGAACCATGTATGTAGGGGGAGTTGTGGGTAAGCTTTGAATTCAGCATGTAAGTGTGTGAATTATTCTAACTGTTTGTTGAAGTGGTTATAGGAAATTTGTGTTTACAGAAAAGAGGAAGAAGTAAAGAAATAAGTGAAGGAAAGTTGGAATTTTGGACAACATGATTTTGATATCAATAATTCTTGTTTCCTGCAATGAGTTAGCTCACACAGACTTAGAATTGTTGATAAGTAATCCATTGCTTAAGGTTATAAAGTTCAGTGATTTATGAACCTTGGTTGACAACAAAATCCAAAGAGGGAGATTGTTGGGACCAAGTTGGTTGAAAGTTGTTTTTGGAAGCTGAATTAAGTTTGTACTAAGAGTGTTGTCTTTTGTTGTCAAAGAGAAAGAAATCGCCTCACTTTGTGAGTTGGTGACTGGACTTGCAATCGTAATCAGAAGATCGGACGCAAAATGTTTAAGTCCATCAGTTTGTGAAGAAGTTTTCTGGGAGAAAAGGTTCATCGGACTCACCTTGGGTCCGAAAAGAAAGTTCTGATCGTAAAAAGTAAGTGTTTCGGAGTCTGAATGGCTTCGATGAAAATCTGACGATGCTTTGCTATTCGGCTAATCCACAAAAATCATAAGTTGTCTGAGAAACCTGTGCCCCAATCCTTATGAAAGAAAGGGGGAGAACAAGTGCTACGAATCAGTTTAGGTTTGGTTGGAAAGAAAGAAGATGCTAGAGGGATGAGAAGTTATAATACTTTCCAATGAAAGTCAGACAATGTTATGCTGATCTTAAACGTTCTCAAAGTCACGAGGAAGTCATGATCACAAGCAGATTTTTGTGGAAAAAGAAAGTTTGAAGACAAAGTCTTCCGGTCTCAGTTTATCGGTGTGAGATCACTGGACACAGAATTGTTCAACTCTTGATATCGGTCCATCGAACGCGGTGTGCCATCGATCCATCAGAGTAATTCCGACACCAATTTATCAGACGCAGTGATGGATGCAAAAGGGAATCGGAGGCAAAAAAGTTTGTTGAAGCCAATAAGTGTAGCTTGTTGGGACTGATATGGGTAAGAAAGTCAGAGACCCATCAAACATATGAAAATCAACAATATAGTCAACCATTTTAATTAGGATGAATTGTTTTGTATCAATTGGGTCAAGAGGAAAAGAAGTCATGTTTTCTTATCTAGTGGATCAAGAGAGAAAGCAAACTGTTGTTTGTTTTACAAGTGAGTCAAGAGAAAAAGGAAAACAAAAGGGTTGTTGATTTCTCAAGTGGGTCAAGAATCATCAGACAATATGTGATGCCGGCCAATCGGACTGAAGGTGATAGTGGTCCATCAGAGTGAAACAGAGATCGCTTCACCGATAAAGTCATCGGATGCTGGACTTCATCAGACAAAGGATCATCGGTCTAAAGAAAAGAAGAAGAGTTTTTGTTTTGAAGCAGTTTTAGAAGTGGTCGTCAAAGAAGTGTTGATATCTTTAGAAGTTGCAACTGTTTATGGCAGAATGGTTTCAATGTTTTATCCCTACAAGTGATCATTATAGTGATAAGTCTTCAGTTCTGATGTATTAGCAAGTGGGTCAAGAAAATTAGAGTGACCGTAAATCTTCATCGTAATTCTGATGTATTAGCAAGTGGGTCGAGAAAATTAGAGTGACTGTAAATCTTCATCGTAATGAAGAAATCGGAATGACAGTCAGAATCGGACCGAAGAACAGTTAGAAAGTTTGAAGCCAGCTGAAGTTGTGAAAAGATTCGAGAAGGTTCGAGGTGAAATGAGAAGAGTTGAGAAGCACTGAAGAAGTCAAAGATGTATTCGAAATGATGGAGAAATTCAAGATTCAGGAAATTTAGTTGAGCGGGGAAACTTTTCAGATTCCTGCCTAAACGATTTTTGACGCACCTATAAAAGGAAGCACATGGTACTTTCTAACGGATTAGAACACTGTTCACGTGCAGAGGAAGAGTGAGAAGTCCTGAAGTTTTAGTGAGAAGTTTCTGAACAAAGCTTACCTGACGCAGTTTTTTGGACAAAAGAAGAAGGAAGATCGTATCCAGTGGTTATCAGATCAGACTGGGTAATCGGACCGGGAAATCGGAATATGATTTCTAGACTAAGGCAAAAGCAGTTCAGAATTGTTTCAGTGATATTATGGAAGACTTCTATTTCCGGAATGAACAATCGGACTGAAGAACCAGACTTGGGTATTGGATAGAGTATCATTAAGAAGTCCAGAAAAGTTCTTACCTGCTGCTGGGTAAGAAAGTGAAAAATTGTTTTGAAGGTTATATAAGTGAAAGTTAACTAGGCAACACAATAACATGTTTTGAACCAATTGGTGAAAGTTTCTTAACTAGTTATAAAAACTTGTATTACATCGTTTCGTGCTACTTGAAGCACATGCACTATTGTGTTGAATATAGTGTCACACAAGTATAAGGACATATCCTACTTGTTGTAATGATTGTTTTCTAGTGGATTGTGTGATATTGAATTGTTTCCAAACCATACCAAGGACGTAGCTACTCTTGTTGAGTAGTGAACCTTGTAAATTCTTATATTCATGTAGATGTGTAATTGTTTTGTTTTCAGCAAAATGACAATTATTTAACAAAAGGCGAGTGTTGTTTCAAAAGAAATGAAACTTAAAAGAAAAAGATATCACTGATTCACCCTCTTCATCTCTCAGTGATACATTGATCCTGACTGGCCTATATCAGCATTATCATTCATTACCTGCAAGAGGGCATTTAGGCTATTTGAAGACATAAACGACTAGCTAATGGAGTGTATTGGGCTGGAATGACTCGCGGTGTGCAGTAGTTTGTCAGGAATTGCGATGTGCTCCAGAAAAATAAGTATGATGTGCTTAGTCTGGTAGGGCTGATACAACCACTTCCAATTCCTGATTTGGTATGTGAAGAAGTGTCCATGGATTTTGTGTATGGACTTCCTAAGTCGCAAGGATGTGAAGTGATATTTGTGGTAGTAGATAGATTGAGCAAATATGCTCACTTCATTCCGCTAAAGCACCTTATACAAAAAAGCTGGTTGCGGAAGTGTTTATGAAAGAAGTTGTGCGATTACATGAGGTACCTAAAGCAGTAGTCAGCGACATAGATGCTTTATTTGCTGGTCTATTTTGACAGGAGCTTTTTAAGCTGCAGGGAGCTCTTTTGAAGATGAGTTCATCTTATCACTCTCAAACCGACGACCAGACAGAAGTTGTGAATAGATATTTGGAGGCTTATTTGCGGTGTTTTTCGTTCTGATCATCAGAAGTAGTGGGTAATGTGTCTGGATTGGGCTGAATACTGCTACAATACCTCTTTTCATACTTCTACAGGGAAGACACCATTCGAGATTGTCTATGGACGCAGTCCGCCGTATATTGTACATTATGCAAAAGGAGAGGCGGCGGTTGAGGGTGTCGTAGCAGCACATGTTGACCGAGGTGAAGCTTTGAAACAACTCCGTGAAAACCTCTAAAGGGCACACCACCTTATGGCTAAATATGCAAACCGGCGCCGAAGGGAGGTGGTTTTTAAAGACGGTGATTTGGTGGGGGTTAAATTGAGGCCAAATAGGCATGGGGTAGTATCAAAAATTAACCTGAAACTGGCTTCCAGATACTACGGACCTTATGCATTTGAAGGGTGGGTTGGAACCGTTGCCTACACACTCAGACATCCAGAAAATACCCGACTACATCCAGTCCCTTCATGTGTCTCAGTTGAAGGAAGCAAGTGGTGCGCAACTTGCAGAAACACTTTTACCAGCTGATTTTGGTGAAGAAGGGGATTATCCGGAGGCAGTTCTAGCAGAAAAGCTCCAAGGGAAAACACTTCAATGACTGTTCAAGTGACACGGTAGAACTGACAAAGAAGCTACCTAGAAGGATGCGAAGGTGATACAAGTTCAATTTCCTCATTCTCACCTTGGGGACAAGGTGAATTTTTCAGGAGGGGTATTAATAGGACCGTGCAAGAGGGGGAGTCTTCCGATAGTCAGTTGGGTACTCAGACCCGACCCCGTCCTGTAAACTTACCAAAGAAGGGGAGTACGGTGAGCGGGGGGGGGGGGTCTTTTCTGCCTGGGATAATATTGTAATTTGGCTATTAGTAGCCAAATTTGGGAGGGATATAAATTGGAGAGGGGACTAGTGTGAGCGAGCATTCTGTTGGAAGGTGGTTGGAGGGCTCTGGCCTTGGCCTGCGGAGAGAGAGTCTCCCAGGAGTGTTGTGGAAAGACCAGAAATCCTTCCATGTTGGTAATTGTAGTCGTGAGATCAATTCATCTTGTAAGATTTCCTACTGGTACTACTCTTCCGATCTCTGTCTCTCATCCATATTCTATCACCTTTCCTGTGGAGCAGCCATGTAGTGGGAAAAATAAGCTCAAGGAATGACTTGGATTCAGATGAAGAAGTTTTACAGCTGAATTCCGAAATTTCTTTGCAACCAGAGCTATCCTGGGAAGTTCTTCTGCTAGCATACCGCTTGGGTTTCCAAGTTTGGGTTGTTTACTTCTGGTGTGAGAGACTTTGCGAGTCGAAGTATGACAAAAGTGAGGCAGCACTGCATCTATATTTTTCATTGCCCGCGGTTATGGGTGGTCTTTTCGACCTTATGGAAAATACTGGTGAAATTTCCTCTGGAAAAGCCTTTCAATCCTTTGATGCTGCCTTTTCCAGTGCCGCTAAGCTACTAGACATTGCAAAGGGAGCAGCTGAGTTCAACGTCCCTATTTTCAGAACTTACGGAGACTTGGTTGGTTCTTCTAATGGAGGTTCGCTCTGGCCATCAGTTTTGGTTTTTGAAGGTGCCAGGAACAGTGAACAGATTAATGCTTCACAATAATATTCTTGAAGCTGTGTGATTTTTTTACATGGAAGAATTAGCATTCAAGCAAGAAAAAGAGGCCGATGCATTGCTTGCTCGAGGAGGATACTTGGGACCCCTCCATGGAATTCTTTATGGACTGCATGATAAAATTTCAGTACCCGAGTACAACATGACATGGGGGTCAGCAATTTTCCCGTTTCCAGTTTTCTTTGACGTCGACTCATGGGTTTACATCAGGTTGAGGGCTGCAGGAGCTGTTTTGATTGCACATTACTCCTGGCAGTTTGATGCTGCTCTCAAACATGCTTCCCAGAGTTGTTGGCACCTGATGCAGAGCTATTTCACCTTGAGGACAAGGCGTTTTTCAAGTGGGCGGGAATGATAGGAAAGGGAGCAGTGGGGCTGTCGGTGTGGGGCTGTCCAAGTGGGCTGCCAGGGGCAGTTCTGTAATTGCCGTTAAGTAAGTGGTTGGGGGCCATTGTAGCTGGGATTAAATAAGGGCAGTGTTGGGGGTGCTCCATGGCCAGCGAGTCCTAATTCCCTGCCGCCTTCCCCTCTGTTCCTCCCTCCGTCACCCCCCCCCCCTACCCACCTACGGTGACTCTCTGCGCTCTCCCCACCCAGTGGTTGCGCTCGTCTCGGAGGTTTCCGTCCTGCGCAGGGGAAAGGGAACAATGGATCGGAGGAGAGGTCATGGTCCGTCCGCTGTGCCTGCCAAAGTTGTGGCTCTTGTTGTTCCCCTAACCACCCCGTGTGCGTCGCCCCTCCCTGCACGTTGCCCCTCTTGCGCGACGGCTCGTTCCGAGCCAGCCCCCTACCCGATGACCTTCCCTACCGCCCCGTGTGCGTTCGCACCTCCAGAGCGACCTCCCACCCTACGCGAGCCCCCCGGCGCGACGCCTTCCTGTGTGTGCTGACTCCTTGTGCGGCGACACTCCATCTCCCAAACACTCCTGTTGCGCCCCACACTGCCGTTACTGTTTCTCTCTCGCGCAACCCCAGTCACGCCACCCTACCAGACCTTCCCCGCCCTGATCGCCTCCTTCACCCCCTCCCCTGCTGCGCGCGCCCCCCTTCCTCATCCAAGTGCGTATGACCCAGGTGCCCCCCCTCCACCCATTTTGCATCGCCCCCATTGTTGTCTCAATGCACCATTGATGCAACCCGGTTGTTCCTATCGTACATCCGATCACTGTCCCGCCACGTGTTGTTCCTGAACACTTGGATGCTTTTTTCTTGGCTATTCCCGCCATGACATGGTCTGACTATTCCTACGGATGCATTCCTTTTCCAACTATTCCTGCCCGTTCCGTATAACGGGCGTTGTTCCTCGGTTGACACATTTTTTTCAGCGGCACCATTCATCAACTTCTTGAGGGGGAGCAATAGCGGTTTATATTTTGTTATTGTTGGACCTCATTTAAGTTTAATGGGTCTTTTTGAGTCCCACATCGGACTTAGCCTCCTTGTAATTAGTTTTACTCGTCTATAAAAGAATGTCTCCACCTCACATTGAGGTAAGAGGAATTCACCAACAATATGGTATCATAGGGAAATTAATCCCGAACCCTCCCTCCCCTGCGGATTTCCGGTTCTGTCCGGCCCCGCCTCTCTCCCCTCTGCCTTTGCCCTTCCCGGCGGGCCTCCCTCCGCTACGCACCGCACTCCTCCTCAACGGCACCCGCCTTCCTCGGCGTCCATTCCGGCTCCCGCAACAGCTTGCACCTGCTCCGCCTCTCCCGCCGGCCCGGCGTCTCTTCCCCGGCGCCCCGCTCCTCCAGCCGCGCCTCCCAGCCGCGGCTCCCGGCGCCCTCTCCCGACGTCTCCTCCCAGTTGCAAGCACCGGCCCCGTCAACGCCAGCCCCGCCCTCCGTCGCAGCGCGCGCTCGCCCAGCGCCCGCCCCGCCTTCTGTCCCGGCTCCCTGCACCCGACGACTCGCGGGCTTCTCCCGCCTGTGCGCGTCGCCAGCAGCGCTTCCACCTTCCCTGCGCTATCCGTAAGGCTCTCCCGGCTTCCCGGCGTGATCGGCCCTGCTCCAGATGCTTCGTCCGAAGACTCCCGGTGCACTCGTCCCCGGCGCGCCTCTCCTGCGCAATCCTCCAGACCGCGCCTCCCGCCGTCACCGTTTCCAGCGCACGGCTTCCAGCAACCCAGCGCTAGTCCCGCCCGACATTCCGGCTGTTCCCGACGACCGCGCCACCCGCGCCTCTCGTCGCCCTCCATGGACGCGTCCTCGGTTCTGCCTTCCCTGATCACCGCCTCCTCCCGACTCGTCGATGACCGGCTGGACGCCACCAATTTCTCCATCTGGCGGAAGACGGTCTTGATGTCCCTGCGCGGCATGAACCTTCATTCTCATCTTGAGAAGCCTCCACCCGCCATGGATGACACCGAATTCCAATCCTGGCAACTTGCGGATAGCAAAATATTCGCATTACTGGTCAACTCCATGGACCGATCGGTAAAGGATGTTACCCGGACTGCCAATACTGTCAAAGAACTATGGGATTCGTTGACTGTCATGTATTCTGAGACCAACAACTTGGCTCGGGTCTCCGACATTCTGCAGCGTTTGTCAAACATCCGACAGCATGATAGGACCTTTCCGGCATATTTCTTAGAATGGAAAGGTCTCTGCGACGAACTGCAAGAGCTCTGGCCCGTTCCTCAGGCTTCGGCGGACGCTCAGACTCAACGGGACCAACTCTGCATTTTTAATCTCCTAAATGGCCTCGCTCCTGACTATGCCACGACGGCCACAGAGATGCTTGTCAGCTCTTCTACGCTGGATATACCTCAGGTCTATCATCGCCTGGGGAAGGCTCATCGGGCCCTTGCCCCACCTATCCCTAGCCCTGATCATACAACTCTCCTGGGTCGTGGCGGTGGCCGCCCTACCGGCACTCGTGGACGTGGCCGTGGAGAGAGCCGCCCTCGCCCCCTCTGCCAGCACTGTGGCAAGCTCGACCACCTGATTGACTGTTGTTGGGTACTTCATGGTCGTCCCGCTTCGCATCCACGACAGGGTCAGACTGCAATCCGAGACGCATCCCCACCTACTGCTGCTCTTCCATCATATTTGGATCTCTCCATGGCTGAGATCCAGCTGATTCACGATCATCGGACCACCTCCCTGTCGGGCTCTTCATCAGCATCTCTTGCCCACTCCGGTGGTCCCACTGCTTTTGTCAGTCATTGTTCACCTGCCTGGATGCTTGACTCAGGTGCGTCCGACCATCTTACCGGGGATGCAGGTATACTCTCCAACTACCGTCCCTATACTGGTCCCTCAGCCATCACTGTTGTTGATGGTTCCACTCTCCCCATTGCTGGTTTTGGTACATGCTCACTCAGCTCATCTCTTCACCTATCCTCGGTGACCCATGTACCACGCAGTCCTTTTAACCTGCTTTCCATAAGCAAGCTGACCAAGGATCTCAATTGTAATGTTATCTTTACCTCGTCTTCTGTTGTGTTTCAAGAGCGGACGACGAACCAGGAACTTGGTAGAGGCCAGCTTCGAGATGGGGTGTACATGTTCGATGGTCCAACATCCGTCGCATGCCCGTCTATCTCTGCGACTGCAGTGGACACTCCACTTGAGCTTGGGGAACGATCTCTCCATACCGACTCGGAACCATTTCCTCATCCCGAGAGCTATCGACGTCTGGTGGGTAAACTTAACTACCTCACCATGACGCGACCTGACATTGTCTGCGCAGTTGGCAAATTCAGCCAATTCATGGAGCATCCAACCAGATCTCAATGGGATGATGTCCTCCGCATTGCCAAATACATCAAGAAAGACCCTGCACGTGACCTTCGGTACTCACATCATGCTCATCTTGATGTTGATGGCTTCTGTGATGCGGACTATGCCGGTTGCCTCGCTACCCGCAAGTCTACTTCGGGATTTGCCGTGTTCTTCGCCGGTAACCTTATCTCCTGGCGTAGCAAGAAGCAGACTGTCGTCTCCAGATCGAGTGTCGAGGCCGAATATTGCGCCATGGCCACGGTCACCACTGAGATCCTCTGGCTCCGTCACCTCCTCCAAAAACTCGGCTTCCCGGCACAGACTTCTGCTCATATCTGGTGTGACAATCAAGCAGCTACAAAAATTGCCTCGAATCCCGTCTTCCATGAACGGACGAAGCATATCGAGGTGGACTGTCACTTTCTTCGCCACCATCTCGAGCAGAACCACATTAGTTTTGACCATATTCCGACGGCGGATCAGCTTGCTAACCTCTTCACCAAAGGCCTCCCGGGAGCTCGCCTTGACTCTCTCACTACCCGGCTGGGTATTCACAGCCTCCAGGGCCCAGCTTGAGGGGGAGTCTGAGATGGTCTTTGTGTCTTGTCTTCTTTTTTCTTTGTGGGACTCAATCCAATCTGTGCATGTCCAACTTGAGGGGGAGTGTTGGACCCCATTTAAGTTTAATGGGTCTTTCTGAGTCCCACATCGGACTTAGCCTTGTAATTAGTTTTACTCATCTATAAAAGAATGTCTCCACCTCACATTGAGGTATGGGGAATTCACCAACAACAGTTATGTTTTGTCTTGTTATGCCATCAAGCTAGATATGTCCAGCTTGAGGAGGAGTGCTGGAAGTTGTATGTGCTTTGTTTTGCTTTGATTTGTTTATTTTAATTATGTAACCAAGCTAGGTAGACTTAGCTTGAGGGGGAGTGTTGGAGTGTGTGTCTCATATCGGACTCGGGTGTTTTGTTATCATTATAATTCTCTATAAATAAACCCCAAAGCATCTCTTAAGAGGCATCTTGGGTATTAGGTTCACTCTCCTCCATTCTTACAATGTGAATGAACAAACGCACACACAAATAGATGGTACCGACCTGACTAGTAGTGATTTTTCCATCAGGTGCGAGGTTACCCAACATTACCATTTTGTTACCCGTCCAAAAGGTGCAGATTCAGTCTGGGAAGGATGTGCAAAAAATCAATATTTCCGGAAGGTAAGACTGGCAACTTTAGGTGAACTCTTTTAAGTCAATATGGTTACCATACGTGTGGGTTTTGAATTCTATCCCTAAAATAACTTGAAAGTAAAAACCTCACAACTAGAAACTATGCTATATACTTGCTTAATCGATTAACTTGATTATTACAAACCAGACGCCTCCTTAATATTCTTGGCAAGCTTGTTTGTTTATGGATGACAGGGTTAACCAAGCGATTGGGGCATTGCTGAGGAGACTGGGGATGCCGTTCAGAGGTAGCGAATCAAGTGGGAAAATCAGAGTGGGCGGGGCATCCGTGAGAAGGTGGTTTCAGCCAAAATTCGACCCCCCCGGGGCAGAGTTGGGTTCAACCCAGTCGCGATTGGGAAAAGGAATCAGCTATCAGCAACGCGACATTCGAGCCGGGAACTTGCGTTGCGATGGAGATGGCGTTTGATCGGTTTATTCTTGAAAAAAAGGGTTTTTCCCTCTCAGAGGCTGCCCTTAGCCGGTTCCAGGCTCAAGCCCCAGGGCAAGTCATGAAACTGTCTGCTCAGACAAATGGAGTGGCCAGTGGGGCTGGAAGTTTTGTTATTTCATTGTAGCGTTGTTTTTTAATGCCAGTGGATGCTTTCTTATTATTTTTTGTATTAGTGTTTTGCATTTTTCGTTATATATATATAATATTAGATTAAACATATGTTTTGCCTTGTGTGTCCCTTTTTTATGTTTTTTGTGTAAATCGATGTTGTTTTGTGTGGGTGTTTTTTTTTTGCCACCGGTATTATGTAATTTTTATTAGGGTTTCAGTCTATTATTTATTTTTGTTGACAGAATATATGTTTTGTTATAGCTGTTGGTTCATTTTTCTTGTAACGTATTATGTAATACATATTTTTATTAGATTTTTCATATGAAAGTATATGCTAGATAATATTTGTCTTTTTTTTTTGTATTATGGTATAACAAATGTTTATTTATTATGCACAGGTTTTAATACAAATTTTTATTAGTTTTTTCATATGAAAGTATATGCTAGATAATAGTTATCTGCTATTAGTTTTTTTTTTTTGGAACTAAACATGTTTTTTCATTATTTAATTTTCCATATAAAATATGATTAGTGTTTATTAATTTTTTTTGGAACATAACGTTTGTGTTTTTTTTTATTATCACTGGCAAAGCATGTCGTATTAGTTTTTGCTATTTTTTTTACATTAAATCATATTTGTTGTATTTTTATGACAATTTTCAGTTTAAATAACGTTATGCGTTTTGTGTTTGCCTATTTTTTGAAATAAAATATGTATTTCTTTTATTTTGTTATCAATGATAAAATGTTTTGTATGTTTTTTTAAATCTTTCAATAGTACATGTTTTCTATTTTTTACTAGTTTTTTATTTAAAACTGGTGTTTTTTTTTTGTTTTTTTTTTGCACTAACATGTAAATTGTTTTTTTAGTTTTTTTATTAATGACACTATTTTCCAAGGATGTAATGTGTCGGTTACCATGAAATTTGTGATATGAATCTTAACCCGTTTAATTTTTCAAAATGTAAATTCATTTGTACCCCCTACCTATTATTTTTTGAAATACCATTTATAATTTGAAAATTTTAAAATTCATTTATATATTTATGATGAAAAGATATCTAATTGAATTAATATATTTTATAATTTTATAATCTTTTTAAAAAATATGGTTCATTAGTTCATGATAATTAATTTCGCACTCGTAAAATTTATTTATAAATTTAATCAGAGAATCGAAATATATAAATATGTTTTTGTTATGAAATATGAAATGTGAATGTCATAATTATGGTAATTTTCATTCCCAATAAACCTCTTCATGTGCCAAACTTTTCATATGTCAACTTTTGGTATTATTTGTACACTAAATACATGGAAATGTTAATGAAAGGTGAATATGATTTTATTTTAAATCAAGTTTGAAGTGAATATGATGTTTTGTGAATGATCATTTGTGCTATATTTGTTTATAACAAATAATAATAATATAACCACCAGAAGTGGTTTGATGATAGTAAATATTTACATAGCACAATGAATTTGACTCATATTTTTGAAATAATGCATCCCTAAAGGATGACATGAAAATAATGTCCTTTAACATTATATTAAAGAATATCTTTATTTATCAATTATGTATATCAAGAGAAAAAATATTATTTATCATATTCTTATGAATTATAAATATCATTTCATGTAATTCATTTGTCCCTTGAAATGGATGTTGTTATTCATATAGTTTATAAATGAAATTATTGAATTACATAGTTTTGATAATCCCATATATATTATGAAAATAATTTTACCACCGGAAGTGGTTAAAACAATGATCATCATAATCAATAAAATTTATATTTTATGCAAGATGGTAATTATTGTTAAATAATAAATTATCATAAATGGATCATGAAATTCGATAAATGAATTCATTCCCCGATGTGAATGTAGTATTAATAAATACATCTCATTCCTTGAAACGAATGAAATTATTCATGAAAATTTTGATATGATTTGTGATATCATGAATATTTGAGAGTTGATGAAGTTTGATAAAATGATTTCTCCTTTATTTGATAAAGTGAATATTGCTTATGAATTATAATTTTGGATGCGATAAAGTGTGTTGTGAATCCAAAAGATTCTTCCACATTGGTTCTCGCTACCACATTCACCAGCTTCAAAAAACGTGGGAGCTCCTATTCGAGGTAGATGTATTGTAAAATAATATTTGGGCCCGAAGTTCCAAAATATTTGGGTAAGAAGTTTTAAAATATGCAATAATTCGCTTGGTGATGAGCCTAACCTGTTATGATTATATTATGAATTCATCAACCACCGTAAGTGAAAATTATAATGAAAAATATAAGTTTGCACAATGAATGATCCTGGAGATTTTATATGCGTCGATCTTGAAGCAAAAATATTTATAAATATTATTTTGATTAAATGCTTCAAAAGAGCTCATATATGAGTTAGTATATGCTCGTATAAGTACATTTACTAGTAGAGAAAATTAATTAACGACTCCAGAAGAGAGAATATATTCCTACCCGGTAGTACAAATTCTTAATGCTTTGTTATATCGGAAGTCTCGATGAGATATATGAATGGTATTCTTGAAAATGAATATCATATGGAGACACTAGATAAAAAAGGTATCTCGATATGTAACAAGCATTCATAAAAGTGATTATAAAGAATTTGTTATGTACAATCGAATCAATAATGGTAAACCAGAAGTTTATCGATCCTGACACTTTAAATATATGACATGATGATTTAGTTCATCCAAGATCAATTATAACGAAAGATATTGATTCATGTATACACGAGCTTCGATTTATTGATAACATGGTAGACATCCATCAGGGGGAGAATGATGAATTTATTTAATGGATGCATGTCTACTAAATTATCAATGAATTCATTCTCATTAAGTCATTATAAATGCCCCTGTATAATAATTTACCCTGAGCTACCCATTTTTGAGGTAAATTATTTATATCATTAGCAACTGTTTTGAAAATAAATTTTCCATATACTTATGAAGAAGTATATATGGGCGCGCCCACCTACCATGTGATCCATCTATATGAAAGATGCATTCACTAAATGATCATGTGTGTTATTTGCTGCTAGTGAGTATACATTATGTGCTATGCACGTTGATTAAAATAACTATTAAGCATCACATGCCATATATAATGGTCTAGAAGAACAATTGACAAGATGCTGACAACACTTACATGAATGTAAAATGTTGAAAATCAATAGTTTGATTATACACACCCGAAGTGTGGTTGAACTGATTATATAAAATCATTGTTCATTATGAGTAAAAAGAGATAAATATATTTTTCCTTGAAGAGGAAAAAGAATATGTCAACAACATTATATCTTTTTTTAGATATTGTCCCTAAAGTGACACTGGTACCAGAAAAATTATGAGATCTCAATCAAATGTTGTGGATGATATATTTTCTTTGAATGATTTTAAAACTCATCGATGACAATGGATTTTTATAGATGTCGACATCATAATAATTGGCCAAAATTATTAAAGGAATTTATGATATGTTCAACATATAAAGTTTTGGATTGATTATCCAAAGACTATTGAATATTGATGATCCTATTATAAGAAATATTATTCCTTGTATATTTTGATATTTATATATGAATCCCAAAATGGTTTGAAATGCCTGAAACATATTCAGAATTATGAAAGTTTCACCCAATATGATAAATTATGGGGTGAATTGAATAAGATGTATTTCATGTATCCATATTAAATTAAGGATATAAATTGAATTTATCATCACATGATTTGTATAAATCATTTTATTGTTAAGATGTTTTGAAAAACAACAAAACTTTCGAAGAGTTTTCTAAAATCAATGACTTATTTAATCATGAAATTATGACATTCAAGGGGGAGTGTTATGAAATATTAAATGTGAATATCATAATTATGGTAACTTCCATTCTCAATAAACCCCTTAATGTGCCCAAATTTTCATATGCCAACTTTTAGTATTCTTTGTACACTATAAATACATGGAAATGTAAATGAAAGGTGGATGGTTTTTGGGGTTTATATTGTATTTGTATTTCTATTTTTCATCACCATTATCATTGTAAAGACCCGAAATTTCCATGTAATTTTTTTAATTAAATGGAAATTTTACGGGTCCACGAAATCTAACGGTGCGCGATTCCGAGACCCGGAGTGCCCGGAATGATCCGTCGAAGTTTTTGTTAAGCTTAAGTTAACGCACGTAAGCAGTTTTCCTGAAAAAAGTGGAATAACTCTTAAACGGTAACTCGGATCAGAAATCCGAGGGCACCGTTGCGATCAGGATAGCGTGTTTACCCTTGGCGCGACTTAAGATTAGTCGGTGCAGACCTCCTGTGAGGAAACCCAAAAATGAGTTAATCGTAAATAAAATAATTAAATAAATTATTTTATTTTTCAAATGCTTATAACTCACAAATGGTAACTCGGATTAAAAATCTGAGACCCCCGCTGAACTCTTGAGGGCATGCTTTATTTAAGCAGATACTAACTTTGGCTGGCGCATGCCACCTGAAAAAGATAGTTTTTGGCCACAAATAAAATAATCAAGTGACATTTATTTTATTTTAAAATTCATAACTTCTAAACGGTAACTCGGATTAAAAAACCGAGAGTACCGTTGGGTTCGTTGGGGCATGTTTCACTTCGGTAGAGCCTAACTTTGACTGGCACGGGTCGATGGTGACTGATAATAATTTTCCGAACTTTTTTTCGGGTACGTTTAGTAAACGCACGAGCGACGTTTTATAACTTTTGAACCGGTGCTCGGAACTGAAATTCGAGGGCATCGTTGAACTCGCGGCGCCGGTATTCCCTTAAGAAGACTTTCACCTCGACGACAGTTGGTCGAGAATGAAAGCTAGTTTTTAGGTTTCTATGTTAAAATTAAATAAAAATAAAGTATTAGTTTTATTTTTATTTCTTGGTGGTTAAAACCTCCAAGAGGAGGTTAGTGGTGGGGCCCACCACACCATAACCTCCCATGTGAGGTTACGGTAGTGGGGCCCACCCAAACATAACCTCCCTTGGGAGGATATTTTTGGTGGGGCTCACCAGAGGTTTAAACACCTCTTGTCAATTAATGAGGTGGGGACCACCTGACTTCTAAAACCTTGAGCTCCCTCTTGAATGTGAGATGACCCTTGGTTTCTCTCCTCTCAAATTAATTGTGCCAACTCCAGCATAATTAATGTGCCAACTTTATGTGTTAAGTTAATAAACTCAATTATATTAATTTGACACCGCAACCCTCGCGGGAGGAGGATTGGCAGAGGAGAGGAGGCTTGGGAGAACCCTTGGAGAATCATCCTCCCAAACGAAGAACGCGAAGAACACCGACGACACTTCTTCCTCGGTCTTCTACCCCGAACACTCTCCGACGCACGAGCTTGAATTGGGAGTGCGTGACGAACGCGACGAACGATGAATCGACGTCCGCCTTTCCGCGACACCGTCAACGAACGACGATCGACAAACAACGTAGGGGTTTTGAGTTGAATTCGTTTCCGTTCTTCACCTTGCAATATTTTGGAATGTGAATTGCCGATTGATAACGCCATAATGAGGAGGGCTCGGATCACACGAACACGGCCTGACCCTCCCCCTTTGTTGTTCTCATTTGTTGACGATGGCGGCGGCGCAACGGCGCCACTGGAAGAACGGACCGCGGCGGAGCAACGTGACCGGCGTCGGGCCGGCTGTGAAGAAAACCGGCGGCGTAAGGGCCGCCGGGTTGCCGGAGGGGCACGGCGCCTTCGCGCCGCGTGGGGGGAAGGGCCGCGGCGGTCGGAGCGGCGCGGCGCTGCCGCGCCGCACAGAGGAGCTGGAGGCCGCGGCCAAGCCGGGCCATGCGGAGCAGGGGAGCGGCGGCCAGGGCGGGATGCGGTGGAGCAGGGGGAGCGGCTGGCCGCTCGGCCAACCAGGAGGAGTGGGACCCAGTGGATCCCGCGTGTTCTGGACCGGCGCTGGTTTCGGCTCACACCCGAACGACAAAGCCGTTCGAAAAGCCAGGGGGGCGCGCGGTTTCCCCCTGGTCGCGGCTAAGGCGGACCCCCGCCGGGCCGACCGGGCCGCCGGGCCGCCATCGGGCCGGGTCGCCCCCTTGGGCCGGGCTGCTCCCTCGGGCCGGGCCGCTCCCTCGGGCCGGGCCGCTCCCTCGGGCCGGGCCGCCTTCGGGCCGGGCCGGCCCCTTGGTCCGGGCCGGCCCCTTGGGCCGGGCCGCCCCCTTGGGCCGGGCCACCCCCTTGGGTCGGGCCGCCCTCAGGCCGGGCTGCCCCCTCGGGCCGGGCCACCTTCGGGTCGGGCCGCCCACTCGGGTCGGGCCGACCACTCGGGTCGGGCCACCCCCTCAAACCGGATCAGACCCGCGGATCGGGTCGGACCCCGGTCCGGACCCGGATCGGGCCGGGTCAGTCCAACTGGGTCGGACCCGACCCAGACCCGACCCGGACCCGCTTTGACCTATTTACACCTTTTCGCCCATATCTTGGGCTCTGGGTGTTCGATCGAAGAACCGTCTGCGATGACAAAAAGCTTAGAGACAGGTGGTTCTTTTGGAATATTCCACTTGAGGTTTGGACACAGTTGGAGTACGGTCAGGTTGGTTTGAACCTAAAAATCAACCGGGCCCCCGGGACGGAAATACCAATAACTCACAGACCGAGCGTCCGATTGACGCGCCGTCTATTGCGTTGAGACCCCTATGACGAGGCGTACCTTTGAGATACTTATACTTGGGTTTTCGTGACAGTTGGAGTATCGACCAGTAGCTTGTAGAGCGGATCTTCCCGGAGACGAGCGAATAGAGTACGAAGACCTAGTAGCTGGCTGAGACTTGATGACTGCTGACCTTTCGACTCAGAGTGTTTCAACTAGCCCAGTGGGAAGCGCCTCTGTGTGACGCGATAGACCCACAGTGGGGAGCGCCTTTGTGTGACGCGACAGACCCACGGTACTCGACAGGAGGAGTACCTCAGCAGGCTACGAGGGGGAGCGCCTATGTGTGACGCGGCAGACCCACAGTGGGGAGCGCCTTTGTGTGATGCGGAAGACCCACGATACTCGATAAGAGGAGTACCACAATAGTCTAGGACAGTGGGAAGTGCCTCTGTGTGACGCGACAGGCCCACGATACTCTATAGAGGAGGAGTACACTAGCAGCCGAGGTTTCGACAGTTTGACGGAGAGTGTTACATGTTACCTCCCTAGAATAAAATCCTGGTTTTGAGCTGAGTCGATGACTTTGTGTTTTCCTCATGATTGAGATGAGTTACTAAATAACTTAGGTATATGTATGGGCATATACCTAAGTAATGGTTATCCGTTGAATTCATACTTTGTGGTTTATCCTTGTTGAATATTGTGAGACCTTGAGGGTCTCGGGGTCCCTACTGAGTAACGTTATACTCACCCCTGCACGGGCTATGCCCGCACCTCGTTGTGTTGGTTTCAAACGACAGACAACGTTGATCGAGGCAGAGAGAAGCAGGACTGGACGGTACCCGGAGGTGGACCACTCGGCGTGATGACACACAGAGCGGATGAACGGACGTTGAGTGCTGTGGAGGCCATCAATACCTACCCTTCAGGTAGGAACACTGGAGGACGATCCAGTAGCTGTTTTACTTTTCTTCTATTGTACTCACATTTCTGTTGTACTTGTACTCTCCTATTGGGATTTTATTTCCGGCCACTTTACTTTCAACACTCTCTTTTGTATACAGTTATACTTAGTGTTTTACTTCCAGTTGCGTACTCTGTTGTGTGTGTTTCAGTTTATAAAGGCAATGCCTTCCCAGTTTAGGGATTTACGCCATTGGTTCTAGTCGCCATCCCCTGGCCTATGGAAGGCGGGTTTGGGGTTGTCACGATACGAGCCCCAGGGGACGGGTCGTGACAAATTGGTATCAGAGGAGTCGGTTCTATCGCAAAACTTAGAACTTTGATCTTTCTTTTCTGTGAAGAAATAGTGTTATGGGTACTGAGTGTGGTTTTCAGTTCATGGAGTCCAGTGTTGGTGCGGTGGCCGACGTATCCATACACCAGGACCCTGATTACTGATTTCCGACTTAGTGCACGAAAACACTGATTGCGTGTGTGTTTTCAAAAGTTTTGTTTAAGTCAGCCCAACCAGGTCAGCTCACCAGGTATAATCTTTTGACTGTGTCGCATCTGTTCAGGATGCCTCCACGCAGACAGCCAGTTAGAGTTTCGAGAGAGTACACGATGACGGCCCACCGAGCGACGAGGCTCCATGCAGGGCCCTCTTATTATGTTGGCACCTTCGGGCGGTGTACCAGCAGCACCACCACCCGTTGGGTAGCAGATTCCACCAACCGTACTAGCGGATGGTGCACGCTGACAGAGCGCATTGCACGAGTTCCAGTAGAAGAGGCCTTCAAGGTTACGAGGCGAGACAGATTCCCAGGAAGCA
This sequence comes from Viscum album, assembly GCA_963277665.1. Lineage (NCBI taxonomy): Eukaryota > Viridiplantae > Streptophyta > Magnoliopsida > Santalales > Viscaceae > Viscum > Viscum album. Next base: position 1,898,157,464 of record OY728135.1, on the reverse strand, counting down.
TGGGACTGGCTGGAGGCGATTGCTAGAGTTTTCTGCCTAATTGAGACATTAGTAGAGCAGATGGTGATCTTAGCTACTAGTCTTTTTTCAGTGAGTGACCTTGAAGATGGTCTGCATAGTGATGAGGCTTCGGTACGTGGACCGATGTCTGAGATTGTACCTTCAGGTATTATGTCAGCTATAACACTGCCTGTTGGTCAGTAGTTACAACCAGCAGCACCGGTAGATGACACATGTAGGCTTAGTGCCTTACACATGTTTCAGCATCAGATACCCCTCAGGTTCCGAGGTGAGCCCGACCCACAGGCGGCTGAGGACTGTCTTGAGGAGGTGGCTGAGAGTTTTCTAGATCTTATACAGCTTCGGTAGGACGACATGTTGGTAGCTAAGTATTCATTGAGGCATACCTATCATTCCTGGTACTCCATGAATATGATATGATCAGTTCTTTAGAGCTCAGACCTCTGAGCGAGGTGTGTTTAAGGACATTCGATCCAACACTTTTTCCTCTATGCATTATTACTTATGTTAGGGTGCTATAGAGAACATTTGTGGTTGAATTTTCTTTGGTCGAGAGGATACAACTAGTGAATGTTAGCAGTGGGAAGCTGTGAACTGGCGCCAGTCTCAGAGACTTGGGCGTGTGAGATGTTTCAGGAAGAGGAAGTGTTAAGGATAGGTGAATCTGCAGGGCAGCAGACGTGGAAGCGGAGCTAGGAGAGCAGCATGAGGCAGTGTATATTTTGACATGTTATAACCACCCACCTTGTAGTCCCCGTCAGGCTCAGGGAGATGGAGGGAAGGGGAAGAGAGTAGCTGCATGCGGTCAAGGAGTGTGACCCAAGGTCTCTAGGAATGATTTGAGGTACGATCTGTGTCTACTACTAGCTGCCGTATCAATAGACATAGATACGAATCATTCCTTCCTTCCACGAATCTTGTCTCAGACCTAGAGTTTCTAGTTAAACCGTTGACTTGACCCTCACGTCTGGAGATACCTTTGGGTGGAGACTCGATAATCACACTTACGCCGATGGTGTGATCTGAACCTTGAGGCGAGAGTTTCGGTTGGAACCTCTTGGTGGCAGCGTTGAGGCTTTACGATGTTAGTTTGGGTATGGACTGGGCAACCACAGTTCATACACAGATTGACTGTATTAGGAAAAAAAGGTTGTGGTTTATCTACAAAGTTGGGATGAGGTTTTCCTTAGTTGGAGAAAAAGGAAACCTAGGCGGCACGGGTTAAACTCATGCATATGAGGGAGTAGCCGATCACTCTTGAGTCGGCCAGCCTTACCCTCGTGGAATCAGAAGTTTTGAGTTTTCAGTTCCAAACAGGAGTGACAGAACATGAGGACATATTTTCAAAAGATGTTTCCAGGATTATTCCCCCCAAAGGAGGAGGGACGTCTGCTTTGGATGGATACTATCGGAGGTTCATTCCAGACTTCTCCAAATTTGAAGCACCACTATCAACCTTGACAAAGAAGGGGCAACCCTTTGTGTGGATGGAGAGATGCCAGCAGAGCTTTTAGGAGCTGAGGTAGAGGATGACTAGTGCCCCCATCTTGAGGCATCCAGAGGAAGGCGTGGGGTACGTAGTCTATTGCGAAGCATCAGGGACCGGACTTGGGTGTGACCTGATGCAGGAGCGAGCAGTGATCGCATATGGTTCTCGGCAGCTGAGACAACATGAGCAAAACTATGCTACCCATGACCTGGAGTTAGCAGCAGTGGTATTCACCTTGAAGATGTGGTGGCACTATCTTATGGGTGAACATTTTACCGTATACTCTGATCACAAGAGTCTCAAGTATATATTCTCTCAGAAGGACCTGAACATGAGACAACGACGTTGGCTTGAGTTCCTCTAGGACTATGACTTCGAGATAGTTTATAATCTTGGGAAGGGAAATGTTGTAGCAGATGCACTCAGTTGGAGATCTGGTATACAGCTGCTAGGAAAGGCAATAGAACAGCTGGCTGCTTTACAGATATCCTTTGTGGATAGAGATGGAGCATCCTTCCTTTAGTCTCTTACAGTCACTCCCCCACTTCTTCAGTGAGTCAGGGAGGCGCAGCGTGGGGACGCTGACTGCGAGACACTATGTGCTCAGATATCCACAGGACAGACACCTGATGTATTTTCTGAAGGTGGGGAGCACGTCATCCTCTTCAGAGGACGTACTATGGTGTCAGTGCCACCTCAGGAGGAGGTGTTGAGGGAGTTTCACACATCCCCTTTAGTGGTACATCCAGGAGTGATGAAGATGTACCAGGACCTTCGACCACAACACTGGTGACCAGGTATGAAGAAGGCAGCAGTAGAGTTTGTCTCTCGATGCCTCACTTGTCAGCAAGTGAAGGTTGAGAATCAGGTACCAACAGGCTTGGTTCAGCCTTTAGAGGTCCCAAAGTGGAAGAGGGATGAGATATCCATGGACTTCATGACAGGTCTTCCACGTACGTCCAGGGGACATGACTCTATTTGGGTGATCGTTGACCGACTCACCAAGTCAGCCAACTTTTTACTGACCAGAGATGGTACGAGCTACCATGGAGAAGGTGCAAGTCATCCAGGAGTGGATGAAGACTATACAGAGTAGACAAAATTCGTATGCTGACAGGAGATGGAGACCTCTAGAGTTTGAGGATGGCGGCCACGTCTTTCTACGGGTCTCACCTCGACGAGGTCTACAGAGATTTGGCCAAGGCGGAAAGTTATCTCTACGATACATCAGACCTTTCTAGGTCCTCAGCAGAGTAGGCGAGGTAGATTACCACTTATCTCTTCCACCTCAGTTGCACTGGGTGCACGATGTCTTCCACGTATCTCAGCTGAGGAGATACATGCACAACCCTTCTCACATCATCGACCATGGGGAGCTGGACGTCGACGATGGGGTGACTTTCACGGAGGTTCTAGTGGAAATTGAGGATCGACAGGAGCGGATCCTTCATGGATGGTCGATACCTCTGGTGCGCATTCGCTGGCAGCACGGGAACCTCTAGGAGAGCACATGGGGAGCGGGAGGCTCAGATGCGTGCTCAATACCCCCACTTGTTCCCTTAGTTGTGAGTTGTGGCTTACGGGGACGTAGATCCCTGAGGTGGGGAGAATGCAAAGACCCAGAATTTCCATGTAATTTTTTTAAATTAAATGGGAATTTTACGGGTCCGTGAAATCTAACGGCACGCGATTCCGAGGCCCGGAGTGCCCAGAATGATCCATATAAGTTTTTGTTAAGCTTAAGTTAACGCGCGTAAGCAGTTTTCCTGAAAAAAGTAGAATAAATCTTAAATGTTAACTCGGATCAGAAATCTGAGGGAACAGTTGCGCTCAGGATGGCGGGTTTACCCTTGGCGCGACTTAAGATTAGTCGGCGCGGGCCTCCTGTGAGGAAACCCAAAAATGGGTTAATCGTAAATAAAATAATAAAATGAATTATTTTATTTTTCAAATGCTTATTACTCACAAACGGTAACTCAAATTAAAAATCCAAGACCACCGCTGAACTTGTGAGGGCATACTTTATTTAAGAAGATACTAACTTTGGCTGGCGCGGGCCACCAGAAAAAGTTAGTTTTTGGCCGCAAATAAAATAATTATGTGACAATTATTTTATTGTAAAATTCATAACTTTTAAACAGTAACTCAGATTGAAAATCTGAGAGTACCGTTGGGTTCGTTGGGGTGTGTTTCACTTCGGTAGAGCCTAACCTCGACTGGCGTGGGTCGAGGGTGATTGATAATAATTTTCCAAACTTTTTTTGGGTACGTTCAGTAAACACGTGAGCAGCGTTTTATAACTTTTGAACCGGTGCTCGGAACTGAAATCTGAGGGCACCCTTGAACTCGCAGCGCCGATATTCGCTTAACAAGACTTTCACCTCAACGACAGTTGGTCGAGAATGAAAGTTAGTTTTTGGGTTTTTATGTTAAAATTAAATAAAAATAAAGTATTAGCTTTATTTTTATTTCTTGTTAGTTAAAACCTCCAAGATGAGGTTAGTGGTGGGGGCCACCACACCATAACCTCTCATGTGAGGTTATGGTGGTGGGGCCCACCTGAACATAACCTCCCTTGGGAGGATATTTTTGGTGGGGACCACCTGAGGTTTAAACCCCTCTTGTCAATTAATGAGGTGGGGACCACCCGACTTCTAAAACCTTGAGATCCCTCTTGAATGTGAGATGACCCTTGGTTTCTCTCCTAAATTAATTGTGCCAACTCCAACAAAATTAATGTGCCAACTTTATGTGTTAAGTTAATAAACTCAATTATATTAATTTGACACCGCAACCCTCACGGGAGGAGGATTGGCAGAGGAGAGGAGGCTTGGGAGAACCCATGGAGAATCATCCTCCCAAACGAAGAACGTGAAGAACACCGATGACGCTTATTCCTCGGTTTTCTACCCCGAACACTCTCCGACGCATGAGCTTGAATTGGGAGTGCGTTACGAACGTGGAGAATGACGAATCGACATCCTCCTTTCTACGACATCGTCAACGAACGACGATCGACAAACAAGGTAGGGGTTTTGAGTTGAATTTGTTTCTGTTCTTTGCCTTGAAATATTTTGGAATGTGAATTGCCGATTGATAATGCCATAACGAGGAGGGCTCGGACCGCATGAACACGGACCGACCCTCTCCCTTTGTTGTTCTCATTTTTTGACGACGGCGGCAGTGCAACGGCGCCGCTGGAGGAACGAACCGCGGCGGAGCAACGCGACCGGTGTCGGGCCGGCCGCGAAGAAAATCGGCGGTGCAAGGGCCACCGGGTTGCCGGAGGGGCGCGGTGCTGTCACATCACGCAGGTGGAAGGGCCGCGGCGGTCGGAGTGGCGTGGTGCCGTCGTGCCGCGCGAAGAAGCTGGAGGCCGCGGCGGAGCAGGTGTAGCGGCTGGCCGCTCGACCAGCCGGGAGGAGTGGGACCTAGTGGGTCCCGCGTGTTCTGGACCGGTGCCACCTGGCGCCGGTTTCGGCTCACACCCGAACGACAAAGCCGTTCGGGAAGCTAGGGGGCACGCGGTTTCCCCCCTGGCCACGGCTAAGGCGGACCTCCGCCGGGCCGCCGGGTCGCCAGGCCGACTGGGCCGTCAGGACCACCGGTCCGCCGGGCAACCGGGCCGCTGGGCCGCCGGGCCACCATCAGGCCAGGTCTCCCCCTTAGCTCGGGCCGCTCCCTCAGGCTGGGCCGCCCCCTCGGGCCGGGCCGCCACCGGGCCGGGCCTCCCTCAGGCTGGTCCGCCCATCCGGGCCGCCCACTCGGGCCGGGCCGACCACTCGGGTCGGGACGCCCCCTCGGACTGGGTCAGACCCGCGGATCGGGTCGGACCCCGGTCCAAACCTGGATCGGGCCGGGTCAGTCCAACTTGGTCGGACCGGACCCGGACCCGCTTTGACCTGTTTACACCTTTTCGCCCATATCTTGGGCTACGGATGTCTGGTAGACTAACTGTCTGCTGCGACGGAAAGCTTAGTGAAAGACGGTTCTTTTGGCATATCCCAATTGAGGTTTGGACATATTTGGAGTATGGTCAAGTTGGTTTGAACATAAAAATCAACCGATCCCCCGGGATGGAAATACCAATAACTCACAGACCCGGTGTTCGATTGACGTGCCGCCTATTGCGTTGAGACCCCTATGACGAGGCAGACCTTTACGATACTTCTACTTGGGTTTTCATGATAGTTGGAGTATCGACTAGTAGCTTGTAGAGCGGATCCTCCCGGAGATGAGCGAGCGGAGTACGGAGACCTAGTAGCTGGCTGAGACCTGACGACTGCTAACCTTTCGACTAGCCCAGTGGGAAGTGCCTCTGTGTGACGTGGAAAAACCACAATGGGGAGAACCTCTGTGTGACGCAGAAGACCCGCGGTACTCGACCGGAGGAGTACCTCAACAGGCTACGAGGGGGAGCGCCTCTGTGTGACGCGACAGACCCACAGTGGGGAGTGCCTCTGTGTGACGCAGTAGACCCACGGTACTCGACAGGAGGAGTACCACAGTAGTCCAGGACTATGGGAAGTGCCTCTGTGTGATGCGGTAGGCCCACAGTACTCTATATAGGAAAAGTACACCAACAACCAAGGTTTCGATAGTTTGACGGGGAGTGTTACATGTTACCTCCCTAGAATAAAATCCCGATTTTGAGCTGAGTCAATGACTTTGTGTTTTCCTCATGATTGAGATGGGTTACTAAATAACTTAGGTATATGTATGGGAATATACATAAGTAATGGTTATCCGTTGAATTCATACTTTGTGGTTTATTCTTGTTGGATATTGTGAGACCTTGAGTGTCTCGGGGTCCCTACTGAGTAACGTTATACTCACCCCTGCACGGGATATGCCCACACATTGTTGTGTTGGTTGTAGACGACAGACAACGTTGATCGAGGCAGAGAGAAGCAGGATGGGACGGTACCCGGAGGTGGACCACTCGGTGTGACGACACACAGAGTGGACGAATGGACGTTGAGTGCTGTGGAGGCCATCAATACCTACCCTTCAGGTAGGAACACCGAAGGACGATCCAGTAGCTGTTTTACTTTTCTTCTGTTGTACTCGCATTTCTGTTGTACTTGTACTCTCCTGTTGGGCTTGTATTTTAGGCCCCTTTACTTTCAGCACTCTTTTTTTTATACAGTTATACTTAGTGTTTTACTTCCAGTTGCGTACTCTGTTGTGTGTGTTTCAGTTTATAAAGGCAATGCCTTCCCAATTTAGGGATTTACGCCTTTGGTGCTAGTCGCTAGCCTCTGGCCTATGGAAGGCGGGCTTGGGGTAGTCACATTATGGGCCCCGAGGTACGGGTCGTGAAAATCATACACAAATTCGATGCTTGCTTTATCAACGATGTTCTTTGCCTATGATCGATCTTACATTTCCGTTTTCAAAATTCTTTATGGTTTCAATTAGCGTTCGATCGATTTCACAACAGTTCTATCATATTAAAATCATTTCAAAATATATAATAAATAAATTAATAATAATTAATTTAATCTACCTCTTATCTTGGAATGTCCTAACACTACTAAGATTACCTCAACATATTTATTAATCAGGGTTTGAATTCACTATATTAGCCTTACAAAAACCTGATCAACTACTATTTTAACTCTATTAATTGGGTCATATATTGTTGGGTGCTCAGTTAATGTGTATTCATTGCCGTCCCTGTATTTTTCTATCATAAAATCTTAGTTTTTTCATAACACATCATGTTTTTTTATATTTTTATTTGGTTTTCATTAAAAAACTATTGAAACAATTTTTTGGATTATTTATTTATTTTTAATGGAACACTTTTTTCATTTTTTTCTTTATTTTCATTTTGTTTCCACTAATGATATAATATATGATTTGTTATAATTTTTTATTACAAAACCTATTTTTTACATTTTATTATTATTTTTATTTTAAATAATGAACAAAACATATATTATGTGTAATTTATTTCCTTCTAATAATAGAACATGTGTTCTGTTTTAGTTTTCTTCATTTATTATCAGAACACAAGTTTTGTTATTTATTTTCTCTATTTTTATTATTATAATTCTTTTCATTTTAGTTTTTTTTGAAAAATATATAATTCATTCCAAATATAAGTAGAATGTATAAAACGTAGAGTTTTATGAACATCTAATATGCCTCAAACACAACAAAGTTAAAAAAACAAAACCCAATGATTATAATTCATATGAAATGAAATGAAGAAAACTTAATTTTTTTTATTGGTTCTTGTTCTTTTATATTCGATGAACACCATAAGGATAAATCTACTGATTTGTGTAGGTGGATAATCCATTAGCAACATCGATCTCAAATCATTTACGAAGGATTTTTTTGGGTTCTATGATCTACTAGAACCTCCAAAGAAAAGGGAAAAGTGAGAGAGACAAGTACCATCATGAAATAGATTTCAAAAACCAAATGCTTCCCTAAAAGTTATGTGATTTGTGAAGTTAAAAGTTACGCTTTGTAATGAACTGCCACCAATCACTTAAGCTACATGAGAGTGTTGAGAACTTCAACGCTCATCTCATTATATTTGTAACTCTCATTTCATGTCATCACATAAATCAATGAAATATAATTTAGGCAGAAGAATCGAGTGACTAAGGCAATATCATATGTTGCCTTTTTAAAGTCAACCATATTCTATGACTAATTCTTAATCATGTAATAGGATTCCATTAAAGAACTTACATAAAACCATTAGGATTTAGGGAATACTTCCACAAATATCCTACTTAAACTAAAACTTTGTAGATCTTGTGCATACCTTACATTATGTTACATCACATGTAACAAGGTATCATACATCATGTTATATCACATGTAACAAGGCATGAAACAATATCCAAACTCTTATATGTAGCTATCATGTAAGCTCTATGATCATTCATGGAAACTTTGCACATGACATTGAGTATAGCCACAATATATGTAACATGTCAATCCCATATTAGTGAACTCATTTATTCTTGATTCCCTAACCACACTTACCAAAATGGATGAATTTATCACATGTCATTCACCCAAAGTATATGAAAACATTACATGTTACTCATCTAAGAATGATCATGTTTTTCTTTAGCCTTAATTGAGGACCTATATTCCATACTCATCACATGGGAGGGAAACTCTCGAATTAGTTAATAAAATACCATTGTATGACTGAAATCATACTAAACCAACCTCTAATTAGATTATTCTCAAGAATAATGTAAAATGAGCATCAAAGTATGATTCTTCACATGCTGGGAACCTTGTTAACCTTAGCTTTGGTATTGCTATGTTTTATACACCTCAAATACACTGGTTACATAAAAAAATGATATACCATGTAGTATACTAAAAGTGGATCAGTCCATGCATCAATTCCAACTTATGTCACATTAGTGCAATTTGTATCTTAACTAGTACTTCTCCCATGCATTCGGACAAAGCTATAAATCAATTCTTATTTTCAAGAATGCAACACCATGAAATTTCAAATTGTGTTAAGAGTGAATAGAAGAAATAAATTACCACATGAATGATAAATTTTAACTCTTCAAGGAAATAAACCATTAGATAGTCTTAGAAAATGAAATTTACACACCGATAAAACACTTGAAAATTGAGTTATAAAACACTGATAGAAAGTGCTTGTTTTTTGAAAATTCAATTTGAAGGAAACTGATAAATGAATAAAAAATCATTAACAAAATTGTATGTAAACATCATTTTTTGAAGTAGGAGTATCCAAATAAACAACACATTAAGGTGGATATTCATCCTGAAAGTGGTGGAATATATTTAATTTTTGAAAAAATAAATATTGTCATTAATAGAAAATTCCTCAATTAAAGTAAAGTTACAAACTGGCAAGCATGTTATGCTGTATGGTTAAAATTTCTAGATATATGTATGTATATTGAAACGATACCCAAAATGGATACTGATTCCATACTATAACAAAGCATACATATTGAAACTACATATTAGTGTTATGGAACCAGTACATAATGATATGTAAGACAATTCATTTTGTATATTAATTGATAGTAAAAAATACCATTGAATAGATAGATAAAAAGACATGAAAAAGGATACTAATTACAACATAAAGAGAGTCCATACCAAATAAGAAAACTTAATTCGATATTACCTTCCTATAACATCATAAAATGTTGGTCTTTTTTTCCAGTCTTCTTTTTTAAGTTTGCCTTTATATATGGTTGTTGTCCATTTTCATGGTATGGTGTAGCTGCAGAGTCCCCACACATTATAATATCACATTACAACACATCCTCACCATAAAAATCACAAAATAGTTTTTTCTACAAAGAAAATGGAGTTATAAGATTAAATAAAAAAATATTAATGGGGAATAAAATCACAAAATGAGAAATAAATATTTTAACAAATACCAATTGAAAAGAATAAATGAACAATATATTTTAAATGTAGAAGATCTATAAATGGGGAAAAATAAATTCTCATCATATAATGCGCTAGTTGTTAATTTTTTATATATGAAATTTATGAAATTGAAAACAATGGTACTTGGTTTGTTCAGTGGTTCTACTAAAACATGAAGATACACTACTTTGATTCTCCTACATAGTAAGGATAAAAAGAATACTATAATGTGGATGTTGTTATTTTTTATAAATTCAATTTAATAAATTGAAAACAACAGTACCTGATAATCTTCAAACCTGTGATCAAAATTATTGATATGATTTTCATTTTTAGGGAGGAAAATAACATATTGAAATCAATTATAGTGAATATATATATATATGTATTTTTAATCATTTTTCTCAAACCCAAAATATCAAAGAAAATTGATTTAATAAGTGGTAGGAAAATAGTTTTTCAATAAGGGTACTTTTTATAACTCTTAACTCATCACAACATAGATGAAAAACTACATGAAAGAAAATATTATTGGTTTTATTTTTTGGAAAAAACAAATACACTTATGTTTATGAAACAAAACACACATGTGTAAAATAACCATTGAATTAAATAAGTAGTTTTCAATAAGTCACATCAAGAGAAATCTAAGAAATGAAAACATTTATATAGAGAGGATTATAGTAAGTGACAAATTCAAGGAGAAATGGTGGAATGTTGTACCAACCATGAGGCATCAGAATAGAAGATGTGAACAATGCATTGTGTCAATTCCATTATACAGGAATTGCTATTATCTAAGTTTTACAAGGCTACTCTGGCCTCTAATGTCAACCAAGAGGAATGGAAGATGATTCTTGAGTATGGAAACAACTCTACAAATTTCTTCATCTTTTATTTAGAGGATTCTCATAACACATCTAAGGATGGAGACTTCAATATCCAGGTTTTGAAAAAGGATGTGGATATGTGGGATCAACATATAATTCCATTATATTTCCTACTTTAGTACCCCTATAAAAATAAAACTAAATCATGAAAATGCATTCATTTTTCATTTTTGGAACCATTGGTTTAGAATGAGAAAGCAAAAAAAAAAGAATAGTATAAAATAGGCAGTCTATAAACAACCCTAGAACACCACATATATCTAACCATGTATCTCAATAGTTCAAAGGGATTTGGGTTAAGGATGTTTTCTTGGGAATGGAAGCTTACCTAATGAGTTCACAATCACGTCCTCTGAAGCTTCAAAAATCTTTGTCCTGTGGGTTTTACCATAGGATACTCAGAATCATCATGTCATGAAACTATTCACTTTTTAATAAAATCAATTTATCTGATGAGATTTTTAATTATTAAATAGAAGAGTTTGTGACTATAATTGCTGCCGACTTGATGGATTTCAAGCATCAACACAATTTTTAGTGAGGATAAAACTAATTGATTGATTATAATTTGTTGTGGGGAAATGAAGATTGTTTCATTATGAAAAAATAAATATTTAATAGAAGCATTAATACTGGTGATACCTTATCAGAGTGCAGGAAACCATTAAATAATAAAATACATCCTATAATCCATAACACATAATTTGTAAAATGCATGATGTATGATTTTTATTACAAGATAATCTAAATACAAAATTCATAATGAATAAACTCAATTCGTATTGCATAATACTATATAACGCTACAAGAGAATTATTATTTTAAATTAATAATAAAGAAAATATTATAGCATATTGTTTTTATAGTTTTGCTTAAATTTATTCAAATCCAAGGTTTGATTATGGAAAAAAATAATGTAGAGTAGAAAAGGAGAATGTATCATTTAAACTGCACATTGGTGTAGAGTGAATGCCTTAATCATAAACATAATTTTTATACAAGGTGTAATATATCCTGGATTAAATGTAGTTAAAATTTTAAATAATTTAATGTAGATAATTTAATCATCTATATTACTCATAAAGACAGTGGAATATTGAATTAGGTATTCATGTACAAAAAATGAGATTTAAAATACATAGCATAAGAAATTCCAAAAAAAATCTTGCCGCTCTATTGTAATTACTAAAACAAATTGTTTGTAAAAATATGTACAGATTCTACCATTGTAATTAAAAATATTAATAAAAAGGAATATTATTAAAAAAATACAAAGAGTAAATTTAAAGATATGGAAGAAACAATAGTGAAATAGAATAAAGAATATCATAAACACCATTATTGGAAATATAATATATGGTACATGCATACAAAAAATGGAATGATAATGATGGATTGAAAATTAATCCATATGCATCATATTGCATTCAATATTTATGGAAATATAACATATACGATAAATATATCATAAAAAAATAGTTAATATTGAATAATACAAAGAAAAAATGAAAAAGCTGGTTAAATTAGTGATTTGTTTTCCAATTTACGCATCACTAGTATAGAAAAATTGAATATATATAAATAAAATCTTATAAAACCTAATGTATATACTTAATATTATGAAAATTTTATATATATTGGAAAGGAATATATAGACTCCATCCTAAAATTGATCAATCAATCCAACGAAAGACTATCTGTGAGGCATGTAGTTATCCATAATTTTAATGTGAATAAAAGGTGGAAAGGTTGTAAGAACATGATTCCTAAGAAATACATAATACCCTGAGATTACTTGGGGATGAAAATATAGATTCATTAATACATAAAGAAAATATAATTTATAAATTAAAATTTTCGTATAATTCAGCAGTTAGTTATGACTAAAATAAATTAGAGGACATTTTTTTTGTATTTAGTTGAAATTAAAGTTGGATATAATTGATTTTTTTAATAAATTAAACACATTGAATATGAAAAAAAGAATAAAGGTTAGGGTTTGTGCCATATTACTCAGTAAACTTAGGTAAAAATAATAATACTGAGAGAATATGAAAGATTAAATGAACACTACTACACAAAAAATAAAATAAGACATGTTTGCGTAAATCATTAAAGTGATTGTATAAATTAAATGAACCCTTTTATCCAATGAAATATTGTCATTGAAACATGATTACAAAAACAAACTGACAATTCCTATCACTTGAAATCACAAAAATTGAGGAGAATCAATGAGCTAAGATGATAGAATAATGGAATGAAATAATTAATTGATTGGAAGAACTGATGGAAGCTCAAAACTGATGAAGAAGAAAAAACATGAAAACATGTAAGCAATGTCTAGGAGAGTAATGTAATGGAAGTTATTTGGGTACATAATTAATGTATCTATAAATTGAATGTGGATATAAACTAAATGTTTATTTTTAAAAACTTTCCAAAAAATCTATGTAGATCTTCAATATGGGCATCGACTCTTAACCATGCTTATTATTTATCTCTTTCTTGAATTCTATTCACCATTCAACTATCAATAATAGGTCACATATAATTTCAAAAAATAAGTATCTATTCTTAAAAATATAAGGATTCCTAAAAAACTAAGTTTATATTCTGGTCGAGAATGCATATTGCATGTATTTAGAGACAGAAAATATGTATTTATAAACATAATGCATTTTCATGATTTATATATTTAAAAATAGAACATATATATTTATAAACAGAATTAACATCACAAAAAATGCATATTTCATAAACAAAATTCATATTATGTAATGAATATATGAAAATTCATATTGGATATATTCAGAAGGAATATTGAATATTCTATATATTCAGAATGCATATAGGATATATTGACATATATGATTATCAAGAGAACATAATATATACAAAAACTAATTACAGAATGCATGTTTCATGATGCATATATTTAGAAATAGAACATATATTGAATATTTTTTCTATAATGGAATAATGAATATTCTAAATAAGGGAACAAAGAGAGTTTATAATACAAAAACTTTGGAGATGCTGCAAAAGAATAACCAAATTCTAGGGAAGGCTACGATGGTTAGGAATAAATGACACCCATGATATTAGGGTTTTTTCACATAGAAATAAAATGGTTATGAAATAAATAAAACCTTTTAAATCATTGAAGAGATGGTATTTGTAGATGAATTAACTTTATCTTTGAGAATTTTGACCTCTAAAAGATGAATGTAGGAAGAAGAAACAATTATTAGAAGAGTGAGTGAATCAGAGGGTGATGCGAGGAGAATATGCAACTAGTATCAGAAAGAGGAGGATGATGAAGTTGAGTGCGATGGAGCAGAGTGCATGCTAGGTTTTCGAGTGACAACACTGAGGAGTGGACTTAGAGGTCAAAGGAGGAGGTGAAGATGGGGAGGTAAGGAGAGGAAAAGGGATGTGGGGAGAGGTAGGGATATAGAGTCTAATATGTGGTGAAGAGTATGAGCATGCGAGTAGGAGGCTGAGGTGGAGTAGTGGGGAGGAAGAGAGATGGGGAGCCGGGGTGGAGAAGGAAGGGAGGGAGGGGGAAATAGGAAGAGAGGAGGTATTAGCATTGGGGAGCTAGAGGCCAGGATAAAGTGAAGCGGAAGATAAGGAGGAAGAGGTGGAGGCAAAGGTAGATATGGGATTCTGGGAAGAAGATGGGGAATCAGGAGGGAAGTAAACATAATTGGTTTGGAGGGAAAAGAAATCATGAGGGGAGGACACATGTGTAAAATGAAATCCATCTTTTAAGTATATAGTTGATATGATTTCCTAATCATGCTGATAATTATATATTATCACAACTATAGTGACTCAATCTTTTTACACATATTATTACATAATTTTTAACATAAATATCCAATAAACACAACCCAAATACCAAGAGGCCTAATGTATTTAAAATACTTAGTTCATAATGCATCAAAATGAAACTAAAATAAAAAAGTATTTATTTTTTTCTCCATAATGAGATTCTAAATACCTTTTATATCCTAAAACTTCATAGGATAATTTTAGGAATATAAAAAAAATGGGTGAGCTAAAAATCCTAGTAAGGGAATATATATGATAACAAAGCATAACATATGAGTAAGAAGGAATAACATGATATCATAAAATACAATACTGATGAATAATAATATGGGAGTATAGAATAAATAATATGGGTTCATAATTTCATGACAATATAGGCATATGAAAACAACACAAAACATGACATAAGAATAAGTTAAGGCTAACTGTCAAGACAATATCACATGGTGGACAAATTCCTATTATGGATTAGGTTTACTTCTTAATCCCATACATATAGTCTCATGAGACATAAATGTTACCTAATTAATTGGAGTGCTATCTAGGTACACCCATCATAACATGCACATACATATGTGGTCCACATAATAAAATCAATCATAAGGCATAAACATAAGGATTACCCATGGAAAGAAATGGGTTGCATAAACATGTCTTATAGCATAACTAAATGAAATATGATAATGGTTTCCATGAAAGAAGATAATAAAGAAAAAATGGACTTTCATGGGTGAAAAATAAGCATAATAAATGAAAAATGCCGTCCAAGTGAAGTGAATACATGAAAAATAGTGGAGAAATCACTATGGAAATGTATCTCTTAAGTAGGGTTTTTGAAAAAAGGGTAAAGTCTCTTTAAATAGGGTAAGAGCATAATAATTTTCATAAAACCAAAAATGAATTAAAATGGTTTTACATAATAAAATTAGTGTTTTTAGAAACCATTTCATTGAGTGTTACTTGAAAAGAGGAAAAAAAATAGAGAAGTTCCCTTTAATCGGATTTTCTTAACGAAAGAAATTGAGAAAGGAACCTTTAAAACATGTATATACCCATCAAATAAAGGTGAATTAAACTATGAATATATATGTGGGACATATATAAATAATATATAAGTATTAAATAAGAAAAATAGATAGGTAAAGTGAGGTAAAGAGAGGGGAAGCGTAACCTAAATAAAATAGGGTGGTTAGGAGAGATCCCTTACCTTAGGTCCCAAAATTATTTCACTTTCACTTAACATACTAAATAAAAAAATTAGATTAATTAATTAATTAATAAACTTTTACATCTATATTATATTTAATATAATTTTATTATGTTTATTTACAATAATTTTAATGAGATATAATGTTTAATTTCATTATTCTGAGGGCATTTGTTTTAGGGTTCCAAGGTCGGATCACTTAAGGATAATTATTGGAGTTCTTATAAAATGTGTCTATAACTATGGAACTGAAATAAAATTATATTAACATCCTTATATAAATTAAAATAGTCCAAAATGCCCATATGTTTTCTAACATAGGTATGATTCATTTAGTAATGATGTTAACATTATGCAATTAGTTCATTTAGGCGGTTTTACCAATCATCATGAACTAAATTCATTTTTTTAGTAAATGATTATTAAATCATTAAATAACTTTAAATAATTTATATTATACTTATTATCGTCATATTTAACAATAATAACATTTCTATAACCATCCATGAAGGTGGCGAAGAAAAACAAAGTACGTTGTTCATGGAGGCGATGAACCAACCGTATTATGAATATTTTTTTTGTTTTAGAATCAAATAAAGGGAGGGTGGAAGATAGATATTCAATTTTAAAAAATAAAATTATATTAAATTTATGATACAATATTCATCATGTAATTTTGGATAAGGGAGGAGAGGACAAGATATAAGAAGAAAAGAATTTAAAAGAAAAAGATTGATAATATTACATCTTGAATGTCGTCACTTGAAATACAACTTAGGGAACTTTGGGATTAGAATTTTTAGAATAAAAAGGTCTCTAGGGACATATGAGGATGTGAGGATAGATTTTAGTTGTTTTTGGGTAATATATAAGTCTTAGAAGGTGTGATAATAAGGGGTAGTGATGAGCAGTATTTATAAGGGGAGGTGAGAGGTGTTTTTTGGATATTATATTCATTAGTTTATTATTTTGGATCAACACTACCAATAGAGATAAATCTTGTGGATATATACAGTGAATGGTACATGTGATTTTGAACTAATGGTTTCTTTCATTACTCCTTATGCAATTAATCATGTATTTAACTTATAATGTTAAATAATGTATTTTATCGTATTTCACTATTTATAAAAAATTCAACTATTTTAGAAAAATACAGAAAATTATACCTAACTATTTTTTGACATGTAGACTAAAAAAATGAAATCCAATTTATGAAAATAGATTTATAAATATGAGAAATTTAATTTTTAAATAAAATGCTCATTTATTTGAAAAATTCTAATTTTAATATTATGATCATTTTCCAAAACTTTTGAAAATTTACTTAAGGTTTGATGAAATTATATTATCATTATAATATTTTTTTATTAGTTTATAAAAACATTTTATGAAACTAAAATTTCTTTTAAATCATTATATTTTTTATAAAAATGAAAATAAAACATTTGTGTTTTACAAAAATACAAACACTTATTTTATCATTTTTGAAACATTTATTTACTAATATCATGAAATAAATATATCATTTTTTAATTTTATAAGATAAATAAATATTATTTTACACTTACATAGGTGAAGATAATATTCTAATTGTCAGGTTACTATTCTTAATAATCAGATTACTATTTCAATGATCATATTATTATTCCAAAGATCAGATTACCATTCTAATAACCAAATTTGTAACAGTCAAATGAGTTCCCTATTTCCTATAAATACCTCATATTTCATTCATTATCCATTCAATTCTATTTTATCTCATATTTATATATATTTTTATTTTCAAAATACATATTAAATTACTAATATTCTATTTCATTTCTACAATGTTGTTCGTGAGTGCGATTATTCTAGGGGATCGAGAAGATCCAATTTTTATATTATAATTATCTTATTATTTATTTTTTTGACCCATTATAATACTTTCAATTCTTATGAAATTTTTATTCTCTAAATGCAATGTTTTAGTTAAAAAAATTTTGTTGGTTTTATCATTTGGTGCATCTTCTTTATATAATGCCGCATTACTGAATATGACACAATTATATAACCAGAACAGAAATTCCATTGATAAAATTCTAGGTCATTACAACAAACCAATATTTTACATGATGATCATTGATCAAGGATAATTTATAGTCTTATCTCCAATAGGTTAATTATCATATAATACTTGTAGAAACTATATATGAATAATAACATGGAAATTTTTATTAATAATAAAACCATGATACAATGTATGCTTCCAAGATTTACATATCATGAATAGATTTTAGACACATACCTTAAAAAAACCAAAAAAAATAGTGATAATCCTCCATTTATTTAAGGTTCAAGGAAATTATATGTTCCTCATGTTTATTATATAGAATTGGTTTTGTCAAAGAATCAACTACATTATCATATATATACATCTAATTTTTTATGCAAGCCAACTTAATAATCTCTATGAAAATATAGTAAATATGAATGATCTATTTGGACAATTAGAGAGATATAGGTTCCTTATCCTATATAATATATCTATTTTTGTTACAATGGATCTCTACATGATTGTTATTTCTTGAAAAAACCCCTAGTTAAAAAATGGATTTCTTTATTTGCAACAACTTATTTATTTGAATTTGATGCTGCAATGTATTTTGATTCTATTGTATAATTAGTTATGATTGGATAGTTGGAACACTTTTTTCTAATTTCTCTACCATTCATGTATAACACAAACATTGATTGAGAAATTAATTTTTTTTCATTTTAAATTCCAACATTGGTGTAACGACTTACGAAGAACCATTCCCCACATCCAAATACCAATAATACATCATTAATTCTTTTAAAGTACTTAATAATACTATTGAATATGACCTAATGACTTTTAAAAAGGTTTGATTGATGTTTTTTGGTTATTTTTAAAGCATATGATTCATTGAGTTGAGTAAAAAATATGACATACATGATATATCACATTGTCTAAGTATGAGGGATATCATTCATATGTCCCCTTATACATTGGTAGAAGGAAATTGAGCCTTTATAAGTCTCTTTCTATATAATATTGGTAAATATAACTTCTTATAATTCTCTATACTAAACCTCTTTATCACTTTAAAACATGGAAATATATTCGATCTATCTCTATATATCTTTATACTCAATATGTATGTCAATTATCTCATATCATTCATCAAGAAGAATTTACCAAACCAAGAATTTAAAATGAATGTTCCAAATCAGAGAGCCTTCATGCAATCCAAAACTGGATTATTACATGTTGAAAACCATATTAACGCCATTTTGATCCTCAAAACCTTTGGGCTATATCTTATTCATGTACTTAAATTAACTCCTATTAAGTAACATTATTTTTAAATCCATATAATTGATTTCATAATCATAATATGCTTATATGAGAAGTAGAAATTGTGGATTTTATTATTGTTATTAGTGAAAAGGTTTTTTGATAGTCAATACCATAAATTTTTTTAGAACCTTTTTCCAATAATCAAGTATTATATGTAGGCATTTTACAATCTATTTTTATTTTTTACCATCCAATCAAATATGAAATTTTCATATTTTGGGCCAAATTATGTTGGGGTTGGTTCCATGAAACTAATTTTCTTTATGTACTTTTGATTACTGAACAGATGTATTCAATTTGATATCTACATGTTTAATTCTTATTTTATATTGTTTACTCTTATGTGTACCTTATAGAATAATGTATGTAGAATACTTGTCGCATCGATAGGTTATACTAGTTGTAGCTATAATAAGAACTTGAGTTTTTCATGATAATATTATTAAAGTTATGTCTTATTGCCTAAATACATAAGTCAAATAGGAGACAAAAAATGTCTAACTATCAAGTGTTAGTGTCCTATAAGAAATTAGATTTCTTCTTATGAAGTTCACACTTAGTGATCTCCAATAAGGGAGATCATGAGGACATGTCTGTGAGTAGAAATTCCATTTGCTATTTTTTATTGAAATTTATTAACCATGAGTGTTTGTAATGGTTCTTAGACTTGAAAACATTATTAATGAATTTCATGAATCATGTACATATATTTATGATGAAATACTTGACATATATGCTTTTAGAAAAGTAGCTTGTTCTGAGTTCATAATGAGTGGTATGTCATTAATTGAATGATCAAGAAAGTATTTGTACAATATATATTATGGGAGAAGATATCTCTATATATTTGTTTAAGATGAAAGTTTCCAACTTAAATCTATGATCATGGTGACCATAGAAAAATTTATCTCAACAATCCAAAGAAATATAGATAAAGCATTAAGGGACGATGGAACATGGATTCATCATTTTTGATAGAGTATCATATGGATAGGGGATTATATTACATTGTTAGTGTTCATAGGAAGGTTTTCATTGATATAAATTTTCTCTTTCTCTATGGGGGTTAAGATGTGTTTCTAGACATTTATTTGGGTTTTTTATTTGGACTCACTTCTATTGATAAAGTGACATAAAGGTCGCACACTAAGTGTGTTATAATGTCACTCATGTAAAAAGGCATGTAATTAATTTAATTTTAGTTGAACCATATGTATTTTGACATATATTTGAGGTATAAATGAGTTGAGGAGGCTCAGGATTGAGTTACATGAAAATGAGTTTGGTGTTAGAAATATTATCAGGAGAATATTTCACATAGGAAGCGTAGTGCGAAGCCACCAGATGTCTGATGGCTAGGGTTGGGACTATTACCCCTTCCATAGGGGGTCTGGTGGGGGTTCACTAGAACCTTGGTGGTCCATATAAGTTCTAGTGTGGATTTACCAGAGATCTGGTGAGAAAAATTATCCTACCATTTTAAGGGAAGGTATTTTAGTATTTTAGTGTTCACTATTTTTAAACCCCCCCTCTTTTCCACCTTATTTGATTGGGCATACTAATAGACCTCTACCTCCTTCCTTTGATGATTCTTCCTCCACCTCTCTCAGATCTTAACAGAATTAGGTTTCATCACTTGTGATTGATCGTTAGAAGTAAGGTTAACTTAATGAAACCCTAAATATATAACCACCCTTGATTATTATTGGTGTTTTATTATAAAAGACCTAAATTGGGGTTTTTAATCTAAATTAGGGTTTCCCATTTACTGAATACAAATAAACCAAAGATATTTGACACATGAGATCCCACTACTATGAGGTAAGTGGTCCCCATAATTTATTGCTGGTTTATATAAATTTTCATGTGATGTTTGAAGTGTAGGTTATGGAAGGTGTGTGTGTATGAACCTAAATGAACCCGAGATATAGTTATTGTTGTTTTGAAAGTTGAGTAAGGATCGTTAGGGTCATGAATGTTCGTTCTCATGTTATGTTTTAATTAAATGGTCACTGATGACCACGAGATTAATGTAAAGTGTTTAAAATATTGTACATGGAATCCCTAAGTTGTGTTTTTTATATGTTGTGACCTAGTGAAACTTGATAGATTCCCTTGAAAATACCTTTATGGTGGAAGATTTTTTATTTTGGAGTCTAGACCAAGGGTAGCCTTTTAATGGAATTGTAGAATAATTAATATTTGTTTGGCTTGTGTAATATGTATTTTAACATGTGAAATGGGATAGGATTGTTCATATTTAATTTAAATGGTTCCAATTGGGGTGTATAATAAATTTGGGGATAGGGAAAAGGGGTTGTGTGTTGTGAACCAATCTAATATTAATTATAACAATGAAAACAGATGCGATGTTGCGATATGTTTGATTTTATTAATGGAATTTTACATTATGCCAATTAATTTATTGACATAGTATGTACTATTCCTTGAGATAAAATTACCACTCTTCTCATAATATGGAACATAGGATTAGATTCTATGCCAACCCATGATTTGATATGTCTTATGATGTGATTTTGATTTAATATGTTAAATCATACTTTTGATTTGTTAAATTATGTTCTTAGATATGAGATGATAATTTATGTTGGATTTCAAAAAGGGAGTTGGATGTAATGCCTCTCAACATAGTATAAAAAGAGGGATGGAACAATATTCCCATCCATTCCTTATCTTGGTATGGAATGGAACATTTAAATGAGATATTCCCTAAATCCTGTATCGTATGAGATGATATAAGCATGCTGTAGGGTATGACATGGATAAATAACAGGAAAATCATATGCCTTGGTTTAGGTATGTCATAAGGATTGATATAAGATACCAAGACATTACCTTTATTGATTTCATAATTATATCCATGATGAATCATATTGTATGATTTTGAGGGCATCTTATGACTAAGCATTGATAGCCAAATGTTAGAAATTAACATTTGAGAAGATCTAAAGTGTTTATTTTTAGTTATATTTAGGATTTTTTCAGAAATTCTTATCTCATGTTTAAATTCATGAATTCACGAATTATTTATTTTATTTACCTGTTTATTATATAGATAGAAATTGTTTATATTATGAATATATGTGTATTCTTTAAGTTAAATTGTTAAAATACTTCTAAATTGTTATACATGCATATAAGGAGTTACATGATAGGTATGATAAATGATTTAGTATTCTACTACCTCGGAATTGGTTTGTACTAAGCTATGAACTTAAATTAGGAAGTTAATTTTGATTTATAAATAACATGAAATGGTTTCATGTACCTCATGCATGGGATGCATTTGGGTATGCATGAACATAATTGGATTTTAATTAGGGTTAGTAACACAAGATTTGAGTTCTGTAAAGAGTTACAAATCAATGTGATTTAATCTTGTTGATTTAGTGGAAAGGGATTAGGATTATAGAATAAATCATTATAAAAATTCATACATGTAACAGTAATTAGATGATATAATATGGTGAGATTAAATCCCCTAAAAAATACTAAGTGTTAGATTCTTTCCAAAGTAATCACATATCAATACTTTGATCATTCAACTGGGTAGGTTCTGCCAAAGTAGGGTGTCCATGAATTATCTTGTGTAAGGAATAATAGAAATGACTAACCTTAAGAGTTAGGTAACCAAATACCATAGTGATATTTGGGTTACACTTAGTTGGAAACCCTAAAATCAAGGATACCATAGGAATGCTACTGAGTTAATACATACAAGGGATTGGGTAAAGTGTTGTCTGATCAACCATCCAAGAGTCGTGCATGATATGATTGGGATAATTCCCTACCTAAATAACTAAGTGGAGAGATTAATTCCAAAGAAAACTCATTGATTAGTGAAATATGGACCTTTTCCTACTAATAGATATGGTGAATTCTAAAGGGGTCATCATTTTAGTAGGAGATCATATAATAAATTTACTTATTAAATGTTTGTAAAACCTGATATAAATATGATGAAATATTATATTATAGATGAAAAATAATATCATCATAAATTTTAAATTAGTGATCAATCCTTGAAAAGTAGAAAATTAATCTCAAGGAGGAGGGAAGAGGTGATGCTTCGATGCTCCTGTGATTCCCTAGCTGATAATGTTATCTATTGAGGTCCCTCCCCCGTCTGAAGGGGGGACTCCCTTTGAATTCTTATGATTCTTGTCTCCCTTCATTAATCCCTTTATCCAACCCTAATCTTCTCCCCCTTTTACTGCGATCGAGCTTTTACCTAAAGTGGTCGACCTCTACAATGGTTTTCCTTAGCTTCCAATTTCGATGGCAGAGTTCACAGAGGCCTCTTCCTTGATCAATCTTACTTTGGGGGAATGATTCACTCATCGCAAACCTTAAGTGGATAAATTTGACAAATTCATCTTAATATCCTAGGTTTTTCACAATTTTAAGGTCATTGGACAATTGGAAAAGTGTCATATAATGATATGGTTTTCCTAGGAGGCATATCTGATAACAACATGGTCTAAAGCTCCTCGATTTTTCCACAAATCTCACTTCTTTCTCCTCCACTGGTCATAAAATCTGCATATGAAGTGTGATGATCCAATGATGGTAATATGGGTCAGTCTCCCTAGACCCCCCTTCTTTTCAAAATCCATCCATCCTTTGTTTTTAGGGAATATGGTCGACCAATTTTTGTGCACATATAGTAGAACAAACTCTATGTATCATCTAATTTTAGTGCATTTATATATTGAGGTTGATGTTTCCAAACCACAAATTGATTAGGTATGGATCTATATTGGTGAGGAATTCTAGTATAAGATGAAGGTCGTCTTTGAATCATAGAAAAAGTTTTGTTCATCATGCAAGATTTTGGGTCATGTTTCTTCATTCGATCGTAGGGGGATCAGGAGTTCTCATGGGGTGTCTTCTCCCATAAAACATAATGGACCATAGTCCATTAATCCCCCAGATTTTTATATGCCTTTTAAATAGAATCTAAGTTTGGATCCTCCCCCAATTAAGACAAGGGATGAGCATTAGGATCCATGATTTGATGACATCTCTATAAGATTGATTCACGATCTGGGTGTCCCCTAGTCACCGGACCTGGATGAACCTTGTTCCATGATTATTACCTCTTTTTTGATACTGTTAAGGTAGGAGGTGTGTCTCATGGAAAGGAAATTTGAGCAACACACTGCTAATAGTGGCGATGGATTCTAATCTAATAGAAGGGTGCTTGAATAGATACATAATTCTGATGATCAGAGTGGGGTAGTGACTCTGAGTCAAGGGGCACCTGATCAGTGCAAATCATCAAAACCTATTAAGATTCAAAATATCTTCTCAACATTTAATGAAGTTGGAAAGGAAAATGAGTACCCTGAAGTATGGAAAACTATTCTCCCTAGATGAAAACAAAAATAGGCTGGATTAAGATATTCAGAAGAGGAGGAGCCAAGTGACAAAGAGGGAAAATCCTAAACCTTTATGGATTATGATCATGAATCTTTGGTTGGGACTCGATCAAGGAAAGGAAAACAAGGTAATATTCATTGTGGAAATTTCCCAGTACACAAGGGGGGAAAATCAAGACCCCACAAAGACTAATAAATAACCCCAAAGACAATAGTAACTAGGTCATTAATAAAGGCAAGGTGCAATGGGACATAAGTTAAATTAGGGGACCCTTTTTCGATTGAAGGTGTGGAATTAGTTTTAGGAACGATAGGAAAGAAGACTCCTATTGAGGAAATAAAAGCACCTGAGGGAGGATACAAGGTGCAGAATAGAATGACGTTGGATCAAAAATCAAACAGGGTGGAGGAAAAAATGGTAGTAGAGAGTAAGAAATACTTGGAACTTTTTCAAAATTAAAAGGAGGAAATGTTAGAATAATCCATTTTTATCAACACCCCAAAAGAGTTTGTCAACAATACGCATTAGATAATAATTTATGTTTCTATTAATGAAGAGAAAAGAAAGTAGATCGAAAAGAAACATCTCATTTTTATGTGAGGATTCAATGAAGGGAAGATCACTTTGGAGGAATATCTTAAAATATGGAACAAAATGGAAGATCATATTGAAGCAAGTTTACAAGCCAATTCGGATATCTTGGTTACTATGTGGCATTAGGGATTATTTATTGTAGTCGACTTTAATATATTTAGCTTTGTTTTTGACGACTTTGTCAGCTCGTTTTATGGTTAGTTTCTTACATTGTGGTCATGTTTGGTTTCTCACTTTTCCTTAAAATTGATTTTGAAATAAACATTTACTTTTCAGTTAAAAGGAGAAACTTAATATAAAAAACACCTAAGAATGATAGCTTAAGAAAACTTATTTAGGAAAAACTATGTGTTAGAGAAATAACTTCCCAAGTAACTATTTCATGAAGAAACCTTGTCCACCCTTGGATCCAGGAAACCGAGATGACTCGTGACATTATCGATGCATGTTCCCAATCATGAAAGGCTGGAAACTAGTGCTAGGGTCCCAGAACACAACCATTGGTAAGGATTTCAACCTCATGTAACAAAAAAAAAATCAATAATAAAACATCCAATCAGAGTACATAGTATAAAATAAATAAAAATAGGTCAAATAGAACTAAATAGATAAAAAATTTCATAATCTAAATAATAATAAAATAAGCATCAGATAAACAAACTAAAGATATCCTGATTTTAAAGGTTAATACAAAAGTGTCCCTAAAGAAAAATAAAAACAAAACCCAAACCAATCACTACTAAAAGTCCACATGTGACCCTTGGACACTCTCCATATCCCAAATAATCTTACATAGGATAATCTAAACACCCAATAAGGAAGACCTTTCCAAGGAACCTAAAATGAAACATAAGAGCTATATACACTGAATGATGTATGCAGGGTGTGAGAGAAACCGACATCAGTAGGATTTCACCAAAGAGTTCATGTTATTACTTTTAGATGAAATTTCATTTATACTAGTTTTCAATACATTTATAAAATATAGTTTTATTACATAAGTATATAAAATCTATCATTACATATAAATTAATTTTATAATATCCCTTTTCTCTTTCTCTTATTAAATGAAAATAATCAATTTAAAAAATTTTTTTCTTAGACTAAGCCTATATTATCAAAACACCCATTTAAGTATTCTTTTTAAAATCACTTTATATATTCACTTTTCAAAACACATTCAGAATCTATTTTATAAAACAAACCAAGTTGAAATATTAATAAATTAAAATACCACGACATCATATTAAAAAAGAAATATTATAAATAAGTAAGAATGTGCCATAGTGTCGTGCACATCAATTGAATTAGGGAATAAAAATTATGAGAGTTCCTTATATAATTCATCTAGTATCATGGGAAACACAATAGGTATTAAGGTGATACAATCCTAGAATTTACCAAATGGAGACCAACTTTCGTACGATGTTTCATCCTAACACAAGTCACCGAACTAGCCTACACCAAGCATAGAATCAGAGAAAACCACTCACCTAGTCCTATTTCACAATATAAGAGACACTATTAATGTGAGAAAAACTAGTGTAGTATAAATCTTGAACTCACACATAGTGTCTAGTGAACCCATGGATGCAACAATAAGAGGTGGGTAATCAAACAATGATCAAATACATGAATCACATGCATAAACAATATATCTCCCTCAACTCCAATTCCCACATAAGAAAAATTCTCGATCACATTATTCATATCAAAATAATAATCAATATCCCCCTTAGGGTTTATAATTTAGATTAACAAGGGGATCAATAGGGTTACACACACAAACACACACACACACACACCATGAAAACCGGTTTTAAAGTGACAAAAAGGCATTTCCAAGAATATCGACTTGGTGTTCCAAGCCCCCTTTCAATGGTTTGAAATTAAATTTCTAACCATTATTTTAAAAAATTTCCTTAAAAACAAGATTTAACCCCTTTTAAAATACAAATAACCTTATTTTAAAACCATTTAAAATATGAATCCTTCCTTTTATCCAATTCATGACCCAAATAGGGTCAAATATCATTTAAAAATTTAATTTACTTTTAAAAACTCTTTTAAACATTTTTACAAACACATGTCATGTAAACACTCCTTTTTATATGAGAAAACACCAAAATACCCTTTATTCCATGTCTAATTACATCCCAACCATTTATAAATATCTTTAGAATCATCATATATAATTATAATTTGATAAATAAGGAAATTTAAAACATCAAGCACGAAATAATATTATAAATAAAGGAAGAACAAAAAAAACCTACCTTGGTTCAATGAAAATTGGGCTGAAGGTCATCACCTTAAATAGCAGACACTCAAACATGCAACAAGGGCCCCCGAGAAATCCCTAACAATAAAACCCCAAAATTAATCTCAACTAAAACCCTAAATCACAACCCCATAACTATTGGGATTTCAGGGAAAATAGAAAACCAAGAATAAATGGGGAGAGTGAAATAGGAAAATAGAAACCATGAGGAATGAAGGATTTTCCTTGAAAAAACACCCAAAATTAGAGGATAGGGAGCAAAAAATCATGAGAATGATAGGGGGAACTCATATTACATGCACTATGGATCATCCAAATAGGATGAGATGAAGAGGGGAGAAATCAATTAAATCATGAGTGGTTAAAAGGTTCATTTCACCCCCTTTAAAAAAAAGTGCAGACAAGGGATTGCAGAGTGTCATGGATACCATGAAGTAGAAATGACCCTAGGTTCCCTCCATGATATAGGGTATGAATCTACACCATGGAGCAGTCTCATAGAGGCCCTACTATGGTGTAGTCTAGGGACTATGATATAGCTAACCTAATGTAGATAGAGGGGGCTCAACTCCTCACCCCATCCCTCTACAACGTGGTCCCGAGACCATGTCATAGCTATCCTAAAACTGGAAGAGGGGCTTAGGCCCTTTCTTAAGAACCTTCATGGCGCAACCTACCCAACTATTCCATAACCCTTTTAAGATCATGACCTCCGTGTATCAACACACCCTACTATGCCATGAAGCCTTTCTTACACACTTCACCATGCCGTAACACCCCGTGTTGTGGTTTGGTCCTCTTTCATACTATAAACTACATCCTATAGCCTATAGAGTTACCACTCTTGGACTCCAAAACCAATTGAAAACAACTAAAATGATTAGAATCCACCAAAAACTCAAATATTAAATAAAGAACATCAACAATAATATATGGGTGTGAAAAACCAAGTCTTGAAGCTGTTCAACAGGTGAATATATATGCTTGTGAGAATTATAGAATTATTAAATTAAGGTTTCAAAGGTATTATATATAAGATGACCAATGAAACTTTAGTCTCCCCTTATACAATCAATATGATTAAGTGTTCTTTGATAAGGTTTACTTAAGGATTGTTTTAGTTGAGGAATTGATTCTGTTTTTCATTTTTAAAAATAGTCCAACAATATGATTGTATTTAAGAAATTTTTACCCTATTTTCCCAAAGTATTGAAAATAGATAAACTAGGAATATGATTTCTAGGTTATGGTACTGTATAAATAGTTTAAGTGGGTAAAAGTTCAAATGGGAATAATAAAATTTAGTTGAAAAGTATAACTATGTTTCTTATAATATCCAATCAAGGTCATTGAGACCTAGAGATATTAGGAAAATGGAGTAATGTTTTCATATGATAGAAATTTTCCAAAAAAACTAAAGGGGTTTTAGAAACTCCATGAAATTTCCATATCAGGTATTAGTGTTATAGAAATTAATTCTTTTAATTTTAAAGGAATATGATACCAAATGTACACTTTAAAAATGTTATGAGTATACGTAAGTTTTTTCAATAATTGATAAACTTTTATTTTCCATCCACATGATCAAGAAAAGAGTTCCCATATTAAATATTTTGATA
Source organism: Viscum album (assembly GCA_963277665.1). Lineage (NCBI taxonomy): Eukaryota > Viridiplantae > Streptophyta > Magnoliopsida > Santalales > Viscaceae > Viscum > Viscum album. The sequence goes on along the minus strand of OY728135.1, from coordinate 1,898,128,344 downwards.
TAAAGGAATATATCAAGCTCAATTGGATCTAAGTAAAGGATGTGTATCTTTATATCATTTCTATTATATGATCATATAATTTGTTTAATAACAAAAATTTGTTATAAATGATATGAAATTATGGATTTAATAAAAATGTTTTATGATACACTGGATTCTATAACATGTTTTGAGAAGAACGTGATGATAAAAATGTTTTATCTAGGATAAAATAGTTTATCTATATGTTTTTTAAAATATGAGGAATTGAGATTTAACCACTATTAGTGGAATATTTTAAAGAATAATATTATTCTCAAGAAAGTTCTCTAAAAACATAGAATACCATATATTATATGGTTACAATAGTTTTTTTTAAATATTCTTACTAAAAGTAAATAATAGTTATTTTCAAAAGAAAAAAGAGTTTGTGTATATTAAAATGATATTATAAAAATAATATATTTTCTAAGTGATAAAACCATACAAATCATGCTGGAGAAACTCCACAAATAATAGAATCAATCCTGAGAGTAGTACGATACACTGTTGGAGTCATCACGTGACCTTCACATAGAACTAATAAAACAACCTCATGTTTTATATTCTCTTCATCAGGAAGTTAAACCCCATGACAATACTTAATTGAATACTGAATGTCATGGTGATATTTGTGTGCTAGTTTGGGATCAACTAGCATGATATGAGGATACTTTGTATTCTAAGGATGATTATATCTAACCATAAGGACCCAGGAAAGATCCTTGAATTAAATCTTTCATTCTGAAATTTAATGGAAACCTCACTATGAAATAATTTTTGGATTGGGTTAAAGAGGTTAAAAATTAATTTAACTTGATGGATGTACTAGAGAATATTCAGGTCAAATACATGTCCTATAAGCTTTATGGTGAAGATTCTGCATGGTGGGAATAATTGAATAATAACTGTCAGTGATAAGTAAAAACTTTTATCCACTCCTAGCATCAAATGAAGGATGCCTTTAATCTAAGGTTACTTCCAAAAAACTATATTCAGGTGGTATATCAGTGGTACCATAACTATCAGTATGGCTTACAATATGTCTAAAAATACATTGAATATTATCATATACTATTAACATAGAATAAACTATGGGAGACTAATACACATATCGTAGGGTGGCATAAAATATTATTTATATTTTTCCTAGTGCACCATAGTTTTTAACCATAATAATCTCTCCTAAGAAACATTTTCAGTCAATAACTCACTATTTCAAAACACTTATTATATTTTTTGTATTTTTATATTTTTGAAAACTAAATAATGAGATGGGACTTTTAGAATTGAATTAAAATAAAATAAAAGTAAAGATACAATGAAAATGAAGGCAGAATGAATGAGTTATCAAGAAATATGGTCAATCCTTAGGGGATTCACTAGGAATTTATTATCATAGTTCTAATTAAATATATTACTTAAACCTAATCCCACTCAACTGAGTGAATCAATATCATTAATCACTCAATCCCACATATTGATAAGCCAAGATTTTATTGAAAATTTTATTGATAATAAATGATATAATTCACCCATATTGATTTTTAATTGATGATGTTATCAAAATTTGTAACTAGATCATGAATTCATAAATTTCATGGAAATTATATTTTTTCCCTTTAAATTTCACTATAGTATTTTTATTTTAAAATTTTATATGTATATAATTTTAATTATAATTTTTTTACAAAATTTTACATAATTTGGGATGAAAATTTTATTTGAAGAACTCAATATGGATTATAATTTTTGATAGAGAACATGGTCCCAGAAGTTAATGCTAGACTAGATTCGATAGATTGGACATCACTTTAATGATCAAGACATAACATTTTAATCCTTTCTTAGATTGAGATGAAATTTTTACATGAGTTATAAGACTCAAAAACAAATATTTCATTCATCCAGATAAATATTTTATTTTATATTTTTGATTGTAAAGTCTCAACATAAAATTTGAGATTTGTTTGGACTCAATTTTTTTTACTTTCCTTTTTTATAACATTTATAAACCTAGATACCTTTTGTCTATAAATCTATATTATTCACCTTGGGGGGTATAGCGACCCAACCTTTTCTTACATTACTATTACATCATTTTAAAGATAAAAAACATAATAGTATTACACATAGAGGATCAAAAGGTTTAGTGTCTTGGGAAAACTAGGACCATACATAACAATTACAACATCAAGCATAAACATTCATTTAATTCCTTCTTCTTTAGCTTCTTATTGAAACTTGAACTCTCTTTAGTACATATAGTCACCTAAGGATATACATCAAAAGGGGCGAGATAAAAGTGCAGTAAGTGGATATATAATAACAATATAACAATGGGTGAGCATAACCACAACATAGGCAAAGGATCTTGAATATGCGAGGAAGCATTAATAAGATACTTGAAATGTGGCAATTCATAAAAATGAAATATCATGTCTTAGTGGTTAACTACCACACATACTTGTGAAAAAATATAGCATCTTGTTCACACATAATTTCACATTAACTCATGAGATTAATCACTTTAACCAATTAATTTGAGTGCTGTATAATTTCAGGCGCACCCGTCACATTGAAACATTCATATTGTGCTATATAATTCCGGGCAGACCCTTCACATCATAACATTATCATTTATCATGCATTCCAAGGTGAACATATATAAAAAATAAAAATAACTAACCCATGAAAAGGAATTAGTTTCATATCATAATAAAAAATTCATAAACATTGGGTTCCCAAAAGAAAGAGGGAATAACATACGTGTTACAAGAACTGTCAACCTTGAATGAGAAGTAAAAGGTGTGATCTTAAAAGAAGAGTTCTTTTGGAAAACATTTTGTTTGACATAAAAACCAATGAAAAACATGTATATCCAAGAGAAAGAAATAAAATGATAAAAAAATGATTTTTAAGGAGTAACCATATAAAAAAATGAGTGAAAGAGGGAGAACCCGAAGGATGAAAGTCAGGTTCAAGAATTTCCCCTTACCTTATATCCGAACGCTTCCTTCTCTTTAATGTCCTGTATAACCACATTAGATTCATCAATTAACAATTCCAGAACATTGTGTATATGAATATGGTTTATTATGGTTTTATTAAGTTATTTTATGCGCCTTTGGATGATTTATAGAGTTTAAAAACATTGTTCGAGAATGTTTGTTTTTATGATTTTTCTTGAGCGGTTCACTTGTATTCATAAATTGAAGTTCGGGTAGAACATGGGTAAACATCCAGAAATGATATTAAATATTATTGATTATATTACAGGATTTTAAATGATATTATAATTGATTATATTATATACCATGTGGATGAATCATTATATAAGAATTAAATGGTGATTGTTTGAGTTAATTTGGGAGTTTTTTTTGACCACAATGAACTTGTTTTGATTAATCATTTAGTAATATGTAAATAATTTAGTTACAGAACTTTAAATAGGACATAATACATATAAAATATTCTAGTTCAACCATAAAAATGGTTTAATGACCAGATCTTAATTTAGAAATGGAAAAAGAAAACATGTCATTCTTGAAGGTGATAGATTAACACCTTACGAACAATATTTTCTTTTATAAAATAAAAGGAAAATGAGAAAGGGGTTGGATGGGAAAATATACCATTAGTATCATAAAATTATAGTTTATGTATTATACCAGAGTTATGATACCATGTGGGTGAATATATGTGGGGAGAGAATAAGAAAAGAACCTGAAATTGAAAGAAAATTAAAGGAAAGAGGAAGAGAAATTACCTCTTGAATCCTCCTCTTGAGATCATCCTTAAGGGACCTAGGCTTGGTCTTTTGATGAGACCAGAAGCTATTGGAAATAGGGGAGGGGATAGGAAAGATGCTTGGGTAGATTTTAGACAAGGATTTAATCTTGATAGGTTTGGTTTGTTAAGGGGAGGGAGAGAGGTTATTTATACTTGAGGAAGGAGGTGTTTTTAGAATAAAATATTAAATAAATTAATATATCAAATGTTAGACTTTCAATAGTAGTTTTTGAAATCATAAACCATATATTAATATAATATAATTTGTTTTAGACTTTAAATCATCTTTATAATTCTAATTCATTAATTTATTAAAAGTAAAGTGAAATAAAGAGAAAAAGATACTTTAAGGAACCACCTTCTGACTTTAGGCTTTGGAAAGTTCTTTTTTAGGTTTGAAAATTGAGTTTATTGTATTTTAAGGAAAAAATTATGAAATTAAATATAATTTTGTGGAATATAAATTTCTAGAAAGTTTATGTCATCATTACATCATGAATGATGCAATTTAAGATACACTGGTTATGTGAAAAACTGTATTTTTACTATTCACCTGAAAATTGACGTATTTCAGAAAAATCCCAAAAATTCACCCTAACCATTTTTCGAAGCGTAGAATCCAAAAATGAATTCCATTTTTCAAAAATAATTTTCTAAATATTATTATTTTAATATTTAATTAAAATCATAATTTATTATCAAAAACCAGTTTTAAAACATTCATTTACTTATTCTAAAATATAGGTATATCATACTTTCAACTTGAATATTATTTATATATTATCATAGGTAAGGTTAATATTGATTTGGGTATATCAATATTCATAATTGTTTATTACCATTCATAAGGTTAGGCTATTATTCACCAAAAATTAAGTTTTTCTTATTGGACTCCAAATAACTTATTGCAACAGTGTATGTCAGATTTTCAAAATTCCAAACACAGAAGTTACAAAATTATGTTTAAAGGAAACTTATAACTTAGTAGTTCATTATGTTGTGTTTTCAAGTGATTTTATGGAATATTTATAAGAAGGGAATTTCCATTGAAAAACATTGGGCCGTTACATTCTTCCCCCTTATGAAATTTTACCCTCGAAATTTCACTTTACACAAACAGGTGAGGGAACTTCTCCTTCATTGCTTCTTCCGGTTCCCAAGTAGCTTCTCCAAAATTATGTTTCCTATAAAACACTTTGACAAAGTGGGTTGTCTTGTTGCGTAGAACCTTATCTCTCTGGTCCAGAATCTCTACTGGTTGCTCCTCATAGGAGAGATCATCTTCCAACTGTACCACCTCTGAGTTCTATACATGTGTGGGATCTGGTATGTACTTACTCAAGAGTGATACATGAAACACATCATTAACTTGATCCATATTTGGTGGAAGTGAAATCTGATAGGCCACGGCTCCTATGCGATCAAGGATCTCAAAGGGGCCAATGTACCTTGGGCTTATCTTCCCTTTCTTTCCAAACTGCATGACTCTCTTCCATGGTGATATTTGAAGTAAGAATTTATCTCCAGCTTCGAACTCCAAGTCCCTTCTATGGTTGTTATCATAGATCCTTTAATGACTTTGAGCATATTTGATGTGTTTCTGGATGACTAGAACCTTCTCTGTCATTTCTTTCATAAGATCGGGTCCAAGTAGATTTCTTTCTCCAACTGCATCCCAACAGGTTGGAGTTTTACATTGCTTACCATATAGATCTTTATATGGAGCCATCTGAATACTTGATTAGAAGCTATTGTTGTATGAGAACTCAAACAATGGGAGATGCTGATCCCATCCACCTTTTAATTCTAGAGAGCATTCTCTTAGCATATCTTCAAGAATCTAAATAGTCCTTTCAGATTGTCCATCAGTTTGGGGGTGATAGGCCATGCTGAAATTTAATTCAGTACTCAAAGAATGTTGAAGACTCCTCCAGAATTTAGATGTGAACCATGGATCATGGTCAGATACAATCGAGAGTGGAACACCATACAGTCTCACCACTTCCTTCACATATATCCTTTCAGGTTGTTCAAGCATGAGATCTTCCCGAATAGTGATAAAATGGGAAATCTTGGTGAGTCAGTTAACCACAACCCATATCGCATTATTTCCCTTCGACGTCTTTAGGAGACCTATGACAAAGTCCATAGTAACATTCTCCCATTTCCACATGGTTATAGGCAATGGTTTCATCATCCCTTTGGAATTTTTTCTTTATGCTTTAACTTGCTAACATACCAAGCACCTTGAGATATATTCTGTGATCTCCTTTTTCATGTTATCCCACCAAAAGTGTTCTAAGAGATCATGATACATATTGGTACTCTAAGGATGGATTAAAAATGTTGATCTATGTGCATTGTCCAATAGATCCTTCTTTATACCAGGTGATGAAGGCACAAAAAGATGCGTTCCAAACCGAATCACACCATCATCGTCGATATGGAACTCTTACATCTTCCCTTCCTTTACTGCATTCACCCTCTTTTGTATCTCTACATCATCCCTTTGTGCTTCCTTAATCTTCTCTTGGATGGATGGTTGCACAATAATTTGGGAAAGGTTGGATATATCCCCTGCCCTTATGATTTCTAAATCCATTATTTGCATATCCAAGAAGATATGGTCTTTCTCAATCCGTAACAAGGATTGAGTAGCAGGTTCTTTTCTGCTTAGAGCATCAACTACCTTGTTCACCTTTCTAGGATGATAGTGAATAGAGTAATCATAACCCTTGATTAGCTCTAACCATCCCCTTTGATGCATTTTGAGCTTATTTTGTGTGAATATATACTTTAGGCTCTTGTGGTCGGTGTATATGTCACACTTCTCACCATAAAGGTAGTGCCACCAGATTTTCAACACAAAAATCATGGCTGCTAGCTCTAGATCATGCATTGGGTAGTTCTTCTCATAGATCTTCAACTATAGTGAGGCGTAGGCTATCACATTATCATTTTTCATGAGTACGCAACCCAATCCTTTCTTTAAAGCATCACTGTATATCACAAAACTTTATCCACTTTTCGGTAGCGTGAGTACATGTGCTGTGATCAGCCTTCTCTTTAGATTCTTGAATCTTCTCTCACATTCTTCTGTCTAGACATAATTTACCCCTTTCCTTGTTAACTTAGTTAGCAGGCTTGAAAATCGTGATAAATTTCTCACAAAATGTCAGTAGTACCCAGCTAATCCAAGAAAACTATGAATTTTTGTGACACTAGAGGGCCTGGTCCATTCCTCAATCACCTTTGTTTTTGAAGGGTCCACATAAATTACCTTACTTGTGATCATATGTCCTAAGAAAGTGACTTGCTTCATCAAAAAATCACACTTGTTGAACTTGGCGTACAACTTCTCCTTTATCAATGTCACAAACACAAGTCTTAGATGTTCTTCATGTTCCTCCTTTATCTTGGAGTCGATGAGAATATCATCAATAAACACTACCAAAAATTTATCTAGGTAATTTATAAAGACCCTATTTATCAAATCCATGAAGATTACAGGAGAATTAGTAAGTTCAAAGGGCATCATCAGAAACTCATAGTTCCCATACCTTGTACAGAAGGAAGTCTTCTGAATATCTTCCTTCTTCACCTTTAACTGATGATATCCAGAATGAAGATCCACCTTTGAGAAGTATTGAGCTTCTCTTAATTTATCGAACAAGTCATCAATACTTAGAAGAGGATACTTGTTCTTTATGGTGATCTTGTTGAGTTCCTGATAATCGATACACAACCGCATTGTTCTATCCTTCTTCTTCAGAAAGAGCACTGGCGCACCCCAAGGTGATGCACTAGGTTGTATGAACCCTTTGTACATATGCTCTTGTAGCTGCTTCTTTAAATCCTCCAGTTTGATAGGATCCATCCTATAGGGACACTTTGAGATAGAAGTAGCTTCGAGTATGAGTTATATTGAGAACTCTACCTCACGATCCGGGGGAAGTCCGAGTAACTCTTCCGGAAATACATCACCGTATTCCCTCATGATGAAAATTTCCACAAGGTTGGAACTTTCCTTCGACCCAACCATTTGAGAGAGGTATGCTTCTTCACAGGGAATCAACACCCACACAGTTGAAGGATTTTTCAAAGGAGATTAATGATCTTACTTTCATTTGTATATGACCATGGGATGGTTCAGAATATGAAAAGATAGTTCCTTTTTCTGACAATTGATGCGTTATCTATATAACGAGAGCCAATCCATTCCCATTATAGCATCAAATTCCACCAAGGAAAGTATTACAAGATTCTATAGAATAATCTTCCTACATACGCCAATAGGAGAAGAGTCAAACACTTGGGTTGTAATGATTTCACCACTTTGTGTTTTTATAGATATCTCTACTTTAAGGTTTCAGGGTTTCAATTCTATAGTTCTAGAAAACTTACAAGATATAAAGGAATGCATAGAACCAGAATCAAATATTTTTTTCCATTCTTGAGTGAATAGGAAGTGTACCTTGTATGACTTAATAATCTTTCTCCACTTCCATAGTAGTGATGGAATAATACTTCCCTTGTTTTTTTGTCTTTGGTGGCTACTGATGCTGATTACCCTCGAGAACTCGAGGTTTTGCATAGTTCCCTAGCTCCCTACAGTTGTAGCATTGAAACATGGGTGGTTATATCCTTTCTTCCACCACATTCTCCTTCCTTTTCATGTATTTTCGACACTCTTGAGCATGGTTTCCTTCTTTCCCACACTTGAATCACTTCCCTATCCCTTTGAGGTAGTTCCCATGGTGCAACTTCCCACATTTTTGGCATGTGGGTCATTGAGTTCTCTTCCCACCTTTGTCATTAGATCCTCCAGCTTGAAAATCCATCTTTCATTTATTATCACCATAGCCATGGGACCATTCACCAAACTCCATACCCACTTTGAGAGAACACTGAACAACTTCTTCATAACTCCCAAAGTCTCAAATTTAAAGATCCTTTTGAAGGTGTGGTTTTAATCCACTAAAGAATCTATCAATTTTGCTATCATTGTTGATAAAAAAACCCGAAGCGTACCTTGAAAGCCTTGTGAAATTAGCTTCATAGGTTGTGACAAATTATCCTTCTTTTTTCTTGAGCTCTATAAATTCTCTCTCCATCTTCATGCGAATAGTTCTTGGGAAATACTTGTTAAGAAACATTATCTTAAAGTCTTCTCATTCCATCTCTTCAATTTCCTCCATCGGCTTGGTATTCTTAATCAAATCCCACCATTGACCAGCCTCTACATCTAGACAATAAACCACTAAATTCACCTTCTAAATCTTAGAACAGTGAAGCACATAAAATATCTTCTCCATGGAGTTGACCCACTGCTCCACAACTAGTGGATCGAAAGATCCACTAAACGTCGATGGTTGTTGCCTCATAAAACATTCGATAGACAGTTGCTCCCTCTTTGGTGAAGGAGGAAGTTATCCATTATTATGGTTATTGTTTATAACCTGAGATAGTTGGGTAAGCATCTCCATGAAGTTTTGAACTCCACCTCCCAAATCATTGGGGATGTCATTCAGGCAATCGTTGCATTGTCCCTCGCATGAGTTGTTGGCCTGGTTTCTCCTGGTTCCCACCATTTTCTAAAATAGAAAAGGTTTGAACAAAACATAAGTCAACAAGTCATGAATAACTTATTCATTTGAAAAATTTGAACTAAAATCATAACTTATGGGATCACTATGTAAATATTCTTGTGTGCATATTTGTACTTACTCCCATGCTAGAGGTTTTCTCTAGAGTTCACTAATCCTAATTCCCAAATTAACTAAACCTTGCCTCTGATGCCAACTATAGCGACCCGACCTTTTCTTACACTACTATTACATCATTTTAAAGATAAAAAACATAATAGTATTACATATATAGGATCCAAAGGTTTAGTGTCTAGAGAAAACTAGGACCATACATAACAATTACAACATCAAGCATAAACATTCATTTAATTCCTTCTTCTCTAGCTTCTTATTGGAACTTGACCTCTACTTAGTACATATAGTCACCCGAGGATATACATAAAAAGGGGTGAGCTAAAATCACAATAAGAGGATATATAATAACAATATAATAATGGGTGAGCATAACCAGAACATAGGCAAATGATCATGAACATGAGAGGAAGCATTAATAAGAGACTTGAAATGTGGCAATGCATAAAAATGAAACATCATGTCTTAGTGGTTGAATACCACACATACTTGTGAACAAAGCTAGAATATTGTTCACACATAATTTCACATTAACTCATGAGATTCATCACTTTACCCAATTAATTAGAGCACTGAATAATTCTGGGCGCACCCGTCACATTGAAACATTTATATTGCGCTATATAATTCCGGGCGCACCTGTCACATCATAACATTATCATTTATCATACATGCCACAATGAACATATATAAAAAATGAACATAACAAACCCATGAAAAGGAATGGGTTTCATCTCATAATAACACATTCATAAACATTGGGTTCCTAAAAGAAAGAGGGAATAACATACATGTTACAAGAACTGTCAACATTGAATGAGAAGTAAAAGGTGTGTTCTTAAAAGAAGAGTTCTTTTGGAAAAAAATTTGTTTAACATAAACACCAGTGAAAAACATTTATATACCAAAGAAGGAAGTAAAATGATGAAAAAATTATTTTTAAGGAGTAACTATATCAAAAAAGGAGTGAAAGAGGGAGAACCCGAAGGATGAAATTCGAGTTTGAGAATTTCCCCTTACCTTATATCCGAACGCTTACTTCGCTTTAATTTCATATATAACCACATTAAATTAATTAATTTAAAATTAAATAACATTGTGTACATTAATATGGTCTATTTTGGTTTCATTAAGTTATTTTATGTGCCTTTGGATGAGTTATAGAGTTTAAAAACATTGTTCGGGAATGTTTGTTTTTATGGTTTTTCTTGAGCGGTTCACTTATATTCATAAATTGAAGTTCGGGTAGAACATGGGTAAACATCTAGAAATGATACTAAATATTATTAATTATCTTCAAGGAGTTTAAATTATCTTATAATTGATTATATTATATACCATGTGGATGAATCATTAGATAATAATTAAATGGTGATTGTTTGAGTTAATTTGGGTGGTTTTTTTGACCACAATGAACTTGTTTTGATTAATAATTTAATAATATGTACATAATTTAGTTCCATAACTTTAAAATGGAAATAATACATATATAATATACTGGTTCAACCATAAAAATGGTTCCATGACCAGATCTGAATGTAGAAATGGAAAAAGAAAACATGTCGTTCTTGAAGGTGATAGATTAACACCGTACGAACAACATTTTCTTTTATAAAATAAAAGGAAAAGGAGAAGGGGGTTGGATGATATAATATCCCATTAGTATCATAAAATTATAGTATATGTATGATACTGGAGTTACCATAACATATTTATTAAGATATGTGTAAAGAGAATAAGAAAAGAACTTGAAATTGAAAAAAAATTAAAGGAAAGTGGAAGAGAAATTACCTCTTGAATCCTCCTCTTGAGATCCTCCTTAAGGGACCTAGGCTTGGTATTTTGATGACACCAGAATCTCTTGGACGTAGGGGAGGGGATATGGAAGATTCTTGGGAATAGTTTAGACAAGGCTTGAAGCTTGAGATGTGTGGTTTGGCAAGGGGAGGGAGAGGGGTTATTTATACATGGGGAGGGAGGTGTTTTTAGAATAAAATATTAAATAAAATAATATATCAAATGTTAGACTTGTAATAGTAGTTTTTGACATAATAAATCATATATTAATATAATATAATTAATTTTCGACTTTAAATCATCTTTATAATCTGAATTCATTAATTTATTAAAAGTAAAGTGAAAGAAAGAGAAAAAGATACAAGGATTCACATTTTGACTTTAGGCTTTGGAAAGTTATTTTTTAGGTTTGGAAATTGGGTTTATTGTATTTTAAGGAATCATTTATGAAATTAAATATAATTTGGCCGAATATAAAGTTCTAGAAAGTTTATTTTATCATTACATCCTGAATGATGCAATTTAAGATACACCAGTTATGTGAAAAACTGTATTTTTACTATTCACTTAAAAATTGAAGTATTTCAGAAAAATCCCAAAAATTAACCCTAACCATTTTTTGATGTGTAGAATCCAAAAATGAAGTCCATTTTTCAAACTAATTTTCTAAATATTATTATTTTAATATCATAATTTATTATCAAAAACCAGTTTTAAAAAATTCATTTACTTATTCTAAAATAAAGGTATATCATACTTTCAACTTGAATATTATTTATATATTATCATAGGTTAGGTTAATATTCATTAGGGTATTTCACTATTCATAAGGGTATGCTACTATTCATAAGGGCATGTTACTATTCACCAAAAATTAAGTTTTTTTATTGGACTCCAAATAACTTACCGATTACAACTGTGTATGTCAGATTTTCGAAATTCCAAACACAGAAGTTACAAAATTATGTTTAAAGGAATCTTATCACTTAGTAGTTCATTATATTGCGTTTTCATGTGATTTTATGACATATTTATAAGAAGTGAATTTCCATTGAAAAACATTGGGTCGTTATAGGGGGGTTATGGATTAGATAGTGATTAATCAATAGAGTGGTTCCATTCCACTTTTCTAACCAAATGGGAGAATGAAGGCATGCATGTAAGAGTCTCTTATAAGAGGATTTCACTTTCTTCTTTTATATCCCTTTGTTTTGTTTTCACTAGTGTAATATCAATTTATTGCATATAAAAATTGCTTGTTTTTCTATTAACCTTATTTTATTTTTTATTTGATTATTTGGGATGTAGTCTAATATTGAAGATGAGATTGATTTTTCACTTTCAAACCATTGCATATGAAAATATTCTATACAATCACAACCCCACCCATGGAAGAGTAATTCCCATTCATAGTCAATTTAATTTCTACTCCCTTAACTTATTTTTTTCAAAGCCATGAAAATTACTTAATTCATAAATTGTAATCAATTAATTGAGTTTTAATATTTAATGAACTTGATCAATTTTCTATTTGACCATGTGGTTGTCCTTGAATAAACCATGAAAGTGAAACCTTAACCAAAAAATATAATCAAAATGAGATAGAATCATAGGGTTAAATTATAATAAAAAAATCTAATAATTCTAATTTCCTTGGTGGAGATGCTTCCCTAATTGTACACATATCATAAGTTTGATTTTTGGATCATAATCAAAGCATGTTACTATGATTGAAATTCTTGAAGTCAACCTAGGGTTTATTTCTTCCTATCTATGTGTTCATGTTAATTTCCATAGGGTTAGAGGGATGAAAATATTAGATATCATAATTAATTGGATTTATAAATAAGGGATAATGGTTAATGGATAATGTAGGGGTAGATTATATTAATTATGATTTTTCAATTAGGAGTTTTCTTAAAGAAATTATTTTCTTGTTTTCCATTTTATTTTAATAAAATATGAAATTCCAAAATATAATAAATTAAATGGGAATATTTAGTGATCGATACCAAGGATTCTAAAGAGATATGAACTATGTTAACCCCTGTATTGTACTTAGTAGAAATGGTAAATTTTTTGAGACTGCACACAATAACATTCATCAAATTATCACCGTTTATAGGGAGACAAGTAAATAACTCATTATTTATTTTCACTTTGTAAATATTTTAATACTTTAAAATAAAAAAATCAAATAAATGGAATCATTGTTTACTTCGCCCCTGCCATTAGTGAAACTAAATAGCTATTTGTAAGGCAGATTCGAGGGGTGTGACAATCCAACTATAAAGAGGATGTATTCAAGGATCTCATCAAGGAACCAAAGGAATACCTCAAGAAACCAATTTTAGAAGCTTTGTACAAGGTACTCAAATAATTATCACACTACTTTCAAGAGTTCCATCAAGATGTGGTCGAATAACAAAAAGAGTTTATCCTTCCTAATTTTGAAGAAGACACCATGGAGGTGGAAACAAAACTACAAAACCCTTTCCTCCCACATAATTCTAAAATCCTCTTGGTTGTATTTCATTAAAATCAAACACTTGAAGCCAATTGATTGAAGGGATTAGACTTAATGCTGTATTCTCTTATTTTTTATTTTACACTATTATCAAAGCCAATTAACTACCCTTATATTTTTAAGAACCACCACCTATGATTGACTTGAATAATGATGATGACGATGATTAAGTAACCACCAATGAGAATAATATGGTGGTGGAATTCCAAGAAGAAGAAGTTCTTGGGCTTGTGCAAGCTAACTTGAAAGATGACTATAATTAGGGGGATTGTAGCATCCTCGACCTGATTAGCCACCCGAACAGTGCTATCGATCTGGGTTCCACTAGAATTAGGCATGCCTACCCATACACAAATGTCTACCAAATAGTAATGAGGGTGTAAATGATCAATATTTGGGATACTATACCCTCAAAGATAGATATAATACCCATCCGAGTAAATATATATAACATGTAGAGGAAAATTAATACACAGATGACTTGAACCGAACCCTGTAATAGAGCAAGAACATCTAATAACATATAATAGTGGAAGAATAATGATCTAAAATAGTGGAAATAATTAAAAAAAATGAACATACCGCCCGTAGAAACAAAATAAAACAAGTAGAACATGCACATCTAAACAGGTTGTACAGATCAATAAACAAAAGGGTCACCCATGGATGACCTCAATACAATACATATAATAAGATGCATACTGATACAAAAGGAAAACTAAACAAAAATTTATCCAAGGAAAGAACTCAAGGTCCCTTACCTTCCATCCATTCCAAATAACTACTAGTATCCAGCTCGTGAGCCTGAATCCTTACCTAAACATAAATACATAAAGTCTACATGCATCCCAAAGGGACTATTTAGGGTGTGAGAACATGTCTTAGTAGGATTCCACCCAAGTGTTCATACCAAACATAAGTGTTTAATCATGCGTGTTATAATAAAACAATAAATCAACACATACATAAAATAAATAAAGACTCCCCTAGTGCTCAACAACCACCAGAAAGTCATCACTTACCTCAACCAACACCGAAATCCCTGAGAAAGAGAGGATCCTTGGACCATGGACCAAGGTATACCTGATATCAAATTCCTAGGTGAACACTTAGGTTTCACATAGAATAAGGTAACTTTACACCACGTGCCTCCTAACAACTCATGTCTCAAACAAATCACCGATTCCCTAAAGGGTTGCCCAAACAAAAGTAACTGGTCCCTTAGAACCCTTCTCAAAAGCACTCATCAGATCAAAGACTGACATCTGGAGGCACAAAGATACCTATCCTCAAATGAAAGTCGCCATCAGATCATAGCATGATATCCCATGAAATGGTGATACCTGTTCTCCCCAATTAATCTAGGCCCATAGCCTCAATCTGGAGAGCCTTAGTCCCCATCTGATAACATCATTGTTATCAATCAAAGGATCCTTACCTTCTACGTGGATTTCTAAAGAAGCACCCCAAACACATTTTCCTAATCCTCACTACTGGGATACTCTACCCACATGCGTGGTCAAAACCACCTCATCACATAGTTAACCTGTGTGAACATGAATCAAATCAGAACTTTGTCCATCATAGGTGAATGATAATCACCAAAAGTACCTAATCCACATCAACACTAGCACCTCATTCCCTTGTGACCATGTTTCTCAAGTCCGATGGCCATTACATCCAATATCACGGGCTATGACCACATCCCAATGACCTTTATGCCTACACCAATATCCATGATGTCCAATCGGTGATCTCATCACCCAAGTATTCTGGGCCAAGCCCAACCAAATCACCACATCACCTAAATTCCAAATGTCTAATGCCATCTCAACCTCTATCCAAGCCTGTAATGACCCCTTAGGCCTCAAAAGTATGTCACAAGCAATTATATATAAATAATTCACTTTCAATTAAACAAGAGATTAAATGAAATTTAATTTCGCATCTCAATTTCAATAAACAACTCAATATAAAACAAATGTTTCAATTTAATTAAATTGAATATATCAACTTCAAATAATCAATTCAATTAAAATAATCAATTCAATATAATTGAATTTCACAAAATAAATTAAAAAAAACCAATTTAAGTCAAACAAACCCTAGAATAGCTACCCAAGGTGGTCGATGGACCCTAACCAGGCCTCACATGCATGAAAATGGATAGGGCATGCCTAGAGGCATCCCACATGACCATACTATTAATTTAATATGAATCATGAGGGTCTCGATCAATTATACATCGACACACTAAAATCCAATCCACCCAAATGTCGAAAAAATATGAAGAAAGGTATGAACCACCTACCTTTGAGTTTTAGATGCAGACACATCCCATATTGATCTCTAACTCTATGAGGATCAGAAGAAACCAGAGTTTTCATCATATGCCCTAAAAATAGGGTAAAATAAATCAGAAAAATTTAGTTTTTCGTGATGTAAAAACAAATAATAAAAGATTAAAGGGTGGGTAAATACTTACTGATACAGTTCTATTGCACCCAATGATGACCAAAACATAGGTCATACAAGAGAGGGGGAGAAATCCCTAAATGGAAGGCAAAAAAGGTGAAACCCCCCTCTATAGTGCGTGACCAAAAGTGAAGAAAAGGGGAGGAGGAAAGAAAAAGGGAAGAGGGTAAAAAGGTAAAATCACCTCTTTAATGGGGTTTCATGGTTAGTTCTTATGGTTTTCCAAACCGTATGCAAACCATATAGGATACAGTGCTTAGGTACTACCTAAGTGGTAGTACCTGTGCAACTTACCGCACAGTTTACTCTAACTGTGCGTAAACTGTGTGGTAACCCTCTTCCAAAACCACATAGAAGGCCACACGGTCATGTTCCACCCTACATAGTTTACCCAAATCATATGGCAGTTCAAAATTAGGGTGCATAGTTATCTAGAAGAGGCTACACAATTTACCCTAAACCGTGCACCCTGACCTGTAACTCCAAAATAGGACTTCAGGCCTCTGATGCTCCCAAAACCACTTCCAAACACCATAGTATCTGGGTAAATGCATAAACTATGAAAAATATGATATAAAGCTAACAAAACTCTCATAATTTGATCCCTATCAATGAAAAATAAAAGGGCACAACCACTAATTGAAAAATTCAAATCAGGAGTGGTTTTCAACCTGATTCAAAAACCTAGAATGTTACAATCTCCCCACATTAACATATATTATCCCTGAGTTATTAAACTAATCATGAAGATGGTACCGAACATACATATCCTATTAAAACAAACCTATACTACCCTAGTCTTAAGGGTACATGCCAACTATCTCGGGGGTGGGGGTGGGGGGGATCCCCACCTTAGGAGTAACCTAACCTGGTTTCAACCTGACCAAAAATAAAATAATAAATGTTATGTCAACCAATTACTAGACTAAAATTCCCCCCGTAATGCATCATCACCCCCACACCTCATCAGGTGAGCCTGTTTCATACCAGACACCCATCAGAATCCCAAATCGTATCGATGCCCTCCTCGTTCCCATGGCTCACATGGAACCTATGAGGCCCTCCATCTCAACATATGATCAATAAAGTACCGGTTCCTCACAAATCAATCAGGTACCACCACTTTATGGTTCCCAAATGACTCAAACCTCAAATAAGTACCACATATCCTTGATGCCCCAATGCCAAGCACCTTAGAAACACACATCCAAGATGCTCAAAACAAAACCTGGTGCTGCACACCTTATATATATCACATATATTCTATGATTCCAACCTACTAAAAAACATCTGGTTAGTCCATATACATATCCCATACATATAGTTCACCCCAAAATAGACATTCCTTAATAGGACATGCCAAATAAAAACAAAAGAATCAGGCTATTCCCACGATGTACCTCTAACTGTTGCCAGCTCACTAGCTTACTCAGCCCCTGGAAGCTCCATGATGTGCACCTAGTCTAAAGCTTGACTACCTGGTGACTAACCTCCCCATGGTGTTGTAACAACCACCATCCACTGACCCTAGTGATGGGTACCACTATCTCTACCATGACTACCACGCGTAGTAGAAGCTTGGCCACCCTCACCTGGTACCGATCCCGAACTGATCTCAAACACCTGAGTCTGCTTCTATACCTAAATGCTGGCTAAATGATAAGGCTTCCTGTAGAACCTCTCGATATGACCAAACTACCTACATGCCCAAAACTCTTTTGGAGGCCACTCACACTAAGCCCAGACATGTCCTGCCTGCCCACACTAGATGAAAACCACAGAATACCTGCTATAGAGTGGTCTAGTTGAGTCCTTGGACTATCTTCCCTACTGAAATTCATCCTGGCACCACTTTCTTCCATCCAAAGCATAAAAATTTAACTCACCTAAAGCTGTTTCTTGACTTGAGTAGGACCTACCTGTCAGATTCCCCTCTACTATGAGCGCCTGGTTCACTACCTCTGAGAATGAGTCCAACCTAAAGATTTTTTACTTGCACCTGAATGGCATGACGTAAACCATCCTCGAAGAACCTCACCCTCAAGGTTTCATTATTCACCAAGCTAGTTGAAAATAAATAAAACTTAGTGAACGTACCTGCATAGTTCATGACAAATATGCCACCCTAATTAAGGCTCAAGAAATCCCAATATCTTTTTTCCCTTAGCGTCTTCAAGAATAAGTGCTCAAAGAACCTAGCCTCAAAGTCCTTCCAGGATAGCTCCTCATGTTTTTCTACCTACACCGGCATTCCCCAACAATTATTTTCTGGTCCTATGAGAATATAGGTTTCTAACTTGGCCCTCTACCTTGGAGTCATCTTTAGCCACTCAAAGATCATATACATACTCTTAATCCAATTCTCAACCGACTATGTACCACCCTCACCATGTAAAAGCAATGTGTGTTGTGACTAGAACTCTCGAGTAAGGTAATCCATCGATGGATATGCTCCTTGAGAACCCCTGTCGATACCCTAGATCACACATACCAAACTTTCTCTAAGATTCTCATTGATCCACGACCCAAACGCTATCAAGTTTGGTAGCTACCCTACTTGAATTGGGTCCTGAACTTGAGCCTGTACCTACAACTGTACCTACGGATCATGATCTACCTAACCCTCATGGGACTGAAGCTATTCATGCTCTTAAGGCACCAATCCACCTATTTCCTGATGCCCCATCGATCTATCTAGGAGTAACCTGATGAATACCATCAAATGGTCAGACAACCCATATATAAATAAAATACAGATAGGGAAAGCAGTACTATACAATGTATCCTCAATACCCTCATCCTTTCCTATCCCAACCATGACACATGGCATCCCAACCTCATAGACACCTTAACCGCCCTAAACAGAGCCAAGTATCAATATATACCCTAGGACTTTCCTGTCTGGAAAACTAATATTTCCTAAAACTAACATCCTCATTGACCAACCTGGTGATTATCATCACCCCATTTCATAACACCTGTATGATCTTATAAGATCCATACCCATTTCACACATCATAAGTAGTTCATATATATACAAATCATGACATAACACATGACATGAGAAATTTTATAGCATGAAATTTTATATTTCAAAGCATTTCATATTTCATGTACTTCTATATTCAGAATTAAAATACCCTATCATGTGCATAGACAAGAGAAAAAAGACAAAAATAGATAACACACCTCACCTTACCAATCCAAGGTTCCAAATCCTCCCTTACCTCACTAGGTCAAGGGAAACATATCAACTTCCTTGTCATACTAGACCAAGGAGAAAAATTCATAACAGTTAACCATCACATCTCAAGAATACCACTATAGGTGGAAATCATATAAAATGTAAACTAAGAAAAAGTAGAATGACAATTCCCACCCATGGTAACTTGGTCCGTCCCTTATACATGGGGATAAAGGCACCCAATAATGAGTTCTAAATCCAGTTCTAACCATATCCTAGTCTCTAGTATACCATATACCAAATAGTAATACCAATAGAAAATAAAAGGAAATTCTCAATCTCATTAGTAACCAACCTCACACTACTACTAAATCCTAGTCAACAACTGCTATGATACCACTTTTAGCATCCCTAACCCTATTATCCACCTGAACAGTGCTATCAGGATGGGTGAAACTGGCCGTAGGCATGACTCCTCATACACAAAAGGCTATTTACTAGCAGTGAGGGTGTAAATGATCAATATTGGGGAGACTATACCCTCAGGTATAGATATAATACTGGTCTGAGTAAATATATATAACATGCAGTGGAAAAGTAAGACTTAGAAGACACAAACCAGACCCACCAATGGTGTAAGCACATCCAATAACATATAATAGCGGAACCATATTGATTAGAAACAACAGAAATAAATAAATAATTGAACATACCACTTGTAGCAAAAAACTAAAACAAGAAGAGCATGCATATCCAAATAGGTTGTACAAATCAATAAAAAAAGGTTCACCTATGGAATACCTCAATAAAATACATATAACAAGCTGTATGTTGATAAAAAAGGAAATCTAAATATAAATCCAACCAAGATAATACCTTAAGGTCCCTTTCCTTCCATACATGCCAAAAAGTTACTAGGATCCAGCTCCTGAGCCTGAATCCTTACCTGAACGTAAAGACATAAAGTCTACACGAAACCTGAAGGGCCCATGTAGGGTGTGAGAACGTGTCTCAGTAGGATAACACCCAATTTTGTGTACCCAAAACAAGTGTTTAATTAGGTGTTTTATAATAAAATAATAAAAAAGCTCATGTATAAAATAAGTAAAGACTTCCCTAGTGCTCAAGAGTCATCATAAATTCATCACCTACCTCAACCAACACCAGAATCCCTAAGAAGGAGAGGATCCTTGGTCCATGGCCCAAGGTATCCATAATATAAAATGACTAGGTGAACCCTAAAGTTCCACCTCAAATAAGGTAACCCAGCACCACATGCCTCCTGACACCTCATGTCTTAAACAAATCACCAACGTCCTGAAGGCATGCCCATGAAAAAGTAACTTATCCCTTGGACCCATGCTCAAAAGCACTCTTCACCTCAAAGATCAAAAATAAAAAGGTGAAATGATACCTGACCTCAAATAAAAGTCACTATTGGATCATAGAACGATGTACCAAGAAACAGTGAGATACATTCTACCCAAGTAATCCTGGCCCATGGTCTTAATACGGCAAGCCTCAACCCCAAATCGATAGCCTCATCGCTATCAACCGATGGTCCTCACCTTCCATGTGGATTTCTATGACAAGCACCCCCAAACACATTTCCCAACCTACACTATCGGGGGCCTTTACCCACATGAGTGGTAAAAACCACCTCATTATGGAGTCAACCTATGTGCACACAACTCAAACATGAACTTTAGTCATCATGGGTGAGTGATAATCCCCAAAAAGTATCTAATCCACATCAACACTAGCACCTCGTGCCCCTGTGACCACATCGCTCAAGTCTGATGTCCATGACATCCAATATCATGGGTCATACCCTCATATTGATGACCTCTCCGCCTCTAATTACATTCATGACACTCAACTGGTGATCTCATCACCCAAGTAATCCGAGATAATCCCAACCGGATAATCACATCGCCTCAATTTAAAATGGCCAATGACATACCAACCTTGAGCCAAGCCTGTCATAACCCCTTGGGTCTCAGAAGTATATCACAATCAATTACATATAAATAATTCACTTTCAATTAAACAAGTGATTCAATGAAATTGAATTTCACATCTCGAGTTTAATAAACAACACAATATAAAACAAACGGTTCAATTTAATTGAATTGAATAGATCAACTTCAAATAATCAATTCAGTTCAAATAATTGATTCAATATAATTGAATTACAAAACATCAATTAAACAAATAAAACCAATATAATTCAAACACACCTTGTCCTAGCTACCCAAGGTGGTTGATAGACCCTAATCTGTCCTCACACACTGAAAATGGATAGGGCATGCCTATAGGCATCCCAAACAGTCATACAATCAATTTAACATGCAGCATGAGGGTTTATCTCTATTAACCACCAATGTGTTAGTTAAGCCACCCAAAAATCCACAAAAACACTAATAAATGTATTCACCACCCAACTTGGACTCATAGACTTAGACATATTCAATATCGAGCTCTAACTACAAGAGGATTGGAAGAAATTGAAGTTTTCATCGTATGACCTGAAAATAGGGTGAAACAACTCAGATGGATTTAGAACTTCTTGAGGTTAAAGAAAAGAAGAAAAGATTCAAGGGTGAGAAAATCCTTGCTGAGACAATTCTATTTCACCCAATAAAGACCAAAACAAAGGTTGGATGAGATAGGGGGAGCAATCCCTAACCAGAAGAAAGAAAGAAAGAAACCCCCCCTGTGTAGTGCATAACCAAAAGAGGAGAAAATGAGAGGATGAAAGAAATAGGAAAGATGGAAAAAGGTAAAATTAACTCTTTAATGGGCCCACATGATTAGCTAGAATGGTTTTCCAAACCGTGCACAAACTATGCGGGCTATCGTTCATATGTACTACCTAAGTGGTAGTACCTGTGTTGCTTGTCGCATGGTTTTCTCTAACCGTGCAAAAATTGTATGTTATCCCTCAGTTAAAACCATAGTATGGATGTACAGTTGTGTACCACCCCACATGGTTTACCCAAACTGTGTGGCGGTTCAAAATCGGGGTGTATAGTTAGCTGGAAGAGGTCACACAGTTTACCCTAAACCGCGTACCCTCACCTGAAACTCCAAAACAAGATTCTGAGCCTCCAATGCTCCCGAAACCTCTTTTGGACACCTGAGGTTTTGGATAAACCCATTAACCATGTAAAAAAATGTTATAAAGCTAAAAAACTCTTGGAATTTTATTCTGACCAATGAAAAAGAAAAGTACATAGCCACTAATAGAAAAATTCAAACCAGGAGTGGTTTTCAACCCGATTTAAAAACCCAAGATGTTACAGGGATCATACAGATTTTAATTATCATTATTTTAATCTTTATCAAATTAAATTTTTAAATGATTTTACTCATGATTTTTATACAAAATTGAAACTTTTGAAACCATCCATGGATATTACTCAATTAAACACCAAATAGGGGGTAGTTGAAGAAGAAGAATAGCTCAAGGAGCCCATAGTGATGGGAATTTCTCCTCTACAAAAAAGAGTACATATAATTGAGGGGGACACCATGAATATTGATAGGGAGTATCCATTCCTTATTTTCCCTCCCTTTAATTCTAACTTCTTTATTTTTCCTATTCTCGGGGTGAGATCATTTTTCTCTTTTCTTAGGGATCTCCACTCTTGGTATCCACTTATGGATATTAGAAGAAATAACATGTGCTGGTTACTACTGTAAAAACCACACCCACCTTAGAATTTATGTTAACCAAAAAAAATCCTAGTTATAGGCATTATAATTACCTCTTGGGGGAATGCCCATGTTTATCTTTAATTTTTTTTATTTAATGATTTCTATAATTTTTAGTAATCCTATTTTTTTATTTTTTATATTGTAAAATGTGGTAATTATAATCATAACTCAATTCCACAAGATTTTAAATAAACAAGGTTTTATTTATCCATATTATCTGATTCATTCTCTATATATTCTACTTGTGCTTTAATACAAATGGTTAGTTTCATTTAAGTGTGGGGAAGTGTCAATTTTTTTAAGATTTTTTTATATTTTTAAGAATTTGAGCTTAAATGAATATCAATTATCATTTATCACTCTCAAATTTATTTTGAGATATTTAACTTTATTTTTGAAGAAATTTATTTTTTAATCATTATTGATATGGAATTTTTTTTCATGGAATTTGATTTTCAAACATTTTTATGAGTTTGAAATTTTTTTGAAATAAATTTCCAAGAAACACTAAACAAAAATATTTTTTATATCCTATGAGATATTCTAAAATAAAATTTCCCAATATTTTTAATACTTATTTCCTAAGAGATACTTAGTAATGTTTTCCTACTAGAAATTACATTGCATCTTTTCAAAGATATGACTAATAAAATTCACAAAAAATATGATTGGGGATTTTTTTGTTTTAAATCCCTTATCCTTGAGACCTAATTTTATATTTTTATATTTCATTAAGCCCATAGAATCCTTGAAAAACCTTGATAGGGAAATACACATTACATGCTTATTTTATCCTTCCCACTATAATCTTGGCGTTTCTCATGATATTTAATGGATTACCTATGGGGGGAGGTTTTCTATTTAGGAATATGTATGGGGGTGATTTCATTAGGTATTGGGGAGATACCCATTATGTATTTACCATTTTATTCCATTATTTAAACTCAAGAAAAAAGAAAAAAATAAAAAGAAAAAAGATTAAAAATTAAAAAAATGGGTTGTGACTTAGGCTGATCAAAAATAAATCTTCCTCAACCTTTGATTTTATTATAAATATTAAAATTAGTGTAATGAGAAGATAAAAAAACATTGAGAGATGATTTTGAGATTTGTTCCAAGTGTGATTTCTGAAAAAAAAATGAATAAAGAGAAAATAAACAAAAGAGGGTGTATCTTTCATTGTACTTATTGAAAAATTTATGATCCTTAACTTCGAATTGGGTAAAATGGGTGATTTTATCTTTGGAAGAGTATATTTAATTGATTTTTTTATTTATTATCATACGATGTTCTTAAGAGTTAGCTTTATTGTGTTTCATATAATTACCTTCCAACCCTTAACCATATAGTCATTTGAGTCTTACTATGAATACCAAATGATTTATGTTGATTTTTGACTTTATAGGGTGAAGATTTTAGATTCATTTCAAGATTATTGTTAAGAGTATGTAATTGAGGTATGAAAATAAATCTAGATTAAATTTCTCTTGAGTTAAGAGTGACATGAGATTCTAAGTGAGGTAGGTAGTGATTGGGTCATGGATGGATTCATTTGTTTGGAAAAAATTTAAATATGAGAGAATAAAATGAAAAGAATTTTTTTCATAGACGAGACACGATAAAATTATATTTTGGAAGGATCTTGGAAATTCTATTTTTGTTTATTTTGTGTGAAATTTGATATGAATATTAAATGATTTTTTTTCAAGATTGAAAGAGGGTAAGTGTGGGGGAGTTTATAAAGCATGATTTTATTGATAATAAATTATATAATTAAACCATATTGAGTTTTAAGGTATGATTTCATAAGAGTTTTTAATTAGACCATGAATTCAAAAATTTCAGGGAAATTTTAGTTTTTCTATTTTAATCACACTATAATATTTTTATTATAAAATTATTTAGTTGTAAAATTTAATTTAGAAAAATTTCAAATAATTTTACACATATTGGGTTATAATTTTATTTGAATACCTTGAGCTGGATCATAATTTTTGAGGGAGAAAATGGTCCCATAAGCTAATGTTGGACTGGATTCGACAAACTGAACATCACTTTGATGACCTGGACATAACTTTTTTATCCATTCTTGGATTATGATGAAATTATTTACATGAGTTAGATAACTCAAAATTGAATATTTAATCCAAATGGATAAATATTTGGTTTGGATTTTTTATTATTCAATCCACAACCCAAAATTTGGGATTCAATTTGACTCAATTTTTACTTCCCTTTTATATAATATATGTAACCCTACCCTCCCCACCACTATATAAATTTTTATTATTCACCTTTGTAGGATATTATTTGTGGATTAGATAATTATTATCTAATATATTGTTTCAACTCCACTTTTCTAACTAATTTGGAGAAGGAAAGAATATGTGCAAGGATATCTTGTAAGATCTGTTCACTTTATTCTTCTATTTTCCTTTATTCTATTTTCATTAGAATAATATCTATTTATTGTAAATAAATATTATTTTATATTCTATTCACCTCATTTTATTTTCTATATTTTTATTTGGGATATATTCTAAGAGTAAATAAGTGATTTTTTATCCTTTCAAATTGTTGCTAATGAAAATCATCTCCATAATGAAAAATATACCCATAGAAGAGTAGTTCCCATTCATATTTTATCTAATTCCTAATCCATTCAATCATTTTTTTGAATCCATGTAAACAATTTAATTCATAAATTGTTATCAATCAATTAAGTTTTAATTTGTAAGGAACTTGATAAATTTTCACTTTGGTCGTGATGCCAACCTTGTGTGAATCATGAGAGTGAAGCTTTAATCACAAAATCAAATCAATATGGGATAAAATTGTTGGGTTAAATTATAATATCAAAAGTAAAATAATTCTCATTTCTAAGGTGTAGATGCTTCCATAATTATACAAAATTCATAAGTTTTATTTTGAACCACAATCAAAGTAGGGTGCCATGATTGGAAGTCCTGAAGTCAATCTAAGGTTCATTTATTCATATCTTTATGAAAATATTAATTTACAATGTGTTTGGGGGTTTAAAAGATGATGGATCATAATGAATTGGATTTAAACATAAATGATAATAATGAATGAATAATGGAAGGGTAGATTAATTTGATTATGTTTTTTTCAATTAGGTGGTTTTCCAAAGAAATTGTTTTCTTGATTTCCCTTTTATTTTAATAAAATATAAATTACAAAAATATAATAAAGTAAATAGAAATATTAATATATCAATAATAAGAATCCTAAAGAGAGACAACCTAGGTCAACCTATGTGATTCAATTAGTAAAAATCATAAAATTTTTGAGAGCACAAACAATGACATTAATCACTTATTCCTTAATTATAATGAACAACACACAAAGGTTTCAAATGTGAAGTAACCTTTTTATTAATAAGTCATATGGTGGTTAAAAAAATTATATATAGAATTAAATTTCCTAGAAAATTCCCTAAGTTGGGCCTAACTAAGATAAAATTCCTACTGCACATGGATGATGATCTCCAGATCACTCTTCACTATACTTCCCACCTCCATTGTATGATGGAAAATAAAATGTAGGGAAGTATTAAAAGAACATGAAATTTTAGAATAAGAATAGAGTATAGGGGAAATAATTTTTTTTAAAATTTAACCAAACCAAACAATACTAAAAATTAGAATGAGAACAAATAAAAGAAAATAAAAATATTCAATACTGAAGAATGATCCATTAGTTTGTTAACCCTCAGATCAACACCAGGGTTATTTCTCCATGAATGGAGTAAAATAATCATAATGGAGAGAATAAAAGAGGGATAAATAAAAATAGTTTATTAAAATATGTAACATAAAATTAAAAAATGAAAGGAAAACAATATATAGATGAAAAAATAATCTAAAACCCACAGTTACCGATCCTCTAACTGAACTAGTCTACAAACCCCATTCAATTGTGGCAGTATAATTTCATTTATAAAAAATTAATACGTCCTCTTGCATTGAGTTTAATTCCTAAATTCTCTATTTTATTTTCATGAAATTTACAAGGGTCAAACTTGTACAATTCTATCCAATTATCTCAAAATATTATATTTTTAATTTCCCTATTGACTATGAATTTTTTGGTGTAAGATTCACATATCCTTGAATTATTTTCATATATGTGATATATATCTTCATCTTCAATTTGAATTTTTTTTCCTTCATGTATATATAACCACATCAATTTCTATGTAAACATTTCCTTATCTTCTTTATTCATGCATGGTGATCTCAGGCTTCACTACGCTTCATAGAGGCGGTGATGAACTCTATAGTTTCAATAGTATCTTGTGGACTTAGAAGTGGTGGTTCATGTAGTTACATACATTATAAAGGATTCAGTGAGATTCAATCTTCATGATAATGAAATTTCATTAGAATTTAAGTGTTTATGATGGTGATTGGAATGACCAAACTCAAGCTTCTTCTAGTGAGCATGGAAATTCTATAACTATTGGACACAACTTAAGAAATATCTGGTAAGGAACTAAAAATGCATGTGAATGAGTAGATAAGATGATGAAAAAATTAGCAGGATGATGTCATTTCTCATGTTTGAGTGCATTAGTTTTAGAATGTGAACAGTGCTGCATGACGCTATCTGATATTAGAGTTTCACTAGTGAGGGATTCACTTTATTACCCTTCATGCAGCCTACAATGGATGTGAAAATCTAGTAGAGCATCCCCGCTTCTAATTTCATACCTATACCCTATATGGGGGTTATTTACTTCACCCATAACCTCCTTGTGATGGGTGCACTCTCCTCATCCTAGTATCGAACCACACTAGCCTTTCTCTATGCTCTTATGTGCCTGGTTCCATGATTAATGATTGGATAGATGCCTCTAGCAATTGGCCTAATTTTTTATGATTCCAAGAAAGGTTTATCCCTCCTTTTTTTCAAAATCCTTGAAAAATGTAAAGTCTTATGAAAAATATAACTAGTACTCATCCAATTTATAGAGGTTCTTTCCTTCTCCCATCACCTCCCCATGATGGGTGCTCTCTCCTAAATCTAGTATTGAACCACACTAGATTTCCTCCATACTTGCCTATGCCTGGTGCCACGATCGATGATTAGATGGATGCCTCTAGTGACTGGCCTAATTTTCTATGATGTTAGGCTAGGTTGAGCCCTATTTTTTTTATCAAAATCACTGAAAAATGTAAATTCTTATGAACAAAATAACTGGTACTCTTCCACTTCTTAATACTGTTGACTCTCACAAAGTTTTATATAATTTTAAAAAAATGTAGCAATCACTCTTATGAAGTTAGTGATTTTGTTTACACGGCCTAAAAAAACATGCTTATGCAGGTAGAAGAACATTATTATGTAGGTTTGAATTCATACCTACACATCTATAAAAACATGATTATATAACACAATCCTTTGTTAAAAACTCACATAGTTAACTCCTATAAATATAGGATTTACAGATATCAAGAACTCTGGATGCATTCTTTTTTTTCCTTTCCTAGAATCACTAAAATTCCAAGACAATCATTTTTCCTACTGTAATAAATTTTAAAATTTAGAGTATGATTTTATAAATTAGTAAAAATAATCAATGATTTATAATCAATCAATTTTTTAATGAAATCCAAAATACTCCTATAATCTAAATATGTGATAATTTCCCTCAAAACATTAAGATATTGGGATTAAATTCATTAAAATGAAATGTAAAATGTATGAAAATGTTGTCACTATCAACTCAACACTTGAACACCACACTCATGGTAAATCATCTTATAAAAAGGTAAATTTAGTTTTCTCAAGATATTAATGTCATCACTTTTCAATTTAAACAACCAAAGAAATATCATACCACCTACATGGATCATAATTTATTTACTCCTAAAACTAATCATAAAATATCATTAAATCTCCTATTAAATATCATGTTCATTTTGTATTTACCTCCCTATAAATTTATCTCTCATCACTCAAGGATTTTAAAATGGGTCTTTTATTATTATTAAGAGCATTCATGATTTCCATAAGCATTATGTCTTCTTAGAATCTTTACTTCATATAGTTATAAAAGTATGTCAATCATGAGTGATTAACCTGGGTTATTATATGGATAAAGAGTTTTTAGGTTTTAAATGATAAAAAAACTCAGAAAAAAAGAGGATGGTTTGGATCTAAGTGAAATAAATGCATAAAAATATTTTATACTCAAGTATTATGTGCTCCTTAGTCCCCTTTTCAAAGATTTAACCTTAAAAAATCTATTTATTTTCTTAAACAGTCAACACTTGGAAATTTCATCATAAAAAACATTTTATTCCCTCTTCTCTCTTTTATAGAAGTTATTTCCAGTTAATCTCTGGTCTATAATTTTTATGCAGTTTTGAATTTTAGAGGGAAAGAGAGGTCTCTTTTAGTTTTAAAAAAGTGGTAAACTCCCAACCCAACATTGAATGATATTTTGGTTATCCATTCGTCTTACCATCATTAAATTTTCCCACAAAAAATAGTAATAATATACATCATCCACAAAATTATGTCAATATATATTTTTTAGAACAACAAAATACAATTCTTCTCCTTAAATCCCCCACACTTGAGTGAAACCATGATAAAGAAATTAGTTCTAGAGTAGGTTCTAAATGAAAAAATTGATTTTAATGTGTCCTCTTAACAAGGTATTTCATTTATACTAGGGTCTTAACAAAAAATATTAGACATAAGAGCATGCTTGAAATAGATTTTCAATGTAAAAATATGATTTCAAAATAGGACCACAATAATTTTTGAAATAGTTTATGATCTCTAAAATATTTTAATAAAAGGAAAATAAAAAATTCTGGATCAAAAAACCCACCTCAAGTCTCCCAAAGAAAATAGAAATGTTAATAATGTTCCAAAAGGGTTTATAAATCTCTTGGGTTTGGGAAAATTTTACATTTGAAAACACTTTTGCGCACGAGTTTCACATTTGATAAAACTTTATTAAATGAAAAAAATTAGAATTTAAAAAACAAAATCCATTTTAATAATCAATTAAAACCTTTTAAATTAAAATCAAGTAGTTTAAAAAAAAATTCAAGATGTTATTTCATTTTCCAAAGTATTAAATGAAGCTCAAAATTCCTAAAAACAATAAAAAAAAATCAAAAAACAGAAAACAAAGCATGAAAATCCTAAATTAATTAGTACAAAATTCCCAAAACATAGGTTATTACTACCCACTTTATTTTGATTCAAAATTGACCAAAATATCTTTTCTCAAAGAATTTAATTGGACAAAAAACGAAATATGGTAGAAAGGAGTAATACAGGATAACTTATTGGCAGTGGAAAATTTGAGTTAATCTTATAAATTCCACCCCTAAAAACCTACATATAAAATAAATATAGAAAACATGATAAATTTAATGAAATTAAAATAAATGAAAATGAATATAAAGGGAAAGAAAATAATAAATAAAGGTATAAATATTGGTTATACCCCCATGGGGTTCCTAGGTTTCGACTTATCCTAGAAGGGAAGTTCAACCTACTATCAAAAACCGGATGATGGATAAGGTATCTTTGAGATAAACCAAAAAAACTTATTTATTCTAGTTATCTTTAGGTTACACTAATTGTAAAGGTACCCATGGATAGATTACTATAGATCCATCCTCATTGAAATTTGGTACAACTTTCATGGAGGGGATAGAAAAAATAATGAATCCTCATCCTTTTCTAAGACATCTTCTTTGGAAACTTATTCAAAATCTAGGGTTTTCACAAGATATTCTATAATAAAATATTCAAAGAGAGAATCATTGAAAATTTCAAGTGAAATAAAATTAAAATTATATTAATTTATATAAAAATATTCCCCCTAAAAGTAGAAATATTATAAATTAGTTTATTTAAGAAAATTCATTGGAAATTATTTTTTTACTCCCTCAAGAATAAGTTTAATTGGTCCATGAAGCTTCATGTATTTATCATTAGGTAAATTTTATTTTTCTTCTTCATTCTCTAAGGAAATCTATAAGTTTTCTAAATCTAAAAAATCTAAATAGTGTAAGGTAGTTCTCAATTCCATCTTAATGAAATTAAATGAAAATGATTCCATGAAAATATTATCTCCTTGAGTTAGTTCATCTTTAAGTTCTTCTTCATTGCTTAATGCCTATTGGTGTTAATTTATAATAGATGGAGATAGGTAGTCAATATACTTAAATTTTTTCTTCAAATTCTACAAAATTAGTGGTATCTTCTTCTAAATCCATAGATAGATAAAAATGTGATAACTGTGCTTCTTATAATATGGGATAATCATGCTGAAAATTACCTTTTAAAAAATTACTCCAAAATTTATCCAATTTTGTTTGATCTCCCACATATATATTAGTAGGAAATTTTTCTCTAGGAATATCCTTTGTTAAGGGTTGATAAATTATCACTAATTTTTTTAAATAAATTCCTTCTTAGCCTCCTCAGGTTATTCAATAAAAAATATTAGTGGAGAAATCTCTTCCTTCATTAGTTCTGATTCTTTCTCTAGTTGCTGCTCCTAAGATACAAGGAGATATTTAGTTAAAAATCTCATTTGGTTCCTCACTTCTTGCATGCATGCTGTATTTTCCTACAACTGAGATTCTCTATCATTATAAAATGATTTATCTAGATGTTTCACTTGAGATTGATTAATCCTTATGTAATAATTTAAATAGGATTATATCATGACCAAATATTTTTTTAGTTCTCTTAATGAAAAAATAATTATGTACAAAATGTGAAAATAAATAATGAGTGAAATATTGGGTTGGATCCCTAGAAATGATTCCTAATTTTGACACACCTATCACGGGGTAGTACAAAATATTGTTAATATTTTTCCTAGTGAAGTATAGTGGATAAAAATGTCCATATCTCTTGATGATCTTTTATAGTCAATCACTCACTATTTATAAACACTTATTATATATATATATTTTTATATTATTTGAAACTAAATAAAGACATGGGGGGGTTGATATTTGATTGAAAAAAACAAAAGTAAATGCACAATGAAAATGAATACATAATGAATGAGTTATAAAGAAAGTTGGTCAATCCTCAGAGGATACACCAGGAATGTCCTTTCATAGTTATGCTTAAATATATAACTTAATACCACTCCCATTTTGTTGAATGAATAAATATCATTCAACACTCAACCCCATTTTTTCTCTAACCATGATAGCTACACACCTAGATATTAAATATGAAGTCACCTTTTCTTATTAAGTCTAATGATGGTTACCAAACATCTATAAAGAGTTTGATTTCCTAGAAACTTCCCTCAGTAAGGCATAACCAATTAAATATTCCCATCGCACATGGATGATGATTAATAGACCACTCTACACTATACTACCCACATCTATCATATAATGTAAAATATAGTGAAGGGACGCATTAAAAGAACATGATAGGTCTGAAGAAGAATAAGGTGTAGAGGAAAGAGTAAAATCATCACATCTAATCAGTTTAACCAAACAATAATATAACTTATAATGAGAATAGTTAAAATAAAATAAAGATATTTTAAACTCAAGAACAAAACACTACTTTATTCCCCCTATAATCAACACCACAGTTAGTTATCCCTGAATTAAGTAGAATAATTACAGTGGATAAACTTAAAGATAGAGAAAGAGAAACAATTTTTTAAAAATATATAACATGAAATTATATAATGAAAGTAAAATAAAATATATAGGAAAAACTAATCTAAAATCTAAAATAATAGAAACTATAATTGAAATTGTCTATGAACCCCCTTCAATAATGGAGAACTACTCTTCTTTATATGAAATTCATCCTTCCTCTTATGTCAAGTTTCCTTACTAAAATTTTCTTTCAATTTTCATATAATTTTTGAGTGTTAAACTTGCATAATTCTCTCATATGATCTTATAATATAATATTTTTAATTTATTTATTGACTGGATAATTTGTGGTGAGATATCTATGTTCCTCCAAAGTCTTTTCACAAATGGGAAATATATCTTCTTATTTAATGAAAAGATTATTTCTTTTATGTATACATAACCACATTGCTTGACACATTGGAATTTCTTTCCTCATGTATGCATGGTGATCTCAAGATTCAAGACAATTCAAAGAGTTGGTGATGAACTCCATGGTTTCAATGGTAGATTTCGGTCTTAACAGTATTGGTTTATGTAGTCTCATACATCACAGAGGATTCGACGAGCTTCAATACTCATGGAAATGGTGTTTCCTAGGAATTGTAGGGTTGATGATGATGATTAGAATGATTGGAATCAAGATCCATTCGGAATGAATTGTGATTATTTGGTCATTGGTCTCAGCTCAAAAAAGCTCTAGCAAGGTTCTCGGTAGGCTTTGAATGAGTAGAGAAGATGATGAAAAGAGTAGAAAAATGACATAGTTTATTATGTATGAGCATGTGGGTTTTAAAACGTGAATAGCTCTGCATGTCACTCTCCCACATTAGGGTTCAAATGGGGAGGGATATTCTTTACTAACCTCTATGTGAACTACAATAGATGTGAAAATATGGTGGGTTCACCACGCTCCTACAATATATCATTCCACCCCACGTGATGAGTCTTTTCATCTCCCAGCATCGTCCCATGCTGGGTGAGCTCTCATTATGCCAGTGCCTACCTACTCTATCCTCCCTCAATGCCCATCTATTCAAGAAATCGTGGTCGATGATTGGATGGATGGATCCAATAGATGGCCTAATCTATAGTTATGATAGGCCAACCTAATCCCTCTTTTTTATTAAAATCCTTGAAAAATATAAAGTCTTAAAAATGAATAACTAGTACTCTGCCACTTCATAAGATTATTTGAATCTTATAAATTCTTCTATACTTTTCCAAAAATAGGTATCAATTAATCTTATTAAGATGGTGATTATCTTTACACAAACTAGAAAACATGATTACACAATAAGAAGAATATGTTAATGTAGATAATAATTCATTCCTATGTACCCTTGAAAAAATTCTTATGAAACACCATTATTTTTACAAAAACTTACACAGTGAACTCCCCACAGTATAAAATTTCTAGATATCCATAACATAGGCTACGTTATTTTTATCCTTTCCTAGAATCACCCAAATTTTAATATAATCATTTTTACTACTATAAAACAAATTAAATGATTGGTATTTATATTAGAAATGAGTAAAAAAAATCCTTGATCAATAATTAAACCATTTTTTCAAATGAACCCAAAATACTCCTATAATTAAAAATGTGATAATTACCCTCAAAACATGAATATAGTTGGATTAAATTCATTAAAATGAAAAATGAAATTTATGAAAATATTAGCTATGTTAGAGATAATGGTTCAATAAATTTCAAGGTTTATCAAAGGATTTCAACCCACTATTCAAGACCTAGTTCAACTAATCATCATGTTTTACCTTGATGAGAAAATTACTTGAGCTTAATGGGTTGAGGGATAACTGTATCAACAACCTCTCTCTATCCCTTTAACAACCCGAACTTGGGACTCTACTGGGAAGCCGAACTCTAGGTTCAATCCCCCATCACAAAGGGAGGTAAAATCCCTTTAAGAATCAATTAAGGTTGGTGAAGACTGATCGATATAGCTCGTTGAAGGAACTTTTATTAATCTAAATCAATTTAGTCAATATACCCAACCTTTATAAAACAATAATCCATATTCTCAAAACTTCAATGAAAAGTGCCATCAATTCCAAAAACCAAGAAACTTATCAAAAAATTTATCGATTTGAGGTTCAGTTAATTTAATATTAGAAGTTGAAGAAGGGGGATAAATCTTCTAGGAATAAGAGGAGAATTACTATATCAATTCTAAAGTAATCATTTGGGGAATATAGGGAGGTCCAAGTGCTGCAATGCTTGGTGATGACCACTCATCCGACCTAATCAGATCAAGAATGACATAATATCTTCCACACTCATTTTTGGGTGATTGGATGCATGATAAAAATAATTATTTCTAGTGTAATTTGAGATAATTTAATCTCTCATGATGCAGTAATTAATTTTAAACTAAATATAAACAAACACACATCCCCCTATCATGTTGGATGGATAAATTTGATAATATACCTTCGAGTGACCGAACGATGGAGTGTACCATTCTCGATGAACTGATATGAAGATTGTGTGATGTGTGGGGTGGTTGAGATAGATGTGTTCCAACTTATATTAGGATGAATATAGACATTTGATTTTTATTCCCACCACAATGGTCTAGATAACACCATTCAGTTCACTAAATATAAATATCATTACACTTTTTCACCCCCAATGAAGTGCCCAGACACCCAGGTTTAGGGAAAATTAGTTATTTTTTTAATATAAACCTACTGATTTAAGTAATGGGGTGGGAGAAGGAGACTAAATCATGACCATTATAGACTAATAGTTTTTTGTACAACCCTATTGGCATCCCACCACCCCTCTAAGATCTTATTTATTAGTTTTGAGATATTACGGATGATGTGATACTAGATGGAATACCACCAAATAGGGATATCCAACACCACTTTGAGCTGGTCCCATGAGTTTCTCTGCCAAATTTTCTACATTGACACATGATACTAATGGAGTATGTTTTCCTTCAACAATAAGAATAAGAGTATCTCAAAAAATTATTCATGTAAGAAAGCACGATCCCTTATGTTTTTCCATATCTATTGGCCCCTAAGAAATAAGTATCATGGTTGATGTGTGTTGACATTTAGTCCATAAAAAATATCATTGTCAAGTAGAGATTCCCAATCCCATAATTGGATGATTTTCTTTATATGCTTCAAGGGTAAATAGTGTTTTCAAAGATGGAAAATTTAAGTGGATATCACCAAATTCTAATCCAGACAAGAGATGAATGGAAGATAGGTTTCAAGACTAATTAGGGGTTTTATGAGTGGTTAATAATTCTTTTCGAGATATCTACCACCCCTAACAACTTTATGAGGATTCTAAAGTAGGTTTTAAAACCCTTAATTAATAAGTTCATCATGGATTATGTTGATGTTATTCTTATATATAAAAATTATACTTATCTTATCCTTTAACATATAAGGGTGTTACTTAGATTTTTATACAAATTTATGATTTATGTTAACCTTAAGAAGTGTAATTTCATGCTCTATAAATTTATCTTACTTATATATATTGTTTTGGTTGATGGAATTCAAGTTAATAAGGAGAAGGTTAGAGGCACCCATGAGTGTCCTCAACCTAAGGATATTAGTGAATTTTATTGATTCTAAAACCTAGATACATTTTATTGGAGATTCATTCAAGATTTTAGATTGATCATGGCACCACTCATAAACTGTTTGAAAAGGGGAAATTTTAATTGGGGAGAAACAATTGAGGAGATGTTTTCCACCATAAATGTAAAACTTTCCACCACTATACTCTTTTCATTTCCTAACTTTATAAATCCATTAAAATTTTAAATGGATGGATCCATTATTAAAATTGGCACCATTAATTCCAAATATGGTTGACCAATTTCTTTTATGAGTGAGAAAATTAGTGACTCACATAAAAAGTGGGATGTATATGATATTTATGTATACAATTTGGTATAAGATTTAAATAATTGGGAGTAATACCTTTTCCAATGAGATTTACTCCTCTATACCAACCCTGAATCCTTAAAATATATATATTCCCAAAATAATCTTAGCTAAATTCATGCATGTTGCACCAACTTTCTATAGAAATTCAATTTCTTTGATTAATCATAAGAGTGGTTGAAAGAATAAAGTGGTAGGAACATTAAGCATGCATGCTGATACACTCTTCACCATGTGAATTAAGGTCATGATATTTGAATTTGTAAAAGAATAATACCCAAAAGATGATGTTTTTTCCATATAATGTGCATGTTTCTAACAAGGGATGTATATTGTCCCTTTTATGATGATGGATTTATTTATTTTCTTCTAATACCATTTACATGTCCCTTGAGGGTTATTACTAGAGAGTATAGCTACCGATATGCATCGTAATGGCCACTTTGAGAAATAGAAAACAATTTATTTAGGGGATAGGTAGTTTATTTGGCCATATTTAAGAAAATATACTTCTAAAGTGGTGAAATAGTGTATAGTAAACTATAAGAACAAGAGTAAATCAAAAAACAATGGTTTATACATGCCCCTACCTATTCTGGAAGCTACTTGGGAAGATATCTCCATGGAATTTGTCTTGGGACTACCTCATTCTCAATAATATCATGACTCTATTTTCATGTTAGTCAACCAATTCTCAAAGATGTTGTACTTAATTCCTTGAAAAAATATGTATGATGCTTCTTTTGTGGCTATATTATTCTTTCAGGAAGTGTTATGACTCCATGGAATTTCAAAAAACCATCACATCTAACCATGATACCCATTTAATTATCCATTTATAGAGAATAATATGGAGAATATTTTAGAAAAAAAATTAATTTTAGAAGATCCTTCAACTTCCATACAGATGGATAAATAGAGGTTATCAATCACACTCTTGAAACTCTTATCTTCTGCTTGTGTGGGGACCATCCTAATCAATGATATCTCATTATCTCCCCAACTAAGTTTTCATTCAATAATGTGATGAATCTAACCATGAGAAAAACTACTTTTAAAGTGGTGTATTGGTGGATGCCAAAGAAAAAACATGATCTAATCCTATTGTACAAGATTCCAGGTTATAGTGTGGATATTGATCACATGACCTCTCACATTTATGATATCCAAGAAGAGTTAATTTTCAACATTAAGGACTCAAATTCAAGTTAAAAAGTGTAAGAAAACTGGAATCACAAGCAAGCTATTTTCAAAGAGGGGATCTCTTCATGTTTTAAATTTAGATGGAATGGTTTCAGGTTATCACCTATAACAAAATGAATTAAAATAACTTCATCCCTTTTAAATTACCACAATGTTTCAATGATAATTCTTATATGGTGGAATTTATAGAAAAAATATTGATCTCTATGATATTAAATGTGTCTAACTTGAAGTTGTTCACTCCATAGAAGCCACTTTATCCACAATCAGTATAGAGGGTGACTTCTTTCCAAGAGGGGAATACTGATATAGTGTCTTCTATAGATAGATCCCCTCATGGGATATTTAATTATTTTATTTATTAAATTATGATTTCCCCTATCCTAATATATTTTAAGGGTGAATTGTTTTTTTTGGATTTTAGCCTATAAATAGGTTATCTACTCTCATTTCTTAAATTATTTTTATATTTTAATCTAATTCTAGAGAGTGTTCTCTCATTGGTGGGAATTATACCCCATGTTTATATATAGAACCTTAGGAAAGGACCAAATTTATCCCACTATGTTTCATCTACATATAAAGATAAATAAATTTAGTAATTCAAATTTAGTGGGGTGCTTATTCTCAAGAAAATTTACATCTGTATAGGTTTTTTCATCCAATGTAATTGATAAGAACATATAGATTAAAGACAATGTCATAAAGTAAATTGAAAAGTTGGATATGAGAAGATCTCAATTTAGATATGGTCAATTGAGAATACATTCACAAGTTTTGATGATGATTTTATGTTGAATTCATTGAGAATTTCATAGTTTGATGTTGTATTTATCTGACTATAATTATACTAGATATTTATTATACAATTATAAATTTCAGTTAGTTATAGAGAATCGTACTATATTGAACTGAGATTTATATCTTGATATTATTAGATATATTTAAAACCAACCAGGTTTAAGGTTATTATATTACAATCATGGATATATAAATATAAGGAAATTTTGTAATGTCGATTATCTAGGGTGCTTATTCTTGAGAAAATTTACATTTGGATATATTGTTTTCAAAATTTTTAATTTATGATCCCTCAAATATTTAAGAATATTCCATAAATTTAATTGAAAAAGGGTGAGCTAAGAATATATCAACTGAGAATAACATTCATTAGTTTTGATTATTATTTCATGTGGTATTTATTTGAGAATTTCATATTTTGTTGTTGTGTTTATCGAAATATGAGTATACTAGACATTTCTATTGTAATAAAAAAGACTAATTAGTTTATGGATAACTAGACTAAATTAAAATATATGATTATAAATATTTAAAAGAAATAAGGTTTGAGGTTATTATATTCTAATCATGGGCATATCAAGATGAATACATTTATTAATTCCAATTATATAGGGTGTTTGTTCTCAAGAAAATTTACATTTGGATATATTGTTTTTATTTGTTGTAATTGATGATCACTTTTATTTTGAAGAACCTCTCATGAAGTAAATTGACAAAGGGGGAGCTGAGAAGATCTCAATTGAAACTTTGTAAATTGAGAACCCATTCATGAGTTTTTATGGTTACTTCATGTTGCCTTTATTTCTAATATGATCATGGATGAGTTTAAGTCTTATTAAAGATAATTTGGATTAAAATGATTGAATAAATTATGAGGTGACACAAACTACATTGTGGTGATTGTCAAGACATGGCATGGTCATTGAAAAAAATGACCTATTAATAAGTAAATGGAAAATGACTACAAAGCTGGTTTTGGTCCTTTAAAACTATAGAGGATGGAAAAAGTGAAGGTTTAGTATGTTATGGTGTCTTATAATTATGTCATGGTCTTATTTGGGAACAAAAATAATGATAAGACACCATAACATAGTACACCTTTCTTCTGGTGAATCAAGTAGAGGAACTAAAGACTCATGATGATGGGTTGTGAATAAAACGAGTGTGGTACAAGCTTTGGTCAGAAGAATTTTTTTTGTACGTCTTGCTTAGGAGGAAAATTACCATAGAGATGAAAATTTATATGTTGGAGTTGAATACATTTTTACCTGGTCACAAATTATATTTCATAGTGGTTTTTGAAGATATAATCAAGGGGAGGAAAACTACCACTGGGATGTTAGGAATTCCAAATATATTTGGTCATGGTTTTCTAATTTATACTTGACTAGAAGCACCAATTTTTAGTTAAAACCCATTATTACATGGT
This sequence comes from Viscum album, assembly GCA_963277665.1. NCBI lineage: Eukaryota > Viridiplantae > Streptophyta > Magnoliopsida > Santalales > Viscaceae > Viscum > Viscum album. Next base: position 1,898,088,062 of record OY728135.1, on the reverse strand, counting down.
TAATTAATTTATATATATATATATATATTATGATGATACGTGTCAAAACATTATTATAGTCTACTGAACATTTGAGGGTGAGTTCCAATAACATTTTGGTTGGGTTTGAGGAGATGAACGAAGGTTCACACTAGATCTAACCTTGTAGAAAATTGAGTTGGATAAAAAAAATATTTATAGACTTATTGATAATCATTTTTATTATTTTAATACTTTTATTTCAAGACCATGTACTTGATTTTATCCTTGTTCTTGTTAGAAATAAGACAAGAATGTGGATAATAGGATCATAACCGTTTAACACCAAGGAATAACTAGCTGAGAAAAATACTATATAAACCTTGTAAAAAATATATTATACTATGTTTTTTTATCATAATATATCTTTCATCATCTCTAATTGGTCTCATTCACTAATCTTAGATTTACTAATCATAAAAAATCTAGTGTGATTTAAAGGAAAATTGGTGTTTTTGGTCAGACTGATTCACCCCCCTTTCAGTGATTCTCACTGTGTTTTCCTGGGTCACTTTGTGAAAACCTAGGAAATGTTAATAATAAATCAATTTAATGTCTTAGTAATATTCATTATTATATTTTATTATTCATATTCACCATGATAATTTTAAGTAATTTTTCAATTGAAAAAGAAATAGTTTTATACTAAATAAAGTGTTTTCCCTATGTTATATGGTTTCATTTAAAAGATAAATTCCTAAAATTTAGAAATTAAATTGGATAAAATGGAATTAATTTTTTATATCATCATATCAATTATATATTAGAGTTATTTTTTGGGATTTTTTCTGAAAAGGTTGTTTTTTGAATGAATAATGAAAAATTCCATTTTTTGCAAAACTATCTTTTCTTTTCTTTAAATCAAGTAATTTAAAAGTCCCATTATATTTTGGATTTCGTTTTAAAATAAAATAAAATCCATTTTATTAAAAATAATATAAATAGTTTCATAGTAAGCAATATTATATATTATTTTTGTATAAGTTCATTTTATGCTTAAAATGGAAATTTTCTAGAAAAACTGTTTTTCATTTCATTTTTTGTGGATATATTAAAAGTGAAACTTCTAAAAACTGAATCTTTAAAAACTAATTTCATATTTGGAATCATGTGGTCTAATTTATTGATGACTACAATTTCATTTTTGGTCATTATGAATTGTAACCATGGTAAAAATATATCAACATGGTAAAATTTAAATCAAGTTAATTATGGTAAATAATTTTTGATAAGGCCATCAAGTTTCATCTTAAATGTGACGTCCTGGACCCAAATTCCACTCAATGGGTGACCTAAGACTAGTTGGCAACTTGGCCTCAAGAACATATCCCCGAACACTAGAGACTTTCAATTAGTAGTGAGGGCCTAGGGTGTGTCTATGGGGAGAATATGACCTCATTACCAAAGTGTAACGTAATGGATTGAAGTAAACATAGGTAAATAGATGAATCAATATAAGTAAATAGAAGGCACAATCGAAAATAGAGACAACAGTAACAATAACTAAAACAACTGGAATAACATCTAACAACTGATGATATTTCATGTCACTAGAAAACTAGAAAACATGGATACAAGACAACAGAAATAACATGTTCCACAAAAATATAAAGGAATCAAGAGACTATCCCAAGAATCCCAAGATCTAACTCAGTCATTTTCTATCAAGATCCATACTAAACAATAAGAAATCAAGTTTTTGGAGCTGTATGCTTCCCTTTTCAACACCTGCAACCATGTAATCTACCTCAGACACCAAACGATGCCCATAGAGGGTGTGAGATAAATTTCAGTGGGCCACCACCAACAATGTCTATAACATCTGGCCCATGTAATGGAAATGTAGCAGTGTGCAAGCATGCATATACAATGTAAAGCTGTACAATGTAACTAAATACCCAAGTACCTAATTCATCCCTCAACTGGTGTCCTAACATGTCAACAATTCATTATTTGACTATTACCAATTTATAAATAAGTATCATGTTAATAATAACGAAGTTTCCAAGATGTAACAAGGAAAACTATAATGATCTTTAATAGTGAAGTCCCAAGGTAATAACCAAGGTGATGTAGAACTCAAGGGTTTCTAACTTAGTAATAACTATAGCCTGTCATGGATAACAGTGTAATCCAAGGATCATGTTCCAAGGCATTCCATAATAAGGTGCCTACCGAATCCATGGTGATCATCCAAGGTTAAACGAGGTTAAGTAGAGACATGGACTTATGGGATGTAACCATGGAACCTATTTGTCAATGCTGGATCCATGGAGTGTATCCAAGTCATATTGTAATAATATGTAAGGGATTATATGGTGTCATACTAGGAATCCAAATAATAGACAAGGACTAAGATCTAGGTGGGTATCAACCTATGCAAGTCGTATCCTTGAATCAGAATGGGGTTCCCAAGCGCTCATGGAATTATCTGATTAGAATCCAAGGCAAGCTCAAGCCAGGCCATTCCTATTTACGTATGAAGTCATGTAATATTTCATTTGTTTGAAGCCTTTATTTTAATTAGTGTGATAAGGTCAAGTGGCATGCGACCTTTTAATCAAGTCATTTGGTTCAAGCCTTGCCTTTCTTTATTGTGACAAGGTCAAGTATCACAAAACAATTCATTTAATCCATTTAAATAACATTCCATATTCAAGGTTCATTCCACTACCTTCTATTAATGATTTAAGGGGTGCTATGGATATGCAACCTACTATTCATTTACCTTTAAGGCCAATTCATATACTTAGTATACTTGCAATTCAAATTTCACATTTAGTTATCAATTGAAGCACTTAACTTAGGCAGGTCATGTGGTGAGAATACATAGTACTTTCCATTATGATAATAACAATATAAATCAATCCATTTAATATAGAAAATATTACCCTTATATTGGTCAAGCCAAGGCACACCCGAACAGTAGCGCAAATGCGTCAAAACACTAAACAACAATTATGGAATAACCTTAAACATGTAAAGGATTTAGTTGTGGTCATAAACACAAAAAATTAATCCCATATTTTTAAAGATCATAACAACATAGTTCTAATTATTATAAACATTGCATATAAATTCTATAAACGGCACCCGGTGAAATCGGTGGGCCCCAAATGACAAACCCAAAATCGACAAACTCTAGGGATGAGTTATAGAACACCCACCTTAGGCTTGTACGACTCTAATCCTATGGTATTGGCCCTTTATTTGGATTGGATCAGAGTAGATATAAAAAAATATAAAAATTCTCATACCTCGATATCTTGGTCAAGAGAAAAACAGAGAGAGAATGGCTCAAGAGGACTCGAGTACTTACCGTTGCGTATCCAACGTGATGAAAAAAATATTTATCAGATCCTAGATGATGGAGATATTTTAATCCCAAGTTTAGATCTTCAAAAAGATCTAAATAGAGAGAAAAAGGGGTTAATCCCACTGGTTCTTGTATTAGGAGGAAGAAGGATGATTAACAGATCATTAAGGGAAAAATTATAAATTTACCTAGAAAATTAGCCTGTACATGGTTTTTCAAAACATTTTGACAAACTATGTGAGGTTTTATGGGTAGAAGGGGCAAATTTCATGGTTAGGCTGCATGACCCTACAAAAACTATGTGATGTGGTTCTGTCTAGAAATGTCAATCTGCACGGTTATCCAAACTGTGCACCAACCATGCACTAACCGTGTGACCTGTCTAGTTTTCCCAAAAACATGGGTTTTGGACTTTGAAATTTCATTTTAAACACTTGAGACCTTTACTAACCTATTATGCATACATATTAGGTCTAAAATAAATATTTAGACTGAAATTTAAAGGATCTATATCTGAGTGAAAAACTGGGTTCTTACAATCTTCCCCCTTAAAAGAACTGGTCCCTGAATTCACCTTCTAAGGTTGGAGAAACATTGTATCAGAACAACTTTTTCCGTTGGGCATGTATGTCAGCTTCCCTCTCCCAAGTCCCATCCTGTACTCAACCATGCTGCCATAGCACCCGTACTAGAGGGATAGATCAGCCTCAGAGAGCCTTCATGCTCCAATCGATGATGCGTACTGGATACTCCTCAAAGGAAGCATCGACATCTAATTCCACTTCCTTAGGATCAAAAGTATGAGATGGGTCAGCATGATACTGGAGAAGCTATGAAACATGAAATACATCATTCATGGCATGATGCCTCTAAGGTAGTAGCAACTGATAGGATACCAGCTCGACTCTCTCTAGAATTTCAAAAGGCCCTACAAAACAAGGTGATAACTTTCCCTACTTTTGAAACCATCTATGCCCTAGCCTAGGTGATACCTAAAAGAAAACACGATCCCTGACCCCAAGATCAAGATGTGATCAACATAGATCAACATAAGATTTCTGTCTAGACTGAGCAGTAGACATATTCTTTCTGATCAGCTGAAACTTATCTAAAGTCTCCTGAACAAGACGAGAACCTAGTAGGGATGGCTCACCCACATCTAGCCAGCACAAGTGTGAATGGAATTGCCTACCATATAAGAAAAAAAATGACCCATCTAAATTTTCACATAAAATCTATTATTACAGAAAAAATCAATGAGAGGGATATTCTTCTCCCAAGAACCATCGAAATCAAGGACACATGCTCAGAGCATATCCTATAGAACTTGTATTGTCCGTTCTGAATGTCCATTGGTCTGAGGGTTAAAAGTTATTATTAGAAGCACCTATGTCCCCATATCCTTCTGTAATCAATTCTAGAATTGTGATGTGAAATGAGCATACCTATTTGGAATGATAGTACATGGAACCCCATGTAGTCGTATGATCTCACAGAAATACAGTCTTCCCAGCCCATTGACCGAGAAAGTATACCAAATAGGAATGATGCAGAATGATTTCATAAGTTGTTAAATGACTACCCATATAGAATCTCTACCCCTTGGAGACCTAGGTAAAACTACTATAAAATCCATAGAAACATATTCCCATTTCCATTCTGGGACTCGAAGTGGATGTAGAAAGCCTGCAGGTCTCTGGTGCCCCACCTTCACCTGCTAACAGGTGGAACACCTAGTGATAAAACCTACTATCTGATGTTTCATCCCATGCCACCAATACTAGTGTCACATATCTCGATACATCATGGAGATGCATAGATGAACTTCCCACTGATAAGTGTGGGACTCTTTCACCAACTCCTCTCTCATATCTGTAGGAACCCAAATATGTCCACATAGACACAGGATGTCATATCTATGCACATACCAATCTAGTGGCGGGTTATCTCTTGATATACTCTCATGGATAACTAAGAATTCAAGATCTAAAAATTATACACTTTTCACCTTCTCAAGGAGGGAAGAGGTAACTATCAAGGATAAGAGATAAGACTAATCGTGACTATCATGGAACTCTAGATGCAGCTCAGAAAATAGGTCCATTAAATTCCATTCATCACTGGCTTCGCATACGGCCTATGCTTGATTTTTCTGACTTAGTGTATCTACAACCACATTTCCCTTCCTAGGAATATAGGCAAGATAAAAATCAAAGGATTGTAGATATTTAAACCATATCCACTATCTGAGGTTTAAGTCACACTGAGAAAAGATATATTTGAGGCTTTTTGGTCTGTGTACACCACAAAGTGCTCACTGAATAGATAATGAATCCAAAAACGTAAGGCATGGACAACTGCTTCTAGCTCAAGGTCGTGCATTGGGTAGTTTATCTCATGAGGTATTAACTACCAAGATCCATACTCAATAACTTTGTCCTCCTCTATCAGTACTACTCCTAGGACGATGTCTGATGCATCACAGAAGATGGTATAACCTATACCTGGCTCAAGAAGAGTTTGAATAGGTCCCGAAACAAGCCTCCCTTTCAGCTCTTGAAAGGATTTATCACATGCTTATGACCAAAGTAACTTGACACCCTTCTTTGAAAGATTGGTAATAGGTGAATCAAGGTGTGATAAGTCTTATATGAAACACCTGTAATATCTATCCATCCCTAAGAAACTCTGCATATCAAACACATTCTTGGGATTCTACTAGGAAACTACAATACTAACCTTTTCTAGGTTAATAGATACTAATAATTCTGAGATTATATGACCCAATAAGTGGAATTTTTTGATCTAGAAGTGGAACTTATAAATCTTTTCATAAAGATGATGCTCTCTTAGTGTTCTCAGAACGATCTCAAGATGTTTGGCATGGTTGCTATGAGTGTGAGAATATACCAAGATGTCGTCCACAAAGACTATGACAAAAGAATCCAAATAGGGGTGGAAAACCTTATTCATAAGATCTATGAAAATGGTGGGTGTGTTCATAAGACCAAACTACATAACAAGGTACTCATATAGACCAACCCACTATAGAAAGATGTATGTGGTATGTATGACAATCTAAATCTCACTTGATGATAACCCGATCTCAGGTTGATCTTAGAGAAGACCTTTGCTCCTCGAATCTGGTCAAAGAGATCATCTATTCAAGGAAGTGGATACAATTTCTTAACCGTAAAATGGTTCAACCTTATGTAATCCATGCATAGACATAAGTTTCCATCTGCCTTCTTGGAGAAAAGCATGGGTGAACCCCAAGAGGATGTACTAGGACGTGTAAAACCTTTGGCCTCTAAATCCTCTAATTGCCTCTTAATATGTTGAATCTATGTAGGTTCCATACTATATAGAGGAATGGACACTAGAGATGCTCCTAGAACAACCTCAATAGTAAAATCTACCTCTCTCTCAGGAGGTGATCCAGAAAAAATTGTTGTGAAAGGCATCCCTAAAATGATCCACTACTGGAGGGAAATAAAATTGACGTAAAACCTAATACTTTATGAAGATATTTTCAATGTGGGAAGTCACTCCACCTATCCCATGATGCTCTGGTATAGATCTACCATCCTGGACATCCCACTCACCCTTATGTAGATAAATTATACTCTATGGAGATGTAAATGATACCCTATGATGATAGAAGTCTACAAAATCATGATGATGAACTAACCAGTCCACCCCGAGTATGATGTCGAAGCCTGTCACCTTGAGAAAAAAGAGGTTACATAGGAAAGGGTAACTACCTGCCTCAAGTGTATAGTCCATAAACTAGTGTATTCCCTCTGCTCATACCCCTAATAGCATATATAGGTTCATTAAACTATAGTGATATTATATCTCTAGTTTGAGACTCTCCATGATAGATACAAAGATAAAAGAGTTTGAAGAACCTATATCAAATAAAGAAGATACTATAGTAGATGACACAAAAATAGTACCTCATACTATAGATGGTCTCTCAACCTGATCCTCGAGTATCAGTTGTAGTGCATGCAATTGGTATGATCCACATCCCTATGAAATAGATGGACTACCATGATCATAACCGCTCTATTGGTGCTGCTGGTGATCAGGGGTCTGGCTACCACAACCATGACCTCCTCCTCAGATAGACCTATTGGTGCTATTCCAACTCCTTACCTGATGAACGCAAAAGAAATTGTTCCTGAAGGCGGATTCGATGCATATCCTTTTCCACTCAAAGTTGGTGTAAAGGTCCTACAGAAATGCTAGATATGCCCCATACATTCACAAACCCATCACTACATTAGGTCTCTATCACATTGAGGCTTCTTGTGCCCCATCATCCACATTGACGACACTCTATAGAGATATAGAAACAGACACTCTGGTTGTCACTGCCCTAACGAGAAATATCAAGGGAATGCTTCCTACCATCAGAAGAAATACTAGATTGACATGACACTGGTCCTCTATGCCTGATACTATTTTCATCCCTTAGGTTACACTTAGTGATAAGATCCTGATTGACTATTGTAGAAAAATTAGGTAGGTGAAAGAAATTCACCTGCATATGTATGACATACTGGAGCCCATCCTCATAATTTCTAGCATGTGAAAGACTATCACCATATAGAAGTGGTGAAAAACTCCATAACTCTATGAAACATGATGAATATTCCATAACTAACATAGAACCATGCTTGAGATTCATGAACTCTCTAGATCTATCAGCTCTCAACATCTGAGGGAATAAATGATCATAGAAAGCAGTTTGGAAATCAACCCATAACATGCCCTAATGACGACTGGCCTGGGTAATCACATCCCACCAATGCTTAGTTGAATCCCGAAGCATGTATGTATAAATATCTACTCTTCACTCTAGAGGAATATCCAGATTCTCAAATATAGATAGGGTGGCTTCAAGCCAAGACTCAACAGCTTGTGGACCTCTATCCCCTTAAAAGGTAGAAGGATGCTATTGATAGAACTCATGAGTCAGATCAGTCATCGTATGTTCAAGCCACAAAGCACCATGCATGGACTGCATCATATGTAGGAAACTATAAAAAACTTGGGCATCAATGCCCAAATTAGGTACAATAGGCAATGCCTCAAGTGGAACTCCTAGAGGTAAGACTAACAGCTTTGGGCCCACCACATCAATAGCATGGTCGTCGTTACCCTCCTGGCATATGACATAAGGATGTCGTGGCATCATTAATATATAATTTCCAAAAACACACCTTAGAACAAGCTTAATAATAAAGAAAGCATCACTAACAGAAGATGAACGTAAGAAAACACACTACCCAAGGTATAATACCCAAACTACCCACTTAGAAAACCATGTATCAGTAAGTTATCAAGTAAAAGTTTCATTTAATTTTACATTTAATCACTAGGTTTACTCCTAAACATTTCATAAATATGAGAAGGATGGATAAGGATGTATAACCATTTCATTTTAGATGGAATGATTCACTTTATAATGGATAATCATTTATGGTGAATTAGTTCCCATACACCTATCACTAGAAATGACACCTATTTATTTATAACAGAATGGTTCGACTCGGTAAATTAATCATCCCAACCCATGAGGGCCTATAAACCTCATGAATTGAGACATGATATCACTCAATCACAACCAAGAGTAATACAAGCATAAGATAACTATCACAACATCACTCAGAAATCATAGGCATATCAAGCAATGAAAAGTAGTGAAATGAACCTATATGAAATAGAGATATGCATGGAATGTGAATTCTAGGTGCCTATAATGATGCATGTAATAATGATCCTTGAACTAATATCATCAAGCCAAGGATTAAAGAAAATACACAAATAGAGTAATAATAAAAAACACCACACAACATATGTATCACCCAAAAGTGAAATAATATCAACTGTAATAGGAAAAAGAAGGAAAACAATTACAATTTAGGCAACTTGGTTTTTACCTTGAATATCGGTTCACGACGACCAAGCACAACTTATGACCAAGTCCCAAGAATTCATAATATCTAATATATTGTCTCCAAATATTAAATCAATAAAGTAGACCACATTTGATACTACTTTGTGACATTTGGACCCGGATGCCACTCAACGGGTGCCCAGAGCCCAGTGGGCCACATGGCCTCAAGCGCATCTCCCCGAATGCCAGAGGCTTCCGAATAGCAATGAGGGTCTAGGATGTTTCCTTGGGGATACTATTACCTCATTACCAAAGTATAGAAAAACATATGTGAGTAAATATAGGTAAATAGAAGAATAAATATAAGTAAACATAAGGCACATAAAAAAATAGAGACAATAGTAACAATAACTGAAACAACTAGAATATCATTAAAAAACTAATGATATCTCATGTCACTATAAAAATAGAAAAAATGGATACACTAAAGTAGACATAACATGTTCCAAAAAAGTATAAAGGAATCAAGAGACTATCCCAAGCATCCCGAGCTCCGTTTAGGTCATCTATTACTAATCTTTATACTAAACAATAAGCAATCAAGTGTTCGAATCCATATGCTTCCATTTTTCAACACCTGCAACCATGTAATCTACCCCAGGTACCAAACGGAGATTGGAGAGGGTGTGATATAAATCTTAGTGGGACACCACCAACATTTTCTATAACATCCGGCCCGTGTAATGGAAATGTAGCGGTGTGCAAGTATGAATATATAATGTAAAGTAGTATAATGTAACTAAATACCCAAGTACCTACTTCAGCCCTCAGCTGGTTTCTGAACATGTCAACAATTCATTATTTGACTATTACCAATTTATAAATAAGTCACATGTTAATAATAGCGAAGGTTCCAAGATGTAACAAGGAAACCTATACTGATCTTTCATAGTGAAGTCCCAAGGTAATAACCTAGGTGACATAGACCTCAAGGGTCACCGACTCAGTAATAACTGTATCCTAGAATGGGTAAGATTTAATCCAAGGAGCATGTTCTAAGTCATTCCAGAATAATGTTCCTACCAAATCTAAGGTGATTGTACAAGGTAAAATGGGGCTAAGTAGAGACAAGGCCCTATGGGATGTAACCATGGCACCAACCTTTCAAAGCTAGATCCACAGAGTGTATCCAAGGCATCCTGTAATGATATGAAAGGGATCCTACAGTGTCATACTGGGAATCCAAAGAAAAAAAAGGATTTATATCTAGGTGGGTATCAACCTATTCAAGCCATATCCTTAAATCGGAACAGGATTACCGAGTGCTCATGACATTCTCCAATCAGAATCCAAGGTGATCTTGAGTCAAACCATTCCTGTTTAAGTATGAATTCATGTAATATTTCATTCAATTCAAGCCTTTCCTTTCATTAGTGTGATAAGGTCAAGTAGAATTCAAACTTTTAATCAAGTCATTTGGTTCAAGCCTTTCCTTTCATTAGTGTGACAAGGTCAAGTAACATGCAACCATTCATTTAATCCATTTAAAGAAAATTACATATTCAAGGTTCATTCTTCTACCTTCCATTAATGTGGTAAGGGGTGTTATAAATATGCAACCTACTATTCATTTACCTTTAAGGCCAAGTCATATAATTAGTATACTTTCAATTCACATTTCACATTTAGTTATAAATTGAAGTATTTACCTTATGCGGTTCAAGTGGTGAGAATACATGGTACATTCCATTATACCAATAATAATATAAATCAATCCATTTAATAAAGAAAAGATTACCCTTAGAGTGTTCAATCCAAGTCACACCTAAACGGTGGCACAAATGTGTCAAAACACTAAACAACAATTATGTCATAACCTTCAACATGGAAAGGATGTAGTTGTGGTTATAACCACAAAAAATTAATCACATATTTTTAAATAGCATAATCATAAGTTTTTAATGATTATAAACATGGAACATAAATTCTATAAACAACACCCAATGAAATCAATGGGCCCCACACAACAAATACAAAATCAACAAACTTTAGGGATGAGTTATAGACTACTTACCTTAGGCTTGTATGACTCTCCTCCTCCGGTATTGGAACTTGATTTGGCTTGAATCGGAGTAGATCTAAGAAAAATAGAAAAAAACTCATACCCCGATATCTCAGTCGATAGAAAAAGAGAAAGATAATAGATCAAGAGAACTCGAGTACTTACCATTGCACATCCAACGTGACAAATGAAAGCTTGATCAAATCTTGGATTATGGAGATATTTTAATCCAAATTTAGATATTCAAAATGCTCTAAATAGAGAGAAAAGGGGTCAATCCTGTTGGTTCTTGTATTAGGAGGAAGAAGAAGGATTAATAGATCATTAAGGGAAAAACTGTAAATTTACCCAGAAAATTATCCTGTGCACAATTTGAAAAACTGTGTGCAAACCGTGCAATGTTTTCTAGGTATAAGGGGCACATTTCATGGTTAGGCTGCACAGCCGTGCACAAACTGTGCGAAGTGGTTCTATCCAAAAATTTCAATATGCACGGTTAACCAAATTGTGTGCTAACCATACTACCTATCTAGTTTTCCCAAAAAGACGGGTTCCAGTTTTCGAACTTTCCCTGGACACCCCTGAGACCTTTACTAACCCATTAGAAATCCATATTAGGTTTAAAGTAAAGATTTAGACCGAAATTTAAAGGATCCGTACATGAGTGAAAAATAAGATTCTTAGATTAAATCTTATTGGATTATGGGATTTATAATATTATCATCTTATATTATAAATTATATAGTTTTTGAGCCACTTGAACATGAGTAAGACAATTATAATATTTAAATGTTTAGAAAAATTACAAGTGTGCCACTCCCCTCACTTATAAAAGAGATCCTCCTATTCTCTCTTACTCATATATTTTTAGAACTCTATCTTTGACAATTCATACCTAAATATATCCCCAAAATTAATCTCCATGTCCTATAGTTCCTAGTGTCACAAAAAACCAACCTAATAGACTTAAGGTGTAATCTAAGGGAATTTTTCTAAAGTGGTATAATTATTCACCATGTGCTTAATGTCTATTTCTAATTCCACATCATTAAAATATTATTTAACCAAGGTGAAGTAACAACATCAATATCTTCCATATATTAAATTTTTTATTATTATTAAGGTACAAACCTTTTTCATATCCTTTTCCATCATATTATAAATGATAACATCGCTCGTGCATATGTGTGGATTACCACCTCCATGAAGCGATGCATTTATTTTTACATCACCATCTCACAAGGATGGTTATTATGATGATTTAAAGAATTTATATGGTATTAATGACATAAATATTATTCTATAAATATAATATATTACTTACCTTCTTACCCTTTCATTCTTTGGAAAATGATAACGTCGCTCATGCGTACTTGTGGACTACCACCTACACAAAGTGATGTGATTGGTTTTTTCATGTTCTCCATTCATGAATGGTTATAAAATTGAATTGAATTTATAAAAATTATAATTATTTCATTATTTATATTCTAAATATGATGGAATAGTGACCCCTTTGACCATGTTCTACCAACCAATGTTTTTTGGGATTATAAACTGAATGTCCTGAAAACTCCCGACATGAGCATAAGTAATTTAAAAAATATATAAGGCATGGTAATAAAAGAAATAAAAAGTATAATAATAAGAGAATAAATCTTTAAAAGTTTTTTAATAAATTATAAAAATGATATAATTTTATTATACATGAGTTAAAGTATGTACATGGAGAGTCATGCTTGAGGTAAGGAATTTTTCTTTAAAACCATATTTAAAAAGTTTTAAACTTTTTTATTTTATTTTTACTCTATATACCTGTTATTTAAAATGTTTTAGGTATATTATTAATATAATTAAATGTATTTTTAAATTCATTTTAACCCATGTTTTAATTTCTTTATGAAGGTTTTGAAATTACACTCTTAAACATTTTCCAAATTGTTTATTTTTTTTAAACTTTTTACAAAAGCATGAAATGAATATTTTTGTAACATATATGGAATAAGTATAATTTACCAACACCATGAATTTTATTATTTAATAAACTTACACTATAAATTTTCATGGTTTTTCAATGAATATCATATTTCCCATTCTTTTGGGAATTTTTCATTCTAAGTGTATTTTAATGAATATAGATTTTTATCCTTAATTTCACATGAAGCTCGAAAGTGAATTTTCATATGTGTTAAAATGAATATTTTATGATATTTTATGATGTAAATTAAATTTTATATGTGTTTTATGTATGTTATTGTACTTTTAAATTGTTTATAATAATGGATGGGCTCGATATTTGTCTCCAATGCATTGTGTAATGATTATGTTCTTCGGGGAATTATATTGGAATTAACTGAGTAAGTTATTCTATTTATAAGAGTTATTATAAGAGTGATTGTAATAGTGATATAAATATGTTTTCCTAAGGAACCTATATTAATATTATATTATTTAAAATGGGTTTTCTTAGAAATATTTTTATTTTATAATGTAATCTAATGAGATTACATTTAAAGGATATTTTATGACCCTTTAAGGGTGAAAAGTATGTTATTAAGAAAATGTTTTAATGAGTACCAATGTTTTACAAGAAACACTATTGATTATTATTTTTCATTTCATATTTATTATGATATGTTTTATAAAAATATTGGGTCAATGAAGCTTATTTCATGAGTAATAAAATGATTATTTTTACTCAAAGTTAATTATTTAAAAGGGAAAAATTTATTTTTTGATAATATGATTTAAAAAATGGACCAATGGGTTTATTTATATTTATATTTCTTAATAATATTTTTTATTATCCCAAGTATTAAAATGTTTTTCATAGGGCCTAAATATGAGTAGAAATTATATTAAGGTCTAACTTTCCTCTAGGGATTCAACTTTAAAGAAGCGAACATGATTTTCAATGAAACTAGAGTTTAAATTTAAGTATCACATTTTTGTAGAAAAATAATATTGAGTAGAAGAATCCAATTTTTATTTTAATGGTTTGATATGTAAGTGTTTTTACTAATTTTCTAAGACCCTAAATTGAAAAGATCCTCAAAATGTAATAAATCACAACCTTAGTTATAAATTATATAATTAAGGTTTGTTTAAGTTAGAGGGTGTTATATTTGTTATCAGAGTAGAGTTTTAGATTACTTTAGAGGTTATGATGTTATTAAGAAAATTAATTTAAGGGATATTAATATATGGATTTTATTATCATGGGAAAAATTTAGGATTTTTTATGTTGATTCATACAATATGTGCATGTTTTAGAATGGTTTTCCATAGACAAAATAAGGTGAATTAAGTGGAAAGGAATCACCAGGATAATTCAATTCTGAATCAAAAACCTAGAATGGTTATAATTGGATTAGAACAATTTGTAGTTATGTTAACTTAGTTGATGCAAGATATTAATAGTGGGTCCCATTCTAAATATTGATCAAACTATCCTTATAAGAACATGTCTATAGTGGAACATTTCATGAAACAATACCCTCTAACATTTGGTGGAACTTCATATCCAGTGTTAGATGAAGGATGGATAAATTATATGGAAAATATATTTGATGTTTTGGGTTATTTTTAACATCAAAAGTTAATTATTTCTATTTATTTTTTTGAAGGTGAAGTCGATCAGTGATGGTAACCGATTAAGAATACCATGGAGAAAGATGATATTGATTCCATAGAGTGAAAACCATTTAAAGTTCTTTTCCTTGAGAAGTATTTTTCTAATTTTGTTTTAATTAGGATGGAAATGAAAGTTTTGGAACTAAATAAAAATGAGGATAAATCTATTTCCACCTATGAATTAAATTTTACTATATTGGTTGACTATGCACCACATTTCATTCTATACCATAATATTAAAATTGATAGGTTTTACTTAGGATTCCAAGTTTTCAAATAGATTTAGACTCTCATGAATTTAAAATATATAAAGAAGTTGTATGAATTTATATAAGGTCGAGATTTAATCATTTTAATTTTACAATAATAAATATAAGAATAGGTCTAGGTGGAAATAAATGTGAAATTACCCATTGAAAAAATATGAATTTAAGAGGTATAAATTTACCTCTTGTGATAAGTGTGGTAATAAGAATCTTGGGGAGTGTATTATGAAATATAGAAAGTGTTATTGATATGGAATTCCAAGAAATTTGGATCATGACTTAAAATAAGAAAGTATGGGATATGATCAAACCAAATATTATAAGTCGGTACTGATATGTTTTAAATGCAATGAGATGGGCCATTATGCTAATGTGTTTCTGAAGAAAAACACGAATTATGGGAATTATCAAAACCATAATTAGAAGGGTGTGGAAAAGTCATTCATGAATAACTTGGAAAATATAGGACCATCAAATTAAGTAGTGACATGTACATTAATTGTTTAGTCATATTATGCTAAAGTATTGTTTGATTAGGGGTCTATAAATTCTTCTATTTCTAGGGAATTTACTGGTAAAATGGAAATATCACCTCAATAAATAGAGAAATAATTTTTAATAAAAACTCATGGTAGAATTATTAAGGTAATAAATATTTATAGTAATATTCATATTATTATCTATGGGATTATTTTTCATAAAAATATTATTTTATTTCCCATAGTAGAGTTTGATGTTACTCTAGGTATGAATTGACTTTCAGTTTATCATTCTAAGATAGATTGCAGAGTTAAGAAAGTTATATTCAATTTTCAAAGTGGGTTTGAATTTTTATATAATAACGAGTTTATACATATGATAATATATCATGAAGATGAGAAACTAATTAAATATAGAAATGAAATTTATCTTTCTCATATTTTCAAAAAGGGAAGTAGTTTAGATTAGTGATGTACCAATAGTAAATGAATATGTGGATGTATTTCTAGATGATTTTACCTTTGTTATTCCTAATCATGAGTTTGAATTAACTATTTAATTATTTCTATAATCTAATATAATTTAAAAATCCCCTTATCTAATGGATATAGTAGAGTTACTAGAATTGAAAAAGTTGTTACAAGAGTTTCTTGAAAAGGGATTTATTCATCTTAAAACTTCACTATGAGATTCTCTTATTTTGTTTTTTAAAAAGAAGGATAGTTCAATGAGTATTTTTATTGATTATGGACAACTCAATAACATTATTATTAATAAAAAGTATCTATTTCCTCATAAATATGAATTGTTTCATTAGATATAGGGAGCATAATATTTTTCAAATATTGATATTAGGTTTGGATTTCATCAACTGGAAGTAAAGGATGAAGACATTTCAAAGTTGAAATTTCGTACTCGGTATGCAAATTATGAGTTTGTGGTTATGCCTTTAGGGTTGACTAATGAACCCATTGTATTCATGGATCTTATGAATAGAGTTTTCTTTTAGTATTTGGATAAATGTGTGGTTGTATTTATTAATTAAATTATGGTTTATTCTAATAGTTCTTCGGATTATAAAATACATATAAGGATTGTTTTTCAAACTTTAAAAGAAAAAAAGTTGTATGGAAAATTCTATAAATGTTAATTTTGGTTATAAAATATTTATTTTTTTTGAAATATTGTCTTTAAAGATAGAATAACTATTTTTCATTTTAAAACTAATATGGTTGAAGAGTTTCTAAGACCTAAAAGTGTCACTAAGATTTGAAGTTTTCTTATATTAGTGGGCTACTACTGATGATTTATTTAAAACTTTGCTCTGTTATTTAACCCACTAACTAAGTTAACTCTAAAAAGAGTTAAATTCATCTTGAAAAAGGAATGTGATGAATATTTTCAGAAATTTAAAAAATATTGTTTAATGCTACAATATTTTCTTTTCTATATATAAATGGTGATTTTATTATCTATAGTGATTCTTCTTTTAAGGGGATTGGTTATGTCTTGATAAAAAATGATTGGGTAATTTCATATTCATCATGCCAATTAAAAATCCCTGAATGGGAATTACCCCACACATAATCTTGAACCAGTTTTATATGTTTTTTCTTTAAAAAAATAGATACATATTTTATATAGGGTGAAAAGTAAAATATATATTGACCATAAAATCTTGAGGTATATATTTTCTAAAAAAGAGTTGAACATTAGGTAGATAATATAGTTTTAACTGATAAAGGATTACAATTTCAAAATTTAATATCATCCAGGTAAAGAAAACTAGGTAGCTAATGCCTTGAGATGAAATGATAGTGTGCATCATTAGCTATGCTACATTTGTTACAGTATCCTTTGGTTAATGGTTTAATGAATGATGGACTAGAAATCATGGATATAGGAACTCCAATTTTTTTTTATTCAGGTGTTAGTGTAGTCATACTTGTTAGAAAAAATTCATAATTCTCATAAGGAAGATTGATGTTTTCAATAAAGAGTAGAGTTGGTTAATAAGGGTAATTTTCATGAAATTATATTTGAAAAAGAAGGCTTTATAAGATTTATAAAGTGTTTGTGTGTGCCATGTGATCCTAGTTAAATGTAATTTCCTAACATAGGATACACTAAATGGTGGCTTGATTCTGTGGGTCACATGGAATCTAGAACACTGCCTTATACACAAGAGGTAGATGACTATAAGCGAGGGTATATGGTGGTATAGCCAGGAGACTATAACCTCTGTTATCAAAGTGGTGTAACAGTAAAAATAAGTAAATAGAAAGAGTGAAATCATATGGGATAAATAACAATATAGTAAAAATAAGGACAATAATAAAAAATAAAAGTATAAACATCTAAGAAACTGTAATAATAATCAAATCCATAAGTTGAGTCATATACAAATGATGTCATGTCATACTGATATACAAAAAATGGGGACACATGGGATAACAAGTGCAAACATATAAAAAATTCTAATCATATACAAAATAATGAAAAGGAATATCCACTGGAATCATGAGCATATGATTATTCCTCTTCTCCCATGATCCCATGTTATAAGAAAAATAGATCTAACATTTATGACCAGGCTCATGCCCTTGTCAATACCCACAACCATAAATCTTGATTGGGTGCCAACGATGGCCCAAATAGGGTGTGAGATAAACTCAATAGGCCACCACCAATAGTTTCTATAATAATCCAGTCAGTGTGTATAACATAGCAATATGAAAGTATAATAGATAATAAAAGATGCTAAAAATAAATACTAGTCGGATCGGGTTCTTGTAGGACACATGGAAGACTTTACCTACTTCAACATATGCCAGAATAAGTCAGATCTTAGTATACCATGTACAACCATTTATAAGTAACTATACATAATATGTATATAAACTATATATATGAGGACATATATAGGAATATACATATATACTAGGTTCTATCTAGACTTGTGGTGTAACTCAGGCCTCCATACATAGTCTAACGAGCCATAAGCTCTATTAAGGGAACTAGACCTGAATCTCATAAGAATGTGAGACATAATGTGAATCAATCAAAATGGTGGGGTGAGTTTTAATGCCTAAAAAATAATGCAAGGGAATGTAGAACATCATTTCCATCATCTAAGTAAACGGTGTGAGATGCCACACTCGAAATCCAATGTAAGGTAATGTGAAACTCCATGCTCAATAAGTCATTTAACCTTTTTCCATTGACCAATATCTATGCTATAATTATAATAATCATGAGGCATCACCTTTTAAGAACCTATATTCATTTAACCCAAATAACCATGGGTGTAAAAAGTTTTCAAATTCACTTTTCATATATTATACATTATGTGTCCTTTCCACTCACTTTAATCAATTTAAATTAACCATTTTACATTTAATAACCATAGTGAATCCAATTTAAGGTTAATCCAAACCACTTAGGATGCAGTTGGCCAATTAAAAATCTATATTAAGGAGGTTAATTAGTTCAACACAACCAAAGGGGTGGAAATAAATAAGGTAGACATCCTATAATGGTTTAACATAGGTCTACAATAGTATCATAATGTGGTGCAATTAATTATAAAGGTAACACACATTTTTAGGAAATGTTTGTAAAGTTTTGGCATGCGACACAATGACATATTCTATAAAACACCTAAAATTTTAGGTCAAATTACTAGATCACCGACCTTAGGCCCGTGGATGAATCCTCATCCGATATCGGCTTCAAGATTGAAGTAGAACATAAGAAATTTACAAAATAGACAAATTCCCTGAAAATAGAGTACATGTGCTCACACTAAAATAGCACATGAGATGGAAAGAGAAACTAATAAATGAAGGAAGAGTATTAAATCTATTACCATTTTCTATCCAACGCATCTAATAAAAAAGTAAATAGAGATAAAAAATAAGACAATCAAAAATCCTAGGTGAAGTCTTGAGAGAGCTCTCACAAGATGAGAGGAAGTTGTTCATCCACAGGAGAAGAAAAAAAGGAGGAATATTTATAAAGTTTTAATATAAATAGGGTAATTTAACCTTCATGAAAGAGTCACATGATTTGGCCTCATAGTTGGCCAAACCGTACACCAACCATGTGGCATATACTACCCAAGAAACCCTCTCACATGGGCTAGGTGCACGATTTGTATAACCATGCATAGCCCATGTGAATTGCTTGTGTTCATTTTCTGAGACAAGGTTCATGAACATGTGTCCTGGTTTTCATGATTTAGTCTAACTGTGTGACCCTATAAATCCATTTGAAACACCCCACATAGTTCTACCAAATCATATGGGACCGGGCACACATTTTGGGAAAACCATGTGCCTAGCCTGATTCCTCCAAAACTTGGAGATCCAGGATCTAAAAAAGTCATATAAACTCCTAATACCTTCATTAGTACGTGAGGCATACTCACTAGGATAAAAAATAATTTTAGTTGAAAAAAATGATTCATACCTACATAAAAATCCAGGTCATTATTACCTCCCATAGTTAAAGAAACTCATCCCCGAGTTGGACTTTTGAGGTTGGTAAGGAATAATTTGAGAAAAACTAGAACCACTGAGAATGTACGTTAGTTTCCCACTCCCGGCTCTCATCCTATACTCATCTATAATTCAATAAAACCTATACCAAAGGAACTGATATGACTTAGAGAGTCTTCATGATCATTTCCATGATGCACACTGGGTACTACTCAAAGGAAGCATCCACATCTAACTCAACCTCCTTGGGAAATAAAACATGTGATGGGTCTGGATAATACTGATCAAGCTGAGACATGTGAAAAAATTCATGTATATAATAGTATCTTTGAGGAATTTCTATCCTGTAATCCACTGTTCTGAACCTCTATAAGATCCCAAAATGTCTAATGAATCTCAGAACTAACTTACCTTACCTTCTTATCCATCTGTGACCCATCCTGGGTGAAACA
The DNA here is from genome assembly GCA_963277665.1 of Viscum album. Taxonomy (NCBI): domain Eukaryota; kingdom Viridiplantae; phylum Streptophyta; class Magnoliopsida; order Santalales; family Viscaceae; genus Viscum; species Viscum album. The sequence goes on along the minus strand of OY728135.1, from coordinate 1,898,067,428 downwards.
CACAAGAAAACCCAATCCGCAACCTCAAACTCAAGAGGTCATCTATGATATTTGGCATAATACTACTGCCTAGATTGAGTGGTCATCATGCACTTCTTGATTAACTGAACCTACTATGAAGTCTTCTGAATGAAATGTGGTCCAAGCAATACTGACCCTTCCTCTAACCATCACATAGGTGATTAACATGAATTACCATATAAGGCCTCTTAAGGATCCATCTTTATGGTATCTTGAAAGATATTATTGTAATCAATATTAACTAGGGGTATATGTCTCTCTCAAGAACCCCAAAATTCAAGGAAACATGCACATATCATATCCTATAACACTTGAATCATGTGCTCTATCTTTCCATCGGTCTGAGGGTGATAGGACATGCTTAGATAAACCTATGTACCCAAAGAATTCTACAAAACTTTCTGAAACCATGACATGAAATGGTCATCCATTCCTAATATGATAGAATGTGGAGGTCCATGAAGGAGTATGATCTCCCTAACGTATAGCCTCCCTAGATCTTCTACTGAGAAGGTATCCCGAATAGGTAGGAAATGAGCGACCTTCTCCAATTGATCAATGATGATCCAAACTGCATCATTGCCTTGAGGTGATCTAGAAAAACTTACCATAAAATCCATGATAACGTCATCCCACTTCTACTTGGGAATGTACAATGACTATAAAAGGCCTGCCAATCTCTGATGTTCCTCCTTCACTTGCTAAAATGTGGAACACCAAGTAACAAAGCTAGATATATCTTGTTTTATATTAGGTTTAAAATACCGGTGATGTAAGTCTTGATACATTTTGGTGATGCCAAGATGCACTTCTCACATTGAGGCATGTGATTCCCACATAAAATCCTCTCAGATGTCTGCTAAAACCCATACACACCCATATATGTGAAAGGTCTCATCCTCATATACTATCTAACTAGGCAATTAATCCTCATCTAAAACAACCTATCTTAGTACTAGGCCCTCAGGATCTGAATGTTTCCTAAAATTTACTCATTCTAGAAGGGTATAGGTCACTGTTAAAGCTGGGAGGACTGTTCTCAAATGATTATACTAAACCTCAACATGTATCTATAAAAACAAGGCCATAATTTTCCACTCACCATTGGGATCCTGAACTGACTATTTCTATGTTTTTTATATCAAAGAATCATCTACTGCATTTCCTTTTTCAGGCATATAGACAAGCTCTAAATCGAAGGACTGCAGGTGTTCAACCCACCTATGCTGCATAAGATTTAAGTGGTGCTATGCAAAGATATAATTAAGGATTTTTTGATTTTTTAACACCATAAATATATCTCTGATAAAGTAATGTATCGAAAATCATAAAGAATGAACCACTACTACCAACTCATGGTCATGCATCAAGTATTTCCGCTCATGATCCCTCAATTTAAGGGACCAATACATTACGACTCATTTATCCTTCATTAGAACAGATCCTATCCCAATGCCTAATGTATCATAATAAATGGTATAAATCTTTCCTAGATCTGGAAGAATCAGGATTGGTGTGGAAGTCAACTTTACTTTCAATTCCTAAAATGCTCTTTTATAAGTTTTTTACCACACAAAATTCATACCCTTTTTAGTCAATCCCATAAGAGGCACTATTGGGCATGAAAAATCATGTATGAAGCATCTGTAATACCATTCTATCCCTAAAAAAATCCATATATAAAATAATTTCATGGGATTCTACTAGGAAACCACAACTCTCACCTTCTATGGGTCCACTAATACTACTAAATCTAAGATGATGTGACCTCAGAAGTGGACTTTGTCGATCCAAAAGTGGAATTTAGTGAGATTTCCATAAATCTAGTGCTTTATCAGTGTATTCAACATGATCTCAAGATATTGGGAATGGTTATGTTGAGTGAGAGAATATACCAAGATGTCATTCAAAAAGACTACCATGAATGAATCTAGATAAAGGTGAAAAAACGATTCATCAGGGCCATGAAAAAAACTGGTACGTTCATGAGACATAATGACATTACCAGGTACTCATAAAGACCATATCTTCTTTGAAAATCTATACATGGTATGTATAAATAACTAACATGCACCTGATGGTAGACCAACCTAAAATAAATATTTTAAAACACCCTCACTCCTCATAGCTGATCAAAGTGGCCTTCTATTCAAGGAAATGAATACCAATTCTTATCTATGAGCCAGTTCCTCCATCAGTAATCCATGAAAATCCTAAGGGTACTATGTGCCTTATTGGAAAAAAGGACTAGTGAACCCCATAGAGAGGTACTATGTCAGATAAAAACCTTAGTTTCCTAGTCATATAACTACGTATTGAGACCCAGAATCTCTATAGGTCCTATCTTGTAAGGATAAATGGACATTGGTTCCACTCCCCTCGTACAAAAAGACTTTTTATTTTATTAAAAGAAAGGATGAAAAGACAACAAAGATACAATTAAGAAGGTCTAACGTAATGAAGCCCTAGAGAATATTCTTGAACAAAGATGGTACCTTCAGGGAAAAAGGAACCTACACTAGATATAATAAGGAACTGGTCCTCCTGATATGCTCTAAATGCAAGAAAGTCAGCCACGACATTGCCCTCATTCTAGGTATGAAGGATGGACATGAAGTTGTTGATAAGATGCTTGCACCTTCTAATGGAGTATTCTATGGAACAAGGGATATGAACCTTACCTATAATTATATTATAGATAGTAAGAGAATCAGTCTTGACCTCCCTGATAGGAATATTTCTCTAATGGAAAAGAAGGAGGCCTGTGAGGATAATATGGGCCTCTGCTTGAAGGGAGTCACTATTACCATAGAAGGTAGAGAAATACTCTAGGCTAGAACCATTGGGATCTATGATCACTCCACCTCCCCTCATGTATCACATGTAACATGATCCGTCAGTGTTATGTTTATTAATCAAGAGAGGAGGATTCCAATTGACCCAATTACCCCAAACAGAAGTGCCAAGATGATCTGAGAGAGAGGAGGAACACATGGCCCTGATAGACGGACCCTCCGCTGCATCCTTGAACAACCTGTAGAAGTCCATAATGAGGATCCTAGTATTAAAGAGGATAACAGTGATGGTATGTGAAGAAGACAGATGCCGTGAGTCATTTTTGGTCAACTAGAGGACCCATCACCCATATGTTAGAATTAAAATTCTAGATTTCTGCTCAGGGCATGGACTAGTCACATTACTGAGCCATTTTTGGAGGAACAACACTGTAGAAGCAGCCTGTTATGAAACACCAGTGAATTGGATGAAGGATCCATTAGTGCCAATATTAGTACTAGATAAATAGTGAATTATACTTCTCTCATTGTAGGTATACCATAAAATTCATCAGGGAAGATATCATTGAAATGATCCACCATAGGGGGGAAATCGATATTACTCATTCCCTGATCATCTATGAAAATACTAGAAATATGAGCTATCAATCTGCCTAACCATTAATTATTAGGCTTAGCTCGAGTTTCATAAACGTCCCATTCTCCCCTTTAAATATATCTACCACCCTTTGGTGATGTAAACATCACCTTCCTGCAGTAACAGTCAATATGGGATCGATAGGGAACCAAAAATTCCATCTCAAGAATTACATCAAACCCTATCATGTCAAGGACAAAAATATTCCACACAAATAGATAACTGCCTATCTTAAGGGGACATTCCTTACATTAAAAAAACTCTCTTATTAGATACCCAATGGGGTATCGAGTGTTATGATGCCAAAAATGTACTCTATATCGAGGCTTATACTCTCTATAATTTCTTCATATATTAAAGAGAGTGATACAACTATGTTAAATAAAGAATAAAATAAAGTATAGGCTTCCAGAATAGTACCTAATACTATAGAAGGGTTGGTGCCTTGATCCTCTAGAATAAGTTGTACTATATGTAACTAACCCATTCCATGAACCTAAGTTATAACCTGACTACCCTAGGTAAACCTACTATGCTAGAACTATAAATCCTAAGTTTGGTTTTCCCCTGTCATGACTACCACCTCAGCCTGAGCAGCCATTGGTACTCCAACTACCTACTTGGTGAGGTAATACTGGCCCCTCTCTAGAACGTGGATCCTGTATAGATCATCTATCATTAGGAACTAGTAGAAAATTCCTATATAATATCTGAATATGACCCATCATGTCATAACCTCTTCAATTAACTAGATATCACATACACTGGATTTTCGCATGCCCTGAATTCCTATACCGGTGACATATAATGAAACTATCAATACGTTCTATCTGACTACCACTTCACCCATGAAAAACCTCAATGAAACACTTCCTTCTACTAGAAGAACCACTTCCAATTTTGAGTGATGAACCACCCTAGATCACACCTTCATCTTCCCTTAAATTCCATTCAGTAATGAGGGCGTAGTTGATGATCTCAAAAATAATAGTCAACCAGAAAACATTAACCTACAATCAGATGGTGTATACCATCATAAAATCACCTCATAGTCATGATCTCATCCCTAGTTAGAGTTGTTATGAATTGCTGAAGCTTGGTAAAATGGGTAGAATACTCTATCACAAACATAGATCCCCATTGAAATTTTATGATCTCTATAGCCTAGTCATCTCTAAATTTCTATGGAAAGAATTAATCATATAAGACTATCTAAAAATCCATCAAGATCATATCACGATGTTAGTCTATCTGGGTAATGATATCCCAACTTCACTTGGTAGAACCACATAACATATAAGTAGTGATCTTGAAACTCCTATCCAGAGGCATCTCTAGATGCTATAATATTTAAATCATGGACTCAATCCATGCATTATCATCCTGAGGGACATCATCAACCAAAAAAATAGATCAGTGCTTCTACTGAAACTCATATGTCAACATTAACATAGTCAGGGAAGGTCAAGCAACTCCTTTCATAGACTAAGTCATATGAAGGAAACCCTCTCAAAATTGGTACTTAGTTCCCATGTCAAGAATAGAAGGTGGAACCATAGGTGGCACTATAAGAGGTAACATTGGTGGCCCAGGGCCTACCACCTCCGAGGCATGGCCGTCACCATCCTCCTAGCGTACAAATTGATTTCATTACAGTGGAATGATTCTAAAATTCCCAATTCAAGCCTCATAAGATAATTTATTAGAAAAAGGATCACATATTTATAATAGGATAAGTATATATCCTTCCTATAGAAAAGGTCACACCTCTCTACCTACTCCAAAATCCATGTCTAGGTAATAAAGGAATACCATAATAGGCCATAAGAATCATAAGAAACACTCCCAACAACCCACTACTAAGGCTGAGTTTGGATCTAGGTCTTGTATCACAAAACTAAGGTCATGGTATATGGGGTGTAAATTGAAAGTTATAGAGGAAAACACTCTTTACTTTGTAATTGGAATCCCCATTTAACTATAAACATTTCATTTTAAAGGTTTAAATATATTTAAGTTCATAAACTTATATATATATATATAACAGTCTAGTTAAATGTGTCACTATTCCCAATTTATAAAATCCACACTCTTATAAATTTCAATTGGAACATCATGTAATTACAACCTGACCTTTACATATGTATTAGGATTTAATAGGTCATAAAAAATGTTTTGATTAAATGAATTATCATTATGAATTGGTTGAATTAATTACTTCATAAATTACCATTATAATTAAAGAAATTAATCCAAAAAATGTTTCAGTATATAGAACCATAGTTTCATGAATCAAACATGGTTTAATTGGTTAATTAAGGTATCATCATCAATATATATAGGAAAAAAGAATTTATATTGATGAAGAAACTTTAATTAATCAAATTATTCTATATATATAAGAAATGTTAGCACATTTCTAATAGATATCAAGGAAGAAAAATATATATGAAAGGAAAATGTATGTAACAAGTAAATGTGGAATATAAAAATGCATGGAATATGAGTCGTAAAGTACCTAAAATAATGCACGAGCTAATACCTCATTTCAATAATAGGAAAAAGGTAATATATATATATAATATTAACAATAAAAATAATAATAATAACACCAAATAACATGTGCATAACCCAATGGTGAAATCAGTACAACTATAACAGGTGTAATCTAATAACAACAATAACCCATACTAGGTAATTTGGGTTTCCCCTGTATATGGGTTAGCTACTCCCAGGCATAATATCATTACCAAATTCTAATACATCCAAGTATCCTATCTAATACTAAATAGTAAGAAAAAGGAAAAAGGGGCCCTGGTACCAATTTGTAACATCATGACCTAGGATACACTAAATAGTTCTCCGAGTTAGTGGGTCATATGGCCTCAAGTATGCCTCCCCATATGCCATAGGATTCCATCTATCAACAAGGGTCTATGAAGGTATAGTGAGGATGATATAACCTCTATTATTAGAGTGGCGTAGTAGTAAAAATAAGTAAAAAGAAAGAGAATAAGCATAAGGGATAACTAACAACACAACAGAAACAAGACCAATAATCAAAAATGAAAGTATAAACATCCAAGAAACTATAATAATAATCAAATCCATAAGTTTATTCATATACAAATAATGTAATTTTATACTAATATACAAAAAGGTGGATGTAGAGGATATAGAGTACAGACATATACAACATGTTGAACAAAAATAAAAAAGACCCAAAAGGAATCTCCACTAGAATCATGATCATATGCTCAATTATTTGATAGCATTCTCCCATGATATAAGTAAAATAGATCAAGAATCCATGATTGGGATCTTTCCCTTATAAATACTTACAACCATAAAGTCTTCCTAGGTGCCAAATACGATCCAAATAGGGTGTGAGATAAACTTAGTAGGCCACCACCAATGTTGTATATAATAATCTAGTCAGTGTGTATAACATAGAAGTATGAAAGTATAAAATATAATAAAAGATGATGAAAATAAATACTAGTCAGCTCAGGTTCCTAGAGAATACCTGGAAGAATTTACCTGCTTTGTCATAGGTCAAAATAAGTCTGATCTCATTTTAACATGTATAACAATTTATAAGTAACTATACATAAAATGTATATGTGTATACACACTATATATGTGAGGAAATATTTTGTCATATACATAGATACAGGGTTCTAATTGGACCCAACATGTAACTCAAGTGTCCATGCATAGTCTAAAAAGCTATAAGCTCCATCAAGTGTACCAGCCCTAAATCTTATAAGAATGTAAGACATCATGAATATCACTTGAGATTTTGGGGTGTGTTTTTATACCCAAAACCTAATGAAATGGAACATTGAACGTTATGACCATTTTCCAATTAAATAGTGTGAGATTCCATGCTTGACACCCAATGTAAGGGAATGTGAAACACCATGCTCAACAAGTCCCTTAATCATTGTCCACCGAACAATATCTATGGTCTAATTATAATAATAACGAGGAATCCAATCTTAATAAATAATATTCTTTTAACCCAACTAACCATGGGTGAAACAAGTTTTCAAATTCATTTTCCATATATAACACGTAATGTGACCTTTCCACTCACTTTCATCAATTTATATTAAGTCTTTTAAATTTAAGAACCAAGGAGAATGTAATTTAAGGTTAATACAAAGCACTTAGAAGGTGGTTATAAAATTAAACATCTATATTAAGGATGGAATTTAGTTCAAAACACCCAAAGGGATGGAAACCAATGAAATATACATCCTATAATGGTTTAACACAGGTTTACAGGGGCATCATAATGTGGAGCAATTAATTATAAAGGGAAAACACATTTTTATGCAATGTGCAGAAAGGTCCGACATGTAAAACAATTAAATAAGCTATAAAACAACTAAATTTTTAGGTAAAATTACTATACCACCGACCTTAGTCCCGTTGAACACTCCTCATCCGGTATCAGATTTATATTTCAAGTAGAATGGAAGAAATCATTGAAATAGACAAATTCTATAAAAATAGGGCATATGATCTCCCACCAAAATAGAATAGGATATAGCAAGAGAAACTAAGAAAGTAAGGAAGATGATTAGATCTCTTACAATTATCCATCAAAATAATCTAATGGTGAAGGAAACATAGATTATACAGAGGAGATATCAAAAAGCAGTGAAGGCTTGAGAGAACTCTCATGGGAAGGGAGGAAGCTATGCATCTGCTGGAGAAGAAAAAAAGGAGGATGTTTTATAAAATTTTAAGGGAAAATTGTAATTTAACCTTCATTAAAGGGTCATATGGTTTGGATGCAGGGTTGGACAAACTGTGCTCCAATCATGTGGAAGATACTTCCCAAGAAACCCCCTCACATGGGCTAGGCGCACAATTTTCTTAATCATTCTTAGCCTATGTGAATTTCCTCTGTACCTTTTTTGAGACAAGGTTCATGGCCATGCATCTTGCAGTGAATAGTTTTTTTTAAATTTTCACCCACTCTATAGCCATCCGAAACACCCCATAGGGTTTTTCCAAACCATGTGGGATCAGGGGCACAATTTGGTTAAACCGTGCACCCATATACTTCCTCCAAAACTCAGAGCTCCATACTCTAAACAATCCCCAAATAATCCTGATATCTTCCCTAGTTTATAAGGAACACTCACTAGGATAAAACAAATAATTTAACCCAAAAAACAAATGATCTATACCTTCATAAATATCTATTTCATTACATTAACAAAGGAATTTTTAAGTGAAGATCATAGCTCCCCATTTTCTTTTCATTCAAGCATCACTAATATGTAAAGATACCTTAAGGAATATTATCAGTGAGATGAAATGAATAAATACATTTTTGATTTTACCATGAAATGTTTGAATTTTAAATAGGATAATTCTAAATGAAAAAGGGATGCTTCAACATTTTCCAATTTCCTAATGGAATTAGAAAAATATATCCTTGGATTTCATGGTGGGATTACCAAATAAATCTTGAGGTAATAATGTGATTTTAGTTATTATTGATTATTTGACTAAATATATGATTTTTCTTCCTATTTAAGATACTATATATTTTGATCAAAGTTTTAAACTTTATATTAAAGAGATAGTTTGATTACATGGATTCCCTCTCTCTATTGTATTTTAATATGTTCCCAAATTTACATTAAATTTATGGAAGAGACTTCAGAATTCATTATGTTTTGAAGTAAATTTCAATAGATCTTTTTATCCTCAATCTGATAGAAAACTAGAGTGAATGATTTAGAATTTGGAGGATATGATTTGGGTTTTCTTAATAGATTACTAGGTAATATGGGATCAACATATTTATTTATTGGAATTTTCTTTTAATATTAGTTTTCATTCAATTATACAGATGACACCTTTTGATGCATTATATAGAAAGCAGTGTCAGACTTTATGATATTAGGATAAAGATAATTAAATAATATTGTTGGCACCAAAACTAGTAGAATAAATGGTTGATAGGGTAAAGGTGATTTCACAAGACACGAGGGAAGCTCAGAGTAAGTAGAAGAGTAATGCAGATAATAGGATGAAAGACCTTTTATTTTATGAAGGTGATCATGTCTTTCTTAAAATATCCCATTGGAAAGGTGTTATGTGTTTTAAAATGAAATGAAAGTTAAAACCAAAAATTTATTGTTCCATATGAAATTATAGAAAAGGTGGGATCATTTTCTTACCAAGTATATTTTCCCATTTTAGGTACATGATGTGTTTTATGATTCATTTTCTAAGAAAATATGTACCTAATGAATCTCATGTTTTGAGCCCTAAGGTAGTACAGTTGGAACATAATATTTATTATGAGGAAAAGACAATAAAGATTCTACATCACATAGAGTAGGTGTTGTGGAATGAGGTAAATCTCCTAGTTAAAGTTTTTTTTGTAAGAAACACATATTTTAGGAAGAAACTTGGGAACCTGAAATGTCTTTAAGGGGAAAATAGCCCTACCTGTTTAAGTGATGAATAAAATTATGAGGAAAAAATTTATTTAAGAGGGGAAGAACGTGACAACCTAGGTAATGTTCATAAAAAAAAATTTCATGTCTTATTAATATCCATGGTTATATTTTATGATTCTTATTCACTATAATAATTTTAAGTAATATTTCAATTGAAAAAGAAATAGTTTTATTCTAAGTGAAGTGTTTTCCATGTATTATATGGTTTTATCTAAAAGATAAATTTATAAAATTTATAAATTTATTTGGATAAAATACAATTCATTTTTTATGTCATCATATCAAATATATATTATATTTAATTTTTGTGATTTCTTTGAAAATATTGATTTTTAAATGAATAGTGAAAATGTCGATTTTTACAAAATTGTCATTTATTTTATTTAAATTAAGTAATTTAAAAGTATAATTATATTTTTTATTTAGTTTTAATGTAAAATAAGATATATTTTATTAAAAATAATCTAAATAATTTCATATAAATCAACATCATATTTTATTTTGATATAAGTTCATTTTTATGCTTAAAAACACAATTTTCTAAACAATTATTTTTATTACTTTTTACACACATATATAAAAATTAATTTATGCCACTTATACAATTTGAATATTGAAAAATGGATTCTACATTTGTAATTAGTAGGTTCAAAATTTATTAGTGAGTTCAATTTAATTTTTTTTCAATATGAATAGTAACCATGGTAAAAATGTGTAACCATGATAAATGGTAAATCAACCTAATTAAGTTAAATAATTTTTGAAGCCATAAAATTTCATCTTAAATATTATTGGATGATTTTATTTCAACCCTTATAACCTTAAATATTAAAATTGGATAGTTTTTGAGCCACTTTACCATGAGTAATACATTTATAATATTTAAAATTTTATAAAAATTACAAGTGTGCCACTCCCCTCACTTATAAAAGGGAACCCCCTCTCCTCTATTCCTCACCTATTTCTAAAACCCTATATTATACAATACCTACATTAATATCTCTAAAAAATACCTCCCCACATCTTATAGGTCTTGGTCCCACAAAAAGACCTAGCTAAGAAGGCTTAAGGTGTAAGCTGAAGTAGGTTTTCTAAATAAGAAGTATAATTCTTAAACGAATGTTTCATGTTTATTTATTATTAAACCTCATTAAAATTTTATTTAAACATAATTAAATAATAAAATAAATATATTACATATACTAAAATTTTATTATGATTATGGTATAACCCTTTTTGTAACTTTTTCCATCACATGAGAATTTAAAACATTGCTCGTGCGTATGTGTGAATTCCCACCTCCATGAAGCGGTGTGTTTTGTTTTTCATCACCACCTAACAAGTCAGGATATTATAATGGATTTAATTAACATATATGATATTAATGAAATAATAATTATTATACAAAGATAATATATTACTTACCTTCTTACCCCTCAATTTCTTGGAAAACAATAACGTCCCTCGTGCGTACGCATAGACTACGACCTCTACAAAGAAATGTGATTCATTTTTCATATCAAACTTTCATGAATAGTTATAAAATTGTATTTAATGTATAAAAATTATATTTATTAATGATTAATATTTTGGATATTATGAAATAATGACCCCTTTGACCATGGTCAACGTACCAAATTTGTTTGGGATTATGGACCGAACATCCTCAAAACATCTGACATGAACTTAACTGATTTAATAACTATATAAAGAATCATAATAAAATAAATAAAATGGATAATAATAATGTAATAAAACTTAAACAGGTTCTTAATAATTTATAAAACTAATATAAGTTTATTATATAGGATTTAAAGTATGTACATGGCGAGTCAGACTCGGGGTAAGATATTTTTCTTTAAAACCTTATTTTAAATTTTTTAACATTTTTTCTTCTCTTTTCCCACTATATTCATGTTATTTAAAATTTTATAAGAATTTTATTAATACAATTAAATGTTTTTTTGAATTAATTTTAAACCATTTTGTTTTTTTTATTTAAAAAAGTTTTTAAAACAATACTTTTAAACTTTTTCTAAAGAGGTTTTTTTGATATTTTTACAAAATCATAAAAGGAACATTTTTTAACATATACATCATAAGTGTAATTTCCCACCATAATGATTATTATTATTTAATAATATTGCTCTAAATTTTCTCATGGGTCTTCAAAAGATATTCTATTTCCCAATCTTCTGGTAATTTTTTATTTTAATATTTTTTCAAAGAAAATGAATTTTTATCCTTATTTTTACATGAAGCCTATAAGTGATTTTTCATACATGTTAAAAAAAATATTTTATGATATTTTAATATTTAAATGAAACATTATATGTGTTTTATGTATGTTATGGTCATTTTACATTGTTTATAATGATGGGTGATCCTGATATAGATCTCCAATGTGTTGGGTAATGATTATGTTCTCTAGAGAATTATGTTATAATTAACCAGGTAGGTTATTACATTTATAATAGTTATATTAAGATGATTTACCAAGGACACTAAATGACTATTCTATGATTTTGAATTATTTTTCATGGAAATATTTTGATTTTATAATGTAATATAATGATCTTTTGTTTAAAGGAAATATTATTCACCTTTTAAGGATGAAATATATGTTTTTCAAGAAAATGTTTTCATGAGTAGCCATGTTTTACAACAAACCCTCATGATTGTGATTTTAACTTTAATATTTATTATGAGATGTTTTATGAAAATATTTTTTAATAAATACTATTTCATGTGCAATAAAATAAATATTATTATATAAAATGGAAATTTTTTGTATGGGATTACATGATTTTAAAAATGGAATAATGAGTTTATTTAATTATGTATTCATTAATGAGATTTTATTTCTCATATAAAGTTTTCAAATGTTTTTCATAGGGCCCAAATATGAGTACGAACTATAAAAAGGTTCAACTTTACTCCATAGAGATTAATCTTTAAAAAATAAAATATATTTTTTTAATAAAATGGGAGTTTATATTTAAGTGTTGTGTTTTTATGAAAAAATGTATATTGAGTGGAAGTGTCCACTTTGTTTTATAAGGGTTTGATATGTAAATGTTTTTCCTAATTCTTAAAAATTATAAACCAAAAATATCCTCAAAATGTAATAAAGTACAACACTTGTTATAAATCATGTCATTATGGGTTGTTTAAGTTACAAGGTGTCTTACACATTAAGTAGCATCATCGATAAAATAATTTTCAATGATCTGAGTTATTTTATATTGATCACATATTTTTGATTGAGTTTTTATGGAGAGAATGATTCCCATCAACAAAAATGGTGTACCCATGTTTATTGAAAATGATTTCATATATGGAAAGAGATGATAATTCCATATCTCATATCTCTTAGCTTGGATGTTCTTGACATCATTGAGAATGTTATTCATATTACCAAGGTCAGGAAAACCTATACTTTATAAGATAATAAAAATGTTGAAACTAATATGTGAGTGCATAATGAATTAATATAATTAATTTCTAAGAAAGAACTGACATGGGTCATGTGATTTAATACAACAAGTGAAATTTAGAGAAAGCTTCAAAATATTCATAAAGGTGATAAATAGGTCAATGAGTCACAATTACTAAAATTTTGTGCTCTATTTGTGGATATTTTAATGATGGAAAATGATTTGGGGAATGATTTATTTATTTGGTTGAATGAAATTATTATCTTTATTTGAAGTAATAGAGAAGTTATTGAAGATTTATAATCTTATAGAAATTTAAGAGGATTGTATCAGACAAGTTTGATGAATTTTTTTTCCTTAAAAGATCAATAATTGGATAATTTTACCATTTATAAGATCAAAAATATATTGATATACTATGAGATGAAGAGTGGAGAATCCAATTATAAAAAAAAAATAAAAATATAAAAATGATACAACTTTAAAAGAATTATAAGTATTGAGTAAAATTGAATCTAAAAGGTTTTATAAAGAGGAGTAATAAATTAAGGATGATTCCATGAATTTAAATGATTTTATATAATTTTTTCTCAAAAATAATGTAATGAGGAAAATTTAAGTACAAAGTAAAACTACCATTTAATCATTTCAATTATAGAATGATTAGAAAATCTTTAGTTAGTTTCCTTGAGAAGAAAGTAGGAGTTGAAGAATATGATCAACCCAAAATATCATCAATTAAAAACAATGTGGAACATATTCAAAGTAGAGAAAAATTATTTAAAGTCAAGGGAATAAAAAATTCTTTAAAAAAGGGATTTTATCTCAAAACATGATTTGTCTATTGGATATGTACTAAAAAGGTATATCATATTATACAATATAACTGATTCATATACTACGATATACATATGATTCATATCATAAATAATGGGGTTACAATATGGGTGTATGGTTGTTTCCACATCTTCGATATGGGTTTATTTAGTTATGAATCAATGGGTTGATTCAATTTATGACATGACTAATGTGTTATGATTTTTTCAATGCACAATGATCATAAACAACCCAACAGGTATACATTATCATAATGTATGTCAATTTCAAGCATCGTAAGCCGACCAATGAATCTATTCATGTAATAAGGGTTCTTATATAAAGGGTGGGGATCATCCTATTATGGTGTGCATATATATTTTTGATACTTACTAGCTATATATGAAACTATATTATCTAATGTTTCTTTTTTTATTTGATGAGAATGTTCTAGAACACCATAGGAGTTCATAGGATCCTCTCATAGCATATGAGGATTAGAGTGGATGGTGTCATCCCCATGGAGGAGATATACCTTAGGATGTTACTCGATGATATCCATCAAGCTAGATCTATCTTTATTGAAATATACAGAGCTTACTGTAATAAAGGTATGCATGTTATATCCTATGTTCTTCACTAAAAGTTAATACAGGTTTATATACTGGGAAATTTTATGGGTTTCTTACACTGAATTTATCATGATATGGTCCTAAAAAACCCATCAGTGGTATCTAATCCATGATCATCTTCAAATAAACACGTTTTTTATACTATTTTTGTGAAGAAAATGGGTATTGTAAGGTTCTTAAGGCTATATCGTAATGTAAAATATGAAATGTCTGAATGTCATCCTTTGGATAACTTTCTCAATAATATTTTTTCTTAGTTTTAGGTTATGAATGATATGTATTATAAGCTATGATACATTGAAAACTGATGATTTTGATCTGTGTCATATGTTATGATATAGATGATATTGTATGATATGATATAATCTCAAATTTTGAAAAAACATAGCATCAAATTGTAATGGATATATAGGTGATATCATTGATTATGATTTTAACTTATTTAATAGTCATTAAAGATGTCTCTATAAGGTGTAACATGCGGTACATGTTAGCACTTACCATATCACCAGCTATAATATGGATCTCATGTAAGGATTAACTAGAACCCAATATCAAGTTAAATAGGCATGTCATGTCTTATGATATGAATCCTATATAGGAGACATTGGTAGCCTATGTAAGATAGCTTTAAACATCTCTACTGAGCCTACTATGGCTTATTATAGGTATCTACATAAGGAGGACTAGAACCTATTTAAGGAGAACTAGAACCCACATCAAATTTCTGACATATGGAGTGCATGAACCATGTAAGATACCCACATAAGATTTTTAAGCACATATTATGACTGATAATGGACCATATCAGTGATAAGATATGAAAAACCTCTAAAATGAGAAAAAAATTTATTTTTATTTATAATTGATTATGGTTTATAAATTTTTTATAAAATATAAATGTTAGTAATTATAGATAGGTTATTTTATTTCCTAAATTACATATTAAATGTTCATATTAATATCTCATGTTTGGAAAATAAATAAATTTTTATTTATTTATTTATTCCTATTTAAATATTAATGTTCCTATTTTTTTTATTAAATCTAAATATTGTATATGCTATAATTTATATGATAAGTTTCCCCTTAAATTTTTTTAATGTCATGCACTATATTTTAGGTATGAAATTATAAGATTTAGTTTTTATCTACCTTGAATTTGGTTTGTAAGTAAAGTTATTAACTTGAATTTAGTTATTGAATATAGTTTATACATACTTGGTATTATAGTTATAGTGGAATTGGAATATATCTTGACTAAAGTATCCCTAGGTAGAAGGACTCTGGGTTAGAATTCCCAATGTCCTAGAGTCTTATGACTTATTCTAAAAAATTTAGGGTTGACAATCTATGGATCTAGGGCTACTCTTGTGTGGATTTACAGTTTCATATAATTTTAAACTTTTACATGAAAAGTATATATACACTATACATAAGATTCATTTGAATATGTTTAAATATGTTTAAATTCTATTTTTGAAGGAGTAACACAAAATGTGAGTTATATAAAGAGTTATATATTAATATATTTTGGAAATATTTGTTTGGTGGATGTAATAGGGGTTCCAAAACTAAATCATTAGAAGAAGGTATATATAAAGAAATAAAGCATGAGATATTCAATATTACATGAGATTAAACTATTATGGATTTAATATTCATGTAAAATATATTAAATTAGTGATAATTTAAAAGAAAAAAATCTCAAATAATATATGTGATATTCCTTCTAAAGCAAACACATGTCAATACCTTGATCATTCAAATGGGTAGGGTCTACCATAACAAGGATACCATGGACTATCCTTTGCAAGTCATGGTGGAAATGACTAACACTAAGAGTTAGGTAACAAAACTATATTATGATATTTTTTAAATTATTATCTATGAAATATTAAGAGTTAGGATATCAAGGGAATATAGTTGAGTTTATATCTATATGATGGATTTGGACAAAGGGTTTTCCATTAAAATATACAAGAGTCATATATGATATGATTGGAATGTTTTCCTACCTAAATAACTAAGAGATGAGAGGAAATACATAATAAATTCATTACTTAGTGGAATATGAATCTTAGATCACTAAAGGTAATTATGTACGAGTTCATAATTTTATTGGGACTACTTTCATTAAAATTCCTTGATGAAAAGATATAAAACATGATACTCACCAGGGGAATAGATTCAGGATTGACGGGTGCTATGATTGAAGAATTTTACAAGTTTGTGGTGACTTCATTTCAACATAAGTTTTTCTCAACCCCTGATGCTACAATGCTGACTGAGGGGTCAGTTCACCCTATCTCCCATCTCAGTAATGATGTGGTGTGCTTGCTGATGGATAAGATTTAATTAAATGGAGAGGTAGAGGTTGAGGAGGATCAAGAATTGGTTTATAGTTGGGGGAAGGACGGTTGTGATGCCTTCCTACAAGATGTGGAAAGGTCTTGGGTTCATCCATTCTAGGGATCAACCTGGGTAGGGCTCATTAACTGCCTTTAATTATTGAAAAAGGATATCAATAGGTGGTATAATAGTAGAATGTTTACAATAATATTGGAGTAAATAAAGGAGGACATTTAAAAATTTGAATAAGGGATTCAAGTGGTTTGGGATAATGACATATTTTTGATGTTAGTTAGTAAATAAAATTTAATGGATTTTATACTTATAATGATTGAAATAGATTATAGGGATATATCACTTTCCCTTTGGCTAAAATAAGGAGATATAAATACAAATTTTTTCCATGAGTGTTTAAAATAAAGAAGAACCACTACAATGATAAATTTAAATTTGGATGATATTTACTTTAAAAATGATGTAGAGGTGGATAGTAATATAATAGTCTATAATTTTAGGAACTTGTTGGAAGGTCTGGGGATAATCATGGGAGGGGAATGTGCAAGGGTGATGAGTGATGTTGGATTCTTGAAAAACATTCCATGTATTGTTTAGAGTAGGCAGAATGAATACTTGTTTAACATTCTATATGAACTTGAAATCAAAGCAGTTGTGCTTATGTTAAACCCAGGGAGTGCACCTAGACCTGATGGGTTTTTAGGGTCCTTTTACATCACTTCCTAGGATATTATCAGGAAACAAGTAGTGGATGTGGTCCAAGAATTTTTTTAAGAGTAGTGTGTTGATCAGAGCTATGAGTAACTCTAGAATGGTCCTCATTCCAAAAGTGAAGGACCCATTAATACTCCATTAGTATAAAACAATTTTCTAATGAAACCTTAAATACAAAATTCCATCTTATATCTTGAATAAAAGGATGGGGAGATTGCTTCCTATCCTTATTTTTTAGGAACATCACGAGTTCATTTAGGGAAGAATCGTTCAAGGGGAAATCTGAATCTCCAAAGAAATGGTTTTATATATTAACAAGAAGACTATAAGGAATAATATTATGGTAAAGGTAGATAGGGAAAAATCCTATGATAGGTTGTAATAGAGTTTTATTCTTACAGTTATGAGAATTTTTAGTTTCTCATATTGGGCCTATGATCTTTTCTTCAGATGTTACGCTTCCCCTTGGGTTTCTATCTCAATCACGAGTAAGGTGTTTGGATTTTTCAAATATGTTAAGGTCCTCAAACATGGTGATACAATGTATCCCAGCCTTTTTATTATGGTTTATGAGTCTCTCTCTAGGAAATTATGGTTCTTTTTGGAGGATAGTACAATTTTACCATTTATAAATAGGGGAATGACTCCAACTTTCTCTCATTTAATGTTTTCCAATGACAATTTTTTTTCTTTAATGGAAGGAAAACATATATTGATAGTTTCATCAACAATCTAGAGGCTTATAGTTCTTGTAATATGAATCATATCAATTAAAATAAAAGTAGTGTGTTCTTTCCAAGAATTTTTTCACGTAGTTGGAGTATACATATTTAGGATAGACTTGGTATGCTTAAGAGATCCTTACTAACAGTTTACCTAGGTGTTCCCATATAAGATGGAAGGGTGAGGGATATCTTTTTCAATGATGTTATTAACAGAATAATGGGGTGTATTATCAAATAGAATAATGAGTTCCTTTATTTCAAAGGTAGGATAACACTAATTAATTACATATTGGATTCTATTCCTATGCATGTGATCATGGTCATAAATCCACCCAAGGGAACTATTAGTATGGTAAAAAATATAATTATTGGTTTTATTTTTGATTCCAACTTAGAAAAGATATGTCACTAGGTTTCTTAGGTGATGTTGGTGAAGCCCATCGAGGTAGGGGGAATCAATATCCGTAGTGTCAAGGGTTCTATACAGACCATGCAAGCTAAGTTATCCTAGGATATTATTGAAGGAAAGTTATTATGGGAGAGGTATTTGTGAGGGAAATACAATGATGACTAGATATCTTATTGTGAGGGTTTAGGTAGGCTATTGAGGTTGGAAAGATTCATATTTAACCAAATTGATTCCTTGAGAGAGAAGGTAAGGTGGGTGGTGGGAAGCAGTGATATTAGTTTCTATAAGGATAACTAGTATGGGTTGATTTACTCTTATTTCCCAACTGTTTGGTGCTAGGGATAACATTCATGGATAAAATATTTTATACTAGTTTTATTGATACTATAATATATTTTTATCAGAAGACCCTTCATGTGAGCATCAACTTGGGGTTTAAACCTGACTAGTGTATTTTCACAGACTAGACAACAAGGAGGTTTTGTAGTAAGTCTTCATGAAAAGGGATTTATGTGAACAATGATCCTGGTGTTTTGGTATCCAAACTATAGATAAAGAATCTCCCTATGAATTTTAATTTTCTACTATGGAATTTGAGGAATTATTCTATCCCTATGGATGAAAACATAAAAAATAATGGGATACAACTGAGCTCGCATTGCTGGTGTTGTGCCTCTCATAGTGTGGTAACTGATTAGAACCTATTTTTTAGGAGAGATTTAGTGGTTTACTTGTGGAGATTAGTTGGGAATTTATTAGGTGTTAATCCACATGGGGAGTCCATGGGGGAGGTCTTTGCATTATGGTTTCAAGGAAGTAACTTGGAAGGTGATGATTTGAAGGTTCACTTGGTGATTATTTTAGTAGTGTGTTGAATCATTTGGGATACCAAAAATTCCATTAGGAATGAAAAATGGTCATATTATCACGATATAAAGATATATATTAAATTCCTATTGAATAAATTGTTAAATATTATTAGTGGAGGGAGGTTTTTGGCTTCTCTTAGAGGCCTCCTACCATGGTTTATTATGCACTCTTTGGTCAAATGCATCATATGTAGGAGATGATGGTTCAAATGGTTGACACTAAGCTGAACATGGATAATTCCTGTGATCAAGGGGTCATGTGAGTAGGAGGGATGGTATATGATAACAAGGTTACTATTTTATTTGGATTTAGTATTATCTTTGGAACATGGGACTCTTTGGGTGCAAAAGTGAGGGCCATGCATAGTGGCCTACTACTTTGTGAGATCTTTAATCTTATGATCATCATAGATGATACTATTTAATCAATTTTGGTCAGTTTTCTTGGCCACAACAATCCTAACCCTTACGATATCACTTATATTATTAGGGATTATAGGTTGATTATAAACCAAGGAATCAAGATTAGTCACATGTTAAGAGAAGTAAACTTCACCATGGGTGACTTGTCCAAACATGCGAGTGATGATGAGAGTATAATTATTTATTAGTGAATTGATTCTATCCCCATGGGATTTAAGATAATTATCAATAGTTATGCTCTCGGTCACCATCAATATCTCCCCATGACCCTCCCCAATTTTCTTGTAAAAATCACAAAAAAAGTTAATTTTGAGAGTAAATAAGAAAAATCAAGATAGAAAGTGAGTTAAAGAGTGAGAAAGAATAACCTAACTAAAATAGGGTGGTTTGGAGAGATCCCTTAACTTAGGTTCCAGAATCATTTTTTACTTGCACTTAACATCCTTAATAATAAATTTAGATTGATTAATTAATTAATTAATAACCTTTTCCATATATATTTAATTTACTATAATTATATTTTTTTAATCTACAACCATTTCAATGAGATATAATGATTAATTTTACCATATCAAGGGTGTTCGTTTCATGGTTCCATTGTGAGATCACTTGTGGATAATTATTGATGTTATTTTCAAATTGAATTACAACTCAATAATTGGAATGAAATGGTATTCATGAACTTATAGAAATTTAAATGGTCCCAAATATCTATATGTTTTTCGATATAAGGATGATTCATTTAGTAAAAATGTAAATCTTATATAGTTAGTTAATTTAGGCAGTTTTACTGACCATCATGAACTAGTTTCATTTTATTTAATATTATGATTATATATTCATTAGATAATATGAGATGAGTTATAATATACTTATTTCCATATAATTTAACAACAATAATATTTTTATGATTAGCCTTGAATACAGTGGAGAAAATAAAGTGCGTTTTTTATGAAGGCGGTGAACCAACCATATTGTGATTTTTTTTCATTTAAGAATAAAATGAAGGGAGGGTAGAAGATGAATATTAAGCCTTAATAATAACATATAAATATATTTATACTATTTATGTTACTATGTCTATGTGGATGAAAAACATATGGGGTGGTATAAGAAGAATTAAATTAAAATAACTTTAGTTGGAGTTTACCTCCCCCTTTGGTTGTCTCCTATTATGATACACCTTAAGGATCCTTGAAATGGTATTTTTCAAGATAATAATTAATAGGAAGTTTGGGAGATGATTGGGAAATTTTTCAAGCAACAAGGATTATAAGGTGTGATGAGAAGGGCTTGTGAGAGGTGATATTTATAAAAAGATGAGAGGAGTGTTTTTGAATATTAAATTCACTGGTTTAATATTTTTCTTCAAGACTAAAAATAGTGATTAATATCATGAATATATATAGTAAATGTTTCATGGGATTTTATAATAATGGATGCTTAAATCACCCCTTTTCAATTAATAATGTATTAAACTTATAATGTTAAATACCGCATTTTACCGTATTTCACTTTTCACAAAAAAATTCAATTATTTTAGGAAAATAAAAAATCTCACACTAACCATTTTTTTACACGTATAATATAAAAATAAAATTTATTTAATGAAAATAATTTTCTAAATATGAGAAATTTAATTTTTAATTAATTTTTTTCTATATTTGAAAAATTCCAATTTTAATATTATGATCATTTTTTAGACCCTTTGAAAAATTAATTATGGTCTCATAAAATTATATTATCATTATAATACATCTTAATATTAATTTATAAAACCATTTTATGAAAATAAAATTTCTTTTAAATTATTATATTTATTATAAAAATTAAAATAAAATATTCATGCTTTACAAAAATATAAATGCATGTTTTATCATTTTTAAAAGATTTGTTTACTTTTTTCATGATATAAATATGTCATATTATCATTTTATAAATTATATAAATATTATTTTACACTTCCATAAGTTATAAAACTATTATAATGACCAGGTTACTATTTATAATAGCCAGATTATGATTCCAATGGCCATATTACTTTTCTAACTGTCAGATTACTATTCATCATCATCATCATCAGTTATTTATTTATTGGGAGAAAAAAAGTACAAGGAAAAGCAAGGGAAGACAAAAGAGAAGCTTGGGGGGGGGGAGTAATGAAAACCAAGGGCATCCCCTCTAATGATGTTAACCCCCTCAGGGCCCAAAAAATTCAGGTCATAAAAGAAAGACACGCCGAGGTTATGAGATGCTAGAGAGGCAAGGTGATCCACCACTTTATTCCCCTATCTTCATCTGTAAACCATTCGAATGTTGGTGGATAGCATGCCTCGACATTTTCTGATGATATAGGAAATCAACTAGGGAATAGACCTGATGCATTTAAGGGAATTGAAGAGGATAAGGGAATAAATTTTAGCTTCAAATATGGGGATGTTCCCCTGGCGGCAGAGGGAGAGACCAGTGAGGAGGGCGTGAGCCGCTGCCTGTAGAGAAGAGCCACAACCAAAGTGAGCAGTGAACGCCAAGATAACTGAGCCTCTGGTGTCACCGATAACCCCTCCTCCTTTCACTAATCCCGATATACAGGACCCATCTGTATTGAGCTTAAGGCCTATAGGGGGGAGGAACCCATCAGATCTATTTGCCTCGCAAGGCAGTGCCACCGGGAAGAGGGGCTTGGATACTGGAAGAAAGCAGATGGAGGGATGGAGCATCATGCCATTTAAGAGAGAGCCTGTAAAGGTCAAGAAGAAGGTTTCTGACTCTAGCGATGATGTCTCTTACTATGGAGTGGATTCCCTCAAACCTCACTCTGTTTTTGGCCTTCTATAAGCACCAACATCCAACATGAAAAATCATGGAACACGCCATTTTATCCAGACCCCATCACCTGAGCCATGGAACCAGTGGGCAAGAAATGACTCTTTGATTAGATTGCGGGAAGAGAAGGCAGTAAAGTCCCTAAAGAATTACCATATGTCATGTGCCCATTCACCCTCAAAGAAAAGGTGGGCCACACTTTCCTCTTTTTGATTGGTGAAGTAAGAGCATCGGGAAACCACGTTGATCCCACGTCTTCTGATGTTATCATCGGTGGGGATCACATTTTTCCTAATCCTACATGTTAAAAAGTTGAACTAAGTGGTAATTTCCTTCAACCAGACCTCGCTCCAATAATTGGTGTTCCCCTAGAGAGAAATAGAATTGTGATAATCCTTTATAGAGAAGCTCCCCAAGGAGGATGGAGTAAACAAGAACAAATCCATGTTAGAGGTGAGCTCGATAAGGTTGTAGGCGCCTTTCTAGTTGTCGTTCAACACTGCCCTGAGGAATTACGGGTATTGCCTCGCCTCCTTGAACAAAATGTTGGTGGTTGGGCATCTCAGAAATCCAAGCACCATGCCAGCCCAGTTGTGATTCCAGAAGGGCAGATCCCCCTCTCTAATAATCTAGCAGGTGTGAGGAAGTAGGGCTGCAAAACAAGGAAGGATAATGGATATGAAAGGAGACGCGTGGCTGCTATGTATCTATGGGTAATCTTCACAAGTGCTGTACATGTGCCTCCCCCAGAGTGAACGACACTCATGGATTTCCCAAGCCAGATTACTATTATAAAAGTCATATTTGTAATGGTCATATGAGTTCCGTAATTTATATAAATACCTATTATATTATTATTATTTAATTAAGATCTATTTTATCTCAAGATTATATATATTTTTAATTTCATGATGAATATTTCATTACTAATATTCTGCTTCATTTCTATAATATTGTTCATGAGTATAGTTATTCTGGGGGATTGAGCAGATCCAAATTTTCATATTTTGGTTATCATATTTTCTATTTTTTATTCCATAGTGATATATTTAATGATAGCCATGTTTATTCTCTAAATTTAATTTTTAAATTAATAAAATGTTGGTAGTTATATCATGTGGTAAATGTGTGTAAGGATGTAACCTTATATATAACAAAATCTTGAGTTCTAGTCAAGAATTAAATTTATTTCAATTTTAGAATCTTTTAAGGTGTAGAGTTTTAGATAAATAGGTCATAAATAAAATATAAAAAACATATATTAAAAAGTTTAAACTTTTGATTTGTATATATTTTTTCTATAATATAAAATTTTTAAATAAAAAATGATTTCTTTTCATGAAAAATCTTCATGACTTTCAACTTGACTTCTTCCTTTCTCATTCCCATCCTTAAACCTTGTGATTTTTTTAAAAAAATGTGGGATGATTATAAAAAAATAGTAAGGGGAATAAAAATAAATCAAACCATTATTATAGTGAAAAACATGAAAAACCATGTAATGTTTACCATTATCATTAAATTTATTTGAGTGTATGAAATAAAATATTTTCATATGAAAAAACACACACTTTTTACTCAAAGAAAGCCTTTAGAATCCATAGAAAGAAAATATAAACCATCTTAGGAAACTTATAACATCATATTCATAAAAAATTTCAAAACCATTGCAATTAGAATAACCATATAGATGAATTCAATTATAAATCTCTAGAGAACAAAATCCTTACCCAATGAATTGGAGAGATATAATGGAGCTCACCCTTCGTATAAGCTATATCAGGCTGACCCATTTTTCATGAGATATAATGGAGCTCAACCCATCATATAAGCTTTATAGGGCTCACCCATTTTTCATATAATTTTAAATTAATATATTACAAATAAAACATTTCATGATTACACCTTTTAATTATAAAACCATTTTGAAAAAAAATTTGAACCCATATGAAAAAAACTTTCATATATCGAAATATTTTTAAAAAAACCTATTTTCAATACCAAAATACCCATAAAAAGGGAAAGAGTTATTTTATTTGAATTAGATATGAAATATTATAAAGGAATCCAAAAATGAAATAATTATTATAGTGGTTGGAAATTTCATTGTTGCTGTATATGTTAAAATAGAGCATTCCTTTTGTCATTTACAAATAAAGTCAAGCATTCCATACAAAGATAATTTTTTTTCAAAAAATTTGAAATAAAGACAAAAAATTACTTTATAAAACTATCAAAACAATAATAAAATTATTTTAAAAAAAAATTACATGGAATAAAATAGTAGTTATAAGAAAATCATTAAAATAGTTTTTTTAAAGAGAAATACCTTATCACTTTGAAAACATTTGAATCATAAGCCCCATGAAAGAATAAAATTTAAAAAAAATTTAAATACCATGATAATAGATAAATTCATGATATAACATGTCAAAGGGTATATATATACAAATCATAAAATAATATAGGTTCATAACATAAAAATATACTTCAATTAAATGAAATTTAAACAAAGTCCCTTAACTCGAGTTCGATTCACCACATACATTTTTTATCTTCCTATATAATAAAATTATATTAATTATTTACTTACATAATAAACTTTGAAAATTTTATTATTCCTTTTATTTCACTTATTATTTTGTTATATTCAATTTCTTAATCAATTAATTTTATGTCAGGTGTTTTGACGACATTTAGCTTATATCTCAAAAATGACTTTGGTAGATTGACTATTGGTCAAAGAGTTCATTATATAAACATATATAGAATAATAAACATGAGATAATTATAATATTTAAAAATCAATTATAATTTTAAAACCAGTAATGAAATATTATGAAAAATAAACTACATTAAAATCATGGAGATGGTAGGCCATATGTACGCATGTGTAACGTTTCCATTTTTCCATGATCATTATGGAAAAAGGTATGTATTATATTATTTTTATGTAATGGTAATAATACCATAAATAACACATTATTTATTTAAATATAACCCCCCCACATATATATATATATATATATTTATCATCCATGTGATTTAGTGATGAAAAAAGAGCCACATCACTTTGTGGAGCCGATAGTCTACACGTACGCACGAAAGATGTTATCATTTTTTAGTTTAAGAAATAAAATGATATATTAACTTTTAAAAATGATAAATATAGAATTAATATAATAATTATTTCATTTATATCACATATATTAATTAAATTTATCCTTATTACCTTCCATATAAAGCATTAGTGAAAAAATGAATCACATCGCTTTATGAGACGGTAGTCCGCCGTACACACAAACGACATTATTATATCCCCTAAAGAATGGAAGGTAAGAAGATATATGTGATATAATTACTAAATAAGTATAAATATATTACAAATATAATATATATACTCTAAATCCATCATTATAACAAGCTATGAGAGGCGATGATGGAAAATGAATGACAACGGTTCACAAGGCGGTAGTTCGCCTTACACACGAATGATGATTCTGTATCCCATTGGATGGAAGAGGATATTGATTCAGGTTATGAAATTAACATAACAAAATCTCATTATATGGGAGATAATAGTGTTATTATACAATTATAATTGAATATTATTTGAAGGAGGTGGAAAAATAAATAAAATAAAACGCTTGGTTAAGCACGATACCTATTCTCCAGACAACCACCCCAAGTAAGCACAAAAACCCTTCTTAGGATAAATTTATTATCAAAATAATGGATCTAGGTCTTGGGTATGAAAGTTATAAATGTATTTGGGTATGTATTTTTTATTAAAAATTTTATTGAAGGTGTGAATAGAAGCAGATAGTGGGTAACCTTTTATAAGTGAGGTGAGTGACACACTTGTAATTTTTGAAAAGAACAGGTATAACCATATTTTTAACATGAAAAAATGATGAAAAATGGACCATTATCACGAATTATACATTATAAGGTCAAAATATGGTCATACAATAGAATTTAGACAAGTGTTTAGGTCATTTAACCCTTATCTTTTTAGTTTAAACCCTTTGTAAACCCGTTTTCACCTTAACAACTGTAATTAATTATTAGTATTTTCACTATTAATTATAGTAAAAAATTAATTTTACCATATTATAGAATATAAATTATGGTAATTAAAAATATAGAATCCATTTTACTGAATCCAATTCACATAAGTGGCAAAAATTAATTTATAGTTAAACTCGCAGATGCGATGATAAAATGGGTTTCAAGAAGTGTATTTTTCAAGAAAAAGATAATTTTATATTTAATATATGATTAATAATAAATATTTAATGAATATAAACTAATATTTATTAATATATAATCTATAAAAATCATTTTAAAAATTCCCATTAGGGATTATTTTAATTAATTAAAATGGATAAACATTATGCACTTTAAAACAGTTTTTAAAAGAAATTAAGTGGATTAAATAAAAATAAATAATACTTATGTCACTTGAAATAATATTAAAAATGGAATGGAAATTTTAAATTACTTAATTTTTTGAAAGGAAATGACATAAAAGAATCTGTATTTTTCACTATTCATTGAAAAATAAATATTTTCTGAAAAATACTAAAATTTCACCCTTAGTTAATTTTGATATTATGATTTAAAAAAAGATATTAATTTTTTTTCAAATTAATATTTTAAATTTAGAAATTAAACTATTAAATAAAACCTTTTAATAAAAGTGTTTAATTAAAACTATTTCCTTTTTGATTCAAATAAGATTACTTAATATTTTTTATAATGAATATATCTATCTAATTAATATTAATAAATATGAAAATGATTTATTATATCATTAACTAGATTTTTACATTATTCCCTATTTTTTATAAATTACTTTCTCCTAATTTTACTCACTTATTAAACCAATGGTTATATCTTTTACTCACAAAATTTTTGGATTCCCATGTTTCCTTTTCAACCATATGGTTTTTCCTTAATACATTAACATGATGAATCAAATTATTCAAAAAAGAAAATTCTCTCTACGACCAAGAATCTAAATAGTCTGTTATTTATAAGAAATTTTATCTTCAAACTTAACTAATTAAATGATGAAAACATGAGATTAATCTAGCACAAATTTTCTTAACATCGAGACATGCAAAACATTATGTACTTAGAATAAACTCTGGGGAATAACCACTCAGTAAGAAACTGATCCATCTTTCTCTAAAATTTCTTATGGTATAATAAACCATGAACTTAGCTTCCTATTTTTTATACCAAAAATTCATGAAATTTTTCCATGAAGATACTTTAAGAAAAACATGATCACCTACCTTGAAGGAAAGATCTTTCTTCGAGTTATACACATAAATTTTCTTCCTACCCTGATTCTTCTTCACATGTTACTGAATCTATTGCACATTATTAGAAATTTACTCTACCAACTATGGTCCCATAAAATTCCTTTATCCCACTTCATCCCAAAAATATGGTGTCCAAAATTTCATTCCATATAATTCCTCAAGGAGTTCCATCGCTATACTTGAATAAAAACTATTTTTATAAGAAAAACCAACCAAATAAATATGATTATTGAAACTTACCTGGTAATCCATTGAATAAGAATGAAGAATATCTTCCTAGGTCTGAATTTTTCTCTTAGACTATTCATCATATTGAGGATGAAAATTTGTACTAAAATTTAATTCAATACCCAACGACTTCTGAAGTCCTTTCAAAAAACTAGATATGAACCTGGGATCATGATCTGATATAATGGAGAGAGGTAATCCATGTAACTTGACTATGTACTTTTGATACAGTTGAGAAAACTGATTTAAATGCATAATATCTCAAATTAGAAGGAAATGTTTATATTTAGTTAATAGATCAATAATAATCAAAATTGCATTGTTACCTCAAGAAGTCTTTGGTAATCCCACCATGAAATCCATGGATATATTTTTCTATTTCTACTCTGGAATTGGAATAGGTTGAAAAATTACCATTGGTAATTATAGTTATTCTTTAACTTGATGACAATTCAAACATTTCATTGTAAATCCAACAATATCTATTTTTATTCTATCCCACTAGTAATACTCCCTAAGGTCCTTGTATATCTTAGTGCCACCAAAATGAATGGAAAATAGAGAACTATGAGCTTCACTCAACAAATATTTTTTTTTCAACTAGGAATCATAAGGTATACATAATATTTTTCCAAATCTAATAACACCATCTATATAAAAATTAAAATAAGAAACTTACCCTTCTTAACAGATTCTACCTTTTCCTATAAAACACGATCCTTAATTTAAGATTTCTTAATTCTTTTGAACAAAGTTAATTGCACTAAAACTACAAAAAACAGAGGATGTTCCTACATCCATAAATTCTAAGATAAAATTAATCAAATCATTAACCAATTGGTCATGTTCTAAACACAACATGGTTAATGTATCATTAATTTTCCAACTTAAAGCAACAACCACTTTTTTTTTCTTTTCTAGGATGGTAATGAATTGTGAAATCATAATCCTTGATAAGTTCCAGATATCTTCTCTATCTCATGTTAAATTATTTATGAGTGAATATATATTTCAAAATTTTATGATCAATATATGTTTTACAATTTAATCTATATAAATTATTCTAAGAAATTTTTAAATAAAAAACCACAACAAGAAATTCAAGATCACGTGAAGGGTAATTTAACTCATGAGGTTTTAATTTGCATGAAGCTTAAACAATTACCTAATCATTCCACATTAGGAAACAACCAAGCCCCTTCAATGAATCATCACTATAAATAAATTTTTTCCATTTTTAGAATTCCAGGCCAAAACTGGAGTATTCACCAATATTATTTTTAGTTCATGAAAACAATCATTATATTATTTTTTCTAGATGAATTTAACTCTTTTTCAATTTAACTTAGTTAGTGGGATAGAAAAATAAGTGTAGTGTTAAACAAAAAATCAGTAGTAACCCACTAATTCACGAAAAATATAAACCTATATGATATTTTTGGGTCTTGTACATTCTTTAAAAACATTTTTAGTAAGATAAACCATTATTATATCTTTAGAAACAATGTTTCCAAGTAAAGATATTTTTTGCAACCCGAATTCACACTTAATAAATTTCCCATACAGTTTCTTTTCTCCTATGGTTTTCAAAAGAATCTATAGATGTCTTTCATGTCCCTATTGGATTTTAGAATATACCAAAATTTCATCAATAAACATAACCAAAAAATTATCCAAGAACTCATGGAAAAATCTATTCATAAGGTCCATAAATACAACATGTGCATTATATAACCCAAAGGGAATAACCAAAAACAAATAATTATCATATCTAATCTGAAATATAGTCTTAAGAATTTTATCCTCCTTCACATTTAGATGATGGTACCTAAACCTTATATAAAACTTAAAATATTGAGCTTCCTAGAGTTGATAAAACAAATCATGATATGAGGAAAATGATATTTGTTCTTAATAGTGATTTTATTCAAGGTTATATATTCAATGAAAAATATTATTGAACCATCTTTATTTTTAATAAACAAAACAAGATCACCCTATGGTGAAGAGATAGGTTGAACGAAACCTTTATTTAATATCTCTTGAAATTTATTTTATAATTTTAAAACTTATACTTGATCCATTAAATAAGGGGGTTTAGGAATATGCTTAACATCAGGAACTAAGTGAACAATAAAATCAACCTCCCAATCAGGAATAACACTAGGAAAATCACCAGGGAATACATCCATAAATTCTTTACTAATATAAAATAACCAATATAAACATTTTATTTCTTTTCAAGAATAAGAGTTAGGTAACTTTAATTTATATCTCTAATCAATTTCTTAGATTTTGGTATGTTATCAAAGTTATGAAATCATTGAATAAAGATTTATTGGATCTAAAATATATCTTAGAATGATAAAATAAAATCCAATCCATACTAAGAATAACATAATAATAAACTATGGAAAATTCAAATAGAATTACAAGAAATACCACTCCACTGATAACAATAGGAATATTACTATAAATCATGGTTTCTTTAATATTTACACATATAGTTTTCACCAAAAGTTCTATCATACATTTGTGATTTGATATTCCCATTATTATTTAAAATTTCTCAGAAATGAATGCATATAAAGATCTAAAGTTAAGTAGGGTATTTTAATAATTTTAATAAACAAGTAACATACCTATCACCACTTTACTGGATGGCCCAACATCATCCGTGGTAGTAGAAAATGATTTTTTCACACCTTTTTGTTTTCAATCATGATTATTTACACTTTGAGTAAGTAACACTGGATAGATTCTAGCATAATATCACAACTCATTGCAAGTAAAACATATCACTGTTAACTGACTATCTAATATCTAATTCTTTGATTGTTCAGAAATATTTTCTTTGTAGCCATGATCTCTATAACCAAACTTGCCACACCTATATCAGTTTCAAAATCCTAAAAAATTACCTGAAATGTCTTTTACTGCACTTGAAACATGTTTTTGGCTTACCTCTATACTTCTTAGTTGGTTTATTCTCTAATTATTTCCAACTTAAATATTTATTACTTATTTTATCTTAAGTAAAATTAGTTTTGACAAACTCCATCTAAAATTTATCGTTATAATGAAAAACTTTCCCATAACATTTAAATTCTTGGGTAGTTATAGTTCTTCATAAACTTAGTTTCAACCTTGAGTAAAATCTATTAATTTTTATATCACTATCTCGAAAAAAATTCAGCACAAACCTGGCCAATCTTTTAAAGTTTTATTCATACGAAGCTATAGAATCTACATATTTCTTCCATAATTCTAGATTTTATTTTTTTATATAGATTTGAACAATATAAGGGAAATATTTCTAAAGGAAGGGATTCTTAAATGTGTCCCATTTCATGGAATCAATCCCATTTATCTCTTTATTATTCTTAACCAAATAACAATATCAATTAGCTTCACCTTCAAAATAATAAATGTTAAGGGTTACCTTTTGATATTATGAATGCCCCATGAATTCAAATATCTTCTCCAAGGCATTGATCCATCCTTCAACTACCACTGGGACATATGATCATGAAGTGCTTCACTATCATCATGTTCCTATGTGGTAGATCCAAATTCTCCCTATAATTTATACTACCACAATTTATAGCTTGTTTTAACTGATCCACCACAACAAAAAAACTATTCTGTTCAAATTATAACCATCTCAGGATACTAATTTAGAAGGATATTTTCCTCTCAGTGCCTTCCCACTATATCTTCCATGCTTCCTCTATAGAAACTCATTTTGAATAAACATAGTTTATATGAATCAACATGGTAATATTTAAATACTATATAATTCAACTTAACCATAATATAAAATATTTCAAGGTAACACTATTAAAATTATCCTAACCTATAAATTTATCTATATAGACCTCTGATACCAATAATGACCTGTACTTACATATAACAAAATATTTATTTTTAGTCAATAATTCAATTTATTTCACTTTTATGATCTTTTAAGTTTTATAGTTTTAGAAGAAATAGTTCACAACTCTTACATAAACAAACCATATATTATAAAGTGGAAACTTTTGATCAGTATCCATTTTCACATAATATTAAACTTTTAAAATAAAAAGTGATTTATTTTCATGAAAAATATTCATTAATTTCAATTTAACTTATTTCTTTACCTTACCCATACTTAAAACTTCTTAAAAAAACTTTAAAAATGTGGGATGCACAAAAAAACTTAGTAAGGGATATAAAATGAAATAAAACCGTTAGTCCAGTGAAAAACATGAAAACCCAAATATTATTTACCTTTATCTTCAAAGTTATTTGATCGTATGAAATAAAACATTTTCACATGAAAAATGCACACACTTTTTTCTCAAATAAATACTTTAAAACCCATAAAAAGAAAATAGAAACCTTTTAAGAAACTTATAGAATCATATTCATAAAACCCTTTCAAAACCCTTATAACTAGAATAAACATATGGATGACTTCCAATATAATTCTATAAATAACACAATCATTACTTAATTCATTGTAGAGCTATAATGGGGATCACCCTTTGTATAATCTATATCAGGCTCATCCATTTTTCATGAGATATAATGGGGACTAACCCTTCATATAAGCTATATTAGGCTCACCTATGAGCTATAATGGGAATTAACTCATATTATAAGTTGTATCTAGCTCACCCATTTTTTATATAATGATAATGTACCATATCATGAATAAAACATTTTATTCTTTCACCTTTTCATTATAAAACCATTTTGTAAAACACTTTTTAATCTATATGCAAAACACCTTAAAATATCGAAATACCCTGATCTTTTAAAACCCATTTTCAATACCAAAATACCTAGAAAAAGGGAAAGTGAGTTTTTATTTGAAGAAAAAATGAAATATTTTAAAGGAATAAAAAATTTAAATAATGATTACAATAGTAAGAATTTTTTTCATCTCCATATATATTAAAATATAACATTCATTTTGTTGTTTGTAAAGAAAGTCAAACATTTTGTACAAAGATTCATTTTTTTTGAAATTTTTTGACATAAAGAAAAAAATTTCATTTATAAAACTCTCATTTACATAATAAAATAATTTGGAAAATATGAAAATGGAATAAAATTAGAGTTATAAAGAAAACATTAAAATGGATTTTTTAAATAAATGTATCTTATCACTTTGGAAAAATTTGAATCATAATCCCCATGAATGAATAACATTAAAAAACCTTAAATAAAAAAAGAATAAATAAATTCACGATACAACATGTAAAATGATGTATATAAGCACCTCATAAAATAAAATAGGTTCATAACATCAAAATATGCCCCAATTAAAGGAAATTGAGATGAAGTCCCTTACCTCGAGTTTAATTCGTCACGTTCACTCTTTATATTCCTGAATAATAAACTTATATCAATTATTTACTTGATTAATAACTATTTCAAGTTTTTTATTTCTTTTATTTCACTTATTAACATTTCATATTCAATTACTTAATCAATAAATTTTACATCATGTGTTTCAATGATATTTGGCTTATGTGTCAAAAATGACTTCAATAGGTCGACCGTTGGTCAAAAAGGTCATTATGTCAAAATATCTAGTATAATAAAAATGAATTAATTATAATATTTATACATAAATTATACTTTTAAAACTAGTCATTCAATTTGGTTATGAAAAATTAACAACATTATAATCATGGATATGGTAGGCCGTACGTATGCATGAGTAACGTTTCCATTTTCAATTATCATTATGGAAAGAAGGTATGTATTATATTATCTTTCCAAAATTATAATAATATCATAAATACCATTTAATTTTTTTAAATACACAAAAACAAACAAATAATGATATATATATATATATAAATATATCATCCATGTTATTTAGTGATAAAAAAAGAGAGTCATAACACTTTTTGGAGGTGGTAGTCCACACGTACGCATGAAAGATGTTATCATTTTTTAGTGTAAAAATGAAAATGATATATTATATTTTTAGAATTATAAATATGTCATGAATATCATAATTATGTCACTTATAACACATATATTCATTAAATCTATCCTTATTACCTTCCATGTAATGTGTTAGTGAAAAAACAAATCACATCGCTTCACGAGGCGGTAGTTTTCTGTACACCCGAACGATGTTATTATATCCCCCATGGAGTGAAAATTAAGAAGGAATATATGATATAATAACTAAAAATGTTTAATTTTTTTTAAATATAATATATATACTTTTAATCCATCATTATGAATATCTTTTAGAGGTGATTATGGAAAAAAAATACATCAGTTTGTGAGGCAGTAGTTCGCTATAGACATGAATAATGAATTCATATCCCATTTGATGAAAGAGGAGATGGATTCAGGTTATTAAATTTAAAAAATAAAATATCATTATATGTTAGATACTGGTATTATTATATAATCATAATTTAATAATATTTTAAGGATGTGGAAGAATAAATAAAATAAAATTCTTAGTTAAGCACGATATCTATTCTTTGGAAAACCTCTTCAAGTAAGACAAAAATCATTCTCAGGATGGATTTATGACTAAGATAAGGGATATAGGTTATGGGGAGTGAATTTAGTAAGGTATTTGGGTAGGTATTGGATGATAAAAATTTATTTTAATGCGTTAAGATAATAAGAGTGGTGGCGGCATTTTATAAGTGAGGTGAGATGCACACTTGTAATTTTTGAAAAGAAAACTGTGTATCCATGTTTTTCAGATGCCAAAAGGATAAAAAATAGATCATTATAAATAATTAGACATTATAAGTTATAAATAATTCCATAAAATATAATTTAAAAAAGTTTTTAGGTCATTTTAACCCTTATCTTTTTAGTTTAACCCTCGGTAAACCCATTTTCACGTTAACCGTGGTAATTAATTTTTATTGTTTTCACTATTAAATATTATAAAAAATTATCTTAAACTTATTATATAATATAAATTATGTTTATTAAAAATATTTAATCCATTTTACAAATTAAATTCATATAAGTGGAAAAATTTAATTTAAAATTAAACCCATAGACGCGACGAAAAAGCGATTTTTCTAGAAGTGTATTTTTCAAGAAAAAGATGATTTTATATTGACTATGTGATTAATAATATTTATTATATGAAATTAAATTATTAATAATTGATATATAATATATATATTTAATTTAAATCATTCCTTATTAGGTATTATTTTAATTAATTAAAATATATAAACAATACAAACATTAAAATAGTTTTAAGAAAAACCCATTTTAAACCAAAAAAAATTATAATAAAATAAAATATAAAGTTGATTAAAAAGTAATTAAGTGGATTAAATATAAATAAATAATAATTATTTTACATGAAATATTATTCAAAACACAATGGTACTTTTAAATTACTTTATATTTTGAAAGGAAATGACATTATAAAAAAATCTGTATTTTTACTATTCACTGAAAAATCAAAAATCCCAAAATTTCACCCTAATTAAATATTTATATACTGATTTAAAAAATTATAATCATTTTTTTATAATTTATATTCTAAAATTTAGAACTTACATTTTTTAATAAAAATTTATAATAAAATAGTTTAATTAAAATTATTTCCTTTTTGATTTAAAAAAATCACATAATATTTATACAATGAATATAACTATCCAATTAATATTAATAAACATGAAAATGATTTATTAAATAATTACCTAGGTTTTTAAAATGTTATTTATACAATAATACATTATTAAATATGACACAATTGTATAATAAGAAGGTAAATTCCATTGATAAAATTCCAGGTCAATACCTTCTTTCCCCTTAAGAAATTTCATCCTCAAAATGTTGTTTTATCCACTAATATGAAAAAATATGAGGGTAATTATACTTCATCATGTCTTCCAGTTCCCAAGTCACCTCCTCATACTTATTGTTCTACCATAGTACTTTTACTTGGAAATTTATCTTGCTGCATAGAACATTGCCTATATTGTCCAAGATCTTCACTGGTTACTCTTCATAAGAGAGATCATTTTATAGATGTAACACATATAAATTCAGTAAATGTGAATGATATGGAATTTAATTCCTAAAAACAGATATATAGAATATGTTATATACTTGATACTGGGTTGGTGGGGGTGTTATTCGATAAGTGACAACTCCGATGTGATTAGGAATCTCGAAGGGGATAATGTACCTGGGACATAGATTTCCCTTATTCCCAAATCTCATAACTATCTTCTATAGAGATATATATAGGAACACTTTATATACAAATTAAAAATCTAGGTATTTTCAATGATTTTTAGTGTAGATCTTTTATTGACTTTGAGTATCTCTAATGTACTGCTGAATGATCTTGAACTTTTCTACCATGTCTTTAACCATTTTAGGTTCCAATAGCTTGTTTTCACCAAATTCATCCCAAAACATATGTTTTCTATATATATTCATAAAAAGGGATTCACATGGATCCATTTGAATGATTGAGTGAAATATATTATTGTATGAGAACTTGAAAAGAGTAAGATTTTGATCCCATACTCCTTTGAAGTCCATTGTGATTTCTCTCAACATGTATTCCAGTGTCTAGAAATCCCACTCATACTAGCCATAAGTTTTGGTGTGATAAGTCTCACTAAAATTCAAATAAGTGTTTATATTATGTTAGATAATCTTCCCTAATGTGGATGTAAATCTTAGATCCTGATCATATAAAATTGATAATGGTTTTTTTATTCATCCCACCACTTATCTAATATATATCCTTGCAAGTTAGTTGAGTAAGAAGTCCTCTCTAATAGTGATGAAATGTGCAGTCTTTGTAAGAGGATCCACCATAACCTATATAGCATTATTTCCTCTTGATGTCTTTATAATACCATTGAAAATATCGATGGTTATTTTTCTCATTTCCATGAAGGTATAGGTAATGGTTGAATCATTACATTATAATTTTTCCTTTCATCTTTCACTTGCTGACATACCATGCACTTTGATATATACTATGCATCCTATTTCTTCATATTATCCCACAAATAGTTTTTTAAAGGTCTTGATACATATTAATTCTCTTTGGGTGGATAGAGAATGTTGAGTTATGTGATTCATTCAATAAATCCTTATTTATCTCATGATTTAATCATATAAATAGTCATGACCCAAATATTACAAGTCCTTCTTTATAAATTTTAAACTTTAAGTATTCCCCTTGTCTTATATCTTTCACATTTTTTTATTTCCACGTAATTCATCTTGGCATATTTTATCTTCTTCAGAATATATGGTTGAGAAATCATTTGAGAAAGAAATTATGATGTTACTTAATTTATGATTTATATATCCATCATTTATAATTAAATAATATTTGATATTTCACTATCCTAATCATGGATAAGTTTGTAGGATCTTTTCTACTTAGAGTATCTTCCACTTTATTTACTTTCCATAGATAGTTGATTGAGTAATCAAAATCCTTGATCATATTTATACATCTTTTCTAACACACATTAAGATCCTTCTATGAATATATATATATATGAGGATTTTATGATCCATATATATTTCATAATTTTTCCAATAGAGATAATGAAACCAAATATTTAATGTAAATATCACTATATAAAACTCCAAATCATGTGTTTTATATATTAGTTCATGAACTTTCAACCGCCTTGAGGTGTAGGCTATCAGTTTTTCATTCTGAATTAGTACACTTCCCAATCCCTTTGTTGAAGCATCAATGTATACCACAAATAGTTTCATACTTGTGGGTAGTGTAAGTAATGGTTTAGTGATAATACTATTTTTCAAATCCTTGGATATATCTTCATATTAACTAGTCTATAAAATCATTACTCCCTTATGAGTTAACATAGTTAGAGGGTTTGAAAATTGTGAGAAGTTTCTCAAAAATTATCAGTAATACCTAAATAGTATAATGAAACTATGGGTTTCTATTGTATATGCTGGTCTGGGACACTCCTCAATTTATTTTCTTGTAGAAGGGTCTATAAATATCCCTTTTTTGGTGATAACATTCCCCAATAATGACACTTACTCTATCCAGAACCCACATTTACTATATTTTTCATATATATTATCCTTTCACAAAGTCTTTAGAAAAGTATTAAAATGATCCTCATGCTCCTCCTTACTCTTGGAGCATATCAGAATATCATCTATAAAGACTACCAATTTTTTTTTTCAAGATTATATACTCTATTAATTAATTCTATGAATATTTCTAGAGAATTAGTGAGTCCTAATGGTATAACTATGAACTCATAGTGTTCATACCATGTTCAAAAGATAGTTTTGAGAATATCTTCCTTCTTCACCATTAATTGGTGATATCCTGACTAAAGGTCCACCTTAGAGAAGTAACAAAACCCACATAGTTGATCTAACAAGTCATAAATCCTTAGAATGTGATAATTGTTCTTTATCATGATTTTATTGAGTTCACGATAATCAATGAATAGGTAAATTGACCCATCCTTATTCTTGATGAAGAGGACCATTGCACCCCACAATGAAGCACTTGGTTGTATAAAACCCTTATCTAGATTCACTTATAATTGCTTCTTAATTTTTTATAACTCAATGGTGGACATTATTTATAGAGTCTTGGATATGGGAAAATATCTAGGTATAAGTTCAATTGAGAACTCAACCTCTTTATCTGAAGGAAGACCAATAAACTCTTTAGGGAATACATCAGTATAATTCCCCACAATGGGTATATATTCAAGCATGATTCTCTCCTTTTGTTTCAGTTATTTAAACTAGACATTATTACCCATAAGGAAATAATATTTATAATTTAGATAAAGACTATAAAGGATATTAATCCTCCTTACATGCATATATAATTTGAGTATGACTCAGGATATTAAGAGTGATCTCTCACTCTTAATAGTTGATGTTGTCTTTATATAAGGAAGTCCAATCCATACCCAATATAGAATAAAATTACACTAAATGAAGTGTCATAAGATTTTATGGGAGGTTTAGTCCACAAACATTGACTGGTGAGGATTTATATACTTGGGATATAATAATTACACTATTTTATGTTCTCATAGATACCTCAACCCCCATTTTTTAGTAACATTTGAATAATTCTAAAAAACCTAAAAGATATAAATGAATGTGTAGGACCTAAATCAAATTGTGAGTCCTCAATTATTGAATGAATAAACATTGTACCTTTCACCAGGTCATTTTTAGGATCCACCTTAGTATTAGTGATAACATATTCCCTTCCTCTCCAGGCCTTAGATATTTTTTTCATTGATTGTTTCCAAAAATATTTGGCTTAGGGAATTGGATTGCATAATACCCTTGTTAATTATAATTAAAACACTATACTATTGGTTGAGTTTTTATCATAACATTATTTTCCTCTATTGTATTAATGATATTATTCATATCCCTTTTGAATTTATGGGTCTGGTTCCCCTCTTTTTGACACTTGAAGCATCTCCTAGTTCCCTTGAGATTGTTTTTGGGACACTTCTTCCCAAATCTTTAACATGTGGGTAGTTGGTTTTTTGTTTCCTCTATGGGATTTATCCATTGATACTCCCAAATAAAACTTAATTTTTTACTTTTATCTATATCCCCATGAGACCACAG
The DNA here is from genome assembly GCA_963277665.1 of Viscum album. Lineage (NCBI taxonomy): Eukaryota > Viridiplantae > Streptophyta > Magnoliopsida > Santalales > Viscaceae > Viscum > Viscum album. Next base: position 1,898,027,074 of record OY728135.1, on the reverse strand, counting down.
TGAGTCACCAATTTCTATCATGACCTTAAGGGCACATCAAAAAATATCTTCATAGCTATCCAAGTCTTGAATCTCTAAATATTTTTTTGTAGAATCAGCTTTAATACACTAAATAAGTGGTCCAATATAGTTTTAGTGTTAATGGAAAAGACATAGGTGTACATTGAAATCATTATAAGGTTTTCCTCATATGATCCAATAAACTCATCTTCCCTTTTCTTCAGTCCGAGAAACTCTCTCTCAATTTTAAGATAGAGAGTAAAGGTAAAATATTTATTGAATAATATTTTCATGAATCCTTAATATTCCATATAATGAATTATAAATTTGGGATTTATGTTATTGATCAGTTTTTACCACTAATCAACTTCCCACATCCAGTTGATAAACAACCAGTTTGAATTTCTCTTATTCCAAGCATTGGAGGAAATATAATTTCTTCACAATGGTGTGAATCCATTATTCTGAAATGCAGGTATCTGATGATACACTAAAGGTAGTAGACCTTTATCATATAAATTACTCTATAATAAATTTATATTTATTAGGATAAGGTGGTAATTACATATGATTCAAGTTATTATTCACAACTTGAGTTAGTTGAGATAATACTACTATGAAGTTCTCAGCTCCTGCTCCCATCAGGTTAGGCATATCATTAGAGAAATCATCACATTTACTAACACATTGGTTGTTGGAATATTTTCTACTATTTACCTCCATTATATAAAATAAAGTAAAATAAAATTAGGTATGAGAACACTTAAACTAAAAAATATATTGGAAAATATCAATATAGAAAGAATAACTTATAAATGAAATGTAAATTCTAACTTATGAGTCTCGAGGTTTCATTATATGTTATAAATAGTAATTTACCTATTATATTTTATAAAAAAATATTCTATTCAATTTATTCATAATGTTTCATAACGAGTTTGGGGTTTTTCCAAAGCATCTACCTCAGTAGTGTCAAACCAGGTGGTAAAAAGGTCTCATTTTCATGAACCTGGAGACAATCAAGTTAATACCCAATTTTTCCTTTTTGGGGTTATTACCTATATGATAATGACTTATATGATGATTTTTCTTACTTATTTTAGGTATTAATTTTCCCTTGTTTAAGTATTAATTTGGTTAAGGATTTTTTGGGTGCTTTTGGGTGAGTTTTGGAGGTTTTTTTTGGGGGGGGGGGGGGGTTGGGCAGTGCACAATTGGTGAGCAGTTTTCCAAACCATGAACCTACCCCTATAAAATCATGCACCCAAAGATAGAGGTTGTTTTAATGTTTGAATAACTATTTCTAAAAGTGTTCTCCCACCTAGGATTAACCATTCACCCTAGAAAGTAAGGGAACACAGTTAAGGCTCATGATTTGGAAAACCATGTGCTCCGCCTAGGAAACTGTGAACACAGGATTTTAAACCCTTGAAATTTTATTAAAAAATTCATGAACATATGGTTTATATCCCTAATCATCCTATTTCATCCTAACTTTATTTACAATGATTTCGGAGGCCTTGTAGAGGGTTCCAAGGCTCCTGGAACCCCTTTTCTAATCAAATATTCAGTGGAAGAAGATTCGATCTCCAGTGGGAGATTATATTTCTTGTTTAATATTCCTCTCTATCCAATTTTTATTTCCCTTTGTATAGGTATTAATTTATCTATTGGTTATGTTTTAGATCTAGGTTTTTATGGATCTTGTTTAATTGGATCTTGGTCCTAGTTTTTGATCCTAGATCTCCTCTTTACTAGTGAATTAGAATGTTATACATCAAGTTGAGGGTTACAGTTTGGAAAGTGTTCTCTAATGATATTGAGGTAGGTGGTTTAATTATTAATTTCCATAGTATTTATTATGATTATATGTATGAAATTTTTCCACTACATTTCTAAATTGTGCAATTACATTTAACTTGAAAAGATGAATTTAATTATATGAAATTGAAAAAACCCTTCATGAATCCCGTTGAAGATTATGAGAGAATATTTGATGGAAACCTATAAGGTGTGATGAAATAATTTAAATGATGTTTTATGAATTATAAAAATAGGAAAGAAATGGGTTAATGAAATCTAATTAAATTGTTATTTCATGGTTGATAATGGGATTTAAAGAGATAAATTTCTTAACCTTAAAGGTTTAATGATATGTGATTAATTAATGATAAATGGATTAATGGTGAATTGTTTATTTTATTCCATATGATTAAAGTAAATAACCATTGTTGTGATTGAAAAATGAAATGGTGCACCATGAAGTGAATGATTGATAATAAGGTTATGATGTTGAACCTTAACATGTATGTGATATATGTGATATTTGTGATTGATTGATAAATGAGGTGTAGGTTAGGGAATGATGATCCAAATACCCATGGTGTGCCAAACTGATGCTACATTCCCCTGACACATGAATGTGAACAATGAGTTGTTGTATAGGTAATGATCCTACAAATACCCATGGGGTTCCAGACTAATTCTCTTGGCCCCCAAGATATTGGCATTGGGATGACATTCCTAGTGCCCAGGATATTGGTACTTGGGAGGATGCTTCAAGGTACTGGAAATGAAATTGTAATTAAATTAATAATGAAAAACCATGAAATGAATAAATTGTGATATTCCTATTTTATATGGTTCAAACTCAAGAATGGTCCGAAGTAGGTATGATTGGTTTAGGTTTCACTGTGAACCTGGGGGCCTATGTGCTTGATTAAAGAATAATAAATGTGAAACCTATTTACTTTGATATTTTTTATTATTTCCATATACGACCACATACAATGTTATTGACTGAATATTTCTTTAGATATCATTGGTGGTGGCCTAAGAAGTTGCACTCACAACCTACTCAGGCTACCTAATTGGTACCCAAATGGACATCATGTTTGGAGGACACGATAAGGGTAAGATCCCTATGTTAAATGGATGAGCAGGGATTTGGAATAGAGCACGGATGTGGGAACTGAACATGATTTCAAGACCTTATTAGGATTTTCATTTTATATTTACTCTGGGTTTTCATTTAACACTTAACACTTATATGGCATGACATATTCACTGCTTTGGTTTATAGTCATTTTCCCTATTCGAGATTTATTCAACTGATGTTGTTTTATTATTGATTATTATATTATCATTTGGATATTGTTTATTGATTTATGCTATTTTCCCACTTTGATAAAGTGGGTATAGTCTCCCCACATTACATATTAGACCCTCATTGCTAGTCGGAAACCTTTGGCATATAGGGAGGTGCACCTGAGGTCATGTGCCGAACCGACTTGGGGCACCAATATGGGCACCCGGGTTAGGAAATTACAAAGTGGTACCAAAGATGTTTTATATTCTTGTCAGTTATCTTATTATTTGGGAATGATAGATAGAATACTAGGATTATTCATTCCTTGGTCATAATCCCATGCACGGGAGTGGCTAACCCATGTATGGGGGAAACCCAAGTACCCATGGTAGGATTGATGTTCTTGATGTTTTCTATTACAGTTGAATGTTATTTGAAATTGGGTGATGCAGTTATTATATGATGTTATTGTTATTATTTTATGATATTTTCCTTGTGATTTGGTATGGAATTAAAGTTTAGCATAAATACATCATTATAGGCACTCATAAATTTACATGTCATGCATTATATTAGGAATGCATGAAAAATCAAGTTATAAGTTGGTTGTGGGGAATGAAAATGATATTATTTATTTAATATTTTTTAAAATAATTGGTGCATTATAAGGAATTCATAATTTTAAATGATTCTAAATGTGGTAAATTTAAATGGATAACATGCGTTTTTAATGAGAAACTTATAAATATGAAAGTGTTTTACCCAGTGTTAGCCATGGCCCAGGTTAGGGATGGTTGAGAGTAGTGATAGTGCCTCGGTTTTGACCATGAGGCAGAGTATAGGGGATAAATTGTTATTTATTTATGCAAATAAATTTTGTTAAGAAGTGTTAATGTTGTGTTATGTGTCCTAATATGTTTTTTGGAATTGTAGAGACATTACTCCATGTCAACGTTTGTTGGTAGGATGATAGGATGACATAGTTGGAAATGTGCCTCTAAAAGAGGGACAAGATGCCTCGATAGTTCTGAGTGAAGGGGTGGGAGAGTCATTCCATGATAAATTTACTCACTTTATATAGTTCATGTATAAAGACCTAGGGTTGGATGTGAAGAATATGTCTGACCTGACATGATATTTCCAGTTACAACACCCTTTGACCTTAATCATAGTGGGTGGACTTGAGGTAGCTGAGTTATGGATTGAGTCTATCTAGATGATCCTAGACTATTTATAGACTCTTAAATAGAAAAGAGTCAAGTTGGATGATTATATGTTATTTGATCAAGAAAAGTGTTGGTGGGATTTTCAGGCTTAAGATGAGAAGCTAGAGAGAATGGTATGGAAAGACTTTCAAGAGAAATACCTAGAGCACTTTTACCTAGAGACAGTTAGGTAGGAGAGTGAATAAGAGTTTATATGGTTAACCCTGGGGAGTATGTTATTCTAGTTCCTTTATCAACTTGTAGTGTTTTGTTTTAGTGTTGGCAGGATATGGGGAAACTATGGAAATATGTTTTTAGGATGGACTTAAATGTGAGATTAAGTCCAAGGTTACTATCTTTTGGCTGAATAAGTTTACTAAGGCAGTGAATCAATCTATCATTTATGAGGGAACCCGAATGGGGTTTCTAGTGGAGTATAGGTGGTTTATTCTAGAAAACCATGAGGTAAATATTCCTAGGGTTGGAAACATCACTATGATAATGTTAACCAAAGGAGTGGCAAGAAGAGTGTTCATGGAGAAGGATTAGTTACTTAGGTAAATACTTGATTTATTTTCCATCAATGTGGTAGGATGGGTCACTATTATAACTAGTGTCCTCAAACACCAGTAGAGTTCTGAGATTATGAAAAGATGTGGAATCTACATTTGTTTTATATAAAACCACGATATATGGGTAGTGATGGGGGAGCTATATCGAAATAGATTATGGGAAGGGGTCTTTTACACCATACCAGTCTAGTAGTTGAAGCACTACTAGTTGTGATGGTCAAGGTAGAGGCTGTGGAACTTTAAGGTAAGAGAATCCATACTAGCATAGTAGTGAGACACATGGGACTCAAACTTGATAACTTGGTAGAGGGGTAGGATAGTTGAATGTGATTCATTATGCACTTATGGACAGTGAGGCTGGGCCATCGACACTTAGAGGTACTATTCATGTAGCTTATATGATTATTAGTGTTTTATTTAATACAAGAGCCTCAAATTATTTTTCATCTACTCAAATTGTGAATATTTTGAGTCTGATAGTGGAGTTTGTGAGTTGGTTTATGATGATCAACACACCACTGGGTGTACGGTCAAAGGAAATATGTTTATGTATGGGATGTACTCTCAAGATTTGTGAGTATTGTTTCCTTTGGGATATTTAAATTATTGAAATGTCAGGTTTTGAATTGATTTTGGGTATGGACTGGCTAGTATCATACCAATATGACTTTTATTGTTTACTATAGGAGATTAACCTTTAAATTTAATGAGGGTAACAATTATGTTCATCATGGAGAATGGGATATCTAGAAAGGCCGTTCAGGGACAGTTCATCAGCAACCAAGGGAGATCATCACACAAGTTTCCTGTATTCCATTCAATGATGGGGGTGTAAATAATGATGTATTTTCATCCATAGTGTACCGGTTTCAGTACTTGTTTCCTAAGGACTTCCTAGTGATTCCACATAAGAGATATGTTGAGTTTACAATTGAGTTAATGACTAGAGATGAACCAGTTTCAATTCCACCTTACCAATTAGAACTGATAGAGATTTAAGAACTTATGAATCAACTGAAAGAGTTCATGGATAAGGGATTTATCTTTCTAAGTATGTCACCTTGGAGTTCTTTAGTTTTTATTGCTAAAAAGTCTGATGGGACATTGATATGGTGTATTGGTTATTAAAATTTGAACCAAATGAAAGTTAAGAACTGATATCATCTTCTACACATTGATAATATATTTGAATAGTTCTGAGGAGATTTTTTTCTCTCCAAGATTTAATTGAGACCATCGTATTTTCAGTTAAGATTTATAGCTTTTAATATACCACAAACTACTTTTAAAAGTAAATATGGAATATATTATTTTTTCATGATTCCATTTGGGATAAAGAATTATCTCATTGTGTTTATGTCTTTGATAAACCAAATCTTCCTATAATGACTTATATTTTCCATATAGTATTTTTAGATATTATATAAACTATTTTTGAGACCAAGTATTGAGATGGTGTGTGATTTTGAGGTCTGATGTTCTTGGAATAAATGTTTGAAATATAATAAATATATTAAATAGTAGACATGTATAGTTTTCCTAAAAAATTAGAATAACTCCCAAACGGGGGACCAAATTAGAAATATTAGGGAATTGTTGAGTTTAGAATGTAGGTTTTACCATAGACAAGTCATAACCTTTGTTGTCACAAGCCATTTTAGAAAAATTCATCACGATTGTAAATAAATAAAATAAATAAATATTTTTTTTATTTTGTAATTTTGATTGTTTTATCTTTTAAGTATATGGTTTTAGGATTTCATCAGGGTTGGACACTCAAACCTTAGAGATTCAGGAAACTGTTGGAGAGATTACTTTGTAAACAATGACAGAACGGGACCAGATCATGATTCACTACATCAACGGAGTCTATGGATCTCATAAAAGAAAACAACACAACTATTCTTCATCAAAAATCAATACAAAATATAGGTAGGATTTTTTGTTTTATGATTTCCATACCTTTTCTTAATCCTATATTAACAAAAATAAATTCAAAAAATAAAATTGGTAAGAACATCATCGGCAGAATTAAATTTATATAATTGTTGTTTTTTGATTGTTTATATATTCATCTTCATTATTATATTTCTATAACAATTAATTGAGGGAAAATAAAAAATAGACATGGTTCATTCCTCAAATTTTGTGTATTTTTGATTTATTCCCACTTTTTTCGCACATTCATCATGGGTGTTATCTTTTGGCCCATGGTTCAATGAATACCCAGTATTTGGTCATTGCATGACTTTTATTTAGCACAATGAATAAATACCATGGGTGAATTTCATGATTGATGGTATGATTGAGGTGAGATAAAGGTAGTGGATGATTAGAAGAAGAACAGATGGATTTTACATTCCCATTCTTCTCAGTTTTGGAAAATGATGACAGTTTTTTCTCAATGGATCATTTTATGAGTAGTTTTGAACCCAGATTATGGCTGGTGATAATAAAAAGGCTCAGAAAACCTCCAATATATAGGTTTTGGTGAGGGAAGCAACTACAAAAAAGTGTAGGATGATGTGGAAGAGATCCTAGAAGATCTCAAAATTATTGGATTACATAGCGTGTAATCTAACATTACACATTGTATGGGCCCCCTGGCTATAATGCTAAGGTTATGGATGAAGTTAAATATCACACTCCATGTGACTCGGTCATATGATGCATGAAAACTCCATGATAACTCGACATTTACTTCAATAAGTACATGGAAATGGGAAAAATACATGTCCAGTTACACGTCGTGTACTTGGACACGGACATGAACAGGTGTACACGGGCTAGTACACAGACACGACCACCATAAACAAACATAACCAGGTGAAATAAGAATGATTTTGTATGTATCTAAATTCCATGTACTTATTCTACATTCTGTGTATGTGGAGACTTATATTCCATGTGCAGATTTGCTACACATACATATTTGGGGATGGTTGGACATTCCATGTACCCCCAGTACATGCCATGTACCCCCTTAAAAGAGTTTTTATAGATCTTTATTTACTTAGTTTTGACCAATCTAGGTTGAGCATGTTCCCTTAGTCCAATCCATCAAGCATATAGTGTGTAATTACATCCACTTCACAAGATTGTGATCCCCTCTAGAGGTTGAGTCTCAGATAGAGTTCTTGTTTCCATTCGTTAGATTGGAGTGTGATCCTCTATCATCCTTTTTTCCCTAGGTGGGGTTTGTGGAATTGGCATGACCTCCCTGAGTAGGTCATTGATCCCCCATCTAGAATTCCATATCGGTAGGGTTTGTGGTATCATTAACATACGATCCCCTACATAGTGGGTTGATCCAAATTGGGTTCGTGGTGTCCCCCAGTGGTTCTAGGCATGACCCCCTATTTTTATATCAGGTTATTCTTAGACCAGTGAGTTTTTTTGGGTGGGTAATAGTGATCTAGTCCTCTTCATCAAGTGTCTCCAATGATAGCATGTCTCGTGGAGTGGATTCTGTTGGAACAAGCATTTCTTCAAGAAGAATTCTATTATTGACAGTTAATTATGACCGCTTGGTGGCATGGTGTCTTTACTAAGTATATCTATGTGTCTCTATTATAAATTTATTTTTATATCTTGTATTGAGTTTAATGTACATTGTGATTCATTTTTAGTGTTTTTGGGGTGTCCTACATGGTATTTTTATACTCACCCTGGCGTGGGATTTACCCATACGTGTCGTGTATTGTGCAGATGATGACCCTTTTGATAGTGTCCTAGGAGGAAAGGGGGATGGTGGAGCGTAGATGGATCTCGTCAGATAGAGGTGTTTACTATAAGATTTCATTTTACTTAGTCCTCAGCCTTGTAGTAGGTTATAATCTTTAAAGTTTTTTGGTTGGGCTTGTATTTGGACCATTTTTCCTCTTTCAGTACTTTACTATCATACTTTGTTGTGGGATATTAGATGTATGCATTCATTATTTTAGTTGTTTTATATTTCAACACTATGTGAGCTTGGAGATGTGTGTGTGTGTACAAGTACTTTGGGATAATGCCTATAATTTGTGGGATATTCTTACTCAGTGCTGATTGCCAGCCCCAAGCCTATTGGAGGCAGGCTTGGGGTAGTCATGGGTTAGACCTCAATGGGTCGAGTCATGACAAAGTGGTGTTAGAGGTAGTCAGTCCTAACTTATGACTAGAGTCAATGAGGTTGGTTTGGGGTAACAATGTTGAGTGTTTTGAGTTCATATTTCAGGCTAGGGACTCCAGTGTTGGTGCGATGACTGACATATCCATACACCAAGACTCTAATCGTCTACCTTTCACCTCGATATGTGTAAACAATAGCTACATAATTTTTTTGGTACATGCATCATATAATAATGGTTATTTTTTTCATTTCCTTCTTGATTTAGATCCCCAGATATAATCTTTCGACCATGGTACATATTGTTTTATTTTAGGATGCCTCCATATAGACAACCATCTAGGATTCCACTGTGTGATCATGAGGATTATCTACCTGGTGACGATGAATCAGTATAGGGACTTCTACCAGAGATAACACCTTTGGGTGGTTTACTGTCTATACCACCACCCGTTGAGCAAAATCTAGCCCTAGCAGTACCAGTTGAGGATGCACGTAGGCTGAGTGCATTGCATGAGTTTCAAAGGTAGTGACCTCCCATGTTTTGGGGTGATCTAAACCCCCAGGTGGTTGATGATTGTCTAGAGTCATTCAATTTCTTTTTAAACCTTGTGATGATGACTATAGATGAGATGGTGGTCCTCAAAGAGAGTATTATTTAGGTCTCTACTGGGTGATGGTGGAGCTTAGTGACTTAGTCACATGATGAGAAAACTCTCTCCTGATCATACTTTGAGCATCTCTTTAGGTAGGATTTCTATCCAATCACATTCTGATTGATGCACATTCATGAGATTCTACATCTGCAGTAATGAATTATGACTATGGAGGAGTAATAAGAGAGGTTTACTAATCTCTCATCTTAACCCTTGGATATGGTGAAGGATCAATTATTTAGAGCTTAAACCTTTTGAGCAGGGTTTGCACTGGGAAATCAGGGCTTCAGTGTAATCCCTTTATATTCCCACCTATGATGAGGTGCTTGAGTGAGACTTAGTGGTGGAGAGATTTCTAGTAGAGAAGGCACTAAAAGTGAGAGCTAGTAGTGGGCACCCAGTAGCTGAGACTTTAGAATTATGCAACCAATGATAGTTACAAGGATCCCAGTGTGTTAGAAACTTTAAGAGGCAATCATAGGACACCAATTTAGTAGTTTAGGTATCTGAAGGCGGCTTGAATCAACCAAGGGAGAGGTGGTGTTTCTCATGCGATGGTTGGGGACATCAAGCTTGATATTCTCCTACCTGTCATATAGTTGATCGTAGGATGGTTGAGGGACCACTAAGATAGATAAAGATATGGGATCAAGGTGGTTCATAGGGAGGAATATGTGTAATAGAGGCCAAAATGGTATAAATAGGTTGTTGGAGGTTCGACCTATTTCCACCATCACCCTTGGTGGTCTGTACAAGGCTCAAGGAGTTGGTGGATATGGATGAGGTGAGATGTAAGCTATGGAGTCCTATGACCTTGAGGTTCTAGGAATGATATGAAGTATTATATTTTTATTTTATACTTTATATATAGTATTTATATACACAAGTGTTATTCATTCCTTCCTTTCCACTTATATGGTTTGAAACTTAGAGATTTTGTTTGATCTATTAGCTCGAACCTTGAAATTAGAGACTCCGATAGGCAATGACTTAGATATTTCACACTTGCACTGATAGTGAAATATAATTCTTGGAGGTGAGATATTTTTATGGGATATCTTCATTACATCAATGAAATCTTACAACATAATCTTTGGTATGGACTGGTTATCCACAATTCATTCCCAGATTGACTGCTTTAGGAAGATGATACAGTGTGTCTACAGTGATAGAATGAATTTTTCCTTTGTGGGTGAAAATGAAACCATGGAAGAGTATTATGATATTAATAATAATATAGTTCATATGATTACTCACCATTTGGATAGCACGACTCTTGGGTTAGTGGATTATTTGGCCTATTAGTTTCCTATAGTGGTGGTGGAGTATGATGACTTATTTCTTGAGAATGTACCAGGTTTACCTCCCCACTGAGAGATATAATTCTGAATTGAATTACATTATGGGGTGACATTGATATCTACACCAGCATATGGGATGGATCCCATAAGGATTCGATATCTGATGGTGTAATTGGAGGAATTTACAGAGAAGGGCTTTGTGAGACCTAGTGTTTCCCCTAGTAAGCCCCAATGTTGTTCACTAAAAAGATGGATGAGATCTTTCTATTATGTAAGGATCAATAATGCTTGAAACATATGACCATGAGGAATATGTATCCACTAATGAGAATTGATGACCTATTTGATCAGTTGAGAGGGGAGTGATGGTTCTCAAAGATTTACCTCAAATCAGGCTATCACAAGTTGTGAGTACGGGAGTGGATATACCGAAGATGAAATCCTGATGTCGTTATAGTTACTATGTGCACTTGGTGATTTCATTCAGTGTGACGAACAATCCATAATTTTTCATAGGAATCATGAATATGATCTTTTTACCTTTATTAAACTAGATCATGGTGGTATTTATCGATTACATCCTAGTGTATTCAGTGTCTGAGAAGGAGCACACGAGACACTTGAGGATGGTCCTAAAAAAACCATGAGAGAACTATATTTATGGGAAGCTCTCAAAGTTTAAGTTTTGGATTCGAGAGTTATACTTCTAGGACACATCATCTCAGAGTATGGGGTAGTGTTGGATCTATCAAAGGTTGAGGCAATGCTTTCTTGAGATCCACCCAAGTGTGTTAATGAGGTGCAGAGTTTCCTTGAATTAATAGGGTACTATTGGTGGGTTTTACTCAATTTCTATAGAGTGGAAGAACACTTGAAAAATTTTAAATAGAAGGGGATACATTTTATGTTTAATAAAAGGTTCCAATAGTTCTTTTTGAAGATGAAGTAGAGGTTGATGAGTGATCCCATATTGAGATTTCCAAAGGAGGGTGTTGAGTACATAGTGCTCTATATTGCCTCAGGGAACAGACTTGGTTGTGTTTTGTTATAGAGGTAGGAGGTTATTGTCTATGGTTCATGCTAGTTGAGACCACATAAGCAGAACTATGCGACCCACAATCTCGAGTTAGCAACGATAGTCTTCGTACTAAAGATGTGGTGATACTACCTGATGGGAGAGAAATTTATCATTTAATATGACCACAAAAGTGTCAAGTATATACTCTTACAAAGGGATATTAACTTGAGAAAAAAGACAATGTCTAGAGTTCCTCCAGGACTATGAATTCGAGATTATCTATACTCTTGGGAAGGGGAATGTGGTGGAAGATTCTCTCATCAGGATATCTTTTTTCTCAATTGTTAGCCGAGGAATTGGAGCAGTCAAATTCATTAAAGTTTTCCTTCATGGAAAAGGATGATTCTCATATATTAAGTTAATGGTTGTTACCCCACCACTTTTATAGCATGTTAGGAATACTCAGTGTGGAGATACCGGCTTTGAGACTTTACATACTCAGATATACACTAGACATGCTCCTGATGGATATTCTGAAGGTAGGGAGAATGTTATCTTTTTTAGAGGATGAAATATGGTACCTTTTATGTTGTAGGAGGAGGTGTTATGAGAGTTTCATAAATCCCATTTTTAGGTACATCCATGCATGAAAAAGATGTACTGGGACCTTTGATATCAGTTTTAGTGGCCAAGCCTGAAGAAGGGAGTTGTTGAGTTTGTTTATTGATTCCTCACTTGTAAGTAGGTGAAGGCAGAGAACCATGTTAAGTAGTTTTAACCCAATACCTTGAGGTTCCATAGTGGAAGTGGGATTGGATATCCATGGACTTTGTTAAGATCATACCATGCATGTCGAGGGGACAAAATTTTATCTGGGTGATTATAGATAGACTCACCAAGTCATCCCACTTCCTATATATTCGAGATTAGAGTTCAGTAGAGAGTTTGGGACGCCTCTACGTATAAGAGATAGTCTGAATCCATGAAGTTACCTCAAATATTGTATCTGAATGTGATGTTATATTCACATATTGGTTATGTAGGGTATTGGAGGAGGCCATTGGAACCAATTATTCTTGACCACGACATTTCATCCCTAGACTGATGGTTAGATAGAGCAGACCATCCAAGTCTTGGATGAAATTTTATGGGCTTGCATGATAGACTTTGGGAATAGTTGGGAGGATTACCTAACCTTGGTGGAGTTTACTTATAATAAAAAAATACCATTCCACCATTCGTATGGAACTATTAGAGGCTTTTTAAGGGATAACCTATAGGTCATCACATTTTTTGATTTATCTAGGAGAGTAAGTACTCATGTGCCTAGAGTTGGTAAGAGGTACCATAGAGAAGCTGAAAATAATATCGGAGCAGATGAGGACTACACAGAGCCATCGAAATTATTATATAGACCAACAATGAAGACATCTAAAGTTCTAGGAGGGAGACCATGTGCTCCTAAGGGTGTTAAATCAACATGGATTGAGGATTTTTTCCCTGATAGTAATTTATCTATGAGATTCATTCATCCCTACTAGATACTATGTAGATTTGGAAAGGTAGTGTACCATTTAGATCTACTTCTATCATTGGATTGGGTACATGATGTCTTCCACATGCCACAATTGAGGAGGTATGTGCATGACCTGTAACACGTTATCAAATAGGAAGAGCTGGACATCAAGTAAGGAGATAACTTTGAAGAGTACTTAGTTAAGATCGATGATCAATAGAAGAGGATCTTACATGGGCAATAGATTCCCCTTATGCATGTCAAGTGGTAGCACATGAATCTTTAAGAGATCACATGAGAGTGGAGACCCAGATGTGATACTAGTACCCTAATATTTTTGAGTAGGTTTTTGTCTTTTTGAGTCAAAAATACCTAAGGTGGGGAGAATATAATGAATCCAATTTTCCATGTAGTATTTTTGGATGTTATATGGATTTTATTTGAGACCATACACTGAGATGACATGAGATTCTAATTCCCATTGTGCCAGGAATAATTTTTTTTAAATATAATAAATATATTATTTAGAATTCATGAACAGTTTTCCTAAAAAAGTGGAATAACTTTTGAAAGGGGGACCAGATCCTAAATTTTAAGGAACTGTTGAGTTTAGAATGTGGGTTTTACCCTAGGAATGACATAACCTCTATCAGTGTGGGCTATTTTCTAAAAAGTCATCATGGGCATAAATAAATAAAATAAATAAAATAATTTATTTGTTCTGTTTATTTTGACACAACGGCTATATTCTACTTTAAGTATATAGTAATAGGATTTACTTAGGGTTGATTGATCAGACACTGGAGATTCAAAAAGCCATTAGAGATATTTCTTGGTGAACAATGACAGATCAATATTGGATCATGGATCATTGCACCAAAAGAGTTTGTGGATCTCATCAATGATGAAAATGCAACCGTTATTTTTCAAAGATCAAACCAAAATCTAGGTATGATGTTTTTTGTTTGTAATTTTCATCCAATTTATTAATATCATATGAATAAAGATCAATTCCACAAATAGAATTGATACACACATCATTGGTAGAATTATATTGATGAAATTATTGTTTTTTTATTTTTTATCTATTCCTCTTCCTTCATCTCTTTATATGAAAATGAATTTAGTCCAAAAAAATAATGGTCAAGGTTCATTCCTCACAATTTTTTATTTTTTTTCTCTTCCTCCTTTCTTCACATGTTCATCTCGGGTGTTATATTTTGGATTGTGGTTCGATGAAAACCTTGAATTTGGTTATTTTGCGACCATTCTTTGGTGCAACAGATCAATACCATGGGTGAAGGTCATGATCTATGGTGAAATAAAGGTGTGAAGATGATAGTGGATGATTGGGAGAAGAATGTATGGATTTTAGGTTCGTGTTCTTCTCAGTTTTGGTGCGTAGGGATGGTTTGTACGTAACTGATAATTTTTTGAGCATATTTGAACCCAGATTCTGACTAGCAATGATGGAAAGGCTTGTACAACCTGTAATATATAGGTTCCAGTGAGGGAAATGGCTCTAGAAAAGTGCAAGATAGTACAGAAGAGATCCCAGAGGATCTCAAAATTCCTAGATTATATAGCATGTAATCTAACATTACACGCCGTGTGTGCCCCCTGAATGCAGTGCTAGGGTTCCAACTGAAGTTAAATATCACATTCTACATGACTTGGTCACAAACCATGTGACCCCTCTATGATAGATCGACATGTAATTTTGGAAGTAAAAGAACATGGGAAAAAGTACATGGATAGTGACACATCGTGTACTTGGAAACGAACACAGTCAGGTGTACAGAAGATAGTACATGGACACAACCATCATACATGGACATGACCAGACAACACAGGAAGGATTCCATGTGTCTCTAAATGCTGTGTACTTCTTCTACAAACCGTGTATGTGGAGAATTACATACTACGTGTGATTTTACACATGGTCATATTTGGAGATAGATGGACACACCATGTACACTCTAATACATGTTGGGTACCCCCTTCAAGAGTTTTTGTAGCTCTTTGTTTACTTAGTTTGGACTATTCTAGGTTGAGTGCATTTCCTTGGTCTAGTCCCTTGAGGGTATAGTGTGGAAATATGTTCACATCATAAGATTATGATCCCATCTAGAGGTCGAGTATCAGATAGAGTTGTGGTGTCACTCCGTGAGACTAGAGTGAGATCATCTATCATACTTTATTCCCTAGGCGGGGTTTGTGGAATTGGCATGACGTACCTGAGTAGGGAATTAATCCTCCATCTATAAGGCCATATCAGTAGGGTTTTTGGTATCATTGATATATGATCCCCTATGTAGAAGGTTTATCCATATTAGGTTCATAGTGTCCCCCATCGGTTCTAGGTATGACCCCTATCTAAGTGTCAATTTTGGATCAACATGGTACATTTATTGAGTCACATAATCTCTAAGAAAGGTGTATCATTGGACCCATAGAATGTTGATGAATTTTTTTCTGAGTATCCCAAGAATTTTTTTAATATATGAAACATTCTAGGGTTGCAAAGTTATTATCAAAGGTTTATCCATGACTTTTCCTATTTGGAAGCACCACTTTCGATCTTGACCAAGAAGTATATAAATTTTTGATGTTATAGAGAATGTGATAATTCTTTCTGGGAGTTTAATATGTGTCTGACTACCACATCAATTTTGATCCTACCCGAGATAGGTGAGGAGTATATCATGTTTTATGATTCATCTAGAGTTAGACTTGGAGTAGTGTTGATGCATGGGGATCGAGTTGTGGTGTATGGGTTACAAAATTTTAGGATACATGAAGTGAATTACCCTATACATGATCTCGAGTTAGTCATTTTGGTTTATTCCTTAAAGTGTTAGTGGCGTTAACTATTAGGTGAAAGGTTTACTATGTATATCGATCACAAAATCTTAAAGTACATATTATCATAGAAAGATTTGAAACTCTGATAGTGGAATGGTTTGAGTATATTAAGTTGTTTAACTTTGAACTAGTATATATGCCTGGGAAGGGAAACAATATTTATGAGGTTTTGAGAAGAAAGGCACAAACTCAGGAAGTTCAAGAGCCCAGTTCTTAGTGGAAGATAATGACCATGATAGATGAGATGAAAATTTAGGTTTATGAGGTCCAGGAGAATATGTACCTATTATTCTTATCATTTGAGTCCATAATTCTAAGCCATATCAGGGAGAGGTAGTATGAGGATCCATTTTTTTTTCTTGAGGGAAAAAATTGAAGATTGGAGTCAACTTTCTATTAAACTATAGATGAGGATGATATCATCTATGTCCAAAAAATGTGTTTTTGTTCCAACATGTATGTGTGGGAAGATCATGTGTGAGTTTCATACCATGAAGTGGGAGGTGAATCCTGATTTGAATAAAATTTACTATGACCTACATCAATAATATTCGTGCTTAGGCATGAAAAGTGAGATTTCAAGTTTCGTGACATGATGTTACACCTTTCCTCAAGTGAAGGTCGAGCATTAATGACCTGATGGATTGTTACAATAATTTCCCATTCTGGAATGGAAGTGGGATGATGTTACACTGGGCATAATGGTGGGTCTTCAGAGGATCCATTATAATAATGAAACAATATGGGTGATTATGGACTGGTTGAAAAAATATCCCATTTATTATATATCTAGAAGAATTTCATGGTTGACCAATTGGGGGATATGTATGTTCGAGAGATAGTCTATTTTCACAAGGTCCCATAGATCATATTTTAAGAATATGATTTTCGCTTTACTTCAAGTTTATGGGAAGGATTATAGAAGGTATTAGGTACCCATGTGTTTCTGCGCATGGATTTTCCACCATATGGATGAGAAATTAGAGTGTAATATTCATGTTTTAGAGGACATGCTATAGGAATGAATCCTAGAATTTAATGGAACTTAGAAAAATCAATTAGCATTGGTTTATTTCACTTATAAAAATAGTTATCAGGTGACTATTTTAATGGTACCATACAAGACACTTTATGGTAGGCCATACAAATCACCTCTATGATGGATGGAGGTGGGTGTGTAAGAGTTTTTGGGACTGGTTCTCATATAGGATACATCAAAGAAGGTTTAGTTGATTTAGAAACATATGACTATGACTTGGAGTATGAATAAGTCATATGATGATTGACATATTCAAACCCTTGAGTTTATAGTGAGTGAATGTATATCCCTTTACGTGTCGCCGAGTTTGGGTTACCATAGGATTCGGAGGTAGGGAAAGTTGGCACCCAGGTTTGTTGGAGTACATATGATTATAGAGAGGATCAGAACGATGGAAAATATATTGGATATTAAATTAAGGTATAGTGCTATGTATGATGTTTTTAATGTGCCAAACCTTTTACAATATCACCCAAACACTTCTCATGTGATCGATGTTGATGATACTGATCTTGAGGCTGATGCGTCCTTTGAGGAGCATATGAGTTGTATTGTGGATCACAATGAGAAAGTCTTGTGGGGAAAGAGTGCACCATTGGTCCAAGTGTTAGGGATTCATGTATGTGTTCCATAGGAAACATGGGATAGGGAAGTAGATATGTGATCCTGGTTTCCTAAACTTTTTACCTGAAAAGCTTAGTTATGCTTGGGAATACAACTCGAGGATGAGCTATTATAAGGTGGGGAGATTGTAAGATCCAGAACTTTATGGAGATTTTTTGTACTCATTTTAGGTATTATTTTATCCTTGTTTTAGTATTACTTTTTTTGATGCTTTTCTTGGGTAAATTTTGGTATGTTTTAGAGGTTTAAGGGTGTTTTTGGGTAGTACATGGTTGGCGCACGGTTTTCCCAAACCGTGCACCTACCCCTAGAAAACCATGAACCCTGAGGAAGAGGAGGTTTTTATGGTTGGAACATGGTTTTTTAAAACCACTATTCCGCCTATGAGTAAACGTGCACCCGAGATAGTAGGGGCATATAGTTAAGGTGTTTGGTTTGTCAAATCATGCACCCCACATTGGAAACCATGCACTTAAGATTTTAAACCCATGAAATTTTATTTAAAAATTAAAAAACATTCTTTTTATATCCCTAATCACTCTATTTCATCCTAAAATTATTTATAATGATTTTGGAGGACCCAGAGAGTGTTCTAAGGCTTCTTAAACCTCATCCTTTGTGATTTGAAGATCTAGTGGAAGAAGATTGTCTCTTTAGTAGGATATTATATTACTTGTTTAAGATTACTATATCTCATATTTTTCTCCCCCTTTAGAGATGGATGAACTCCTATATTTTTGATGGTTTAGATATAGGTTTTATGGATCCTATTTAATTGGATCTTGGTCCTAGGTTCTGATCCTATATATCATCTACCATAGTGAATTCGATCGTTCAACATCGAATTCAGGGTTATAGTTTGGCCAATGTTCGTCAATGATCTTGATGTAGGTGGTCTAATTTATAATTTGCATAGTATTTATAATGATCATGTCTATGTAATTGTGCCATCTCATTTCCATGTTTTTCAATTGAATTTAAATTGAAAAGGTTAATTTAATTATATGAAATTGAGAAAACCCTTCACAGATCCTATTGGATCCATTAGAGATTATGATAGAAAATTTGATGGAAACCCATGGGGTGTGACAATACCCTTGAAATGATGTTTTATGAATTTTAAAAAGGGTAAAAAATGGGTTAATGAAATTGAAATAAATCCTTATTCCATGGTTGATAATGGTATTTAAAGGGCCAAATGGATTAACCTTTAAGGGTTAATGACATGTGAATAATTTATGATAAATGGATTAATGGTGAATTGTTAATATTATTCCATGTTATTAAAGTAAATAACCATGGTTGTGATTGAAATATGAAATGGTTCACCTTGATGTGAATGATTGATAAGAAGGTTAATGATGTTGAACATTGATATGTATGCGATATACATGATATTTAAGATTGATTGATAAATGAGGCGTGGGTCAGGGACTGATGCTCCAAATACCCATGGAGTTCCAAACTGATGGTCTAGTCCCCTAATTAATGCATGTAGATAATGAGTTGTGGGACATGGACTAATTCTCGAAATACCCATGGGGTTACAGGATGATGCTCAGGGACCCCAAGATATTGGAATTGGACTGATATTCCAAGTGCTTGAGATAATACTTGGATTTATGCTCTAAGGTACCAGAAATGTAATTTGAATTAAATTAATAATTAAATCCCATGAAATGAACAAATTTTGATATTCCTATGGTATATGGTTAAAACTACAACACATGACTAAGGAGGTATGATTGGTTTATGTGTCACCATGAACCTGGGGGCCTATGTGGTTGATTAAATAATAATAAATGTGAAACTTGTTTACATTTTATTTTTTTATTATTTCTTTATAAAACTGTATACTCTATTATATATTGGATATTTCTTTAGAATCCATTGGTGGAGACGTACTGAGTTGTACTCACACCCTTCTTGGGATGCCTGATTAGTATGCAAATTGACTACATGTTTGTAGGAAAGGATAAGGGAAAGATCCCTATGTTTGATGGCTAAGTTGGGAATCAGTATGGAGCATGGATGAGGGAACGAGACATGATTTCTAGACCTTATTGGGAGTTGTTATTGAGTCTTTAATTTGGGTTTTCATTTTACACTTAAAACTTATATGGAATGACATATCTACTTCTTTGGTTTATCGTAAATTTTCACTTTTATGGATTTATTCACATGATATTGGTTAATTATTGATTATTGTATTATCATTTGGATATTGTTTATTGATTTATGATATTTTTACACTTTTATAAAGAGGGTATAGTCTCACCTCATTACATATTAGACCCTCACTGCTAGTTAGTAGCCTCTGGCATATGGGGAGGCATTCCTGAGGTCATGTGGTGAACCATCTCGAGTCACCAATATGTTTCACTTTATTTGGGACATTACATTACCCATAGGTACAACTATTCCAAATCCACTTCCACTTTCAATATCTAAAAAGTTATTTAATTTCATGTAAACCATTTACTCTATACTTTACTAAATTTTATGATATTTTACTATTGTTATACTTATCCCTAGGGGTTTTACTAAAGTATTCTAGTTCTAATAAAAAAAATAACTAAATCTATATTTGATACCAACTATAGAGATCCAATAATTTTACATATATTATTACATAATTTTTGACATAAATATCCAATTAATACAACCCAAAGATCAAGAGGACTAGTGTATTTGGAAGACTAGGTTCATAATACATTAAAATGAAACTAAAATAAATAATATTTATTTTATTCCCCATAATGAGATCCTAAATCTCTTTGATCACCTAAAACTATATAGGATAACCTAGTGAATACATAAACAAAAGAGGTAAGATAAAAATTCCATTAAGGGAATAAACATGATAACGAAGCATAACATATGAGTCAAAAAGCATATTATAATATCATAAAATAAAAGGCTCATGAATAATAATATTGAAGCATGAATTATAGAATATGAGATCATAATATCATGTAAAAATAAGAATGAAGAAACAATATAAAACATGAAATAATCATAATTCAAGGATACTTACCAAGACAACATCACATGGTGGACAAAGTCCCATCATAGATTAGGATAAATCCATAATACCTTACATATAGGATCATAAAAAATAAAAGTTACCCAATTATTTTGAATTATATCTAGGAGAACCCATCATAACATTTTCATGGATATGTTTTCCACATAAGGAAATAAATTTTCAGGCATAAACATAAGGACTACCCATGAAAAGAAATGGGCTACATAATCATGTCTAATTGAATAACAAGATAGAATATCATAATGGTTTCTAGGTTTTAAATCATACTTTGAGATTAATGGGTGAAAAATAAGTATAATAAATGAAAAATTATGTCCAATTGAATTGAATACATGAAATAGAGTGGATAAATCACTTTGGAAATGCACCACTTAAGTTGGGTTTTAGGAAAAGGTTAAAGACACTTTAAATAGGGTAAAAGCATAATAATATTCATTAAATCAGAAATGAATTAAAATTATTTTCCATAATAAAATGAATTTTTTAAAAACCATTTAAGGTTAAAAACATTCCATTTAGTGTTACTCAAATAGAGGAAAAGAAAACAGAGATGTTCCCTTTAATAGAAATTTATTAACGAAAGAAATTGAGAAGGGAGACTTTAAAACATGTAAATACCCATAAAATAAAGAGGAATTAAAATAGGTATATATGTTTGTGACATATATAGAGAATATATAATAATTAAATAATAAAAATATAGATACAAAGTGAGAAAAATATAGATAAAGCATAACCTAAATAAAATATGATGGTTTGGAGAGATTCCTTACCTTTGGTTCCAAAATCATTATACAATTGCACATAACATCCTAAATAATAAAATTATATTCATTAATTACTTAATTAATAACCTTTTACATCTATATTTTATTACTATAATTATATCATGATCATTTACAACCATTTCAATGAGATATAAAGTTTAATTTCACCATACTGTGGGAGTACATTTCATGGTTCCAAGGTCATATCACTTGGAGATAAATATTGATGTTCTTATTATATGGAACTAAAACTATATAAATGAAATGAAATTAAATGGTATTCATGACCTTAAAAAAATTTAAATTGTCCCAAATATCAATATTTTTTTCATAATAGCGACGATTCATTTAGTAAAAATGTTAATGTTATACAGTTAGTTCAATTAAGTGGTTTTACTGACCATCACAAACTAGTTTCATTTTGTTTTATATTATAAATATATATTCATTAAAGATAATGAAATAATTTATAATATACTTATTATCATCTTATTTAACCAAAATAATATTTTTATGACAATCCTTGAAGGTGGTGGAGAAAAATGAAGCGTGTTGTTCATGGAGGCGATGAACCAACCATATTGTGAACAACATTTTGTTTTTAGAATCAAAAGTAGGGAAGGTAGAAGATGGTTATTACAAATAAATAACAACATATTCATATATTTTGGATACTTATTTTAATATTTTTATGTGTATGGAAAAAATATTGGCACTACTACAAAAATACCCAATACCAACAGTTTGAAACCATTGGTATAGGCCTCCAAACTGTTGGTATATCCTATACCAATGGTTTGGAGAACTGTTGCCTAGTAATCCATGGGGATAGGTCTTCACCAAAGGTTTTTCCAAAACCATTGGTATAGAATTATACCAACATTTTTCAAAACCGTTGGTATAAGTAATATGAAAAATCTATACCAACGGTTCCATAAAACCGCTGGTATATGTATTTAAAAAAAGAAGCATTATGTTGATTTTGATCCCAGTACCTCTGATTTATGATTGAAAGACCTAACCACTAACCTAACTTGACTTTTTTTAACATAATTTCATAAATATATATATGTATTGTTATAAATATTTTAAATTTTGATTTATTTAATGTTATCTATAAGAATATTCCATAAAAAATACATGTAACTATACCAACGGTTCTCAAAACTATTGGAATAGACCTATACCAATGGTTTTGAGAACTTTTGGTATATATTCTTTGATTTTGGGACCTATACCAGTAGTTTTGGACAAAATATTGGTATATGGGGGACCTATGCCAACAGTTTGTCCAAAACCGTTGGTATATGGTCTCTATTATGGACCTATACCAACAGTTTGGCCAAAACCGTTGGCATAGGTCCATAATAGAGACCATATACCAAGATTTTTTAAAAAACTGTTGGCATAGGTCCCCCCTATACCAACGATTTTGGGAAAACCATTGGTATATGTCCAAATTAGTGACCTATACCAACAGTTTTGGCCAAACCGTTGGTATAGGTCCATATAAGTGAACTATACCAACAGTTTGCTAAAAACCATTGGTATAGATCTTATTTATAGTAGTGTGTGTTGGTAAGAGAATAATAAAATTAAAATAAGTTTTTTTGTGAGTTTACCTCTTGCTTTGGTTGTATCCTCTTAGGATACCCCTTAAAGCTCCTTTAAATGGTCTTTAATGAGATAAAAAACTAAGACTTGGGGGAGAATATTGGAAAGATAATTGATTATAAATTTTAAAATATTAAAGGATTATAAGGTTTGAGGATAATGGGTTGTGAGGGGTAGTATTTATAAGGGGAGGAGAGAGATATTTTTTAATATTTAATTCATTAGTTTATTATTTTTACTCAAGAATACCAATAATAGTGAATCTTGTGACTATATAATGTAAATGGTGCATGTTATTTAAATCTAATGGATTCTTACATCATCCCTTATTCAATTAATCATGTATTTAACTTATAATGTTAAATACCATATTTTACAGTATTTCATTATTCACAAAAAATTTAGTATTTTAGAAAAATAAAAAAATTAAACCTAACTAGTTTTTTACATGTAGATTAAAAAAACTAATTCCAATTTATGAAAATAATTTTATAAAAATAATAAATTTAATTTTTAATTAAAATCCATATTTATTTGAAAATACCAATTTTAATATTTTGATCATTTTTCGAACTCTTTGAAAAATTACTTATGGTCTCATAAAATTATATTATCATTATAATAAATCATAATATTAATTTATAAACCAATTTTATGAAAATAACATTTCTTTTAAATTATTATGTTTTTTATAAAAATAAAAATTTAACATTAACGTTTTAACAAAATATAAACACTTATTTTGTCGTCTTAAAAACATTTTTACTTGTTTATTGATATAAATATGTTATATTCTCATTTTATAGGAAAACTAAATATTATTGTACACTTCTATAAGTGAGGATACTATTCTAACAATCAGATTACTATTCCTAAGGGTTAAATTACTATTCTAACAGTTATATTACTATTCCAATAGTCATATTACTATTCCAACTGTCAAATTTATAATGGTTATATGGGTTCCCAAATTTCTATAAAAACCTCATATTTCATTATTTCTTCATTCAATTCCATTTTATCCCAAGGTTATATATATTTTCAATTTCAAGATAAGTATTTCATTACTGATATTCTGCTTCATTTCTACAACGTTGTTTGTGAGTGCAATTATTCTAGTGGATCGAGCAGATCCAAATTTTCATATTTTGGATATCTTATTTTCTATTTTATCCCATTGAAATATTTTAAATTTAATATATCTATGTTTATTATCTAAATAAATTTTTTAAATAAATAAAATGTTGTTGGTTCTATCATGCGGTGCATGTGCTTTATATAATACTACATTACTAAATGTGACATAATTATATAATAATAAGGTAAATTCCATTGATAAAAATCTTGTTCTTTACATAACCTATAAAACTATTACAGATTATTATACAATTTTGATAAGTGTTTTTAAATAGAATCATTATAAGCATTTTAATGTGAATGTTATAGAGATCAATTTATATATCTTTGAATCATGGGTATTAGATATCAGAAGTTCATCACACATTTGTGCTGATAAACAAAGATTCAAAGATAAGATAAAATTAAAGAAAGGTGAAGTAGATCTATGTGTTGGAAATGAGGAAAGAGTTTCTTAATTAGAAGTTAGTAATATTAATTTAATACTTCCCAATGGATTAGTTATGGAATTAAAAAACTATTATTATGTTCCTTTAATAAATCAAAATTTTAATTCTCTACCTTTTTTGGACAATATAGGATTTTCATTCATTATTTAGAATAACTGATTTATTATATATATATGAAAGAAAATTTTCTATGGCATTGGTAATATGATAAATGGTTTATATATTCAGTATATTGATAGCCTCATCTATAAAATTTAAAATAATAAGGTCAAGGTTGATTCTAATCCCACTTAACTTTGGCATTTTCACCTTAGACATATATTTGAGAAATAAATTAAAAAACCCACAGAGATAGATTATTGGAATCATTCCATTATGAATCATTTTATGACTGAATATTTTTTATTAGGAAATATAACCAAAGAAAATTTTATTGGAAAAGATAAAAGTTCTAGTGGTCTATTTGATATTATATGTAGGGATGTATGTGGACCAATGAGTAATCCAAAAGTGGTGGGTTTATATACTTTTTAACCTTTATTGATTATTTTTTTAGAATGGTTATGTGTTTTTAATGAGATATTATTTTAATTTTTTTGAAAAGTTCAAAGTGTTTAAAAAAGTAAAAAATCAATATAGAACAATTATTGACATTATACAATCATATTGGGTGGTGAATACTTGATCTAGAAATACATAGATCATTTGAGTGGTTGTGGAATAATTTTACAACTCACTCCTCTTAGAACACCAAAGTGGAATGATCTATCTAAGAGATAAAATCATACCTTTTTAGACATGGTTTGATCTAAAATGAGTTAGTGTGACCTTCCTATTTCATTATGAGGATATACTCTTGAAACTTTTACATTTCTATGTAACCACATTCCATTTAAATAATTAATAATGACAACATATGGGATATATAATGGAAAATGTCTAAATATGTATTTTATGAAGATTTCAGGATATGAAGAATACATAAGATGTTTTTATTTTGATAAACTTGACCCTAGGTTTGAAAAATTCCTATTTTTTGGTAATCTTAAGGAAACTAAGAGGTATTATTTATTTAGTCCCACTGAAAAAAGTGTTCATGGCCCTATTTTCCATATTTCATGAGAATTAATATACCAGTTTAAGAGTTAATGGGAGTAAAGTTGAACATGGATAAGTTAAAGACTTACAATAGAGAAATATTCTTGCAATGGAATTTGAGTCGGTTCCATAAAGAGTTGTGGAATAAGAACCAAATCAAGTTCCAAAATATCATTAAATGCACAATAAGATTCATCACGATTACGAGAGATTTGGATTTATAATGGAAAATTATGATGAGTAAGTGTTCATTTATGATGAACATACTACCTACTGAGAGGTCATTTAATGTTCTGATTATGAGAAATGGATAAATTCTCTAAAATCTAAAATTTAATCCATGTACACTAACCAAGATTTGAACTTGGTGGATCCACCTGAAGGGGTAATACCCATAGAGTGAAATTTGGGTGTTCACAAGAAAAATGACATGGATGATAGTGTTTATTCTTATAAATATATCCTAGTAGAAAAGTGTTTCAAATATATTCATGGTATTGACTATGAAGAAACCTTTTCTTCTGTTGTTATGATAAATTCTATTCATATATTTCTTTCTATAACTACTCATTATTATTATGAGATATATCAAATGGATGTCAAAAAATACTTCCTTAATGAAAATTTAGTCTAGGATGTGTATATGATAAAAAATGAAGGTTTTTAAGTTCCAAATGAGCATACTAAAGTTTTTAAGTTTCAACAGTCTATTTATGGATTGAATAATGTTTTATAGAGTTGTAAAATCAAGTTTGAATATTCAATCAAAGAGTTCAGTTTCATAAAAAACATGAATGATTATTATTCATATAATAAGATTAGTGGGAGTGTTGTGGTATTTCTAATATTGTATGTTTATGATATACTTCCTATCAAAAATGATATACCAACTTCACACTCTCTAAATGTATGGTTGGGAAAATGTTTATCAATGAAATACATGGGTGAAGAATCCAACATACTAGGTATAAAGATCTATATAGACATATTAAAGAGCTTTCTTGGATTGAGTAAACATACATATATTGGTAAAGTGCTAAAGTGGTTTAGCATGGAGAACACTAAGAATGGGTCATCACCAGTGTTGTATGGAACAAATCTTAAGAAGATTCAAAATTACTCTAAAGAGTAAAAAATGATGGATAGGATTAATTATGTGTCTTATATAGGATCTATCATGTATACCATATTTTTTTACTTGACCTATTTCCACTTATTCATTTGTAATAACTTTTAGATACCAATCCAATACTAGTGAGAGTCACTAGATTTTTATTAAAAACATCCTTAAGTACTTGAGAATAAGTAAGGATATGTTCTTAGTATTTAGAGGAGAGTATAAACTCATTATCAGTGGATAATATGATTCTAGTTTCTAATGTAAAAATAATGATATGAGATATCAATTTGTTTTTTTTGTTTTTCTTAAATGGTGGAGAAATCAGTCAGAAGAGTTCTAAATAATCCACCATAGCAGAATCAACAATAAAGGAAGAATACATAGCTATGCTAGATGTTGTAAAGGATATTTTTTCGATAAATAAGTTCACTTTTAAACTTGGATTAGTTCCTATAATTGAGGGTGAAATTGATCATTCTTGTGATAAAAATAAATCCATTGTTAAATACAAGGAATCATGGTCTCACCTAATGACCAAACATATTCTTTTTAAGTACCATTTAACTAGAAATATCATTAATAGGGTATCTATAATGATATATTGAGTGGATATAGATGAAAATGTAGTGGATACTTTGAAAAAACCATTAATATAGAAAAAACATGAGGGTAATATTGAATATCTTTATATTAGATACATGAATGTTTGTATATAATGGTCATAAAATGTTTCATGGTTTTATAACAAAGGAAATATCTATTTATTATTCTTTTATGTGTGATGTATTTATTTTACCTAAATAGTAGAATCATAATATCCCCTAAAATTAAAACTTGGAGTTATCCCTAATCAATAATAATCATGGAGTATTTTGGGTTGTGATGATATGTTAAGATTAATGTGAGTATAATCTTATAATTGATATAAAGTTTTGTATATGATATATAAAGAATAGTCTCATGAGGTAATATATTGAGACTTATTATCTAGATTGACCCAACAAAGTATATCACATGGAATTCTATATAGTCATTGATATACTTAGGGGTGTATTATTATTATGAATCTATATTACCAAAGGTTGGAGAGATACCTAGCATGAGAACCTTAATATTTTGATAACTTTCTAATGAAATCCTTGAGGCTTAGCTATTTATTTGGTGGTTGGGTATGTTACTAATCATGATATCGATTGGAGATTAATAAATATGAGAATTTTCCACTTGTATGATAATAAAATATATATGATCCCTTGATTGAATTAGACCAAGTAAATGAATGACTATGCTTTATTGAGAGACATGTGATGTTCTTAACTACTTGGATGAGAAATATGTAATGTATTCACTAATATTGGTAAATCTATTTTAGAGAATACTGAATATATGGATTGTTCTATATTAGAATGACATGTTCCATATAATGTGGTAAATTCCATGAAAAAATAGGTTATAAAACTATACATATGATGTATATGATACATATTATGTCTGACATGTTCATATGAAGATATGAGTATGTTTGATTAACATCACACTAGACCCCTTTGTTTCATGACTGGTACCGTTGTTTTTAGAGGCCTCTCTTTGCTTACATCTATGACATTGGAATTTATATATGTTTTCAATGCTAAAAAGGACCAGAGGGTCACACAGTTAGGCCTAAGAATAAGGATTAATTTTTTTACAAAGTGTTCATTACAAAATGAAGAGATTTTGATAAATCATATCCAAAAGAGTTTGGATAGATTCACAAAGAGTTGTGAAGTTTTTCATAAAGTTATTAAAATATTTTAGTGAAAGTGAAATATTTTTGGATATGTGACATAGTTGTTGTGGTAATGAAAAAGGATATTGAAAACCTACGGTTATTAGAAATATAGTATAGTTTAAACCACATGTTGTCTCTGGAGAGGGGTGGAAAATTATTTTTTTCACATTATGTAAAAATACTAGTTTTGGGTGAATTAATAGTAAGATAAATTGAAATTGGTTTAAAAATGTGGAGTTTTATCAAATATATGATAGGATATTGGTTAAAGGGTTGTATTATCAGATGAAATTTATTCTAGTCTTAAAAAGGGTTTACTCTTCTTCATATTAATTGATAAAAGAAAGAATTCACAATTTCTTCATCCTTCACCCTAGGTTTATAAAAATGGTAAGGTTTAACCAAAAAATAATCATTGATGGTCAAACCTTCTTCCCATGTGTGGGAAATATCAAATGACACCAAAACAACGAAGTTCCAAAAACCACCCAAGCAAACCCCAATCAATTTTGGGAACCCCTAAGCAATTTAAAAGACATTCATTATCTTCTACACATGTATAAAAAATCACTAGATACTCATACTGATCCTATCCTATTATATAATAGATAAGATAAAATTAATGGAGGGATATATTTTATTATCAACCAAGGGAAAAAAAATTAATAGTGATAATAGAATTTAACATAATTACATTCAAAATATTATCATGCTATTGAATTCAGAAATCGTTTAATAGAATATTTTATTCATTGAAGCATAGGATAAAGAATTTACAAAAGGTTATCCTTCCCCTATCCCAATCACGAAAAAAGTTTTGAACCCTCTATTATAGAGGTAACAGATAGTGGGAAGTAAATAAAATAGAAAATTATAGTCTCAACAGAAATAATGAATGAAAACATAAAACATAATCTCCCCTTCTTCTTAGCCTCTAACAATTTTAATAGTTTCCTTCTTTCATATTTACTTTCTTGAAAAAATTCACGAGATCTTCTCAGTCTTGAATTTGAATATCATACTTGAGATTATAAGATTTCTATAAATCTATATATTTTAATTCTTTATTCCATTTATTAGTCAATAGTTGGACTTGAGGGATTTATTCTTCCCAAATTCACAAATCTTATCCTTTTGATTAATGTGCATGGTAAGTAATAGATATTGAAAGTATTTAAATATATGAACATCTCAAAATTCATGTCACATAAAACATTTAGTCATATCACACGGTAAAATTTCACTATCCATGATTTAGTTATAATGAAATTTCTTGTTTTAAACTCATTTCATTTCCCAAAACACAAATATATTTTGTTATGGTGTGGTCTACTTCATTATGGATCTACTATAATCACCATGATTTTTTCTTCTTCATATGGGAAAAAATCTGGATGTTTTATAGACACTCATAATGTCTTGGATCTTTTGTTCTCCTGATTTTAAAAGTATTTATTCATGCATAAGATTTTCTTCTTAGGCATAATATAATATTCAAAAAGGTAAGAATCAAATATAACTACTTTGATGTATGATAAAGATCTTACATATCATCTTTTATTCTAGAAACAATGGTAAAAACCTATACATTAGACAAAATATTATATGCATGATCAAGTGGTAAAGCAAAAAATATTACATACTACCTAAAATTTATTTTGTGTGGAAAAATATATTATGAATGACTCTCCTCTTCAATCATAAAATCAAAAATTCATATGTATCATCTTAGGGATATCTTCTATTCATATACATTTCCACTTCTATCAATTATGAACATGGAATATATATATCTTATGTAACATCAAATGATGTTGCACATTACTTATAGAGAATATACTTTGGTATTTTTCTATCTGAGTCCTCTTCAGTTTCATAATTTATTACATAGTAGGTGTGAGTCTTACAAAACTTAGTACTTCTAATGTTCCAATTTTCAACTCAGAATGAATCTTATGTATTCAACATAAGGATTTTTCAAATTCTTCTCATTAGTTACTTTAACCAGACTCCTCTTCTCTTTAAAATATTTAACCAATTTATTTTCCTTAAAGATAATTAAACATGAGATTATCAATATCTAGTCATTCATTTTATTCTAAAAATTAAATAATTTAATTGAAATAAATATTTTTCCCATTTTAAGTAATATTCAAAAAATCCAATGAAATGGAACTTTAATCCCAAAAGACCCTAAAAAAATTAATAAAATATTAGGGAATAAAAAAAGTGGAATATTAAAAAAATATATTACATTTATTTCATATTTCAATATGAACTAAAACAGGCATATAATACTAGATGATATGCCAGATTCATATCCTGTGATATGCATATTATGTATATAACAGATAATGAGTTCATGATATTGGTTAATGGATAAATCCATGTCTTCCACCTGATTTTATTTGGTTAAAAATCAATGGGTTGGTTTATTTATGGAATGAATAATGTGTTATGATCATTACAATGTACAACGATCATAAACATCCCATTGGGCATATGATATCATAAGGTATGTTGGCTAGAAAGTATTGTAAGTTGTAATTCCACTCCCTCCCTAGACCAATCACCAATGTTTGGAAAAGGGGTGTCACATAACCACAAGAACACCTCTTCATATTCTAGAGGCTTCTAGCTTGCAGTGAGGGTCTAGGTTATTATTATGGTGAGACTATAACTTCATATTAGAGTAAATCACCGTGTAAATAACCAAGAAACATCCATCAAAAATAAACAATCATCTTATAAAAAACAAATAAACAAGAATTGTGATATAATAATTAAAATACATTATACAGTCACACACCCTAATTGACCGTCCACTGATATGATCAAATATATAATGAATAAAATAAAAATACATATGAGGATTTACTTCCATCCCCTCACCTCACCTAATCCCAGTATCTAGAATCTATTTACACTATCTTGATAGATCATGAAACACCCAACCTCTTACCTTCACGATCCTATAGAAAATGAGATCTTCTTGGTTACCCAAGTACCATGGACAAAAGATTTGGGTGTGATTACAATTTAGTAGGGAACCACCAATGGGGTTATTGACATAACTATAGAATACTGTATATGTGCTTGTTATTTGATATAGATAATACAATAAACACATGTTAAATCATAAAATTATAACCAACATAGACCATTGGGTTATAAAGTGACACGAATGATTTACCAAACCCTCTTAATTAAGTACTAGATGTCTCTAAGAAATCAAAATACCCAAAGGTAACCACACCTAACCCTAAAACCAAAATAACACCACAAAGGGGAAGAATATATCCAAAAATAAATATAATATACACCTGAGGGAAGAATTTACCTAAAAACTCATATCCTATCTACCTATGGTTGTAGATCACCTAAAACCACATCTACCTAGTCTATAGATCACCTAGAACCATATTTTCATGACCTATCCCACTAAGGTCCGACCTGTGACTACCCCGGGCCTGCCTCTAATAGGTTAGGGGTTAACGACCAGCATTGTGTTGGAATATCCCACAAATGGGAGGCATTAGCCTAAATTACCTACACACACACACATCTCCAATCCCACACAATGATGAAATTTAAAAAAACTGAAATAATGCATGAATACATCTAAGATCCCACAATAGAGTATGATAGTGAAGTATTGAATGTGGAAAAGGGTCCAAATACAAGGCCAACAAAAAACATTAGAGAGTCCAAATTTCTCCAAGGGAGAGGAATAAGTCAAATGTAAGATCCCAGTAACCACCTTGGTCTGATACTCTTAAGATATGCTCCACCCAATCCCTGTCCTCCAAGAACCCCATCAAAAGGGACATCATCTGCATAAGACATGACACCTATGTGAAAATCCCATGTAGGGGTGAGTATAAAAATACCCAGTAGGACACCCCAAAAATGATAAACATGAATCACTAAATATAGTAATTTCAATACACGATATATCAATCAATTTATAATAGATATACCCAGATATACCCAGGAAAGACACCACGCCACCAGGCGGTCATAACTAACTATCAGCTATAAGATTCTTCTAGAAGAAATAATCATTCCAGGAGAATACACTCCCTGATCCATGATATCATAGAAGACACTCAACAAATAGGTCTAGATCATTAGTCCCTACCCAAGAAAGATCACTGATCTAAATTTACCCAGATACTCAGATAGGGGGTCGTGCCTAGAACCGCTGGGGGACACCATGGACCCAATATGGATCAACCCCTATGTAGGGTATCATATTCCAATGATAGCACTAACCCTAGTGATAAGACCTACTAGATAGAGGATCAATTCTCTACTCAAGGAGGTTATACTAATTCCATAAACCCCACCCATGGAAGAAAGTTGATAGATGATTGCACTCCAGTCTCATTGAGGGAAACCACAAATCTATCCAAGACTCAACCTCTAGAGGGGATCACAATCCACTAATATGGATGTAATGCCACACTGTACCCTTTAGGGAATGGAAAAAGGGAACACACTCAACCTAGAATAGTCCAAACTAAGGAAACAAAGACCTACAAACACTCTTGATGGGGTACCCAATGTGCACTAGGGGGTACACAACATGTAATAGGGAGTACATGACATGTCAAGCTATCTACAAGTCTTTAAATGTGGAAGATATTCACATGAAATGTAAGTTTCAACATACATAGTGTGTAGAAGTACACAATGTATAGAAAAAAATGACACCCTGCCTATTTCACCTGGACATGTCTGTGTACTTGGCCTACCGGTGTACCAAACCATGTACTGGTGGTCTTGTTTGTGTCCGAGTACATGGAGTTCCACTGGCAGTGTTATTTTTTCCATGTCTGTTTACATTCCAAAGTACATGTCAAGATTTCACAGAGGGGTTACACAACATGTGACTGAGTCACATGGTGCATGACTAATTTACACAACATGTGATACATAACTCCATCTAGAACCTAAGCGCCACAACTAGGGGGTTCACATGACATATAATATCTAAATACATGCTGTGTTTCTCAAGAAATTCCATATCCATAAGGTCTTCCTATGTGTCATCATGTGAATTTTCAGAGCCACCACCCTCACTAGAACAAGTAGAAAGAGGTTAATCCAGTTTTTCCAACATTTATTGGTAGAAATCTGGGCACAAATACTCTTAGAAATCACCCTGTCAAGCTACCGTAATCGTGCATAAAAAATTAAGAAGAACATAACCCAAAAATCCATTCCAATCCACTTTTAATCACCCAACTCCATCATCACACCTCAAACACACCATTGATCATGAACTAAACCCATGATATTGATCCATTGCACCGAAAAACAGTCGCATAATGACCAAATAATAGGTATTTTTCGAACCGTGGGCCAAAATAAAACACCCGCGATTAATGTGAAAAGAACGTGGGATGAAATCCATAAAACACAAGATGTGAGGAATGATCATCAATCTTTGTTTTTTTGGAATTGATCCATTTTCATAGAAAAGGATGAATGAAGAAGAATAAAAACAATGAACAAATAACAATTCCATAAATTTAATTATACTGATGATGCGCATATCAATTCTATTAATTAAATTTCTCCATGTTCATTTCAAATTAAAAAAAGGTATGTAAATCAAAAAAAAAAACATTCCACCTATATTTTGAATTGATCTTTGATGAAGAACAATTTCATTTCCATCTTTGATTAGATCCATGAACTTTTTTGGCACAATGATCCACGATCTAATCCCGACCCATCATAATTTTCCAATAAAGATCTCCAATGGTTGTATGAATCTATAGAGTTTGAGTGGAAGAACCTGAGAAAAACCTATAGACATATATTTATTGAGGAATTAGGTCTCTATGTTGCAAAAATAAAAAAAAATTCTTTAATTGATTTATTTTATCAATTTTTCACCCATGATAAATTTTTTAGAAACAACCAATGAAGACAATGATTATATTGCTCCTTGGGTAAACATTTCATTCTGAACTCAAATGTTCCATAATATTTTTGATTTGAACCCCCATTCAGTATTTATTCAACTTTGAGGAAAACTACCTGAACATGCTATTTAATATATTTAATATATTTTAAACCTTTATTCTATGTACATTGGTCCTTAGAATCACATGTAGTCTCAATGAATAGTCTCAAAAATAATCTGTATAATATCCAAAAATAATACATGGAAAATACGAGTCATAAAATTATCCCCACCTTAGGGATTTTCATCCCGAAAAGGGAAAAAACTACTAAAAAATATGATGGTATTGGGCTGGTATCTGGGTCTCTCACTCCTAGGTTCTCTCCTAAAGATTCCTGTACTTCCACCAGACATTTAAAAGAGGAATAAAATTCCCATGAAGGGTCCTATCTTATCAATCCTTGATCTTTACTAGGTATTAAGAAAAGGTATCTCTATCCTCAATGTCAATCTCACCCCAGTCGATAATGTGGGATGGGTCGTGCACGTATCTCCTCATTTGAGACATGTGGAAGACATAGTTTACCTGGTCCAACTATGGAAGTAGATCTATGTGATACACCACCTCACCAACTCTATATAGAATCTGAAAGGGACTAATGAATCATAGAGAAAAATTTCTACTTCATCCAAATATCCTCAATCCACATCAAGTTGAGACCATCATGAACAATTTGTATCCCTAATTGAACTCTAAAGGTCTCTATAATTAGTCCACATAATAATGATGATGACTCTTTGTAGTCTTCATTTTCTCCTAGATGATATGAACCATCTCTGTAGTAGCTCACATCAACTCTGGGCCCATGAGTACTAACTCACTTGGTTCAGTAAAAAATGTCATGAAGTACAGGGTATCCTGTACAAATCCTTGAGTGGTTCCATACTAATGGTGGAATGGTAGCTTTTTTTGTATGAAAGCTTCACCAAGGGTAGGTGATCTTCCCAACTATGACCAAAGCCCAACATGCAATCCCATATAATTTCCTCCAAGACCTGAATGATCCTCCCTATCTATCCATTACTTTAGGGGTGAAATGATATGCTTAAATGAAACTGGGTCCAGAAATCCTCCTACAATACTCTCCATAACCAATATGTGAAGTGTGGATTATGGTCATAGATGATATTTTAGGGAACTCCAGGGAGTAAGACTATCTCCTGCACATAGGGGTTCCCCAATCTCTATACTAAACTCTGCTATTGAATAGATAGGAAGTGGGATGAATTGGTGAGTTGGTCTACGATCACCTAGATGGAATCATCTCCCCTATATTTACATGGTAAGAGTGTCACAAATTACATGGATATCCAATCCCACTTCCACTTTGGAACCTCAAGGGGTTGATCTAAACCCAATGGAACTTGGTGCCCTGCTTTCACTTACTGACAAGTAAGGCATCAAGAGACAAACTTTAAAAATATATTCTTCATTCTTGGCCAAAAAACTTACATCGGAGGTCAGTTACATCTTTTATACACCTAGATGTACCTCCAAAGGGGATTTTTGAAACTCCCACATCACCTCATCCCAAAACATCAAAGGTACCATCATCTATCCTATGAAAAGGATAGAGTTATCTCCAATTTCAGAATATCCATGAGGAGCACATCTAGTAAATATTTGAGTATGTAAGGTCTCATAGCCAGTATCTCCATTCTGAGAATCCTTGAAACATTGTAAAACCAGTGGGGTAACAACCATCGACTAAAGATATGAAGCACCATCCTTGTCCAAGAAGGATAACTGAAACGATGATAACTACTCCGATGCCTCCTCTAATAACTGAGAAAGATATATTTTTCTAATAGATTATACTATGATGTTCCCCTTCCCAGGATTATAGAAAATATCAAAGTTATAGACTTGGAGGAACTCTATCCGTCACCTCTTTCTCAAGTTAAGATCCTTTTGTGATAAGATACACTTGAGACTTTTTTATGGCAGATTAAATGATAAACTGATCACCCATCAAGTAGTGTCTCCACATCATCAGTATAAATACTACCACTTTTAACTCAATATCATGGGTAACATAGTTATGCGCATGTGGTATCAATTGGCATTAACCATAGGAAATAACTGTCCTCTTATTCATTAGAACACAACTAAATCTATCCATTTTCACATCGTAGAACACTACATACTTGACACCCTCCTTTGGAAAACTCAAGATGGGAGTGCTCATCAACCTCTGCCTCAGCTCTTGAAAGAACTGATGGAACCTTTCCATCCCCAAGAAAGGCTTACCCTTTCAGGTCAAAGCTGTCAAGGGTGTTTCCAATTTAGAGAAATTTTCCACAAAACTTCGATAGTACCATTCAAACCCAAGGAAAATCCACACCTTGGTAACACTCTTGGGTGTCTCCCAAGCAAGAAATGACTCATTTTTTTGGATCCACTACTACTATACTCTCTGAGATGAAGTGTCCTATAAAGTGGGCCTCTCAAATCCAAAACTCACACTTGAAGAGCTTACCATAAATCTAGTGCTTGCAGAGTGTCTAGGACCATCCTCAAGTGTCTCTCGTGATCCTCCTCAGACACTAAATATACTAGGATGACATCGATGAAGACCACCATGAACCGATATAAGAAAGGAAGAAAGATCCAATTCATGAGTCCCATGAACACTATTGGGATGTTCATCACATTGAACAACATCACTAAGTACTCATAGTGACCATAGAGACATCTGAAAGTCATCTTCGATATATCCTCATCCCATACTCGCAACTGGTGATATTCTAATCTAAGTTTAATCCTTGAGAACCATCATGACCCTCTCAAAAGATTGAATAGGAATTCAATGATCGATAGTGGATTCTTATTCTTCATGTTCACCAAATTCAAGCACTAGTAATCCATGAATAACCTCAAAATCCCATCCGTATTCTTGGTGAACAACCTTGGGGATGCCCAGAGGGAAACCCTGGTTCTCACAAATCCCTTCTCCTTGAAGTCCACTAATTACACCCTCATATCTTAAAGCTCTACAAGAGCCATTCGATATGATGGTGCAAATATCAGTGTCATACCAGGATGCAAGTCGATGAAAAATTCTACATCTCAGTGGGGAGGTAAACTTGGTATGTCCTTAAGAAATACATCCTCATACTCCACCACCACAATAGGAAACTGATAGCCCAAAGAATACACTAATTAAAGAGTCATGCTAGACAACTGGTGACTAATTGGTTGCACTCTCCTATGCCTGCACTCATACTGCTTCTCCAAGGTTTCATTTTCACCCAAAAAAGAAAACCTCATTCTGTCACTATGAACACACCACATCCTCTACCTAAAAAAATCAATCAGGGCATGAACCATGGATATCCAGTCCATAACTAAGATGATGTCATAAGGCCTCATTGATTAAATAAATATATCACATAAAAAACTCTTTCCTGTAAGTGTTATATCACACCATTGACTCAAGTTCATGATCCCTGAGTCACCACCTTTCAGAGTCTCCAAATGCAAGAGTCAAGCCAATGGCTCAACCGAAATCTCTATGTTTCGAATCAAAGAAGTGGAAATGAAGAAATGTCTAGAACCTATGTCTATTAATACTATATTTAAAGTATAAAATAAAAATATTATACCTTATATCATCCATGAAACATTAGGCTCATAAGACTCTATAGCATACAGATGACCTCATCCTTTTCCACTGGCTCCCTGAGTCTGGCACGAACCATCTAGGATTGGTGGTGGTAATAGGTCGAACGTCTGACCACCTCCTACTACCCTACATGACACTCTTCCATGTTTACCACTTTGTGGACCACCCTTATCATGACTCTGTCTCTGTCTTGGTGTCCCCTAGACCATATCACGATAATCTATACTATAAGTTATAAATTCACAATCCATATGTCCCTAACTATCATAGGAGAAACACCACCTCTCCATTGGTTCATTCGAGCCACCTTGAGATCCCTACACCACTAAATCTATTTCCTCAAATCGCATGAAGCACTTAACATGCTTGGATCCCTATGACTATTTTTAGATGCCTTCTTCCAAGGTATTAGCTACTAGGTTCCCACTAATAGCTCCCACTATTGATTCCGAATATTACAAAAATCTCTCTACTACCAAGGATTTCTC
Organism: Viscum album; assembly: GCA_963277665.1. Lineage (NCBI taxonomy): Eukaryota > Viridiplantae > Streptophyta > Magnoliopsida > Santalales > Viscaceae > Viscum > Viscum album. The sequence continues at coordinate 1,897,987,986 of OY728135.1, read as the reverse complement.
AAGCACCCCAACATAGGTGGGAATTAAAAGGGATATTACTAAAGCCCTGATGTCTTAGCACAAGACTTTATCAATGGTCTAAGATATGAAGAACTAATCCTACACCATATCTAAGGAGTAACGCAAGAGGTTAGTAAACCTTGAGGAGTACTCTCCCATGGTCAAACTACCCTACTATAGATACAGAATTCCCTAAATGCATACTGATCACAACTTGGATATATATAACTCCTCCTAGAATAGATTCTCAAAGTATAAATAAGAGAGAGCTATCTCATCATGTGACTGAGTCACTAAGCTCCACCATCGCTCAGCTGTTCCCTGAAAAAAGACTCACTACAAGAACCACCATCTGATTTGTAGGCATACTCATAAGGAAAAAAATGTGAGTGACTGCCTCTAGCCTATACTCATCTACCTAGGGTTCTAGCTTACACTAAAACCTAGAAGGTAACTACCTATGAAATCATTAAAGGCACTCATCTAGTGCACATACTCACTTGGTACTACTAGTGATAGCTGCTACTCAATGGGTGGTAGTATAGATGGTAAACTATCCAGAGGTGTTATCTCTGGTACATGCCTCTGTATTGGTGCCTTGTCACTAGGAATATAATCATAAAGATCACACAATGTAATCCTAGATGGCTATCTATCTGGGGACATCCTGAAATAAAATAAAATAAAATATACCATAATCAAAAGAGTATATATGGGGATATGACTCAAGAAGGACATGAAAAAAAACCATTCCTATATGATGCATGTACCAAAATTTTTTCTTGGAATTAATGTTTATATATACCAAGTTGAAAGGTAGGTGATCAGAGTCCTGGTGTGTTGATATGTCGGTCGCCACACCAACACTGGAGTCCTTGACCTAAAAGCTTAACTAGAAACACTAAAAATTGTTTCCCAAAATCAATATCACAAAATTTTGTCCTAAGGTAGAACTAAATCCTTTGATACCACTCTGTCATGACCCGACCCACCGAGGTTCAACCTATGACTACCCCAAGCCTGCCTCTAATAGAAAAGGGACTAGAGACCAAAACTGAGTAGGAATAACCCATAAATGGGAGGAATTATCCTAAAGTACCTATACAAATGCACACATATTCAAGCCCACAAAATGATGAAATGTAAAACAACTAAAATAATGCATCAATACATCTAATATCCCACAACAGAGTACTAAAGTAAAATACTAAAAGAAGAATAAGGGGAAAAATAAAAACCCAACCAAAAAACTATAGAGAGTCCACACTGATCTAAGGGTGTTGAATAAGTCAAATTCAAGATCTCGATAACCACCTCAATCTGACAAGATCAAGTTATGCTCCACCCACTCCCTGTCCTTCTCAGGACACCATCAAAAGGACTGTCATCTATATAAGGCATGAAATGTGTAGGAAAATCCCATCTAGGGTGTGTAAAACAATACCCTGTAGGACACCCTAAAAACAATAAACATAAATTACTAATTATAGTCATCTCAGTAAAATATATAATAATAAATGTATAATAGAAACACCCAGATATACTTAGGAAATACACCACACCACCAAGTAGTCATAACCAACTGTCAGCCATAAGATTCTGCTCAAAGAAAATCTCCTTCAAGGAGAATCCACTCCTTAAGCCATGCTATCATTGGAGACACTTGATGAAGTAGTATAGATCATTAGGCCCCACCTAAGAAGGATCACTAGTCTAATAAGACCCTGATACTCAGATAAGGGGTCATGCCCAAAACTATTGGGGGACACCACAAAACCAATCTGGATCAACCTACTATATTAGAGATCGCATGCCAATGATACCACCAACCCTAATGATACAACCTACTATATTGAGGATCAAAGCCCTACATCGAGAGGTTATTCCAATTCCACAAACCCTAGCTAGGGAATAAAGATGATAGAGGATCACACTCCAGTCACATAGAGGGACACCACAACTCTATTTGAGACTCTACCTCTAGAGGGGATCACGATCCTATCATGTGGATGTAATGCTGCACTATAACCTCAAAGGAATGGACCAATAAAACAAAATCAAAATATAATGGTCCAAACTAAGGAAATGAAGATCTAAAAACAATCTTGAAGGGGGTACATGGTGTGTACCCTGGGGTATATGGCGTGTCCAGCTATCCCCAAGTCTTCCCATGTGGAAGAGATTCACATGAAATTTAAGTTTCAACATGCACAACATGTAGAAGTAAAAAACATGTAGAGACACATGAAACCCTGCCCATGTCACCTAGTCGTATTCATGTACTTTTCCTACCCGTGTACCAACCCATGTATAGGTGGTTGTGTCCATGTTAGAGTACATAACATACCACTAGTTGTTTATTTTTTCTCATTTCTATTTACTTTATGAAGTACATGCCTAGCCATCATAGAGGGGTCACACAGTGTGTAACTGAGTCACACGTCATGTGATACTTAACTCCATTCGAAGCACTATCGCTGTAGCTAGGGGGCCCACATGATGTGTAATCACAAAATACATGTCATGTTGCTCAGTAAATTCTAGATCTATCAGATCTTCCTCTTCATCATACTACATGTTGTAAAATCATCCACCATCATTAGTACTTATTGATTGTGGTTCATTTGGTTCTTGGAAATGTCAATCGGTGGAAATCCTGACTTGAATCCACTCAAAAATTTCCCTGTTGAGCCACTATCATCATGTGTCAAAAATCAGGACGAAGGAAACCCAAAAATAAATTCTTTCCCTCTTTTGATATTACACCACCATCATTGCACATTGAACACACCATTGATTATAAACCTTACCCCTGATATTGATCCCTTGCAGTGAAGAATAGTCACATAATGACCAAATATTGGGTATTCATTAAACCACCGGCCAAAAGGATACACCCATGATGAATATACGAAGAATGAAAGAAGAAATACATAAACCAAAATATTTGAGGAATGAACCTTATCCTTTGTTCGTTTAGCCTCAATCCATTTTCTTAGAAAAGGATGAATGAAGAGGAATAAACACAATGAAAAAATAAAAATTCCATCAATTTAATTATACCAATGATACATGTATCAATTCTGTTAATGGAATTGATCTGAATTCCTCAGAGATTAAGAAATAGGATGGAAATCATAAAAAAAAATCTTACCTAGAGTTTGGATTGATCATTGATGAAAAATGGTTGTGTTTTCATCTTTTATGATATCCATGTACTCTGTTGGTGCAACGATCGATGATTCGATCTCAATCCATCATAATTTTACAAGAAAGCTCTTCAATGGTTGTCTGAATCTCTAAGGTTTGAGTGGTCAACCATGAGGAAAACCTATAACCATATATTTAAAGAGGAAGCAGGACACTGCATTGCAAAAATGGATTAAAGTCATTAATTTTTTTTTCAATTTCACGCTCATGAAAAGTTTATCACATACAGCTTGCGCTAAAAAAGATTATTTCATGAATAGGGTAAAACCCATGTTCTGAACATAATGGTGCCCTCATATTTCTAATTTGGGCCCCCATTTGGGATTTATTTCAATTTTCAGGAAAACTATATGCATGTGCTATTTAATATATTTAATATATTTCAAAAATTTATTTTGGGAACGCTAAGTCTCATAATCACACACCGTCTCAGCACATGGTCTCAAAAATAATCTGTATATATCCAAAAATAATATACAGAAAATTCAAGTCATTACAAATATCTACCTTGGGTTATAGCACATAAAAAACGATCATATCCCACCCAGGGGGTGTCCCACCTTGGAACTATATATAGAATACATCCTAGAGCATAATATCTCCCTAGATCCATAAAATGTCATAAAACCTGGGGTTCTCATCCCCTATAAAGAACATGTATTAGGCCTCCAGTACCTAAGGTCCATATCCATCCCTCGACACCTGATCCATCATTCATATATAAAAGAAACACACACTTGGGGCTAAATCTCACCTGAAACCTCTTATATCATACATGGGGGTATCCCACCTACAAAAATAATATGCATATACATATATTATATATATATATATATATATAACATTTATCACATACACCCATGGGTACATCCTCCCTAGAACCTCATACCATTCAACACGAGTATGCCCCATGCTCAAACCCACCACACATCCCCTAGGCTTGCCTCTAAAGAACACAACCAAGGCCATCACTATTAATTCATGGGTTATACAATTCCAATAATAATCAATGATAAAAATTCCCCTACAGGATCCCTAAATAGGGTCAAGAGGAATAATTGGGAACTAATAGAGGTCCCCTATGTTGCACATGTAATGTCCAGCTACCTTAGACCACTGAATAGTTCTGAGGCCAGTGGTCGACACATGACCTCAAGTGAACCTCCCCATGTGCCAGAAGATACCAACCAAAAATGATGGTTTATGAGAGTACCATAAAGATAGTATTCCCTATATTTAGAGATAAAACATAACAAAAGTAAAGGAAAAGTAATACATCACATCACATTTCATCACAAATAAACATTAAGGCGAGTTTCAAATACTAAACCATAAGCAATATAACCAACATGAAGATAAAAAATATAAGTGAAGTTCCATATATATATTTCCATCACAATTATTAAGTACCAAAAGTATAAAAAAATAAAAATACCAAAAACTGTATGACTTTTTAAAAATTTCCTAAGATATAACCTAACAACCATCTACCGGCTCCATCCTAACCGAGTAATAAAACTTTTATCACAGGGCACTTGCTATTGCACTGACTTGAAATCATGAATTTTTCATAGGTACCAAATAGTGTCCTGAGTAGGGTGTGTGTACAACTTAGTAAGACACTACCAACGACAACCCTAAATAAATACAGTCTAGGGAAAAGGTACATGTGGTATAATTTAACCATTTAAAATACTAATAAAATTATAACAATAATCTCTGAACCTAGGATCCATAGTGACTCCCAAAGTTGGACATACCAACTTCGTCTCATACTAGATGTCTCTAAGAATTTCAAGATGATCTTTCCAAACCACGTATGCAAGGAGCATCACAACCACCAATATGGGTGTTTCTTTGATTCATGAATGAGTTACATATATTCTTATGATTAACACTATCAGTCAAAACAAGTCAGTTTCCGCTTGGATAAATTTTTCAAAGATGACGATATCTCTCCCGTGACTACTATAACATAATGGATTACCTAAAAATCCACATCAACACACTACACTAGAACATAAATCTACATAGAGTCAATTACCTAAAGACCTATTTACTAATACTAAAATACTATACTATCATATAGACATCAACCCATAACTCTTGGTATTTACTTATTAAGAATTCCAACTCATTGATATCTCACAACTGAAACCTACAACTATGTGTTCTTCATAAAACCAAACCAACACCAGGTCGGGTCCAACAACACACCACACCCGACATTCATTGAAATAATATCAATATGAGTACCACAAATTAAAATTTTACAAGGAATAATACCTACCATATTACATACTTATTACTCATAAATACCCCGAAACTAGTATCCTAGAGTCAATGGTTACTTTATTACATTTTTTTCAGATACAAATGATCACATCCAAAACGACTAAATAGTTTACCAGTCTTTGTAAACTAGATACATACATTAGTAACTTATATATCATGACTAGATAAGGAATAATCAATATGTTAAGGTAAATAACTAAATACACATTCCATTTAATCAATAACTTGAGAAAAAATGCATCCATGGTTAATATCATTGAAAATAATCTCATAGATAATAATAAACAAATTAACAATGAAGTAAATTATTAATATTGGAAGTAATAATCTTAGAATTCATGATATATATAATTTAAATGTCTTCAATAAGACAATTAAAAACCATGGATAAAAACCCTTTTAATTTGGTCAAATAAATTTCTCATGAGGCCTACTGATGCATCGGGGGGATATATAATTATGAGCTCATCCATCACTACATGTCTAATGAATTCCTCATATATAGAATGAAAAATTTAATTCACAAATAATATTATTTATCAAAAAATATTTTATTGTGTAAATAATACAGATTTATTAATATTTCCCTAATCATTCAAATAACTTTAAAAGTAAAACACCATATATAGAAATGATATAAATTTTAAGAAATAATCATATCCACCATACAAAGAATATGTATATTTAATAGAAATTTAATTTACAATGAAAAATTATCACAATAAAGTTATTTTCTTAGGATAATGTTAACAACCAAAAAATCAATAAAGAAATTAGTGGTGAACATCGATTCATTAGGAATATAGGTTTTTACAATAAATATTTTACTTTGGAAGAATAAAGGGATTAAAATTGAAATATTTAAATAATATTTCATGAAATAGTTTTATTTATAAAACCATTGAAAATTTCTATAAGAAACTAAATTTCATAAAATGGTTACGGCAGCAGGGAAGTCCGTTATTTCCGCATATATAAAAAAACATTCAATTTGACTTTCCATTGAAAAATTCACTTTTTGAAAATAAGAGAAATATTTCATTAATTTTTTTTAAATTCAATGATAAATTTATATTAAATTAATAATTTTTTTGAGTAAATAAAAGGACTTTTTTAAAATAAATTTGTAAATCATGGTCTTGAAAAAAAATATATCCGATTAAAAGGGGAAATAAAATCCTATTTTATTTTAATTTTTTTACATGAATCAACTACCAAATTGAGGAAAAGTTGAATTTTTTTTGGAAAATCCTAAAATATCCAATGGGTAATAAAATTATTATATCTTATGAATAATTAATGGTAATATTCCTTGAACAAGATTAAAATAAACCCCAAAATAAAGTGATAATTTAAAATAGTTTCTCACCTATTTGGTAAATTTTAAATTGTAACCCATTGAATGAATAGAATTGAATTGAAAAATTAATTATCATGAATAAATATTTATTCATGTTAAATTTATAAAAGGGTAATAATATACACCACATAATAGTGAATAGGTTCATATTAAAAAATATAACTCAATGGAATAAAAATTGGGATGAAATCCCTTACCTCATGCTTCCCTTTAGTTGAATGAGATTTAACCAATTCAATAATGGTTTTAAGAAAGTTATTAATTTAAAAAATAAATATATTAATATTTATAATATCATATATTATCTTATTATAACATCTTATCACCCGTTTGTTAATAATAATTCATTATTTCCATTATTTCGGGTGTTGACTTCTAGTTATATCATGCATGTTTTTTTTGCAGAAGTTTTGATTCTTGGGAATAGGTTATAGATAAATAATTTATATAATTATATTCAAGTTTATAAATATCATATTTATTTATTAGATACATTTTTAAAACCATCATTGAATTTTGTACATTGAAAATTAATCACATCGCTTCGTGGATATGGTAGGTTGTAAGTACACACAAGCCACGATATGATCCTTTTAATGGGTGAAAGGGTAAGGAAGTGGATTATATATTAATTTTACAGAATTAATATAATTTCACATATATATATATATATATTATTCATTATTTCTATTATTATGATTATCCATGTAATTTGATGATGGAAAAAAATTACATCAGTTCATGAGGCGGTAGTCTGCCATACACACGAGCGTTGGATTTGCTTCCCATTTGATGGAGAAGGATATGGATAAATATTATGAAATCAATATAATAATATCTCTATATATATGAGATACTAGTATTATGATATTGTAATTTTTAATACATAATTGAATTATGTAAAATAACAAATAAATAGAAATAGCTTCATTAAGATGATTACCTTATCTTAGTGAAACCCCCTTTGGATATCTTTCTAAGGATTATAGGGTTAGTCTTGTGGGAATACAGAAAACACTATAACGTGGACAATGATATTGGGGATATATTTTTTTAGGTTTTGGTCAAGTAAAATGTCTTGAGTGGTGTTATGAAGTGAGAGGAGAGAGTTCACTTTTATAATTGAAGAGGAGTGACATTTTTGTAAATACCCAAAACTATTCAATAATTGGAAGTAACCCTCAACCCATGTTCTAAAAAAATTGTTAAATAATGGATTTTAGGGATTTTAAGGTTGAAAAAAACCTATAAAAAATAAAAATAAACATATTTTAAACATTTTATTCTATTATCCTCTAAATTTACTTACTTTTACCATTCTAGTTTTCACCACGACTATTAGTTTTTAACCTATTTAATTAATACTTTAAGACAAAAATAAAATTTTAATTATTAAATAATTTGTAACTAATGATTATAAATATGAAATAAAATTTATTAAATAAAAATTCTATGTGTTTTTAAAATTAATTTTAACACAAGCACATGTAACAAGAAAAACCTTATTTTAACCTTAACCACATTAATTAATTTTTATTGTTTTTACTAATCATTATGGACAAAAGTTAAGCTTAACTTATTACATAATATTAATTATTCTGATTAAAAATAATTAATCTATTTTATTAAATTAAATTTACATAATTGGTAGAATTTAATTTAAAAATAAACCTATAAATCACATCGATAAATGTTTTTTCAAGAAATGCATTTTTCAAGAATAAGATAATATTGCATTAAATACATGACTAGTGATCATAATTATATGGATCTAAATTAATATATTAATATATATAATATATATATAATATATAAATTTTATTTAAATATTTCCTTTTATTGGTTATTTTAATTAATTAAAATGGTGGAACATTATGCATTTAAAAACAGTTTTTAGAAAAATGCATTTTTAACCCTAAAAATAAAATTATATCAACATTAAGAATAAATATGATTCAAATGTAATTAATTATTTTAAATATAACTAAATAATTTTTTTTTTAAATTTTATTTCAAAAAAGGGACTTTTAAATTGCTTAATTTATTGAGAATTAATGACTGCTTTACAAAAAGCGGTATATTTAATATTCACTAAAAATCACTCTTTTTAGAAAAATAAAAAAATCCCACCATAAGTTAATTTTTATATGATGATTTAAAAAATTATATTCTTATTATAAAATTTTGTTTCTAAAAATTATATAAATCAATTATAATTCTCAAACATAAAATTCAAAATAAAACCATTTTGAAGAAAATCTATTTTGAAGCATAAAATGACTTACTAAAAATTTGAGTGATTATTTACTAAGAAATTATAAATAATTTTTTATTAGGAATTATATATACATTTCATAATTTTTTAATCCAATTAAAACTCACCAATTCAATGGCTAGGTTATAATGGTCATATTTATATTTCGTGGGTCTTTAAGATTAGTGTTGCATGTCACATACACTATTGAACACAATGCTATTATTCTAAAATCTTGTGGTGTTACTTTATACCCACCTTTAATAAATTTATTCCTTTTAATTTTAACTTTAAATTAGTAATCAAGGGTCTGGTATTTGAAAATTCCAATTTTAGAAACCTATATCATCAAGAGGGTTAGTAAAAATTCCTTTGAAAAGAGAGAAAGTGAAATACGAAGGTCTTTTAGAATAACATCTAACTAGGTTTCAAAATAGGATAAAATTAATGGGAATTGAAAATAAGGACATAGAATAAAATATTAAATAATTATAAAGATTAATAGAGATAATTGATTATAAGAATGTTAATGATCGAGAGAAATTTAATGAAAAAAACCATAAATATGTGATGATTTCAATGACCATTGATTCAAAAAATATAAAGGTAATAGGATAATTTTTTTGTTTTAGGATCCTTTTTATAAATTTGATATTTTATTTTACTATTAAGATATAGAACAACAAAAAATATACTTATTTGATATATTCTTATTTTCATAATCATTATTTCATACTTTGGTTGTGCTTCGATCAATTTCCACTTCACCTATTACTCAAAGGAATGAATATATAATTTTATTTTTTTATTAAAGTGATAAAATAAACTTTTAATAGATTATAAGATCGATAAAAGATTGAAAATTACATCTGTATGTATCTAAATATTTTCCGAAACCAAAATCGTTAGCATGAGTTATCCAATTTTATACATTAATAACTAAAACCTCAATATTAACACCCAAAGTTAAACTTAATCCATTCCATAAGTATATATCATTAAAATCATTTTGTTAAAAATAATGCCATACTAACCAGTACATCATGTAGGCTAGTGGTAGGTGCTTTACCCTTGTTTCCCTTTAGTTTTGGGTTAAAGCCCCACGAACATGCAATATGCGATGGGTTGTCACCCGACATGGAAATTATCCTTTTTCCAAAACTATATTGATATAATTACTATAAAATTACCCAATTTTGATGACCTATAATTACCAAAGCATCAAAGATAAAATAAATCTTGAATGTTAACAATACCTTTAATCTTATTCCCATAAAATTTAATGGCATTCTTCCTTAAATAACTTTTTCACTAAAACATATACTAAAACCATGGGTTGTGTTGCCATAAATATCTCCCAAAATACCCTTAATCATGATAAAACCTCCATCACATAAAAAATAAAAAGGTATGTTTAATAAATTAAAATTGTGATCATACTTAGACTCATAAAATAATTATGGTTTCCATATCTCTTAGTTTTATCTTACTTGAAGACATATATGCTTCCAGAATTAACAAAATCCTTATATATTTTATGATTCTTATAAACAAAATACCATCAGTAATAATACATAAAAAATACGATTCTTGAATCCCAATACATAAGTAATTAAAACCTTTTTCTTCTACATATGTTTTTCCTTGGTCTAGGATTTAACCTTTCAATGATGTAATTGACTCGAATAATTCCTAGGTTCCCCATATTGAATTCAACAAATTATAAATGGATATTTATGATGATTTTTTTCCTCTATTGAAATCCTAAATTCTCCTTTGAAATTAATTTCTTTATGACCTTATTTTCCAAAAATAAAACATTTTCCTATTCCTTTTAGACATTATTCTGGGTGTCTCATTCCACATTTATGACATGAATAAAATCAAACCTTCTTTCCTCCATGGTCACCATCACTTGAGATCTTAGTAGGCTCCATCCTTCTCTTCTTTGGTGGGTCTGAGAGTTAGTAAAGGTATATGTTGTTAATCATATATCATGATAAATAATTAGGAATAACCGTTAAATATTCCACTCTAGTAATTATCCCATTTGGTTTCTCATAATCACTATAGTTTCCTTCATATTTATTGTTAACACGATTCCTTTGGGTTCTATCCATTGACTGAAACCAAAAATAATATTGCAAGAAACATTAATCAAAGTGGGAAACCATGCAATCATTTATAGTATTTCTAAACCATGAAACCTTATTTTCAATATGATAAAAATTTGGTTTAACCTATTTTATTCATTTTAATCATATATTAAAATCATTCATAATGGTTTGTAAATAAAATGTAAATTATCAAAAACATATCCCTTAGAAGTTTCAAACAAGGGGTGTTGTATGGCTTGTTGTCATACACCAGGTGATGATCAAGTCAAATCCCAATACACCCTTTTCAGAGTTACTAACCCTATATTTAACTATTCAAAAAAATAAACATCCACTTGTAGTATACAAATAGATATGTATTTCTTAGAAAAACCACATAATCTATTCATCACTAAAACTTTAGGATGATATTATATACTTATCCTCATAGTCATTCATAGGGTTATTTTTCCTTATCTATGTTTTCCTAAGTATAGTTACAAATATTCTTCTAAAATTTCTCGAATACCAATAAAAAATACCCTGACCCGAGTAGCTTAGAGTCAGTGGTTACTTTATTACATTGGTTCTAGTTACAAATTATCACATCCCAAAGGACTAAATAGTTTAATAGTTTTGGTAAAATAGACACAAACTTCAGTCTTTCATGAATTTTTAAAACATAAATTAAAACATATTGAATGTAAGTATTGTGCATCCTTGAAATTTTTTTAAATATTCATTCTTCATATCCTGGGGAAATGAAAACAAATAAAGGTTGAGCTCAAATGCTCAATAAGGGTTACATACAGTGGAAACTATCATGAATAAATAAGGAATAATCTATATGTAAAGGTAAATAACTAAAAACAAATTATATTTTTACTATCATAATTAGATAAATCATAATACATATGTTAAGGTAAATAAATGAACACACATTCCATTTAATAAATAACTTGAGAACAAAATTCTTCCATGGATAATATCAATGAAAATAATATCACCAATAATAAAAGATAAATTCTCAATGAAGGAAATGATTAATATTGGACATCATGATCTCAGAAATCATGAAATATATACTATCAAGACCTCTCATAAGACAATTTAAAACTATGGGTAAAAACCCATTTATTTTGGTCAATATATTTGTCTCATGAGACCTACCAATTAATTGAGGGTTATATAATTATAATATGAATCCATAATTGCATGTATAATTCATTTCTCATATATCTAATGATTGATTTAATTCATGAACAATATTACTTATAAAAAATATCCATATTGAGTAAATAATAAGGATTTATCAATATTTCCTTAGTCAATCAAATAACTTTCAAAGTAAAACACCACACATAGAAATGATATAATATTTAAGAAATAATAATATATTTGATAAAAATAATATATATATTTAAGATAAATTTTATGTCAAATTAAAAATGATCATAATAAATTGATTATCTTAAGAGAAATTTAACAATCACAAAATTAATCAAGAAATGAGAGGTGACCATCGGTTCATCAAGAATATAGGTTTTTTACAATAAAATCGTGTCCTTAAGAAGAATAAAGTGGATAGAAGTGAAATATTAAAATAATATTTCATAAAACACTTTTATTTATAAAAAAATGAAAATTTTTATATGAATCCAAATTTCATAAAATGGTTACAACATTGGGGAAGTCTTTTATCACTGTATATGTAAAAAAATATTTTTTTTGATTTTTTTGAAAAAATAAACTTTAAAAAAAAGGTATAAATACTCATTTTAAACCATTTTTGAAATTTATAGATAAATTAAAATTTCCTTAATAAATTATTTTATTAAATGAAAGTAATTCTAATTTTTTTTGGATAACACGGTCATGGAAGAGAAATATAATTGATTAAAATGGAAAATAATATCAGTTTTTATTTTAAACATTTATTTTATTGAATTTAGAATTTAAGAGAGGAAAATTTTAAAGAAAAAATGGAAAATCCTTAAATATATAGTTGATATGAAAATTATTGCATCTTATAAAGGTTTAATGATTATATTCCTTAATAAGAGTAAAATAAATCCAAAAAGAAAGTGAGATTGTAAAATAGATTCTCACCTCTTCAGTAGCTTTTAAATTGTAAACCCATGAAATGATAGGATTGAATTGAAAAATTAATCACCATTAATAAATATTTATTCATGTTATATATGTAAAATGTGCATCATAAACACCACATAAAAGTAAGTAGGTGCATATTAAAAAATATGTCTCAATGGAATGAAAATTGAGACGAAATATCTTACCTTGCACTTCTCGTTAGTCGTACATGATTTGAACTCATGTATAATGGTTTTAAGAATTTTTTTAATTAAAAATAGAAGAATATTCATATTTATAATATCAGATATGATCTTATTATAACATCTTCTCACCCTTTGTTAATAATATATCATTATTTCCATTGTTTCAGGATTTAGCCACTTCATTTTCTCATGCATGTTTTATCATAGAAGTTCTAATTATTGTGAATATGATATGTATCCATAATTTATATAATTACATTAATGTTATAAATATAATATTTATTCATTTGATTTATTTTTAAAACCATTTGTTAACATTTAATATGGAAAATGAATCACATCGCTTCATGGAGATGGTAGGTCGTACGTACGCACGAGCGACAATATCATTCCCATAATGGGTGAAAGGGTAAGGAAGTGGATGATATATTAATTTTAAAGAATTAATTTCATGTCATATGTATAATAAATATTCATTATTTTCATAATTATGAGTATCCTAGTGATTCTGTAATGGAAAACAAATCACATCGGTTCGTGAAGTGGTAGTCTGCCGTACACATGAGTGATGGTTTTCTTTCTCATTTAATGGAGGATGAAATGAATATATATTATTAAACAAAAATAATAAAATATTTTTATATGTTAGATTGTTTTTTTTACTATATTATAATTTTTAATACATAATTGAAGGTTATAAAAGGAGAAATAAAAATAAAGAGCTTTGTTAAGATGGTTATCTTCTCTTAGATAAACCTACACTGGATCACATCTTAAGGTCCTTAGGGTTGGTATTTTGGGAATAAAATAAGCTCTAGAATGTGTATAAGTATTTTTAAATATATTTTTACAGGATTTTGTTGATCCAAATTGCTTGATATGTGTTAATAAGTGAGGGGAGTGAGTGACCTTTTAAAATTGAGGAGGTGTGACATTTTTGTAAATACCCAAAACTATTCAATAATGGGAAGTCAATCTCAACCCAAGTTCCTATAAAATTCATGAATAATATATTATAGGTAATTTAAGGTATAAAAAAACATCCAAAAAATATAAATAAACATTTTTTAAACATTTTATTCCCTTATCCTCAAAGTTTACTTAGTTTTATTATTTTAGTTTTCACCACGATAACTAGTTTTTTAGCCTAGGTAATTAATACTTCAAAAATAAAATAAAATAGAAATTTTAGATAATTTATACCTAATGATTATAAATTTAAAATAAATTTTATCAAATAAAGATTCTATGTTTGTGGAAAATTAATTTTTACACAAACACACGTAACCCACATAACCTCATTTTAACCTTAACTACAATAATTAATTTATACCATTTTTACTAATCATTATGAAAAAAAATTAGGTTTAAATAATAAACTAATATTAATAATTTTGGTTAAAAATATGGAACAAAATTTATTAAATTCAATTAATAAACGTTTTATAATTTAATTTTAAAAAAACCTGCAAATCGTGTTGAAAAACTATTTTTCTTGAAATGCATTTTCAAGCATAAGATCATTTTAAATTAATTATATAACTAGTGATAATAATTATATGTATTTAAATTAATATAATTAAATATATAGTCTATAAATTTCATATAAAATTTTCCTTATTATTGGTTATTCTAATTAATTAAAATGGAGGAAAAGCAAGCATTTAAAAACAGTTCTATGAAAAATGTGTTTTAAGCCTAAAAATAAACTCATAAAAAATAACATATAATAATGATTAAAATGTAATAAATTATTTTAAATACAAATAAATAATTATTATTTTAATTTGAAATCAAATCCAAAACAAAATTTGGCTTTTAAATTAATTAATTTATTGAGAAGAAATGACAGTTTTACAAAAAATGGTATTTTTCACTATTTATTAAAAAATAACTATTTTTAGAAAAATACCAAAAATTTATCCTAATATAATTTTGATATTATGAATTAAAAAATTATTTTATTTTTTATAAAATAAAATTTCTAATTTTTTTTTCAAATTATTTATAATTCCTAAACAAAAAATTCAAAATAAAACCATTTTTGAAGAAAATGTATTTGGAAGCATAAAATTACTTTAATAAAAATTTAACTAATTATTTTATAATAATTTATAAATAAATTTGTTTTTATAAGGACCTATATATATATTATAATTATGTTACTCCTATTTATACTTACCAATTCATTGACTAGGTTATAGTAGTCAAATTTGTATTTCACGGGTCCTTTAAGCTCAGTGTTGCATGTCATATACTATATTGAACAAAATATTCATCTTTTAAAATATTGGGGAGTTACATTACTGATATAAGAGAATGATTTTATTGAAATACATAATTATCCTACATTATAATTTAAAATCCTTGAAAAAATTACTTGAATATGTCATCAATATGAACCTTTTTACAAGCTCTATTAATACAATCATGTCCTACACAACCAATTTCCAATATAATCTAAACCACCATTATAAAATAATTTTTGATTAGTCTACATAAAGTTAACAACCTTTTTCACCATTACATGACTCATTCATACCATCCTACTATGATCCATGTCTATACCCACTAGAAATTCACAACTAAGTCAGTGTTAAGACCATTATAATTGAGACACTCAACCCCTCAGTGTTTTATAAGATCCCATGATCACACCATAAACCACATCATATGCTATTCGTAGACAACCACATTCATTCACACTCAAGAATGAGTCAAATATCTTTCAAACAATGTCCCATATGAATATCATCACCAATGTATTGCTTAATCAAAATTCTAACACCCCCACCCATGTCATACCCATAATGAAAATCAATGGTCGGATGTGCTCATCCTAATCCTATCCAAGAATCGATACGAAACATGGAATAACACCTATTCCTTGCTCAAATAAACCTCACCCATGGCTTTACCATGTTTCTCATCAATAGTGAGGGTTACCCCCTTAAACTATTGATGATGTACTCTCCACCATTTGGCCCACCTTTCATTGCTCCTAGAGAACTAACCCAAATGGTTCTCATTATATTTTCATGCATGTCACTCCTTTAGATCCATGATCATGAATCCATCAAGATAAACTATATTTGATGACACCCGTACAAACTAATTTTCCATGACATCATAATAATATTATAGAATACACATCAACTCACATAAAAATACCTAGGTAGACTTACCTATAAGCATCACCAATTCCTTGGTCACCTCACTCCCAAAGGAAATCTCTGATCAAAACCCATTATAATTCCATAACTCTTCACTAATAATTCATCAAGAAACACTCACTAGTACAAAAACTATTTTTAATGTATTTTTTTAGAACCAACATGAAAATATTTTAAACTTGATTTTTCATGTCAGTTATTATATAACCTATTTGAAAAACCATTTTCACTGATTTTTCACGCTGGTTATATAAGAACCGACATGAAAAATCAATTTTCATTACTTTTAAACATAAGTTATTAAATAACTGACATGAATAATGTTTATAAACATGTATCTTATTTTCCAAGCTTCGGTTTGACTGGTCTCAGAGCTCAAACGGAGTTACAAATCAAAAGTTATGGCCATCAGAATTCGATCATATCTAAACAAACTCTTATGGAAGGCCAACTTATGAAGGACATAACTTTTGACCTGTAAGTCCATTTGGGCTATGGGACCAGTAAAATCAAATATTGGGAAATTGAATACAAGTTTCTAAACATTTTTCTTGTTAGTTATTAAATAAATGATGTGAAAAAATTATTTTAACGTCGGTTATTTAATAAACGATGTGAAAAAGTCATGAAAATTGAAATTTCACATTGGTTCTTATATAAACAGTGTGAAAAAGTCATGATAATTAATCTTTCATGTTGGTTAATATACAATCAATGTAAAAAATAACTGAAAATTTTAATATCTTTTCATGATGGTTATCATAAAACTGATGTGAAAGATAATTTTAATATCCCACCAACATGGAATTTCAATTTTTTTACATTGCAGAATCGAAATTTCCAATTTACACCTACAATTTTTAATACCATATTTTATTTTACAATATCACTTATATGTTTTCATTATATACATATTATAACTTAACAATCATTTCTTTCAACCATCTTCGTTCCACTGACTCGACTCGTTTGATCTTCAACGTGAATCCACTATTTCTTCTTTCCACGATCTCATCAAGGTATTTGTAAATACATATCCATGTTTTTTATGATTACTTTTCTTAATTGATATACCATTTAAAGATAATTTATTTTAACAATCATCGTTCCACTAACTCTACTCCTTTTATATTCAATGTGAATCCACTATTTCTTCTTTCTGTGATCTCATAAAGTTATTTGTAATTATTTTTCCATGATTTATGTTTTTATGAGTAGTTTTCTTAATTGATATACCATTTAATGATTCTTATTTTATTATAATGATGAATAATGATTCTCATAATGGTAAAACTAAAAATCCTCCTACAGATTCTAAAATTTCTTCTAAGAGGAATCTACGATTGGCTCATTCGATCTTTCCTAAAAAAAATCAAACTTCTAATGGTTATAACTTTTGATATGTTACTCTGTTTATGCTCTAAAACCTATAAAATCTAAGTTTAGGAAATTATATACAAGATTATATAAATTTTTGATGTCGGTTTTTAAAAAACTGACATAAAAAATATATTTTCAACGTCAATTTTTTGTAATATGTATGGTATTTCACGTCAATTTTTTTTAAAAACCAATGTGAAAAACCATAAAAAACTTTTTTAAAATTGGTTATTAAATAACCAACATTAAAAAAACATATTTATAATGTCTCTCCCAAAGTGTTAACCTCAAAAACAATGTTAGAAAGAAAAAAACCAACGTAAAATAGTTTTTTTGTACTAGTGACTCATCATGAAACTGCCACCATCACATCTATCAACTTTCTCTAAAGCCCAAAAAATACCCCAAAAATCTAAAACCAACCTATTTAACCACTACAAACCAATGATACCCCACACATAGCCAATATGTACCACTTCGATCATAAGGAAAATAGTGGGCACTCTCTCATGAGACACCTAGCCACATCACTTAATTTTCACCACGACCCTCAAATAGGCTCTTTCCACCTTAGTCTCATTGAATCCCAAGGTCATATTCTCCCCAATAACCATTTACAATCCTCGAATCAAAATCCCTTGATTCTTACATCATCAAAACCATCTCACATTCCAAATCAAGTGTCTGACCAAGCCATTACTCTCACCATGACCACCCATCACCCATGTGTGATTCCAAAATAGAGTTTTAAATCGCTCTCACTATGTACTATAATACATATAAAAACAATAGGGATATGCATCAAATTGATCCTACCCTCAAAATCTAGACTTGACACTATGATAATTATAAATCAAGGTGCCTCAAATACCAAAAGATAAGGTAACTCATAAGCCTTCTTCAAAACCTTCAAAGGGTATCTTAGCTTGTAAGGTACGTCACAACCAAAATAAAACATATTACATGGTTTATATTGCATGAAAAAAAATTATCAAAGCATCTTCATGCCTAAATTTCAAACCTCTAAGAACATCCTATGCTTTAGTTCCTATCCAGAGCATTTATCCATGCTTCACTAATTTTGGACCGGCCCATCTAGTATCATGACCAAAAATCCCATTGAAATCACACCAGAAGATAACCAACTAAGAATTAAAATAATCCTTCTCTCTAAAACTAGCAATAATAATAAGATTTCTAGAACACTAAGTGCTATTCTTCATAAAACCCAAGGAATATAAAGTTTTTAAACCTCCCTCAACAATACCTCACATGCATTGATGTCATAAACCAATGTATATGCCCTATGCTTCATATATATAAATATAACTAAGAACAGTCTGAACCCTCTCACAAATCACCCTCACATATCACTAATAATAGACTAAATAAGAACTAGTATTGTGTTTAAGGGTCCCTAAGTCATCCCAAATAGATCAAAAATTAGAAAAAAACAAGTCATAACTCCTAGACAATGTCCTCATACCTGCCTCATAGTTACACAACACCTAACATGGGAAAAATAACCACTAGACTCAAGGATATTACACACACACACATACATACACACACATCAATTCACATAACATAAAGGTATCACAACCCATGATCACTCTCTAGCCCAACCCATCCATAAATAGGGTCAACATCGTACACCCAAGGTCACAACACGAGCACTCCCCCAAGCCCCGCTCCCCTCTCAAGGCCAAGAATTATTATTCTAGAAGGATTAAAAATTTTCTTATTCATTTAGGTGTCTCAGAATTTCATAGGTTTTACATTTTTAACATTTAAAATTATTCATGAAATTCACATTTCAAGTTTTAACTATTCCACAATTTCACATCCTTAATATTTTAACATTTCATAAGGGTTACATTCTAAATTTCTCACTATACATAGGGTCAACATTGTTATGTTTTTTTTCATTGAAACTAAATTCTTTATCTAGGATCAAATCATAAGTCTTGATTAAATAAGATTCGATTCAAAATTTATAATGGAAAACACTTCATAAGTTGTTTACTAGCATTTTATTTAACCAAAATCATCATTTAATTGTCCATTTATATTTGAATTCACATCAAGGGATTATCCAAGGAATTTTACAAGTAAAATTCCACCATATAATTATATTGGAAAACACCATATAATATGCTATTGAAAATTTAAATAACCAACCCCCTTTTTAGAAAAATTCAAGTACAAATCAATGGTATAAAATAAATCAAACAAATATAAACAAAAGATAATATAAATCACAAGTAGCATACGATCAACATCTAAACCATATGTACATAGCATGATTCATGTAATGTGAATCCTGACATGCCTAAAATGATGCATGAACCCACAACCAATTTCTATACTAGCTAAGATTAATGAAACCCATAAACTACGAACCTGATAAATCATGTAAATCACACTAGGTAAAATAAATAAATTATAAAAAATGAAAACCATGAAACTAATCCCATACCTGGTGACTTAAATTTTCCCCTATATGTAGGTTATATAATCCCTGGTATTATCTCATTACCAAGTCCCAACGCATCATATTCTTATATCTATATTTTCCTGAATAGTGTGTCAAAAAATAGGCTCTTATACCACTTTGTAATGTCCCTTCACCCTGGACCACTGAACAATGCCTAGACTGCTAGTCAACAAATGAACTTAGGAACACCTCCCTATGAAAGAGGCTGTTGACAAGTGGTGAGGGTCTATAAGAGTACCATAGGGTGACTATACCCTTTTTTTAGAGTGAATACTTAACAAAATTAAATAAAAATTCATACAACACATCACATCACATCACAAAAAAACATCAAGGAGAGTTCTAAATACTAAACCATAAACAATAAAACCACCATGATGATATAAAATACAATTTAGGTTTTATACAAAAATATAAATCATAAAAAATAGGTACAGAAAGTATGTGAAAGGAAAATTTCCAAAAACTACATGACATTAAAAAAATGGTCCAATCTCTAGCCCGACACCCATTTCCCATCTCTATCCCACTGAGAAATCAAACATCTCTCAAAGAGAACTTGCCCTTATCTTGACCTACAATTATAAAGTTTGTTCAGGCACCAAATGGAGTCCTGAGTAGGGTGTGAGGAAAATCAGTTTACCACCACCAACAACATACCTAAATAAATCTAGTATAAATAAAAGGTTCATGCATTTGTTCTATAATTTAAGAATTTAATAGAATGATAAAATTATAATAATGTACTCCAAACCCGAAATCCATGGAGACACATAAATTTAGAACAACCTACTTTGGCCAGTGCTGGATGTCTCTAAGAATATCATGATGACCATTCCAATCCTAGTACCCAAAGAGTATAAAAACCACATATAAGGGTGTTTGTACTAGTTATCACAGAACACTGAAGAGTGGGTATTTTTAAAGTTATCACATACTAACCCATGTCGGTGTTTTTATAGTTATTAGAGACTACCCAAGATGGGTGTTTTCTTAGTTATCATGGACCACCTAAGAAAAGAGTTTTCATATGTATCCCATACCACCCAAAATATGTGTTTTAATATTTATCATGGACCACCCAAGATGGGTGTTTTCATAGTTATCATGAACTACCCAAGATGGGTGTTTTCATAGTTATCATGGACCTACCATGATGGGTATTTACATAATTTAAAAATAACCCATCAATTACCATTTCAAAAGTTACGACTCTATAAGAGCATCCAAACTAAGGAATACTTCAATATTTACTAACATATAAAATTAAAACATATGAAACACACTTTTCATTATAGACCATTTTTTATTTTACAACCAATTATAACATAACCACCCTAGTGTTCATTTTTTAAAAGAAATTTCATAAATCTTATAGCTTAATCAAGGAATTCCCATGGAATTAACTCACCAGCGAAATTTATCAATTTAGGGAAGTAATTAGAATAGAATAATCATTATTTAAACATAGAATTCAAATATCAGGCCACACATGGAATACTGGAATGACAAACAATGAAAGAAATAAGAGAAAAAATAAATGTGAATATATGAGAAACTTAGGGACCACCTACCTTGGGTATAAAGGATTCCACTCACCAGAATCAACCGTTTCTTTAATTTTGAATGGTAGAAAACAAAGAAATATAAAAAAGATGTGAAAATAGAGAATATTAGATAAACAAGGCATAAAACTGCTTGAAAGTGAGAAAAATAAATGACATGGGAGAGTGGAGTATTAAAATTACCCTAAGGTATTGATTTCACTAAATAGAAGCACAAATGGAAAAGGATTAAGAGAGATTCATTAACAGAAGAGGGTTGGAAGATGGGGTGTGTGTATGGATTCTACAAGGTAAAAATGAAGGGATAAATTAGCTAAGTTATTTTTAGGGTAAAGGGGGTAAAAATAAAAAAATTAACCCATTTAAAAAAACATCATGGAGGCAACCAGAAAGCTGTTGGCTTCTACCAACCAACCGGTGATCCCAACAGCCTTGTGAGGCTACTGGTTATCCCACTAACTAGCTGGTGGTACTGTAGTATCATGATGAAGTCCTGAATATTACTCCTAGGAACTTATCTTTCCCCCCAAACCCCATGAACACCCTGAACACACCCTTACTAGGGTGTTATAAGGGGATCCAACCCAAATTTAAATAGAACCACACCTATAAATTATGCTGAGTTCTTACAAGAAAAATGTTTGGACACCCAACATGGGTTCACCTATTTCATTATTAGTCTCTAGATTGAGGACCATCACTCAAGTTTAACCACACTTATCATTATTACTATAATCACATACTAGCCTCAATGGCCTCCTCAGCCATGCCATAAAGACAACACTCTAGGGAGATGGATTTATGCCTATATACCTTCCCATGTTTCCCTAGGTAAGTCCTCATGCACCCACCTAACATGTATCATACCCAAGGTATACCCACCCAGGAAATCATATTCCATTGGGGGAGGAATGCTTTCCCTATTCCCATCTCATGATTCCCAAAGGCTAAAAGTCATCTCAAGGATAACATATGGCCTGTCTATAAGACAGTCAGTATAATCACCACTTATCTCTCATATGGAGAGGACTAAGGAAACCTAATCAAGGTAAAATATTTTTTAATTAATTCATACATACCCCTACTAGGTCTTTAAACCTCATCACACACATTCATAAATAAGTATTCGACCATTGATGACCAAGACTTCAAGCTAGCACTCAAGGGACCATCACGAAGCTTAGAAATTTGTCCATCTCATGAAATTTTTTCATAAGAAACAAATTATTTAATTAAAGTTCAATCAACCTAAGCTATGAGACCACATATAATATTCATATGAAAACATGGATAATCCATAGGGAGATGTTCAAGGGACCACCTACCTCACATAGAGTTACTTACTTTAAATAATCTCGACTATCCTCACCAAAGATTTTCCAAACCTCGCATCATCTCTTGAGCACCTATCCCAAGACAAAGCACACAAAATTATTAATTATTAAAATTTATAATTAAATAAACTAATTAGTTAAAATAGGAATAATTCCTAAAATATTAGTGAGCAACATCTTCTTTCCAAACCCATGAGCAATGTGGTGCAGTCTATATCTGATACACACCTAGAACTAATCCATACAAAATCCCCAATTTATATGCCTGGTTTAATAGTCAATTTCATCCAATTTCATTAAAAACATTATAAAAATTTCTAGGGTGATGTACTTTTAACCAAATTTCATACCAAATTGGGTGATCATCTTCTCAGGAGGTCCTCTTGCGACGCTGAGTAAAATCCCCATCACATTGGATTATTTCCACCATTATTAAGTGGAGATATTCACTAAAACCCTATATGAAGAAAAACATTAGTGAATAAAATAGAGGAGTAAGAATGGATTTAGAAAAAAATACCATACCTTATATTTCCATTATAATGCTCTCGGATCCACCCCACACCATGAGGAATAAACGAGGGAAGTGTGAAAGGAGAGGCTAATTAGAATTAATAACCATTATCCCCCCAAACCTAAGAAAATGGTTGAAAAAATATGAAACTAACCTCTCTTAAGAAAACACCCAATAATCAGTCACGACATGACTAGGGGACTATGACGTGATGTACCCTATTTTCCTGACAAATGTATTGCACAACTAGGTGTCATTATGTGATGTTCCATAGGAAGAGGGTCCAAAACTTGGCTCGAATATATTATAGTGTGACCTTAGAGTCAAAACATGACCTACTTTTCTCTATTAAAAAAGAAAAAACTGAGAGATTACTTAAACCCTACATAAGTATCATCGATACTACATGGATTCTCCCTTTATAGAATGTCCACTCCATAAGATTCCCACATTTTTAAAAATCCAAAAAACACACCATGTCATGAAGCCTTAGCCATAGAAAGACACAAATATCATATAAGGAAATAAAAAAATGACTGGAGAATTATAATGTGACCTACTACTAGTGAAAAATTTCAGAATTCCCACCCAGCCTTGCCGCACCACTCACCCGAACATTTATTACACCTCCCATGCCTCAATCTATATAAAAAAACATCATGCTGAGATGTTACAACACTAAAATACCCAATTCAAATCCCAATTCTCAAAATGAACCAGGTTTTTGAATCAAAATTCAAATTCTCTATGAAAATTCATACCCCATGATGATACAAGTCATTAAAATATTCCCACCATAGTACTTATCATCCTCAATAAGACTAGATGGTCTTTCAACCATCATCATGACCTATCTCGATCATCGATTTTTGATCAACTTGCCCTGTTATAACCCTAAACACCTAATGATCCTTCATTGTGAACCTCTAAACACGTGGAACACTATTTATCTATAAACCAAGCCACCTGATATTTTTCATCCCTAAAACCAAGACATAACTCAATAACACCATTCTATCTCGAGACACCATGTTTTCATTAACTAATTCATCAACAAGATTATAGAGATACTCATTATAAGTATCTGATAATAAAGTCTAATAACAATCCATGGTTCTCCCCACCATTATAATTTCCTACTAATATGAATTCTAGCAGTCCAATAACACAGTTAGTGTTGGTTCAATTTTAACAAACCAAATATCATATAAAAACACTATCCGGTTCTCCCATGCATAACTTTTTTATGAAAATTCTTGGATTTATCCACTGACACACTATCTTATTTTATGATCACAATTCCTAAATCTTTGTGGGCATAACCAAGCATCTCAATTACCAACAATAAATTTTGAACTTGATAATTATTGTAATTACATGGTTAGATCTTGGATAGAGTAAGAAAACCTCCATGCCCTCACCCTAAGAACCGATGCACCCCCCAATCTGACACACCCTTAGATCACATAAAAATAATCCTGATCCTAATGAAAATGCTTAGATTCAATCAAATTCCACATCTATGCATATAATCTAAAATTCATCAAGGAACCAGATGAAACCATATCCATATTCACACTAACATAAAATACCACCTTGACCATCCAACAAGAAGTGTTATAACACCCATGACCGAACCCACACAAGGTTTATTCCTTCATGGTCTACTCTTCATCCATTATCACATGTAATAACTTGACACGACTATCCCACTCATACCTGAGTGCCAACATGAAACATCAATCTCTTCCTGTTCTCAACTTATTAGAAATTTTATTCTTGAAATCCTCTAAAACTATATATGTAATGAGGGTTACACCCTTCAACGACCAATGTTTCATGCCCCTCTATTTGAATTTCCTTATACCACTCCTTGAGTGAAACACCCAACTATGTTTCATAATCACATGTGTTCTGGTCCTCCTAATCCATGATCATTCATAATATCAACCCCTAACACCATCCAATATTGATGTATTCATCTTTTCACAAGGGAAACTTTCTTACGATTCATATGAAAACCCTAAACAACTAATACCTTGAGAATTACATAATGAACTTTGTTCTTAATCCCACACATGGTTTCTCATAGATTCATTACTCAAACAACACTATGCATAACCAATGAGTACTACCTCGATCTCATCTAAAACAAATGGGTGTATGATTCACTAACACTCAATCACATAACCCATGTCGTGATCCCAGGATTCCCATTGTTAGAACCTAGATCTTCTTTTTCAGGTATTGATCTTGTTTTTTAGTGTTTTTGAGGAAAAGAGGACTTTCTGGAAATTTATGGAGTACACACCATGTACCTGGTTTCCACGGGTAGTCGTGTACAGTCCGTGTAATGACTGAGTACATGGACATGTGAGGTGGCCTAGAGACCGCCTAAAGTGGGTCCCGATAAAGGCATATACACGTTGTGTATCCTTAAGGAACACATTTTGTATTTTTATTTTTAATTGTCATATCATACCGGGGTCGCGTATCATTTACAGAAACATATTCTTTTGGCTCTATCTCATCCAAGAGCAACGAATATCACCACTTCTTCTCCAAGCCCCCATTTGGCCATCCGTTCTCCGAATAAAACACTGTTGATTACATTAGAATCAAATCAGTGAGTTATTCCTTCTTATAGAGCCTCCCCTGGCGATTTATCCTCTTTCATCAGATATCCTTGGTTGAACATTTTATATGTTTTTGTGGATATATGGAGTTCTAGGTTGATTTGAAGGCTAAGGTTCAACTATATCAATCTTACAACGTCGAGGTAGGTGGTTTGTGCCTTTACATAGATTGTCTTTGAATTATATGTGAAAAAAGGTCCCAATACCCTATTTTAGGGTATTGTGTGTTTAGGGAATTTAAACCTGTTAATTCCTGCTATGTCTTGTTTGCTTGAACATGGGTTTTTGATCATAAATAGGGTTATTTACCTTGCTATGGATGTTTTTTCCCATGTTTGATATGATATTGGCTGTTCGGTCTAGAATTTCTTATTAGGATGCTTTGTTTTCCATGCCTAGTGCTGTTAGGATGAAGTGGATTTTATCTGACATGCTTGTGATATGATTTGCAACTATTTATCCAAGTAGTATTTGATATTTACTTTGGATGCTGTATATCGTTGGTTCTTGATTTCTTTACACAGGGTTGTGGGAATATGGTGTAGTTAGACCATAGAGGGAATAGATGCTGAGGGATTCCCCAGAGTGTCTATTATACTTTTCACATTGTGAGACCATAGGGGGGATGGACGTGAGTGCTCCCTCAGAGTGTCTATAGTTCCACATTGTGAGACCACAAGGGGAATTGGATGCTGACTACTTCCCCAGAGTGTCTATAGTTTACTAATACGAGACCACATGGGGAATTAATGGTGAGTGCTTCCTTAGAGAGTCTTTATTAAGATGAACCGGAGGGGTTAGACTGTGAGAACTTCCTAGAGGGTTGCTTGAGATTTTTTGGTTGTTAAATTAATAAATGTAATTGAATGTAGTTGAAACTATAGTATTGTTTACTTTTGAGCACTTCCTTGTTTATTACTTCATTTTTCTTATTTCCTACCATATATATTCAATGACATCTAGGAACATATATTTGGGTGGTTTCCTATTGGGATTCATATCACACCCTATTTGGGTCATACTTTTGGGCCCAAAAAGATTATATTGTTACAGGTATAAATAAGGGAAAAAGACCTTCTACATCAGGTACTTGATTGATATGGAGCTGGAGAGCATGGGACCAAGCTGAGGCTTGCGATGCTATTGGAGTTGTTTACTTTTTTTTACTTTATACTTTGGTTTACTACTATATTTCAATAGTGTGACTTGTTTTGCTACTTTCCTAGATACTTGTGACATGAATCATTATTGAAATATATATATATATATATATATGTTACAGTTGTTTATTTACTTTCTGTCTTCCAATGTTTACTTATTGTATGGAATTACTATTTCTGGTACTGTTATATGTCTGTTTCCACTGTATTACTCTGCCAATGAGGGCTTAGTTTCCCCACTATCACACCCAATTATATCGCTACTAGTATGGAACCTCTGGTGTTTGGGTAAATTCTCTTGAGGCCATGTGACCAATTGGGTACGGGGCACCTTTGGGTGGAACCTGTAACCAAGACATTACAAAGTGGCATCAGAGGAATTATTTTCTTCTGGAATTACTATTTGGAGCCTATATCCAGAGATATAAAAGAATATGTAGTTGGTAATAAGTTTTTCCCGGGAGTAGCTAACCCGTGTACAGGGAAAAGCTAATTTACCTTGATTATTGAAAGTTTTCTAGTTTTGAAATTATTAAAGTTGATTTGATTTTATCGTTGGGTGATTCACATGTTTTGTGTTGTTATCGTTGATATTATTGAGGTTCTATTTATGTTGCAACCCGATGAGATGAGGGTATTCCATCTCATGCATCATAAATGCACTTTCTAGTGATCACATGTCATGAATTCTTGTCATGCCATTTAGGGTGCATTCCTGAATTCATGTTGTTGTGATAGATGTTGTGCTAAATATGCATGTTGTTGTGATAAATGCCTTGATAGACTACCTTCTATTTGGTAGGGTATTACTGATGTGTAAAGTTTCTTTCAGATGAATGCTAAACTTTGGTCCCTGATGTGTTATGGGACCTCATGGATTGAAATTTGGTGGATCATATGATTTATTACCCAGTTATACCTTGTAATATACATGAATATGATGCCAAGATTTTATTTGTGGGGAGTATGGCCCCCCACAGATTGTAATTTATCACTTTAATGTTTGTTTCAGTGTTTTTATGGGCTTTTAAAGTAGTTTCTAAGGCTTAATGTCTATAAAAACCAAGAATACATGGTGTGTATTGATGAATACATGCCATGTATCCTTCTGTTTGGGAAGGAAAAGTTTTTCTTAAGTGCACACCGTGTACTATATGTAAACGCTGTGTAATCATTGACCATGTGATTGGCTATGTGGGAAGAGACATGGGTTGGGAAATCTATGGGGGAACATGCTGTGTACCAGACATACATGCCGTGTTGTGGAGACCATGTGTCCACCCATGTGACTAACAACACTGATGGATGAAAATCAGGTAATACACATCATGTCTAGCTTGAACACGCCATGTAGAGTTGACTGTGTATCCAACCATGTGACCAATGACACAGATCGGTAAATTCCTTATAGTACACACCATGTCTGGCATCAACACACCATGCAATTTTTTTATAAGAGAACCATGTGGTTTATCTGTGTAGAGGAAGTTGGGTATGGGTGAAATATTCAAGTACACACTGTGTTAGAGGAGAACATGTCACGTGTATAGGGTGTTACACGACCAGGGCTAGAACAAGTACATGCCCATGTAAAGGTTTAAGGGAAAACGCTATTTAAAGGTCATACACATCATGTATCAATGTTTTGAAAATCATGAATGTTTTCTTTCTCCTTTTCATTTATTGCACTTCTAAGTTTATTCCTTGATAATATTGAACTAAGGTGTGCACTTCACTTTGCAGAGTCATGCCTCCACGACATCCTCCGGTTGTACGCCAGATTCAGGGCAACGATCCGAAACCAAACATCGTGGATTAAGGACCACCAGAAAATCCTCTCATCATTCCCATCTTGGAACCATCCTTCATTTTGGATATAGGTTCCAATGTACAGTTCTGATAAGGCTTCATGAATTTTATGCAGACCTTACAGGGAGCACCACATCTTTCCCCATCTATGGAAGAATTGATGTGGGTATTTCAGCAGTAGAATCCTCCTACTTTCTCAGGGAATGGAGGACCTCGGGCTACAGATTCATGTTAAGAGGCTATTATTTCCATATTCAAGCATCTAGAGACGCCTCTAGATAGGTGGCTGAAGCTCGATTTGTACATTCTTCAGCATTCCACCATGAGATGGTGAGATATGATTTCACAGCCGGGATGATAGCAGGTTATGGATTTGGATCAGTTCCAGCATGCTTTCTATGATTACTTCTACCCAGAGACCTTGAGGGCCAATTGCTCCCAAGAGTTCATAAGTCTGAAGTAGGGTACACTCTCATTCATGGAGTATTATTCTCACTTCATAGAGCTGTAGTGCTTCACACCCATTCTAGGGGGTGTGAGTTATTTCTGGAGAGGAAGTTTGAGGATGTTCTTAGGCATGACATCCGATCTCAGGTGAAAATCTTCAGGTTGACTTCCATCACTTCTATAGTCAACTGGGGCCTGATCACAGAGCGCAACCTGAGGGATTCAAAAGCTGTGGTCCAGGGAGGTTTATCATCTAGTGATGGTACCCTTATGACTGACAATAGGAAGTGACACATGGATTCTACACACAGAGGCTTGATTAGGCAAGATATACCTTCAGGTATCCAGGTGGTATGCTACCAGTGTGGAAAGAGTGAGAATACGAGGCCACATTACTTGAAGGACCCAGTGGTGTGACTAACTTGTGGAAAGATGGGCCATCTTCAGCAATTCTGCCAGTTTTATCACAAGAAGCTGATGACATAGGTTCTTCTATGATTCCTCATTCAAGAGAGGGACCATCGGTTACTCATCAGTTAGGGAACTGGAGTTCGTTTGGCTGTTCAGGCCGAGGTGGAGGTTGTGACCGCAGTGGTCAGACACATGGTTTTTGAAAGCTGTAGGGAGTATCAGCTCAGGGTAGTCAGACAAGGTCATAGGGAAATGGTACATGCCATAATTTTTCACTGGAGAAGACCCATCAGAAGTAGGATCCCATACCCTCTATAGTTAGAGGCACAATTCTAGTTGCCTCAGTTTTATCTTCTGTGCTTTTTGATATAGGGGAATCACATATTCTCATATCTGTTGCTGTTGTGGAGAGCCTTGGGATATGTATCTTTACTTATGCTGATATATTTATGCTATACACTCTGTTGGAGATTAGAATTACTAGTGTACGTAAGTGCAAGGAGTTCCCTCTTGAGGTTGGCAAGTGTCACTTCTTATGGGACCTCTATGTCTTAGAGATGATAGGCTATGATTTGATTCTCAGAATGGACTAGTTGGTTCCCTACTAGGCTGTTGTCAATTGGTATCGCCATAGGGTGAGTTTCACATCACTAGAGGGAAAATTGTTTCTACATAAGGGCGAATGGGATGTCCAGGAAAGAAGAGATGTACCCGAGCATAATGGGTTGGGAGGAGTTACAGACCAGATTACTAGTTTGTATCTGGATGACTAGGGTACTTCATAGATTGACTTTCCTCTAGTGGTGGATCGTTTAGGGATGTCTTTCTAGAGGACTTTTTATTTTTACCTATAGAACAAGAGGTAGAATTTTCTATTGATATTGTTCCAAGAGCAACACCAGTGTCCATTCCTACTTATAGGATGGCTACACTAGAGTTACAAGAGCTCAAGAATCAGTTAGAGGAGTTACAAGCAAAGGTTTTCATCCGACCCAATACTTCTCTATGGGGTTCGCCTATCCTGTTTTCGAAGAAGGCGGATGGTACCCTCAGACTTTGTGTGGATTATCGGAAGCTGAACTAATTGACAGTCAAGAACCGATATCCCCTGCTGAGGATTGATGATCTCATTGGTTAGCTTTGAGGAGCTTGCATGTTCTTGAAGATTGAATTGAGATCCGGTTATCATTAGTTGCGCATTATACCATCAGATATATATCTTATAGCCTTTTTAATGAGGTATGGTCTATAAGAGCATGTGTTTATTCTGTTCAGTCTCATGAATGTGCCTGTAGTTTTTATAGAACTGATTAAATGAGTGTTCCATCCATACTTGGACTCTTTTGTAGTGGTTTTCATGGATGATATTTTGGTGTACTATCACACTTGACAAAACCATTCTACCCATATTGAGATCTTTTTGTGTACACTGAGAGAGAATTATTTATATTCTAAGCTCTCAAAATGACACTTTTGGATGGACCAAATTCACTTCTTGGGTCATGTTATCTCAGATACAGAAGTATCAGTAGACCCAAAGAAAGTGAGAGCAGTAGTTTCCTGGGAGAATCCAAATAACATCTTTGAGGTACAAAGTTTTCTAGGGATGGATGGTTACTACAAAAATTTTATACAGGACTTTTCAGGATTAACAGCGCCAATGATGAGCCTAACTAAGAATAGTACAAAGTACCTATGGACAAATTCATGTGAGTCAGCCTTTCAGGTGCTGAAAGGGAGGTTGAGTTCAGTACCGATACTAGTTTTTCCAGATCTAGGAAAGAGATATACTATTTACTATGATAAATTAGGTATCAGGTTGGGAGTAGTGCTTATGTAGGGGGAAGGAGTCGTTGTGTACGGGTCTCGTAAGTTGAGGCCACATGAGAAGAGTTACCCGACACAAGATCTTGAGTTGGCAGAAGTTGTTCATGCTTTACAATGTTTGTGACATTATCTTTTGGGAGATCATTTTTTGGTTTTCACTGACCACAAAAGTCTCAAGTATATTTTCACTTAGCATGATCTGAATTTGAGACAGTGAAGGTGGGTTGAGTACCATCAATCCTTTGACTTTGATCTTGCCTACATTCATGGGAAAGGCAACGCGGTGGCTAATGCGTTGAGCAGGAGGACTCATATATATGTAGTTTAGGAGGATAACAGTGAGTGTAAGCTTATGGATCTATTCTATGAGATGCATTTGGAGGTGCAAGACAGACATGGGCAAACGTTACTTTCTTCTTTAGCTGTTACCTCTACCCTACTTGATCAAGTGCATATGAGGTAGCTATTAGATTCAGAATGCCTAGTTCTATGGGAGAGTGTGTCCAGAGAGGACTCTATTCCTGGATGCACCCTAGGCGAGTACGAGAACTTGTGCTTTCATGGGAGAGTGTGGGTGTCAGTAGACATAAGCGAGGAGATGATGTTGTATTTTCATTATTCAGTATGGGAATTTCATCATGGTGTCACCATGGTGTATAGAGATATACACCTTCAGTATTGGTGGCTAGGTATGAAGGGAGATGATGCTGGTTTTGTGATGAGGTGTTCCACCTGTCTGCAGATGAAGGCGGATCATCAGTAACTAGTAATACTTTTGCAGCAGTTACCCATTACCGATTAGAAGTGGAATGATGTTGCGATGGACTTCTTGACAGGTTTACCAAAGTCGCCTCGAGGGAACGATACAGTTTGGGTTGTTATTGACAGACTCACAAAGGTTGCACACTTTTTACCGATCAAAGAGACCTTCAATGCTGATGAGTTGGGAAGGTTATACATCTGGGAGATTGTACGTTTACATGAGGTTACACACTCCATCATTTCAGATAGGGATGCCCATTTTAGTTTTTGGGTCTAGCAGGGACTACAGAGGGATTTGGGTACACAGGTACTTCTGAGTACATCTTACCATCCCTAGACAGATGGCCAGTCTGAGAATACGATTTAAGTGCCGCAGTACATACTTATAGCATGTGTTCTAGATTTTGGAGGTTATTGGGATAATCACATACCTATAGTGCAGTTTTCCCACAATAATAGTTTTCAGGCGACTATTCAGATTACACTTTACGAGGCTTTATACGGTAGGCCATGTCGATCACCCCTATGTTGGCTAAAGGTAGGAGAGGTAGATTTGATGGGACCTCGTCTTGTCTAGTAGACCACAAATAAAATAGTGTTTATTTATAAGAGGATATCTATTTCTCAGTCACGATATAAGTCTTATGCTGATCGATGGAGATGACCTCTAGAGTTCGAGTTCAGAGACAAGGGTTTTCTATGTGTCACACTGAGGTTGGGACACAAGAGGATTAGGAGACAGGGAAATATTTCACCGAGGTATATCGGACCATTTGAGGTTTTCGATAGAGTTGGTCTGGTTGCCTATTGGTTGCAGTTACCTCAGAGGTACTAGGAAATGCACGATGTGTTCCACGTTTCTCAGCTACGACGATACTTCTCAGACCCATCCCAAGTTTTTCAACCCGAGGAGGTTGAGTTGGAGGTGAAGGCATCATTCAAGGAGCATCCTATCAGGGTTGTTGACCACAATGCCAAGGTTCTCTGTGGCCAGTCTGTTTCTATGGTTTGGGTGCTATGGTATAATGGTCAATTATAGGATGAGACTTGGGAGAGGGAGGCCGATGTATGATTGCAGTAGTCGAAACTATTTGAGGATTATTCTTCATCACCACCTCATTAGGGAAATTCGGGGATGAATTTATTTAAGGGGGGAAGTTTGTAAGAACCCATATATTATTTTTTAGGTATGGATCTTGTTTTTTGGTGTTTTTGAGAAAAAGAGGAGTTTTTGGAAATTTAAGGAGTACAAACCATGTACTTAGGAGTGCATGAAATATACCTAGTTTCCGCAGGTAGTCGTGTATTGGCTGTGTAATGGCTGAGTACATGGACATGTGAGGTGACTTAGAGACTGCCTAAACAGGGGCTCGATAAAGGCTTATACACGCCGCATATCCTTAGGGAACACACTCTATATTTTTATTTTTAATTGTTATATCAGACCGGGGTCACGTCTCGTTTATAGAAACATCTTCTTTTGGCTCTGTCTCGTCTAGGAGTGAAGGATATCACTGATTCTTCTCCAAGCCCCTATTTGGCCATCCATTCTCTGAATCAAACACCATCAATTGCATTGGAATCGCATCGGCGAGTTCTTACTTCTAATAGATCCTCAAATCTTGATTTCTCCTCTTTTGTGAGATATCCTTGGTTGAATGTTTTAGAAATTTTTATAGATCTACGCTATTCTAGGTCCATTAAAAGGCTCAAGTTCAACTATATCAGTTTTACAACATCAAGGTAGGTGGTTTTTTCTTTTACGTAGATTGTATTTGAATTATATGTGCAACAAGTGCCCAATACCCTAGTTTAGGGTATTGCATGTTTGGAGAATTTAATCTTGTAAATGACTACTATGCCTTGTTTTCTTGAGAATGGGGTTTTTATTGTAAATAGGGTTATTTACCTTTCTATAGATGTGTTTTCCCATGTTTGATCTGATATTGGATGTTGGGTCTAGAATTTCCTGTTAAGCTGCTTTGTTTTCCATGCCTAGTGTGGTTAGGATGGAGTGAATACTTTCTATGATGCTTGTGATATGATTTGTAGCTGTTTACCCAAGTATTATTTGAGATTTAAT
Source organism: Viscum album (assembly GCA_963277665.1). Lineage (NCBI taxonomy): Eukaryota > Viridiplantae > Streptophyta > Magnoliopsida > Santalales > Viscaceae > Viscum > Viscum album. The sequence continues at coordinate 1,897,952,876 of OY728135.1, read as the reverse complement.
TTGGATTCTAGACATCATTGGTGCAGGATTGGTTTACACAGGGTTGTGGGAACCTGGTGTAGTTAGACAATATGGGGAATGGACACCGAGGGATTCCCTAGAGTGTCTATTATACTTTTCACATTGCGATACCATTGGGGGGATGGATGTGAGTGATCCCTCAGAGTGTCTGTAGTTCCATGTTGTGAGACCACGGGGGGAATTTGATGTTTAGTGCTTCCCCATAATGTCTGTATTTTATCGTTACGAAACCACAGTGGAAATTGGAAGTGAGTGCTTCCTCAGAGAGTCTTTGTTAAGATGAACCAGAGGGGTTAGACTATGATAACTTCCTAGAGGGTTGCTTGGGATAGTTTGGTTGTTTATTTAATAAATGTAATTTAATGTAGTATAAATTGTAGGATTTTTTACTTTTGAGTAATTCCTTGTTTATTTCCTCATTTTGCATATTGCTTAACATATATATTCACTGACATTTAGGCATAGATCTTTGGGTGGTTGCCTACTGGGATTTGTCTCACAACATGTTTGGGTCATGCTTTTGGGCCCAACCAGATTATATTTTTGCAGGTATAGATAAGAGAAAGTTCCCTTCTACTTAATGTACTTGATTGATATGGAGCCAGATATCATGGGACCAAGCTGAGGCTTGCGATGCTGTTGGAGTTGTTTACTTGTTTTTCATTTTTACTTTGGTTTAATACTATATTTCAGCATTATGACTTATTTGAATGTTTTCCTAGATACTTGTGACATGCATCATTATTGACATATATATATATGTTGTAGTTGTTTACTTACTTTCAGTCTTCCGCTATTTACTTATTGTATGGAATTACTGTTTCCACTACTGTTATATGTTTGTTTCTACTGTGTTACCCTTCCAATGAGGGAATAGTTTCCCCACTATCACACCCAAATCCCTCGCTACTAGTTGGCATCCTCTAGAGTTTAGGGAAATGCACTTGAGTCCATGTAACCAACTGAGTATGGGGCTCCTTTGGGTGGTACCCATAATCAAGATGTTACACTCATGTTATCAAAACTAGGATCACATGCCTAATTAACTATCCATGATCTTTTCAAATCAGTCCCATATAACTGAAAACACCTTGGTGATTTTTCCAATAGGTTTGGGGAATCACACTACTGTCATGGATAATCACCTGATCACTTATGGATCAGGAATCCTCTTAGAACTAGAAGTTTCTACCCACACTCTATCCAACATAGACTCAACGATCTAGAATCATAATTCACAATGCTAAAAATCAATTGTATTAGTCATCCAATTGATATCATCCTCTAAAATCATAATTCAATACGAAATCACATCTTCTGATTTTTATTATATAAAATAAGGAATCACCATGCCCATACCATACATCTGATATCACTTCCTATGGATTAATCACATAATCCAAATAATCAAACCATGCTTCACATATCCAAATAAACTTAAAAATCTAATATAATCCTTCTATTTGGTTACCCTAAAATGTATAACTAGATTCACCAATATCTTAACCCATATCTCAAAGGGACTAGCATCTCCAACCTATCCAATAAACAATTTCTCATGAAGATCACAATTCAAAAAGAACATCCCTTATCCCATCTCAAATATCATATGAAAACTCACATGCCAAAGAACCCACTCTAGGGTTCTCATATAGACATATATATATATGAAATCACATTCTGAGTCATCATCCACTCTAGGGAACTAATCCTCACAAGGAATATGCATACAAGACCCCCTTGAAGACTATAATATTATCCATCATTATATAACAACATCTCTCTAAGATGATTTGTGTTGATTAGAACATAGTCATATGGTTAATCTAAGTAAAATTATACCAATAAACTATATAAGAAAACACTATATAGGTTGTTGTTAAAACTTTAAGTAACCAAACCCCAATTTATTTTAAAAAATAGTAGCATAATCACCCACATAAGGTTAATCATAAAGGCATCCAATTCCAATACCAACTCACTAAGGGTCACTATACATATTTTACAAGAGGGACTACATAAACATCATCAATGAGCATACCTTTTTAAGATCCACATGACCTGTCATCAAAATAAAATATAATATAGTTTAGATGAGTATAATTCCACTAATAAGCTATATAGGAAAATGAAATATAAGTCATTGAAACTTAAAATAGTTGAACCTTCATTGTTAGTAATATCAATCACAAGAAAGAACATATATTTTATATGATTCCTATATTAAAAATATGATGCACGCACACATGAATCTTTCCAATTATCTAGAAGAACAAACCACAATTACAATCTCAAGTAAACAAATCAGATTGAATAAATACATCAATAATATTGGAGAAAACATAGAACAACAATCCCATGTCCCTGGTAACATGGAATTTCCATAAAAAAGGTGTTTATAATGCACAAGTCTGATGTCTATCACAAATTCTAACATATAATTAATCCCTTTATATCACATCCCTAAATAGTAAGAAATATAAAAAGATACTTTGATACAACATTTTAATGCCCCGCCATCCCTTTACCATTCCCCAGTGTTCGAGATATGGGTATCATATGACCCTAGGCATGCCTTCCCATACGATAGAGGATTTTAGACTAGTAGTGAGGTTATATAATTGTACCATGGAGAGACTATAACCTCATATATAAGTAAAAATATATAAATAACCAAGAATTATTTATCACTAATAACTAATAAGATTCAAGAAAATAAATAAACAAGAATCATGCTATAATAATGAAATATGACATTCAATCACGCATCTCAACTGATCACCCACTAGGATAATTCAATACATAATGAATCAAATAATAAATATAGAATTGGATTTAATACCATAATTGAGCCTCACCTCATCCCAGACTCAAGATTCCATATGAGATATCCTTATTAATCATGAAACAATGGGTCTCTTCCTTGCCTGGTTCCATGAATAATGTGATCTAATCAAGTATCCAAGTTCCATGGATTCCCGAGCAGGGTGGGAGTACAACTCAGTAGGGAACCACAAATAAGGTACCTAATAAAATAGTGAATATAGTGTATGAACATGACCCAGGCTTAGGATAATAAAATAAACACATGAGGAAGTATAATAAAATAACCATTATAGATCCTTAGGTTCTAAAGTGACACTTGATATTGACTATATGTACTTCAGCTAGTGCTAGAATGTCTCCGAGTAATCACACTAACTATGGGGAACCACATCCAACCCCCCCAAAAAATAATAACACCCTAGGTAATACTTAATGTAGAACCAAATATAATATACACCTAGAGGCAGACTCTCCCTAGAACCTCACATCATATCTACATGGGATTATAGATCACCTAAAACCATATCTACCTTGATCCATCACTCATCAAGAACAATCATATCCTACCTAGGGGGTGCCCCGCCTTGGAACTATATATAGTATACACCCAAGGGAACACTATCTACCCAAAACAATAATATTTCATATACATAATGGCCACATACCCTTCCTAGAATATATATCAAGCCACTATTACCCATGGGTAAAATACCACCCCTAATCCCGATCCCTCATTCACATATATAAAGAAACATACACCTATGTCCAAAACTCACCCGTAACATTGTATAGAATACACAGTGGTATCCCACCCTAAAACTTAATATATATGTATATAACATATATATATATATATATATAATTGAAACATATATAGCATATAACTGAGGGGTATACCCTTCTTAGAACCTTATGTTATACATCCAGGATTGTCCCCACACACAACCCCATCATGAATCCCATAGGCTGGACTCTCAAGTGCACATCCTAGGCCATCACCATCAATTCATGGGTTATATGGTGCCACCATAAATTGATGATACAAACTCCCTTACACTACCCATCTCTAGGTTCAACAGGAATGCCAAGGCACACATCGAGGTTCCTTGGGTTTCATAAATGTCTGGATAACTTACTTGGGTTCCCCTATCTCATTATTGGTCTTTGGATTGAATCCCATCACTCAAGGGGCCATAACACCCCTAACCATTACCATAATCATATATTAGCCTCACTATCCTCCTCAACCATTCCATACCAACATCACTCTAGGGATATGGAATTAAGACTATCCCCCTTCCCATGTCATCCCAAGTCGATTCTCGCACAACCAACTCACATGTATCATACCAAGGGTATACCCACCCAGGCACTCACATTATAATGCTAGGGGAACACTCAACCCATGCTCATACCATATTTCTTATAGGGTATAAATAATCTCAAGGTTCTCATATGGCCTATTCACATACTAATCATTCCAATGATCACTTATCCCTCACATGGAGAGGACAAAGGGAACCTACTCAAGCTATAATATGATTTCCTTAACTTATACATACCCGTACATGGTATTTATAACTTATCACATACATTAATAACCAGTCCCTCAAACATTGGATGATGAGGCATTAATCTAGTTATGAAGGATCCACCATGGACCTTATCACTTAGTTCATCTCATGGAGTTTTCTATTAATAAACAATTCATTTAGTTAAAGGTAAATTGATCATGTTGGAAAAAAATAAATATCACATGAATATGATAACATGAATAAACCTTAGGGATATGTTTTAGGGTCCACCCAACTCACACATGGTTATTTATTTTAAAAAAGATCATCCATCATTTTCTAGGATCATACAAACCTTGCATCATCTCCTGAGAACCTATCTCAAGCCACAACACTCAATATAATCAATTATAAAATTTTATAATTATTTAAGTAGCTTAATTAAAATAGGCATATGACTAATATCTGACCACACAATATTAACTCACCAAACCGGTGAGAAATGGGGTGTAATACATGACTGACACACACCCATACCTAAGTCATACAAAATCCCTAATTTATACACACAATTTAATAAAAAAAATATTTTTACGATGAAACACGTTTAACAAAATGGTGTTTCATGACATGTGATCATCCTCCAAGGAGGTCCTCTATCCATGATGAAAAGATCCACATAATATTGGATGATTTTGAACATGATTCGATGTAAATAATCTCTAAAATACAATAAAAATAAGACTACAAATCAGTGAATACAATAGGGGAAAAAGGATGGAGAAATGGAAAATCATACCTTAGATTTATTTTAAAACACACCCAGAACCACCCCACCCCATCGGGAATGAAGGATTTAAGGGGGAGTAGAGAGGATAAACAAAATAGACTCCTATAATAACCCTTGGTCCTTAAAACCTTAAGACCCTGATGTTAAAAAGGGAGAACTACACCCACTTATGAAAATGACCATGCCCCAGTCACAACTTGACTAAGGGTCATGGTGTGATTCAACCCCTTCGCTTGAAAAATTAACTACATGACTAAGGTTCATAAAACAATTTGATTTGGGAAGAGAGCCTATCCCTAATCCAAAATTCATCATCGTGTGACCTTAGGGTCATGGTGTGACCTTATTTTCTCTATGAAAAAAATGAAAAAATTATAAGAGTCCCTAGACCCTATATAAGAATTATCATCAGGGTATGACACCTCTCTTCTAGGAATAAACACTTCATAAGAGTCCAACCCTTTAACATAAATCCAAAAAAATTATCTTGTAGAGAAGACCCTGGCCATGATAATGCCTACCCCTCCTAGCAGGCTATCATGACATGACCAAATCAATGCAATGATACCTTTTCCAGATGCATAATTTCAGTAAGTCCACCCAGCCTTACCTTTCTGATCACTTTAACACCCATTACACCTCATGATACTCGATCCATGTCCAAGAAAATATTCCCAATTTGTTTCAACACTTGGATCCTTGATTTGAATCCCAATTCTCAAAATGACCCTCCCCTAGAGTTGACATTAAAATTCCCTCGAAAAATTCATAACCTATAATGTTGAGAGTCATTAAAATAGACGACCGATAACTCCCTTCATGCAAGAAGGGTGCTATGAACTACCACTAATTTAACCCATCTTAGGATAATAGTAAATATAGGAGTGACCCCCTAATCCTACCTTGAATAGGCAATGGGATGACGACTAGAACTGATGGTATAAAAGACACACATATTAGATACGTTACCCTCAAAATTCCCATGAAATAAAAATAATACCCCCATAAAATTCATAATATTAAATAAAATTATTTTATTACAAAAAATTTCATATAATTAAGGAAAAAAATAGAAATAATACCATGAGAAACTCCTATAGTAGTGACCATGAACATGAGAAACCCTCAAGAAACCTCAATGAGCTAGAAAGTCCCAGCTCTATCTTCAACACACACATGTGGATGTAAATATATATATATATATAGGGGTGATCATACTAGTATACTCCATAAGATCCTCCCTAGAAACTCTCACCCAAATGTGTAAGTAGCATTCTAATCCCCAGTGAATAAAGAGCGAAATCAACTCATTACTAAATCAAGTTAACTATATTACCTTCCCCAATATGGGAATTTAAACAAGTAATGAAAAAATAGGTATCATAATATAATATATATATATATAATAAGGGTACCCCAATTACACTTTCCCACTAAACTAGTCACCCTATACCCCAATATCTCACATTCTAGTGCTCCCATCCCCTATATAAGTCACACTACACATCCATTCAAACCCATTATAATCACATCCAAATTTTCATAGCCACATCACCATAAAAAACTCATAATCACATATTAAAACCAAGATCCATTTCACCCCATGTGAATATACACTACACCTTAAGTAGTTACAACCCTTATATTAGTACACATATAATATCGATAAGCCATTATAGCCTAGATACATGTATACACTATAACCTTAATCCACCAAAGACCACATATACATGTATGTCGTAACCTTGAGCCACTAATAAATGTGTGGGAATATATCCCATAATGGTAAGGTGCCATAACACATATATTCCTACATACATACTATGTCTAAAAGAGAAAGTATTGTAGGAAGAGTAGTCAACCATCCATATCTTCAACAAACTAGATGTTGTGAAAACACCCAATATCCAAGGACAAAAGTGAATCAGTTTCACTATATGAATTGGTTGGTAGAGAATAAGATATAAAAAATAATGAATACTAAATAACACATCTATTCCAAGGGAAACTACATAATCTGAGACCTGAACTATAGTTAATGTCCCATAAGACAACCTAATTTCCATTACCAATGACTAAAAGTCTAATAATTTTCTAAATACACTAGAAAAAAGGATCACTACCAACACTAATAATTTAATATTTATTAATTATCAACCATTTAATAATATCCCATCTTAAATTCTTGTTTCACATTTACATTAATAATAAAATGTAAAAGAAGCCTCAATTCAACATTATAATCCTAGTTTTATTATCCATTCACTTTTGATAATTTACCCATTCTATGGATTGTCATTTAATATATATCATTATCGTTATTAGGCCTTAAAGAACCATTACCATTCATTTAGTTCATCAATTATTACTATATATGATTCTAGGCAATAAGACTCAACTGTACCTACCCTAGGAAGAATATACCTAAAGAGGATAAGTAATCAGTAGTAAGAAAGAAAAGGAATAAAAAAATTCAAACTATATAAAATAAGAATCCAGAAAATAACCATAGCTCCCAACTAAATCCAACCATACACACATCATCCCCAAAATACTTCCACATCATTCACATCATCCCAACATCAATCACATCAAGCCTCCACCACAATATCATCAACACAACTCAACCCTCACCATATAAACTTACAATACCAAGTTATAAATTAAATCAAAAAGAGATCTAAACTTCTTAAATGAGTATATATATATATATGGAAACAAATAATAATTCCAAAATCAATAAATATAATTTAAAAAGTAATAAAAATTCAGTCAATATTTAAAGGTTATTAGAAAAAAAGTTTTGATTGTATTCAACCTTCATTATTAATTCCATTAATCATATTATTTCTCTATCATATTGATTAATCAATCAATTTCATGTAGGTTTTAGAAAATAAGAAACCTAATAAGATCAGAAACTAATAATAGTAATATTGACCCAGATGATATGCTCAACATAATACTTAACCATGTAAAATATTTATGATAAATATAAACTCAAAGAATGGATTATTCTTTATATTCCTTATATTACTATCTTTAAAAAAATTGAACCGTTTTTAGGATTGATATTTAAAAAATAAAATATTAGAAGAAATATATCATAAAATATATGAAATATCTTCATTTAATATCATGAATATAACCATAATAACATGGGAATCATAACTCCATACTCATTTTATTATTTTGGATTTTTTTTATTTAGGTTAATCCTAGAAATTTACTCAATATAAAACAAAGCATGATAAATCCACATTTACACATAATTAAATATGATAAGTCTAAAATCCCTTAACTCAACTACCACTACGCAGGAATAGGGAGATGGAGATGATCATAAAGCTAAGAGAGGTGGATTCTCTTGAAGATGACTGATATATTTAGTATAAGGGAAATCATAGGTATCTTAAAGTTATATCTTGATCATCTAGGTTTGAGAGAAACAAAAGGATCGAACTCTAAATAGGAGAACCCTGTATTTAAAATTTTAGATTCATAAATCACATTACAACTCTCTTAGGCATTTATATCTTTTTATACTTAGTCTATGCTCTTAATTCTATAATAATAAAGGCACGATGTAATGACTATCATCATGTAAATATTTTAATTCCCAAAAATCATGTAACATATCATGAATTAGAGAAGTGGATTTTTATTACATAGTAGAATTCCAAAAATTCTAGGTTTTATTATTGATAATAACATTATCAATCAAAAAATATAATTCAACACAAAATGAAATTAGTAAAGGGATGAATCTTACGCATGAGGGAAACTACTTTTAAATATTAGGAAAAGACACTTATTGCAAAACCTCCATATTTTTAATATGTAATTGTTGAAAAATATAATAATAATAGAGTTAATTTTATTCAAAATAATACACACACCTAGAATCTGATACAAGGACACCCTTCTCTATAGAATCATGCAACTAGTTAATTAAAATTATCATAATTATTATTATTACAAGAGGAAATGATATAATAAACATAATAATTACAAGATCATACCCTAACTCACTGGGATCAATCATGAGTAGAAAAACACCAATAAAGATGATAGAAAAAGCTCATAGAAAAAGAAGAAAGATAAGAACTATCTTTAGGAGTGAGAAATATTCAATTACATAGAGTTCAGTTTAATAGAAAAAAAATATTTTAAGTAGGATATATATAAAATAAAGGATCTGGTCATTAGATTATAACTGTTAGGTATATTTTGATAAATATTTTATTAATGATAGAAATAAAAAAATATACCCATTGTAACCCTTTATATATATATAATATATATATATATATATAAATATATAAGATATGACTCAATTTAGAATGTAATTATATGTTGTAAAAATAATACAAAAATTATCCTATTTATGATGATTTTATAGTTAATTAGTAAATTTAAGTAACTAATTTTTAGGACCTTAAAAGAAGAATGTTTATAAATTAATAAAGAACTTAAAAATTATTTTATATCATAAAATTCTCAAATTGTTTTTAATTGCAATCAAGTATGGTTAATAGGATATCAAAAGAAATTTACAGGAATTATTAAGAATAATTAATAAGTAAAAAAGTATAATTATGTTTAGGTTTAAAAAAATTTGTTTGGTTGTATTTACCCATGTTTAGAATTATTTTTTAATGCTTAAGTATATTAAAAAAAGGGGCCAAACTACCAGTCAGCTAGGCTAGCTCAACCCAAGACTTGTGGATACCGAGGTCAACCACACATGGGGAGCTAGCCTTGTCTAGAATGCTTAGAGGTAGGGGAAGATCTTAGCTCATAGAAGGTTGGGTTTGGATATAATTATAAGAGAGCGCCCACCGGTCTGTGTATATCCTCATGGGAATACATGGGTTTTGGTGGGCTGTAGCCTATATTTTTTTGTGTATATTCATGATCATACCCTGTTAATCACTTCTACCCATCCAAATAAAGAATTTAGATAATATTTGAGTGTAGAACCATGTATTTTTTTGATGTAGGAAACATAATATTTGTTATTATGCATATATTTTGAAAAATTCTATTTATATTATAGATATTTGATCCAATTATCCTCATCCATCTGATCACTTTGACTATCATCTTCCTTCTAATCCCTATTGTTCACTCATCTTCTCCCACAAGATAGAATGAAGACACCATTTCCATACCTATTGTATCCTCCATTTCCTTCCTCTATAGGGAAATAATAGCATGGATGTCCTACATACAATGTACTACCAATATTTACTTGGTGAAAATACCACACCCTTGAATTTTCTCCATTGGCTCTCAACCTAAAGAAAACCGCGACTCACCAGTAGTGAACCTTTATTCCTATAGAATCTTGTAAAGCCTTTCAATATGCATAACCACATATTCATAAATATTTTTCAAAATTTAAAATGGGTATTATTAATTCCAAACAATATCGATCTATTTTGAACCCTCATTTAGTTCAGTTACATATACATGAATTAGTAGTTTTAAACAGCTTAGTTGAGGTCTCATATGACCGAGGTATACTATTGTGTTATCATTGAGAACCATATTAAAAAATCCCAGCTTCTCTTGAAATCTCAATATAGTCTTACGTGGGTATAAAAACATTTATGTATATATCTATATCTATACATAGGGAAATCCCCTCATTACTGGAGGAATACCTAACCAAGATATATGTTTATTTTCCTCTCTTTCAACCAGGTTCAAACTTACAAGTTGGAAGAAGAAACTAATAAATCTCTAGTATTTTAATTTATAGTAGTGGATTTCAAAATTTTTAAAACTATTATATGTAACTGTTATTTTATTTTCAAAAATTATAAAACATATTTGATTTATTTTAAAATACCTTTTAATAAGGGTAAATATATTTATTTTAAATATATTTTAAAAAACCCCTATCTATGTAAGGGAGTTATGTATTCAAAATCATTATTTTGAAACTTATAGATATGTAAGGGGAACCCTTTATTTATTTTAAAATATTATTTGTGTTTATAATCAAAGTGTTTTATCATATTTTTATGAAAAATAAATAATTTCAAAATATTATTTTTTATAAGGAATAATTTATAAAGTTACTATTATTTTATATTATAAATTTATATATTTTCAAACTATCATTTTATGTATGGAAATGATATTTCCAAACACATAAATTTTAAAATTATTTAAGCCCTTAACAATGGAAATTCTATTTCTTTATTTAAAGTTTAATTTTAAAATGATAATTTTTATCATTTTGTGTTCTTATATCTCAATAAAATTATTTTTATTAATTTAATAATTTTATGAATGAAAATTTAATCTTAAGTATATGGATATTAATCATGTTTGTAAATATGGCCATGCTATACTACCATCATTAACATTCCATGAAAGCATAAAAAGTTTATTTTTCATAACATTTGGTTGTTCAAAATTTAGCGAATGATTTCCTATATAAATATGTATGTATATAAATATGTATATATATACATATGTAACTATATATATATATAATAATGCATTGTCTAGTTTTTAGAAGCTAAAAACTCCAGTGAAAAATAAAAAATAGGGTAAGATCAAAATGTAAAATAAAATTGAACACTTGGACTTTGTAAACATGATAAGGATTTTGGGAGTGAACCTAACCCACCAAGATGGGTAATTCCTTGATAGAATTTAATTTTTAAATTGTCCAAATGGTTTTTTTTCAATATTTCATAATATTTTCTAACAAAACTCTAGAATCTCTTATTAAGAAAGGTATTTCCAAGTATTTTCAAAGGTTGTTATATTTATAAAATTAAAAATGTTTTCAAAATAATATGTATTTTCAAAGGTTTTTGGAAATTATTTTCAAAGTTATATTTTGAAAACAATATATTTTAGAAAAAAATATTTATTATATCAAATTTTTTGATATGAAAGAAAAATTGTTTTCAAAATAATATTTTTAAAGAAAATTAAATTCTAAAGGTTTTTGAAATGTATTTTCAAAGATTATACATTTTTAAAACCCTAATATTATATTTTAAAAAGGTATTTATCAAAAACTTTTATATTTTATATAAAATAATTTTTTTTCCAAATTATTTTTAATCATTATTTATAAAATTATTATCACTATAATTTTTTTAAAAAACCCTTAAAAATTTTATGCTCACCACATGTTTTAAATTTTTTTCACAGGATCATTAGTAATTGAAAATGATTTTATATTTATTAAGAAGCTAGTGTGAGAAAAGTCAAAATAGCTATTTATTTTTAGTTGATTAAAATTTTATATTTCATAATTATTTTTCATTTTCCTCTAAATCATAGATCAGAAAAGATCATCATCTTTGTAAAAAACATTTTATTTTTCATTTATTTTTATAAAAAAATTATATAATATTTTTTTAATGAATTCAGAAGCATGCGTCTTGATTCATCACACTTGGTATTAGAGGCACAATTTAGACAACTTTAGAGATTATAAAATTTTCGTTAAAAATAGTTTCAGTTTCTAAAGTATACTAACTTTTAGCAAATCCCTTTCTCCTTTTTTGTTTTCATTTAAAGATTATCCTTGAAATGGGAAGAGAATGTTCCCAAAAAATTATTATCTCACTTATAGAGGGTATGATTTGAATAATAATACTTAAGTTTTTCTTAGATGACTTAGAAACCTTTTCCAACTTCCAATTAACCTGGAAATAACTCTACAAGGAATCTAATACCTCTACTATTCCTCATTTATATTGAGGATCATGGTTTGTATAAAAAATATATTTTATTATCTAGTTTCATACTATACTAGGAATGTATGATACTATAGAGTTATTTTTGAAATTTTCACCCTAAATAAGAAATAAAAATAACTCAACAATTTTTAAGGTGTTTCAAAAGAGGGTGACCTCTGTGCAACTTATATGTGTCAAATCTTTAATTTTTTAATATTTGGAAGTATTAAAGATAATTTTGACACCTTTGAGGACAAATCAATGATATTATTTTATAAAAATTAGGTTCAAACAGATGTATAAACATTATATATTAATAAAAAAATTTATTTAAATAAGTATCTATGTCTTCATCAATTTGATCCAATCATTACATGTTGCATTTTGAAAAAATAAATAGTGGATTTTGAAAATAAATTGAGGTTCCATTTCCATTCATGGACCCTTTCTCTTAGCAAGATAATCCAACAATGAATATATTGTTGATGTTATGAGTTATTTTGAGATAATTATTGAATAAATTTTTCTATATTTAGTGGTTTTAATAATGTTATTTTGTAGGAATGAGAAACCTACATGTTTTAATATTAGGAATTGAGGCATAGAGTGTTAAAGAATTGTGAGGGAAAAATAAAACTTAAGGGGGGTATAATTTAATATTCCATTATTTTTAATATTTAATTTTCATTTAAAAAAATAAGATGAGTCTTAAAACATTAAATCATAATAGATTGAATTTTATCAACAAAATACACACACTCAGACTCTAATATAAAGACACCCTGCTCTAAAGAAGTTTGTAACTAGTTAAGTAAACTTTTTTAAATCATCATTAGAACAAGAGGAAATTATAAAATAAATATATGAATTCCAAGATCATAACTAAAATTTCTAGGATAGACCATCAGTATAAAAACAGCAACAAGGATGATAAAAATAAGGAGTAAAGATAAGAACCATCTTCATTAGTGAGAAATCTTCAATCATGCAAAGTTTAATTTATTAGAAAAAAGATTGTAGGTAATATATATATATAGAATAAAATATATAGACATTAGTTTATAGCCATTGTATCTCTTTAGATAAATATTTTTTTAATGATAGAAATAAAAAAATATACCCATTATAACCTTTTTGATATATATTCAATAAATATATAAATATATAAATATTTAAGGTATAATTAAATTTAGAATGTAATTATATGATGAAAAAATAATACAAAAAGTATCCTATTTATGATGATTTTGTAATTAATTAGTAAATATAATTATGTAATTTTTAGTACAATAAAAGAAGAATGTTAATACTTGAATAAATAACTTATAAATTTTTTTATATCATAAAATTTTCAAATTTTTTTAATAGTAAACAAGTATTGTAACAACCCCAACTCTAGAATCCCAAAATCAGTAGTTATTTCATTACAATGGAATAAGATACAAGGAATTTCATTTTAAAAGACTATATAGTTTAGTAGTATTAGTAAAATAGATACATAAATGATCACCATATTACATTTAAAAACACAAAAAACAAAATATTTTTTTTCTTGAGAATAACATTATTCCCTCTAGAATATCTTTTCATAATAATCATTTTAAAATTTAGGGATTCCTAGGTAATAAAAACAAAATAAGGGTGATATCATATGATCATTAAGGGTTAAGTAGAGAAGAATTTATGAATAAATAATGCATAAACAATATGGTAAGTTAAATAACTGAAACACATTCCATTTAATCAATAACTTGATAATACTATGGAAATAATAAAATATAATAAAATAATTCCATATAAATAATCACATGAGAATGAAACTTAACCATGCATATTTTAATAATTCAATAATCACATAGAATATTAACAACTAATCTCATAATGAGGGAATTCATAATTCATGACTTTATAAATATATCGTCATGGATTTAACTAAGACACCATACATAAACAGGTAGGGCCTCAACCAATACCCAAACGAGATGTCTCATGAGACATACTGATGCATCAAGGGGCTATAATGGGCCTCACCCATAAATTTATAAGTCCAATTCATTACTCATATTAAAGGGTTGGATCATAATCAATATAAACATTTGTATTGAAAAACTAGAATATAAAATGTTAACACAGTCATAAACCATCTAGAGTAATACATATAGTATCAAACAAGAACATACCTAATCAAATTGATCATAAATAATCCCAATAAATAAAAAGTATGGTATAATTACAAAATATCCCTATTGAAGCATAAGTAGAATAAGGGTTATTAATGTTTATGAATATAATTTCCTTAAATATATAATTAAAAACATTTTTGATGAAAATATCTTTTTCATATTGAAATTAGTTTTTTATAAATAAATTGTGAAAATCCAAAGGAAAACAATTTTTTTTAAAATAAACTTGTAAAATTGTAAATTATTCTTAAAATTATTAATATTTCATGATTGATGAAAAATCCACTCTTACCATATAATTTATAAAAACATTCATTTCAGATTTTTTTTTTCAAAAAAGTCACAAAGTACGACATGATGATTCATTTTAAAACATTTTATAAAAATTCAAATAAGGATAATATGAATTTAAAAATGATCAAATAATATTAATTTTTTAATTTTTTTTATAAAACATGGACATGGAAGAGTAATATTCCTCAATAGAGACTTAAACATAAACAATCTCAAATAACGACGAGATCTTGAAATGAACCCTTATCATTATGGTAAATTTTAAATAGAAAATGCCATGAAATAAATAATTTTAAAAAACTATAAATATCATGAAGATAAATTTATTAATGATATAACATATCAAATTTAAAATATACACACCACACATTAGAAATAAGTGGTGGATAAACATATGTCCTGCATAAGTAAAAGTGAGATGAGAAACCCTTACCACTTTGTAATCAGTTGAATTGTATAACCCATGAAATAAAAAAATTTAAAAAAACTTAAATATCATTATAATAAATAAATTCGTGATATAACATGTCAAATTGGTGATATATACTCCTAATAAAATAATATATGTGCATAACATCAAAATACGCCTCAATGAAAGAGAATTGAGATGAAGCCCCTTACCAAGACCATATCATTGAAGTGATAGTTAATCAAATGAATTTATTATGTGTATCCACTATATATAAACATAAAAAAGTGTAAATAAAACATAATACAATCAAAATTCATTTCACACATAATATTAGCATGATAAATCAATGAAGTAGAAGTTTAACCCAATGATTGGAAATTGAGTTAAGAAATTCCTTACCTTAGGTTATAATTCCTTCAAATGTGTTAAAAACTACTATATAATAATTTTAAACATGTTACTAATTTATACCATAATTATATTATATTATCCTTTTATAACATCTTACCATCTGTTCATTAATAATATTTCACTATTTTCACTATTTCGGGTGTTTATTGCCTTGTTTTCTCATGCATGTTTTGTTAGGAAAGTCTCGGTTATCTTGCATAGAATATAGATCCATAATATATAGAATTATATTATTATTTTAAATACCATATTTAATTATTAAATACATTTATAGAACCATTATTTAATTTCATATATGGAAAATGAGTTGCATTGCTTCGTGGAGACGGTAAGCCGTAGTGATGATATCATTCCCTTACTGGTGAATGGGTAAGAAAATGGATGATATATTAATTTTAAAAAATAAATATAATGTTATAATTATCATATATATCCATTATTTTCTTCATTATATCCATACAATTAATGTGGTGATGAAAATGTAATTACATCGTTACGTGTAGACGATAAGACATACGTACACACAGACAATGCTTTCATTTTTCATAAGATTGATAAAAAAGAGTAATATGGTTATATCATAATAATAATAAAATCTCAGTATATATATTATACTTGATTTATTAAATTATTATTGAAAAAATAGGAAGATAAAGTAGAAGATGAAATAAACTTTAAAGAGTTGGTAAAGATGATTACCTCTTGTTCGGCGGACTTCCTTTATAACTCTTCTTAAGGGATTTAGGTTTGTTATTTTGGAAGGAAAAAAACCTCTATAACATGGATAAGAATTTTTAAAAGATAAATTGGAAAATTTTGGTCAAGATAGTTGGATATATGTGGTGTAAATAAGTGAAGGGGTGGTCTTTTATAATTGAGGTGAGGCGCCATTTTGGAAATTATCAAAATATTAAAATATAATAAGACTATTCTAGAGAAAAATTATTCCAAGTGGAATAAAAATGAATTGGGGATGACTTTATCAAACATATATTATACAATTTTTGATTATTTAATATTTTTATTTTTTCTAAATAATTTAGTAAAATATTATATTCATGAATTATCTTTATTTTCAAATTTTGACACTATTCCTTACTTTGAATTTAATAAAATCAATACAACAAGATAACTTCAAAAAAAATATTTTAATAAATACCTAATATGTCGTATTAATCTATAAAATTCATGTGTCACCTTAATAATTCAAATTATATTACTTTTATGATTTTTAATATCTTTTATTTTATTTTCCCATCAATTGAATAATTACTATATCATCATTGTGTAATCATTTAAGGTAAATATTTCTTAACTAAAAATTAAAAATAAATTTCAATTATGTAGATAAATATTTTATATTTTAGAATAATATTTATATTCGGGAATATCTTTTGGATAAAAACATATTAAAATTTTTTTAGTTGTTAAAAACATGAATGTGATATCTTTAACCATTAATTAAATAAAATATTATAAACATTATAATCTCATTAAAATGTTCATAAATGTTCATATAATTGAAAATTAAATTATTATAGATTAAAGGAAATCATAAAATAAGATTTAGTTAAGCATTTGGGTTATTAAATGGTTCTTATAATTTCATTAATAACTTAAATTACCTTATCTACCCTTTACCATGGGAAAAAAAATTACCAAGGTTACTATTCATATTGACCAAAAATAAAAAGGGAATATTTAAAAAATTTAGACCACATGAATAAAAATATGGAATCCATTTTTCAAAATTAAAAAAAAAATTTGTTTCAGAAATTAATTTAAAATTAATCCTGTAAAAGGCAATGAAAAATAGTTTTCTTGAAAAATGCTATTTAAGCCCAAAAATATACTAATACCAAAATATGGTATAAGAATGATTAAAATGAAATTAACTAGATTATATGTAACTAAATATTATTAATGTTACTTTTAGATCAAATTCAAATCATAAATTTACATTTTAATATAAATAAAATAATAATTTTATATAATTTTGTATTTTCCACTATTCACTAGAAAATCAATCTTTTCAGAAAATTCCCAAAACTCACCCCAATATAATTTTAATATTATTATTTAAAAAATTAATTTAATTTTATAAAATAATTTTTTTAAGGGTTAAAAAATTAATTATATTTATTTTCTCATATAAATCAATAAAAATCAATTTTTAATGAAAACATATATTTGACGAATAAAATAACTTTACTAAAACTTATGTGTTCATTTCCTAAGAATAAATAAATATGAACTTCATATATATTTCATAATATAATTAATCCTATTCAATTTATCTAATTTAATGGCTAGTTTATGATTTCCTTGTCAAAATAATAATATTTAATAATCTCTAGTACAAAAATACTTTTTTATGTTGGGTTTTTAGCTTTTTAACATCAGCTCTTAAGGAGACGTCTTTGAAAGTGACATTGTAAATATGTTTTTAATGTCATTTTTAATAACTGATGTCAAAAATGTTTTTTTATGATTTTTCACATCAGTTTTTTAAAAACTGCCATGAAAGATCATCCATTTTACAAAAAAAGTTAGAAATCTATTATTCATGTTGGTTTTTTAAAAACCAATGTGAAAAATATACTTTTTACGTCGTTTTTCCAAAACTAACATTAAAAGTATTTTTTAATGTCTGTTTTTTAAAAACTGATGATAAATTTTTTTATCAAATTGAATATAATTTCCTAAATATTGATTTAACTGGTCGTAAAGCTCAAATGGAGTTACAGATCAAAAGTTATGGAAACCAGAAGTTGGATATATTTTTTTATGAGGAAAGATCGAATGTTCCAACCAAAGATTCATCTTAGAAGAAATTTTAGAACCCAAAGGATGGTTTTTTGTTTTACTAAGATACTAATAATTATTATTTATTATAATAAAATAATAATCATGAAATGGTATATTAACTAAGAAAACTAATCATAGACAACAAAAATCTTGGAAAAATAATTACAAATACAATGACGATATCATGGAAAGAAGAAATAGATGATTCACAATGAAGATCAAA
This sequence comes from Viscum album, assembly GCA_963277665.1. Taxonomy (NCBI): domain Eukaryota; kingdom Viridiplantae; phylum Streptophyta; class Magnoliopsida; order Santalales; family Viscaceae; genus Viscum; species Viscum album. Next base: position 1,897,933,679 of record OY728135.1, on the reverse strand, counting down.
TGAGTCAAGTCGGTAGAATGATTATGTTTCAAAGAATTAATTTTGAAATTAATATATTTTTAGAATGAAAATATATAAATGAGATGGTAAAAGAAAATGTGGTATTAAAAATTTTAGGCGACAATCAAAATTTTTTATGTCGCACTGTAAAAAAATTGAAATTCCACATTGGTGGGATATTAAAATTATCTTTCACATTGGTTTTATGATAAATTTTTTAAAAATATATTAATTTTTTTTATTTTTTACATTAGTTAACAAAAAACTGATGTGAAAAACTAACTTTTCACACATGTTTTATAATAATCGATGTGAAAAACTAACTTTTGACATCATTTTTTTTCATGAACTGATGTTAAAAGAAATTTTCACGTCAGTTTTTAAAAAACCATCTTGAAAAATGTTTAAGAACATGTACTTAATTTCCAAATCTTCTATTTTACTGGTCATGGAGGTCAAATGAAGTTACAAATCAAAATTTATGGCCATTAGAAGTTGGACTTCTCTTTGACATTGTTTAGAGGTGATCAACTTCTGATGGCCATAACTTTTTATTTATAACTCCATTTGAGCTCTAATAGAATTAAAATAGAAACATGGGAAATAAAATACATGTTTTTAAACATTTTTCACATTGGTTATCAAATAACTGACATGAAAAAGTCATAAATATTGGTTTTTCATGTTATTTATATAAGAAGCGATGTGAAAAATCAATTTTTACGACGTTTTCATATCAGTTATTTATAACCAACGTAAAAAATTCATATTTTTTTTAACATCAGTTATTATATAACCGAAGTGAAAAAAGTGAAAATATATTTTCAAATACGTTATATAATAATCAATGTGAAAAATCAATTTTCAGATATTTTCACGTCCGTTCTAAAAAACTGACGTGCAAAAAGAGACGTTAAAATTAGTTTTTGTACTAGTGAATATATCACAGTTCATTTAAACTCTGTGTTTCGTGCACCATAAGCTATTAATAAAATTTTATATATTATAAAATATTAGGATGTTGCATTCTCCCCAACTTTAATAAATTTCTTCCTCAAAATTTAAAATTGCACTTTGAAAATCAAAGGTTAATATTTGAAAATTACTTTGTGGGAAACCATATCATATAAAGTGTCAATAAAACTTCCTCTTGAAAAAGGGAAAGTAAAGTGTGATTATTAACACAAAACTAGGATTTAGAATAAGAGAAAATTTGTGGGAAGTGAAAATATGGACATGGGAGAGAAATATAACTATCAAGGGCTGATGAAGAGTGATAGAGAACATGGTCATTAAAGTGTTAACCATCGTAAAACTATAAATTTTTAATGGGTTAAAATTAAATTAGTTTTTTTTAAGAAAAGTAAACATATAAATTTTTTTCCAAAATATTTTTCCTAGATTTGGGGATGACTTTTACTACTTAGAGTGAAAACATAAGAAAATACACCTACTTGAAAAGTAGAGTTTCAACCTTTAATCAATTTCCACCATAAACTCATATTTTTTTCCAAATGATTAGTATTATTTTTTTGCCTAATAAACTAGAACAAAATTATATGGATAGAAAAATATATAAAATAATAACCATCTATTCCTTGTATCTTTACGAATTAACTAAAACCAAAATGGTTAGAACATGGTAAGATAATTTACAAAAATAATAAACCTTCATACGAATAAAAATACTTTAATTTCATAAAATACAAAAATAATACCCAAAATTCAACTAAGATCTTTCAATAAATAAGTATCCTTAAATTTTCTTAAAAATATTCCATCCTAAGATTGAAACCCAAGAATGATAAAGATTTGATTACATAGTATTTCAGGATAAATTTAATATTTATCTCCAGAAATGTGCATGCCCTAAACATATAATCTACAATATACACTAACAATTTTCATAAATAACCTGAATCACCATAAATCTAGAATAAAATCAAATATTCCTATAAAATACAATTCTGCCTTTATTCCTCGAATAATATTTTGTTTACCTAAATCATATTGGGTTCCCAAAATTTTTAGAATCTTTTGAAATAACATAAATCAAATGTCACTAAATAAATTTATAATCCCATGGTTATCTATATGATATTGTTTAAATAAAAAAAACTATGTCATACTAAACAATACATATCATAGGCTTGTGGTATGTGATGCACTAGTTCCACCATTTAGTTGTGAGTTCAATCCCTCTAACCTTATCGGAATTGATGAGTTATCACCCAACATTCGAGCTATCATTTTTCTAAAACTATAATAATATAATCCTTACAAAATTACCAAAAATAATCTTAAGATATTAAATATTAAAGAAATGTTTTATCCTCAAAGGATATCTCATATATTTCATTTTGCATTTCCAAAATTATAATAACCCAAAATTTCCTTAAAATCAAAGATCATATAAACCCTAAAGGTTATCCTTACCTTTAGACTTATTTCCCACAAAAAGTAAATCAATTCTTCCTCAAATAAATCTTTTTACATGTTAAACTTAAGGGTTACTTGTACCTAAAATATTTATCAAAACTCAATAAATTTCTCCCACAAATTACAACCTTTTCAATACACTATTTTCAAAGGTATTGATTCCATCTAACATATATTTTCAAATTTTGAAAAACAACCTAATGTAGAATATCAATCAGGTGTTTTATAATTCTCATGATATTTAGGATACATCAGAATATCAATGATAAAAACATTCTTCACTCAACATCCTTATTAAATATTTAACCATTCATTATACATTCATCCCTATATAAATCAAATATATGAAACATATCATTATAATTCATCAATATCAACCTAAAAAGTTTCATACCTATATCAAAAGAAAATAATTCATACCATAAATCCAAACATCGATGTCTTCGTTTATGCTATTGATATCTTATTTATCATTCACCATGAAGTCTATATCTCCAGAAAAGAAATAGTAAAGTCCTTGGTGATATTTCCCTTATCAAATGAGTTAGATAAATTGAGATTTTGAAATCAGATAATGGAGACTCCATGATTTATTGAAATGATGTAGAAATAAAAATTTATTGGATAGATCAAATAGTTTTATGTAAGTTATTTGGTTGTTTAAAAAACATTAAAAATAAATTGAACATGCTTTGTATTTTCTAATTATGATTAAATCATATGGTAGGGATACAAAGGTTGTGTGAGATCCTCTCCCTTTTATCTTTATGAATGATATTTAATCTATATAAAAGAACATCATTAAAACATGAAATGAATTATTACATGCTATAAAAGAAATGGTCTATTTAAAGAAAATTCCCTTAGAAATTATATAATACCTTAAACTTTAAATCTTTTATTACTAAGTCGATTAAACTTTTAAATCCAATCTCTAAAAATATCCTCAATCTCTTAAAAATACATCACTTAAACAACCAAAGGGGTGCCAAAGACATCAAAATTATGATCAAGATTATACTTATTAACCCATGATAGTAACTAAAAATCATAAACAATCCTTATCTGAATCACAAATTTAATATCTTTTGAAATATCCTAAAAGTTAGTCACAAGGTTATGTTTCCAAATCTAGGTTTTTATAAATCTAGTTTTCAAGGTTTTTCTACTAAATGTTTTTTGATACCAACTATAAAAACACCAACTCTAGAATCCCAAAATCAGTAGTTATTTCTTTAAATTGGCATAAGATAAATGGAATTTTATCCTAAAAGACTGAATAGTTTAGTATTATTGGTAAACTAAATACATACAATATTCCTATATTACATTTAACAACAAAAAATACAACATATTTTTTTTCCAAGAATAACATTATTACCTCTTGTATATCCTTGTATAACAATTTTAGTACAATTCATTGATTATAGGGGGAAAGAAAGAAAATAAGGGTCAGATCATATGATCATTAACGGATAAGTATAAATAAATCTATGAATAAATAAGGAATAAGAAATTTGAAAAAGTAAATAATTTAAACACATATCATTTAATCAATAACTTGAGTATAATATGGTAAAAATAAAAGATGATCAAATAATGTTGTATAAATAATAAAATGAGAATGAAACTTAATCATGGATATTATACTAATAGAATAATCACATGGAATATCAATAACTTATATCATAATAAGGGAATGAATAATGAAGGACATCATAAAAATACTATCAAGGCTTCGACCAAGACACCATATATAAATTATTAAGGCCTCAGCCAATAACCAAACTAGTTTGTCTCATGAGAACTACCAATACATCAGGGGGATATAGAGGGCCCCTCCCATCACTTACTACGTCCAATGTATTCCTCAAATTAAAGGGGTTAATTATAATCAACAAAACATTCATATTTATAAACTAGCATAAAAAATATCAACATAATCATAAACCATCCAAAGTAATATGGTTGATATCAAATGGAAAAAATCCCCAATAAAAATGGTCATAAAACATATAGATAAATAAATATTATGGTATCATTACAACATATACCCAATTAAACATAAGTAGAATAAGTATTATTGACATTGGTGAATAGAAATTCCATAAAGAGATCATTTTTTTTTATGAAAATGTATTTTTCACTTTGAAATTCATTTTTTATAAAGAAACTATGAAGATATAAAAGAAAAAATTTGGTTGAAAATTAACTTGTAAACATATAAAGTATGCTTTAATATATTAAGGAATCATGAGGGTGGGAAAATCTGCTCATTCCATATAATTTAAATAAACATTTATTTCGTATTTTTTTGAAAATTAACAAAGTACGATAGGATGATTCATGATAAAACATTTTATAAAAAGTCAAACAAGGTTAAAAATGAATTAAAAAAATTATTGAATAATATTAAAAAAATTATTTTTTTAGAAAACATTGACATATAAGAGTAATATTCCTCTATAGAGACTTACATATAAACACTCTCAAATAATATGAGATTGTGAAATGAACCCTTACCATTGTGGTAATTTTTGAATCGTAATCCCCATGAAAGAAAAAATTTCAAATAAAACTTCAAATATCATGAAGATAAATTGATTAATTATATAACACATAAAATGGATAGTATACACACTACAAAACATAAATAAATGATGGATAAGGAATATGTCACATGGAAGTAAAAGTGAGTTGAGAAACCCTCACCACTTTGAAATCAGTTGAATCATATGCCCCATGAAAGAATAAAATTTAACAAAACTTTAAATACAATGATAATAAATAAAATCATTATATAACATGTCAAAGGGGTGATATATATACCTCATAAAATAATATAGGTGCATAATATCACAATATACCTCAATAAAAGAAAATTGTGATGAAGTCCCTTACAAATATCATATCATTGAAGTGAGAATTAATAAAATGAACTGATTATGTGTATTAACTATAAATACACAGAAAACAAGTGGAAATACAGTAAAAGATAATCAAAATTCATTTTATATATAATATTAGCCTGTCATAATCAATGAAGTAGAAGTTTAACCCAATAATTGGAAATTGAGTTTTGAAATCCATTACCTAAGGTTTGAATTCCTTCAAATATGTTCAAAAATCATGCATAATAATTTTAAATATGTTATTAATTTATAACATAACTATATTATATGATATTTTTATAACATCTTACCACCCATTCATTAATAATATTTCACTATTTTTATGGTTTCAGGTGTTAATTGCATGCACATTTTGTCATGAAATTCCCAGTTCTCTTGCCTAGGGTGTAGATAAATCATCTAAAGAATGATATTAATGTTATAAATATCATATTTAATCATTAAATACATTTTTATAATCATTATTTAATGTTGCATATGGAAAATGAGTCGCATATCGTTGTAGAGATTGTAGGTTGGGCCTACGCACGAGCGACAATATCATTCCCTTAATGGTGAATGGGTAGGGAAATGAATGATATATTTATTTTAAAGAATAAATATAATATTGTATGTATCATATATATCTATTATTTTAATCATTTTAATCATCCAATTAATGTGGTGATGAAAAACTAATTACACTGCTACGTAGAGTTGATAAGTCGTACGTAAGCAAGCATGATGCATTCATTTTTCTTAGGATGGATAAAAAGTGAAATATGTTGAATAATAATCATAATAAAATCTAGATATATAAATTATAATGGATTTATTAAATTATTATGGAAACAATATATGAATAGGAAGTAGAATATGAATTAAATTTGAAAGAGTTGGTAAAGGAAATTACCTTTTATTCGGTAGACTTCCTTTAGATCTCTTCTTAAGGTATCTAGGGTTTGTTTTTGGAAGGAAAAAAACCTCTAGAACATGGATAAGGATATTAATAGGATAAATTTTCATATTTTTTTGAGTTATGTAGATCAATGTGGTGTAAATAATTGTAGGAAGGGGTTCCCTTTTATAATTGAGGTGATGGACACTTTTGCAAATTCATAGAATATTCAAATATAATAAACCTATTCTAGAGACAAATTCTTTCAAATGGACTATAAATACATATATTATGACCTTTTCGACTATATATTATCTTATTTGTTATTAATTAATATTTTTATTATTTTTAAATAATTTAATGAAATATTATATTCCTGAATTATCATTATTTTTAATTTTTCCAGTATTCATTACATTGAATTTAATAAAATCAATAAAATAAGATAACTTTAAAAAAAATATTTTAATACATCCATAATATGTCAAATTAATAAAAAAATCACATATAACCTTAATTAATTCAAATTATATTACTTTTAATATTTATAATATTAGTTATTTAAATTTTCTATTAATTGAATAATTACTACATCATCATTGTGTAATCATTTAAAGTAATTATTTTTTCACTAAAAAATAAACAACAATTATCATAATTTAGATAAATATTTTATATTTCAGAATAATATTTATTTTTGAACATATAACCTAGATAATTCCACATTTAAAAGGTTATCGTTTTTAAAAACATGAATGTGAAATCTTTGACTATTAATTAAATAAAATATTATAAACATCATAATCTCATTCAAAATAGAAATAAATGGTTATATAACAAAATATTAGAATATTATGGATGAAAGGGACTCATCCAATAAGATTTAGTTAAGTGTTTGATCTATAAAATGGTTCTTATAATTTTATTTTGAACTCAACTTAACCAATTTACCCTTTACCGTGCTAACAAAAACTAACAAGGTTACTATTAATATAAAAAAAAATAAAAGGAGAATATTTATTAAATATAGACCTCATAAATAAAAATATGTAATAAATTTTTTAAAATTTTAAGCACATAAGTTGTATAAATTAATTTAAAAATAATCCCACAAAACAGAATGAAAAACAATTTTCTTGAAGAATGCATTTTAAGCCCAAAAATGTACTTATACCTAAATAAGGGATAAGGATGATTAAAATATAATTAATTAGATTATTGTAATGTCACAGTTCCATAAGCCGCCTAGGGGTGCCCCGTACCCAGTTGGTCACATGGACTTAAGCACATTTCCCCAAACGCCTGAGGTTGCCGACTAGAAGCGAGGGCCTTGGGTGTGATAGTAGGGAAACAATACCCTCATTGGAAGAGTAATGCAGAAAAAAATAAATAGATAACAATTACGGAAATAGTAATAACATGCAATAAGTAAAAAACATAATTAATAAACAACTAGAGCACACATATATAAATGATGCATGATACATATGTCTAGGAAAGCATCCAAACAAGTCACAATCCTGGAATATAGTACTAAAACAAAGTAAAAGGAATACAAATAAACTCCAGCAGCATCTCAAGCCTCAGCTTGGTCCCACGCTCTACAACTTTACAAAAATCAAGTACCTGATGTAGAAGGGCACTTGACCTTATCTATAACTGCAACAATATAAGCAGTTTGGGCTAAAAAGAATGACCCAAAAAGGGTGTGAGACAAATCCCAACAGGTAACCACCCAAAGATTTGTGCCTAAAATTCAGGGAATATATATGGTAGACAATATGTAAAATGAAGCAATAAACAAGGAAGTACTCAAAAAGTAAACAATTATATAGTTTCAATTATATCCATTTTCATTTATTAGTTAAGAAACTAATAATCATAAGTAACCCTATGGGAAGTACTCACAACATAAACCCTCTGGTCTAATCAATCAAACACAAGAAACCCTATGGGAAGTACTCACAGTCTAACCCCTATGGTTCAACATTATCAAAGACATTATGAGTAAACTTTCACCATCTATTCCTCCTATGGTCTTGTATCAATAACTATAGACACTCTAGGAAAAAACTCAACATCCAATTACCCCTGTGGTCTCATAACGAGGAACTAAATACACTTTTTTGGAGCACTTATGTCCATCCCCCCTATGGTCTTGCAACATAAAGTAAACAGACACTCTAGAGAAGCCCTTAGTGTCCATTATCCCTATGGTCTACTACACCAGGTTCCCACAACCCTGTGTAAACAATCATGCACAAATGGTATAAGGAACCAAAAGTAAACCTCAAGAACTACTTGGATAAATAGTCTACAACATATCAGAACATTCCAAATAAAATCACTCTATCCTAACAATACTAGGCATGGAAAACAAAATATCCTAACATGAAAAGCTAGACCAAATAGTCAAAATCAAGAAAAATATGGGAAACCATCCATATCATGGTAAAATAACCCTATTTACAAACAGAAATCCTCTACTAAAGCACACAAGGCATAACATGCAATAACAATGCTAAAAACCATGATCATGTAATACTCTATTCTAGGGTATTGGGCACTTTTGCATATAAAACTCAAAGACTAACTACGGAAAGGCGCAAAACACCAACCTCAACATTGTATGATCTATATACATGAACCTCAGGCTATGAATCTACTTCCGTAGATCTACAAAACTTCTAAAACATTCAACTGAGGATATCTCACGAAAGAGGAGAAATTATGAAATGAGGATCTAGAAGAAGGAAGAGCTTACTATAGAAATTCCAATGCAATCGACAGTGGTCGATTCAGAGAACGGATGACGAGTTGGGGGATCGAAAAAGATTCATCAGTTATAGATGCTCCTGAACGAGATGTGTAGAGAAGAAGAGGTTTCTATTGATTAGACATGACACCGGCCCGTTTAATGAAATAAAAACAAAAGTATACGGTGTGTTCTTTAAAAGTACACAACATGTACTTTCCATTATCAGGCCCCATTTTTGGAGGCCTTCAGATCACTACACATGACCATGTGCTCAGCCGTTACATAGCCTGCACACAACTACCCATGACAACCGGGTACACGACATGTACTTATAAACACACAACGTGTACTCCTCAAATTTCCATAATTTTCTTATTTTTATAAAAAACAACTATAAAAGAAAAATCATACCTGAAAGGAAGATCCGTGTTCTTACAATTATATATAAATAAATATCACTTATTTTACTTTCTATCAAATTCAAATCATTAAAGGAATTTTTAGTACAAATAAAATATTATTTTTATAAAATTCGGTATTTTTCACCTTTCAGAATAAAATCAATATTTTCAAAAAATTATTAAAAATTAACCCTAAGATAATTCTAATATTATGATTTAAAAAATGAATTTCATTTTACAAAATACATTTTTTGAAATTTTAAAAAATTAATGATATTTATTTTTTCATAGAAATTAATAAAAAACACTTTTCAAAGAAAACATATGTTTGAAGAATAAAATAACTTTACTAAAAAATATCTGTTTATTTATTAATAATAAATAAATATTAACTTCATATATATTTCATATTATAGTTAATCCAGTTCACACATACCAATTTAATAGCTATTTTATAATAGTAGATTCAAAATAATAATATTTAATAGTATATCACAATTCGTTTAAGGTTGGTGTTGTGTGAAATACAAGCTATAAATTAAATTTTATTCATTATAAAATATAGAGATGTTACAAGTATGGTTAATAGGATATCAAAAAAATGTTAAATGAATTCATAATACTAACTAATAAGTAAAAGATGTATAATTTTTTTAGGTATAAGAAACATTTGTTCGGATGTATTTTCTTATCTTTAGATTTTTTTGAAATCTTAATTATAATAAAAAATAGGGCAATCTAGCAGCCAGCTAGCACAGATCAACCCATGAATTGTGGGAACATTGGTCAACCACACATGGGGAGCAATACTTGGCCATCATGCTCAGTGGTAGGGTAATAGGTTACCTCATATAAGGTTGGGGTCAAATAACATCAGTTGAGAGCGCTTTCCAGGACGTGTGTAGCCATGTGAGCATATAGAGGTTTTATTGGGAGATGACCCAAATGGTTCTAGAAATATCAAGCCATGATTTTTAGTGAATAAAAAACTTTATATATATATATATATATGTATGTATATATACTTATATAGAGGGTACTCCCCTCATCGATGAAAGAATACCTACCCAAGATCTCCCTATATTTCTCTCTCTTTCCACCTAGTTTAAACACCCAAGCTAGTAGAAGAAAATTTTAAAGCTTTGGTATTCCAATTCATACAAGGTCATTTCTAATTTTTCAAAACTATTATATGTAAGTGTTATTTTATTTTTTAAAACTACCAAACATTTTTTATTTCTTTTAAAAACCATTTTAATATGGGAAAATTTATTTATTTAAAAGCTATTATTTTAAAAACCACTTTTTTATTAAAGGGAGATATATTTTCAAAATTAGTATTTTCAAACTTATAGATATGTATGGGGAACCCTTTATTCCATTGAAACATTTATTTATGTTTAAAAAAAATTGTTTGGTTTTCTTTAATGAAAAATATATAGTTTAAAATATTATTTTATGTTAGGAATGACAGATAAAGTTACTATTATTTTATGTGATGGATTTATATCTTTTCAAACTATTAATTTATGTAGGTAAATGATATTTTGATACACCAAAATTTTCAAATTATGCAAGTCCTTCAAAATGAAAAATATATTTCTTTATTTAATGGTGAATTTTTAAAATGAAAAAGTTTATCATTTTATGTCATTTTATCTAACTAAAATTAGTTTTATGGATTTTATAATTTTATGAATGGAAATTTCATCTTAAGTATATGGATATTAATCATATTTTTAAATATGGAAATACTCTATTACCTTCAATAACATTCCATGACGACATATCATTTTTCATAAATTTTTTTTTCTCAAAATAAAAAAAATTATTTTCTATGTAAATATGTATATATATATATATAAATTCATTGTCATGTTTTTAAAAGCTAAAAAATCCAATGAAAAATAAAAATAAAGGAGAATGGTCAAAATGTTTTATAAAATACATCACTTGGAATTTGTAAACTTGATAGAGATATGGGGAGGGAACCCAACCCTTTAATATGGATAAGACCTTGATATCCTTTAGTTTTATAAGTGGCCACATGGTTTTGTTTTCTGAGTTTGCATAATATTTTCTGAAAAACCATTAAACTCCTTTATTAAGAAAATTATTTACAAGTATTTTCAAAGGTTATTATATTTTAAAAATTAAAAAAGTATCCAAAATAATATTTATTTTAAAAGGTTTTAGAAAATTATTCTCAAAATTATATTTTGAAAACCCTTTATTTTAGAAAAAATCATTTACTATAACAAATGTTTTGATATAAATGAAAAGTGTTTTCAAAATAATTTTTTTAAGGAAAATGTATTTTAAAAGGTTATTGAAAAGTATTTTCTAAGATTATATATCTTGAAAACCCTAGTATTATATTTTATAAAGGTATTTATCAAATATTTTAGATTTTATCTAAAATAAAATGTTTTAGAAAGTATTTTTAAACATTATTTATAAAATTATTTTCACTACTTGTTTTTTAAAACCCTATAATGGCCAATTTTATACAAAACTTATATTTTAAAATATTTTTCACAGGCTCATTAGAAGTTCCAAAGGAGTTTATATTTATTAGGGCGCTAGCATGAGGGAAGTAAAAGTAACTTTTTATTTATTAATTTGTTAATCTATGATATGTTGTAATGGTTTTCCCTTTTCCTCCAACTACTTTAGTAGAAAAGATCCTAATTTTTTTATAGAACTATATTTTTCAACTATTTTTATAAAAAAATTATATAGTATTTTTGTATCAAATATGGAATCACGAGTCTCAAGTTATCAAACTTACACATAGAGTGTAATAACCTAGATATTTATAAATGAAATTACATTCTGAATGAAGATACACCTTATCAAGAAATTTAGTTATAGAAAAAACATGCTATATTTTTTTCATTTGTTATTTTGGACCATTATAAAACATAGAAAAAATTTGACTATCAGGCTTAAACTACCATTAGGTATAATAAATTTTTTTAATATAGCTATTATACACTGACAATTAAGATTAATATATATTAAAGGTTATAATAAAATCTATTTAACCAAGAAGGAAGAAGATATGGACTCGAACAGTACAATCATACTTTGTGAAGGCCATTTGTCGAAGCTTATGAGGGATATGACATCATTGAGATTTATCTTTAACCAATCCCAAGACAATATTCAACAACTGAAACTTGAGAGAAACTATTTATGAGAGAATTTCAAGCTTATAAAGATCACTTCCCAAACCATGTTCTCAGAACAACCATAGGAAAGTACTACCTTCGAACACCTTACCCTTTAAGAGCACACTGTTGTAATATGGGGTTATGTATCTTGAACATAGTAGTATAAATTTTTCATATTCAATTTTCAAGGGTAAACTAATTATTATATTAATTTATATTTTTATTATTCTATACGTCTGATTATTGACTGATTATGGTAAAAATTATATTTTGATATAAATAAACCAAAATTATATTTTTAGAAAATATATTATTTCAATTAGAATACTCTTTTATTCCAAATTCTATAATTTAGAATAAATTTTATTTTCATGAAATAAACTTAATTTTTTTATTTATATATAAATGGTAATATAATTTAATGAGGTCCCATATAATTTTTATAAGGACTAGAAATTTTTTTATGCTATAAAGTCTATTATTTTTTTCAAAAAATGAGGATTTTTATTTTAAAGTAGAAATTTCTATTTTTAGAAAACAGTTTTGGTAAAATCAATATATTTTTCAAAATCAACAAGTCAAAATTATCCAATGATGATTTTTTAATAATTTTTCGAGAGAGTCAATTTTTTGGGTAAAAATTAAATATTGTATAAATATATGGTAAGTATTATAACATAATAATGGTATAAAAGTGATGTAGTAAATACTATAAAAGTAATAATCAACAAAAAGTAGGGTTTCCCTTTAAAATAACATGTTTTTGAAGTATATTTGTTTATTTTTCTAACATATAGTGTATCCTTGAAAGCCTATATTATATTTTAATGAATGATATTATTTTAATGGGTTCACTTCTTAACCTAATATAATACTAGAAACCAATTCTATTTTGTGTAAACCACATGTTAAATCCATGGTATATTTTTTTTGTTTTTATTATTTTATTACTTAGATTTCAAAACCTATGTTTAGAAATAAATAAATAATTCCCCCATTTTTTTCTATAAATACCCACCCAACTTCCATTTACTCTTTACTCCAAATCCTTGAATCATGAAGTTTCTCTCCCTCTAAATCTTTAAATACATCCCAAGGTGTTCCCATGCTCTTAAGAAGATCCTCCCAATCTTCTAAAAGAAACCTCCTAAGTAAGGGATTCTATTACTCTTCCTCTTCATTCTTGTACTTCCTTTGTATCAAGACTTTTGAATATCAATTTATTATGTTTTCATGTGTTTATAAGTATCCATTTACATTCCATCTACTGTTCTAATAATGAGATATTATTTATCCCCTCCCATTATCACCTTTTTCCAAGCCTTCACTATTCCAAATTAAGGGGCATCTCTCTCGTATTTTCCATTCAAGAACTTTATTTGTATTAATCCATTTAATTAAATTTTTTCTTATTAATATATGTTTCTAAATATCCCTTCACTATCCTTATTATTACCATGTAATGAGATACCACCTTTTACTCTCATTAATACCCTACATGAACCTTTATGTATATTCTTTTTGATGTAGAAATTATCCAATGATTTTATATGACAATTTTTTTATGTTGTGAATACCTATCCCCATTTCCACTCAAGGGAATTCACCTAGTTGTACCGATAGTTCATTGAATTGGTTCTATGTATATATCGGACACTTCTTAATCATGGGATTCAAAGTTATAAATTAAATTATTATGTTACATGATCTATGAGGAATGAAAATACATGTACATGATGGGTGACACTAGAATTATATAGCCCTCTAATTAATTGTGTAATGTTTTTAATTCATCAGATACCATATATAGTACACAAGTGGTTAACCTAAGCACACTATGTTATGATGGATCATAATTTATCCTTGAATTATAATTATAAATCCATGTTTTATGTTTTTTTCCACATTCCTATGATTCCTTTATATTATCATCCTACGTCAGTATTAGATGTTCATGATTATGATTCTCACCTTTTTATGTCACTATGTTATGAATCTTGACTCACATGCACTACTTTTATTCATGATTTTATTTAATTATTACCTTTTTGGGATTTATAGATCATCATTTTCTTATGAACATCCCTATGAAAACATAAGTGGAACAAGGGTTATTGACATTTGTGAATAGATATTCAATAAAGAGATCATTAAAAACATTTTGAGGAAATTTCCTTTTTCACTTTGAAATTATTTTTTTTATAAATAAAATGTGAAGATATGAAGGAATTTTTTATGGAAAATAACCTTATAAACTTGTAAATTTTGCAGCAAATTATTAAGGCATCATGATGGTGGGAAAATCCGCTCATTCCATATAATTTTAAAAAACATTCCTTTCATATTTTTTTAGAAAATTCACGAAGTACGACAAGATGATTCATTTTAAAACATTTTATAAAAAGTAAAACAAAATTAAAAACTATTTTAAACAATTATTAGAGAATAATAAAAAAATTTGAAAATATTTTTTGAAAAAATTAACATGGAAGAGTAATATTCCTCAGTGAAGTCTTGAGAATAAAAAATCTTGAATAATGATGATATTGTGAAATGAACCATTACCATTGTGGTAATTTTTGAATCATAAGCTCCATGAAATAAAAATTTAAAATTGAAACATTAAATATCATGAATTTAAATTTATTTATTATATAACACATAAAAGGTATAGTATATACACTAAACAACAAAAATAAGTGGTGGATAAGGAATATGTCACATGGAAGTAAAGGTGAGATGAGGAACCCTCACCACTTTGTAATCAGTCGCATAATATTCCCCATGAAAGAATAAAATTTAAAAAACTTTAAATATAATTATAATAAATAAATTCAGTATATAAAATTTCAAATGGTTCATATATACACCTCATAAAAGAATATGGGTTCATAACATCGAAATATGCCTCAAAAAAATAAAATTGAGGCGAAGCTCCTTATAAAGATCATATCATTTAAGTGAGTGTTAATAAAATGGATCGATTATGTGTATCCATTTTAAATACACATAAAAAAGTGGAAATACAACATAATATAATAAAAAGTCATTTCTTATATAATATTATCATGACATAATTAATGAAGAAGAATTTTAACCCAATGATTGGAAATTGAGTTTTTAAATCCCTTACCTAAGGCTGAATTCTTTAAAATGTGTTAAAACCTCTGGTATAATTATTTTAAATAACTCACTAATTTATAACATAACCATATTATATGATCCATTCATAACATATTACCACCCATTCATTAATAATATCTCATTATTTTCATAGTTTTGGGTGTTAATTGCCTTATTTTCCCATGCATGTTTTGTCCCGAAATACTCAGTTCTTTTACATAGTATATCGATATATAATATAAAGAATTATTTTAATGTTATAAATCTAATATTTAATAATTAAATACATTTTTATAACCATTATCGAATGTTTCATATGGAAAATGTGTCGTATCGCTTTGTGGAGACGGTTGGTCGTTCGTACACATGAGCGATGATATCACTCCCTAATGGTGAATGACTAGGGCAATTAATGATATATTAATTATTAAAATTAAATATAATGTTATAATTATCATATATATCTATTATTTTCATCATTATACCCATCCAATTAAATTGGTTATGAGAAATTAATTACACCGCTACGTAGAGATGGAAAGACGTACGTTAGGACGCACAATGATTTCGTTTTTCAGAGGATGAATGAAAAGTGTAATATGGTTTTATCATAATCCTAATAAATATATGTACATACATGATAATTTAGTTGTTAAATTATTATGGAAACAATATATGAAGAATAATTATAAGAATAATCAAACATGAAAGAGTTGGTAAAGGCGATTACCTCTTCTTCAGCTAACTTCTTTTAGATCTCTTCTTAAAGGATCTAGGGTTGGTCCTTTATAAGGACCATAAAATCTAGGAAAGGAGCTAGGATATTAAGAAGAGAAATTATAAGAGTTTATTTTGAGATATCTGGCTCAATGTGGTGTAAATAAGTGAAGTAACGAGTTTCCTTTTATAATTGAGGTGATGAGCACTTTTAAGAATTCTCAAAATATTAAAATATAATAAGAATATTCTAGAGAAAAATAATTCCAAATAGACTATAAATGAATAAAGGATGAAATTTTAGACTATATATTATCATATTAGCGATTAATTAAAATTTTATAATTTTTATATAATTTAATGAAATATTATATTAATGAATTATCATTCTTTTTAATTTTAAAACCATTCATTACTTTGAATTTAATAAATTCAATAAAATAAGATACATTTGAACCAAATATTTTAATACATCCATCATATGTCATATTAATCTATAAAATTAACGTTGAACCTTAATTATGACAAATTATATTACTTTTAATATTTATAATATTATTTATTTGTTTTTTTAATTAATTGAAAAATTACTAAATCATCATTGTGTAATCATTTAAGGTAATTATTTATTCCTTAAAAAATAAAATCAAATTACCATGTTGTAGATAAATATTTTATATTTCATAATAATATTTATATTTTAACATATATTCTAGATAATTCCACATTTAAAATGTTATAGTTATTAAAAACATTAATGTGACATCTTTGACTATTAGTTAAATAAAATATTATAAACTTCATAATCTCATTAAAATATACATAAATGGTCATATAACCAAATATTAAATGATTATGGATTAAATATAATAATATAATAAGATTTAGTTAAGTTTTTAGGGCCATAAAATGGTTCTTATCATTTTATTTTGAACCTAAATTACCAAATATACCCTTTACTGGGGTAACAAAAACTACCAACATTACTATTCATATTAGAAGAAAATAAAAGGTAACTATTTATTAAATATATACCTCCTGAATAAAAATATTTAATACATTTTTCAAAATTAAAAACATAGAATTTGTATAAAATAATTAAAAAATAATCCTACAAAATTCAATAAAAAACAATTATCTTAAAAAATGCATTTTAAGCCCAAAATTGTACTTATACAAAAATAATGTATAAGGAATATTGAATTACAATTTATTGTATAATATATTAATAAAGATCACTAATTTTATTTGAGATCAAATTCAAATAATAAAGGGAACTTTCAACATAAATAGTATAATAATTTTATAAAATTTTGTATTTTTCACCATTCACTAGAGAATCAATACTTTCATAAAATTACCAAAAAATCACCCTAAGATAATTTTAATATGCTGATTTAAAAAATTAGTTTAATTATATAAAATACATTTTCTAAATGTCTCAAAAATTAATTATATTTATTTTCTCATAGAAAGTAAGAAAAATGACTTTTTAAAGAAAATATCAATTTAAATAATAAAATAACTTTACTAAAAAATATGCGTTCATTTCCTAAGAATAAATATATATGAACTTCATATATATTTAATAATATAGTTAGTCCTATTCATACCTACCAATTTAATATCTATTTTTTAAAGGTTGTTTCAAAATAATAATATTTAATATTATTTTCTGGTTCGTTTAAGGTTGGTGTTGTGTGAACCACAAGCTGTCAATTAAATTTTATACAATATAAAATATTAGGATGTTACAAGTATGGTTAATAGGATATAAAAAAATGTCAAAGGGATTAATAATAATAACTAATAAGTAAAATAGGTACAATAATGTAATGGTATAAGAAACATTTTTTTGGTTTCATTTACCCATATTTATATTTTTTGGAAAGATTAATTATATTAAAAATGGGGAAAACTAGAAGCAAGCTAGGCTAGTTCAACCCATAACTTGTGGGGCCAAAGGTCAAACATCCATGGAGAGATATCCTTGGCTATTATGACCAGTTTTTAGGTAATTGGTTGCCTCATAGGAGGTTGGGGTCGAATAACATTAGTAGAGAGAACCCTTTGGGCCGTGTGTAGGCCTGTGAGCAAACATGCATTTTAGTGGGCCAAAGACCAGATGTGTCTGTATTCAAGAATGTACAATGTTAATCACTTACTACCATAAAGGGAAATAATTTAGTTAATATGTGATTATGTAACTATGAAAACATTCAATGTGGGACACATACTATTAGTTACTATTCATGAATTTTAAAAAACACCGTTTAGATTGTGGTTGTCCAATCCAATCATCCCCATCCACCAGATCACTTAATCCATCATAATCCTTGAAACCACTACAATTTAATAATCTTATCCTACATGGAAGATCGAAGCCACCATCACCATCCCTACTGTCTCCTCCACATCTTTCATCCACAAGGAAACAACAGTGAGGAGGGCCTACATACATTGTACTAACAATCTTTCCTTAACAAAATGGCCACACCCTCAAAATTTCTTCATAATTTTGAGACTGTAGAAAACCATGACTCACCATAGGTTAACATGTCTTCCCAAGGAATATTTGAAATCCTTTTAATACCCATAAACACATATGCATAAATTTTTATCAAAACTAAACATGGGTATTATTAATTCAAAAAAAGGTCAATTTTAAACCCTCATTTCTCTAGGTTAGTTATACATGAATCAATTGGTTTAAAAACATCAGTTGAGGTATCATAGGACAGAGGTATAATATTTTGTTGTCAACACGATACCTCTTCCAAAATCATATCTTATCTTGTAATATAAATCTATGCTTTTTCGGGAATCCAAAACATTATATATATATATATATATATATATATATACATCTACTTATATATATGGAACTCCCTTCATCGCTGGAAGAAGACTTGCCCAAGCTCTTCCTCTATTTTCCTCTCTTTCAACCTAGTTTGAACACCCAAGATGTAAGAAGAAACTTCTAAAGATATTGTATTCTAATTCATGCAATGTGATTTCTAATTTTTCAAAACTATTATATTTAAGTTTTTTTTATTTTAAAAAATTATAAAACATGTTTGATTTATTTTAAAAAAAAATTTAATAAGAAAAAATTTATTTATTTAAAATATATTATTTTTAAAACACCATTGTTTATGTACAGGAGATAAGTTTTCAAAATCAGTATTTTTAAACTTATAGATATGCAAGGGGAACCATTAATTCCATTAAAAAAGTTATTTATGTTTATAAGAAAAGTGTTTTGTTATCTTCAATGAAAAATATATAGTTTTAAAGTATTATTTTATATAAGGAATAATTGATAAAGTTACTATTATTTTATATGGAGGATTTATATATTTTCAAAACTATTATTTTATGTAGGTAAAATATATTTCCAGGCACAAAAAATTTTAAATTATTAAAGTCATTTTAAATAGACATTATATTTAATTATTTAATGGTGAATATTAAAATGATAAAGTTTATAATTTTATGTCTTCTATATCAATAAAATTAGTTTTATGGATTTTATAATTTTATGAAAGGAAATGTCTTATTTAGCATATGGATATTAATCATGTTTGTAAATATGACCATACTCTATTACCTTCATTAACATTCTATACAGGAATACAAAGTTCATTTTTCATAATATTTGGTTACTCCAAATTCAGTGAATGATTTCCTATGGAAATATGTACATATATATATATATATTATATAATAATGCATTTTCATGCTTTTAAAACCTAAAAAATCAAGTGAAAAATAAAAATAAATGAGAAAGATCAAAATGTTATGATAGGGATTTGGGGATTGAACCCAACCCTTTAAGATGGTAGGCCCCTGATACCCTTTAATGTTCTAAGTGGACACATGGTTTTGTTTTTGAGCTTTTATAATATTTTCTGAAAAACCACTAAACTATTTTATTCATAAAATTATTTAAAAGAACTTTCAAATGTTATTATATTTTAAAAATTTAAAAAGTTTCCAAAATAATATATAATTTAAATTTTTTTTGAAAATTATTTTCTAAGTTAAAATTTGAAAAACCTATATTTTAGAAAAAAATATTTATTATATAAAATATTTTGATATAAAATAAAAATGCATTCAAAATAATGTTTTAAAAGAAAATGTATTTTGAATAGTTTTTTAAAAGTATTTTATAAGATTATATATTTTCAAAACCCTAGTATTATATTTTCAAAAGTAATTTATCAAATATTTTATATTTTATCTAAAATAAAATGTTTTTGAAATTATTTTTAAACAATATTTATAAAAGTATTTTCATTAGCTTTTTTTATAACCCCCTAGTATCTAATTTTATGAAAACACTACATTTTAAAATGCCTTTCACATGCTCATTAAAAGTTTCAAATGAGTATAGATTCGTTAAGGCTGTAGCATGAGAGAAGTTAAAATAGATGTTTATTTATTAATTGATTAAACTCTAATATGTTGTAATGGTTTTCCCTTTTCCTCTAAAGACTAGACCAGAAAAGATCCTCATTTTTTAAAAGCACTGTATATTTTCAGCTACTTTTATAAAAAATTACATTGTATTTTTGTGTCGGATATAGAATTACTGGTCTCTAGTCATCAAAATTACACATAGAGTGAAACAACCTAGAATTTTATAAATTAAATTACATTCTGAATGAAGATACGTCTTATTTATAAATTTAGTTATATAAAAAACATGCACTATTTTTATATTTTATATTTTGGACCATTATAAGACATATCCATAATTTGAATGATGGGATTAAACAACAGTTAGGTATAATAAACATTGTTAATATAGCTAGTCTGCAATGATAGTTAAGATTAATATATATTAAGGGTTATAATATAATCTAATTGACCTATAAAGAAGAAGAGATGACCTTGACCAGTACGATCATAATATGTGAAACCCATTTGTTTAAGATTTTGTGGGAGATGAAATTATTGTGCTTTACCCTTAACCAAGACCAATACAATATTCAACAACTAAAACTTGAGATAAACTATTTATGAGATAAGTTCAAGCTTATATGGATCACTTCCCAAACTATGTTCGCGGAACAATAGTAGGAAATTACTACTATTACACACCTTACCCTTAGGGCATACATTTGTGTA
The DNA here is from genome assembly GCA_963277665.1 of Viscum album. NCBI lineage: Eukaryota > Viridiplantae > Streptophyta > Magnoliopsida > Santalales > Viscaceae > Viscum > Viscum album. The sequence continues at coordinate 1,897,912,140 of OY728135.1, read as the reverse complement.
ATATAGGGTTATGTATCTAGAACAGAGTAGTATAATTTTTTGTATTCAATTTTAAAGGGTAAAATAATGGTTTTATTAATTCCATTTTCATTATTTTTTTATATGTTTGATTAGAGAATGATTATGATAAAAATTAGATTATAATATAAATAAACCAAATCATATTTTTAGAAAATATATAATTTCAATCAGAACACTCATTTATTCCAAATTCAATAATTTAGGCTAAATTTTATTTTCATGAAATATAATTAAAAATTAATTTGTTTATTTATATGAAAATGGTAATATAATTTAATGAAGTCCCATATATTTTTAAGGTTCAGAATGTTATTTATGTTATAAATAATAGTATTTTTTCAATAAATAATGTTTTTTATTAAAAAGTATAAATTTATATATTTAGAAAACTATTTTAGTAATATCAATATAATTTTTGAAATTAGAATTTTAAAATTATACAATGGTGATTTTTTATAATTTTATGAGAGAGTCAATTTTTAGGGTAAAAATTAAATACAATATAAATATATAGTAAGTATTATGACATCATAATGGTATAAAAGTGATTTAGTAAATATTATAAAAGAAATTATTAACCAAAAATAGGGTTCACCTTTAAAATAATGCATTTTTCAAGTAAATTTATTAATTTTACTAACATATAGTGAATCCTCCAAAACCTATTTTATATTTTAATGTTTAAAAAAAATTATTTTTAAACATTACCCACTTACACATCATGAATGATATTATTTTAATGGGTTTGATTCTAAACCTAATAAATTACTTTAAAACACTTCTATTTGTAATAAACCATGGAAAAAATCCATGGTATATTTTGTGGTTTTGATCATTTTATTAATTAAAGTCTAAAACATATTTTTAGAAATAAATAAATAATTCACCTCATTTTTTCTATAAATACCCACCCAACCTCCCTCTCCTATTCACTCAAAATAATTTAATCATTAAGTTCATCTCCCTCTATATCTTTAAATCCCTCCCAAGATGTTCCTAATCTCTTAAGAAGCTCCTCCAAATATTTTAAAAGAAACATCTAAAATAAGGGATTCTATTACTCATCCTCTTCATTCAAGTACTTCCATTGTATTGAGAATTTTTAATCTCAATTGATTATGTTTTAATGTGTTTATAAATATCCATTTACATTCAAGTTAATGTTCTAATAATTATAGATTATTTATCCCCTCTCATTATAACCTTTATCTAAGCCTTGACTATGCCAAAGTAAGGGGACTATCTCTCTTCCTTTCCAGTCAAGAAATTTATTTGTATTAATCCTTTTAAATAAAATTGTTCATTTTAACATTTGTATTTAAAAATCCCATCTATGTCCTTATTATTCCCATGTAATGAGATACCACCTTTCATTATCATTAATACCCTCCATGAACCTTTATATAAAGCTGTTATAATGCTAAAATTATCCCGTGAGTTTCTATACCAAATTTTAGTGTTGTAAAAACCCATCCCATTTTCCACTCAAGGGTATTAACCTAGTTGTACCTATCCTTCATTTAATTGGTTCCACGTATATAACACACACTCTTTAATCATGGGATTCAAAGTGATGTAATAAATTATTATGTTACATGATCTACATGGAATGCAAATAAATGTACATGATATGGATATAATTTGTGGCCGTAGAATTATATATCCCTATAATGAAATGAGTAATGTTATTACCTCATGAGATAATATTTAAGGTGCATGAGTGGTTAACCTAAGAACAGTATGTTATGATGGATCAACAATTATCCTTGAGTTATGATTATGATTATATGTTTTATGTTATTTCCACATTCCTATGATGCCTTTATGTTATCATATTATTCCATCCTTAGACGTTCTTGATTATGATTCTCACCTTTCTATGTCACCATTTTATGAATCTTGACTCACATATACTACTTTTCTTCAAGATTTTCATTGATTATTCCCTTACTGGGTTTTATATCTCACCCATTTCTTATGTACATCCCTAGTTTATCCGATGCATTATTATAAGATCAATGGAATTTAAGGTCATGTTATAGAATTTTAAAATAATTTTGTTGTACGCCTATTAAAAGTTATTATGTTATGTATCAAATTTAGTAAATACTCTAGGTCTCTGAATTATTTTAGGCTATTTTATGTGTATTTTTATGTAATTAAATATGAAATAAAGTTTATAAAAGACATGAGTTTTCATAGTTGGTATCAGAGGGAGGTCTAGTTATTTTTGGGGATTAGGATTAGAAAACCTTATTGAAAACCTTAGGGATAAGTATCAATATGTGAAAAGATCAATAAATTTTAGAAAAGTATATAGTTTTTTCTTTTCCAAGAAAACATATCCTGATTTGGTTATTGGAAAGTTGATACAACTATGAATCAAATTCACCTAGGGTAGTAACATTAAAAGGGATCATTGGGTATTAAATTTACCTTTACTTGGTGAAAAAAATCCTAATACATCACACCTAGCTAGACACTCCTATGAGATATTATTTGGTTAATAAATTTCTTTTTGAAAACCATTATGAAAGTAAAAATTCCTACAAAATTTAATTTTATGAAATAGAACATGGATAAATTATATTGAAACCTAGAAATTCATAGGCCTTGTAATGAATTCCATTTTTGTGTTATCCTTTTAATGTTCATTGTGTCCCTTTTATATATTTAATATTTTGTAAATTCTCATAATTAATTTTCCTTTATTTTTCCCAATAGATAGAAAATAGGATTCATCATGTCAAAAACACATGTCATGGGAAATGTGATGAATCCAAAAATGAGATTCCTAACCTAATGTGAGATGGATTCAAGAAATTTAAGACAATAATTAATCAATTAACCCAAGTTTTTAATGGAAACTTAAATCAGGTGTAACCCCCACATAACCCTAAGAAAGATAAAGTTGCAATTGAGGCCTTTATGTGATGACATACTCTAAAATTTAGTGGATTTTATGATCCCATAAATATAGAATAGTGGATCAAATCCGTTGAAAATATCTTCTCTATCCATCGACTGTTTGATCAAGAGAAGATCAATTTGGATATTTATCACTTGGAGGGATAATCTAATTAATGATGGACATTGATCAAGCATATGAAGACCAAGGAATAAATCAAAGAAATGTAATGGGAAGAATTCATGAAACTGTTTTTTAATAATTATTTTTCCTCACACTCTCCAACTTAAAATAGAGAGGGAATTCCATGGCCTCAAACAAAAATAGGGCGAATTCATCTAGGAATATGAGGAAAAATTTACAAGACTTACATGATATGCCTTTGGATTTATCATTAGATTGGAATATAAATATGACTAGTTCTTTAGTGGGAAAAAAACCAAATCTATTAAAATATTTAGTGATTCGAGACTTTGATAGTTTTGAGAGAAGTTTTCAATGTGAATTAAAAGTTCAAATGGATATTGATGATTCTCAAGGATCTCATAAGATTTGATTTTAATTTTTGGGGAGTGATAGAGAAATATAATAGTGGTAAGAAAGACCAACTTCCCACTTATAAAAAGTGTAGGAAGAAGTATCTCAAAAATTATATAAAAGGGACAAGAAAATTCTTTAAGTGTGTAAAGGAAGGGAATTGAGCTAGTGAATTCCGATATGAGATAAAAAAACCCACCAATGTTATTGAAGAAAGGAATTTTATAGTAAAACCTCACCCTATTGTACAATTCTTAAACTAAAAGGAATTAGGGAACTATGAAAAATAGTGCACCAAGATAAGGGTTATCAAAGATAATTAATGACAACTACCTCCACGACCTATAAATAAATAAAGAGCATTTTCTATCAAACTTTTTGAGGTGGATTATAACAATGAATTAGTGATAGGTACACAATTTATTTATGAATGAATAGAAAAAATACTATTTTATTATGGTTATATGAATTCTTTCATATCATGAAAGTTTAGTATAACTATTCAAAAAACACCTCAAAACATGGAAGTTGAGTTATCAATGAAAATGAAAGATGAGATAATTATTTCATCCCAAGAATATAAATTATCCCTTATCAATATTTTTAGGCTGAATTTCTAAGAAAATATTGTGATACCACCTTTAGTGGAATTCAATTATATACTAGATATGTATTGGATTTCCTTATATATATCCAACATAAATTGTCTTGAGAAGGAAATCACCCTCAGTATCAGGAATCATCCTTAAATTCTATACAAGTGTATGCAGTAGGATGTATCTCTATTGGAATCATCATATCAAGAAATAATATTATTGCCTTAAGAGTAATAATATATAGCTTAAATGATTGAGAATAAGGAAAAATCATCCTTGATGAACTGCCCATTGTTAAAAAATACTAATGTGTTCTCTAATGAAAATCGTGGTCTTCCTTCTAACAAAGAGGTTGATTTCTCAATCAAACTTATATCCAACTCTTTTCCAATATCCAATAATCTATATATAATGAACACTGTTTAACTTGAAGACCTAAAGAAGTAATTATAATTGAATCTTGATAAAGGTTTTATATTCTTACATGCTTTACCATGGGGTACGTTCATCCTTTTAATCAAGAAGAAGGATAGTTCAATGCACCTCTGCATTTATTATCATGATATCAAAAAGATCACAATAAAGAACATGTATCCTATTCCATTAATTGATGAATTCTTTAATTATATATGTGGAGACTAATACTTATCTAAGTTGGATCTTTAATTGGGATATTATGAAGTAAATGTTAAGAAGAAGGATATCCAAGAGACTAATTTTCTTATAATGGGCAGTCACTATAAGTTCATACTGATTCCATTATGACTCACCAATTATATATCTATCTTCATGGAATTAATGAATACTATAACAACCATGCTCTTTATTTCACATTAATACCGGATTTATTACATAATGTTACACTTAATACAACCTAGAAGATTGAGATTTCTAGTATTTTTTTGAATTAGATACATATCATAACATCTTGAACATGGGATACGACTACATTATTAAAACTTCCTTAACATTCCTCTAAAATTCCAAGTATTTTAAAATTTTGGGGAATAACATCAGGATATACATAAGAAAGGGGTGAGATATGCATACCATTATGGGAATAAACATAGAATGAGGAAATACATGTTAGAAAATAGGAAATTTTATAAAATAAAAGGAGTTAGAATCATACACATGAATAATAAGACATGATATTAAATGATAATAGTAAAGGAAACATGGGAAACATGGAAACATATTATAACACTACATCATAAACATAGGTAAAGGCTAACTTCCAAGACATCATGATGAAAAAAGTCCCATAAAGGAATTAGGATCACTCCCTATCCCAACACGACGTATCATGAGACTAAATATTACCCAATGCATTGGAGAACTATATAATTATAGGCACACACATCACTTTCATTTCATTCTCCTTCTTATGTGTGCCACAAAAATTATACAACATGGATTCATTCATCATCATATTTTATTCCAAAAAAAGGGATTTTGGAATAAATGAATGTAAATACCAATTAAAATAATTATAATTTTATAAAGGTGGACACCCTTGATATGAAATGGGTATGGTATTCACTACAAAATTGTTTTGGCATGGAAAATCATGGTGAAATTTCGACAACATAATGGAATCACTTAAAAATTAATAAAATGGGTTAATTAGAGTGATATGGGTTTATAATAATTTTTAAATCAAATTGGTAGTAATAGAGACACGTAAAGATATATCCCAACATTAGGAATTGGAAATATAAGTAATAAGATAATAAAAAAACATGAATAAGGAAGATAAGGTGAGGATCTCTAATTAAATTTTCACATGGTAACAAATGTACATAAAGGTTAATGGGAGGTATTAATGAGAGTTAAATGGATATATCATCATATAGAAATAAAATAAATATTAGGGGGGATATTTAAGAACATATCCCAATATTAAAAAATAGAAATTTAGAGACATAACATAAAAGAGGGACATGAATTGAAATGAGAAGAGAGAAATACCTTACCTTGATAGGGTGATACCAAATGCTTGAGAGGAGATTATTGAGAGCTTGGGGGTGCCTTGGGAGGTCTATAGAGAGTTTAGGGTAGAGTAATGACCTTATCCAAGTATTTTTAGTTAAGATAAAAGATATATTTTCTGGAAATATATATGAAAAGAGTGGAGATTTCTTTAATATTTATCAAACATAGGTTTTGAATTCTATATAATAAAATAACCAAAACCACAAACATTGCAATGGTTTTTCCCATGGTTTCTTAAAAATGGAATTTTTTAAATTATTTTATATGGTCAAGGGACTAAATTAATAAAATAATACTCTTTCTTATGCGGAGGTGAGTCATACTCTTAAAGAAATGATTTTAAGAACTTAAAATATATAATTTTTTTGGAGGATTCATAAATGATTCATAAATTTAATAAAAAATACTTAAAATAACATTATTTTAAATTTAAAACATATATTTGTTCATGGATACCATTTATAGTATTTATTACATCACTTTTGGGTCATTATGATGTCATAATACACACTGTATATTTATACCGTATTTAATTATCACCCAAAAATTATACTATCTCATAAAATTATGTAAAGTTAACCAGTGGATAATTTCAATATTATAATTATGAAAATAATATTAATTTTATTTAAATAATTTCTTAAATATGAAAATTTTCACTTTTAAAATATAATCAACATTTATTAAGAAATGTTGTGTTTTTTGATAATAACAAAATTTGAACCCTTATAAAAATTACATTTGACATCATAAAAATTATGTGATCATTAATATTTGATAAATATTATTTAACAATAATATTTTATTAAAATACTATATATTTAAAAAATCCATTAATTCATGAAAATAAATCATTTAATTTAATTTGAATATTACCAAAAAATAAAAATTTTCTTTTATTGTATTAAAATCAAAATAATTTATATGGTAACAATAATTGAATGAATATACATTAATTATTATATAAAAAATAATGTATATACTCATATTTCTAGGGTCTTGATACATATACCTTTAATACACTAGCAAACACCCTAAGAGTAAGGTGTGCGATAGTGTGACATTCTTGGAGTGGTTCAACGAATTTGGTTTGGGCTGTGATCTCGATGAGCTTGGACTTATCTCATAAACTGTTTCAATATTACTTAAATTATAGTATATAATATTGGTCTTAGTTAAGGGAAAATCCCTGTGATGCTATATCCCTCATATTCTTTGATAAATGGGCGTCATAGGGTATGATCCTATTGGATGAGTCCATCCCTTCCTTTGTCTGTGTTAATTGGATTTGTTAAAAAACAATATTTATGCTAATCATATGATCATTGTTAAATAACTATATTATTGATGGTAATGATGATTAACAGTCTTTAAAATCTGATATGATATAATAAAAATAAATGTGTGCATGTGTTTTCTATAACCATATTACTTAATAATACATTTAAATAAATTGTAAGGGTAATTTTTTTTATAAAAGTTCAAGTAGTTACAATATTACCCGCTTCATAAATTTCACCCTCAATTTTTTTTACCTACTCTAAAATAGATGAGCGTAATTTTGTATCATCACTTCCTTCGGTTCCAACGTCACCTTTTCAAACTTATGGTATCTCTACAGTACTTTTACAAGGTGTATTATCTTATTTTATAGACATTTATCTATAAAATATAAGATCTTTAATGTCTAATCTTCATAGAAAAGGTTATTCTCTAATAGTACCATCTATGGATTGAGTACATGTGAGGGTTTTGGTTTGTACTTCCTCAAGAGGGATACGTGGAATACATTATGTACTTGAGATAGGTTGGGTGGGAGTGTTAGTCGATGGGCTAGTACTCTGATGCAATTAACTCAAAAGGGATGATGTATCTTAGACTAAGTTTTCCCTTATTCAAAAATATTAAGAATTTATTACATGGAGATATGTAGAGGATTACCATGCCTCAAAAAAAACTCTAGGTCTTGTCAACGATTATCAGCATTTCTCTTTTTTCGACTCTAAATAGCCTTTATGTGTTGCTGAATGGTCTTAAACCTTACCACAATTTCCTCGACCATTTGAGAACCTATCCATTTGTGTTCAAAAAATTCATTTCAGAATGTAGGTTTTCTACACCTATTCCTACAAAGGGATTCATATAAATCCATTTAGATGATTGAGTAGAAACTTTTATTATATGAGAACCCAGCCATAGGAAGATATTGGTCCCATCATCCTTGAATTCCAATCAAGAATACTCTCAACATGTCCTCTAGTATCTGAATATTCCACTCATACTAGACATTAGTTTGAGGATTATAGGCCTTAATATAGTTTAACATAGTTTTTAGATAATTTTGGTGACTTTTCTAGAACTTGGAGGAAAATTGGGGGTCTTGATCAGATACAATCGATAGTGGTGTTCCATGCAACCTCACCATTTCTCTAATGCATATCCTTGAAAGTTGATCGATTGATAAATATTATTGAATTGAAATGAAGTGTTTAGTATTTTTAATATGATCCAACACAACCCATATATTTTTATTTCCTATTAATGTTTTTGGAAGACTAGTGAAAAAGTCCGTGGTTATGTTTTCCCATTTCTATGTAGGTATGGGTAATGGTTGCATCATTCCCTTGATTTTTTTCATTTTCTCCTTCACTTGCCGATATAAAAGACATATTTATATATATTCTATAATCTATTTCTTCATATTATCCCACCAATATTGGTATTGTAGTTCTAGATACAACTTTATACTTCAAGGATGGATATATAAGGTCAAGCAATGTGAATAATCCAACAACTCCTTATTTAATTCATGATTTAATGGTACAGAAAGTATTGAACCAAATCATAAAACTAATTCTTCATTAATATTTAACACCAAGTATTTACCTTTTCCTATAATCTTCACTTTATCATGAATTCCCACATCATTAATTTGATCATCCTTTATCCTCTCTATAAGAGACAATTGAGAAATCATTTGTGAAATGATTGATGATGTTCTTTCCGTTATGATTCTCATGTCCATCCTCTTTATGTATAAGATGATCATATTCCTCTAAATCCTCATCAATGATAGAATTTATAGATCCTTTATACTTAGAGCATATTCCACTTTATTCTATTTATTAGAATGGTAGTGTATTGAGTAGTTATAGTCCTTGATCAACTCTAACCATATTCGTTGGCACATATTCTTATACTTGGGGATTTTGTGATTTATATATATTTAACAATCATCCCCAAATAGATAATTTCATCCTATTTTAAAAGAAAATATGACCACATCTAACTCTATATCATGTGTTGGGTTGTTCTATTTGTGATCTTTTAACCGCCTTGAAGAATAGGCTATGAATTTTTCATCCTGCATTAACACACAACCCAATCCCATCATCAAAGAATCACTGAATACCATGAAAATTTATCAACTTGTGGGTAGTGTGAGCACATGGGATGTAATAATCCTCATTTTAAACTCAATTAAGTTTTATTAATATCCATAATTCCAAGAAAAATTGACTCTCTTCTAATTTATCTCGGAAAAATGGATTGATAATCATGATAAATTTGTCACAAATCAATGATAGTACCCAGATAATCCAAGGAAACTACAGATATTTTTCATATATGTTGGCATCAACCATCATTTAATTTATTCTATCATTAAAGGGTCTATAATTATCCCATTTATTATGATGATATGAACCAAAAATGATACTTCCTTCAACCGGAACTCATATTTTTTTACTTGGAATAGAGCTTCTCCTTTTGAAAGGTCTTTAGAACAGTTCTCATATACACCCCTCATGATCCTCCTTGATTTTAGAGTATATGAGAATATAATATATAAATACTTCTAAAACATTGTTGAGGTAATCTCTAAAGACTATATTCATCAAGTCCATGAGGATTTATGGAGAAATAGTGAGTATTAATAGAATTATTATGAAATAATAGTTCCTATACCTTGTACACAAAGTAGTCTTGGGGATATCCACCTTCTTCACCCTAACTTGGTAATATACTGACCACAGATCCACCTTAGAGAAGTACTATGCACCACATATCTGAATGATAAATTCATTAACCCATGGAATATGATACTTGTTCTTTATCACGATTTTGTTGAGATCATGATAATCAACACAAAGGTGCATTGACCCATCCTTCTTCTCGATGAAGCGGACTGGTGCACCCCATGGTGAAGCACTTGGGCATATGAACCCTTCATCCAGATTCTCCTATAGTTATTTCTTTATCTCCTAAAGTTCCACAATATCTATTCTATATAGAGTCTTGGATAATGGTAATACCCCAAGTATAATATCAATTTAGAATTCAACCTCTATACTAGGAGGAAGACTGAGAAATTCCTTGGGAAACACATCAGTGCATTCCTTTACAATGGTTATGTATTCAAAGATGATTCTTTCCTTAGAATCAATAATTTTTTCCATATATTGTTTCTCATAGGGAAATAATATTAATTCTTGAGATGTTGGTGATAAATAAGAATCATTCTCCTCTTAGAACTTGTATAGAATTAGAGGACAATTCGTGATGCATAGAGTGATTTCATTCTCATAGAAAATTATATTGTCTCCATACAGGGAAAGCTAATCCATGCCCAGAATTGCATCAAATTACACCAAAGGGAGTATAAAAAGTTATCTGGGAAGTTTATTCCACAAATCTTTATAGGGGAGTAGTTATTCACTTTGGATGTAATGATTTCCACATTTTCCATTTTCACTAAAAAGTATACTTCCATGCTTTATGGCGGAGCTTGAATAATTCTATTAAAATTTTTTGATATGAAGGAATGCATAGAACTATAATCAAAAAGTAAGTTCTCTATTATTTAATTAATAACTAGCATACCTGTCACCCATTCTTCTTCAGGATCCAAATCCACAGTTGTGATGAAAAAACATCACCCATGATGCCTTGGAGGTTGTTGGTTGTCTCTGAAAACCCTTTTTGTAGTGAATTTATTTTCAAAGTGCACTGGTTACTTACAATTGAAGTAATGAATATTGTGTTTAGGGATGACCAAATCATTCCTCTATTACAACACATTAATGGGTTTCTCCTGTCATTAATCTCTAGCTGGGTGCCATTCCTTCCCACACCTAAAGCATTTTCTTGTTCCCCTTAGGAAATTTAAGTGGTGATTATTTCTTCACCTTTGACAAGTGGGATGATGAAATTTCTTGGCAACGCTAGATTTCTCCATCACACCACCAAAATTAAACTCTAATTTTTTCTTCTTATCCCTGTGACTTCCTTGATATTCCCCAATCTCTATTTTGATTTTGAGGGAACATCATACAGTTTCATCATATCTATCAAAGTCTCAAATTTCCAGGGCTTTTTATATACTATGTTTTATCCCACCAAATAAGTGGTCAACTTGGAATTAGAGGGTAACAACAAAACTATAGGCATATAATGAATGTACTGTGAAATTTTCCTCATGCACCTCGATTGATTTTTCATATTTATCTTGAGGGCCAGGAAATCCATTTCCATTTTAAGTTAGAGTGTGTGAGGAAAATATTTATCAAAAAACATTTTCCAAAATACATTCCACCCCATTACTTTGATATCTTCCTCAAGTATCATTTTATTGATCAAATACCACCACTGATTAACTTCTACCTCCATATGTTAAATAACCATTAGAACCTTATCTTGTTCATAACATTTAAGGATTGAGAACATATTCTCAATATATTTGATCCATTATTATGTGATTAAGGGGTCAGATAATCCATTGAAAGATGGAGGCCTTTTTCGCACAAAGGACTCAATTGTAGATTTTTCTTTATTAGGTAGATTTGAACATTCCTCTTAAATCGAGGTTTTTATTAAGAACCTGATTCACCTATGTGATTATCATTATAAAGTTCACTATTCCCACTACCATCAGGTTGGGTGTCTCGGTGGTGCTGTCATCACATTACACTTCACATTGGTTGTTTACCCAATTCCTACTATTTTAAGCCATTGGGTAGAATAAAATAAAAATTAAGGATGGGTATTTTTAAAATATTAAACACATAAAGGGGGAATTTAATGACTTTAAATGGATCACTTATAAATTATATTTATTTCTTATATTATGAATTTATAGGCTTCAATATTTGTTATCCATGATCAATTTCCTGACATATAGTCTTATGGGAGTTTTTTTTGTTCCCTTGATAATGGTTTTTAATGATATTATGAATTTACCAAATCATTTACCCTGAGAGTGTCTAACCATGTGTGCAACAAGACCCATTATGGTGCACCCATTCCCGATTGAGTCTAGCTCAATGTGATTTTTTCATATTTTATCCCTATGTACATCTGTTACAGAGACACATCCACTTTAGTATGCAAATAGGGATGTGTTTTTTTGATAGACCAATCAATATATATATACCATAATTTAGGGATTTTTTCTTATACTTATTTTTATCCCAAAGAATTTCTCTAGAGTTTTCTAATCCTAATCCGAAGAAGTAAGTAAAATTTTCCTTTGATACCAACTATAACAACCCTGCTCTTTATTTCACATTAATATATGATTTATTACATAAGGTAACAATTAATACAACCTGGAACATTAATACATTTAGTTTTTTTTTGATAATTAGGTACATAACATAGCATCCTGAACATGAGACACAACAAAATTATTAAAAACTCCCTTAACATGCTTCTAAAATTATATGGATTTTAAAACTACACAAGATAACCTATGGATGTACATAAGGAAGGGGTGAGATATAAATCCCAATAAGAGAATAAAAAAGTATTGAGGTAATACAAGTTAGGAAATAATCATAAAAATGGGGAATAAAATGAGTAATAATCATAAACATGAACAATGAGACATCATATGGCCTGATATTCATAAAGAAAACATGGAAAATGTCGCAATATCTTAAAACCCTACATTATAAACATAGGTTAAGGATAACTACCAAGACTTAATGAATAAAAAATTCCCATAAATAAATCAGATTTACTCCCTTTCCCAATATTAAATATCCTAAGATGAAACACTATCCAACACATTGGAGCACTATGTAATTCATAGTGCACTCGTCACTTTTACTTCCTTCTCTAGCTTAAGTGAGCCACATAGATCATACAACATGGATTCATTCATCATTATATTTTAATACACGATCAAGGAGTGTGGAATAAATAAATTTAATTACTAATTCAAATAAGTATATGTATAAAGGTGAACACCCTTGATAGGAAATTGGTATGACATTTACTATATAATTGTTTTGGCATGGAAAATCATGGTGAAATTTTGACAGCATAATGACTTCACATAAAAAATAATAAAATGGGTTTATGAGAGTGAAAGGGGTCTCACATAATTTTTAAATAAAATTTCTAGTATTAGGGACATGTAAATACATATCCAAAAATTATTAATTGGAAATATAAGGCATAAGATAATAAAAAAACTTGAATAAAGAAGATAAGGTGAGGATCCCTTACAAAATTTCTGCATAGAAACGGGTGTACAAAAAGGTTCATGGGAGGGATTAATGATATTGAAAAAGGTATCTCATCATATAGAAATAATCTTTTTTATAAGAACGTTATCCAAGGATATTGAGTGAATAGAAAAGGAATATTGGGTGGGTTTATATATGGAAAGATTGTGGATTTCTTTAATATATCTCAAACTTAGGTTTTGGACTCTTTATAGTAAAATAAACAAAACCAAAAACTTTACCATGGGTTTTACCATGGTTTTTTCCAAATATAAGTGGTTTTAATTATTTTATAAGGACAACAGACAAAATTAATAAAATAACACCCTTACTTATGTGAAGGTGTGTCATACTCTTAAAGAAATGATCCTAAAACTGTAAAATATATTAATAGTTTTGGAGGATTCATAAATTATTTATAAATTTAATCAAATAAAAATAAAATAACAATATTTTAAAGGGAAAAAATATTTGGTCATGTATAACATTTAAACTATTTATTACATCACTTTTGGTTCATTATGATGTCATAATACACACCATATATTTATATAATATTTAATTATTACCAAAAAATTTGAATATCTCAAAAAATTATTAAAAATTAACAATTTGATAATTTCGACATTATGATTTCAAAAAAATAAATTAATTTTTTCTAAATTATTTTTTAAATATGTGGATTTTCACTTTTAAAATAAAATCAACTTTTATTAAAAAATGTTGGTTTTTTTGAGAATAATAGTTTTCGAGCTGTTATAAAAATTACATTTGACATAATAAAAATTAAATGATCATTTATATTTGATAAAAATTATTTAATAATAATATTTTATTAAAATATTATTTATTCAAAAAATATATTATGTCATCAAAATAAATTCTTTAATTGAATTTGAATATTACCCAAAAATATAAATTTTGTTTTATTGTATGAAAATAGAAATCATTTACAAATTAAAAACAATAGGATGAAAATATATTCATTATTCTATAAAAAATAATTTACATACTCATATTTATATGATCTTGATACACATCCCTTTAATACATTATAAAACACCTTAAGAGTAAGGTGCGCGATGATGAAACTTTCATGGGGTGGTTCGAAAAACATGGTTTGGGCTGTGATGTCAATGAGTTTGAACTTCTATCATAAATGGTTTTTCTCATGATTAAGTTTTTGGATCTCATCTTGGGATTGGTCAAGGGAAAATCCCAATGATTATATCTCCCTCAAAATCTCCGATGAATGGGCTTCATAGGGTACGATCCTACTAGTTGAGGCCATCACTTTCTTTGTCTGTGTCAATTAGATTTGTTAAAACCCTATATTTATACTAATCATTTGATTACTATTCAAGGAATATATTATCAAGGGTAATAATTCTTAACATTATTTAATATGATTCGATATAATAAAACCAAATAAGTGTATGCATTTTTTATAACCATATTACATAATAATACATTTAATTAAATTGAAAGTGGAATTTTATTTATAAAATTTTAGATAATTACAAATAGAGTCCTTAGGAATTACCTCAATTTTTTTTGGAATACTTAATAGATGATATTATTATATACTTCTTAAGAAATGATGAATTTGAGGAGCATTCTAATACTTAATTGAAGACCTTTAAAAAAAATTTATATCCCAAGTACAGTAAATGTGAGTTTTGTATTGAACAAGTAACATTATGGAGACTTGTTATCAACAAAAAAGGGATATATATAGATCCTTTAAAGATAGAGGTAATTAAAGGATGGCTTATAAAAACATTTATGATAGATATCCACAGTTTAATTAGATTAGTACGGTACTATAGTTAATTTTTGAGAAACTTCTCATGAATTTCGAACCCACTAACCAAGATAACTCATAAGGGAGTGAAGTTTTTATATACTGATGAATGAGAGGATAGATATAAAGAGTTAAAGAATATTCTAATCATTACACTTGTTCTCACATCACCAAGTAGTGGAGAAGGGTTTTTGATCTATATAAATTCTTCCAAAATGGGGCTTGGTTTTGTACTCATGTAAAATGAAAAAGTGATAGCGTTTGCCTCCATATAATTAAAGATCAATGATTTGAACTACCCGGTGAATGATCTTGAATTGGATTTAATAATGTCTTCATTGAATATTTTGAGACATTATCTCTATGTGGAGAAGTATAAAATATATACATATTATAAGATCCTCAAGTATATATTTACAAATAAAAGAAATCAATATGTGCCAATGAATATTGTCAGAGATGATCAAGGATTATGACTATTCAATCCATTACCATAATGGGAATACCAAAAAATATGTAGATGATTTGAGTAGAAAGGATCCCACAACCCTATCCATGATTAGTGTTTAAATGGATCCAATATCAGTGGACATTAAAAGGAGAAATATAGAAATCATAAAAGTAATGTAATCCTACCTTTCTAAAATAATTGATGAAACATACATTCTTGAGAGGATCAAGGGGGACAAAAAATAAGACGGGGATATATAGAGAAAGGTAGAAAATATTATAGAGTTTAACTTAGTTAAATATAGAGTTATAAGGTTTATAACTTAGATATGTGTCTTATAAAATCATGAAATGAAGAGGTAACTTATAGATAATGTGCATAACTCATCCTTCTTTATTCATTTAGGAAGAAATAAGATGTATAAAGATCTAAATAAAAACTTTTAGTGGGATAAAATGTAGAGGTAAATTGTATAATTTGTATCTAGATGATTGGAATACTAAAAATTCAAGTCTAAATGACATATGTGTAAGGGTATAATTCTAAAATTCCCAATATCGATATGTAAATGGGAAAAAACAACCATATTTTTTTTTAGGAATCCCTAGCACATCTAAAGGCCTTAACACCATTTGGGTGGTAGTCAATAACCTTACAAATTTAGTTCTTTCATTGATATAAAGAAATATTTATATATTGATTAACTCACAAGGATATTCATATGATATGTGGTTAAACTGCATGGAGTACCTCTCTCCCTTGTATCGATTGATATCCAAGGATTACATTGAGGTTATGGAGAAGCCTTAAACAAGTTTTGGATAGAGAGTTGAGATTCAGTACTATATATCACCCTCAGAAAGATGGGCAGTCTGTGATAAAAATTTAAAATCTAGATGATATGATAAGATCATGTTTAATGGATTTATAAGGATATTGGGACCATCACCTTACCTTAATGGAGTTATAATATAATAATAGTTTCTATTCTAGAATTAAATTGACACCTTATGATTCTCTGTATGGGAAGAGGTTTTTGACTCCAATATGATGGGATCAAGTTGGAGAGTGGAATCTGATGGGACCTGATCTTATCTACGACATACCAAAAAAGGTTAAAACTATTTAATGTCATATAAAATCTATGAAAATATGAAAAAAATCATTGATGAGACATAGAGTTTGAGGTTGAAGATATGGTATTAAATTGTATATCAGAGTGGAAGAATGTCATGAGGTTTGGGAATAAGTGCAATATTAGTCTTAGATACATTGAAACATTTTAGATCCTTGTTCATTTCATATTTGTGGGATATCAAGTAGCCCTCCCACCTAACCTATCTAAATTACATGATGTGTTCCACATATCTCTATTAGAGAAGTACATACAAACCCCTCACTTGTACTAAATCCCTAGGTGATACCTTTAGAGAATGATATTTCATACTAAGAGCAACCAATGAAGATCATATAGTATAGAGACAAAGTTCTACAAAACAAAAAAATCACTTATTAAAAGTACTATTGTGGAACTAAAAGATTGAGGAGACAACATGGGATCCAGAGAGTCAATGAAATAGAAGTTCCCTCATCTATTTTATTGTATGAAATAAAATTTTTAGGAAAAAATATTGGAATATGGGAAGAATGTAATGATCCATAATTTTATAAATGAAATTCCCTACTGAATAAATACATTCCATATTAATTAATGTAATTAAAGAAAAAAAATTCTATTTTTTTATTTTTTATTTTGGAATGTTATAAAATATTTCCATAATTTGACTATGTGGATTAAAGTAGATTTAAACATCATAACCATTATTAATATAGTAATTATATAACATCTATTAAGATTAGTATATCTTAAGGGTTATAATAAAAATTAATTGATATAGAAAGAAGAAGTGTCACCTTTAACCAATAAGATTTTATCCTATGAAGCCCATTTGTCAGAGATTCCAAGGGATGTAGAATCACTGAACTTTTCCCTTAACCAACCCCAAATTGAGATTTAATAGCCAAATATTTAGTGAAACCATTTATAGAAGAAGTCCAATATTATAGATATTGCTACCCAAACCATGTTCACCGAGCCACCCTAAGAAAGTACTACCATCACACACCTTACCCATATTCCCTACGCTATTATAATAATGGGTTATGTATCTAGACCCTAATAGTATGAATTTTTGTATTATATTTTGAATGATAAAATTATGGTTGTATTAATTACCTTATTATTATTATTTTATACACTTAATTATACAATGATTTTGAAAAAAAATTATATTTTTATTCAAAGAAACAAAACTTTTAGTTTTAGAAAATATATAATTTTAATTAAAACTCTCATTTATGATAAAATAATTTTTTTATTAAATCTTATTTTCATTAAGTAGTATTATAAATCACTTCTTTATTTATATATGAATGGCAATATAATTTAATAAAGTATCATTTAATGTTTATAAGGTTCATAAATTTTTTTGTGTTATAAAGAATAATTTTTTTTTCAATACATGAGGTTTTTTATTAAAAAGTGTAAATTTCCATTTTTAGAAAATTATTTTTCTAAGAGAAATATAATTTTTGAAATTATCTTGTTGAAATTATCCAATGGTTAGTTTTCTTTATTTTTTCAGATAGTTTAATTTTTAGTTAAAAATTAAATACTATATAAATATACGGTAAGTATTATGACACCATAATGGTAAAAATTAATGTAATAAATAATAAAAAAGACATCCTAGACCAAATATAGGGGTTTCATTTAAAATAATGCATTTTCAATGTATTTTCATTAATTTTTCAAACTTAAAATAAATCCTCCAGAACCAATATTATATTTTAACATTTCTAAAGGATTTTTATGAACATGATTCAATTCCACATTATGGATGATATTATTTTAACAAGTTCGATTATTAAATTAATAAAATATTTTAAACCAACCCTCTTTGAATGAAACCATGGAAAGTTTTACAGTTTTTATTATTTTATTACTCAAAGTCCAAAACCTATGTTAATAATTATTAAATAATTCTCCTCTATTTTATTATAAATACTCACCCAACCTCTATTTCTTCTTCACTAAAAAACATTTAGGCATGCGGTTACTCTCTATATACCTATATAAATTCATCCCAAGGTGTTTCCAATATCTTAAGAAGCTTCACTTAAGCTTTTATAAGCAACCTATAAGGTAAGGGATTCTCTTACTCTTCCTCTTCATTCATGTACTTCCATTTTATTAAGCCTTTTGAATTTAAATTGATTATGTTTTCATTTGTTTTTAAATATAATTTTACTAACAAATTTATGTTATAATAATGTGTGATTATTTATCCCCTATCAATATAAACTTTACTGAAGCCGTAACTATGCCTAAGGGACCTCTCACTCTTATTTTCCATTCAACATCTTTATTTGTATTAAGAATTTTTATTCCATTTTTTCTTATTGAAATGTGTTTTTATAAATCCATTTTCTATCCTTATGATTCACATGTAATGAGATATCAATTTAAAATCTCATTAATCCATTCCATGAACCTTTATGTGCACCCGTTATGCTGCCAAAATTATCCCATGATTTTCCATGCCAAATTTTTGTGCTGTGAATACCCATAACCATTTACACTTAAGAGTGTTCAACTAGTTGCGGATATCCTCCATCTAATGAGGATTTACATATATATAACCCACAATAATTAATCATGGTATTTAAAAAAATTAAAGACATTATTATGTTGTATGATCTATGTAGAGAAAAAATGTAAGTACATGATACGAATATGACAGGTGGGGCCAAAATTATATATCCCTCCAATATATTGGGTATTGTTTTTATCTAATGTGATACCATGTATGGTGAATAAGAGATTATACTAAGAACCACTAATTTATGATGTCTCAGTGGTTATCCTTGACTTATTCTTATGATTCTATGTTTTATGTTGGTGTCACATTCCTATGATCAATTGATGATATCAGTTTATTTCATGCTTCTATGTTCATGATTATGATTCTCACATTTATATATCACCATGTTATGCCTCTTGAATCACATGTACTGCTTTATGTTATGATTTTTTTATTCACTTACTTGGATTTATAGATCACCCCTTTCTTATATATATCCCCAGGTTATCACATACAGTATTAAAATATCAATGTAATTTAAGGGAATTTTATAGAGTTTTTAAATAATTTTACTGTATCACTATTACATGTTATTGTCTATGTATCTAATTTCCCAAAGACACTAGGCCGATTGATTCACCAGGGGTATTTTATGTGAATATTTATATAACAAATCCTTAAATAAAGTGTATAAAATATATGGGTTGTTATATAGAGTAAATTAATCTTACACATGAAGGAAACTATTCTTACACACAGAGAAAATGAATCTTACGTATCAATAAATGGATCTTAGATACTAAGAATTTAACAAATTATTGGAATCAATTGTGATATGTTAGGGTCATTTAAATAGAAAAGGAAATACATAAGGGTCATTTCTATGACTAATAGTATACGTAAGTTTTATCAGGGGTAATATGTAAAGGTCATATTCATGATAGAGGATGATACGTAAGGTCCATTTCTATAAAAAATACTACATATAAGGGCTATTTATATTACTAAGGTTGACACATAATGGTCAAAAGGGTGATATGTAAAATTCATTTCCATGAAAAAAGGGATATGTTATTGTCATTAGGGGAGATACATAAAGGCCATTCTTGTTGAAAATGGGATATGTAAGGGGCATCAAGGATGATACACAAGGTTTATCCCTATGACAATGGGGATACATAAGGGTCATTGATGTTGAAAAATAATGGTGCATGAATTTTACACAAGAGATATAACCCTATATATAAGGGTCATTCTAGACTTAACAAAAAAATAGAACAATGGCCCAAACTACTATATTACCCTCTTCTAAATAAAAACTCAACTTAAAAAATCACCTAACTCCCCTAAAACTCTATGAATACCATGAAAAATCCTTAGACTCACCATTCAGTACATAAGAAGAAAAAAATTAACTGTTTGGGAAAATATGGATCCTTAAATTAGATTCCTTTAAATTGATTCTTTCCCTTGAGAATAAAAACAAAATCCAAAAGGATAATAGAAAGGGGATCATAATTAACACACCCTATAAGATACCTATGAAATAGGAATATCTCAATAATAATAACACAACCAACTTATCATGAGGGAAAGGCATAAGATCAAAAAATATCACAAATCATATTATTAATGAGGTCAAGGTCATACATATCATATAAAAAAAATTATTCAAGGAAAAACTTTAAATATTGAGCATGAATCTGTGGGTCATTTTCCTAAGTACACTCTTTTGAGCCACTGAGTCACTACATGACACTAACCAAGGGAACATAACACCCACAAAACACATCTTCCTGATAGTATCAAATCTTAACATCCCATTACTCAAACATAACATCATCTTGAATATCTAAATCTCCCTCGTAAATGACACAAAATTCATTATGAAGATGCCAATGAAGATAAGATAGGCGGAATACATCATGGATCTGATCAATAAATTGAGGGAGAGCCAATAAATAAACTACTTCACTAACAATCTCCAACACCTTGAGCGACCCAAAAAATCTAGGATAATTCTTACTCCCATGACTAACCCTTATCTACCTACAACAGGGAGATACCTTAAGTAATATATGGTCTCTAATTTTTAACTCTAGATATCTCCTATTATGATTAACATCATAATTTTGATGATCCCGTGCTGCCTTCATCATCTAATGAATAATCCCTAGCATCTCTATCATGATCTACACCAACTTTGGTATGGGAATAATTGACTCCCTAACATGAGACCAACATAATGGAGATTTTTAGGGTTGGTCATATAATGCATTGAATAGGGCTATAACAATGGTTGAGTGATAAATATTATTATAATAATACTCAACCAAGGGTATTCAATTCTCTCATGAATCTCTAAACCCCATAACACATGCACGCAACATGTCTTTAAAATTCTAGATAGTTCGCTCCATCTAACCATCCTTCAACAAATTAAAAGATGTGATAAGAAATAAATGATATAAAAAATCACACTAGAGGCCTTTGTAGACTTTGAACATAAAATGAGGATCCAATTAGAGATAATTATCCTAAAAACCCTTGTATCCTCAAAAACTTTTTAAAATACTTCCTCAACATGACATCCACTATGGTCAATTACATAATTTCTAGGAAGTGATCTGACTTCATTAAATGATCCAAAATAACCTTGATAGAATCATATACACCTTGATCATGAGGTATACTTGTCAAAAATTCCTCTATATATATTATCACATACACTGAGGGATATCTAGTGGATGGAGTAACCTATTAGGAACATGATTCTCATCCTATACCTTATGGTAGAATAAACATTGAGATATAAAACTGATGGATTGTCTCTTTATTCATGACCACAAAAACTAACTTTTTATGGCATGATACATCTTATCCACATAGAGATGTACTAATAGGGTAAATATATGAAATTATTTAAGAACCACCTCACACATTTCCATGAAAAAAGTACCTCCTCTAAAATAATGCATGATGCTGAATATCCTTATACCATCCCTATTTCCATAAACCACATGATCTCTCCAAACTTCCACCTCAGAATCCCAATTGAGAATATTCCAGTGATTAAAACAAAGATAACTACACTATCATCTGGTAGTGAAAACCCCAACATTGACTTCCTCCATATCATTATACATCACTAAAATCTCCCCCATCACTGCCCAAGAATCCCCAGAATCATGAATAACATCTCCACATGACTTCTTTCTCAGTACATTAGAAAAAACATTCCCATCCCTTGGTGTATAGAAATTATTTATGTCACAATATTACATGAATTTTATCCACAATAATTGGAAAGATATCAAATTGTTCTAGGAGAAGATATATATCAAACTCTTATGATCTATGAAGACCATAATGCACTTGTTGATGATATATTTTAATCACAAATTAAAGTCAAAAAACAACTATGAAAAGCTTGAGATCATGGGTATCAGAGTTACATTCATGGAGTTGTAATTACAAGACCCATAGGATATAAATTATTTCTTATTAATTAGAAAAAACCCAATATATGGAACATATAATCCTAGAAAAACTTATACATAACTCCTTCCTATGGAAAATAGACACCAACGACATTGACTATATTCTCCTTCAAATACTCAAAAGTAGCCTAACACCAGCCACTATACACAAAATCCTAACACTTCCTATATAGTTATGTTAAATAATTCTAAATTGAAGATAAATTAGGCATGGACACCCTATAATAGCCTAAGATACTAAGGAAACATAAACATATGAAACATTCTTGGGGGCTACCCAAAAAACAACTACCTAAATCATTTTAGGATCAAAAACTACTCCTCGCCAAGATACAAAATTCCCCAAGAAATGAACCTCATGGTCACAAGAAATACAATTTAATATCTTCCAAAATATAATATATCTTCAAAGGAACTATAAAATGTATCATAGATTCTATAAATATTATACCTCATATTCAGAATACACAAATACATCATCAATTAAAACTACTATAAACTAGTGTAAGAACTCATAAAACATGGAGTTCATCAGTCCTATGAACATGGGTGATGTGTTCGTGACACAAAAGGGAATTATTGTAATGGACCGGACCTCTCCGTTCCATTACTTTTCAAAACTTTGATGTGGTCAAACACGACGCGTGTTATAATAATAATTTATGATAATAATAATTGATAAGGGTGGCGTAAAAAATATTTGGTGTTAATTAGATTAAATGGTTTTAATTTAATCATTGTGAAATAAAAGAAATTAAATTGAATGTATTTAATGAGGGGAATTGCATGGTTTATTTTTGATTTATAAAATAATAAATTATGTGTTTAATGGCCAAGGGGAGGAGCCACTTTTTTTTGGAGTGGGTGAAAGATTGGAAAGAGATTGGAGAGAGAGTGTGAGAATTAAATGGGGAAGTAATAAACTAAAAGAAAAGGAAATCAATTAAGGTGAAAGGGAGTGAGGCACACCAAATTGGAGAGAGAGTGGTGCGTGGATTTGGGTATTTGAAATAAATCAATTAAAAATAATAATATAATAATCATGTTATTCTTTTTGTTGATAAAACACTTTTTCGACCGTAACTTATTCGTGCGACCTCAGTTTTACGAATCGTCAGTGGAAGTGCAACCCAGACTTTGAGACGGAAATTATGAGTCCAATATTGGATGTCTTTTTTGGGTTTTTGGACCGGGTACCCGAAGCGCTTGGAAAATAATAGATTTAATATTATTATTAAATCTTTGACCCGCCATAACTCCCGCGTGCGACGTCCGATTGACTTCCCGTCAGTGGCGATGTGATCCTGTAATTAAAATGATCGATTCAAGTCTAATATGGAATATTAAATTATGGTTCGTGGCTCAGGTCCATGAAACACCCAATAATAATAATAATATTATTATTATGGGATCTTGAATCAAACATATCTCCCTCATACGGTGTTGGAATGACAAACCGTCTGTGACGTTGCAACCCTAAAATTAAGACGGATGATTCAAAGACCATAAATCATATATTAATTATTCATATGGCTCAGGATGTTTTTACTCAATCAAACCACGTGGGTTAATGTGATCCTCTTTTAATGGGGAGTTAAGCGTATCTTAAACCATCACCCCATTAAATCTTCAAAAGGGAAACAATATCATCCTCCCTTGTTATTCCTCTTTGTTCTTGGCTATAAGACGCTAAAACTTTTTATCCTTCCCATAAGAGTTGCACAATCAAACTTTACTCCTTGGATCAGTTCCGCTCTGTTTTGATGCAACCAAGCTATATCGATCAATCCTCGATATAAGGTATGTTTTATAGTCGTTCCTTTGGGATCATCTTCTCCTATTTCTCCCTCACATATTAAAGAATGTAATCTCCATGATTCTAATTGGGTTTTTCTTGGGGTTTGGTTGGTGCGGTCGTTCCGTGGCATCCTCGGGTGGATGTAGTTGGCACGAGAGGAGGATCATGACCCGTTGTGTGGATATAGAACATAATGAACTCTTCGAGGTAGGGGATTCATTGCTTATATTTTATTTTACGTGCAACTGTATTGTTAGCATGTTTAATCCCACTGGATGAAAATGGAATTGACAAAATAAATATTTTAACCAGAAAAATAAATTGATATTGTTCATATGTTGTTGCTTCATGTTTTTCTAGATAATGTGATATCTATGCTTTCTTTGTTTAAGATATTCGTTCTTGATGGAAATCAGTAAAGAACGTAAATTGAGATTAATTGATAATTGTTTAGCGAAAGATAAAGAGGCATATAAATGAATCTGGGTCTTGTTGTAATTTTATGTTAATCAAATTAGTGGAGTAAGAATGTTTATTTATTTGTGATAATTTACTGGTTAGGTTTCCTGAATTTGGAACCAATGAATAATAAATTGTTTAACCCAAGATGGATTAATGAACTGATTTTTTGATAATTCCTTAAAGGGTTCTGAGTTACCATCTTTATTATTAAAGGGACAAGAGCCCAATTAAATGTGATGTTTATTTTCTTGCTGTTTGTGCTGTGATGTGATCCTGGATGGCTGTTGTGATATGTGGGGGTATGGAGGCTTTTGGTTGTAGCAGTGGATGGTGCCTAGAGTGGAGAGATGCATCAGTTTATGCATGTGGGTGTCAGGGAGGACACCAGGGTTGATGGAATGGGATGGATGTAATTGTTGGTTTCTTGCTAGTTCTTTGGTTGTTGATCTGCTTTACTTTTCCCCACTGCTCAAGGCAGCTGTTCTTTCTTAACCTTCTACCTAAAGAGGTGAAGACATGTGGGGTATGCCACGTTCTTTCCATGTTTAACTTCTCAAGGGGGAATGAGTCTACGCTCTTGCTATAGGCGGCAAAGAATCTACGGGTAGTACATCTACTCACCGTGTTGAGCCCCCTTGTGTTTAGTAGCATATAATGCTTTTCTAGAATGCCTGGGAATATGGAAAAGTAATTATATAATGAATATTTGAATAAATGGTGTTAACCCAAGGGTATGGAGATGCTGGAACATAATGACGAGGTTGTAATTTTTGAAGGAACAATTGACTTTGGGTGTGATACTAAAGAAATTTAATGTGGAATTGTTCATGGTTAATTAATGTTTAAATAATTAATTAACATACACTGAAACTGATAAGAAGCGAATGGAGTAATCTAATAAAGCTCTTTAAATGGTTGTGTGTTTATAGGATACCTAGTCTTAGAAGTAGTAGCTCGGAGTCAGAGAGACTTTAGCTGCAGTTGTGTCTAAGACTAGGTAATGCCCATAGTGTGGTTGTGAGATATAATATATCCTGTAATTTTTGCATTTCTATACTCTACTCCGCCGTTTCAGTAAGGGAAATTGACACCCCGGGGATTCTAATCCCTGAGGGGGGGGGGGTGTTTTTTCCAACATTCTAGTGGGAGGATGAATGACTGACTACCCCCTTTGGCCCCACTCTCTTCCCTTGGTAGTTACTTGTGCTGATAGGCACATTGGTTAGTTTTCCCCATATATGTGTGTAGAGGGATGTAATGGCTTGTGGTTATTCACACACATATATTCTGTATATAGTATCCTATGGACTACTATAGGTGTAATGTGTATAGGCTATGATGGCTTGAGGATCGTTACTCGGTGTATGGGCTGTAATGGATTGAGGTATAATACCCGACGTATGATACACATTATGCGAGCTGTGGTGGCTCCTAGAAACTACCAGGTTACTTTTGGTTGTGAGGATGGTGTGGTGCTTTTCCCAGGTGTCTGCGATCAAGCCTTTGTGGAGCACGAGGTGCATATTGTGGTGCTTCTCCCAAGTGTCTATAGGCAAGCCTTTTTGGAGAGAGATGCTTAGGACGTGCGACGTTGGGGAAAAGTGGAAAACTAGTGGGGAAGTAGTAGCGGGGTACCCTTGATATTTATTATTATATGATATATTCTTGTATGAGTTACTTGGTGAGAGTATCCATGGCGAGGTTGCGAACTTAGTATACTGGTTTAGGTGATGAGTTATTTTCACTTGTTGTTCACTGTGCTTTAGCATGCTTTATTTACTTTTGCATGAGAGGCTTCAGGGAGGATCCTACTGAGTATACTGTTGTACTCACCCTATGTATATATAAACTATTTCTCAGGTCACTTGGAGCAGGTTGTAGATCAAGCTGGTTTCTACTAGCTTGGAGTTGTAAGAGCTATTCAGGCTTGTGGTTACTGCTGTTTTTTTACTTTCTTTTGGGTACTTGTAGTCTTTCCCTTCCAGTTGTAGTAATTTTTCATTACATTTAATATATGAACATGAGTTTCTTTTATATTCCAATTCTGAGTTAGAGTTGATTGGTGTCTATCTTATCTCTCTCTTTCGCATGTGTTCTCTTAGAGGTTAATGCCTCCTATTTGTGTGTTTATTATACCCTCGGTGCTTGTCGCCAACCCGGGGCCTATTGGAGGTGGGACTCGGGGGTCATTATCTCCCTTATCACATTGCCGGCCCAGGAGGGGTACACTTTGTGGGGATGGGGTCATGACAGAGTGGTATCAGAGGTCTGGTTGAGGGATATGATAGAGTTTGGAGTTTTGCACAGGTGAGGTTACATGGGTTGGTAGGGCAACAATGTCAGTCATGTTTAGCAAGTGAGGTAAACACTGGAGACCGGATGAGACATAGGCGTTTAGGCCCCCCTATGATCTGATGTATGGACCTTTAATTTTATAATGGCTACTAAACAAGGTGATACTGGTTGTAGGGTAGAGACCTAAGAAAGGATCATGCATCATTATTCTTTGTGCCTGTGTTTGAATGGGTAGACCTTGGAGTAGGTTAACCTAAAATGAATTAAAGAAAACAATAAATTAATTAATGTTGTGTATTCCATATTCCAGGCTTAGGAACTCTAATGGTTGTTATTTTACAGGTATGGATCCAGGTCGACGTCCTTGTCAGGTTTGCATAGAAAATATCCAGCAGGCTATTCCAGCAGATCACTGCTGGGTAGAGGTTGACGGCGACGAAACTTAGTGGAAGAAACTCTGAGAGTTTAAGCACCAGAGTCTGCAGAAGTATGAAGGATCCGTTTTAGATGTAGTCACAGAAGACTGGTTAGAGGAGGTCGAGATCAGATTCAGTTCGATTCATGCTCGGAAGGGACGTTGGGTGTCCTTGGTTGTGATGATGCTATGTGGAGCAGCAAGGCAGTGGTGGTTCTTGTTCCTTGGGGATCATGAGGAGTCAAGGATCTCATGGGAGGAGTTATGCGATAGGTTTAGAGTATAGTTTCTTTCATCTACTGCGAAGGCTTCCAGTCACCAGGATATTCTTACCCTTCGACAGGGGAGCTCCAGTGTTCGAGAGTTTGGAATACGTTTCTGGAACCTTTTACGATATGATTCGGACCTGTTACCAGATGAGGAGGATAGGGTGAGGCATTTCGATGAGGCTTTGCATCTAGAGATCCTGCGCCAGGTCACCCCATTTGTGCTAAAAACATATCTTGAGGTACTGGTGAGGGAAGAGGTTGTCGAGAGGACTTTGTCCAGGACCAGATCATCACGAGAGGGGAATCAGCATGATTCCTCACCAAACAGAGATGTGGTATGGGATTCCTGGTTTTCAGGGAAGAAGAGTTTTCGTTCAGCCGAGGGTAGGTCCCAACCCTTCACATCTTTTTTCTCTAGAGGCAGAAAATATCAGGCCTATGCCAAGGGATCATGTGCTTGTTTTTATTTTGGTGGTCATGGCCATCAACAGCGGGAGTGCCCGTCCTTTCAGAGTGGTCATCATGCACTGGGCACTATGCTCCAGGTTCCTCCATTGAGGCAGTTCCATCCGAGGCAGAAACAACCAGTTGCACCAGCTTTAGATCAGAAGAGGGTAGATGGGGTAGGTAGAGGACATCCCCATGACGCTCCTCATCCTCAGAGAGCAGAGTGCGGCTATGGTGGTGGTTGTCATCAGGGTTAGAGAGGCCGTGGAGGAGGTCATGGTCAGCTTCATGCTCTAGCGTTTCCAGCTCCAGGCGAGCCAGATGTCATTCAAGGTACCCTTTAATTGATTTCTACCTTAGTGTATGCCTTGGTTGATTCAAGAGGGACACACTTCTTCATATCACCTACCCTTGTCCATGCTTTGAGACTTGAGGTAGAGAGGCTTCCAGTGCCCTTGGCGTTGACTATGCCAGTTGGTGGTCGAGCTGACTTGTTTGAAGTATGTAGAGACTGTGAGCTAGTGTTGGGGAAACACCTTTCTTGGGGAGATTTCCTATGTTTACTAATACAACCATATGATGTCATCCTCGACATGGATTGGTTGTATTCAGTGTAGGCTATCGTGGATTGCTTCAGGAAAAAGGTCATCTTCATTGGTGTAGATGGAGATAAAGTGGTGTTTGTTGGTGAGCGAGACCCTCGGATGGGTCATATGCACGTTCCATCCTTATCATCTATGATGGATGAGATGATACTGAGTTCTTAAGAGGTTCAGCAGTTGGCGTTTCCTAGGGCCGTAGAGGAGTACCCTGATGTCCTTCCAGAAGAGGTTGTAGTGTTACCCCTTCGATGAGAGATTGAGTTCGGGATCGAGCTACAACTAGAAGCATCTCCTATATCTATGTCTCCATATAGGATGACCCCTTCTGAGTTATGAGAGCTATGTATAGAGCTTGATGGTCTGTTGCAGTGCGGTTTTGTTCAGCCAAGTGTGTCACCATGGGGTGCACCAGTTTTGTTCATGAAGAAGGCTGACGATAGTTTCCGGTTGTGTGTCGATTATCACCACTTAAACAAAGTGACAATAATGAATCACTATCCTATTCCACGAATTGATGATTTATTCAATCAACTGAAGGGTGCAAGTTGGTTCTTAAAGATTGAATTGCGGTCGAGATATCATCAGATGCATGTGAATGATGAGGATATTCTAAAGACTGCTTTCTATTGTCATCATGGGCATTATGAGTTCATTATAATTCCATTTTGTGTGACAAATGCACCAGATGTATTCATGGGATTGATGAATGCAGTGTTCCATGAGTTCCTAGACAAATTCATGGTAGTTTTCATCGATGAAATCCTTGTGTAATCCACATCTGAAGAGGAGCATGCCGAGCATCTACGAGCCTTTTTGGGATTTCTTTTCCAACATCAGCTGTATGGGAAGTTTTCAAAGTGTGAGTTTCGGGATCGAGAAGTACATTTCTTGGGGCATGTTGTTTCCCAACAAGGAGAAGTTGTGAATCCATCGAAGGTAGAATTAGTTGTGTCTTGGGCAGCCCCTAAGACAATGTCAGAGGTGCGAAGTTTTCTTGGTCTCGCAGGCTACTACAGGAGGTTCATAGCCAATTTCTCACAAGATGGGACTCATTTGACAACTTTGACCAGGAAGGATTAGGCATTCATATGGACTAATCAGTGTCAGGATTCATTCTAGTATCTAAAGGAGTAGTTAGTAAGTGCTCTATTCCTTTACCTTCCAGCGGAGGGAGTCCAATTTGATGTTTTCTGCGATGCTTCACATCTGGGGTTAGGCTGTGTTCTCATGCAGCAGAGGTCAGTTGTTTCTTATCGGTCTCAATAGTTGAGTCCCCATGAATGAAACTATGCCACCCATGATCTTGAGTTGGAAGCCATGGTGTTTTCTCTGAAGTTGTGGAGACATTACCTCATTGGAGAGTGCTTTGTGGTTTTCACTGATCATAAGAGTTTGAAGTATGTTTTTTCTTAGCGTGACTTGAACTTACGACAATGTCAGTGGATGGAGTTCTTACAGGAATACGACTTCGAAATATCATATACACCTGGAAAAGGTAATGTTGTAGCTGATGCGCTGAGCCAAAAGTCATGTAGTGATGCTGTGTGTGAATCCGGTGATTCCTGGAGAGTAATGGAAGAACTGTCAACATTGCATCTTGAAATGGGAGTAGGAATTCCCCAATACATGTGTTGGGGCAACGTGTTTCTTGTTTTGTGCGGTGTTGGGGGAAGTGTGTGTATGAGAAATCCTAAATTATGGGGGTGGGAGGACCTAATCCCTAATTGAGACGCATTAATGTGGATGCGATTAAACCCATGCAGGCGAGTCAGTTCCACCTAAAGCGGACAATATCTCGACATGGGGGAAGGAATTCCCTGAATCATATAATTAGGATAGTGGTTGGATTCCTATTATGACGAGAGCCCTGAGAGGTATCTTGTAGGGTGGTTGTTCGGACCTTTTCCCTTATTATGGGTTGGTTTTTAATTCTCAAGGATGAGAATGTTTTGAGAGGTATCTGATGTAATGGTTCGGACCTCTCTGGTCCATTACTTTGTAAAAATTTGATGTCGTCAAACACGATGCGTGTTATAATAATAATTTTTTATAATAATAATTGATAAGGGTGGTGTGAAAATATTTGGTGTTAATTAGATTAAATGGTTTTAATTTAATCATTGTGAAATAAAAGAAATAAAATTGAATGTATTTAATGAGGGGAGGTGCATGGTTTCTTTTTGATTTATAAAATAATAAATTATGTGTGTAATGGCCAAGGGGAGGCACCACTTTTTGTGGAGTGGGTGAAATATTGGAAAGAGATTGGAGAGAGAGTGTGAGAATTAAATGGGGAAGTAATAATAGAAAAGAAAAGGAAATCAATTAAGGTGAAATGGAGTGAGGCACACCAAATTGGAGAGAGAGTGGTGTGTGGCTTTGGGTATTTGAAATAAATAAATTAAAAATAATAATATAATAATCATGTTATTGTTTTTTTCGATAAAAAACTTTTTCGATCGTAACTTATTCGTGTGACCTCGGTTTTACGAACCGTCAGCGGTAGTGCGACCCTGACTTCGAGACAGAAATTATGAGTCCAATATTGGATGTCTTTTTTAGGTTACTAGATCGGGTACCCGAAGCACTCAGAAAATAATAGATTTAATATTATTATTAAATCTTTGACCCGCCATAACTCCTGCATGCAACGTCCGATTGACTTCTCATCAGTGGCGATGTGATATTGTAATTAATACGATCGATTCAAGTATAATGTGGAATATTAAATTATGTTTTGTGGCTCGAGTCCACGAAATACCCAATAATAATAATAATAATAATATAGGATCTTGCATCCAATATATCTCCCTCATATGGTGTTGGAATGGCGAACCGTCTATGACGTTGCAACCCTTAAATTAAGACGTATGATTCAAAGACCATAAATCCTATATTAATTATTCCTATGCATCAGGATGTTTTTACTCAATCAAACCGCGTGGGTTAATACAATCCTCTTTTAATGGGTAATTAAGCATATCTTAAACCGTCTCCCTATTAAATCTTCAAAAGGGACAATATATCATCCTCTATTGTTCTTCCTCTTTGTTCTCGGATATGGGACGCTAAAACCATTCAATCCTTCCCATAGGAGTTGCACAATCAAAATTTACTCCTCAGATCGGTTCCACTCTATTTTGAAGCAACCAAGCTATATCAATCAATCCTCGATATAAGGTATGTTTTATAGTCGTTCCTTTGGGATCATCTTCTCCTATTTCTCCCACGCATATTAAATCATGTAATCTCCATGCTTCTAATGGGGGTTTTCTTGGGTTTTGGCTAGTTCGGTCATTCTGTGGCATCCTTGGGTAGATGCAGTTGGCGCGAGAGGAGGATCGTGACCTATTGTGTGGATAAAGAACGTCAAGAACTCTTCGAGGTAAGGGATTTGTTTCTTCTCTTTTATTTTACGTGCAACTGTATTGTTAGCATGTTTAATCCCACTAGATGAAAATGGAAT
The DNA here is from genome assembly GCA_963277665.1 of Viscum album. Lineage (NCBI taxonomy): Eukaryota > Viridiplantae > Streptophyta > Magnoliopsida > Santalales > Viscaceae > Viscum > Viscum album. Next base: position 1,897,879,422 of record OY728135.1, on the reverse strand, counting down.
TGACATAATAAATATTTTAACCGAATAAATAAATTGATATCGGTCGTATGCTATTGCCTCATGTTTTTCTAGATAGTGTGATATCTATGCTTTCTCTGTTTAATCTGTTCGTTCTTGATGGAAATTGGTAAAGAATGTAAATTGGGATTAATTGATAATTGTTTGGCTAAAGATAAAGAGGCATGCAAATGAATCTCGGTCTTGCTGTAATTTGATGTTAACCAAATTAGTGTAGTAAGAATGTTTATTTATTTGTGATAATTTACTGGTTAGGTTTCCCAAATTTGGAACCAACGAATAATAAATCGGTTTACCCAAGATGGATTAAAGAACTGATTGTTTGATAATTCTTTAAAGGGTTTTGAGTTACCCTCTTGATTGTTAAAGGGCCAAGAGCCCAATTAAATGTGGTTTTTGTTTTCCTGTTGTTTGTGTTGTGATGTGATCTTGGATGGCTATTGTGATATGTGGGGGTATGGAGGCTTTTGGTTGTAGCATCGGATGATGCCTAGAGTGGCGAGATGCATCAGTTTATGCATGTGGGTGTCGGGGAGGACACCAGGGTTGATGGAATGGGATGGATGTAATTTTTGGTTTCTTTCTGGTCCTTTGGTTGTTGATCTACTTTACTTTTCCCCACTGCTCAAGGAAGCTGGTCTTTCTTACCATTCTCCCAAAAGAGGTGATGACACGTAGGGTATGCCACGTGCTTTTCGTGTTTAGCCTCTCAACGGGGAATGGGTCTACGCTCTTACTATAGGTGGCAAAGACTCGACGGGTAGTACATCTACTCATCGTGTTGAGCCCCTTGTGTTTAGTAGCATATAATTCTTTTCTAGAATGCCTGGGAATATGGAAAAGTAATTCTGTAATGAATATTTGAATAAATGGTGTTAACCCATGGGGATGGAGATGCTGGAATATAATGATGAGGTAGTAATTTTTTAAGGAACAATTGACTTTGGGTGTGATGATAATGAAATTTAATGTGGAATTGTTCATGGTTAATTAATGTTTAAATAATTAATTAACAAACACTGGAACTGATAAGAAGGGAATGAAGTAATCTAATAAAGCTCTTTAAATGGTTGTGTGTTTATAGGATACCTAGTCCTAGAAGTAGCAGCCCGGAGTTAGAGAGACATTAGCTGTAGTTGTGTCTAAGACTAGGTAATGCACATAGTGTGGTTGTGATATATAATATACACTGCACCTTTTGTGTTTCTATACGCTACTCCACCCTGTCAGTATGTAAAACTGACACCCCAGGGATTCTGAGCCCTAGGGGGGTGTTTTCCCCAACATTCCGGTGGGAGGATGAATGACTGAATACCCCCTTTGGGCCCGCTCTCTTCTCTTGGTAGTTACTTGTGCTGATAGGAACATTGGTTAGTTTTCCCCATATATGTGTGTAGAGGGCTGTAATGGTTTGTGGTTATTCACACACATATATTCGGGATATAGTATCCTATGGACTACTATAGGTGTAATGTGTATATGCTGTGATGGCTTGAGGATCCTTACTCGGTGTATGGGTTGTAATGGCTTGAGGTATAATACCCGACACATGATACCCGTTATGCGAGCTGTGGCGGCTCTCGGAAACTACCTGGTTACTTTTGGTTGTGAGGATGGTGTGGTGCTTCTCCCAAGTGTCTGCGGGAAAGCCGTTGTAGAGCACAAGGTGCATATTGTGGTGCTTTGCCCAGGTGTCTATGGGAAAGCCTTTTTGGAGAGAGATGATTAGGACGTGTGACGTTGGGGAAAAGAGGAAAACCAGTGGGGAAGTAGTAGCAGGGTACCCTTGATATTATTTATTATATGATATATTATTGTATTCATTACTTGGTGAGAGTATCCATGGTGAGGTTGGGAACTTAGTATACCTGTTTAGGTGACGAGTTAGTTTCACTTGTTGTTCACTGTGCTGTAGCATGCTTTCTTTACTTTTGCACAAGAGGATTCAGGGAGGATCCTACTGAGTATACCGTTATACTCACCCTATGTACATATAAACTATTTTTCATGTCACTTGGAGCAGGTTGTAGATCAAGCTGGTTTCTACTAGCTTGGAGTTGCAGGAGCTGTTCGGGCTTGTGGTTGCTGCTATTTTTTTACTTTCTTTCGGGTACTTGTAGTCTTTCCCTTCCAGTTGTAGTAATTTTTCATGACATTTCATATATGAACATGGGTTTCTTTTATATTCCAATTCCAAGTTAGATTTTATTAGTGTCTATCTTATCTCTCTCTTCCGCATGTGTTCTCTTAGAGGGTAATGCCTCCCATTTGTGTGTTTATTATACCCTCAATGCTAGTCGCCAACCCTGGGCCTACTGGAGGCGGGACTCAGGGGTCATTATCTCCCTTCTCACATTGACGGCCCATGAGGGGTACACATTGTGGGGAGGGGGTCATGATAATTACCATAAAATATTAATTCCCATAATGACACCTAAAGGTAGTTTTCAATATATATTTATCCTTTACCTACATATGATGATACCTAGACTGAAAATAGATATTTGAGAACTATATATCTCCCTCCATCTAATCCAATATATCATTAATCAATGGGCTATGATAATGTTTCTCTAGTATCATATGGTTCAAGAAATGATAACTAATACACAACTGCATAACACCATATTCATTATTTTGTGAACAAGACCAGATCACCCTAAAGTGGCACACTGGGTTGAATAAAACCTCATTATGGAAGATCATCATTAAGAAATTTTAAATTCTATAACTATAAAGACACCATTATATATAGATACATCCATATAATATAAAAAACTGAATATAAGTCTATCATAAACTCGATTCAATGTTAAGGGGGTATAATTACAACTTCTTCATAAAACAAATCTGGGTAATCCTCTATAACCCTATGAAACACCACTGGATAAACCTATTCCAAAATCAACATTATCTTGGTCATCATAGAAGATACGGAATTGACACAACTATGCCCCATATTATGGACCTCTCACTAATGACCACAATATAATCACTTTCAGTATAGAAGAATATAAACCTACTGCTTAAAAAACCGAAAATGGAATGCCCTAAATACAACCATTTTATGACAAGGATGATATTTTATGATTGTATCTAAAAAAATAGGAAATCTCTGAAAGGATGATATCTCAAAAGCATCGAATCACAATCTATGCATACATCATACATGTTAAGTCAACCTCCAACTAGAGTACTCAATACCAAGGGAGTTGGAACCCTCTCCACCGCAAGTCCTAGAGAATGGAATAAGGTGTGTGATACAAAAGAGTATGTAGATCCTAAATTGAATAAATCATACACACAAGTAGAACATATATAGATGGTACCTTATACAATGATTGTATTATCTGGTACAGGAAACTCTATCACCTAAAAAAACTGTGTCTTTTCCTATAACCTATCAAGCCCTAATGTAGACCACCACTACGACCATGATTTTCTCTTTATCCCTTAGGATGAGGGGTATCACTGGGATATCCTCTACTCACCCTATCTCCTCTCAGCCGATCTAATCCTAAAGCACCATACTACTGCTAGTTCTTTGGTAGATACTATTGTAATGACTATACTTATAGTGGGATTCCATCTCCACACTGACTACCAAGACATTTCAAACCCTCAAAATTATTATGGATATAAAATCTTCATAAAAATAAAAAAAAATGTTTGATATCTCAGTAGAGGTCTAAGAACTTCCAACATCAATGAAATGAGATTAAGGGTGATAAATCGATCTTCTGACTATCTAAAAAATTTATTTAACATGAAACTAATAACATATTCTTATAAATATGATCATAAATGTGCCATGAAAAATATCTCCCATGAATATCCTATCTGTTCCAACATCTTTTAGATAACCTATAACTTCAACAACACCTCATGGATCATTAAAAACATAAATTGGGTGATTGGATGTTATATTTATTGAAAAAACAATACCTCAAAAGTCTTTTCTCTAGCCTCTTTATTTAGAATAAGGCCTAGAGAATTAAAAAATAGGTTCTTTAATTGAATCTCAAACCCCCACATGTTGGTAGTCCCATAGAGAAGAGAAATAATATTCCACCAATGTGTCACCTTCATAGGTAAAGAAATAAATTAATCCAAAAACTAAGTACAAAACTACTCTAATGAAACTTCTGACTATTCACAATCTCCAATGAATAAAACCCACAAATGATGTGTAGCTCCTCTCAATATATCGATATCCAAAGGAATCCTATGCTCATTGTGAGAATAGATTAAACCAAAATAAATCTATACCTCATCCAACCAATCCTTGACATTATTATATGATACAAATACCAAATAATTATTTAGGACCTAAAATTGGAACTAACAATGCATGTTTCCCTAAAAATAATCTTCATTTACCTCATCTATTAGATTATGTACTGTTACATGCTACTAAAATTCACCGGTGAAAGCCTGTCCTGGATTTCATCCTAGATCCATACTTATTAAACAAATTTTTTTAGAAACTCTCTAAACCTAGAATATGCAATACTTAAGATTATTATATTAAGATTCATCCTAATTCCCACTATCTAACTAGTTCAATCATGGGCATAGAAAATCATGATGCATGATCCTTACTTAGGTATCTACCCTGTAATAAACTTCCCTTTCCCTAGTATATTGTTACAACCCATCCCTTGGGGCCCATGCCATGACATACCCCAAGCTCGCCTCCTGAAGGCTAGGGGTTGATGAGTAGTGTTCAAGGCGTCAACCTGCAAGTGGGAGGAATTTTCTTGATTACCTGTATGAATGCACACACAACTATGTCCCAAAAATAGAAAAGTAAACATGCATGACACTAAAAAACCAATGAGTAAAAGTAAAAAATGTAGGTCAAATGGAGCAGAATACAAACCCAAAAAAGTTAAACTGAAAATAGGAAAGTACAAGGAAAATGTTGAAATCTTTCCGTTATAAACCCCACCTGATGGGTAAGTACATAGTAGTTACTAGAATCCATAGAAGTAATCCTATCCTTCCTAGTCTCATTGAGAACCACTGTGTCCTAGGCCACCAAGTCCTCCATCAAGGTGTCAGTCGTCTTCACCAGACACAACACGTGCGGGCGAAAATCGTGCCTGGGTGAGTTACAAAATACACAGTAGAGACCCCAAACAAAAAGGAAATACCAAAAAGAAATCCACAACCAAACCAAAAAGCGTGATCACCACACATGATCATAAATCAAGACAGCTCACACTATGTATATTCTAGAGTAGGAAAGTAAGACCATCAGTTATATCGGTGAACACCGTGGGCTGTTGGATAAATCCTCCTCAATGATTACAACGGGCCTTCCGGGTCACACAAAATCCACTTCCCACTAACCTAGGACTGCTGTGGCACTCAACCCTAATGAGTACCATGAGTATTCCAGTTCACACGGATTCCACTCCCCACTGTGGAAATGTCGGGTCACAAAGAATCCCCTTCCCACCTTGGCCATACTGAGGTACTCCTCCAGTCGAGTACCGTGGGTCTGCCAGGTCACACAGAATCTGCTCCCCACTATGGGCCTACTGGTTCATATAGAAGCCACTTCCCATTAGTCCATAGTATCCGATCCACACATGGTTTCTCATCAGCAGTCATTAGGTCTCATCCAGCTGCATGGTTTCCGTACATTGAATGCTTGATATCAGGAGAAACGATCCCCAAGACATTAATTGAATTTCAAATTCAATTAAATCCTTCATAGATTATCGAAAAAGATCCTCCTTGTCATGAGGGTTCCAATACCACAAACGAAACATCAATCAGATGCCCTATTTGAAATATATTGGTATTTTTCCAAAAAAGGGCTGGTTGGGTCTGGGTCCGGTCTGCCCCGATTGGCCTGACCCGACACCACCCGATCCTACCCGGTCGGGCTGAACGGACATGATCCGGTCAGGCTGACCCGATGCGACCTGGACTGACCCGGTCAGGCTGACCTGACGTGACCCGATCTGACCCGATGCGACCCGGTCAGGCTGACCCAATGTGACCCAGTCCAACCCGGTCAGGCCAACTTGCCATAACCCGGTCTGACCCATTCGGTCCGACCCGACCCAACCTGGTCCTAAACTATCCGACCAATCTGGTCTGGCCTGGACAGGGGTACACCGACCCAACCTGGGTCCGTCAACCTGAGCCGGACGTGGCCCATTGTGTCACGTTTTTGGAACATTGGGCCATGGGTCTGGCCGACGCCCTACCCGGTTCTCCAGGACCGGATGCGGCTAGAAGCTGCGTTTGACTCCCCTCACCCTGCGGGTCATCTGCGAGGCCGCCTTCTCCACCACAGTGAAGCGACCACAACCTACCATTACATAGCCAGCCAACCAGGCTTGTCGAAATTCTCGCATTTGGTCAAGGACCGCAAGTCTCCAAGATCTATAGCCCACATCTGTTGGCCGCTCCACTGATGTGGTCGAGGGGCCATGTCCCTACTGCCTGCCGGTGGCTCCTCCCACTACGTGGCGCCCCAATCTGGTCATGGAAAACAACTCTAGTGCACCGTCGTGGTGTGATGCCAGCTGCCCGTGGCCGATGTTGGTGCCAGCGCGCTAGTTGGGTAGTCCGCGGACCACCATGTCCGCTTTGGTGGTCCATTCTTCACACCGCTTGTGGCTACGACCTCTGGGGAATGCCATCCTTCCTGCAGTGGCCTCAAAGTGCTCTTACTTCCATTTCGAATTGCATGGCCACAAAGAACACACAAGGAGGAGGCACTCAGGCCTTGTTCGTGTTATCCCGTGCCCTCTGTGTTAAGAATTTAAAATAGGGGATTCTTGGGATTATTGTTTTATCAACAAAATAATTTCATCCTACTATAGATAACCCAAGAAAAACACCCTCCCATAAGAACGAATAATATATAGATCAACCTGTTTGTGGGTTGATCCACATTTATTACTTTAGAATAATAATGGAGAAAACTTAAAACAGAACAAACCCCTACCTCGATCGACGTTGAAGCGCTCCACCCTCAGGGATTCAAGCTCCGTTGGCATTCATTGCTTCCCTATCTTGTTCTTCATAAAGAGTCGATGTTGCTAGTGGTCCGGTCAGCATTCATCATTCCTCGTTTGAGGAAATCCTAGCCGTAGGTTCATGAGAGAAAAATCCACAATTTTATTCTCATCTTTCCAACACGTTAACCCATTAAAAGAAATAAAAACTTCGCATCATTTTTGTTACGCTGCGACATCACGTCATTAAGCTTTACTTAATGCATTGTTATGCTGCACAAAAATGAGCCATTAATGTGATTCATTTAATGCGCCTCATCGCCACACCGCATCACCATCTTCCATTTCTCAATGTTGAGGGAAGAAAAATAAAATATCTTTTTGAGTTCTTTTATTATTTTCCGAAAATTTTTAAAACTAACTTTTTCGTCCGACCCTTACCGATGAATGTTAGGTCCTTTATAGGAAAATTCCAACGTTTCAAGTTCAACAGTTCCATCATATTTTTGATCCAATCACTGGTTTTAAAGTTATAAAATCCTATTTGCATGTTTACTTAAATGAACTAAAAAAAGTTCAAAATTCTGTTTCGGGCTGACCGGGCCTCAAAATCATGTTCCATTAGAGCATGTGTTCTTGAAATAATTCCATATAATTTTAAAAAAATTAACATGGAAATTATTGGATATTAAATTCTCCCACCTTAGGGATTTAAGTTCCCAAAATCCAAAACAAAGGATAATCAAACAAATGGGGTACTGAGCATGAATATGAGCCTCCCACTCCTATGTGCTCTCTTTCATATTCCTATGCATCCACCAAACACATAAAAGAGTAATTGGCCATCCACAAAGGAAACACTCCTGTCAATCCTCTATCTCTACCAGGAACTATGCAAATCTCATCCCATTGTCAATGTACAGCTCACCCCAGTCGATAACGTGCGATGGATCATGCATGTACCTCCTCAACTGTGACATGTGAAAAACATTGTGCACCCGGTGCATCTATGGGTGAAGAGTTATGTGGTACACCACCTCGCAAACTATGATGAAGATCTGGAAAGGTGTGATGAACCTCATAGATAACTTTCACCCCAACCAAATATATACAATCCCCATCAGGGTGATACCTGAAGAGAAACATGGTCTACCTCCTCAAACTCCAAGGGTCTATGTCTCCTATCATCATATGATTTATGTCTGCTCTGTGTAGTCTTAATACACTCCTGGATGATCTGCACCATCTCAGTGGTAGCCCATACAAACTTCGGACCCATGAGTCCTGACTCACATGGATCTGTCTAGCATAGAGGTGATCTTCATTGCTACCCGTACAAGGCCTGAAACGGTTCCATGTTGATGGTGGAGTGATAGCTATTATTTTATGAAAACTCCACCAGTGGTAGGTGTTCCTCACAAGTATGAACAAAATCAAGGATGCAAACACAAAGTATATCCTCCAAGGTCTGTATGGTCTGCTCCGTCTGACCATTAGTCTATGGGTGAAAAGATATCCTCAAGTGTAGATGAGTCATTAACACCTCCTATAATCTCTTCCAAAATCGTGATGTAAAGTGTGCATCATGGTCTGAGACGATTGTCGAAGGAACCCCATGTATCTGCACTAACTCTTAGACATAGAGGCGTCCCAAGCCCTCTACTGATCCTTACTCTAAGATGTGTAGGAATGTGATGACTTGGAGAGGTTTTCAACAACACCCAAATAGAATTGTGGCCCCTGGACGTTCGTGGTAACCCCATCACGATGTCCATGGAGATACCACCCCACTTCCATTCCGGTGCCTAAAGTGGTTGTGCCAAGACTACTGGGACCTAATTCTCGACCTTCACTTGCTGACAAGGGTGGAATTGTGAAATGAACTCTAACACTACATTCTTCATCCTTGTCCACGAGTACTAATGTCGGAGGTCCTAGTACATCTTCACCACAACAGGATGTACTGCCAAAGGGGACATATGGAACTCCCTCAACACCTCCTCCGTAACGTCATTGGTACTGAGGTGCATCCTTTGAAAAGTATGATGTGATCCCCACCTATAAAAAATACATCAAGAGATTATCATGAGGATAAATGAGTGCGTTAGGCCTCACAGTCAACATACACAAGATGTGCCTCCCTAAATCACTGTAAGAGTGGGGGAGTGGCAGTCATTGACTGAAGGTATGCTGCTCCATCTCCATCCATGAAGATGTACAATCCATCGTTGCTATCTCAAGTTCAGGTTCTTCTGTGAGAAGATATACCTAAGACTATCATGGTCAGAGTAGATGGTAAAACACTCACCCATCAAGTAGTGATGCCACATCTTCAAGGAGAAGAGTACTGCTACTAACTTTAGGTCATGGTTCGCGTAGTTCTGCTCATTCTGCCTCAACTGCCTTGATCCGTAGGCAATCACTACTCACTCCTACATCATGAAACAACCCATTATAGTTCCTAATGATTCACAAAAGACTACATACCCAACAACCTCTTCTAGTAGTTTCAAGATGGGTACAATCGTCAGTGTTCGCCTCAACTCCAGGAAACTTTGCTGGTACTTATTTTTCCACACGAAGGGTTGTCCCTTCTGTTTCAAGGAAGATAAGGGTTCTGATACTCTGGAAAATTTGGTCATTAACCCATGGTAGTATCTAGCCAACCCCAAGAAACTCTGCACCTTTTTAACACTCCTGGGTGGCTCCCAATCAAGCACTACCTCTATCTTCACCAGATCCACTGAAACTCCAGCCTCTAAGATGAAGTGTCCCATATTGTAGACCTCCTGAATCAAGAACTGACACTTAGAAAGCTTACCTTAAATCTAGTGCTCTCAGAGTGTATCTAGGACTATCCGTTGGTTTGTAGCGTGCTCCTCCTCCGACGCCGAGTACACCAAGATGTCATCAATGAATTACACCACAAAATAATCAAGGTATGGCTGGAAGATCATGTTTATGAGTCCCATGAACACTTATGGGGAATTGGTCATGATGAATGGCATCACCAAAAACTCATAGTGGCCATATTGGAATCTAAAATCTATCTTCGGTACATACTCATCCCATATCTGAAGCTGATGATAGACTAATATGAGGTTGATCTTCAAGAACCATCTCACTCCCTTCAACAAGTCAAAGTGGTCATCAATCCTTAGAAGTGGATACTTTTTCTTCATGGTCACTTGGTTCAGGTGCCAGAAGTCCATGAATAGACTTAATATCCCATCTTCCTTCTTGGAAAACAACAATAAGGCTACCCATGGTGAAACACTGGGCGTCACAAAGCCCTTCTCCGGCAAGTCCTCCAACTATACCCTCAATTCATGAATCTTCATGGGAACCATCCAAAGTGACGGTGTGAATATTAGATCCATCCCCAAGTATATATTTATGAATACATATACCTCCCTACTAGGAGGTAGTCCCAGAAAATCCTCAAGAAAGGCATCCTCCTACTCATCCAACACTATAGTAAATCTTGGAATCCTCTCCTACACTGCACCGAGGGTGAGGCTAGCCAACTGGTGAGTGATTGGCTGTACCCTCCTCTGAGAAAGTCCATCCTATTTTACAAAAGTTTCCTTCTTTCCAATGAAGGAAAACCTAGTCCCATACTCACAGAAACACCACAATTTGCGCCTAATACGACAGATATGATCATGGATTGTAGATAGCCAATCCATACCCAAGATGGCGTTGTAAGGACTCGACACTACTACTAGAAGATCCCAGCTGAAGCTATCACCTCCTAGAGTAAGCTCACATTACCGACACCGGTGTGTAATCATCGAATACCATCCCATAGAAGTCTCTAATCATAAGGATCAGGCCAAATACTCCACCAGAATCTCCGAGCCTTGAATGAGGTCCATGGAAAGGAAAAAGTTACTGGAACCCGTGTCTATAAGAACTGCAGATATGGTGGATAAGTCACAAACCATACCACTAATCATCTTTGGAGTGCCTTAGTCATAGGACTCCATCTCCTAAAGCTGGTCTCACCCATTTTTGTCAGCTCCCTAAGCCCATGGTGTAACAATTTGGGGTGGTGGTGGTAGCACCTCGAACCGTCGTGCACTGCCTACCGCTCAACCTACTCCCCTACCACGTCTGCCTCCCTACACAACTCCTCGCTCGAACCTCTACCTCTACCTTGGAAGTCCCTTGACCGTATGATGGTCGTCTATGCGGTAGGTTGGGCAGTCACGATCCATGTATCCCTGTCCACCGTATGTGACACACAACCGAGTTCTATACTAACTCCCTCTACTCTAGGATCCCTGAACTACCAACCCTGAGTCCTGATGCCATCCCTTTAAAGATATGACCCGATTGGGTCCCATCATCTGCTACCTTCAACTCAACACTAAAGACTCTGCCACTTGAGGTCTGATGATGGATCCCGCTATCGGTACCTGCTCTGTTAGGAAGATCTACACAAGAAGGGCTCGCTCTAGCAATCCATCCTGCGTGGGGATGCTGAGAGACACCATAGATGCCATGATCTCCCATAGGAGTCCTTACTCAACGGTTTGGGACCTAAAGAAAGTGTCTCACACCATGTCCGTGGAGTAGATAGAGATAGGTCTGTAAAACTCAAAAAGTACTTAGCCACTGGTATGCTGCCCTACTGTAGGTGAAGCAACTCATGTATGCACACAAAGCACAAGGTCACAGGGAAGAACCCTTCTCGGAAAAGCCACTCGATGTCTATCCAGGCGATGGTTGCCTCATCATGCATCTGGATGGTCAAGATGCACTATCTTTCAACCGATACCTACAGAAGGCTCGTGACCAAGATCACCATCTGGAAAGCGGTGTCCACACCAAGCGAAATACCAACATCACTACCTCCAATTAGTCCTCAATGACCTAAGGATCTATCTCTCCCCTGAATCTAGGAGGCCTCTATCTCTGAAACTCATGCAAGGAACGGAGTCTGTGTACATCCTCTACCAGTAAAACCAACCTTAACTAGTAATCAACAGGTGATGGAAACACTGGTGCACCAACTGGTGATGCCATCTCTAGAACTGGTCTCTAAAACGACGCCTCATCACTAGACGAGCTATCCACACAATGACTTATCAGAAGCCTAGATGGTTGTCTGCATGAAACCAACTTGATGTAAATCAAGAAGTACCATATTCAGAAAATTATACCTAGTGATATGGATCTTATTCAATAATATCATAAGGAGACACTTATGCAACCAGTGTTTTCGTGTATAGTGTTGAAAAGAAGAATTTAGGGTCCTGGTGTATGGATACGTCAGTCAGCGCACCAACACTAGACTCCTCAAATCTGAAATTCAAACTCAAAACATTCAACACTATTTCCCCAAAAAAAACTAATGAACTCTCGATATTTGAGGTAGAACCAACCACCTTTGATACCACTTTGTCACGACCCATACCCCGGGGCCCATACCATTACATACCCCAGGACCGCATCCCAAAGTCCAAGGGTTGAAGACTAGCACCGAAGGTTTCAACCTGCAAGTGGGATGTATTTTATTGAGTACCTGTACACATGAATACACAACCATGTCCCAAAACCAGAAAAGTAAAAATTAATGTGATTAAACAATAACTGAGTAAAAGTAATGATTATAGGTCAAATGGACCAGAATACAAACTGAAAAAAGATAAATTGAAAATAGGAAAGTAAAAGGAAAATATTGAAAGCCTCTACTGGAAACCCCACATAATGGGTAAGTACATAGTAGCTTATGGAAGCTGAAGAAGTATGACCTACCTACCTTGTCTCACTGGGAACCATCAGGTCTTGGGCCACCAAGTCCTCCGTCAAGGTGGAGATCGTCTGCACCAGATACAACATGTGCAGGCGAAGCCTGTGCATGGGTGAGAAAGAAAATACTCTATAGGGAACCAAAAAAAAAATAAAGAAATACCACAAAGAAATCCACAACCAAACCACAAATCATGATCACCACGCATGATCACAAAGAAATATAGCTCACACCTGGTATATTCTAGAGTAGGAAAGTAAGTCCATTAGTCATATTTTCGAACACCATGAGCTACTGGAGAACTCTTATTCAATGAGTATAGTGGGCCTATTGGGTCACACAAAAACCACTTCCCACTAACCTAGGACCATTTTGGTACTCATCCCTGATGAGTACGATGGGTATGCTAAGTTACACAGAAGTCGTTCCCCACCTGGGCATGCCATGTCACATAGAAGTCACATCCCATACTAGCCATACTGAGGTACTCCTCCAGTTGAGTAACGTGGGTGTTACGGGTAACACAAAATCCACTCCACACTGTGGGACTTTCAGTTCACATAGAAGCCACTTCCCATTGGTCCATAATATGAAATCCACATAGGGTTGCTCATCAGCAGTCTCCAGGTCTCAGCTAGCCGCAGGTTTCCATACGTAGCATGTTTGATCTCAGGAGAACCGCTCCCCAAGCCATTTGTTGAATTTAAACTTCCATAAAATCCTCCATAGATTAGGGAAGAGGGTCCTCCTCGTTGCGAGGGTTCCAATGTCACAAAAAACTTGTCAATCAGACCCCCGGTTTGAAATATATTGTTATTTTTCCAAAAAAGGGCCGATTGGGTCCAGGTCTGGTCCGACCTGACCTGGACAGGGGTCTAATGACCCGACCCGACCCAGACTAGGCCCGACCTGGGTCCAGACTTTTGGGACATGGGTCTAGCCCATTGGGTCGCAGGTCTTGCCGATTGGACCATAGGACCCACCCGTGCCCTTCCCGGTTCACCAAAGGCGAACCAGTTTTGCTTAGTCGGGACACGGTTAGAAGCCACGTCTCATTCCCCTCACCCCAAGGGTTGTCTGCAGGGCCACCTTCTCTACTACAGTCATGTGACTACAACCTGCCGCTATGCAACTGGCCAAAATTCCCACATGTAGTCAAGGACCGCGTGCCCCCGAGATCCACATCCCGTGGCTGTGGGCCACTCCACCAATGCGACCAAGGGGCCATGTCCCTACTGCCAGCCACCAACCCAACCAGTGGCTCCTCCCACTACACTGTAGCCTGATCCGGTCACTACAGCTAGCTTCAGTGTGGTTCCACCTGCCTACGACTACTGGTGCACCAACTGGGTACTCTGCGGACCACTGGGTCCGCTCCGGTGGTCCGTTCTTTGCGCCTCTTGTGACTATAGACTTCGGGGAATACCCTCCTTTCTAAAATGGTCTAAAAGTCCTCTTGCCACAATTTTGAATGCTCATCCATGAAGAACACACAAGGTGGAGGGGATCGGGACCTGTTCATTTTGGCCCACGCCCTCCACGTTAGGAATTTAAAATAGGGGAGGATTGAGATTACAGTTTTATCAACAAAATAATTTCATCCCGCTATAGTAAACCCATGAAGAACACCCTCCAACAAGAACGAGAAATCTGTGGATCAAATTTTTTGTGGGTTGATCCACATTCATCATTTTAGAATAATAATAGAGAAAACTTAAAAAACCAAACCAATACCTTAATCGACGTTTTATGTAGAAGTGCTCTGCCATCGAGGATTCAAGCTCTGTTGGCGTTCGTCGCTTCCCTGTCCCGTTCTTTGTAAAGCGTCGATGTGTCTAGTGATCCTGCCAGTGTTAGTCATTCATCGTTAGAGGGAATAATTTCTATAGGTTCATCATTGAAAAAACCAACCTTTGATTCTCAACACTCCAACACATTAATCCATTAAAAGAAAACATGTCGTAGTGTTTCTGTTACGTTGCGACGTCGCATCTTTACCCTTCAATTAATGCGTTGTTATGCCGCACAAAAATGATCCATTAATGAGCTTCATTTAATGCACCTCATCACCACACTACAACACCATTTTCCATCACTCAATGGTGAGAGAAGAAAAATAAAATAACATTTTAAGTTATTTTATTTTTTTCTAAAATGTATGGAAACTAACTTTTCCGTCCGACCCTTGCCGGTCTAAGTTAGGTCCTTTCTAGGAAAATCCTAGCGTTCCGAGTTCAATGGTGACCTTTTATTTTTGATCCATGAACCAGTTTAAAATTTATGAAAGCTCTCTTTCACGTTTACCTAAACAAACAAAAAAAGTTTAAAATTCTGTTTCGGGCTCACCAGGCATTGGAATTACGTGCCGTTAGAGCGCGTTGTCTCACAACAATTTCATATAATTTAAAAAAATCACATCAAAATTCTTGGATATTAGATATATTTAATAAACTTAATATCCTAGAATTATATCATTTTAGGTGTTAATCACCTATATACTATGCCTTATCCATTTCTTATATCATATACTAAGTACAATTGATACAATTTCCATACCAACCCATAAAATACTCAATAGTTCCTATCTCTATTCTACATCATATATCTCAACCAAAAACCTTGATACAACTTTTTCATGACTCCCCCTAACCCTCTTGGGATAAAAGTGAAGATTTAAGTGGCCCATAAAGACCATATCCTATTGTATATAGGTTGGCGATTGTAAGGAACCATCCTTAAACATTGCAAAATATTAAGTTTCAATTCAAGAATTCATTTTATTATATTTTAGGATCTTTACAGTTTATTGTCATAGAGAATTAGTACATAACACTTACATACATAAATATTACATCACAAAGTTGACACTTACACTTAGTATCCATTTTCCCACAAAACAAAACTTTTATGATATAAAACGTTTTCTTTTCACAGAATATCTTCACAATTTTTATCTAGACCTCATTATTTTCCCTACCCATCCTCAAAACCAAATGATTTTTTAAAAACATGGGAATGAGAAAAATAATATAAATATGGTACATATAAAAAGAAATAAATAATTCTGTTAGTCCATAAATTCATATATAAGTTTTATTTTTTGAAAATTAAATTTTGGGATAAAAACAAACATTTTATTACCCAAGAAACCAACTTTTTTGCCCAAATAGTTTCATAAAAAAATTATAATAAATCATAATAATAAAATAAAACTCATAATGGTTCCTTTGTAATTATGAAAGACTAATGATTTTTTTTTTCAAAAAAATATATACTTTTCACCATTTAAAAGTAGCATATACTTTCTTATAATCATATCCTCATATGTAATCACATGAGAGTATGACATAAATAAAACAATATCATAAGACCATGTTAACATAGGAAATGTGGTAAAAACACAAAAAAATGAAATATGAATAAGTAAATGATAACTTACAATACAAAATTACATTGATGAAAGAGTATTATAGTGGATTAGGTTTACTCTGTAATTTAATATATTGGATCACTATCTCGGTGCACCCATAATAACATGTTAATTATTATGTTTTCAAAAAAAAAAAGGAAATAAATAATAAGTCATAAATATAAAAATTATCCCTATAAATAAAATGGGTTGCATAATGATGCCTCATATAATGACCAAAAGATATTTCTTAAATAATTAATTAGAGAAATGATCATAAGACATGTATTAATCCGTAAAAGGAATGGAGAATAATCTAGATATATTTGTGAGATACATATACACAAAGTTTAGAAGTATTCCATAACATTAAAGTGGAAGATAAAGTGATTTTGAGAGATAATGGTCACAACCTATAAAAAATAGTTGTTTATAGAAATCCCTTATATCCATAAGAAAAACATTTCTAGATATCAAAATAACCATTCCATTTTAAACCCGTTTTAAAGATAATTAGTTCCAAAGGAAATAGGGTTTTTATTTTAATAAATTATGTAAGATTATAAATAAATAAAAATATAAAATAATGGATGTGGTAGAATAAAAACCCATTGACACCGTAAAGGATAAAATAAAACATTCCTTTGGTCTTTTGTAAAGAAAGTCAAAACATTATATATAAAAAACCAAAAAATATTCCTTTTAAAAACATTTAAAAGAAAGGGAAAAGAAACATAAAATTTACATTATAAAAAATTTATTTATATATAAATATATTAATAAAATAATTATATCAACATGGACATGGAAGATAAATATTTATAAAAAAAATCTCTAAAACCTTTAAAATGAGGTTTTTAAAGTAAAGTGTCCCTTACATAAAAAGATAAAATTATTAGTTTTTAAAAACATTAAAAATAAAGTAAAACTATGGTAAAAATGAAATTTGGAATCCTTTTAATCATAAATTAAAATTTTCTTGAAACATTTATAAGAACATGTATATGTAAGAAAAATAGTTTGAAGAGAAACTTTAAAAGATGGGGTTTAAAGGAAAGTCCTTTAACTTGAGTTTGACCAGTCACTTATGTTCTTTATCTTTATAAATAATAAATTTATGTTAATTATTTAATTTATTAAGAATATTTTTCAATTTTATTATCCCTTTTTATTTTATTTATTATCATTTTATATTCAATTACTTAACTATTTAATTTCATGTCAGATGTTTTGATAATATTTGTCTCATAAGTCCAAAATGAATTCGGCAGGTTGAATATGTAAAATGAGTTAATTATTTCAACATTTATAGAATAATAATAATTTCATAATTATCATTTTATAAATTAGATACACTTTAAAAAAATCCATGAATTATGGTTACAAAATATGAACTACTTTACATTCTTAGAGACAGTAGGCCATACATGCGCATGAGTAAAGTTTCTATTTATCAACGATCATGTTGGAAAGAAGGTAAGTGTTATTTTATTTTTAAATAATGATATTTATATCATAAATATCATATTATTTATTTAAATAAACTTATATAAACCATTCATGTGATGTAGTAATGAAAAACAAATCACACCACCTTATGGAGGCAGTAATATAGACGTAAGTACAAACGACGTTATCATCTTTAAATGAATTGAATGGAATGAAAATATATGATATATTAATTTTAAAAAACTATAAATATGTCTTGGAAATAATATAAATTCATTAAATTCATCATCATAAATATAAATTATAGGCGCTGATGGAAAACAAATTACATCAGTTCACGAGGTGGTAGTCCACCGTACACACAAACGATGGTTTCATTTCCCATTTGATGGAAGTGGAGATAAATATAAGTTATAAAATTAACATAATAAAATATAATTATATGTTAGATATTGATTATATTTTATCATCATAGCTTAATAATATTTTAAGGTGGTATAAGAATAAATAACATAAAAATGATCGATTGAGAACAATACCACTTCTTTAGACAACCTCTTTAGGATTCCTCAAAAATACTTCCTAAGATGGTTTTATAATCAAACTAAGGTCTATAAAAAATGTTAATGTAATTAATAAAGGTATTTTTCAGGGATTTAATTAACTAAAAGGATTATTAATTGTGAACAAAATAGGATAGTAGATTCCCTTTTATAAGAGAGGGGAGAGACACTCTTTAAATTTCTAAAATTATTAAATTAATATAAATTAATTTTCAAGTAAAATAGGATTAAAAATGATATAATTTTAAAATATGATGGTTCTAGGTTGATACAATATCATCCAATAAAATTTTAACAAGTTTATGTTATGTTTTTATCTATATCTCTTTGTTTTAACATGCGTTAACCCCTTTTGACAATTATCGAGATAATAACGTTTTTACTCTTTAGGGGTAAATATAATTTATATAAAAGGAAATTATAAAATAAATGTAGAATTATAGATATTTTAAATAATATAATAATACATTGGCTGAGTATTGGATTTTTAGGAATTATAAATCTTTTAATAAAATATTATTCATTATAAAATATCATTAATGTCATTTTGGGAACTATTCATTTAATTTGAATTTGAAAAGAGAATAAAAAATGGAATTAAAATATAATCATTAAAAATATTAATAAATGTTATATTTATATAAATAAATCATGTTACATAATAATTCCTTTAATTTATATTAATTTTAATAAATTTAAAAACATTTATTTTTTTCACTCTCAAATGAATAAATATTGTGTTATCATTGCATAAAAATTTAAGGTAATTATTTTATTAATAAAAATTATAAAAAAATTAACATGATAAAAAATTATTTTTATTTCAAATGGAAATTTATAACCAAACATAAGTTTTTTTACCCCTGTCACAAAATATTATCGTTATCAATGGAAATAAAGTTACATTTTTTGTCTTTATCTTTTACTAAAATATTATAAAGGTAAAAATCAATGAAATATGGAAGTAAGTGGATATATATCCAAGAATTTTATGACCATGTACAAACTCAAATCATAAAACAGGATAAATAAAAGTGTTAGGGAGAATTTTTAGTCCTTATTATATTATTTTTAACCTTAATTGTCTGATTTACCCTTACCGTGGTGATAATTATTTACCATAGTTATTATTAACAATGAAAAAGAGGGACTATTTAAAAATTATAATCTATTGATTAAAAATATTTAATCCATTTTTAAAGATTCAATTTATATAATTGGAACAATTTAATTTAAAATTAGACCCGCAAGATGCGATGAAAAACGGTTTTTCACAAAAATGCCTTTTAGGTATAAAATGTTTTGATATAATATCCAAGTATAACATTTGTTCCAAAGACCATAATTATATTATTTTTAATAAAAAGGAATTAATATATTTCTTCAAATAATCCAAAATATAATTTTACTTTTTAAATAGTTGAAAATAAAATAGAGTTTTCAATAAAATACAATATTTTTTCAGTATTAACTGAAAAATGAATTTTTTCAAAAAAACCTCGAAATTTCACATAATATAATTTTGATATACTGATTTAAAAAATTATTTAATTCTATCATATTTTTTTAATAATTTCTATAATTTAATTATAATATTTTCTCACAAAAAGTAATAAAAACTATTTTTGAAGAAAATGTGTTTATGATAAATAAAAGAACTTTACTAAAAATTTAGTGATTATTTACTAAGAATTTATTAATTGATTTATATTTAGAAGGTACTTTATATATATTTCATAAATCAGTTAATACTATTCAAAATTCCCCATTTAATGGCTATCTTATAACAATTATATTTAAATAATAATATTTCATGGTTAATTTAGGATCGATGTTGTGTGTCATATACAAAATAAAAATAGTTTTATTTTTTAAAATATCAAGGTGCTACATTGTTCCCCAGTAAATAATTTACTTCCTTGAAATTTTAACTAAGGATTGATAAAAAAGGGGTTGACATATGAAAATACCTTTATTGAAGTCCCACTTCATAAAAAGGGTTAATAAAATATCCCTTTGAAAATAGGAAAAATGAAATATGTCGGTCATCATATAACATGGTTTTATAATAGTATAACATTAGTGGGAATTGAAAGTATGGAAATGGGAAAAATATAATATCCAAATAATTTTGGATAAGGATATAGATCATTTATCATAAGAAAGTGAATTATCAAGATAATGTTAACAACTATAAAATCATAAACCGATGATGTGTGAAAAAGATCATCGATTCATCAGAAATGAAGGTAATTAGATATTTTTTTTGTTTCACGATCCTTTTCAAAGATTTGAGAAATTATTTTACCATGTATATGAAGAACATAATGTTACTTGATAAGTATAATTTTATCCTTCAATCAATTTTCACTAGAATATCATCTTTTTCTCCAAATGATGAGTATTCAAGAATATTTTTTATTCCCAAAGCACTAAAATCAACTTCTAATGGATAATATAATCCAGAATATGATAAGAAGATATTCCTAATATATTTAGACATTAACCAAAAACCAAAATGGTTATCATAATATAATTCTCAAAATGAATAAACCATCATATGAAAAAATACAATATTCACTACAAAAGCATCAACAATAACACCCGATTTTTAACTTAGATCATTTGATAAATAACTAAACTTAAAATTATTCAAATTATTATAGTCTAAGATTGAAACCCAAATATTATAATGATTTTATCACATACTCTTCAATGATAAATTTAATATTTATCTCTAAATTACATCAATCACTCTTAATGTCTCATACAAAAAATGTATATGCCCTAATTGTATAATCTAAAAGATATGATAATCATTTCCATTAATAACCTGAATAAACATAAAGTCACATTAAAATAATATATTATTCTAAAATAAAATTAAACCTTTATTCTTAAAATAAAATTCCATAATGTTATGTTTTTTTAATTATGTAAGGTTCCCAATATAGTGAAAATTTTCAAGAACAATCTTAATCACCAAATCACTTTTCAATCCCATGGTTATCTATAAGATGAAACATATGTTCGAAAAATAAAATTAATATTTATCTTTCACATAATTTTTAAATAATAAATCTCACACTAACCAAGACATTACATAGGTCAGTGGTAGGCATTTCACCCTTGTTGCCTTTTGGTTGTGGGTCCAAGCCCTACGGCCTTGCCAGATGTGACATATTTTCCTTTTTTTACTAAAAATATATTAATATAATTATTATAATGTACCTATAAATATAATGAACATCCTTTAAAATAACATTAATCATCAAATATCATATAAACCCATAAGGTCATCAATATCTTTAAACTTATGAAAATAACATTCTTCATCAAATAATAATTCATGTTGAACCTAAGGGTTTTATATACCTCAAAACAATAAAAATTATCTCAAAATGTCATTAAAAAAATTAAAAATCCATCACATAAAACCTAAAAAATGGTTTTTAGTAATTGGAACTTATGATAAACCTTAAAGACATAAACCCATGATGGTATCCATAACTCTTAAGTTAACCACACAAGAAGACATGTCAATCTCCAAAGTTATCTAAACCTTTCCTATGATACCAATTGTTAATACCCAACCTTAAAAAAAATATTATTTATTTTTAAATCATGTATTCATTTTATTAAATTTTATGATCTTTATGGTTTATAGTTTTAGATAATTTTGTCATCACTAGCCCTCATAGGTGACTGGGGTGGTAGCGGGGCTGGGGTATGGGGCTCCGGTCGTGGGGTCGAGTCCCCTGACCATTTTCTTGAAGATTATGTAATAATTTAGCCCATATTTTAATTATTCTATAATCATTACATAAATAAATATTTCATCACAATGTATAAACTTCTACTTAGTATTCATTTTTTACAGAAAACAAAAATTTTATTATATAACAAGTTTTCTTTTCTTGAAATATCTTGAAAATTTTCATATTAACCTCATCCCTGTCCCTAAGCATCCTTAAAACCCTATAGAGAAAATTTTAAAATGTGGTATGAGATCAAAAATCTAAATAAGGTACATATAAAAAGAAATAAAGAGTCCAACAAGTTTATAAATAGTTATACTAGTTTTTCTTCAAAAATTAAACTTTGGGATAAAAATAATCATTTTATTACCTATGCAATAAACTTTTCCACCTAAATATTTTCATAACAATTTAATAATAAATATTAATGAAAAAAACTAATAAATATTTCTTTTTAATCATGAATTTTTTTGGAATTATTTTTCAAAAAAATATATACATTTCACCCTTGAAAAGTAGAATATAATTTCTTATAAACATAAACTCATGAGTAATCAGATGCAATCATAACATAATGAACATGGTATCATAATATCATGGAAACATAAGAAACATGGTAGTAAAAAAAACATAAAATAATCATAAGTCAAGGATAACTTCCTAGAAATCATCACATGGCGGAAAAAGACCCAAAGTGGATTAAATTTACTACATAATCCCATACATATCTTCTCATGATACAAAATATTTACCCAATGTATTAGATATCTATTTGAGTGCATCCATCATAAAATTTTAATGATTATGTGTGCCAGAAAAATATAAATAAATCATAAAGAATAAACATAATAATTACCCATGGAATGAAAATGGATTACATAATCTTGCCTCATATCACGAGAAAAAGTGATTTCTTAAAGAAGGAATTTGAGAATTAACCATACAAAATATATTACCACATTAAAGGAAGGGAGAATAAGATAGTTATATATGCGAGAGACATATATATTGAATTTAAAATAAATCCAAAATATAAAATAGAGATAGAAGTGAGTTAGAGAGAGAATTGACATAATCCAAATAGAAGTGTGGTTTATAGAGGTCCCTTACAACCATAAACACAACATTTTTAGATATAAAAATACCCATTCCATTTTAAACTATTTTTGAAAATACTTATAAAAAATGGAACGAAGATTTTTATTTTAATAAAACAAATAATATTATAAAGAAAGTCCAATATAAAATAATGGTTATGGCAGTGGGGAAATCTGTTGATTCCATAGATGTTAAAATAATATATTACTTTTGTCTTTTGTAAATAAATTCAAAACATTTCATATAAAACATGTAAAATATTCTTTATGAAAACCATTGAAATAAATTTAAAATATAAATATAATTTAATTTATCATTCATTTATTTATACTTAATTAAATTAATAAAATAATTTTTAGAATATGGACACTGATGAGAAATATTTAGATAAATAACCATTAAAACCTTCAAAACAAGGTTTTTAAAGTTAAGAGTCCCTTATGTAAAACCTTAAAAATATTCCTTCTTAATTGTATATAAAGTAAAATATGGTAAATAATTAAATTTAGTTTCCATTGGAGAATAAATTAAAATTTTGTTAAAAAATTTAGAAAAACATGGATATGGAAGAAAAATAGTTGGATGAGAAACTTTAAAATATGATTTTAAAATAATGTCCTTTACATTGAGTTCAAATCATCACATACATTCTCTATCATCTTGAATAATAAAATTATGTTAATTATTTACTTATTTAAAAACAATTTTAAAATTTACTATCCCTTTTATTTTATTTGTTATCATATTATATTCAATTACTTAATCATTTTAGTTCATGTCAGAGTTTTGATGTTATTCGGCTCAAAAGTACAAAATGAATTTAGCAGGTTGACAGTGGAAAATTTGGTCATTATTTAATCATATAAATAATAATAATATTTAAATAATTATAATTTTTATACATCAATTATAATTTAAAAAAACTATGAAATATGGTTATGAAAAATGAACTATGTTACATTTCTGGAGACAGTAGGCTGTACGTACACATGAGTAACATTTCCATTTTTTAATGATCAGGATAAAAAGAATATAATTGATATTTTATATTTAAAACATGATAATTCTATCATAAATATCACATTATTTATTTAAATTAACTTATATATACCATCCATGTGATGTGGTAATGAAAAAAAAATCATACTACTTCAAGGAGGTGGTAATCCACACATATGTACAAACGACGTTATCATATTTAAATGAATTAAAGGGTATATATATATATATGATATATTAATTTTAAATAATTATTAATATTTCATGAATATCATATATATATAAATTAAATCTATAATCATAAATATCAATGAGTGGTGATGATGGAAAATTAATTACATCGGTTTGCGAGGCAGTGGTCCACTGTGCACTCAAATAATGGTTTCATTTCTGATTTGATGGAAGAGAAGATGGATGTAGTTTATTCTATTTATATAATATCATATAATTATATGGTATATAATTATTTAATTTTACTATCATGGTCGAATAATATTTTATGGAGGTTGAAGAAGAAATAAAAAAACACCCGATTAAGAATGATACCCCTTCTTTGAACATCCTCTTTAGGTTTACACCAAAATCCTTCTTAGAAGGGTTTTATTATAAAATATTATTCTAGGACATGTTATGGGAATTTAGGAAGTTATTTCGGAAGTTATTTCTGGAAATAAAAAAATTTTAAGTGTAATAAAAGAGGATAGGATGTGCCCTTTTATAAGAGAGGGGATGGGTACTCTTGGAATTTCTTAAAATATTAAATTAATATAAATTAATTTTCACTGAAAAAAGGGAAAAAATGATATAATTAAAATATATAATGAGTTGGGGTATAAATAATATCATAAAATAAAATTTTTAATGTTTATATTAGGATTTTACCATTATCACTTGGTTTTAACTCACATTAACCTTTTTTGACAATTACCGTGATAACAATGTTTTTACTCTTTAGGGGTCAAGATATTTACTATAGAAGAAAAATTTAAAAATAAAAGGATAATTATTTATATTTTTAACCATATATAAGTCAATTGGCCAAATATATAATTTTGAGTAATTTTAAACCATTTAATAAAATAATATTTATTATAAAATATCATTAAAGTCATTTTTTCGAACTATTCATTTAATTTGACTTTGAAAAAAATTGAAATAATGAAGTTTGAATATAATAATTCAATAAATAGATAAAATATTATATTTATCTAAAAAATTTATGGAACAAAATAATTAAATCAATTTATATTACATTTAATATTTTTAAAATCATTTCTTTTATTTTCTATTAATTGAATAAATACCATGTCAGCATTGTGTAAGCATTTAAGGTAAATATTTAATTACAAAAAATTATAAATAAGTTAAAATTAGAAAAAATTAATTTATAATTATAATTAATAGTTATAACCGAACATAATTTTTCTTTACCCCTGTCACAAAATATTATAGTTATTAGAAGCAAAAAAGTGACATTTTTGTCTTTATGTTTTACTTAAATATTTTAATGGTAAAAATAAAATAAATATGACACAAAGTGGCCATATATTAAATAATTGGATGTGTAGGGCTTAACTAAACTCATCCAATAAGATAAAGGAATGTTTTAGGGTCAATTTTTAGTCCTTATCATATTATTTTTAACCTTAATTAATTGATTTACCCATATCGTGGTGATAATTACGTACTATAGTTTATATTCATAATGATTAAAAATAAAAGGGGTATATTTACCAAATTTGTAACTCCTTAATTCAAATATGGAATTAATTTTTCAATATTCAATTCATATAAGTGAAAGAATTTAATTTAAAATTATACCCATGAGACATGATAAAAAACAGTTTTTCAGAAAAATGTGTTTTAAGTATAAAATGTTTTTATACTATATAAAAGTATAAATTTTATTAAAAAGGCCATAATTTTATTATTTTTAATAAAAATTTACTAATTGAAATCTAAAAATAATGAAAATATAATTTTATTTTGTAAATACATGAAAAAATATTGTTTTCAATAAAAACAATTACCTTTTCACTATTCATTAAAAAATCAAACTTTTTAGAAAAGCTTCAAAATTTCACCATATGATATTTTTTATATTATTATTAAAAAAATTTATCCTTTTTATGAAACATATTTTCTTAATGTTTTAAAAATTAATTATAACATTTTATCAAAAAATAAATAAAAACCATTTTTTCAAAGAAATCCCATTTTTTGAGGAATAAAATGATTTCTCTAAAAATTGATTGATTATTTACTAAGAATTTATCAATAAATTTATATTGAGTATGAAATTTATATATATTTCATGTATAATTTAATACCATTTGAACCCTCTAATTTAATGTCTAGGTTATGACAATC
This sequence comes from Viscum album, assembly GCA_963277665.1. Taxonomy (NCBI): domain Eukaryota; kingdom Viridiplantae; phylum Streptophyta; class Magnoliopsida; order Santalales; family Viscaceae; genus Viscum; species Viscum album. The sequence goes on along the minus strand of OY728135.1, from coordinate 1,897,853,020 downwards.
GTATTTAAATGATAATATTTCGTGGTTCATTTAGGCTTGGTGTTGCGTGTTGTATATGCTATCAGACATGGTTTTTTTAAAATATTAGGGTGGTATATGACTATGATAAAGGGTATAGAAAAATAAAATATGGGAGGAATTACCCTAAAAATTCCTAGTAAATGATAAGAATCCACCAATCAACTCCAAAAATGTATATAAAAACTTCTAGTGCATTAAATGTCATACAATGAAGACCAAAATGGGAAAAATATTGCAAGGAACCCCTATATAAATGACCATGAACATTGGGAACCACAAAAAAACCTCCATGTTCTAGAAAGTCACAGCTCAATATCTAACTCACATGAACTTTGGGAACCACAAAAAAACCTCCATGTTCTAGAAAGTCACAGCTCAATATCTAACTCACACCCTCATACCTGAGAGATATATATATATATATATATACATATAGGGGTGGATATTCAAATGTACTCAATAGGATATTCCCCAAAACCTCTCATAAAAATATGGAAGAAGCATTAAAATACCTAATGAATAAATAGTGAAATAAAATCTTCACCTAAATTAGGTTAAATATATTCCCATACTTACCATTGAATACTCACCAATTAAGTTACAGAAGTAGGAAACATAATAACACAATCATATATATAAGAAGGGTGCACCGTTTCCACCTTCCCAATGAACCAATCTCCTTAAACCCCACTATATTATAGTTTGGTGATCCCATACCCTTTATAAGTTATACTTAACATCAATTATAACCTATAATAACCATATCCACATAGTTATAGACACATCACTATCACATCCCCATAATCATATACTATAACCAAGATCTACTACAACCCATGTAAATATACAATACACCTTATTTTGTTGAAGCTCATGAATATGTACACATATAATATACATAATCCACTATAAATTGGATACATAAATACACTATAACCATATTACACCATAGATAAAAGGTAGATATATGTAATAACCATGAACCACTATAACCTATAAGTTCGCGTATTCTATAACCATATGCCCCTAAATCTCAAATATACATATATACATACTATGTATGGAAGAGAGAGTGGAGTATGGTGAGTAGTCAGCCATTTGTATCCTTGAAAACCCAGATGTTGTGAAAAAACCTAAAATCCAAGGTCAAAAGGGTGTCAGTTTCCCCATCCAACTTGTTTGGTGGAAAAAAAAACATATTTAATATTATAAAAAACACCCATTCTAAGGGAAATTACTTAATCATAGAATCAAACTATATCCAATGTCTAACATGAGAATACAGATGCTATCTCCAAGGATTAGAAAGATAACACTTTCTAATAACATGTGAATAAAGGCTCATTACTATCATGATAATTTAATACTAACCTTTTCCCAACTATTTTACAATATCCCATTTAAATTATGGATTCACATTTACATTATTCATTAAATGGACAAGGTGCTGTAATTTTAAATTATAATCCCAATTTTCTTATCCATGTTCTTTTAATAATTTAACCATTCAATGGATTTCCATTTAATATATATATTTTTATATATATATATATAATTATCATAATTAGGACTTTGAGAATCATTCCCATTCATTTAGGTCATCTATCATTACCATCCATGATTTTGGATATTTAGACTCAACATTACCTACTCTAGGAAGAATATACCCAAAGAGGTTAAACAATCAACAATAAGAAAAAAAGGTATAAAAAATTCAATAAAATAATAATTATAAAATAGTAACTAATTAGGACTCCTAAACCAAGACAACCATCCCAAAATAATTCAAACACCCTTCCACATCATCCACACTATCTTAACATCAAACTCATCAAGCGACCACCACAACATCATCAACACAACTAAACACTCACCATATTAACCAACCATACTAGGTTCTTAATTAAATAACAACAAGGGATATATCAATATAAAATTAATATATATATATATATATATATGGTTGGAAAAAATAATTCCAGTATATTTAAATATTAAAGAATAATTAATATAAATTTATTCAATGCATGTAAGCTATTATCAAACAAGGTCCAAATGTATTAGGCCTCTAGTTATTAATTCAAGAAATAATATTCCCTTCTAATCTTTATTAATAAATCAATAATGGGAAATTTTTTGCAAGAAAGAAACATAATAGTATCATAAACTAATATAAGTTATATATTCCTAGATGATATGCTCAAAGAAACACTTAATCAGGTTAAATAATCATAAGGAAGATAAACTCAAAGTCTTACTTATTATTTATCTTACTTAAATTTCTATCTTTAAATAGTTTAGATATTATTGGGCATGATAATCAAAAAATAAAATTTAAGAAACATCACACCATATATGAAATATAATCCTTTAATATCATGAACAAAACTGAAATCACATGTGAATCATAACTCTAAACTCATTTCATTAATTTAGGATTATTATCTTCTTTCAGTTAATTTTAGTAATTTACCAATTAGAAAAAATCATGATAAATACACATTTACATATAATTAAATAGTATAAGTCTAGAATCCACTAACTCAACTAGAATGACTTGAGAACAAGGAGAGGAAGATGATTACTAAACTAGTAGAGGTGGGTGATGTTGAAGATAAGGGCTAGAAATAGTCGAAGGGTAATCAAAGGATTCCCAAGGATGTATCTATGATCTTTCAGGTTCAAGATAAAAATAGATCCAATTATTGGGATGAAAACCCTTTATTTAGACATTCTAATGAATGAATGACACAGGGATTATACCACAAATTTCCATCTTTTCAAAAATCAGTCTGTAAAGACCCTTAAGATCAATGAGATCACTGGGGGTGAATTAGTGATTATAAATTCCTTTTTTTATTTCTTCTTGAAATAAGCTTCACAACATGTTAATTTTTGTTAATCATATTTCTATCAAACACTCCTAATTACACATATGAGTGAACACTATATTTAGAAGGATAAACTCTCAAAATTAGAAGGCTAATCCTGGGAATGATCTAGATTTCACCAAGACCATACAACCTACTAGTATCAGCATGTGACCTACAATGAGAATGAAATATCTTTGTACTCATGTGATACACATCTAGAAAATACAATGAGTGATTCCAAAATTGTTACAATTATAAATTTTTTTTTCAACAATAATTTATCCTAAAACTGAACAATACTTCTATATAATTATAGTAATGTTGCATCTCTGTCTTCTTCTACAACCTATACTATAACCTTTTCCTTATATTTTCTTTGTGTGAACTGAAAAACCTCTTATTATTTATATTTATCACAAAAACTAATTTTTTAAATCTTTATAGAGTAGTATCCAATTCCTTAATATTTTTTCAAGAATGATACAATATATTTATCCCACAATAGAAAAAATATTATTTAAATTTGAATTTTAAATTAAAATCCAGACATGTAATTTCATGCAACTGTTTTTTAACTTCTTAACCTTCTTACATCTTTTTTATTATTCTTTTAAAACTATAACCTAGGTCACAGAAGCATTACAATTATAACTATATCATGACCAAGTAGTTATTCTGAAATTACTCTTCTTTTCTTCACAAAATCTCTCTTATTTGTGATGAGAACCTTCTAATCCCTTTGAATAAATCAAAAATAACATTTTTAATGCCTAAATAATTAATGAATTTAATTTTCATCATTTGATTTATATATTTAATTCAAAATATTAATTATTAAAATTAGAATTTCTCTCTTCTAGAATTCTTATATTTCCACTAGGGAATGATCCTTACGATGGAATTCATCCTTATGTAGGTCAATGATAATCCTTAAATAGATATATATGTTTCTTATACTCTCTTATAATTATCATTATTTAGACCAATATTCATAATTACATTACATTAAAATTAAGCATATGTAGATGTAAAATGATCCTTATGGCCACAAGCCTTTTCCAATTTTCATCTCATAGTAAAAAACGACTCTTACATATACCATGAATGGTGATTACATCGATGTCTTTACTTATAGATAACACTTGAACATAGTCCAAAAAGATCATACATAGGTCCAGATGAATCATGAATAGGTTTATATGACTTGTACATATACCACAATAACGTTTACGTTGTTCCAAATAACTTATACATAGGCCAAAATGACACGTACATAGATCTAGTGACTCATACAGAGGTCTATATGACTCATATGCAGACATCAATGAATATCAATTTTTATAAAAACCTCAAATACTAGAATTATTAAAATTATTCTATGAACCTCTTCAAAACTGATTCATACATCTCCAAACATCCAAAAAACTACACCTCACATAAATAAAAATCATATCATGTGAGTTCGAATATGATTTATAAATTAACAATATAATCTGATACTATAAACATACCCATGCCTTCAATTATATTTATATAGACAAAATAAAAAATTCTAGAGGAAACTTATTTCCTCAACAATCTCCCCAAGTACTCAATATCTACCAAAAAGTTATTGGGATCAATAATCCCCCTATTAGATATTTTTTGGAAACCAAATAAAATAAATCAATTTCAAACTCAGCCATTTCATTAATAAATCATAATGAAATATTTCTAAGACAAAATGGGTGAAATTTACAAATGATTTAATAACATTGAATAATAATATCATGATGTCCATAACTTATAGTCATAATTTCATATCCTTTGATCCTCTTGATACCAATTTGAATAATAGTTAAATTCAATCATATTTTTGATACCATTAGAAATATCATTTGAGATACCACTTGTGAAGAAACACTTATTCAACCCAAAATTTTTTTCCTTAGAAAATATAATTTATACTTCTATAAAGATAGATTCCTACACACTTGCTCATAAAAAATTAAAAAAAAAATCCCCAAGGGCTCACACATCCACATGTTATCCCTCATAACTTTACCCTTTTAATAACTCTCTATAAATACATTACCCCCCTAAATAATAGATCACTAACCCATGTGGTAAAACATATATAAATGGATATTCTAAAAAAAATCAATCCAACCCTATATAAATACATTAAATAATAAGTATTAAGTGATTTATGTTGTCTTTCACTCCCAATTTTATAGAACTTTACAAAGATAATGATGGGATTAGGAAATGAATCACTATACCTTATCCTTGATTGGAATAAGGTTTAACTCCTATCATTAACCTCAAAATATGAAAATAATACATTGATAATGGTTTAGTGAAAATATTATCCACTTTCTATTGTATAGGAATTAAGTATAGATTAAAACATTATTTTTGACTTTATCTTTGATGAAGTGATATTTAGTATTATTTTTATTTTATCTTGAATGTTAAATAAGATTTCTTGAAATATTGATAAAACTTTGATTATCAAAACCACCAAGTAGTGGTAACTCTACTTCTACCTTGAAATCTTCCAACTTAGTTTTCATCCATAACAAATGTGTTGTGGATTATTTTGAATTCATATACTATGATTCAGTAGTGAACAAGGTAATACTAAATCACTTCTTTATGTAAAAACATACACAACTATTTTCTAGAATAAAAAACTCCAATGGACGTTGACCTTATATAATCAAAATTTCTTACCCAATATGCATAAATATAACAAAATTGATGAATCTATCCTTTTTTGAAATAACTTATCCCATTTTTTTCCTTTCATGTATATGAGAATCCTCTTTTCATCCATAAAATGTGACTCTTTTGGATCACTTTAATACCTGGAAAAAAATATAACCACACAGAAATATCGATCCTTAAAGATGTCAAGTATAAAAACTTCCTAAAATATTCTATAATTTAATTGGAGGCACCTAATCTCCTTATATTTATAAAACATACTTTCCAAATAAGTAAGAGTAGAAAATAGCTTTTAATCCTCTATTTCAAACTTATTTAGAATATCCCAATCATACTTCTCTTGAGAAATATAAATGTGTTCTTCCATTAGAGAGAATTTTAAACCCAAAAAATATATTATTTCATAATTCATGGAAATTTAAAATAAATTATTCATCTCTAAATAAAATTATTCAAAACATATTTTCTAATATTTATAAAATATAATATCATATATATAAACAATAAAATTGAGAGATACCTCTTTGTGATATTTAATGTAGAGGATGTTGTCCACTCTTCCTTTTTCGAACTTTAACTTCTTGAAATAGGTATCTAGTTTTGAATATCATGCTTCTAGGTATTTTTTCAACACAAATAAATTCTTATTTAACTTTGAAACATAATTATCCTTTTCACAAAGTAATAATCCATAAAGTTGTTTAATATAAACATATTTTTCCAATTCACCATTGAGGAAAAAAATTGACATCCATTTCGTAATATCTTTTATTTCCTTTATTATAGAATTAAAAATTATAATTCTTTATACCCTTACCACCAATAAAAAATGAATCATAAAAATCAATCCCTTATACTAGGGAATACCGTTTATACAGAACTATTTCTTATTTTTATAAAAAATTATCTATTTTCATTAAAGTTGATTCAGAATATTCATTTAGTTACAATAACATGGCTATTTTACAACATGGGTACCCACTCTCAAGTTTCATTATTCTATGTCTAGGCCCATTATTCATTCATGGAATCAAACCACTCTTGTTGACCCAAATATTTTTTAACATATCTTGGTTCAAACTATGAAAATAGTGATGGACGTGACACTACCCCGAAAGTTATCTTTTCTTTGAACTTGTTGTCCTAAATTTACAGTGACGTTTTATTCCCACACCTATATTCTTATTCTTGTATGAGATTATTTGGGTTTCTAATAATCATTATAATTGATAAATCATTATCTTCAACTTAAACGCCTTCAAAAATTCCACCATTTTATGAAATTTCATCATGTTGTTTAACAAAAGGACTTCATATTTATAACTTTTAGAAATTTCTTATTAATGTGTGTCTTATTTATTTAAATGTTCTTGAACCTTAAAATCAGTAGTATCAACAATATTCCATATCACATTGTTGTAATAATGATATACTCATCCATTTATAGGATAACTAGGGAAGATTCCATAAATACCTTTCTATTCCAACTTGCCCAGATTTTCACCTTCAAATTTGATAATATAGGGGATTCCAAAAAATATTAGGTAATTAAAACATGAATATTTTTTTGTAATACTTATCATAGGGGGACATATATAAATTTGTATTTTATAATAATTTATTTTGAATATGAAATGCTGCTATAGTGTATTGCCTCTAAAAATACCGAGAGGTATCATTCTCTATTAATATAGTTTGGTCCATCTCCACTAATATTTTGATTATATTTTTTGAAACACCATTATTTTATAGTGTATATAGTGAATAAAGTTCATGGGTAATACCATTTTTCTTAGGATAATCATAAAATCTTCAACTTTTATATTTAGGACTGATATATTTTTTAATCTTATTTATAGGAAAACTACACTCCTTTTATGCACTTATAAAAAAATTATTAAACATTCATATAACCTATGATTTATATTTCATAAAAATAATAAAAATAATTTTATTAAAGGAATCAATACAGTAAATAAAATAATTATCTTCATTTTTGATTGCTTCCTCATAGGCCCATAGATGTTTGAATGGAAAAACTCTAATGGATGAGTTGATTGAATATATACCTTCTTATGTGAATAATTAACAATATTTCCCTTTTGGAATGTTGATCACATCCTTTTAATAATAGATTTTATAATAGACACATCATTTACATTGTATCCCTAAGTGAGCTTACTCATATTATTTTTTCTAAGATTACTAAGTTATATATTCCATGTTTAATTTTCTGTTTGAATTCTGAATGATAATGAATTTATAGCTTCACCCACTTGAAATAGATTTCCACTTATTCTCTAACCTTTTTTTTCAAAATACATCAAATTTTCAATATCTTCACAAAAAATCCATAATTTTGAAAGATCACTTCATCTCCATCATAACATAACTAATACACACTATCAATATTTTGTTTTATAACTTCAATAAATAAAATTTTCTTATATTTAAGTTGATATTTACCAACCATAAATGATCCAACACATTTGATTTTGAGTGACATGTTATTCTAAAAGGTCACCCAGTCTTATTCAACATCTTTATATAGTTTTAAATACCACTTTATATAAGAGGAATATCTACTATCCAGAATCCATGGATTTTTCTCTTTTGATGCTTTACATGCCACTTCAAGTACAAAGGATCTCTACTTACCTTTAATCTTTCTCTTTGGAGACTTTTGAGTGTTATAAAATATAGACAGTTGGGTTGGTAATAATTTTGATTCATAATGTTTCAAGGTGAATAGGGTGGTCACATCACCCATAGATTACATAAAATATATTATCTAACTTTTATCCTGAAATTTCAGACTACTTTTTAACTTTTCACTTTTTAAAGGGATGGATATATGAAAACCAATACATTTAATACACCCTAGTAAATGATTTATTATATAAATGTAAACTTAAAAAAAATACCAAAATATCTTTATGCCTAGTGAATTTGGGTAATTAGATATGTAGAAAAATAACATGAAACAAGAGTATATTGGCATTATTTAAAATATCCATAACAAGCGCTTATATTCCATAAATCATCAAAAACTACACAGAATAACCTAGAGATGTACATAAGAAAGTAATGAGTTATAAATACCAATAAAGGAATAATAAAATCATAACATGATGAAAGTAATACAAGGGATTCAAGATAAATATCTTGGTGGCATAAAAGGTGTCAAAACCATAAATAGGAACATCAAAGCATAATGTGAGATGATAATATCCTGGCAACATGGGATTATGGTGACAACATAAAACATGACATCCTAAGAATAATAAAGGATAACCATATATAAAACATAACATAGTGTTCTTAGGATAACCTATTATTCACCTTACCTGTTATATCATGAGATAATAACATTACATAATGTATTGGAGGACTATATTAAATCGGGCCCACCCATCACATTCATATCATGTACAAGAATTATTGAAGCACATATATTATATAACATGAGAAAAAATTTCCCCAATTTTAATAAAATTATTAAGGAGTGTGGGTCACAATTATAGAAGTACCTAATAAATGAAGGATAGGTATATCTAGGTGAATACCCTCGAGTGGAAATTGGGATTGGTATTCACTGCACAAATGTTTAACAGTAAAAATCACAGGATAATTTTGGCAGCATAAATTTGTATATAATGATTTATAAAAGGGATTAATGAGAGTGAAATATAGTCTCTAATTAATTTTACATAATAATCACATTAACATGGATGAGTAAAAACATATTCCAATGTGAAAAAATTTAAAATAAAATGGGATAATACAAAGAAAGTACTTGAATAAAGAGGAGGGGGAGAGAATCACCTTACTTTGGTATAGTAATGGATTGATAAATAGTTATAATGAGATGGTATAAATAATATATCATTATTATAATGCTAGTTTTATATTAATGTTTTATTTATAAACACATGATAACATATTCTATTGAGATTAAAAAGGAAAAATGCAAAGAAGGTTCTTGAATGGAAAGAGATAGAGAGAGACTCCTTACCTTGAGAGGGTGCTTATAAATGCTTTATAGAAACTTATTAATAAATTGGGAACACCTTAGGTGGGATTTAGATAAGTATAAAAATATTAAATTCATGATCAACGGTATTTTGAGTGAGGATTAGTGGGAGGTCCAGTGAGAATTTATAGAAAAGGAGGAGGGAATTATTTATTAATTTCTAAACTTAGGTTACTGACTATATATGATAAAATAATCCAAACCAGAAACCATACCATGGTTTCTAAAAAATATTATTTGATTTAAATATTTTACAAGGGAAAGATCTAAACTCTTAAAATAATACCCTCGACGATGTGGAAGTGAGTCATTTTAATAAAGAATTGATTTTAAAACCTTAAAATATAATATAGGTTGGATTCATTAAGGGTTGATAAAATTAATCAAATAATTTTAAAAATAATTTTTTTAAAGTATATGTATATTTTATCATTTACAAAATTTATGGTATTTATTAGTTAACATTTAGACCATTATAATGTCAAAATACAGACCATATATTTATATCATGATTAAATATTCCTCAAAAATTCAATTATCTCAGAAAATTATAAAAAATTCACCATTAGATAATTTTTAAATGATTATTTCAAAAATAATATTTATTTTATAAGATATAGTTTTCTAAAAAATAGAATTTTAACTTTCAAATAAAAAACTTATTTATTAAAAAATACTAGTTTTTATGAATTAAACACCTTTTGACCCTTATAAAAATTACATTGGACTTCATTAAATTATATTATATTTTATATTAAAATAATTATTATCTAATAAAAATATTAATTAAAATATTATTTATTTCAAAATTTCTTGAATTTATCAAAATAGTGTTTTAATTGAAACTATCTATTTCCCAAAAATACAATTTTGATTTCATCGAGTTAAAATATAATTTTTATCAAAAAATTATTTAATAATTGATAAAATAATAATATAAAGTGATATAAATATAATCATTATTTTATTAAAAATAAAATATAAAAAATCATATTACAATGGTTTATATACATAACCCCTTATTACACCAATGTATGCCCTAAGGGTAAGGTGTTGATAGTGGTGCTTTCTTGGGGTGGTTTGATAAACATGGTTCGGTACATGATCTCAATAAGCTTGAAATTATACCATAAATAGTTTTTATCTAGTTTTAGTTGTTGGATCTCGGATTGGTATTGATCAAGGGAAAATCTTAGTGATTCTATCTCCCTTAAAAGTCTTCGATAAACGAACTTCATAGGGTATGATCCTACTGGTCGTGTCCATCACTTCTTATTTCTAAAAAAATAGAATTTTTCATAAACCATAATATATAAAAATCTTAATGGTCACTATAAAGTGAATATATTACAAATGGTTAAGATTATTAAACATATTTTAAATCTTATAGGCTATATCCATCGAAAATAACCAAATTAGTTCATGTGTTTTTTATAACTATAAGGAATTTAATCAATCAAAAGTTAATTTCATTGATAAAAGTTTGGGTAATTACATTGTACCCCCATTCAAAAATTTATTCCTTAAAATTTAATTTTGTACACTAAAAAAATGAGGGAACTTCTATTTTATTGCATCTTCTGGTTCCCATGTTGCTTCCTCAAACTTGTGGTTCCACCGCAACTCTTTGACCAAGTGAGTTTTCTGTTTTCTCATTAAATTTTCTATATAATCTATAATATCCACCAACTTCTCCTTGTAAAAAAGAAAATTTAGAATGGTACAACCTTTAGATTTAGTACATGTGAGGGGTATGATATGTACTTTTTCAAGTGGTATACATCGAATAAATCGTTCAATTGAGATTAGTTTGGTTAGAGTGATAGTCAATTGGAAACAACTTTGATATAATCAAGGATCTCAAAGGGGCCAATGTATAGAGGAATATGATTTAATTTGTTCCCAAACCTCATAAAATTCTTCCATGGTGATTTATAAAGGAACACCTTCTCTTTAACCACAAACTAAAAGTCTTATCGACAATTATATGCATTGATTTTTTATATAATTTCTATAAATTTCATATTATGTTGAATGGTTTGTACCCTCTACGTTATCACTTGGATAAGATCATTCCCTATAAGTTCCCACCCTCCAAATTCATGGTAGAATGTTAGAGTCCATCAACTCTTCCTATAAAGAACCTCATAAGGTGACACTTGAATGATAGAATAGAAATTATTATTATATGATAACTCTAATAGGTGAAGGTGTTGATCTAAAAATCCTTGAAAATACACTGGAAAAGATCTTAGCACATAATTTATAGTTTGGATGGTACTCTCGGAATGAACATCCATTTAAGGGTGATAAGATATACTAAATCTTAAGTCATTATCTAATTCTTATTGAAGGATTCTCTAGAACCCCAAGGTGAACCTTATATCTTGACTAGATACAAAAAAATTAGTACTCTATGCAACTTTACCAATTCGTTTATATATATATATCTTAGTAATTTGATCAAGAGAGAAATAATCCTTCATAATAATGAAATATGTTGACTTTTTAAGGTGATTTAATGCCACTTAGATAGTCTTATTTCCTTTATTTGTAATGGGGAGTCCTATAATAAAATCCAAGATTATTTTCTTCCATTTCTATAATGGTATTTTAAATGGTTATGTCATACCCTTATACCTATACCATTCATCCTTGAATTGTTGTAATACCATGCATCTAGATACAAATTCTTCAACCTCCCTCTTTATGTTATCCCACTAAAAGTTTTTATTTAGATATCTATACATATTAGTGATTCTTATATGAATAAATAAATATGAGATATTCACATTATCCAAAAGTTCCCTCTTTAGCAATGTTTTTGATGGGACCCAAATTTGGCTTCCAAAGCTTATAAATACATATTAAGAAAACCTAAACTTTGAAATATTTTCTACCTTTTTATATAACACTGGATCATATTTCTAGGACTCCTTGATCATATAAATAATAGATGGTTTTATAGTTATTTGGGAAATTTGGGATGAAGATGAAGGTTCTAGGTGTAGTAGAAGCACCTTGGTGGGAAAAAAATCATAAATTTATTTCGATTTAAGAATGATCGAAACTTGAGGAGAGGATATTTCCATGTTAAATTTATAATTAATATATTTAATATATGAATAAATAATTATCTTATTTTAAGACCTTTCTCCAATAAAGATGTTTTTGATCGTCCAAAACCTCTTTTCTATATTATATTTTTTTAGATATAAGGATCCAAGTGTAGATTACCTCTAACAGTTATCCAAACATGCTCGTTTGATCTCTGAATGTCGCCAATTTATTTCTAGGTTCTAGCTCAGGGAATAAATTGTCTTTCATTATTTATGTTTATCACCACCCATTCCTTAAAGCTTGAAGTAATCTATATCGTTCTTCTTTCTCTTTAGAGGAAGAGTGGAGTAGTAATGGAGAGATAATTATATTGTGTGCACCAATTATCAAATCTTAATAAACCCTAAACAATAATCACAACCATCTATTTATATAGATAATGTTTAGGTTAAAATATTATTTAATTTTATATCGTACCCTAAAAAATATAGTAATCATTATTAAACCCCATTACCAATAATAATAAAAACATTATTATTTTTTGACATGAACTGGGTCATGAAATGATAAATATAAATTATTAGATTGAAAATAAATATTCATCACCAGACATGATCTTGGTCTACTCTAATTCTTCAAAATTTATTGAACACTTGAATAAATATTTAGTTAAATATTTTATTCATCTATAAATAGAATAAATATTTTGTTCATAGTGTATTGAATTAATATTTAATTAATATTCACATAATAAAATAAATTATTTATTAATGAATAAATAATTATTTACTACATTGAGAATGTAAGAAATTAATAAAACATGAATAAAATTATTCATCAGTCTTGATAATAATATTTATTCCATTAGTAAAATTAAAATAAAATTTAATAGAGATAAACAAAAATACTTAATGTGTGATCCTCTAGGATTATTTCTTATTTTCATTGGGTGATCTTTCTTGAAGTCCACAATTAATGTCTCCAAATGGGTCAAGGAACCAAAGATATGGAACTTAATGTCATAATGTAAAAAACCAAAAATGGACATTCACTGTGTAATATAATCCATTTTTCCTAACATATCATCAATTAGGTTTCACATTCATGTCATCAACATATGTTCTTAATATGTGTTTCTTTGACTATCTGAAATAAATATGTTATTGCAACATGAAAATGGATTTTAATGTGATGGTTATATTCTATGAAATGGGTCGAGATATCAAATTCTATAAATATGGAAAGAAAACATCCTTCCTTGAATTATTCATTAATAATACATCACTCATGATTCACCCATCATATCAAACTTCTCCATGAATAACTATCATCATGGTTTAGGTAAAATATCTAAATTCTCAAGTCATAACACACATTAATAATAATATTAAATTACAAGGACAATTAGAAACATTCATAGATAAGAATATCTGATTACCTAAAAACTTATAGAAATCCTATTGGAGGGGAAGTTCTCATAATCTCTCATATTGAAGAATATGAAGTGTGAACTTCATGATAAGAATCAACATTTTATTGTGAGTAATCACAACCAATAATAACATTCTATGTGTCCCATCATAGAAAATTATCAAACCATGTAATGATATTTAATAATACCATCATAGTACTGCATGATTCTCTTCATAGCAGGGAACTACTACAACTTTATCAACATGACATATACTCTAGTAAATTATTACATTAAATTCAGGAAGAATAATGAACAATATGTAATAAGATGTTTTATTAATGTTCAAATCATATAATATACATTCAATTAAAGGTCAAACATTTGCTCCTAGGTCACCAAATCCAATAGAATATCATTTTATTATTCTTATAACCATTATTTTTAGGTCTAAGAAGATTAGACCTCTTTTAGTTATCACAATAGATATGGTTACAAGATCCTTTCTACTAAGATAATTTTCTACTTTTTCACCTTCCTAGGATGGAAATGGATTGAAAAATCATAATAAGCGATTATATCTAACCACCTTAATTGGTGAATATTGATCTCTTTTTGTGTGAATATATATTAAAACCCAAGACCCGTGCACCCGAATCCTGTGATGAAATCCATAATGCTGTATTTCCACCTATGGTGATGATAATTATGACCCAATTTGTTTCCATCAAACCTTACTACATCAAAAGGTAAACATGGATCAACTTCATTCTATATGACCTTTTAGGTTTAGAGTTGTAGAGAAGTTAGACAAACTCCAACATGAACAATTCACAAGTCTTCATATTTATATTTATCCCATTTAAACTAGTTTGTCTTATTTTATTTCAGGTCATCAATATCATCCCTATGAAATTATTTATGTACATAAATTGTTAAACCTCATTATTTATAACCTAGGGAAAAGGAAACATAATAAATGTGACATCAAATACTCAGTAAGGTTAAATGTAAAAATTAATAATTGAATGTCATTAGTGATTGTAAGAGTTCATAAGGGTATGATGACATAGTCAAAGTGCATCAGAAAATCATAAAATAACCCATACCCACCAATACATGAATCATCAAACAAGAAAAACTGGAATAAGGATTTAATAAAAAAAATATTCATAGGAATCAATAATCATGGTCCATGTGATACCAATATTGATCAAATGAATCATAATAAACCCATATAATTCATATATAAAACATTTTTTATCTTGGAGCATCATCTTGTTGAACCATTTTAGAACCCTTATAGATTCCTTAAAAATTTCTAATAAATATAATGACGACTTTCAATATAATTCTCTAGAGAACATAATCACTACCCAATGCATTGGAATTCTATTTGGGAACACCCATCGTATAATATATAAGGGGATTACCTGAAACTATATGGGTGAACCCATCATTTAAAATTTTTTATAATTGAATAATGAATAAATCACATAGAGAATTAATTTCATCAAAACTCATTGAAACAACCTTTATTATTTTTAAAAATTGATTAACTCATGGAAAGGAAACTGGTTCCATAAAAATATATTTTAATCATGATTAACCCATAGAAAATAAATTGGTTCTATAAAAATCTATTTGAAACATGAATACCCCATGAAAAATAAATGGGTTCTATAAAAATCTAGTAGAAACTTGATTAAACCATGAAAAATAAATTCATTTTATTGAAATCTATTCAAAACATGATAAAACTATGGAAAAGAAATGGGTTCTATAACAATCTCTTCAAAATACGATTAAACCATGGAAAAGAAAATGGTTCCATAATAATATAATTGAAACCTGATTAACACATGTAAAATAAATGGGTTACATAATAATATCTTTGAAACATTATTAACCCATGAAAGATAAATTGGTTCCATAATAATATAGTTTAAACATGATTAACCCATAAAAAAAGAAATGGATACAATAACAGTATCTTTGGAACATGATTAACCCCTGAAAAATTAAATTTTTTCAAAAAAAATATCTTTGAAAAATGATTAACCCATGAAAAATAAATGGGTTCCATAACAATCTCTTTTAAACATGATTTACCCATGGAAAATAAATGTGTTCCATAACAATCTCTTCGAATCATGATTAACCCATGGAAGAGAAATCGGTTCCATAATAGTTTCTTTGAAAAATTATTAACACATGAAATAGTAACAATAAATGAAAATTATAATACCTAGAAAATAAGTAGATTCATTATATATCATGTTAAAGGGTAATTATATACGCCTCATCAAATAAGATAGGTGTATAACAGAACAAACATCTCAAAGAAGGACAATTATGACAAAAGTCCATTACCTATTTGATAACTTTGAAAACATAAAACACATGAAAGATATATCCTAAAATTGATATGTAATAAAAAAAATTAATCATAATACTCATAAAATACATTCATGGGATTTATATATACCACAAAATAAAAATATGTGGTGAATATGGCCAATATCTCACAAAAATAAAAGCGAGATGAGAAAAACCCTTACCACTTGAGTAACTTTTGAATATTGAGATTTGTTAAAGAATAACATCAATTAAAACTTTTAATATCATTAAATAAATTAAATTCATGATATAGATTTCATAAGGAATTATATACACCACAAAAAATAAATGAGTGGTGAATATGGAATAAGTCCTGCAGAAATATAAGCGAGACGAGAAATCGCCATACTACTTGAGTAAATTTTCAATCATGAGATCCATTAAAGAATAAAATAAACTGAAACTTTTAATATAAATAAATAAATAAAAATCATGATATAACATTCCATATGGTAGTATATACACCAAACAGAATAAATGGGTGGTGAATATGGAATAAGTCTTGTAGAAATAAGTGAGACTAAAAATCCCCTTACTACATAAGTATCTTTTGAATAATGATATCCATGAAAGAATAACATCAATTGATACTTTCAATATAACTATATAAATTAAATTAATGATATAAAATTTCATAGGGTATTATATACACCACACAAAATAAAAGGGTGGTGAATATTATATATGTATCATAGAAATAAAAGTGAGACTAGAAATCCCCTTACCTTGAGTTCGATCCTTCATGCTTGTTCTTTATCTTCCGGAATAGTAAACTTATGTTAATTATATACCTACTTTATAACCTTTTAAATATTTATTATTAATTTTATTTAACTTATAAACAATTAATATATAATTATATAATCAATTATGTTTTCATTGAATGTTTGAGTATATATGGATTATGTGTCAAAATTGACTTCCGTAGGTTGACTATGGTTAAAGAGGTAATTATATAAATATATTCATAATAATAATCATGAAAAAATCATAATATTTATACATAAATTATTATTTTATAACCAATCATGTAATATGGTTATGAAAACTTAACCAACGTTGAAATCATGGAGACGGTAGGCCATACACACGCATGAGTAACGTTCCCATTTTTCAATGATCATTACAGAAAGATGAAAAGATAAATTTATTTTTTAAAAATTATAATTATATAATAAACACCATAATATTTAATTATATATGTTTATATACATCATTATTGTGATGTGGTAATTAAAAAATAAGAATCACATCGCATCGAGGAGGTGGTAGTCCACACGTCCACAAACGACGCTATATATTTTTCAGTGTGAAAAGGTAAGAAGAAAATTATATATTATATTTAAATAGAGATAATCATGTCATTAATATCATATATATTTCATATATATAACATATTTTTTATTAAACATATCCTCAAAACATTCCATGTTAAGCGTTAATTAATCACATCGCTTTGAAGAGGTGTCAGTCCACATGTCCACAAACAATGTTATCGTATTCGTACAAAATAGAAATCATGAACATATTTGTTATTTAATAATTAAATAATCATAAATAAATAAAAAATATCATATATATATAATATAAAAATAGTACTACCATCATTATTCCCAACCTTGAGCGGTGGTAATGTAAGAACAAATGATATCTGTTCATGAGACGGTAGTCCGCCGTACACATGAATAGTGATTGTGTATCCCATTTGATGGAAGTTTATGACATTTTAGGTAATACTCATAACATAAAAAAATATTAATATATTTATGATACTATTTTTATTATATAATAATTATATAAAATAAATTTAGGGGTTGGAGAAATGAATAAAACAAAAGTGCTTGTTGAATAATGTTACCTCTTATTTGGGTAACTCCTTTTTATTTAAACTGGATGAATTACTTATTTTGATTTATACCCTCATTGAAGATTATTGGTGGATATAAGGTATTTTTGGAGTTTATTTGGTCTATTTTTTGACAATACAAAATTATTGAGAGGTGTTAAGAGAGGGGGAGAGTGAATACCCATTTATAGTGGATGAAGAGTGGCATTCTTGGAAATATCAAAAGGTAGATACAATTGGGAGGTATCCCTTATATCATGTTCCTACAATAATTATTTTTTAAAAAAAATAGGGTATATGGTCTAAAAATGGATAGAAAATGTGGTCTATAAAATTTTATAGGTCATTTGGCCCTTTAATATTAGAGTTTAACCATTAAGTTAACTTGTTTTTACCTTAATCGTTATAATTAATTTTAATTACTTTTACTAATATTTTTGTTCAAAAACTAAGTTGACATTAATATAAATTATAAATTATTATGATTAAAAATATGGAATCCATTTTTCTAAATTCCAATCACATATGTGGCATAATTTTATTTAAAACTAATCCCACAGACGGAATGAGAAAGGAGGTTTTTTAAAGTGAAAATGTCCAGAAGTTTACAATGTCTTTATATCCAAATTCAACATAAAAATAATTTAAATGACATAAATTGGATTAATATATTTATAATTGAACTCTTTTTTACTTTAAAGACAATTCATTATATAATTTAACACAATAAATTATTCAGATGAAAAGTAAGTTTTCAATTAAAATTGAGCATTTTTCACTATTCATCAAAAATAAAACTTCCCAAAAAAATAAAAAAAAAACAACCCTAAGTAAAATTTGACATTTTAATTTAAAATAATAAGTATTTTTTCAAATAAAATTTATAAATTTATATAAATTTATTTTTAAAACAAGTCTTCCATTAAAAGTATCCAAAATTACCTTTTAGAAAAATACAACTTTTAAGCATAAAATTGGATTGTTTTCTTATTTTATTACTATAAAATATATTTGCTGAATTTAAAAACATATCATTGAATATATAACATATAAATTTCGTTAATATCATTCAATTATATTGATTAATTAAATTTATTTAGATAAAACAACTTTGTGGTCATAAAAATTGTTTTTTCATAAAAACACATCCTTTATATTTAATTGGTTTCCATTTTCATTTATAATTGATTGGTCACCATAGAATTAATTATATAAACTTGAGTAAAAAATATATTCATATTTTAGTTAATAATATTTATTCATTCCACTCTAATGGATAGGTGATAACTGTCATGTTAAATAATAATATTAATAGTATATTGTTGTCTGGTAAGACTCACCTTACATGTAACACAAGTTATCGAAGAAAATCAATGTTACATAAAACAAAAGATAAAATTTTCATTTTGTATAATGTAATAAAACCCATTAATTTCATGAAATCTAATTTATCAAAGAATTTAAATTAACTTTAAAGAAGATATTTTGAAAAAATTTGGGATATTACATCGTACCCCCCTTAAAATGGAATTATCCCCCAACATTCGTCTTGGTTATCACAGGATTAAAATTTTTATAATTACTTTATTGAAACCCACATCTTAAAAATAATATATAGAAAACATTCCATAAAAAGTGATTTTTGGAAATATAAAGTTCACATGAATATACACATAACTAGGATTCCACATAAGAAGAACATTGGTGGGAAATTAATTGATGGATTTGAAAGGGAAAACTAACTCCCACAGACTAATAGAGAGTTCTAGAGAACATAGTCAATAGAATTTCAACAAAAACACAAAAAACTAAATAGGTTTAAAAAAGGTCATTGATATCATTAGAAAAAATGTTAATAGGATAAAATTTTATTTCAAGATCCTTTTCCTAAAGTTGAAGTATTTATTTCACCATATTGACTGAAAACACACATAAATATACTTAATGATAAGTGAATTTCATCATCTAAATAATTCACATCATAATCTCATCTTTTTATCCTGACGACGAGTATTATTAATGAATTATCTTATACCCAAGGCAAAAAAATCAACTCATAAAGACCACATAACCATAAAAGGGATAATCAAACTATTACACTTATATTTAGACATTAACCAAAAACAAAATGTTTATAACATGGTAAGATAATTCCCAAAAATGAGTAAACCTTCATATGATACACTAATATTAAAAATTCAGTAATAATACCTAAAGTTGAAACTAAATCATTCCATAACCCTATATCCCAAATAAACTCAATAACTTAAAAACTATAGAGTGTTTTAACCTTAAAGGTTATCTTCTAACTTCCATATTTCATGCCCAAAAAGATAGAAATATTATTTTGAAGTAAAATTAATTTCTTAGCCACAAAATAAATTTTCAATCCTTTTGTTATCTATATGATAATACTTATGTTCTGATAATTACCTCAATATACAAGATCATATAAACCAAAAGGTTATCAATACCCTAAAACTTATTTCTGAAAAAGGTAATGGAATACTTTACATTAATAAAAAGTTTTACATAAACTTTAACCTAATAAAATGTCTCCTAAAATTTCATTAATAAACTTAAAAAAAATTACTACTTAAAACACTCAAACAAGGTGTCTAGGAATTTGAACTTATAAACATAAATAATTTGTTAGACCTATGAAATTATCCATAACTCTTAAGATAACTCAAAAAGAATCCTAATCTCCAAAGTTATCTAAACCTCCCTTTTATAACAACTATAACACCCTAGGAACCACACTCCCAGATCCTATTCTAAAATACATAACCTTACATTTTTTTCTATGATGCTGATAAAGAGGATCTAATTTTTTTTCCATCTGACCTTATAACATAAAAATGAAAGCTTGGATCATTTTCATTCAGGATGACCATTTAAGTTTACTGTTTTATATAATTTGGAAAAACTCCTATATAATCAATTTAAAAGTCTTTAAATGAAAATTTATCCCATTTAACCCATGTTTTATTATTTCATATTAGTTCATAAACATCATCCCTGTAAAATCCTTTTATAGATATAAATCATTAAACTTTATTCTTTATAACCTGTGGAAAATAAAACACAAGAAGGGTTTTCTCAAATTCACAGTAAGGGTAAAAATAATAATTAATAATTGAATGTCATTAGTGAGCATAAGAGTGCATAAGGATATGATGACATAATCAAAGTGCGTGAGAAAATCATAATAGAACTCATACTCATCAATACTTAGACACAATCCATATTTTTTTATTTTCTAATGACACTTTTAGGGTAAGTGTGAACCTAACATATGCCCACCAGATTCATCCCATCCACAAAATAAAACATCACCGCCTGAACTACATTCAAAAACCGTGCCTAAGATTTTCAAAATTCAAATTCTAATTCAAAAAGTTGGCAAACGAACCACGTGCCACTGTGCTGCCTGAGAAACCAATCACTCGAACAGCTCACCGCCATCATCAAATCACTGGATCAATCACATCAATTCCAACTACAATTATCGTCACGCCGGATCTTGATCCACGCGTCCCTATCCCATCGTTGTCCCCTACCTACAACTCATCCGCCACACGCCGCTTCCTCCAAAAACATGACCCACCAGTTGAACCAAGAACTCCGATCACCAAAACCTCCATCGCTGATAACCATTTTCTGCAAACCATCATATAAACTCCACCGAAGAGTATAACCCTTCACTGTTTCACGTCAACACATAACCAAGTTCTTCTTACTCCATGCCTCAACACCACCGATCTCTACTCTTATGTCAACCACCTGCACCCGACGTCGACTGGACGAACCCTGGCTAGATCCTCCGGACATAGAACCATCACAGCATCAGACCACATTCACAGAGTGATCACACCACATCAAAGCACAAAAAACCATCACACCATCGATAACAACACCAATGACTAACCTCATCCGAAAACCAAACACCGGGGAACACCATCGTCTACGTCGTCGTCTGAAAACCGCTAGATCCGATGACCAGATCTCTAGTTGAGGAACCACCACACCCAATACCAGGATCAACCCAGTGGAATAGATGGATTTGAAGCCACCATAAGCGACACCACCCAGATCGTCATCGCCCGCTCGAACTCACATCCCAAAACACCTTGGAAACCACCACGTAGATCCAACTAGGAGAATAGTGGTGGAATCCTAGAGTAAGAGCAAAGTATAGAGTGAACAAAGGCCTAGATAGGGGGCTCGTGCCATGGTCACCCAACGCCGACTACCGCCGACACATCCAGAAATGAACATCACAAGAAAAATAGAAAAAACCATAGCCGACTCTAGTAGCATTGAGAAATGAGTTACATATCAATCTCTTTGAAACATGGTTAACCTTTGGAAAAGAAATGAGTTTCATATCAATATCTTTGAAACATGATTAAACCATGATAAATAAGTGGGTTCTATAATAATATCTTTGGATCATGGTCAAAAAATTTAAAATAAATTGGTTTGATAATAATATCTTTGAAACATGATTAAATAATATAAAATAAATGGGTTCCATAACAATCTCTTTGAAACACGATTAACCCATGAAAGAGAAATTCATTCCATAACAATCTCTTTGAAACATGATTAACCCATGGGAAATAAATGGGTTCCATAAAAATATATTTGAAATTGATGGACCCATGAAAAATAAATGGGATCTATAATAGTCTATTTGAAACATGATTAACTCATGAAAAATAAATGGGTTCCATAAAAATATCTTCGAAACATGATTAAACCATGAAAACGATTTGGGTTTTATAAAAATGTCTTAAAAACATGATTAAATCATGGAAAATAAATGGGTTCCATAAAAATTTCATTGAAGCATAATTAACCCATGGAAAATAAATGTGTTTTATAACAATCTCTATGAATCATGATTAACCCATGAAAGAAAAATGGGTTCTATAATAATCTTTTTGAAACATGATTAACCTTGGGAAGAAATGGGTTCCATAAAAATATCATTGAAACATGATTAATGCATTAAAAATAAATGGGTTCTATAAAAATATATTTGAAACATGATTAACCGATGAAAAATAAATAGGATCCATAATAATCTCTTCAAAGCTTGATTAACCCATGGAAAATAAATTGGTTTCATAACAATCTCTTTGAAACAAGATTAACCCATGAAAGAGGCATTAAATGAAACCTATAAAATCATGAAAAAAATGAAATTTATTATATAAAATTTAAATTTTTTAGTATATACACCTCATAAAAGAAGATAGATGAATAACACATTAAACGTCTCAAAGACGGCAAATTATAAAAAAAGTCCCTTACTGCTTCACTAAAATTGATAATATAAACCCCATGAAAGAGAGATCATAGAATAAATATGTAACTCCCCAAAAATTTAATTATAAGAACCATAAAATACATTCATTGGAGGTATATATTCCACTCAACAAATATAAGTGGTTAATATGGCATATATCTCACAGAAATAAATGTGAGATGATAAAAACTCTTACTACTTGTGTAACTTTTGAATCCTAAAATCCTTGAAAGAAAAAACTCTATTGAAACTTTTAATATCATAAAATAAAATAAATTCATGATATACATGTAATATGGTAGTATATACACACCATCAAAGGAATAAGTGGTGAATATGGAATAAGTCTCATAGAAATAAAAGTGAGACTAGAAATACCCTAAATACATGAGTACCTTTTGTATCACGAGTTACATGAAATAATAACATCAATTGAAATATTTAATATCATTAAATAAATTAAATTCATGATATAAAATGTCACAGGGTAGTATATAAACCACAAAAAATAATCTATTAGTGAATATGTCATAAGTATCGCATAAAAAAAGAAAGACTAGAAATCTCATTACTACTTGAGTAACTTTGGAATCATGAGATACATGAAAAAATAAAATTAATTGAAACTTTTAATATAATAATATAAAATAAATTCATGATATAACATGTCATAGGGAAGTATATACACTACAAAAAATAAATGAGTGGTGAATATGACATAAGTCTCGTAGAAATAAAAGTGAGACCAGAAATCCCCTTACCTTGAGTCTAATTCATCATGCTTGTTATTTATCTTCATGAATAATAAAATTATGTCAATTTTTTACCATATTGGGAACCTTTTATGAGTTTATTATTAATTTTATTTCACTTATAAACATGTTATATATAATTACATAATCAATTAAGTTTACATCGAATGTTTTTACCATATTTAGATTATGTTTCCAACAGGACTTTGGTAGGTTCACTATGGTCAAAGAGGTGATTATATAAATAAATTTAGAACAATAATAAAAAAATAATAATTATATTTATACATAAATTATCCATTTATAACCAATTATGGAATATGGTTATGAAAAATGAATTAACTTTACAATCATGGAGATGGTAGGCCGTACGTACACATGTGTGCCGTTCCTATTTTTCAATGATCATTGTAGAAAGAAGAAAATAAACATTTTATTTTCTCAAATTATAATTATATATTAAACATCATAATATTTAATTATATATAATTATATATATATATATATCATTATTTTTATTTGGTGATGAAAAAAGAATAATCACATTGCTTGAAGGAGGTGGTAGTCCAGACGTCCACAAATGACGTTATCACATTTTATATGAGTGAAAAGGTAATAATAAAATGATATATTATATTTAAGGAATTATAATTATGTGATTAATATCATATATATTTAATTTATATCATATATTTTTATTAAAAACACCCTTAATAAATTCCATGTAAAGCGTGAATGAATCACATCGCTTTGAGGAGGCGGTAGTCCACACTTCCACAAATTATGTTTTCATATTCCAAAAAAATTAAAAGTATGAATGTATGTGGTATATAATTATAAAATAAGCATAATTAAATCATATATATCATATATATCATATGTAAATCACATGTACATTATTATTTCCAACCTTGAGAGGTTGTAATGAAATAATGAACGACATCGATTTGTGAGGTGGTAGTACACCATAGACTGAAATGATGATTGTGTATTCTATTTGATGTAAGTGTGTAAATTTTTAGGTCATAATAATGAAATTTTAAAAAAATTATTTTATTAAATATACTAATTTTATTATATAATCACGATATAACATGAATTTAATGGGTGGAGAAAGAAATAAAACAAAAGTTCTCATTGATTAACGCTACCTCTTCTTCGGGTAACTCCTTTTGGTTTGCACAAGAGGAATTAATTGGTTTTATTTAATCACTAAGTGATTATTATATGATGAGATTATCGATTTTTTATGTCTATTGGGAATGGTTTTGGATGATCTAAAATGCTTGAGAGGTGTGAAGGGAGGGGGAGAGTGAATTATCTTTTATAGTTGAGGTGGAGTGACATTTTTTTAAATATTAAAAGGTAAACACTATTGGGAGACATACATTACATAATGTGAATAAAATAATGATAAATGTTATATAAAATAGGGTATATGGTCTATCTATTGACATCAAATGGGTTTGGGACAATTTTATAGGTCATATGTCCCCTTAAGATTAAAGTTTAACCACTAAGTAATCTTGTTTTTACCTTAATCACTATAATTAATTTTAATTTCATTCACTAATATTATTTTTTCAAAAAAATATTTTAACCATAATATAAATTATAAATTATTATGAATTAAAATATTTAATGTATTTATATAAATTCCAATCACATAATTAGCACAATTTAATTTAAAACTAATCCCGTAGATGGATTGAGAAAGAAAGTTTTTTAAAGTGAAAGTGTTCAAAAGTTTACTATGTTTTTATATTCAAATTCAATATAATAATTAATTTAAATGAGATAAATTTGATTAATATATGTAAAATTGATCTATTTTTACATTAAAAACTATTCAATATAGAATTTAATATTATAAATTATTTATCTGAAGAGTCAGTTTTAAATTACAATTCATCATTCTTCACTATTCGTCAAGAAAATTAAAATTATCACAAAAATAAAAAAAAATTGACCCTAAGTTAAAATTGAAATTTATATTTAAATTAATACTTTTATTTAATATAATAAATTATATAATAGTCTCAAAATTTACTTTTAAAATAAGTCTTCCATTAAAAGGCGGAAAATTTCTATTTACAAAAATACAACATTTTAGCTTAAAATTGGATTTGTTCTTATTTTATTCCAATCAAATATTTTGGATGAATGTATAAAATATTATTGAATATATAACATATTAATTTCCTTAATATAATTCATTGATAGTTATTAATTTAATTTATTATGATAAATGACTTTATGGGAATGAAAATAGTTTTTCTTAAAAACACATATTCTATATTCAATTGGTTTTTTATTTTCATTTCAAATAAATTGGTCACCAAATAATTAATTTATATAAACATGTGTAAACCATATATTCATAGTTTATTTAATAATATTCATTCCTTCCATTCTAACATCTAGGTTATAACTATCACTATCAATAAAAATATTAATAATGTATTTTTGTCCAGTAAGACCCGACCTTACATATAACCCAAGTTATCAAAGAAACTAAATTTTATGTGAAAAAAAAGATAAATTTTTTGTTTCATATAACGAGTGTTGAAAAATTCATTAAATGTAATGAAAGATATCAAAGAATTAAAATTAACTTGAAACAAGATATTTCTTAAATTCTTGGGATGTTTCAATATACATGAGGCTTTTATGATCTGTATATATGTCAAACTTCTCCCCATAGAGATATTATCACAAAATATTCAATGATAAGTTCACTATATCCAATTATAGATCATTAATTGTTTGGTTATTATCATGTATCATTAATTGGATGGAGGTATAGGCTATCACTTTTTTGACTTGCATGAGTACACAACCCAATCCTTATTTTGGATGCATCAATGTAGATAAAAAATTGTTCCCCAATGGTTGTTAATTTAAGAAATGGAGAAGCGATTATCCTATTATTTAACTCTTTAATTTTATCCTCAAAGTCATTAGTCTAGAAAAAAATCATCTACTTCTTTATTAGCTTGGATAATAGTCTTGAAGATTTTGAAAAGTTTCTAACAAATCAATGATAGTATCCAGATAATACCAAGAATCTAAAGATCTCTATAATAGATGTTAGTATTTTCCATCATTCAATTTCATTTATTTTTGAAGGATACAAAAATATTCTATTTCTGGTGATTACATTCCCCATGAATGTTACTTTACTTATAAAAAAAAATCTTATTTTCTATACTTCACATAAAACTTTTACTTTTGTAAGGTCCTCAGTAGAAAAGCTAGATGCTCCTCACGTTTACCATTACTTTTAGAGTATATAAGCATATTGCCTATAAATACTACAACAAATTTGTCAAGGTAATCCCTAAATAGTCTATTCATTATGTCCGTGAAGATATATGAAACATTAGTGAGTCCAAATTTCATCACTATGAACTTTTAGTGCCTATAACTTGTACAAAAAAGATGTTTTGGGGATATACTCCTTCACCTTTAATTGATAATATCCCAACTAAAGATCCAAATTAGAGAAGTATTGGGAACCACATAGTTCATTTAACAAGTCATAATTTCCTGAAATATGATATTTGTTCTTTATCGTGATCTTGTTGAGATCATGATAATCAATGTAGAGGCACATTTACCCATCCTTATTGTTTATGAAAAGGACTAGTACACCCCATGGTGAAGAACTTGGTCATATAAAACCTTTATCTATATTATCTTGTTTTTTCTTCTTCATATCTTAAATTTCACATTTTCCATTCTATATAAAGTCAGGGATATTGGTGAACTTCTTAGTATAATTTTAATCAATAACTCAACACCTCAACTAAGAGGAAGACCTTACAATTCCTCAAGAAACACATCATTATATTCCCTTACAATGGTTATTTTATCAAGGACGATATTTTCTTTAGTCTCAATCATTTTTTCTAGATATTCTTACACCTAAGGTAATAATATCAATGCTTTAGGTGATGATACCAAAGGAGATATATCCACCTCTTTGATGTTGTATATAAGCAGAGATAGATTTTCCATACGAATACAAATTTCCTTCTCCCAAAAAATTATATTTTATCTGTACAATGAATGTCAATACATTCCCAGAATATCATAAAATTCCACTATGGGAGTGTCATAAGGTTCGCTAGGTTGTTCATCCTAAAAATAGGGATAGGGGAGGAGTTATATATTTGGGATGAAATAATTGTCCCATTTTCCATTTTCACTGATAAGTCCACTTCTATATTTTGTGGTGGTGTTGGAATTTTCCTAGTAAACATGCATGATATGAAAGAATTCATATAAATAGAATCAAATAGTATGTTTTCTATAATTTAATGAGTAACTAGTATACCTATCACCATATCATTTTCAAGATCCACTAAAAAGTTTTGATAACATAACCTTACCCTTTCTCTCTAGTAATTTAATGTTTTCCCTATCAGTTGTCATCAAATTCCTTTAGTTTAGTGAATTGATTTTCATAGTTTTCTTGTTCCTTATAGTTAAAAAATTGGACAGTAGGTTAAAGGTTGACCTGAGCTTTAATTAATTCAATCACATTTTTAGTTTTCTCCTAAAGACATTTCCTATCTAGGTTCCATTCATTCCTTCACCTAATTTTTTTTGTCCCATTTAGGAATTTTATAGGACGTTTCTTCACATAATTTTTAAAATTGGGATGTTTTACTTTCTTACCATTGTGATATTTCTCCAATGACCATCCCCAATTAAAATCCAATCTCCCCTTCCTGTATCAAGGACCATGAGACCCTTTAGATTCACTAATATCCATTTCTACTTTAAGGGAAAATAAAATAGTATCCTCATATCCATAAAAGTCTTGAATCTTTGAAGCTTTTCATAGGCTCATCTTCAACCCACCAAAGAAGTGGTAAACTTTACTTTCTGGGTCAATGAAATAGATGGAGTTATATCATGGATGTTTTGTAAAGTTTTCCTAATAATCCCTGAAGGATTTTTCATCCTTTTTTAAGACCAAGGAAATACCTATCCACTTTAATTATGAGATTTTGAGGGAAATATTTTTCAAAAAACATTTTTGGAAATTATTTTCACTCAATTTCTTGAATTTACTCATCGGGCATCATATTATTTATCAACATCCACCATTGATCAGCATATCCCTCCATAAGATAAATAACAAACATGACTTTATCTTGTTCTGAGAATTGAAGGATAGAGAAGTTATTTTCAATGGATTTGATCCATTGTTCTATGATTAATGGGTCAGAAGATCCACTAAATGTTTGATAACTTTTTTGTATAAATATTATAATTATAACTTGTTCTTTCTTTGGGGGATATGGGTGTTCCTCCTGATTCATGTTTCTGTTCAAAACCTTAGTTAGTTGAGAATGTTATCTCATAAATTTCTTTTTTCCTGCTCCCATAAAGTTGGTAATCTCATTTTCATAGTCATCAAATTTCCTCTCATATTGGTTGTCAACTTAGTTCCACCTATTTCCATATATTTAATAGAATAAAGGGAAATTAGGTATGATAATCATTAAACTATTAAACACATAAGAGGTAAACTATGAACATTTAAGGGATAAATCATAAATGAAATACATTACTTAACATATTATTTTCTATGTTTAAATATAATTTATCCATGGTATATTTCCTAATATAAAATTTTATGGGTTTTTTTGTTCCCTTTATAATGGTTTATGAAGTGATTGTGAATTTACTAAGGCATATCACTCATGATTTTCAAACAATGTGGGCAGAACAGACTATTTTTTGTGAACTAGGTGTTCATCAATCCAATTACCCATGTTCCCATTACATTGTTATTACCCCTAAGTACAATTATGCTAGATCCATATCTACTTATAATATCCAAATAGATATTATTTACTTGGAAACCACTGACTCTATAATTTAACTTTATTTATTGATTTTTTCCTATGTTTAGTGTTATCCCTAAGGCTTTCAATATTTTTTTCTAATACCTATCTCTAAAAATAACTAGACCTTTCTTTGATACCATCTATATCAAAACATATATTTCATACACCTTAATTAATGATTTATTATACAAAGATACAATTAATATAATCCCAAAATATTTTCAGTCCTAGTTAATTTGGGTAATTAGATACATAGATTAATTACATTAAATAAGAACACAATGAAATTATTTAAAAACTCTATAAAATGTTCTTATATTCCATGGACCTTATAAAACTGTACGGGATAACCAAGGGACATACATAAGAAAGGGGTGAGATATAAATCTCAATAATGGAATAATAAAATCATAACACAATGAAAGTAATACATGTAATACAAGAGGAATATATAAGTGACATAAAAGGTGAAATAATCATAAATATTAACAGTAAATCATAATTTAAGATAATAACATCAAGTAAATATGATATTGTTGTGACATTATTAAACAATATATCAAAATAATAAGTCAGGGATAATCACTGGTAAAACATAACATAGTGTGATTATGATAATATCCCATTCACCATATATGGAATATAATGAGATAATAACATTACCCAATTCATTGAAGGGATATATAATTCTAGTTCCACCCATCACATTCATATCATATACATAAATTAGTGTTCCACACAGATCATGAAATAGAAGAATAAATTTCATTAATTTTAATACCATGATTATGTATTGGGGGTTATATACATAAAAGTTACAAATCAATGCTATAGTTACTTCTAGGTGAATAACCTTGAGCGGAAACAGGGATTGATATTCACTACCCAAATGTTTTGTGTGAAAGATTACAAGATAATTTTGGTAGCATAAAGAGTGTATATAAAGATTCAAGGAAGGGTTTAATGATAGTAAAATGTGGTATATAATTAAATGAGAATCATTTGGACAGTAAGAGGGTTGATTAAAATCACATTTCAATATGAACAATTTCAAATCAAATCGAATAATACAAATAAATTTCTTGAATAAAGTGAAGGCTGAAAGAATCCTTTTACTTCAGCCTAGTAACGACTCAGGTAAAGGTTATATTAAGAGGGAATAAATAATAAATAATTATTAGAATATCAAATTTATAGTAAAGGGATATTTATAAAAACAAGTAAATGTATTCAATTTAGATTTAAAAGGCAAAATAAAAAAAGGGTGCTAGAATGAAAAATAAAAGAGAGAGATCCCTTACATTGAGAGGGATATTCTAAAAGATTTATAGGATATTATTAATACCTTAGGAGCACCTTGGGAGGTATTTATAGAGGGATAGGTAGAATAAATTTCTATTTAATGGGTTTTTAGTGATGAGGGGTGGGTGGATGGGAGGGTATTTAAAGAAAAAGACGGGGGAATTCTTTATTAATTTATAAACTCAGGTTTTGAATCTATATGATAAAATAATAAAAACTAAAAAACATCCCATGGATTTTCCATGGTTTAGACAAAATATAATTGGTTTTAAATATTTTATATGTATAATAACCTAACTCTTTAAAATAGCCCCCTTGGTGATTTATATGTGAGTCATATTCATAAATAATTTATTTTAAAACCTTAAAATATAAAATAGTTTTGGAGGATACATTAAGGGTTTACAAAATTGAAAAAATAAATTAAAAAAATAATATATTTTAAAGGATAAATATATATTTGGTCTTGGATAAATTTTATGGAATTTATTAAATCACTTTTGGGCCATTATGTTGTCATAATATAGACCATATATTAATACCGTATTTAATTATTATCCCAAAGATTGACTATCTCAAAAAATTATAAAAAATTAACCATTTCTTAATTCCAACTTTCTAAATTAAAAAATAATATTTATTTTTTCAAAATAATTTTATAAATATTATATTTTTTAATTTAAAAAAATCACCATTTACTGAAAATACCAGTTTTTACGATATTAACAACTTTACGACCCTTATAAAAATTTCAATGGACTTCATTAAATTATATTATTATTTATTTTTATATAATTATTATCTGATAAGAATATTTTACTAAAATTTTATTTATTTAAAATATTATAGAATTTATCAAAATGGTGTTTTAATTGAAACTATCTATTTCCCAAAGATACAATTTTGATTACTTAGTGTCACAATCTAATTTTTATTAAACACATTATATAATAATTGATAAATTAATAGTATTAAGGGGAAAATATAATAATTTTTTTATTAAAATTCAAATATAAAAATTCTTATTACTAGGGTATATATATAAAACCCCTTATTACTCTAGTGTGCGCCCGAACAGTAGGGTGTGTAATGGTGGTGCTTTATTAGGGTGGTTTAAAAAACATGGTTTGGGATTTGATCTAAACAAGACTGAGCTTATCCTGTAATGGTTTTCTTCTCAAGATTCAGCTATTGAATATTAGATTGAGATTTTTCAAGGTAAAATTCTAGGGATTACATCTCTATTAGAAGCACTGATAGATGGGATTCAATGGTTGTTATACGACTAGTCAAGGCCATCACTTATTCGGTTTGTTTCAATTAGATATCATCATGATCCTTAATATATAATTACATTAATTGTCCTTATAAAATGGATATATTATGAGTGGTTAAGATTATCAATGGTATTTTAAATCCAATAGGTCATATAGGTCTAAAATAACCAAATTTTTTCTTGTGTTTTCCACAACTATAATACAATTTCTCGATCAAAATGTAATTTAATTTATAAAAGTTCAAGTAATTGTAGAATACCCCACAAATATTTCCTCCAAATCCTCTTAGGATCATTATGATATTGATAATTAAACAAAAAAATATTTTCTACATTCCCAAAGCCTTCACAATCCCAATATTATTTATAAAAAACATACATACCTCCAGAAATAGATTGTTTCTCTTAAGTTAACACCCATATTTTATGCTTATTTGAGTTATAAATATTGGAAACTTGTTAAGAAAAAAAATTGTTGTAGAATCCCAAAAATAATTCTTCATCCTAGGATTCTCTCTAACCTATTTAAATTTACCAGTTGAAGTAGTGTTTTCATTCATATTAGCATTCATAGAATTCTCATATTTCCAAGATTCACCCGAATTATCCAAAAAATTGGTCTTCTTAGATTTATTCTTCACAAAATTTTCACCAAAATCAATGAATTTTTATCCCTTTGAGTATTATTTTTTGATCTTCAATAGTATATTTATTCTTTGAACATTCCCCAATTCCATGAATAGAATATTAGAAATTGAGCTTGAATTTTTATGTTCTTCTTCATCTTTGACCAGTTTCTATTATACAATATCAAACTCTTTATCTTTATATTTCACTCTTTATTATATCACGATTTTTAGGTCTTCTCATCATCAAGAAATATCTTCAAACAATCAATCTGTTTTAGCAGTTTTGATTTATCTTCTGCCTATAACCAGCCCCATTCTTCATGTATTTAGTGAAAACATGGTGATATTTAAAATAAATTAATTCCATTATATTATAAATATAAATTCCATTATAGTTTCATCATCACTCCTATATTCACTACTTCCATCATTAGGTAATTCTTCTTTATTAGCCTCAAAAATTAGAATCATTTCATCAATATCATTGGAAGTATCAACTTTAAATTCTTCTTCACTGATATCACTAATTTCACAATTGGATAAAAATTAATCTTCTTGAAATTTTAGAAATTACTTCCATTACCTATTGAATTAATCCTTAACCTAACAACCTTTAATGATTTATTTTTAAAATTTTCTACTTGTCCTTTCTTCTAATTTATAATTAGGATCATCTTTATTTAGCATTGGAAGGTTTACAATAAAATTTCATATTGGTCCATACTTAAAACATTTGAGTGGAAATTTTTAATTGAACAATTCCATGTATTTTATCACATTTCCATAGATAACAAACATCATTTTATCAAATTTTAGACCCACATATAAATATGAATATGAACAGTAAATTTCATCTTCCTCAACCTTCTTCATATACTTATCTTACTTTGTAGTCTTAAAATAAATATATTTTTATCCCAAACATTCATATTCATAACATTTTATTTTATCACCTCATAAGAAATTAAAAATATTTTTTAATTAATCAAGAGAGAGTGTACCAGGGTCTCAATCATTAAAAGTTGAGATTTTTTCATCAAACTTGTCTGGTATAAAGTGAAATATATTCTCAACCATTGTGGAATATTCCAAATTCTAATAAAAATTCATAACTATTCTTACAATTTAATTCACCCTTATAAAGAACATATCTATAATTTCATCATACTAATTTTTCATATCTTTATACCACATTATATAAATCCATAGTTGTTTTCTTCACTTTATCATTACCTTCATAAATATTCTCTAGTTTATCCCATATTCCCTTTCCAATCTTGATGACTTTAATTTTTAGAAATTATTTCTCTAACAGAGATGATAATACGATATTACTATATTAGCCATTATTTTTGAAGATTCTATCTATCTACTACTTTCATAGAAACATTCTCATCATGATGTGGAAACCCATAAGATGTAGCCATTAATACATCCAAAATTAAAGTTAAACGACAAGGTGTAATTCCCCAACCCCAGTTACCCAGAGTCGGTGCATTATTTTAATACATTGGAATGATAATAAGGGATCAAATCCCGAAATACTGATTATTTTAGTAGACTTGGAAGTACTAGATACATACATAAGTTTTACATTACATTGTAAAATGAAAACAACAACAACAACAACATTGTTTCCATTGACCATATTCATATCCCTTAGAATATCCCTACAGATCAGTCCTAATATACTTCTTTACAACCTAGAAAAAATAAAACATAGAAAAAGGTGAGCTTAGATGCTTAGTAAGGATAATAATATAGTGGAAACTTACATAAATAAGCATAAACATTTAAGGAAATGTATAAGACTAAAACATAAGCCTTTTAAACTTAATCTTCTGCATAATATGGAAAATATAAATCAAATAATTCCATTTACTTATTCACATGGATATTCTACAAGTCAAATAACCATATGAACCATCAATAATATTTTCATAACGAGGGAATGTATAATGTGGGACATTCTAAAACATTTTTCAAGTCCTCGACCAAGATGTATAAAAATGATTAAGGCCTCGGCCAACACCATATATCAAAATTGGGAAAGGCCTCAACTAATTATATGACTAATTGTCTCATGAGACCTACCGACGCACCAAGGAGCTATAACATGATCCACCCATCACTTACTAAGTCCAATACATTCCTCATATGAAAAGGTTGAAACATAACATAAAAATTCATTTTAAAACTAGCATACGAAATGTCAATACATTAAACCTAAACCATGAATGGTATAAAAATAACACATCCATAGTCAAATATATCACAAAACATTCAATATAATATGGAATATTTGTATCATAATAAATCAACTTCAAACAAGTTTAAAGTCCATCAAAGGATGTTGACATAGATGAAATCAAAACTTTTTGAGAGAGATATCTATTTCTATTTTGAAATCATTTAGAAGTCATGTAATTATAAAAGAAAACATTTATATTCTTATAATATTGTATGGGATTCTTTGAAGGTTTTATAATGGTGGAAAATAGATGCACCAACCATATAAGTTAAAAAATCATTCTTTTCATAATTTTGTCGAAAAGGTCGTAAAAGTCCTTATTTGGAAAACAACGGAAATATTCCATTATAAAATTTTTATAAAAACTCAAACAAGGGTATAAATTAATTTAACCCATAGTCTAGGAAATTGTAAAAATGTTTTGAAATATATTTTTAAGAAACACGAATGTGGATGATAAAGAGGTCCTAGTAGATACTCACGTATAAACAACCTCAGATAATGAAGGGATTGTGGAATTAACCCTTACATTGTACTTTTCCATATTTGATGGTATGTTAACCTACTATAAAATAGTTTAAACATTTTTATTAAATTATACAAGAACTATATACATAAATATGATATTATATATGATCCTTTAATATTTATTTGTTAATAATATTTCAGCAGTATCATCGTTTCAGGTGTTAACTGATTCGTTTTCCTTTATATGTTTGGTTACATAATCCATGTTTTTTATAGATAGAATATATTTAATTCATATACATAATGATATTATGTTCATAAACATTATTTTTAATCATAAAATGAAAATTATTCTTAAATGATTACAATGGGGAATGAATCTCATTGCGTTCGTGGATACGGTAATCCGTACGTACGCACGAGCGACAATATCATTATATTGATGGTGAAATCATATGTAACTGGATGGTATATAATATATAAATAATACTTAATATGTTATATTTATTATTTAAATTAGTTATACTCATTATTATACCCATCCAAATAATGAAGTGTTTAAATAACAAACTACACCACGATGTGGAGATGATAAGCCGTACGTATGCAAGTATGGTGACTTTGTCATTTATAGGATGGATAGAATAACGAATATGGTTGTAACATATTTATAATAACATAAAATTATTTATAAGGTACTGGATTTATTATTTTGGTATGGATAAAATAAAAAAAGAGGAAGTCGAAAAAGAAAATAACTTGGAAGAGGGTGGTGAAATTATTACGTCTTCTTGAGGTGTTTCCTTTTGAGTTGATCAAAAGGTCTCCTTAGGTTAGCTTTTTGATCAAATTAATGACTCTATATTTAAAGTAGGATAGTTTAGAGGATATTTGGGATGGGGTTGGCCGAGAAAAATGGCTTTGGAGGTGTAAAATTAAGTGAAGGGGAAGTGCCCCTTTATAAGAGGGGTGAGGGTCATTCTAGGAAAAGATGAAAATATTAATTTATTATAAAATCATATTCAGTTTATAATGGCTCAAAATCAATTTATTTCTATCATTATGTGGTTAAAGGGTTGGAATCATCTCAACCAATAGGTTTTAGACAATTTTAGCTTACCATTTTAACTAAATCTTTTAGATTTAACTCTTAGTGAAATAGTTTAACTTTTACTGTGTCTTCTTGTATTCTTACACTATATGGTTAATAAACATACTCTAAACTTCTAAAAGAACCTCAAGTGGTTTATTAATGACATGTATAATAGTATTTAAGCATTTTGGATGAACCTTATTTTTTTAGGAATATTATATCAACCAATAATATAGTATTTGGTTTAAAAACTAATTTATGTCAACTTTGACACTATGTAGTATTTGGTTTTTGTAAAAGTCATCACAACTTGATTAATTAAAAAAGGATACATTGAATCAACCCTAACATGTTCTACTCACTTAGAAAATTTGCGGATGTCATAAAAACGTTGAAATTATATATATTTTAATATTTATAATACCATTTATTTGATTATTTCATTAATAAAGAAATTAATGCATCATCATTGTGTCATAAATAAATTTTTTTATTTCATGTATTTAAATTATAAATAAAATACCCTGATGTATTAAATATTTTTATATTTCTAATGAATTTTTATAGTCTAATTTATCTTATGTATAACCATATATTAAAAATGGTTTAGTTAATAAACTTTGAATTTAACACTTTAAACTCTTCTTTAAATAAAAAAATAATAAATGTCCTAATCTAATCCAAGTGGACAAAAATGATCATATTTTATTCCTAAGGTTGTTTTTGGCTGAATGAAATTTATCCAATAGAATTGGGACATGTGTTAGTGTAATTATAATATCATTTTTACCTTTAATTACCCTATTTACTTTTAAATGTAGTAAATAAAAGTCAAAAATTACTATTAACCAAAAAATATTTTCATCTTATTGAACCAAATTTTACATAATGATGTTGACCTTTTCTATGAAATTTTTTAAATTCAACTCACAGAAGAGGTAAAATTATTTTTTATGCAAATTTCCAAATGCTCCTAGAAGTTGGGTAAAAGACGGTAAAAAGTTCAATAAAAATTTATACATCTAATTTTGTTATAAAATGACCGTAATGAATTAAATTGAACTTATATATGTATTATATATCTATTTTTACTTAAAATAAATTTAAATAAAATAAATAATTATTTAAATAAAAAGTCGTTTTTAAACAATAACACAATGTTTTTCACTATTCATCAAAAATTGAATGTTTTTAGGAAAATACAAAAAAATAACCCTAAGATAATTTTGATATTCCAAATTAAAAAATGAATTTTATTTTAGCAAATTAAATACATAGAATCGTCATTAATTAATTTAAAATTAATTCCCGTTGTCAAAACCAAAAAAATAGGTTTTTTAAAAAGTAAAAACTATCAAAAGATTGACCTGTGTTTATGTCAAATTTAAATGTGAAATTACTTATAATTACATAAATTATATTAAATGATAAAAATATAATATATTTATACATCCAAACCATTCAAATGAATAATTTATCACTATAAATTATTTCGATTAAAAAATTTGTTTTCAATTAAAATTTAGTATTTTTCACTATTCATCAAAATACAAAAGTTTTCCGAAAAGTACCAAAAATTTATCCCAACTAATTTTTTATGTCTTGATTCTAAATAAAAATTAAATTAAATTAAATTGAAAATATAAAAGTGTCAAATATTTGTTTTAAAAAGGATTCTCCATTAAATAGGTGGTAAAATTGCATTTTTTGAAAAATACTTCTTTTATCTGAAAAAATGAATTTTTCCATATATTATGTCTAAGAAACAAAAAATATTAATGTTAAAATTATATAGGATATATATAAAATTAAAAATGCTGTTAATACTATTCATAACCTCTTTTTTAACGGCTAGTTTGATAAGTTGTGGTGCGCTTGAACTCATTGTTGCCTGTAGTGCTAGTTATTGAATTACTTTGAAGAGATAACATACTATGAAATATTGGGGTGTTAAATTCTCCTATCCTTCAATAAATTGTGTCCTCAAAATTTTAAATTGTTCTTCAAAAAGGTCAAAAATAGAAAAATACATTTTTGGAAAACCGACATTAGAAATTGGTTTAATAAAATTTAGTCTTAATAAGAGGGAAAGGGAAATGAAAAACCTACCACCAAATTATGATATCAATTAATAAAACATTGGTAGAAGTTAAAGACACATAATTAGATGAAAAACATAAATATTTATATGGAGTTATTGAGGTCATCAATCACAAACAAGTGTAAAATTGAGGGCCTCAAAACCATCAATCTAAGATGATGGAAAATATCATCGGTTGAACAAAATATAAGGTATTAAGATAACACATTATTGGTTTGAAGATATCTTCCCTAAAGTTTAAGAATTAATTTATTCATAGAATAAGAGGAATATATATATATATATACATATATATATATATTTACTTGACAAGTAGTGTTTCATCCTTCAACTAATTCCTACCAAAAACTTATCTTTCACTCCAAAAGATAATAGAATTAAAAAATATTCTATTTATCCTAATCGTATAGGGTTCCAAAATAATTAATTTATAATTCATTTGTCAGGATATTAAAACAAACTACATTATACAAACTAGGACATCACGTAGGCCAGTGATAGGTGATGCACCCTTGTCACTATTCGGTTATGGGTTCAAGTCTCGTGGCCTTACTAGATACGACAGGTTGTCGCCCGACCTCCAAGTTGTCCTTTTTATAACAATTCAAAAAATAACATTAAGAAGTTTTTTTTTGTTTTTTAACCTTAAACAATAGTATCCAATGTTTAACTTAATCCATTCCAACCTTTAGACTTATCCAAAATACTTCTGTCGAAACTCACATTCCAAAATTTATAAGGAAGGTAAACACAATGAAGATCCTTTTTTCCATGTAATAATAGGTGAATACCTTCATCATGTATTCTTTTAAAACATAGTAACACCCTGAATTACCATAAAACCTTATTTATTACATTCATGCTCCCATATTCTTTATATAATACTGGATATACTCCTTATATCCAAAATTTTTGTTAAATCCAACAATGATGGAATATACAAATCATTAGTTAGTTTCATGGTAGTCAAGAATATCTAATATAATTTATCCAAATAAATCATATCTTATTCTAAAATCACTACCTCAGTATCAGAATCATATTAAAGTTTATCTTTCTATCAACCATATAATTTCCAAAAATATTAACCTGCTATTGAGTCACTTTTCTTGGTTCCCCATAATCTCAAGTCCTTAATGAAATAGTTCTACAGTACAATCCTTATATACTCTATAATTCTTATAACATGTAAATCATTAATACAATACTCAAATGACATAATAAATTAATAACAACATAAGAACTCAAATCATTCCTCTTCATCTTCGATAGTATCATAACTTGATTATTATCCAATAGTAGCATTTGGGGTATACTCTGATGATTTGGACATTGATTCGTGTAGTGTCCTAACTGCTTGTATATGAAGCATTGTACCTTTGAAACATTTTTCTTACCCTTGAAATCACGTAATTGGTGTCATTTTTCTCCACACTTATAAGAAACCCCCATTTACTTCAAGCATTTACCAAGGTGATTCTTTACACAATTATCACATATGGGAAAATAATTCTTTCCCCTCTTCTCTTTATCCATATTTCTATCTTTCATCCTTTTCTTCTCTTGCTTCCCTTCCAAGCCATAGGACTCAGAGAATTATTTTCTTATCTTATTAATACATGATACTATTTCTTCATATGATAAGAATACATGGGTGACTATTTCCCTTTTAAATGTTGGCTTAATACCAGGAAAGATATGATCATTCTTAATCTTTCAATCATGCGTATTGCTAGAATTCTCATTCCTTATACTAGGCACCATTTCTAAATAATGGCATACACTAGGTTAGTTTATGAATCACAATGAATAATTCCAACCTAATGTAAACAGAAAAGATTATGCATATAATCTATAATCATAAAATGTTTTCTTTGAGGAAGTATTTACTCCTAAATCCTTCATAATGGCTTGTAATGAATATGTGAATTATCATAAGCATATCCCCAGGGAGTGTCATAACCAAGAGTGCAGGAAGGCCTGTTTTTGTGTACCAAGATACCTTGGGTCAAGCCCAAAACTCTTTGTTAGAGTTTTCACTCCTAGGTACATCTGTGCCAGAGCCGCCTCTACCTGCTCGTATCCAGATAGGGATGTATTTCTTGGAAAATACACAAAATCTCTACATTACCAAAATTCCAGGAAGTTCTTCTATACAAATCCTATAAATCTATCTTAGGGTAATGTTCTCTAATTAGAGTTTTTCTAAATCTAGTTTCCAAGGTATGTACTAAAATTCCTCTGATACCAACTGTAATTCCCCGACCCCAGCTACCCAGTGTTGGTGCATTATTTTAATACATTGGCATGATCACAAGGGATCAAATCTTGAAAGACCGATCAATTTAGTAGCATTGGAAGTACTAGATACATACATAAGTTTCACATTACATTATAAAATGAAAACACAACAACAACATTGTCTCCATTGACCACAATCATATCTCTTAGACTATCTCTATAGGTCAGTCATCATATAATTCTTCACAACCTTGGAAAAATAAAACACAAAAAGGGGTGAGCTCAGATGCTTAGTAAGGATAACAATATAGCAGAAACTTTCATAAATAGGGATAAAAATTTAAGGAAACATATAAGACTGAAATATAAGCCTTTAAAACTTAAACTTCATCATAATATGGAAAATATAAATCAAATTATACCATTTACTTATTCACATGGATATTATACTAGTAGAATAACCACATGAACCATCAATAATATTTTTATAATGAGGGAATGTATAATGGGGGAAATTCGGAAACATTTTATCGAGGCCTCGACCAAGATGTATAAAAAGGATTAAGACCTTAGAAAAAACCATATATCAAAATTGGGAAAGGCCTTGGCCAATTCCACATCTAATTGTCTCATGAGACCTTCTGATGCACTAAGGAGCTATAGCGGGCTCCACCCATTACTAAGTCTAATACATTTCTCATATGTAGAGGTTGAAACCTAAAATAAACATTCGTATTAATACTAGCATAAAAAATGTCAATACTTTAACCCTAAACGATGAATGGTATAAAAATATCACATCCACATTCAAATATATCAAAAAACCTTCAATAAAATATGGAATATTTGTATCATAATAAATCAACTTCAAACAAGTTTAAAATCCATAAAAGGATATTGAGATAGATGAAATAAAAACTTTTTGAGAGATATATCTCTTTATATTTTGAAATAATTTAGAAATCATGTAATTATAAAATAAAAAATTTATATTCTTATAATCTTTTAAGGGAAGTTTCAAAGGTGTTATAACCGCGGAAAATAGCCGCAGCCGCTGTATAATTTTAAAAAAACATTCTTTTATTAATTTTGTAAAAAATGTCATAAATGTACTTGTTTGGAAAACAACGGAAAGATTCCTTTATAGAAATTTTATAAAAAGTTATACAAGGTTATAAATGACTTTAAACCATAGTCTAGGAAATAGTAAAAATGTTTTGAAATATATTTTTACGAAACACAGATGTGGATGATAAAGAGGTCTGAGTAGATACTCACGTATAAACAACCTCAGATAATGAAGAGACTATGGAATTAACCCTTACCTTATACTTTTCCTTAGTTGATGGTATGTTAAGATTATGTATAAAAGTTAAAACATTTTAATTAAATTATACAATAACTATATACATAAATATGATATCATATATGATCCTCTAATATTTTTTTGTTAATAATATTTCAGTAGTATCATCATTTCAGGTGTTAACAAATTCATTTTCTTTTATATGCTTGGTTATGTAAGACATGCTTGTTTTGGATAGGATGTATTTGTTTCATATAAAGAATGATATTAGGTTCATAATTTTTTTCTAAATCATAAAATGAGAATTATTCTTGAATGATTACGATGGGGAATGAATCTCATCGCGTTCATGGGGACGATAATCCGTACATACACAAAAGCAACTATATCATTATATTGATGATGAAATCGTATGTAATTGGATAGAATATCATATAAAAAGAATAATTAACATGTTATATTTATTATTTACATTATTTATACTCATTATTTTACCCATCCAAATAATTAAGTGTTTGAATAACAAACTACACCACGACGTGGAGACTGTAAGCCCTACGTACACACATATAGTGACTTTGTCATTTATAGGATGGATAAAATAACGAATATGGTTGTAACATATTTATAATAACATCAAATTTTTTAGAAGGTACTCGAGTTATTATTTTGGTATGGAAACAACAAATAACGAGGAAGTGGAAGAAGAAAAGAACTTGAAAGATGGTGGTGAAATTATTACCTCTTCTTCGGGTGTTTCCTTTTGAGTTGATCAAAAGGGCTCCTTAGGACGGATTTCTAATCAATGTAAGGACTCTAGGTTTAAGGGAGGATAGTTTAGAGGTAATTTTTTCAGGGGTTGGCCGAGACAAATTTCTTTGGAGGTGTGAAATTAAGAGAAGTGGAAGTGCCTTTTTTTAAGAGGGATGAGGGTCATTTTAATAAATGATTAATATATTAATTTATTATACAATCATATTTGGTTTATAATGGCTCCAAATGAATATATTTAGATACTTATGTGGTTATGGGTAGAAATCCTCTCAACCAATAGGTTTTATACATGTTTAGGTTACCATTTTAACCATATCTTTTAGATTTAGCTCTTAGTTAAATAGTTTAACTTTTACCGTGTCTTCTTGTATTCTTACAATATATTGTTAATAAAATTACTCTAGACTTCCAATAGAAACTCAAGTGGTTCATTAATGACATATATAATATTATATAAGGAATTTGGATGAACCTTTGTTTTTTAGGAATATTATATCAACCAATAATATAGTATTTGGTTTAAAAACTAATTTATGTCAACTTTGACACTATGTAGTATTTGGTTTTTGTGAAAGTCATCACAACTTGATTACTTCAAAAAAGATACATTGAATCAACCCTAACATGTTCTATTCACTTATAAAATTCGTGTATGTCATAAAAATGTTGAAATTATATTTATTTTAATATTTATAATACCATTTATTTGATTCTTTCATTAATAATGAAATTACTGCATCATCATTGTGTCATAAATAAATTTAATTATTTAATGCATAAAAATTATAAATAAAATACCCTGATGTATTAAATATTTTTATATTTATAATGAATTTTTATAGTCAAATTTATCTTATGTATAACCCTATATTAAAAATGGTTTAGTTAATAAACTTTGAATTTAACACTT
Source organism: Viscum album (assembly GCA_963277665.1). Taxonomy (NCBI): domain Eukaryota; kingdom Viridiplantae; phylum Streptophyta; class Magnoliopsida; order Santalales; family Viscaceae; genus Viscum; species Viscum album. The sequence goes on along the minus strand of OY728135.1, from coordinate 1,897,808,383 downwards.
TTAACTCTTCTTTAAATAAAAAAATAATAAATGTCCAAATCTAATACAAGTGGACCAAAATGATCATATTTTATTACTAAGGTTATTTTTGGCTGAATTAAATTTATCCAATAGAGTTGGGGCTTGTGTTAAGATAATTATAATATCATTTTTACCTTTAATTATCCTATTTTCTTTTAAATGTAGTAATAAAAGTCAAAAATTACTATTCACCAAAAAAAAATTCATCTTATTGAACCAAATTTTATATAATGATGTCAATCTTTCCTCTCAAATTTATGAAATTCAACTCATAGAATAGGTAAAATTATGTTTTATGCAAATTTGCAAATGTTCCTAGAAGGTGGGTAAAAGAGGGTAAAAAGTTCAATAAAAATTTATTCATCTAATTTTGTTATAAAATGACCCTAATGAATTAAATTGAACTTATATACGAATTATATATATATTTTTACTTAAAATAAATTTAAATAAAATAAATAATTATTTAAATAAAAAGTCGGTTTTAAACAATAACGCAGTGTTTTTCACTATTCATCAAAAAATTGAATGTTTTCAGAAAAATACCCAAAAATCACCCTAAGATAATTTTGATATTGCAAATTAAAAAATTAATTTTACTTTAGAAAATTCAAAACGTATAATTTTCATTAATTAATTTAAAATTAATTCCCATTGTCAAAACCAAAAAAATAGGTTCTTTTAAAAAGTAAAAACTATCAAAAGATTGACATGTGTTTATGTCAAATTTAAATGTGAAATTACTTATAATGACATAAATTGTATTAAATGATACAAATATAATATATTTATACATCCAAACCATTCAAATTTATAATTTATCACTATAAATTATTTCGATTAAAAAATTTGTTTTCAATTAAAATTTAGTATTTTTCAGTATTCATCAAAATACGAAAGTTATCAGAAAAGTACAAAAAAATTTATCCAAACTAATTTTTTATGTCCTGATTCTAAAGAAGAATTAAATTAAATTAAATTGAATATATAAAAGTGTCAAATATTTGTTTTAAAAAGGATTCTCCATTAAATAGGCGGTAAAATTGCATTTTTGAAAAAATACTTCTTTTATCTAAAAAATGAATTTGTTCCTATACTATGTCTAAGAAACAAAAAATATGAATGTTAAAATTATATAGGATATATATAAAATTCAAAATGCAGTTAATACTATTCATAACCACTTTTTGAATGACTAGTTTGATAAGTTGTGGTGTGCTCAAACTCATTGTTGTGTGTAGTGTTAGTTATTGAATTACTTTGAATAGATAACATACTATGATATATTGGGGGTGTCAAATTCTCCCCTCCTTCAATAAATTGTGTCCTCAAAATTTGAAATTGTTCTTCAAAAAGGTCAAAAATAGAAAAATACATTTGTGGAAAACCGACATTGGAAATTGGTTTAATAAAATTTAGTCTTAATAAGAGGGAAAAGGGAAATGAAAAACTCACCACCAAATTATGATTTCGATTAATAGAACATTGGTAGAAATTAGAGATACATAATTAGATGAAAAACATAAATATTTATAGGGAGTGATTGAGGTCATCAATCACAAAAAAGTGTAAAATTGAGGGCCTCAAAACCATCAATCTAAGATGATGTAAAATATCATCGGTTGAACAAAATATAAGGTATTAGAATAACACATTATTGGTTTGAAGATATCTTCCCTAAAGTTTATGAATTAATTTATTCAAAGAATAAGATGAATATATACATATATATATATATATACTTGACAAGTAGTGTTTCATCCTTCAACTAATTCCTACCAAAAACTTATCTTTCACTCCAAAAGATAATAGAATTAAAAAATATTCTATTTATCCTAATCGTATAGGGTTACAAAATAATAAATTTATAATTCATTTGTTAGACTATTAAAAAAAACTACATTATACAAACCAGGACATCACGTAGGCCATTAATAGGTGATGCACCCTTTTCGCCCTTCGGTTGTGGGTTTAAGTCTCGCAGCCTTACTGGACGCGACAGGTTGTCGCCCGACCTCCAAGTTGTCCTTTTTATAACAATTCAAAAAATAACATGAAGAAGTTTTTTTTCTTTTTTAACCTTAAACAATAGTATCCAATGTTTAACTTAATCCATTACAACCTTTAGACTTATCCAAAATACTTCTGTCGAAACTCACAGTCCAAAATTTATAAGGAAGGTAAACACAATGAAGAACCTTTTTTCCACGTAATAACAGGTGAATACCTTCATCATGTATTCTTTTAAAACATAGTAACACCCTGAATTACCATAAAACCTTATTGATTACATTGATGCTACCTTATTATTTATAGAATACTAGATATACTCCTTATATCCAAAAAAGTTGTTAACTCCAACAATTATGGAATATACAAATCATTAATCAGTTTCAAGGTAGTAAAGAATATCTAATATAATTTATCCAAATCAATCATATCTTATTCCAAAATCACTACCTCAATATCAGAATCATATTTAGGTTTATCTTTATCTCAACCATATAATTTCCATAAAAATTAACCTGCTATTGAGTCACTTTTCTTGGCTCCCCACAATCTCAAGTCCTTAATGAAATAGTACTACAATACAATCCTTATATACTCTATAATTATTATAACATGTAAATCATTAATACAATAGTCAAATAAAACAATACATTAATAACAACATAAGAACTCAAATCATTCCTCTTCATCTTCGGTAGTATCATAGCTTGATTATTATCCAATAGTAGCATTTGGGGTATACTCTGATGATTTGGACATTGATTCGCGTAGTGTCCTAACTGCTTGCATATGAAGCATTGTACATTTGAAACCTTTTTCTTACCCTTGAAATCATGTAATTGGTGTCATTTTTCTCCACACTTATAACAAACTCCCATTCACTTCAATCATTTACCAAGGTGATTCTTTCCAAAATTATCACATATAGGAAAATCCTTCTTTCCCCTCTTCCCTTTATACATATTTCTCTCTTCCATCCTTTTCTTCTCTTTCTTACCTTCCAAGCCATAAGACTCAGAGAATTATTTTCTTATCTTATTAATACATGATACTATTTCTTCATATGATGGGAATACGCGGGAGACTATTTCCCTTTTAAATGTTGACTTAATACCATGAAAGATATAATCATTATTAATCTTTCAATCATGCATATTTCTAGAATTATCATTCCTTATACTAGGAACCATTTCTAAATAATGGAATACACTAGGTTAGTTTATGAATCACAATGCATAATTCCAAACTTGTAAAATACCTAACGTAAATTGAAAAGATTATGCATATAATCTGCAATCATAAAATTCTTTCTTTGAGGATGTATTTACTCCAAAATCCTTCATAATGGCTTGTATTGAAAATGTGAATTATCTTAAGCATATCCCCCCGGGAGTGGCATAAACAAGAGTGTAACAAGACCTGTTTTTGTGTACCAAGATACCTCGGGTCAAGCCCAAAACTCCTTGTCAGAGTTTTCACTCCTAGGTACATATGTGCCAGAGCCACCTCTACCTGATCATATCCAGATAGGGATGCATTTCTTGGAAAATACCCAAAATCTCTACATTAACAAAATTCTAGGAAGTTCTTATATACAAATCCTATAAATATTTCTTAGGGTAATGTTATCTAGTCAGAGGTTTTATAAATCTAGTTTCTAAGGTATGTACTAAAATTTATCTAATACCAACTATAACACCCCAAACCCAGTTACCCAGTGTCAGTGCATTATTTTAATACATTGGAATGATCACAAGTGATCAAATCTTGAAAGACCGTTCAATTTAGTAGCCTTGGAAGTACTAGATACATACATAAGTTTTACATTACATTATAAAATGAAAAAACAACAACAACATTGTCTCCATTGACCACAATAATATCCCTTAGACTATCCCTGAAGGTTATTCATAATATAATTATTCACATCCTAGAAAAAATAAAACATATAAAGGGGTGAGCTCAGATTCTCAGTAAGGATAACAATATAGAAGAAACTTTCATAAATAAGGATAAGCATTTAAGGCAACATATAAGACTGAAACATAAGCCTTTTAATCTTAAACTTCAGCATAATATGGAAAATATAAATCAAATAATACCATTTACTTATTCACATGGATATTCTACTAGTATAATAACCACATGAACCATCAATAATATTTTTTTAATGAGGGAATGTATAATGAGGGACATTCTGAAACATTTTATCAAGCCCTCGACCAAGATGTCTAAAAATGATTAAGGCCTTGGAAAAAACCATATATCAAAATTGGTAAAGGCCTCAGAAAATTCCATGTCTAATTGTCTCATGAGACCTACTGATGCACTGAGGAGCTATAGCGGGCTCCACCCGTCACTAACTGAGTCTAATACATTTCTCATATGAAGAGGTTGAAACCTAACATAAACATTCGTATTAAAACTAGCATAAAAAATGTCAATAATTTAACCCTAAACCATGAATGGTATAAAAATATCACATCCACAGTCAAATATATCAAAAAACCTTCAATACAATATGGAATATTTGTATCATAATAAATCAACTTCAAACAAGTTTAAAATCCATAAAAGGATATTGAGATAGATGAAATAAAAACTTTTTGGGAGAGATATCTCTTTATATTTTGAAATCATTTAGAATTCATGTAATTATAATAGAAAACATTTATATTCTTATAATCTTTTAAGGGAAGTTTCGAAGGTGTTATAACTGCATAAAATATCCGCACTCGCTGTATAATTTTTTAAAAAAATTCTTTTAATAATTTTGTCGAAAAGGTCGTAAAAGTCCTTGTTTGGAAAACAACAGAAATATTCCTTTATAAAATTTTTATAAAAATTCAAACAAGGGTCTAAATGACTTTAACCCACAGTCTAGGAAATAGTAAAAATGTTTTGAAATATATTTTTAAGAAACATAGATGTGGATGATAAATAGGTCCGAGTAGATACTCATGTATAAACAACCTCGGATAATGAAGAGACTGTGGAATTAACCCTTACCTTGTACTTTTACTTAGTTTATGGTATTTTAAGCTTCTGTATAAAAGTTATAACATTTTTATTAAATTATAAAATAACTATATACATAAATATGATATCATATATGCTCCTCTAATATTTTTTTGTTAATAATATTTCAGTAGTATCATCATTTCTGGTGTTAACAGATTCATTTTCCTTTATATTCTTGGTTATGTAAGCCATGTTTGTTATGGATAGGATGTATTTGTTTCATATACAAAATGATATTATGTTCATAAAAATTATTTTTAATCATAAAATGAGAATTATTCTAGAATAATTACGATGGAGAATGAATCTCGTCACGTTCATGGAGACGATAATCTGTACGTACACACGAGCGACAATATCATTATATTGATGGTGAAATTGTATGTAATTAAATGAAATATCATATATACAGAATAATTAACATTTTATATTTATTATTTACATTATTTATACTCATTATTATACCCATCCAAATAATGAAGTGTTTGAATAACAAACTACACCACGACGTGGAGACGGTAAGCCCTACGTATGCACATATAGTGACTTTGTCATTTATAAGATGGATAAAATAATGAATATGGTTGTACCATATTTTTAATAACATCAAATTTTGTAGAAGGTACTAGATTTATTATTTTGGTATGGAAACAACAAAGAAAGAGGAAGTGGAAGAAGAAAAGAACTTGAAAGAGGGTGGTGAAATTATTACCTCTTCTTTGGGTGTTTCCTTTTGAGTTGATCAAAATGGATCCTTAGGATGGCTTTATGATCAATATAAGGACTCTAGGTTTAAGGGAGGATAGTTTAGAGGTTATTTTTTTAGGGGTTGTCTGAGACAAAATGGATTTGGAGGTTTGAAATTAAGAGATGGGGAAGTGCCATTTTATAAGAGGGGTGAGGGTCATTTTAGTAAATAATTAATATATTAATTTATTATACAATAATATCTGGTTTATAATGGCTCCAAATGAATATATTTAGATCCTCAGGTGGTTATGGGTAGAAAGACTCTCAACCAATAGGTTTTAGATGTGTTTAGGTTACCATTTTAACCATATCTTTTAGATTTAACTCTTAGTTAAATAGTTTAACTTTTACCGCGTCTTCTTGTATTCTTACAATATATTGTTAATAAACTTACTCTAGACTTTCAATAGAACCTAAAGTGGGTCATTAATGACATATATAATATTATTTAAGCCCTTTGGATGGACGTTATATTTTTAAGAATATTATATCAACCAATAATATTGTATTTGTTTTAAAAACTAATTTATGTCAATTTTGACCCTATATAGTATTTGGTTTTTGTGAAATTAATCACAACATGATTACTTAGAAAAAGATAAATTGAATCAACCCTAATATGTCATATTAACCTATAAAATTCGTGTATGTCATAAAACCTTTGAAATTATATTTATTTTAATATTTATAATACCATTTATTTTATTCTTTCAATAATAAGGTAATTCTTGCATCATCATTGTGTCATAAATAAATTTTTATTATATAATGTATAAAAATTATAAATAAAATACCATGATGAAAGAAATATCTTTATCTTTCTAATTAATATTTATAGTCGAATTTATCTTATTTATAACCCTATATTAAAAATATTTTAGTTAATAAATTTTGTATTTAACACTTTTAACTCTTCTTTAAATAAAATAATAATAAACGTCCTAATCAAATACAAGTGGATCAAAAGGATCATATTTTATTCCTGAGGTTGTTTTTGGTCAATGTAAACTTTTCTAATAGAATTATTACACGTGTTAGGGTAATTATAATATCATTTTTACAATTAATTACCCTATTTACTTTTAACCGTGGTAAATAAAAGTCAAAAGTTACTATTCAACAAAAAATATTTTCATCTTATTGAACCAAATTTTACTTACTAATTTCAACCATTTCTATTGGATTTTTGAAATTCAACCCACAGAAGTGGTAAAATTAAATTTTATGCAAATTTGCAAATGCTCCTAGAAGGTGGGTAAAAGACGGTAAAAAGTTCAATAAAAATTTATTCATCTAATTTTATTATAAAATGACTCAAATGAATTCAATTGATATTATATAGGTATTATATATCTATTTTGACTTAAAATAAATTTAAATAAAATAACTAATTATTTACATAAAAAGTCGGTTTTAAACAATAATAGTGTTTTTTCACTATTCATCAAAAATTGAATGTTTTCAGAAAAATACGAAAAATACATATAATATAATTTTGATATTATGAATTAAAAAATTAATTCTATTTTACCAAATTAAAAACATATAAGTTTCATTAATTAATTTAAAATTAATTCCCGTTGTCAAAACCAAACAAAGGAGTTTTTTTAAAAGTAAAAACAATCAAAAGATTGTCATCTGTTTACATCAAATTTAAATATGAAATTACTTATAATGACTTATATTGTATTAAATGATAAAAATATAATCTAATTATACATCCAAACCATTCAAATTCATAAATTATCACTATAAATTATTTTGATTAAAAAATAGTTTTCAATTAAAATTTAGTATTTTTTACTATTCATAAAATTATTAAAGTTATCAGAAAAGCACCAAAAATTTATCCAGACTAAATTTTTATGTCCCAATTCTAAATAAGAATTTAATTTCATTAAATTTAATATATAAAATTGTCAAATATTTATTTTAAAAATGATTCTCCATTAAATAGGCGGTAAAATTGCATTTTTTGAAAAATACTTATTTTATCTGAAAAATTGAATTTATCCTTATATTATATCAATGAAACACAAAATATAAATGTTAAATTTATATAGGATATATATAAGACTAAAAATTTAGTTAATACTATTCATAATCGCTTTTTTAACTGCTAGTTTGGTAAGTCGTGGTGCATTCGAACTCGTTGTTGTGTGTATCACAAGTTATTGAATTACTTTGAAGAGATAACATTCTGTGAAATCTTGGGGTGTTACAAAAGGAAACATATTTTCCTTACATATGTAATAGTATATCCCATTCATAGAAGAAATCCGTTTTCTATTCAATGAATTATGGATTGACATTATATACACTAGAAATTCAATGATAAACTCCTCAAATAGAGAATAAAAGATAAAAAAGGCAACCATGGCTCAGATAACACTTAAAAAGACCTTTAATACTAGTGAGATCACTAGGGGAAAATTCAAGATTATAAATTGTTTTTATGTTTCTTATTGAAACAACACTCACTACCTAATAAGATGTATCAATATGATAGATTTCACACACTCTCAATCACACATAGAAAGGAAAAAAAATTATAATGTTCACCTCTCAAAATTATAAGGACAAAACTTGGCATGATCCAAATTTGATCAAGACCATATAACCCATTAAGTTCAATAAGTAATTTATAATGAGCATGGAATTTACCTATATTGATGTGATATGTATATCCTAACTGTGATGAGTACGTCACACACCATTGTAATTATAAATTTCTTTATTTAAAAAATAATAAATACATTAACTGAACTAAACTTCAATAGAGTTGTTACAGTGATGATTCTCAATCTTCACCTTTAACTTGTACAATCATTTATTCGTTCTCTTATATCTATGTGAATTACACAAACTATTCTTAATCTTGTTTCTTCAAAAAAATATTCTTAATAAATATAAAGAGATAAATATTCTATTCCTTACTCTTTTTTTCACACATGATGTAATATTTTTATCCCAAAAATTCAGAAAAAATATCATTTCAATTATAATTTTAAATTAAAATTCAAAACATGAAACTCCCTACAATTATTTTTCAACTTATTTTATTTATTAACACTTATTTATTCTTCTTTTCAGACTCTTATTTAGGTTATTACGAAGTATAAACACTCCCCTCAATAGGAACTAGTAGTTAGTCAATAACTAACATTCCTTTCTTTGTAAGATCTATTTTATTCATGATCAAATCCTTGTAATCCCTTTTAATTAACCAAAAATACCATTTTTTATGTTTAAAAAGTGATCGAATAATAATTTTAGTATCTTATATATAAATTTTCTTAAAAAAATTGACATTGACTTGATATATACACTGGGTAAGGGAAATTCGGTGGAAGATGCATTAAGAATAAAGTCTTATTCTCAGTTGGAAAAAGAGGCTTCTGATGAGTGGCAGTTGATATTAGTCCTTGACTACATGAACTTGGAATGCGAATACCAAGGGGAAGTTACAATTTTCATCCAGTTTATTAGGTTATTTATTTGTTAAAGATAGTTAAAGAGGCACAAAATTCTGATTCAAAATTTGTGGAAATGAGATCAAAACTCAATGGTGGGGAGACCATTAAGGAATGGAAGCTGGATGGTAGTTCATTATTGTAGTTCAAAAATCAGATGGTCATACCTATGGATTTTTAGGAACAAATTTTTCAGGATTAGAACCATTCAAGATGGTATATTCATCAAGGAATATAGAATATGTATATGGTGTTGAAATCACAGTTATGGTGAAATTATATGAAAAAGAATGTGGATGAGTTTGTATCAAGATTCTTAACTTGTCAATAGGTTAAGGCAGATCATCATCGACCATTAGGTATTTTGAAGTCTTTACCATCCTATGTGGAATTGAGAGAAGATAACTATGGATTTTGTAATAGGTCTCCCAAGAATGGTTCAGAAACATGATTCCATATGGGTGATAGTGTATCGACTCACAAAGTTTTCTCATTTCATTCCAATTCATGGATCTCATACAGTATAGGACTTATTAAAAATATATATCCAAGAAGTAGTAAAGAGGCATGGAACCCCAGTTTAAATCATGTTAGACAGAGATATGAGTTTTACATCTCGTTTCTAGATATCCTTATAGAAATCCATTGGGACTCAGTTGACTATGAGTATGGAGTATCACCCTTAGACGAATGGGCAATTTGAAAGGATTATACAAAAGTTGGAATACATGTTGTGGGATTGTGTAATGGGTTTTGGTGGATAATGGGAAGAGAATGTTCCATTAGTAGATTAATAGAACATTGGTAGAAATTATGGACACATAATTAGATGAAAAACGTAAGTATTTATAGGGAGTGATTGAGGTCATCAATCACAAACAAGTGTAAAATTGAGGGCCTCAAAACCATCAATCTAAGATTATGTAAAATATCATCGGTTGAACAAAATATAAGGTATTAGGATAACACATTATTGGTTTGATGATATCTTCCCTAAAGTTTAAGAATTAATTTATTCATAGAATAAGAGGAATATATATATATATATATATACTTGACAAGTAGTGTTTCATCCTTCAACTAATTCCTACCAAAAACTTATCTTTCACTCCAAAAGATAATAAAATTAAAAAATATTCTATTTATCATAATTGTATAGGGTTACAAAATAATTAATTTATAATTCATTTGTCAGACTATTAAAAAAACTACATTATACAAACTAGGACATCACGTAGGACAGTGATAGGTGATGCACCCTTTTCGCCCTTCAGTTGTGGGTTCAAGTCTCACAGCCTTACTGGATGTTACAGGTTGTCGCCCGACCTCTAAGTTTTCCTTTTTATAACAATTCAAAAAATAACATGAAGAAGTTTTTTTTTTGTTTTTTAACCTTAAACAATAGTATCCAATGTTTAACTTAATCCATTCCAACCTTTAGACTTATCCAAAATACTTCTGTCGAAACTCACAGTCCAAAATTTTTAAGGAAGGTAAACACAATTAAGATCCTTTTTTTCACGTAATAACAGGTGAATACCTTCATCATGTATTCTTTTAAAACATAGTAACACCCTGAATTACCATAAAACCTTATTGATTACATTCATGCTACCTTATTATTTATAGAATACTGGATATACTCCTTATATCCAAAAATGTTGTTAACTCCAACAATGATAGAATATACAAATCATTAATCAGTTTCAAGGTAGTAAAAAATATCTAATATAATTTAACCAAATCCATCATATCTTATTCCAAAATCACTACCTCAATATCAGAATCATATATAGGTTTATCTTTATCTCAACCATATAATTTCCATAAAAATTAACCTAATATTGAGTCACTTTTCTTGGTTCCCCACAATCTCAAGTCCTTAATGAAATAGTACTACAATACAATCCTTATATACTCTATAATTCTTATAACATGTAAATCATTAATACAATACTCAATTATCATGAATTGAGTAAGTCTATGATCCTTAAAAAAATTAACTCTGGAAACTCAATTTTCTCTCTAGAATATTTCACAAATTTTTACTAAGGAATGAGCATTATGATGAATATCATTATTAAGTAGGTCTATGATCTTCCAAATAGAGGTTTAGATCATACTTATACACTCTCATAATGATAATTATGTAAACCATGATTCATACTTATAATTATTCTAAATGATGCTTACATAGATGAAAAATGATCATTATGGTGTTAAGCCTTTAAAAAATTTATTTTAGAATACAAAATGACTCCTGCATAGACCATGAATGATGATTCCACAGATATATTGACTTAGAGATGACACTTACATATACTCTAAATGACTCAAAGGTAGGTCTAGGTGACTCATATATTGTTTTAGAAGAATCGTACACAAGCTGAAATGAATTGCATATAGGTCCAAATGTATTATATGCAAAACATAATGACTCATGTGAAGATACAATGACTCGTACACAGGTCAAGATGAGTCATACTAGTCATCAGGACGCATCTATTTTCATTCAAACCTTCAATTATAAAATTCTTAAAATTCTTCTCTAAATCTCTTCAAACCTAATCCACACATCTCAAAACATCCAAAAACCTTCACCTTAGATAAAATTCATATCTTTCACTAGAAAAAATATAAAACTATAGAGGAAACTTATTATCTAAAAAATTTCCCTAAATACTTAATAACTTTCAAATTATTCTTAGGCTCAACATGGTCAACTATATTATTTCAATAAGAGGAAATTCATGGTGTAATGACTATCACTAAACAGAAATTTTAATTTCCAAAAATCATGAGATAGATCTTGTAGTGGTAATGTGTATATCTATTATATTACAAAATTACCAAATTTCCATGTTTTATGATTGATAGTTGTATTATCAATTGTAAAATATGATTCAATACAAAAGGAAAACAAAAAATGAATGACTCTTCTGCATGAGGGAAAATGATTTTACCTATAGGGAAAATATTCTTAAGTATAGAAGAAATAAATATTATACATAAATTAAACTGTTCTTACACATATAGAAAATGACTCTTAAATATGTAAAATTTGGTAAAGTATGAGGCTGCACTATGATGTGTAAGGTTCATTTCCATGAAAAATTAAATACATAAGGTGTATTTCCTTAACTAAGTGGATATGTAAGTATAGATATCAGGTGCTTAACATTCATGGATATTGCATCATTTTTTATGAATATTCATTACATTAATCAAATACACGATGGAGGACTTTAATAGTTCAGTGCCTTTGGAAAAGTGGAACTCAATATTCTGAACCGGTGAATGATCTTCATTGTTTCCCACAAAGATCTTCCCATTTAGTAATCCTCATATAAATACCCTAAATAAAACCTTTCTTTATAACTTGTCGAAATGAAACATAAGAAAGGATGAGACCAAATTCTTAGTAAGGTTAAATAATGGATATACATATGCATAACATGAAGAAAAGCGTATGTGAACATGAGTATAACATTTCAAAATCATAACCTTCATATCAAAGATCATTGTCTTAAATCATGGAATAAATATTAGAAGTTCATAAGTCAGAAATCATAAGTAAATCAATGAACATAATCCATGAGATCATAACACATAAATAAGATATTTAATTGTGGAAAACACATAAGCATATAAAATAATTCCCTAGAATCCAAGGTTCATTTCCAAAACTTATTAGGGAACTTATTGGGGGATACACATACTAGCTAGGACACACCACTATCCCAGTGGAAACTTTTTCCTTATATTGGAATGGGATCACTCCCTAAACTATCATAATGGGAAAATTCCTATAATGTACTAGGTTTACTCCCCTTTCTAGACATGTCTATCTCATGAGATAAAAATATTTACCCTATGCATTTGAGGTAGATATAGGTCCCACCCATCACATAATAAAAAACATATTTATGTGTTCCAAAAGATAATAATCTCTCATCATATCATAACATATGAAATGAGATGGACTTTATAAACATTTCATCATACCATAACCCATGGAAAAGAGAGATGTTTCATAATCATTTCACCATAGAATTACTTGTGAAAATAAGTGGGTATCATAAACATAATTCCATGAAAACATAAACCATTCATAGAAGTTATATGAATGGTATCCTTGGATTAAATCCCCAGTAAGGCATAGGTAACCTCAATTATTGTTATCTTAGATGGAAAATAATTTTGAAAGATCATTTAAAACATTTCTTGAAAAAAATATCCCTTCCGATTTTTAAAAACACTCTTTAAAACATTAAAATTTTTGAAAACCTTTTTCTTTAAAAAAAATAAAAAATTATTAATTAGGAATCACTTAAATGATTGGTCATGATGTCAAAATATTCCATTCATTCCCTACACATTAAAAAAATATTCCTTTCACATTTTTGGTAAAATCCAAAGAGACATTGTTTGAGAAAATGAAAAGAATAATCCTTTCAATTTTTTTTGCAAAGATTCAAACATGGGTAAAAATTAATTTTAAAAAACACAAGATATTAATAAAAAGAATTTAAAAACACTTTTAGTAAAAAAGGTTGAAAAAGTAGATTTATGAATGAAGATGAAAATATTGTCATATTTTCTTAAAAACATTTTCTTAATTATCATAATTTCCAAAGATTTGGAAAAATTGTGCCGTTACATGAATATATCATGAATAACTATAGGAGAATAAAATTCATGAGAATTATTGAGTGGTAGATCATGAGATTTCAATATTGGAGACTTGATCATAAAAAATCATGATGAACGATGAGATTGTAACATAAAATCATTACCACTTTGGTAACCTTGAATCATAAACCCAATGAAGGAAGAACATAAAATGAAATGTAAATTATCATGAGGATTAATAAGTTCATTATTTTATATGTCAATAGGGATGTATATGCACTCCATGAAATAATATAGGTGCATAACATAATGTATATCTTAAATAAGGAAAATAGAGACAACAAATACCTTACTATTTGAGTAACTTTTGAATCATAATCCCTATTAGGTAATAACATTGATGAACCATCCTACCCCAACTGACTACGAATCCAAAATCTATACCGATCATCACATGGAATTAATCATGCCTCCCCATATTCCACAAGCTGCTGACTAATAACGAGGGTCTGATGGTTGTACGATGAGGGGACTATACCCTCATGATTAGAGTAACACAATATTATAATAATAATAATGAATCAATAGGCAAAAATGGAAGCAGTATAAAAACATGAATAGAAACATAAGATAAATATAATAATTCATAATGATAAGAAGTTACCAATGCCAAATATCCATTTATACCCATATGTCCAGATGACGCTACAAAATCCAAAGCAAGAAATAGTACAACATGAAATACAATACAAGAGAATACATCATATGAAAAAGAATAAAAATCCCGTAGGTTATATTCAAAAGCATCCATATTACTTTCTCAATCCTGTTCTTCTAAATCCTATATACAAATATAAAACTCATGAAATGATCCATGGACCTACAAACATGAGGTCTACTCAGGTACCAAAGGCAGCCTGAGTAGGGTGTGAGATATACTCAGTAGAACACCACCAATGGTGTGTAAATCATAATATAATATATGTTTGTAAAATAAAACACGGTTCAGATAGAAAAGATAATATAATATGCTAAAAAGTAAATACCAGTCGGCTTATGTTCCTAAAGGATACCTGGAAGACTTTACCTACTTCGACATAAGTCAAAATAAGTATGACCCATTTACCATATATAAATATAGTAATAATATATATATGTATAATATACATACATGTATATAAAATCTATATGAATGTAAATATAGAGGCATATACATGGATACTAGGTGACAGATGGACCCAGTCCATGACTAGTCTAACAAGCCAATGACTCTAGCAAAGGTACTAGACCTAAATCTCATATGAATTCAAGAAATATTGCCCATCCCTTGAGATGGTGGGGTGAGTCATTATGACCAAATCCCAACACAAAATAATGAGGAATTCCATTCTCATTGCCATGATATAATTAAATAATGTGGACTATCATGCCCAACACCTAACTTAAGGGAGTATGAAACATCATTCTAAACAAGTCCCTTAACCATTTTCCCCTGCCACTATCTATGGCATAAAAATATTAATAAAAATATTCCTGAGAAATTACCTCTAATCATGTATTATCATTCTATCCAATATAAGAATGGGTAAAATAATCAAAATGATTCATAATCATAATGATGAAACATGTGGTGTGGCCTTGACACCCACTTCATTTCAGTTAAATTACAACATTTAATTTAATGATTAATACAATAAATTTATAAAAAAAGAGAGAACATGACCATATCATGCAATTAAAATCACATAAATTACCTTGAAGTTCCAAGAAGGAACCCATTCAATATTTCCCCTCAAGATATTAAACATTAATTGTTTCCTTTTTTCATATAGAAGACAAAACACCTAAAAAGGTGTTTTTATTATAAAAAATGGAATTTTCATAAACCAATTCTTATAATTTAATAAATTATATTCCCTTCATAAGGAATTAAGAAAACCAACTCAAAATGTGGTTTTAGAGGAGGCCAAAATAAGGCAATAATATTTCAATCCATTAGAACAACACCCGAGGAGGGTGATTTAATTCACTAGACAAAACATGGTCCATGATCTATAAGTGAGACACCCTAAGGGGATATTTAGAGTCTAGGAAATCAAACACCAATGGTTTCACAATAGGCATAATAAGAACACAATTAATGGTATTTGATCTTACATTATTATTTTTACATTTTATGTAACGCCCTGACCCAAGAAGCCCAGAATTGGTGCATTATTACGTATTATTGGAATGATCACAAGAGATCCAGTCTCAAAAGACCAATTAGTTTAGTAGCCTTGTAATTACTAGATATATTCATAAGGTTTACATTACATCATAAAATGGAAAACTACAACAACATTGTTTCCATAGACAACACTGAGATCCTATAGAATATCCCTGCAGGTCAGTTATAATATACTTCTTCACATCCTGGGAAAAATAAAACATAGAAAGGGGTGAGCTCAAATGATTAGTAAGGATAACAATATAGTAGAAAATTTCATAAATAAGCATAAAAATTTAAGGCAATGTATAAGACTAAAACAAAAGCCTTTTAAACTTGAAATTCAACATAATATAGAAAATATAAAATTAAATAATGCCATTTACTTGTTCACATGGATATTCTACTAGTTGAATAATCACATGGAATATCAATATCCACTTTCATATTGATGGAATTCATAACTCCATACTTTCATAACCACATAGTCAAGGCCTTGTGCTAAGACTACAAATAAGATTTTGTCAAGGCCTTGTGCCAAGACAATATTTTGTCTCATGAGACCTACTGATGGATCGAGGAGCTATAGCGGGCTCCAACTGTCACATAATAAGTCCAATACATTCCTCATATGAAAATTTTGAAACATAATCTGAACATTTGTATTAAAACTAGCATACGAAATGTCAATATTTTAACGACAAACCATGAATGGAATAAAAATAGCACATCCACAGTAAAACATAACTCATTCTATACAATATAGAAGACTGTATTATAACAGATCAACCTCAATAGAGAATAATGAATGATATTAACATAGATGAAAATAATCATCAAAACTATTTGAGAAAAATATCCCCATTTTTCTTGAAAACATTTAAAAGTTTCACTATTTATCAAGAAGCTGTTCAAAATAAATTTTTGAATAAAAGTGTACCATACCACTTTGAAACTTTTAAATGGAATTTTAATTTTAAAACATTAATGTCCATATAAATAAATCCTTAATAACATTTTTAAAACATGGACATTAATGAGAAAGATTTAGAATAATAATTCTTTAAAACATTTTAAAATTATATTTTAGTTAGAGTTCCTAACCAAAGGAGAGACACTTGAATACAAATAATTTAGGTAATCAAAAATTTATAATATAATGGGAATAAAGGGATTCATGATATACTATGTCAAAGTACATTATATACACCATATAAAAGTGAATTGGCATATAACAACAAAGAAGTCTCAATGGAATGTAAATTGAGATGAAATCTATTATAAAGACAGTATCCTTAGTTTAAGGATAAATCAATGACATAATTATGTGTGAAAAATATAAATACACTAAATATTATTGGATATTTAGTGTAAATCAATCAGAGGACATTCACACATATTCTTGTAAAAACAACACCGATTAATTGGATGTTTAACTCAATAAATGAAGATTGAGTTAAAATTACTCTTATCAAGTTCATATTGCTGACATGAAAATTTATCAATGGATTGATTATGTGTATCAAAATTATATCCACAGAAAGAGAATTTGAAATTACTACAAAAAATAATAAATAGTGATTCCACACATAATCATGGAGTAAAATAATCAATGAAGTATTCGTAAAGCCGAATGAGTGGAAATTAAAATTTTAAATTCCCTTACCAATTTCGTAACATACGAAACATACATCCCATGAAAGAAGGATCATAAAATGAATATGTAATTAATCATAAATTAAATTATATTACACAAATAATATAATGATTGGGCAGTACATACACCACACAAAAGGAAATAGTGGCAGTATGGCATGAATCTCACGGAAATAGGAAGTGAGATGAAAACCCTTACTTCCTTGTAATCAATCAAGTATTATGGCCAAAATTTAATAAAAACCAACTAAATCACAAAATAACATGAATATAAAGATAATAATGATAATATATATCAAATTACAGTACACAATACACCACATTTAATAAATAAGTGGCGAACAATGGAAATCTCACGGAATTAAAAGTGAGATAAGAAACCCCTTACTTTGTAATTTTCCTTGTTCGAGGGTAGGTTAACCTCCTGTATAATGGTGAAATAATTGTTATTAAATTATAAAAGAATCATATACATTAATATGATATCATATATGATCTTTTAATATTTCCTTGTTAATAATATTTTAGTATTATCATCAGTTCGGGTGTTAACTGATTCATTTTCCTATATATATATTTTTTTTCGTAAGTTGTGTTTGTTATGAATAGGATATATCTTATTCATATTAAGAATTATATTAAGTCTTTAAACATTATTTTTAATCATCTAATGAAAATTATTCTTGAATGGATTACGATGGGGAATGGATCTCATCGTGTTCATAGAGGTGGTAATCCGTATGTACGCACGAGGTACAATATCATTCTTTTGATATTAAAATAACATATAATTGGATTTTATATCATTTATAAAGAATCATTATCATGTTATATTTATTATTTACATAAATTACACATCATTATTAAACCCATTAAAATAATAATATATTGAATAACAATTACACCACGATGTGGAGACGGTAAGCCGTACGTACCCACGTATGGTGAAATTTCATTCAAAGGATATATAGAATAATGAATATGGTTGTAACATATTTATAATAACATCAAAGTATATATAATATACTAGAGTTATTATTTTATAATGGAAATGACAAAAAAAGAGGAAGTGGTATACGAAAGGAACTTGAAAGAGGTGATGAAATATTTACCTCTTCTTCGGGTTCTTCCTTTTGATTCGATAAAAAGGGCTCCTCAGGTTGGCTTTAATACTAAAGGAAGGCCACTAAGATGAAGGGAGAGAATTTTAGAGGGTATTTTGGAAGACTTTGTCCGAGAAAAAAGGCTTTGAAGGTGTGAATTTGACGGAAGGGGGAGTGCCCTTTTATAAGAGGGGTGAGGGGATGTTAGGAAAAGCTAGAAATATTATTTTATAATAAAATCATTTTCGTTTTATAATTTCTCAAAAATGAATTATTTAAAGGATAAGGTGGGTATGGGTGTAAAAGACTAAAAAAACAGGTTTTAGACAAGTTTGCGTCAATATACTAACCTTATCTTTTAGATTTAACTCTTAGTTAAATAGTTTGACATTTACCACGTCTCTTTGTATTTTTATATTATATGGTCAATAAACTTACTATATACTTCCAAGAGAACCCCTAGTGGTTCAGTAATGATACACCTATCATTATATAAGTGTTTTGTCTGAACCATAGATTTTTAGGAATAGAATATCAATTAATAATAAAATATTTGTTTTAAAAACTCTTTTATGTCAATTTTGACACTATTTGGTATTTTGTTTTTTTCTAAATTCATAACAGCGTTATTACTTCAAACAAAAATTCATCTAACCAACCCTAACATGTCATATTAACCATGAAAATTAGTTTAATTCATAATAAGTCTCAAATTACATTTATTTGGATATTTATAATATCAAATATTTTAATATTTCATTAATTAGGTAATTACTACATCATAATTGTGTCATAAATAAATTAAATTATTTAATGTATAAAAAATATAAATAAAATACCATTATGTAGGAAATATTTTTATATTTCTAATGAATATTTATAATTGAATTTATCTCATGTATAACCCTATATTAAAAATGTTTTAGTTATTAAGATTTGAATTTAACACTTTTAACTCTACTTTGAATTAAATAATAATAAATATCCTAATCTAATCCAAGTGGACCTAAAGGATCATATTTTATTCCTAAGGTTGTTTTTGGTCTAATTAAACTTATCCAATAGAATTAGGACATGTGTTAGGGTAATAATAATATCATCTTTACCCTTAATTACCATATTTACTTTTAACGGTGGTAAATAAAAGTCAAAGTTACTATTCACAAAAAAATTATTTTTTCCTTCTTGAACCACATTTTTCTTACTGATATCAACCGTGTCTCTTGGATTTTTAAAATTAAATTCATAGAATTGGTAAAATTATGTTTCATTCAAATTTTCTAATGCTCCTAGGAGGTGTGTAAAAGACAGTTAAAAAGTTCAATAAAATTTTTATATATCTAAAATTATTATAAACTGACTCCAATGAATTACATTGAACTTATATAGGTATTATGTATCTATTTGTTTCTAAAATAAATTTAAATAAAATAAATAATTATTTAAATAAAAATTTGGTTTTAAACAATAACTCAGTGTTTTTCACTATTTATCAAAAATTGAAAGTTTTCAGAAAAATACCAAAAATTTACCCTAAACATATTTAAATATTCCGAATACAAAAATGAAGACCATTTTGAAAGATAAAATTTATAAAATTTCAAAAAGTGGGTATTAATTTTCATAATGGCTAGTTTGATTGGTCACAATGTGTTAGAATCTTGATGTTGCGTACAATGCAAGCTATTACATTATTCAAAGGGAAACGTATCGTGGAAGCTTGAGTTGTTACATTCTTCCCCACTTTTTGAAATTGTGTCCTCGCAATTTTTTAAACTGGGCTTGGAAACATAATTTAAAGTCCCACATTGGAGAAAGAGTCAATAAAACTGTCACATTAAAAGAAAGAAAGAGAAGTACAAAGGTCACCCGAGATAACCCATACTAGGATTCCCTGTAGGAAAACATGGATATGGAAGATAATCTAACGATCAAGTTCTAATGAAGAGGGATAAAAAACCTGATCAGGAGAAATTTAACAACAAGAAAACCACAAACTTGTGATGGGACAAATGGTCATTAGTTTCCCAGTAGGAAAAGTAAATAGACAATATTTATTTTGTTTTAAGGTATATTTATTAAAGATGAGGAATTTATTTATGAGATTGACTAAGAACATAAAGATATATACTTACTTTTTAAGTAGAGTTTCATTATTTAATAAATTTCAACCACTAACTCATTTTTTTTCAAACGATGAGTATTCAAGATGACTTGGTCACACCGGAAGAGATAGAATCAACTTCTAGAGAATCAAAAGATCCAAAAAGGATAAACTTTATATTTACCTTGTCTTTAGAGATTAATCAAAACCAAAATGGTTAGTACAAGATCAGATGATCCCCTAAAAGGATATTCCTTTAGAGAAAGAAACACTAATCTTAATTTCAATAATTAAACCAATGATACCCCAAAGTTAAATAAATACCATTCATTAGACAATTTTTCTTAAAATCCTTCAATATGATCCAACCTAACATTGAAACCCAAAATATAGAAGAATTTGGTTATGTAGTCTTCCACGTTAAATTGTATCTCCAAATGACATCGACTACTCTTAAAGTCATATACTTAAAAATAATTAACCTAATCACATATTCTCTATTATAGGTTAATCATTTCCCTAAATAACACAAATAACTATAAATCCACAATAAAAACATAGATAAAAATCCACCATTACTCCTGAAATGAAATCCCATAGTATTCTATTTTCCTTAGGCATATAGTGTTCCCAACAGAGTGAACATCTTCCAAAATAACATTTATAACTTAATCCCAAAATCATTTTCCTATACTAAGGGTATTCATTTGATAATCCACAAGATCCAAAATCAACTTATTATTGATCAATAAAATTATTTAACTAAAAATAATTAGTCATACTAACTAGGGACTTCACATAGTCCAATGCTAGACGATAAATCCTAATCGCACTCTGGTTGTTGGTTCGATTCCCACACCTTTGTCTGATGTGACGGGTTGTCACACAGTCTTCATGTTGTCCTTTTTCCAAAACTATATTTTATAACATTAAAAAATGAGATAAATTCCTCAAAATTACCATAACATAATTTAACCACAAATGTTTTCTCATACCATGCATTTTCATCCCAAAATATAATAACTTGTAATTGACTCAAACCCAATGATCATATAAAAACAAATGGTTATTTATAACTATATCCAAAAGAGAAAATATAATTCTTCCTCAAATATCATTTTCACATGACAAACTGCAGGGTTACAAATTCAAGAGAAAATTATTCCCATGTAATCCCATCAATAAGGAGCACTAATACTTTTAAACATTTCTCCAACCATTTATTTCCACATAGATTATTCTTTGACCAAGAAAATATCATATAGAATAGGGAATTCACTCAGGTAATGGTAAGGTCCCCTATATTTAGGAAAAATGACTCTAAATGGATTCTTGGGACGATTTTTATTTTATTTCATAGTAATCTTAATTTTTTCTCGGCAATTCTTTACTTTATGTCCTTATTTCCCACACGTAAAGAATATCTTTGTTTCATTGAGACACTTTCCTGGGTGTCTCCTTCCACATTTCTTGCATGATGGAAATTGAGGATTCTTTTCTCTATGGTATCCACTGCTGGAGCTCTTATCATTCATCACCTTTCTCTTTTTTGTTGAGTCCGGGAGTTGGTTAATATATATATTGTTGATCATATTTTTGGAAAAACGATTTGTCATGAACATGATATATTTTATTCCTATCAGCATTCCATTTTTTTCTCATTTCATCCACCATTCCCACCTTGTAAATCATGATCAATATTACCATGACTTCCTTGGAATCTATACATTGACTAAAACCAGAAAGCATTGTGTGAGTAACAGTAGTCAGAAAATCATTCAGAGAACATCATGACACCATATTGTCAATTTGAAACACCTTAAGATTAACCAAGGTCATTTATTCTCATCTTATATTTTAATACTTTAAATCGGTTTGTAAAAAAATGTAAATTATCTTAAGAATAACCCCTGGGAGTGTCGTAACCAAGAGTGCAGTAAGGCCCGTTGTCATGCACCAGTTCCCGTTCGAGTCTAGATCAAAGCACTGTTTTTGGATTTTACCCCTAGGTACATCTGTGCCAGAGCCGCCTCTACCTGCTCGTATCCAAATAGGTATGTATTGCTAGGAAAACTCATAAAATATCTACAATACCAAAATTGTAGGAAGTTCTTCTATACTAATCCTCAAAGTCTATCTTAGGGCTATGTGCTCTAATCTGAGTTTATCTAAATCTTGTTTCCAAGGTTTGTATTAAAATTCCTCTAATACCAACTGTAACACCCCAACCCCATAATCCTAGAGTCGGTGCGTTATTATGTATCATTGGAATGATTAAAAAAGATCAATTCTTGAAAGGACGATTAGTTTAGTAGCCTTGTAAGTACTAGATACATTCATAAGGTTTACATTACATCATAAAATGGAAAACTACAACAAAATTGTTTCCATAGAAAACACTGAGATCCCATAGACTATACCTACAGGTCAGTTATAATATACTTCTTTGAATCCTGGGAAAAATAAAACATAGAAAGGGGTGATCTCAAACGCTCAGTAAGGATAACAATATAGTGGAAACTTTCATAAATAAGCATAAAAATTTAAGGAAATGTATAAGACTAAAACAAAAGCCTTTTAAACTTGAACTTCAGCATAATATGGAAAAGATAAAATCAAATAATTCCATTTACTTATTCACCTGGATATTCTATGAGTCGAATAATCACATGCAATATCAATAGAAACTTTCATTATGATGGAATGCATAATTCCAGACTTTCATAACCACATAGTCAAGGCCTTGTGCCAAGACTACAAATAAGATTTTGTCAAGGCCTTGTTCCAAGACACTAGTTTGTCTCATGAGACCTAACTATGCATCAAGGAGCTATAACGGGCTCCACCTGTCACTTACTAAGTCCAATGCAATCCTCATATGAAAAGGTTGAAACATAATCTGAACATTTGTATTAAAACTAGCATACGAAATGACAATATTTTAACCAAAAACCACAAATGGTATAAAAATAGCACATCCACAGTCCAAAATAACTCATTCAATACAATATGGAAGATTTTATTATAATAGATCAACCTCAATAGAGAATAATGAATGATATTGACATAGATGAAAATAATCATCAAAACTATTTGAGAGAAATATCCCACTTTTTCTTGAAAACATTTAAAAGTTTCACTATTTCTGAAGAAGCCGTTTAAAATAGATTTTTGAATAAAAGTGTCCCATACCACTATCAAACTTTTAAAATTAATTTTAATTTTAAAACATTAATGTCCATATAAATAAATCCTTAAAACCAATTTTAAAACATGGACATTAATGAGAAATATTTAGAATAATAAATATTTAAAACATTTTAAAATGATATTTTAGTTAAAGTTTCTAAACAAAAGAGAGACACTTGAATACCAATAATTAAGGTAAAAAAAACTTTATAATATCATGTTAATAAAGATATTCATGATATACTATGTAAAAGTACATTATATACACCATATAAAAGTGAATTGGCGTATAACAACAAAGAAGTCTAAATGGAATGTAAATTGAGATGAAATCTATTATAAAGACCATACCATTAAGTTAAGGATAAATCAGCAACATAATTATGTGTGAAAAATATAAATACACTCAATATTATTGGATATTTAGTGTAAATCAATCAGAGGGCATTCACACATATTCTTGTAAAAACAACACCAATGAATTGGATGTTTAACTCAATAAATGGAGATTGAGTTAAAATTACTCTTATCAAGTTCATATCTATGAATTCAGAATTTTTCAATGGAGTGATTATGTCTATCAATAGTATATCCAAATAAAGGGAAGTGGAAATTAATACACAAATAATAAATAGTGATTCCACACATAATCATGGAGTAACATAATCAATGATGTATGCGTAAAGCTGAATGAGTGGAAATTAAAATTTGAAATTCCCTTACCAATTTGGTAACTTACGAAACATACATCCCATGAAATAATTATAATAAAAATAACATGAAATTAATCATAAATTAAAGTATATTACACAAATAATACAATCATTGGGCATTACATACACCACACAAAAGGAAATAGTGGCAGTATGGCATGAATCTCATGGAAATAGGAAGTGAGATGAAAACCCTTACATCATTGTAATCAATCAAGTCGTATGGAAAAAATTTAATAACAACCAAATGAATCACAGAATACCATAAATATAAATATAATCATGATAATATATATATCAAATGACAGTACACAATACACCACATTTAATAAATATGTGGCAAACAATGGAAATCTCACGGAATTAAAAGTGAGACAAGAAACCCCTTACTTTGTACTTTTCCTCAGTTTAGGGTAGGTTAAAATCCTGTATAATGGTGAAATAATTGTTATTAAATTATACAAGAATCATATACATTAATATGATATCATATATGATCTTTTAATATTTCTTTGTTAATAACATTTTAGTGTTATCGTCGTTTCGGGTGTTAACGGATTCGTTTTCCTTTATATGACTTGTTTCGTAAGTAGTGTTTGTTATGAATAAAATGTATATTATTAATATTAAAAATTATATTAAGTATTTAAACATTTTTTTTAATCATATAATGAAAATTATTCTTGAATGGATTATGATGGGGAATGAATCTCATCACGTTCGTGGAGACGGTAATCCGTACGTACGCACAAGCAACAATATCATTATTTTGATATTAAAATAATATATAATTGGATGGTATATAATATATACAGAATCATTATCATGTTATATTTAATATTTACATCAACTAAACATCATTATTATACCCATGAAAATAATAATATATTGAATAAAAATTACACCATGACGTGGAGACGGTAAGTCGTACGTACGCACGTATGGTGACATGTCATTCAAAGGATGGATAGAATAATGAATATGGTTGTACCATATTTATAATAAAATCATAGTATATAGAAGATACTGGAGTTATTATTTTAGAATGGAAATGACAAAGAAAGAGGAAGTGGAAGAAGAAAGGATCTTGAAAGAGGTGATGAAATATTTACCTCTTCTTCGGGTTCTTCCTTTTGATTTGATCAAAAGGGCTCCTTAGGTTGGATTTAATACTAAGGTAATGACTCTAGGATTAATGGAGGAAAGTTGAGAGGGTATGTTGGCATAGTTTGGACGAGACAAAAGGCTTTGAAGGTGTGAATTTGAGGGAAGGGGGAGTGCCCTTTTATAAGAGGGGTGAGGGGAACCTTAGGAAAAGCTAGAAATATTATTTTATAATAAAATCATTTTCAGTTTCTAATGGATGAAAAATGAATTATTTAAAGTATAAGGTGAGTAGGAGTCTAAAACCACTGATCCAATTGGTTTTAGATAGGTTTTTGTCACTATATTAACCTTATTTTATAGATTTAACTCTTAGTTAAATAGTTTGACATTTTCCACATCTCTTTGTATTTTTATTTTATATGGTTAATAAACTTACTATATACTTCCAAGAGAACCCCTAGGGGTTCATTAATGATACAAATATCATTATATAAGTCTTTTTTCAGAACCTTATATTTTTAGGAATAGAATATCAATTAATAATATAATACTTTTTTTAAAAACTCTTTTATGTCAATTTTGACACTATTTGGTATTTTGTTTTTTATAAATTCTTAACAGCATTATTACTTCGAAAAAAATTCATCTTACCAACCCTAACATGCAATATTAACTTATAAAATTATTGGAATTCATAAAAAGTCTCAAATTATATTTATTTTGATATTTATAATATCAAATATTTTAATATTTCATTAATTACATAATTACTGCATCATCATTGTGTCATAAATAAATTAAATTATTTAATGTCTAAAAAATATAAATAAAATAACATTATGTGTGAAATATGTTTATCTTTATAATGAATATTTATAAGCGAATTTATCTTATGAATAACCCTATATTAAAAATGGTATAGTTATTAAGCTTCAAATTTAACACTTTTAACTCTTCTTTGAATTAAATAATAATAAATGTCCTAATCAAATCCATGTGGACCTAAAGGATCATATTTTATTCATAAGGTTGTTTTTGGTCTAATTAAACTTATCCAATTGAATTAGGACATGTGTTAGGGTAATAATAATATCTTTTTTACCCTTAATTACCCAATTTACTTTTAACTGTGGTAAATAAAAGTCAAAAGTTACTATTCACCAAAAACTATTTTTTTCTTATTGAACCACATTTTACTTACTGATATCAACCGTGTCTCTAAGATTTTTTAAATTCAATTCATCCAAGTGATAAAATTAATTTTTATTCAAATTTTCAAATGATCATAGACGGTGGGTAAAAGACGGTTAAAAAGTTCAATAAAATTTTTATATATCTAAAATTATTATAAACTGACTCCAATGAATTACATTGAAATTATATAGGTATTATGTATCTATTTTGTGCTAAAATAAATTTAAATAAAATAAATTATTATTTAAATAAAAATTTGGTTTTAAACTATAACTTAGTGTTTTCACTATTCATCAAAAAATGAATGTTTTCAGAAAAATACAAAAAATTCACCCTAATCTAATTTCGATATTACGAATCAGAATATGAATTCCATTTTGAAAGATAAAATTTACTAAATTTCAAAAATTGGGTATTTCTATTCATAACGACAAGTTTTATTGGTCGCGGTGTGTTAGAATCTCGAAATTCCGTACAATGCAAGCTATTACATTATTTAATGGAAAACGTACCGTGGAAGCTTGGGGTGTTACATTTTAGGGGAAACACATGGAAAATATGGTGTGTGGAACATTGGAATAAATTATAAACATGTAATACTTTTGGGAAAAATATATAGACCACCTACCATATACCAAGGATGTTCTCTGCATCGAATATTGATGATTGAATCGATCCGATTCAAGAGAAATTGAAGAAATGGACTAATGTCTCGAAAATAGGGTGAATAATCTAGCACCAAAATGGTGTAGAAGATGAGAAGATAAAATAATACAGTAGGAAGAGGATTCATAGAATTACCGATACACTTCCAATGTGATGAGAAAAACTCAAAATGGAAAGTAGTTAGAGGTGATCTCTCCATACCTAGGAGAGTAGAGGTTAGGATATCTTGGTTGACTGATGTAGATAAAAGATGAAAAGAAAAAGAGGTGAGAAAATAAATTAGGTCTATAGGGAAAAATTAAAATTTCACCCTATTAAATGTGGAACTTGGTTTGGACGCATGGTTGACGAAATAGTGCACCGACCATCCATGAGTCTTTTCCCAAGTATGGGCTCACATGGTTCATGCACATGGATTGGGAAACCGTATGAAAACCATGAAATTTAACTCAATAAAGAAACTTTTAGAAAACATATGACCATTTGGTTGCTCTCATATGGTTAGAAAAAAAGTGTACGATACCTCCAGGTCCACTAAATTAGTTTTATAGTTTCTCTTGGGAGGGTTCAAGGTTTTAGAAAAACCATGTACCCCTATCAGCCTTCCCAGATTTGAGGTTTTGGGTTCTGGTGCTCCCAAAACTCAAAAGAAAACATAAAAATTATCTTTTTTTTGCTTTAAATAAAAGTCAAAAAAACAACACATTTAAGTTCTCGAGCTATCAGAATTTCATTCAGAATATTGGTTTTCAATTCAGCCCGTCCACTAAATAGAAAATTCATGTTAATTAAGAAAGGTTCATCAGATCCAAAAACATGGGTCATTAAAACCACCATACATTTTAAATTATCATCCCTAATAATCATTGGGTAAAAATTAAACCACACCCAACCTAGTTGGGTTGTGAAGTTTCTTAAAAAAATCTATGTTGTGTTTCCAAATTCCCCATGCACTTCCAAGAATCTCTTTTACACATAGAATATAAACTTTTGAAACTCAAGATAACTCATACAATTCAATACCAAAACATGGAGACAGATATTACCTGATCCTACCTAACTTGATACACAATCACATCATCATCAATTAGCATTATTATTCCCATGGAACTTACCACCAATGGGTTCAAATACTCAACAAACAATTCCTAACCATGGTACCTCAACTATAATAATTGTGTATTTTAACACGACTATAGTGTTTTAATGAAAACCATGGCATGATTTCGGATTCAATCAAAGGGTTGATTCCAAATTGAACTTATCTAGACATGTCAAAATGATATTTCTTGGAAAAACATCATCCGGAATTTACATTACACCCATATTAACCTGACAGCATGCCTAAAACTGTTCCTCACTGACTGCATTCACCAAAATAAGAAGGTAATACGTTGATCCACTTCTCCCTGACTACTATAAATAATGATTGTCTTAGAAGGATGGTGTGTAGTACCCCCAGTTTGAGGTATGTGGCCCATGTTTATGTTTTTATGTGTTTAAAGTTCATGGGATGAGTTGGTAAGAGGTTCGGAGAGTTTGGAATGGTTTTTGATGAGTTTGGAGGCTTTTAAAGGGGTGCACAGTTTGAGCACGATTATTGGAAACCGTGCGGATTCTCTAGGAAACCGTGCAAGGGAGATAGTAGGTTTCATATGTCCGGTGCATGGTTTTCCAAACCATGTGAGGAAACCGTGAAGACCCTAGCTCTTGAGGCAGTAGAATGCGCACGGTTAGCGCACGGTTCACCAAACCGTGCGGGCTAACCATTCGACCACTTAAAAATAGGGTTATAAGTTCCAGGCTCCCTCAGGCTTAACCTATTTCACTCCAAACTTCCTCCCACTCATGTCTCACTCGGGTTCTTCGGTTCTCAGGGGGTGGAGGAGCTTTCCCACTCATTTTGGAAGCATTTTGAAGAGGGTTCTTGGTGTTTTGAAGGTGATTACTCCAGGGTAAGTCTTCTCTCATGGTTTCTTTGTGTTTTCCTCTAGATATGCTCTTCCCTCTTTCTTGGTTTTCTATATCTACACTTTTTATGTGTAGTTATATGGTTTTGGTTTCCTTGGATGATGATTTTAAGGCTTGGAAATGTTAGGGAATAGGATCTAGAGAGGTTTAGGTGGTATGTTCACTGTATTTGAGGCGTGGTTGTTTGGGGGTCGATTCCTCGAGAACCCTAAAGGTATGTGGCTTCTCTCTCGACTCCATTTGGTTAGAGTTAGTGGTTTCTGGTTAAAATTAATTTCAAGTTAGTGGAAAACATGCAGATTCTCTAGGAAACCGTGCAAGGGAGATAGTAGGATTCACATGACCTGCGCACAGTTCTACAAACCATGCGAGGAAACTGTGAGTACCCTAGCTCTCGAGGCAGTAGCATGTGCACGATTAGCACACGGTTCACCAAACCGTGTGGGCTAACCGTGCGACCACTTAAAAATAGTGTTATAAGTTCTGGGCTCCCTCAGGCTTAACCTATTTCACTCCAAACTTCCTCCCACTTGTTTCTCACTTGGGTTCTTTGGTCCTCAGGGGGTGGACGAGCTTTCCCACTCATTTTGGAAGCATTTTGAAGAGGGTTCTTGGTGTTTGGAAGGTGATTGCTCCCGGGAAAGTCCTCTCTCATGGTTTCTTTGTGTTTTCATCTAGATCTTCTCTTCCCTCTTTCTTTGTTTTCTAGATCTACACTTGTTTTGAGTATATCTAGGGTTGTGGTTTCCTTGGATGATGATTTGAAGGCTTGAAAATGTTAGGGAAGGGGATCTAGAAAGGTTTAGGTGGTGTCTTTTCCGAATTTGAGGCATGGTAGTTCATGGGTAGATTCCTTAGGAACCATAAAGGTAGGTGGCTTCTCTATCAACTCCACTTGGTTAGATCTAGAGGTTTTTGGTTATAATTAATTTGGTTTTCTTGAAATTAATTGTGTTTTAATGTGGAATTTTTGTTGAAAATCCATTTGGGGATTTTTGGAAAAAAGGGGGTTTTATGGTGAAATGCTTTTGTTGTGGATTTTAAAATGGAGATTTTAAAATGGGATGCTATGGTTGATTTGTGAAAATTATTGAAGGAAATGGTTTTCAATAAAGAGGTTGTTTTATTGAAATGTTGTTTGGCATGGAAAATGATTTTCAATAAATGGGTGATTTATTGAAGTGGATTGGTATGCAATGGAATGGTTTGATTACATGATGTTGTGACCTTGGTGGGTTATATGCTTGGTTTGGCTTGTTTGGAATGGTGTGCGGAATTGGTGAGAAGTACCACTATAAAAAGGGGATGTATAGTGGATGGAAGGTACACCATCAATGGTAAGTGGACGGGAAGTGCCACAAATGTGTGAATGGGTGAATTGGTTGAATGGAAGATCCACCGTTTGGTTGTTGGTTGTTTTTTTGTGCATTGCTTTGAAAGATGGAAATTATGGTGAGAATGTGAAATGATGAAATGACTTGTTGCATGTTTGGTTGGATTTCCTTGGTTTGCTCTGTTTGGGTGTGATGTCTTGGTAAGGGCATGTTGGGCTTATAAAAATGGTTGCACTTGTGATTTATTTTATATAAACTATTTTATATAAATGTGCTAATGGTTTTATCCTAGTGGCATGTGTAGGGAAGTAATTTTAAAAAATCCTACTAAGTTTTAGTACTCACCCTCTACTTTGGAATGTTGGTGTCTTTGTAGATGTCGTGTACCGTGACGTGGGAAAAGGTAAGGCATCACCCTCATTTAGTGGAGCATTGTGATACCTTGGTGGAGCTTGGAGCTTGGATCTTGGTGTGGAGCTGTGGTGGTGTCATGGCTTTTGGTGTTTGGTTGATTAGTTTCCGCACTGTACTCTGATGTTGTGTGGACATGTCTGGTTGTATTGGTTTTGAGTTGTGTTGTGGAAAAACTTGGTTGTCTTTTTGGTAATGCATGGTTGGGTAATTTATTTGACATGCATCATATAGTGGCTGTTAGTGGATGGATTGGTTGGTTTTGTAGTAAGGGAAAATAATTCCCCAACTTGATCTTGAAGCCCTCGACATTTATTTCCAGCCTTTGGCATCTTGGGAACATCACTTAAGGCCAAGTATCCCTCACCACCTCCTCAAGAAAATGAGGTAGGGGCAGGGTGTTATATGGTGTATCAAAACCCAAAACATGATTCTTTTGTCATGGAATCTATAATTTTCTTCGAGTATATCCTCCCAATCCCATAAATGACTTCCACTGACATCTCAAGAAAAAATTCAATTTAATTTTTCATGCCACATAAAAAATATAGGTGTATTCTAAATCCATCATCCTTGAATCAGTATGGTTTGAACAAAAACAATCGAGCCTGATTAAAAATCTAGGATAACATTGGAATCATAAATTGGAGACCGAAGAGATTATCTAAGGTATTCTATACTCCAATTGTTATAATTGATATGTCAGTGCAAATCTAACATAACAACATATCAAGAACACTGACTGAGCCTAAAGATAGTTATGAAAATAATTGGTTGTATTCTCTGAGTCCATCCAAGGAATTACTATATGGAAATATGGGTTTCACTTAGGAATAACCATTCCTTGATAACAACCATTCTTCCAACATGAAACTCTAATAGAGTCTATTTATCAAAACAAAAAGATAATTTTAATTTTATCTATGCATATAATCTATGCTCTCTATGTGTATAGATGATTTTAAGATAGGATATATGACAATCATTCATCCTTTATTACACTAAGTGTATTTAAATAATTTCTAAAAAGGACTTAGGAAACTTCCTCCACATTAGAGATGAAGTTATTGGTATGGTTTTGAGCCAACCATTTCTAGATATGCACAAAAAGAATTGTCAAACCACCCTAGGCCTACTCTTGTGAAGAAGATAGACTAGACCTGCTAACACATCAACATAAGTAGAAAATATTTCCTTAATACCATGGAATCTAATTAGTAATCAAGCACAACCAACATAGTCCCTCCACAACTCAGGGTATTTTTTAAGGGTTACATACTAAGCCAACCATTTCATCATTATGCAGCATCGTAAGCACAAACACATTTGAAAGATACTAGCCTTAAGGGCATTAAAAACAGTAATTACCATTTTCAAATGGTCCTTATTTGTTTTTTCCTTCTACTTGGAAGGAAACATATTTCCCAAAATTGAAGTGATGATCCTCACCTTAGTACTTTTATTATCATCAGATTTATTGAAAAATGGAACTCATTCCATGGATGATTATCCATTGAACATTGAACACATGTTCTATATGAGGAAAACATGATATTACTAGGTGATAAAATGAAAAGATATGGAAGTTATGCACTTAAAATCATGCTAGATTATATTTACTCTAGACTTATTCAAATCACTTCTGCAAAGCTGTATCCACACGTTCCATAGAAATAGGTGTAAAAGCTAAAAAAACTAACCAATTTTTCAAAACACATGATCCTATTTTTAATAGAACCCTAAGCATTAGGATGAGCCAAGATTTCATTTAAAAATTCAGGTCACTCTACCATGAATATGAACTATGATCATAGACTAATATATCAATGAATTAATGATTACGACCAAAATTACAATTTTATTCAAAAAATTTATCGGCTCTATGGGAATTGCATGTATCGGCACCTACTACCATGACATTATATAAGAAAAAAAGGAACATCCTTGATACTATCCATAGTCTTATAATCCCTAGGCATCCCATATATGATGTCCTATAAAATAATCAACCCATTTTCATACTATCCCATTCAACTTTAAAACATGACAATGACCTCCCAAGTCATCCAACACTAATGGGGAAGAAAAATAAGGGTGTAAAGACCTACTAACTGGCTGAAAATGCTCCAGGTATGTCTATATAGATGGATCTAAGAATTACATGAAGCTCATTACTATTACAAGATTCAAAAGATCACATGACAACCCATCTAATTTAATTGTTGTTTTAGAACTAAGGATTCTTATATGAAATAACCATACATGAACAACACTAATTTTATGAAATGGATCACAAAAATTAGAAAATTTTTACGTTTATGAGGGAGCTACCTACCTCGTGCAAGCCCCTTACTAAAACATAAAGCATCAATCCTATAAGGGGTCTTGCATGAAGAAGTTATTAGGCTCAAAGGACAATAACTAAGGTTTAAGATGTGGAAAAAGAGGCCTATAGAAAATTCTAAATTTTCTAGGTTCTAGGGAAAGATCACAAAATAATTAAAACTTTTCTTATGCAAGGATAAAAACTAAGGAAACCACATTAGGTTCTATTAGAAGTCATTACTTCAATTCACATTTATCTCTTCAAATGTTTCAAGGCTCATCTTCTAAAGAGTTCTAAGAATATGTCATATGGTAAAATTACTTGGTACATTATTTTAATAACATAATTAGGAAACATAGGCAAGTTATATTAATCATCATTTTAAAGATTAATTATTTAATTTACACCCTATCATAATTAGGAAATTTATCTTTCAAATTAATTTTAACCCTTTAATATATACATTGAATTTCCCTTTTTCTTAGTTAAATAAAATGTCGATTGTAATCTATAGAGGAAAAAAATCTTTAGGTTTTAATTGGAATTTTAGTTAACTAAAACCTCATATAAATATAACCCAAAAGTATATAATTTTTTTTTATAAATTTAAAAGGGTACTGGTCCAGAAGGATTCCACCATATGTCTATATGTAAACCCATATATGTGGCTATAGACACTTTAAATAACCATCTTATATAGTAGAAGTATACCCCCATGGGGTTAAATTCTAAAGCATAAGAGATAAAGAAACCTTAAAGGGTTCAGTTGATCTTACTTGGGTCCATAAACCACAATAGTTGATTTCTTATTGTAGTTTCTAACACCCTTAGTGGGTTATCTCATTATAAACACAACCTAAGAAACCTAATTGATTCTAGTTATGCATTTGATAATTTATTCATATGGGTGATCATGTGAAAGTAATTGAGTCTCAAGCCTTTATAGAGGCAACCATTTAATAAAAGGAGTACATTTTTAATATAAATAAATAAGAAACATAGTTCAGTTAGGTCGATAAAAATTTCCATTATAAATTACAAATGGAAATTAAATAAATGAAACCAGGTTTTTGGATTTGATTTCAAAATATCATAAGTTTGTAAGTAATGGTTTTATTTAATGGTTTACCCTTCTCAATTTATAAGGGACCATACACCTCATAAATTTATACTGGTTCCCCATTTAATCACAACCATAAATGTTTTAGTCTGTTTGATTAATGATCCATGGCTCAGACATATTTAGATTCGTAGGTTAAGGTGTCACTATCAACCTATGTGGTAAAATACCATTTAAATTAATGCTAGCACATTAATAACCTTTTGAATGTTAAAATTATAATATCCTTTTTTATGATGATAAACCATTTTGACTTAAATTATTAGTATATTAAGTATGAAAAAAAGGATATATCAGTGAAATAATTTTATTAATGTGTTAAAGGCTTTAAATTCTAGTTAACATCTTCGAATATTCAATTGAATATTGTTTGAGTTTGACAATGAGTTAGTGTGAGATTCTGAGGCCCACAAAGTCTCAGTGAATACTAAATAAAAATAATAAATATAATATATTAAGTGCATAATTTTTATTAAAAATAATTTAATACATCAAGAATAGTGTTTCTTATGGGATATTAGAGATCACTGTTGTGTTTAGAACAAGGTGATTACCCTAGGTGGGATATAATATTTGTATGCATCAGGTGTTTGAACATCTCACTCTTGAAAACAAAACTTTTTATATTTAATTAATTTTTAATAAATCATTTATATTAAATAATTAATATCTCTATAATGGTGCATTGTATGAGAAATTTGAGACCACCATTGGGTCCAGAATGTGGTATTTTACCTCGGTAAGGTATAAATTTTATGTGTGTTGGGTGTTTGGAAACATCAAACTTGATAAAATTATTTTTTATATTTATTTAATTGTTTATTACAATTTATAAATAATAAATAATTATTATCTCTCAAATGATGTGTTATTTGAGAAATACAAGAGCACCAATGGGTCCAGAATGTGGGGTTTACCCTTGTTGGAACATAAATTCTATGCGCAATGGGGATTATGTAACGACCCATAAATTCATTAATGAAAATTTCTCTTGGTCTATTTAAATGCATTCTTATTGTTATGTAAAACGTATGCACTTATTTGGTTTTATGTTTTGGATTTTAAAATATAGTTAAGAATTGTGACAGTTTCTCATATAGCCATTGAATAGTGTTCACATGAATAGTATAAATATATGGCTTCAACAAATCCAATTTACTCAGACAGAGGAAGTGATGTCCTCATCCAGTAGACTAGCCCCATATGAAGCCCATTTTTTAGAGCTCAGAAAAGAGGTTTCGTCATTGGGATTCTCTCTTGACAAAGCTCAATCTGATATTCAACATGTTATGTTCGAACGGAACCACCTACAAGAGAAGTGGAAGTTGATAGAGATTACCACCCGAGCAATGTTATCCGAGCCACCCCAAGAGTCTGTCACCATCACACACCTTACCCATCAGTCTTATGTGCGCGTTATAATTGATTATGTAACAATACCTTATCACTATGACTATGTGCATTATTTTTATATATAATAATGAATATACATTCATTTTATTATTGTTACTTTGTAAATAGTTTTTAAAGTGCAAATAGTATTTTTAGTTAATATTCAACTAAGAAATATATTTTGATGAATTAAAAGATTTTTGAATTAAATAATATTTTAATAACATATTATTATTATTAAATTATTTTTTATCAAATATAAATTATTGTATAATTTTATAACTGTAATTGTAATTTTTATTAAGGTTTGAAAGCCGTTTTTGTCAAAACCCAGGAATTTTCGATAAATGTCGATTTTTATTTTAAAAGTAGAAATTAACATATTTAAAAAATTATTTAGATAAAATTAATATTATTTTTGGAATTAGTACATTGAAATTATTCAATGGTGAATTTTTCATAATTTTCTGAGAGTCGATTTGTTGGGTAAAAAATAAATACCGCTTAAATATATTATGTGTTTTATGACATCATAATGACCCAATAGTGATGTAATAAAATACTATAAATGATATGTTAGGCCAATATATGTTTTACCATTAAAATAATGTGTTTTTAGGTTTGTTTTATTTATTTTACAAAAAATTAGTGGACCCTCCAAGTGTTATAAAACATTTTGACTTTTTAAATGAATTTCCTTGAAAGTGTGACTCACCTCCACATAAGAAACCCTGTTATTTTAATAATTTCGGCCATTGAACTTATAAAATATTTTTTTCGACTCCCATTTGGCAAACACCATGGGCTAAAACCATGGGCTAGTTTGTGGTATTTATTAGTTTAATGTGGGGTGACCCAAACCTAAATAATAAAGAATTCGCTCTCCTTTCCAATATAAACCCACCCAAGATCCAAATTCCTATTCACTCAAAGCCTTTAGTGTTAGACCAAAACCTGACCTCCTCTATCTAGAATACTACCAAGGTGCTCCATTCTCCAAATAATCCTCTCTCAAGCCTCTTATAAGCTTTTGGGATCACACTTCCAAGTAAGGGATTTCTTCCTTTCTCATTTTTGTCCAATTTTCATTAAGTTGTTATGCCATTTTGTTTTCAATTACAAATGTTCGCGTATGATTTCACACCTCCCCTGTACATTAATATTTATGTTTGGATGATGGGATACCCCTTTATCTCTCATTAATTCCTCCCATTTACACCTGTTGCCATGCCGAAATTCCGTGAAGGATTTGTCTCTCCACTTTTACATCCAAGTAATTATTTTGTATCATGCATATAAATTCAATTACCTTTGTTGGGAAATGTATCTATATAAAAAATTAATGAACACTTCATTAAAATATGATAATACAACCCTTTCTCTCTCATTAACCATTTTTATGAGTTCTTATTTCACGTCATTATGCTGCCGAAATTGCACTGCGATTTTCCAGGGCAATGTCATTGTGTAGGGAATACCATGCTCATTTCTCTATCAAGAGTATTCACATTTATGAACATTTACTTATTGATTATAAATATTCATGTATATAGTTCACATCCCTTTATCATGGAATAAATTATGATGATTGATTCCATGTTGTGTGATCCATGTGGAACACTTATGCCTGAAAGTAAATGTGGAAGAAGGGTGCGCCCTGACAATGCTCCAATGCATTGGGTAAAGTATAGTATCATGATACGTCATGTGCAATGAGGGTTTAATCATTATAATTCAAGTGCAACGAGGGTTTAATCATGCTTAAAGTGCAATGAGGTTTTACTCATGCTCCATGTGCAATGATCCTTGGCTCATGCTAACTCCATGTTAAGTGTTGTGGCGACATTTCCATGTTATGATTATCATGATTTATCATGCCTTTATGTTCATGTTTCTCTTATGCTCCAATGATATTCCTATTTCCAAACATGTACTTAAATCTATATGTTATTCCTTTATTACTCTCTTACTAGGGTTTATAGCTCACCCTTTTCTTATGCATGTCCTCAGGTTATCCCATGCAATTCTAAGTACGAGAGAATGTAGTGGTCATGTAAAGGATGTTTTCAATAAAGATGTTGTATTTCATGTTTTAAGTTGTTATGTAATGATCCTAAGCCCCAAATACACTAGAAATCTCGATATTCTATGTTGTATCAAGTTAAGTTTATGTAATAAATCATGTTTTAGTGTGTAATAAAGAGCATGGCAGTTATTGTTGGTATCAAAGGATAAGTTTAGTTATTTTTGGGATTAGGATTTTAAACCCCTAGTGAAAGACTTAGGTATAAGACTGAGTATAATAAAAAATTTCCTACAATTTTATGAGTATTTATTAAGTGGTTGATCAAGGAAATACATCCCTGTCGGGATACGAGCAGGTAGAGGTGGCTCTGGCACAGATGTACCTAGGGGTGAAAACCCCGATAAGGAGTTTCAGGCTTGACCTAGGGTATCCCGGTACATGAGAAAAGGCCCTGCTACACTCTTGGTTACGACACTCATGGGGGATATGCATTGGTAAATTCACAAGCTTAGTATGAACCATTATTAATGGAATAAAAAAATTCCCCTAAGAATATATGTTAGAATGTAAATAATGGATAACATAGATTCAAGCATATGGATTCATAAGTTAAGGAAATAAAAGTTATTTGTGAGTCATCAGTTTTTTCCTTGGATTACCCTTTATGTGTTACCCCTAAATTTCCTTTTATTCTAGCCAATGGCTGATAATATGAGGACTTGAGCTCACAAATGATGTGAAGATCAATGTGATGACTGTTCTAATGAGATTCCCAATCCGATGAGAGCAGGAATCACGAACTTTGTCACACTTCTATCTCAGTTAACTCAAGATTTGAGAAGAAAAATGGGTCAAGAGGAACTTTGAACCCCCCAAGAAAGAACAAGTCTCTATCGAGAGATTCATGAGACAAAGGCCTCCTACTTTTAATGGATCATCTAATCCCTCAATCATGGAATGATGGATCAACTCAATTAAAAAGATCTTCTCCATCAGTCAATGTTTCGAACAAGAAAAGGTTCTTCTAACTGCTTATTGTATAGAGGGAGAAGCCGATCAATAGTGGACATTGATCAAAAATACAATGCCTAAGGAGGAGATCGAGGAATTGGAATGGAAGGATTTATAGAAGATGTTTTTTGATAAATACTCTCTGTGAACCCTCCAACTTAAGATAGATAGGGACATCCTTTACCTCAAGAAAAAAGATGATGAATCTATCAGAGCGTATGAGACAAACTTCACAAGGCTTGCATGATATGCCTCCATCTTTGTCATTACCCCTGAATACAAGGTTGACCTCTTCTTTGGTGGGATGAAACCTATCTTGTAGAAAGCGATGGAAATCCGTGACTTTGACAGCTATGAGAAAATCGTCTGATGTGACCTCAATGTTGAAATGGAGATTGGAAAACCTTAGGGGTATCATGGGGATAAGAAGCATAATGTGGACTTCAATTCTTGCAGTCCGATGGATAAATCCAATGGTTATAAGAAAATCCAGCACCCCACTTGCCAAAGGTGCAGAAAGAAGCACCCCAGAAATTGCCTGAAGGGGACGAGGAAATGCTTTAGGTGTGGAAGATAAGGGAACCTAGCCATTAACTACCGACAAGAAAAACCCACAGCTATGACATAGGAGAGGAACACTTCGTTCGACTCTCAACGCGTTGTTCATTGCTTCAACTGCAAATAACCAGAGCACCTTACAAATCAATTCCCTAAGCCAAGGGTTTTCTGGGGAAACCAACAACCTCTAAGGTAGCAAGGGTGAGATTTTCCCATCACTACTACCGAAGTGATCCCCAACAAGAAAGTGGTGACAGGTATGATAGTTATTTATTCAATAATAGTGAACAAAATTTTTTATTTAGGTTCTACACATTCTTTTATATCCTGAATATTTAGTATAAAAATCCAAGCACCACCACAAATCATGGAATTAAAGATGTCGGTGAGTACGAAAAATGGGGCAATCATTGCATCCGATGAATATAACTCCTTCCCTGTCTTAATTGGGGGATTAAAATTCCTGAAAAAACTCTTCATACTCCCTATAGTGGAATTTGATGTAATTCTCAGCTTGGACTGGCTTTCCTTATATAGATCCAACATAAATTTCCATGAGCGAGAAATCACTCTCCATATGGAGAATCAACCCCTAATTCTATACAAGTGCAAGGAAAAAAGATGAATCTTCTTTAGATACATCATCTTAAGCATGGATATTACTGCCCTATGAGAATGCGTATCTAGCTCAGATGACTGAGTCCAAGGGAGAAACCATCCTTGAAGACACACCTATTGTGATGGAATTCACTGAAGTGTTTCTCGAGGAATTTCTTGGTCTTCCTCCTAGAAGATATGTTGATTTCTCAATTGACCTTATACCTGGGGCATTGACAATATCTAAGACTCCATATATAATGGATGTTATGGAACTTGAGGAGCTAAAGAAACAACTACAGGATAATTTGGATAAAGGATTTATATGCCAAAGTGCTTCACCATGGGTTGCACCTATCCTCTTTGTCAAGTAGAAGGATGGGTCAATGCACCATTGAATCGATTATTGTGAGCTTAACAAAATCACGATAAAGAACAAGTATACTCTCCCACAAATTGATGACTTTTTTGATCAGCTGCGTGGGGCACAATACTTCTCCAAGGTGGATTTGCATCGAGATATTATCAAGTAAGGGTGAAGAAAGAAGATATCCCCAAGACTGTATTTGATACAAGGTATGGGCACTATGAATTCATAGTAATTCCTTTCGGACTCACTAATTATCCAAAAATCTTCATGTAATTGATTAATAGAGTATTTAAATATTACCTTGAAAAATTTGTGGTAGTATTTATAGATGATATTTTAATATACTCCAAAACCAAGGAGGACTATGAGGAGCATCTAAGAACTGTACTAGAGATCTTATAGAAGGAGAAGCTTTATGAAAAGTATAACAAGTGTGAGTTCTAGTTGAAGAAGGTCTCATTATTAGTCCATATCATCACAAGGAATGAGATATCTGTAGATCCCTCCAAGATAGATGCAATAGAGAGATGGGTGAGGCCAACATCGGTAACATATATCCATAGATTCTTGGGGTTATATGGATATTATCGACGATTTGTGAGAAATTTATCAGGAATTTTCAGGCCTCTCAACAAGCTTACTGGGAATGGAGTAAAGTTTTCTTGGAGTGATGAATTCAAAGAAAGCTTCAGACAGTTGAAAAGGAGGCTTATCACTACGCCCATTCTCACATTACCCACAAGTGGAGCACTTTTTGTGGTATTCAGTGATTCTTTGAAGGAGGGACTGAGCTACGTTTTGATGAAAAGTGACAAATTCATTGTCTATGCTTCAAGGCAATTGAAACTTCATGAGTAGAATTATCCAACCCATGATCTGGTGTTGGTTGTGGTGATCTTTTCTTTAAAAATTTGGAGTCATCATCTCTTTGGGGAGAAGTGTGAAATATATATGAACCACAAAATCCTAAATCATATATTCACATAGAAAGAGTTGAAAATGCACCAAAAAAGATGGTTAAAGCTGATCAAAGATTATGACTCCTCAATCCATTACGACCCTGGGAAAGAGAACATGGTGGGAGATGCTCTAAGTAGAAAAGAACCAGCGATTCTATCATTGATGAGAATTAATAAGGATCCAATATTTTTAGATTTTATGAATATGAAAATGGGAATCATAAAGAAGGGAACATCATTAATCCTTTCACAAATGATTGCTTAACCATCTCTTTTGGAAAGGTTAAAGGATAATCCAAAGGATGATGTGGGAATTTAGTAGAAGTTGGAAGCTATCAAAAAAGGGATATCCTTGGAGTCCAATGTTAATGAAGAAGGAATTATGAGATTTCGGAAAAGACTATGTGTGCCATCATGTTCGGAGCAGAAGAAGGAACTTTTGGATGATGAACATAGTTTGGATTTCTCTATTCACCCAGGTAACACAAAGATGTATCGAGATCTCTGAGAGAATTATTGGTGGTATTATATGAAGGAGGAGATCGCTGAGTATACATCAAAGTGCCTGGTGTGTTAGAAAGTGAAGGCATAGATGCAGACGTCTAAGGGGATGATGCAACCATTTCCCATACCAGTATGGAAATGGGATACAATCACCATGGAATTTGTCACCGGACTTCTGAAGACATCCAAAGACAACAATGCAATTTGGGTTGTTATGGATCATCTTACAAAGTTTTCACACTTCATTTTAATTCTGGAGGATTTCTCATTAGATCAACTAGCACCGATATATATCAGGGAAGTGGTAAGGCTGCATGGAGTACCACTATTTATTTTATCTAATTGAGATTTAAGATTCACCTCTATGTTTTGTAAGAGTCTTAAACATGCTGTAGATACTGAACTGAACTTCAGTACGACCTATCATCCTCAAACTGATGGCCATAATGAGTAAACTATTCAGACACTGGAATATATGTTAAGATCAAAATTAATGGACTTTAAAGGAGGATGTGATCAAAATCTTCCTCTGGTTGAATTATCCTATAATAACAGTTTCCACTCGAGCATCTGAATGGAACCTTATGAAGCCCTATATGGGAAGACGTGCATAACACCGACATGTTGGGATGAAGTCGGTGAACATAAGCTTCTAGAACCAGAAATGGTCGAAGAAATGGTGGAGAAGGTGAAAACCATTCAGTAACATATCAAGGAAGCCCAGAGTCAAAGTAAGAGTTATGCTGATAACTATCGATGAGACCTTGAGTTTAAAGTTAGAGACATGGTATTACTACTCATATCTCCATGGAAGAAGGTCATGAGGTTTGGAAAGAAATGGAAGTTAAGTCCTAGGTACATCGACCCCTTCGAGATTCTTGATCATGTCGGGGTTGTGGCATATCGACTAGCACTCCCACCTACCATGACCAAAGTAAATGATGTATTTCATGTATCCCTATTAAGGAAGTACATACTAGAACCTTCACATGTTCTCTCTTTAGAGGTAGTACAACTAGAGGATGATATTTATTATGAGGAGCCACTAGTGAAGATCTTAGATCGTAGGGAAAAAGTCCTACGAAATAATACAATTACCCTCTTGAAGGTGTTGTGGTGAAACCAAAATTTGTAAGAAGCAACATGGGGATCAGAGGAAGTGATGAAGTAGAGTTACCCTCGTCTTTTTATTGTGGGAAAAATAATTCGAGGGCCAAATTTCTTAAGGGGGAAGATTGTAATGACCCAAAAAATCAGTAATGAAAATTCCTCTTGGTCTATTTAAATGTCTTCATATGGTTATGTAAAACGTATGCACTTATTTGGTTTTACGTTCTAGATTTAAAATACCAATATGATTTGTGATAGTTTCTAATATAGCTGTTGAATAGTCATCAAATGATTAGTATAAATATAGGGCTTTAACA
Organism: Viscum album; assembly: GCA_963277665.1. Taxonomy (NCBI): domain Eukaryota; kingdom Viridiplantae; phylum Streptophyta; class Magnoliopsida; order Santalales; family Viscaceae; genus Viscum; species Viscum album. The sequence continues at coordinate 1,897,764,529 of OY728135.1, read as the reverse complement.
TATCTAATTTACTCAGAAAAAGGAAGTGATGGCCTTATCTAGTAGAATTTCCCCGTATGAAGCCCATTTTTCGGAGCTCGGAAAGGAGGTGGTATCATTGGGCTTTTCTCTTGACCAAGCCCAAGCCGAGCTTCAACATGTTAAGCTCAAATGGAACCACCTACGAGAGAAGTGGAAGTTGATAGAGATTACCACCTGGGAAATTTTATCTGAGACACCCCAAGAGTCTATCACCATCGCACACCTAACCCTTCGGTCTTATGCGAGTGTTATAAGGGGTTATGTAACAAGACCTTAGCACTATGATTATGTGAATTATTTTTGTATATAATAATTAATATACATTCATTTTATTATTATTAATTTGTAAATAGTTTATAAAGAGAAAATATTATTTTTAGTTAATATTCAACTAAGAAATTTATTTTAATGAATTAAAGGATTATTGAATTATATAATATTTTAATAAAATGTATTTATGATTAAATTAAATTTTATTAAATATAAATAATCATATAATTATATGAATGCAGTTTTAATTTTTTTTAAGGTTTGAAAATCGTTCTTGTCAAAACCCTTAAATTTTGGAAAAATGTCGGTTTATTATTTTAAAAGTAAAAAACTCTCATATTTAGAAAGTTATTTAGATAAAATGTATATTATTTTTGGAATCCAGAAATCAAAATTATCCAATGGTGAATTTTTCATAATTTTCTGAGACAGTCAAATTTTTGGGTAAAAAAAATACCATTTAAATATATAATGTGTTTTATAACACCATAATTACCCAATTGTGATGTAATAAAATAATATAAATGATATGTCCGTGAAATATATGTTTTAACATGAAAATAATTTTATTTTAGGTTTTTTTATTTATTTTACAAAAACTTTAGTGGACCCTCTAGGAGTTATAAAACATTTTCACTTTTTAAATGATTTTCCTTGAAAGTGTGACTCACCTCCACATAAGCAGCCCTATTATTTTAATAATATCTCCCATTTTACTTATAAAATATAGTTTTTCACTCTCATTTGGAAAAACCCATGGGCAAAAACCTTGGGATGGTTTGTATTATTGATTAGTTTAATGTGTGGTGACCCAAACCTAAATAATAAAGAATTCCCTCTCCTTTCCTGTATTAACTCACACAATCTCCCACTTCCTCTTCACTCAAAGCCTTTGGAGTTCGAAAAAACCCTGAAATCTTCTCCCTATAATCCTACCAAGGTTCCCTAATCTCCCAAGAAGCATCTCTCAAGCCTCTCCCACGAATTTGGTATCACACTTCCAAGTAAGGGATTTATTCCTTTTTCATTTTTGTCCAATTTTATTTAAGTTGTTATGCCATTTTATTTTCAATTAAAAATGTTGGGGTATGATTTTGAACCTCCCCCATACTTACCTCTTTATTTTTTGATTATTTTATACCCCTTTATCTCTCATTATTTCCTCCCACGTACACCTGTTAGCATACCGAAATTCTGTGAATGATTTCTCTCTCCTCTTTTCCATCCAAGTAATTATTTTATATTATGCTTCTAAATTCCATTAAGTTTTTTGGGAAATGTATCAATATTACCCCTTAATTTCTATTTAATTTAAATATTATGAGATACAACTTTCTCTCTCATCAACAATTATTTATGAGTTCTTATTTGACGCCGTTATACTATCGAAATTGCACTACGATTTTCCAAGCCATTGTCATTATGTAGTGAATACCATGCCCATTTCTCTATCAAGGGTATTCAACTTTATGCTAATTTACTTATTTATTATAAATAATCATGTATTTATTACACATCCCTTTATCATGGAATAAATGACGATGATTGATTCCATGTTGTATGATCCATGTGGCACACTTATGCATGAAACGAAATGTTTAAGAAGGGTGCGCCCTCATAGCGCTCCAGTGCATTGGGTAAAGTATATTATCATTATACGTCATGTGAAATGAGTGTTGAATCATTCTAATTCATGTGCAACGAGGGTTTACTCGTGCTCCATGTGCAATGAGGGTTTACTCATTCTCAATGTGCAATGAGCCTTCACTCTTGCTAATTCCATGTTATGTATTGTGGCCACATTTCCATGTTATGATTATCAAGATTTATCATGGATTTATGTTCATGTTTCTCTTTTGATCCATTGATATTCCTATTTCCTAACATGTATTGCAATCTTCATGTTATTCCTTGATTACTCCCTTACTGGGCTTTATAGGTCACCCTTTTCTTATGCATGTCCTCATGTTATCCTTTGCAATGCTAAGTATGAGAGAATGTAATGGTCATGTAAAGGAAGTTTTCAATAAAGATGTCATATTTCATGTTTTAAGTTGTTATGTAATGATCCTAATCCCCAAAGACACTAGAAATCTCAATCTTTTATGTTGTATCAAGTTAAGTTTATGTAATAAATCAGGTTTTAGTGTGTAATAAAGAGCAGGGTTGTTATAGATTAGGTATTATTTAATTTTTTATGACAAATAATTAATTTTATTTAATTATTTAAAATAAATTTCACTCCTAACATCATGCATAAAACTCCATTATTTCCCAGTGAAGATTTTTCAAACCATCAATTTTACACCGTTTTTCCAATTTAACATATGCAATGCATTAATGGGGAAAAATTAAATATTTCCTCGATTAAGATTCAGATGAAACAGAAGATTATTTCAAAATGATAATGATGAAAATTCTGTAAAATATTTAATAAAAAAAATTAATGTTGTTACTAATATTATTTTTAAATTAAGACAACATGTATTTTAATAATTACTGGGAAGATAAAAATAATGTTATTAATAATAAGGGTATTATTATTATTATTTGTCAAATAAAATGAATGGAAAAGTACATGTGTAATTAAATATTCTATTTCACATAAATAATGAATGATGTTTTGTAACTTTTGAGTATTTGTTGATGATCAATGTAGTAGTGGTGAAATTATTAGTCAATACTAAATAAATGAAATTGCAGGGTTAATATTATTTTATTAACTATTATCGAAATTTAATGAATGTTTTGGAAAAAATTTAATGGTGAAAGACACTTTTAATAATAATAATAATAATAATAATTAAACTGATAAAATAGTTGTTTTCAAAACACAATTTCAGTCGCAACTCTTTCGTATGGTGTTAGATTAATACACCGTCAGTGGCAGCATGACCCTAAAATTAAGGCAGTCATTTCAAGACCAATATTGAATATTTAATTCAGCCATATGATATAGGTCAATGAAACTCCCAATATTATTATGGTTTAATGCATAAAAATAATAGGAGATATTAATAAACAAGTGATGCAATTAAAAAATGTAACTAAATTATTTGATAAAAAAATATTTTAAATTGGATTTGGGGTGGTGAGCATGATATTGGTTGAAATACCATTATTTATAACACCTCTACCTTCTCTTATTCTCTATATATATCTCTTCTATGTTATTTTATTCTTCTAAACTTATCTCAATATATTATTTTATATTTATAAGATTGATGTGTTGTATATTCTATTGGATTCATCATGATGAGTATAAATTTAGTCCTAAGATTGTTTTTGAAGAAGGAAAGTTATTTTTTTCAGATTCAATTAAATATTTCTAATTATTAAAGATAACGACGGTTATAAATAATGTAAAATGGGGATGGTTCAAGGATTCATTGGAATGTGATCAAATTTATGGTTGGTGTGTTAACTCTTATAATGATAAGTCTATGAGGGGGTGTATTGAACTACACTAGGTGGTTTATCATTTCCACTGACATCGATGACCTTGAAGTAGGTGGTTCCATTTAAATTAGACAAATTTATTAACCCTTTTTTGATTGATTTATTCCAATAGCTAATTTAAATTTAATTACTCAAACATTATTTCAATTAATTTTATAAAACCCTATTGTAGTAAATTGTGAGATTTGGAAATGGTTTTGGCATGAAAAATGGGAAAACACCCAATTCTATTAAATTGGGGTGCACTTATGGAAATTGGTTAATTTAAATTGTGAATTGATGGAAATGATTTCAATTAAATTATTTAATTTAATTGTAGAAAGGAATTGTAAAATTTATAGAATTGGTTTTGAATGGATTTCAAACTTGTGAAAATTGCTTAAAATATTTTGATGGAAACCCAGTGGTTTTATCATGTTAAAGATGTATGTTATTTATTAAAACATATTTTGGTTTTAAATGGTAAATTGGAATTTGAAATGGGGGAATGTTATTTGATTTTATTTTAAGAAGTATTAAAATAAACTTCCCATCATTGATTATGTAAGATGACATGAAGTGATTTGGTAGATTTTGAGTTATTTGGACACAATATACGATTCCTACAACATTCTAAAACATACATACAACTGGTCACATAACTTATGCGATGGTGATGAGTCCTCTATAACCAGTGTCCAGAGGATGTATGTGCACACATATTTACGTGATCACTTTGTGAGTGTGGAGTCCTATAGCCTGGAACTTTTGTACCTATTTGGAATATGACCATGTTGCTCGGTTGATTATATTTTAGATATAAAATGTGGGCCAATGTTATTAACTGAATTTACATGCCTTTATGAATTTATATAGATTATTTTATATAAACTGTTTTATTTAAGCCATTGTTTTAGAATTATTATATCACTTGTAATGTAAAGCCCATGATTTTAAAGTATTTTCCATCATTTGAATTGTATAACATGATTTTTTTAAATATTATTTAAAATTAAAAACCTGTTTACTTTAAAATTGAAAGAATTAATTTGGTTAATATATTATTGGAATTTTTATGGAATACTTGGAGGAATCCTACTGATATTTGGCTCACACCCTAATTTTGGCTTCAAGTGTTTGTAGACTTTCTCCTTCCAAGTTCGAGCAAGGGAAAAATATTTCATGGAGGTGGAACTAGTTGCTGAACTTTGGAATTGGTGAGTTCTGTCCTCAAGTACCATGGGATGTTTTCACTATTTTGGTACTTGGGTTTTAGTACTTTGGGCTTGTTTATTCCTTGTTGTATTCTGGTACATTACTCTTATTGTATTTTCTTTTGATATGAATACTTTGTTGGTTTTTTATTTCTGCATTGTTATTTGAAAAATCATTTACATTCCTAGTTTGTATGATACCAGGTGCTAGTCGCCAACTCATGGGGATCGAGAACGATCTTCGAGCTATGTTAGGGCTGACACAATTATTGGTTTACTAGGGTACCTGGGTTTGTTCATGACAAAATTTTATCATAACTACTAGTTGAGCTTTTGTCTTAAGTCGGTATGCATTCGTGTAATCTTGTTAGGACTTAGGAGGTAGTTTCAATTGAGTGCCTATCTAGATATCAACACAATGAACCTTAATTATATAGGGTTGGATAGGGGAAGAAGTCTTGTGGATTAGTTCTAGTCTTTTTTCTTATTTTTATTTGGATATAATGGAATAAAATTCTTGTTTTTTTGTTGGGATTAATTTCCCTCACTGTTCTGTTTGAGTAGTACACAATGTCTTTAATGTTGTATGTTATTGTTTTGTAACATCATACCTGCAAGAAGATGTGAGAATCAGATATAGGAGGAGTCTTCTACTAAACCTCAATGAGCTTTTTGATCTGAATCTAGTTAAGGGGATCATGCATACTGTCCAAGCTTTCGGGAAGGTACCACCACCAGTCCCAATTTAGGCTCCAACTATGGATCCTCATGAGAATTTTCTTCAAAATAATTATCAAGAGTTACTTCACTAGAAACCACCAGTTTCCAAATGATCCACCGATCCTAAACATTCTGAGGAATGGTTGGATAGGATAGAACATATGTTTGAGTTCTTAGAGACACCATGCGAGATGAAGGTGAAGTGTTCCTCTTTCATGTTGGAGGGTATGAGAATTATATGGTGGGACATGATGGTAATGGTAAAGAAACACAAGGTATTAATGTGTAAGGACTTCAAGGTTCTTTTCAACAACTATTTCAATCCAGATTTAGTGGTGTTGGCTAAAGATTTGGAGTTTTTCAAGATTGAGTAATCATATAGAACCATAACTGAGTATTCAAATTACTTTGCTAAGTTGGTGAAGTTTGTGACAAATATTGTATCTAATGAGGGGATGAAGGCTTGATGGTTTGAGTTGGGATAGATATTAGATATCTGTTATTAGGTTTTCTTGCTAAATATTACCATTTATGTTGATGTACTGGATAGGGTGATAATGGTTGAGATAGACCTGGTTGGAAAGTCAAGGTTAAAAGCAGTTCCTTTTTCTTCCAGTTACATCTTATGTTTTAAAGGAAATATGAACCTTTATGACTCCCATAGTGGTTCTTGACATCTGGGTCATTTTCATCCTTCTGTAGTTCATAGAAGAATCCCTTTGATATGCTACCGGTGTGGTCAGCTAGGGCATTCAAAGAGGGTCTACAATGAGGTACCTCAGAACTATGGCTCCTGAAGATGTTTATGGAACTTGAAGAAGTTCCACCATAACTTTTACACTTCACGGAGTGGTAATAGATCTTCATCACATCCAAAAACTGAAGGGAAATCAAATTCTTCAGGTAGAAAAGTGTTCTAGCCATAGACATTTGGAATGAAGCTTCTTCATACAGAGGAAGAGTCTATAGAGGAAGATGATATGGGTCCAGTGACCACGGGTGGTACCATTACTATAACATCATCTTTAGAAATTTCTCTGTTTGATACAGGTTCATATCACTCATTTATTTCAATCTGTATCACTAATCTGCTTAAACTTTATATGGAAATTTTATCTTGTGCAATGGATATCACTACACCCCTTGGTACGAAGAGAGATAAGGGTCTATATAGTCCCACTTTTGTCTTCTCTCTATCATATTTCTATCTTGCATAGATTGTTCTGGTTCTATACCTGAAACCTCTTGAAATCACTTTTAGGATGGATTGGCTCATTTCCAATAAAGATCAAATTGATTGTTATCTTCGATGGGTCTTCATTACTACAACTAGTGGAGTGTACCATGTCTTTCAAAGAGAATGGGACCCATGGTTGAGCAAAGATGAACCATAAAATCTAGAGTTGGGGAAGGTAATATCCACGTTTTCTTTTGATCTGGAGAATGATTTTTTGAGTGGTGATCTCTCTCTAGTCTCCTTTGATTTTAATGACATGTTTCCTTCTTATTAATATATTTTCTAGTGGTAAGGTATGTTGAGTTCTCAATTTACTAGATGTCTAGTACTAAACTAGTTTCAATTCCCTCTTACTATATCACACTATCTGAGTTGAAACAGTTGAAGTCCCAGTTGGATGATCTTTTATAGAAAGGGTAGTGTGTCACCTAGAGTGGCGCCAGTTCTATTTACTACAAAAACAAATGGTTCTCTTCTCTTATGTGTTTATTATCGAAATCTCAATCAAGTGATAGTAAAGAACAAGTATTAGTTACAATGAATTTTGGATATATATGGTCAGTTGAAAGGTACTTTGTGGTTGGGATGCATTATTCCCAGTGGAAGAAGAATTGATATGGGTTGTGATCGACAGGTTGACCATGTCATCTCACTTTACATCCATTCATGATAAAACCAAATTCACAGAGTTCATAAGTTTCTGTGAAATATATTATTCATTTTCATGGATTTAAATATGCTATAGTCTCTAATAGGGATCCTCAGTTTACTTCTCTCTTTTTGGGATGCCTTCAAGAGGTACTTGGATCTCAGGTTTATTTAAGAATGACCAACCATTCGTAGTCAGATGGCCAAATAGAGAGAGCTATAAATATCCTTGAGAATATTATTTGTACTTATGTTCTATACTTTGGTGGGTCTTAGGATGATCATTTAGGGCTAGTTGAGTTTTTTTATAACAAAAATTACCAGTCTTCTATCATAATGTATCCTTTTGGGGCCTTGTATGAACATCATTGTAAATCTCCATTGTGTTGGTCATAGATCAGTGAAAGTTCCTTTGTTGGACCACATTTGTTTCAAGAGATGAAAAATAAGATTCATTTGAGTAATCAAAGAATTTAGAAAATAAAGGAATGGTATAAGTCATATGATGATCATCACTATAGGACATTGGAATTTCTAGTTGGTGATCTGGTTTTCTTGAAGGTTTCACCCCGATTGGGTAATCGACGACTTTGGAGGAAAGGGAAGATTGCTCCTCATTTTGTGGGACCTTTAAAGGTTATTGAGAAGGTGGGAAAAGTTGATTCCATTTATCACCACCACCATAGTTGATGTCAATACATAACGTGTTCCATGTATCTCAACTAGGAAACTATTTCTTTGATCCATCTCACATTTTGAGTTAAAATGATCTTAAGATTTAACCTGATTTACCCATGACAGAGCGGCTAGTTAGGATAGTTGATTCTGAGATCAATGTACTTCATGGGAGGAAAATACCTTTGGTTCATGTGCTATGGAAGCATGGTTCTTATAATAAAGAGATGTGGGAGAATGAGTCTGATGTTCCAGCTTAGTGGCTTGAGTTTTTTTGAGGAAGACCTCTAGAGATGCTTCTCGAGGACGAGAAGTCGATAGGGGGTGAGAATTGTAATATATTTCTTAATGATGATAAACCCTCTTGAGTTTAATTATTAATATCTTATATGGGAAAATAGATTTATCAGGTAAATAATTAAATAAATGTTATAAAGGAATTAAATTCTAGTTAACATCTTGGAATATTCAATTGAATATTTTGGGAGTTGGACATTTAGTTAGTGTATGATTCTGAGTCCTGCAAAGTCTCGGTGAATAATAAATAAAAATATTATATATAATATTTTATGGACACACTTTTTATTCAAAAATAATTAAATAACTATAAAATGGCACCTCATATGGGAAATTAGAGACCATTGTTGTGTCCAGAACAAGGGGTTTACCCTAGGTAGAGTATAAAATTTGTATGCATATGATGTTTGGACACCTCACTCGCAAAATTAGTAGATTTTATATTTAATTAAATTTTAATCCATTTTTTATATTAAATAATTAATATCTCTAGAATGGTGAATTATATGAAAAATTTGAGACCACCATTGGGTCAAGAATGTGGCGTTTTGCCTAAATGAGGGATAATATTTAAGCGTTTCGAGTGTTTGGAAACATCGTACATGATAACATTCTATTTTATATTTAATTAATTTTTTTTATGATTTATAAATAATAAATAATCAAAATTTCAAAGGATGAGTCATTTAAGAAATCCAAGAGCACTGTTAAGTCCGTAATGGAGGGTTTACCATAGTTGGGACATAAATTCTATGCTCATGGGGATTAGGTATTTTTTTTGTTAAATAATTAATTTTATTTAATTATTTAAAATGAATTTCACCCCTACCTCACACTAAAAACTCCATTAGTGCCCACAGAATATTTTTCAAACCTTAAATTTTACACGATTTTGTCTAATTTAAAATATGCAACAAATTAATGTGGAAAAATTGAATATTTTCACCATTAAGATTCAGATGAAAAAGAAGATTATTTTGAAATGTTAATGGTGACAATATTGAAAAATATTTTATAATAACAATAATTTCAGTTGTTACAATTATTATTTTAAAATGAAGACAACACATATTTTTATAATTACTGGGTGGATAAAAAGAATATTATTGATATAATGTGTATTACTATTATTATTTTTTGTAAAAAAATGAATAGAAAATTACATGTTTAATTAAAGGTTATTTTTCACTTAAATTATGAACAATGTTCCTCCACATGTGGATATTTGTTGTTGATCAATGTAATAATGGTTAATTTATTAGTCAATACTAAAAAAATACAAATGTTTGGTTAATATTAATTTATTAATGATTATCGATATTTAATGATTTTTTTTGGAGAAACATTAATGGTGAAAGATACTTTATAATAATAATAATTATTGGTGTTATTATTATTAATAAATTGAGAAAATATTTGTTGTCAAAACACCATTTCAGTCATAACTCTTTCGTATGGTGTCAGATTGACATGCCGGCAGCGACAACATGACCCTAAAATTGAGGCGATCATTTAAAGACTAATTTTTAATATTTAATTAGGCTCATGATAAAGGTCCATGAAATACCCAATATGATGATGGGTTGATTCATGCAATTAATAGGAGATATTAATAAACATGTGATGCAATTAATAAATGTAACTAAATTAACTAATGAAAAGGTATTATAAATTTGATTTGGGATGGTGCCCATGGCATGGGTTGGCATACCATTATTTCTAAGACCTATCCTTTCTCTTACTCCCTTAATCTCTTCTATTTTATTTTATTTTTCTTAACCTCTCCCCTTAATATCTTATTCGATATTGGTCAGATTTATGTGTTTTTATTTCTTTTTGATTTTTCTTGATGAGTAAAAACTTATTCATATGATTTTTTGAAGAAGGAAAGGTATTTTTTTTAGATTTAATAAAATATTTTTAATAATCAAAGATAATGATGATTATAAATAATGTCCTAATGGGGATGGTTCAAGGATTCGTTGGAGTGTGATCATATTTCCAGTTAGTGTGTCGACGCTTTTGATAATAAGGATGCAAGGAGGTGTATTAAACCACACATGGTTTTTCATTTCCACTAACATCAGTGATCTTGAGGTAGGTGGTTCCGTCCTGATTAGCCAAATTAATTAACATTGTATTTCTTGACTTATTTTAGCTGCTGATTTAAATTCAATTTCTCAAACATGCTATTAATTGATTTTATAAAACCATATTCCAGTGAATTAGGAGATTTGAAAATGGCTTTGGCATGAAAAATTGGAAAAAACCCATTTCTATTGAATTGGGGTGTACTTATAAAAATTGGATAATTTTAATTGTTTAATTTAAATTATGGATTGATGGAAACAATTTCAGTTAAATAATTGAATTTAATTGTGGATTTTTTTTTAAATTTATGGAATTTTTTTAATGGATTTAAAACTTGTGAAAATGGATTGAAATGTTTTTATAGAATCCCAATGGTTTTATATTTCTAAAGAGACATGTTTTTGATTAAATCATGTTTTGGTTTTAAATAGAAAATTGGCATTTGAAATTGGGGAATGTGATATAATTGTATTTTAATAAATATTAAAATAAATTTTTCATCATTGATTTTGTAAGAGAACATTCAATACTTAGGTAAATTTTGAGTTATTTAGATACACTATACAATTACTACAATTTTATAACACAAACATGTAGCACACCACATCACATAGGCAATGGTGATGAGTCCACTCTGACTAGTTTCTATAGGATGTATGTATACACATATTTCCATGATAACCTAGAGAGCGTGGATTCCTATATCCAGGAACTTTTGTACCTATTTTTTAGATGACCATGTTTTTTACTAGTTTATATTTGAGATATAAAATGAATTCTAGTGTTTCTAAAATTATTTACATTCCTTTATGAATTTATATAAACTATTTTATATAAAAACATTTAAGCCACTATTTTAGAAATATTCCATCCCTTGTAAAGTAAAGACCACGATTTAAAAGCGTTTCCATCATTTTAATGGTATAACATGATTTTTAAAAATATGGTTTAAAATGATGAACTTGTGTACTTTAAAATTGAAACCATTCCTTTAGCTAATCTATTATTGGAATATGTTATGTAATCCTTAGTGGAATCATACTGGGATTTGGATCACACCCTACTTTTTTCCTTTGAGTATTTTTAAACTTTCTCCTTCCAGGTTTGAGATAGGGAAAATGTTCTCTTAGAGGTGGATCTAGTTGTTTAACTTTGGAATTGGCGATTTGTGTCCTTAGGGAACATGGGTTGTTTTTCCTATTTTGGTACTTGGACTGTAGCACTTTGGTCTTGTTTATTCCTTATTGTATTCTGGTACATTACTCCCTATAGAGTTTCTTTTGATATGCATACTATCTTGTTTATTTTATTTCCACATTGTTAGTGGAAAAATCATTCCCACTCTCAGTTTGTATGATACTACGTACTAGTCACTAACCCGTGGGGATCGAGAACACCCTTTGGGATTATTCAAGGCCGGCATGACTATTAGGTTACCAGGGTACCCGGGCTAGTTCGTGACAAAAATTATAACAATTCATGCTAAAAATAAAAATATATATAGGTAAAAATGAAAAATAAGAACCCAATCCTAATATATAAACAAGGAAATAAGAACAAAATCATGATAAACTAACATGGAAAGCTACCAAGTAAGTAGGGAAAACACCCAAGCATGGTTTACAAATGCACTTGATAATAAAAAAACCATGTTATACAAACTTCACACTAATGAAATACCTAAACATGTATAAAACTAATAATTTTACTAAATTTTTTAACATGGAATATAACATGCATACTAATAAACATGTAAGTCACATCAATAAATCTAAAATAGCCTAGCAATGAAATCTCCATGGCATGGTATATGCATGGAATGCGAATCTCTATGGGACTATTATGATTCATGTAATGATACATCCCTATAATAATGGGTGAAGGGTAAAATACCATAAATATCATTAATCAATAAGTAGTGGAAAGTACTAAAATCACTTAAGGTGAAATCATAAAAAACTACAACAACAAACAATAAGAACAACAATCCCTTCCTTGGCCACTTGAACTTTTCCCCGTGTGTGGGTTGATCAATCCTAGTCTTAATTATTAACCATCTTCCGACACATTCCCAGTTTTCTGTATACCATCTTAAAATAGTAATACATTTTAAAAATAAAATTGATACCACATTTTAACATCTTGGACTAATTAATTATAAAACCAGTAGCCATACTTGTTTCCTGATGGACTAAAGAAAACCTCCCCATATGCCACATGATTCTAAATAGTAGGGTTGTTCTGATGGTGGTACGGTGGAGAGAATATATTCTCACTATTAGAGAGGAATGGTGGTATAATAATAATGAATCAATAGACGAAAACATAAGAATTATAAAAAAAATATAGTTAGAAAATGATAAATATAATAACCGATAAAGATAATAATTGAGCAATGTCGAATGTCCATCTATGTATTCATGTCAAGATGATGCTAAAAGATCCAAAGTAGGAAAAAATACAAGAGGAAATATAATACGAGATAGTAAATAATATTGAATAGAATAAAAATACCAAAGGCTATCTCCATGATCATGTTGAATATGAGCTCAGTCCTTTTCTCCTAACTCAAATGTATAAATGCAAAGCACAAGCAACGATCCATGGACCTCTGAACATTATGTATACTCAGGTATTGAAGGAGGCCCAAGTAAGGTTTGAGATATACTTATTATTCCACCAACAATAGTGTATAAAGAATAATATAGTATGTGTGTATAAAATAAAACATTATGTAGGTATAATAGATAATAGAGTATGCTAAAAAGTAAATACCAGTCGGCTCGAGTTCCTAAAGTACTCCTGGTAGACTTTATATGCTTCTTAATAAGTTGAAATAAGTAAGATTGGTTTCTAATATATATTAATATATATAGTAATCATATATATATATATAATATGTACACATTTATATACACACTATATGTACAGACATTTAGAGTGATATACATGGATACTACGTGCTAGTAGGACCCATGGTGTAATTAAGGCATCAATGACTAGTATAACGATCCAGTGGATCCAATAAGGGTAATAGGCCAGAATCTCATATTAATGAGAGATATATTTCCCATAACTCAAGATGGTGGGGTGATTTTTTGGGACCAACTCCCAAAATAGAGGAATGAAAAATGCCATGCCTATCACCCAGATAAATGTAAATAATGTAGAATATCATGCCCAACACCCAACATAAGGGAGCATGAAACGTCATGCTTAACAAGTTCCTTAACCCTTTTTCACCATCCACTATCTATGTTATACTCATAATAATAATAATTTTCAGGAGGTATTACCTCTAAGCATGTATTATCATTCAACCCAATCTAACCATGGGTACAATAATCCTAATGATTCATAATCATAATTATAAAACATGTGGTGGGACCTAAACACACATGTCCTTTTAGTTAAATTGAACTATTTAATTTAATAATCATGATTATTCATTAAAAAAAGATATTACATGACCATATCATTCCATTTAAATACAATATATTACCATGAAGGTCAAAGTAAACACCCAATCCATAATGCTAAGAAAGATATAAAATATTAATAATTTTCCTTTTAGTTTCGAAGAAAACCCAACTCAAAACATGGTTTTATTAGAAAACATGACATTTCTATAAACTAAATTTTCTAATTTAATTACATTGATTCCCTTTATAAGGCTTGAAGAAACCAACTCAAAAGGTGGTTTTATAGTATGCCTATGAAAGGAAATAACATTTCAAGCCATTAGAACAACACCCCATGAGGGAGAATTGATTACCTAGAAAAAACATGGGCCATGAGCCATAAGTGAGACACCACACAAGGATGGTTCGAGTTAAGGTGATCAACCACTAAAGGTTTCGTTATAAGAAAAATGGATATATAATTAATGTAATTTGGTCTTACATGATTAATTTTTCATATTAGGGGAAACATACAAATAATCCAGCATGCAACACAATGATGTAAATTATAAATGAGTTATACATTAGAGAAACATCTATATAACACCTAACTTATACCAAATATGTTATAACCATCCAATATCGAGGATTGAATCAAGTTTTTTTTAGAGATATTCATGAAGTAGAAAAACACCATTAAAATAGGGTGAATGAGAATGCATAAAAAAAAAAAAAAATATAAGAAGGTAATTGAGGAAAGGAGGAATGAGGAGTTTTAGATATACACATATTCTTTTAATGTGAAGATCAGTGCTCAAAAAAACATTAGTTGGATGAGATCACTTTATACCTATGATAGTAGAGGAGACAAACTCTCAGTGTGCTTCTGTGTGTGGAGGATGATAAGAAGAAGGGGGGGATAAGGGCTGGAGGTAAAAATGAGAATTTCACCCCATTAAATGAGAAACATGATCTTGAAAAATGATTGGTAAAAACATGCACCAATCATACATGATCCTCAGCCAAAGTAGTGGGATCTCATGGTTCATGAACATGGTTTAGGATGCTGTGGCCAAACCATAAACTTTACCTATATCAAGAACATGAGTCATTACAATCAATGGAAATGTTGATTTTCATAAATAGATGTAGATTCATGATATATCAAGTAATAAGGAAGTATATAAACTACACAAAATAAAGGTGTGGTGAATATGGAATAAGTCCCTCAGAAATAAAAGTGGTACCAGAAATCCCCTTACCTTGAGTCTTGAATTCAATCATACTCATGAAAACCTCATGTATAATAAATATTAGTTTATTATACATATATTAAAATACCATATTCATATCTATCATAACATATATTGTTTTCTTATGAACTTTTTTTACCTTCTTATTGTTGGAGTTGGTGGTCTAGAACCAACTACTTTGTACTTTATTCATTAAATAAAAGCCTTATCACATAATGATTGTTCTTCTGCGTGACATGTCATGTGATAATGTCCTAAGGACAACTGTTGCATTAAAGGGTTGTAGCGGATCCCTGCTATGATGAGAACCCAGAAGTGCCATAACACTGTTCTTGAATGTATGTTCTATGGCCGGATGATATTATTTGAGGGACACAAATAATACAGGTCATTAGGGGTGAGGACTCATCAAACTTTGAGGCACCTTCACATGGTGTGCGCCGTTGGTAATATCCAAGAGGATATTATGAGAACGAGACCCGCCAGTAGGAAATCCACATTTCATAGTGTCATTGGATGTTCCTATCTCCGGACGTGTTTATTGGTCCTTAGACATTAAGATTATTATTAATGGGTATTAAAGCTCATGCACTTAGATGTATTGACAAACACTGTGACGAAACACTGTTCGCAGTGAGGTAGGATACGTTGGGTGCGTCACAAGTAATACTACATTAATAGATAACGCGAGAAAGGATTTGTCCATTACGTTCCATAATGGAAGTAGATATCTCATGCCCTTTGATGGAATTGATATAGCCAAAATAAATCTATGTCCATGGTAAGGTATGGGAAAGTTCAATTCTGGGAAGTCAAAGAAATAATAATCAAGCACATGGGTTGATGGAACTAGCATGCAACCCTCTTGATTGGAGATATTGAGACAAAGGGATTATATTACACGGTAAGCGTTCGTTGGAGGTGACACGTCATTGCGGCGTTAACTTCTTTCTCTATGGGTGCCTTGGCGTGTTGCTAGATTCTAACCTTGGACATTAGGCAGGCTCAGCCTAATGCCACTGAGAAAAAGGCCTAGAGGGTCACACACTAAGTGTGTCCATGTATCTCAGTTAAATATTAATTTGACAACTTAAATAAATATTATTCCCGACTGTGGTTTAATAATTATTTAAGGATGTCTGATCGCATTTGTTTTGACAGTAGTTATTTGAGAGAATATATTGTGGATGAAATAATATTTATTAGCGAGTAATGCAGTTAAATTTATTTAAGAAATAAATAGTCATTACTCAAGGTCTAATAAATGCGATGGAGAAAAATAGAAAATAAAAGTACACGCCTTGTATATTAAATATACACTCCGTGTAATTTTATGAAAAAAAAAGTACACGCCATGTATTGATTATTACACACCGTGTAGTTTTTACAGTTGGGATTTTGAGGATTTAATATTGTTTTATTAAATGATATTTATTATAATCAGAGTGGGCGCATGTCAAGGAATTAATAATTCGACATGGGGGTTTTCAATAAGAGTTTATGAAATAAATAAAACGCATAATGCGTTTATTTATTGTCATAACTCTATTAACCTCAAACCCGATTATAAATATCCTCGAAACCCCAACATTTTGAAGTGCCATTGTTGTGCACAACGGATTTGGAAATACTCTCAAGCCAATAGAGAATTCCCTTTCCACCAAAAACGCCCTCAATATATGAGAGCAAGATCCTCCTCCGGATCAAGGCGGTCGAAGGCGGACATCGCAAGCGAAGGTTCCTCCGTGCTAGCACCCAGAGATCCCTTTAGCGACGTCCAGAGATACATGACACACGTGTGGATCACTGCTAGAGGAATCCTACACTTGGATTCTACGACGCAACGACGGATCACCGAATCGTGACCAGACACATCAACGAAGAAAGAATTCCAACAAGGTAATTCTTATGCATTAATTAAATTAATTATAATCAACATATGATGATCCTCCTCAAGGGTTCCGGGAATCTTCTTTTCTTTTCGTTATTCGGTCTATTCCGAAGATTCGACATTTTATATCGTGATGGATCTCGGATTGAACATTGTTTAACATTAAAATTAATGTTGGGAAAACCCACCAACACGCTTCCGCTGCGCCCGGAACCTACAAGTGGTATCAAAGGGATGTTATATTGTTGGTTATAATTATTTAATTTTTCATTGGTGATTTACGCATTTAATAATTTAGTTATTTCAATTCATGGTTAATTGTTCTGGAAATATGAATCTCGAGATCTGTTCCTCCTCCCTCGTTTCTCATTCACCTCACAGAAATGAATTTTTCTTTCAATTTTGATTAAAATAAAATAGAGGAACTCATCCGGAGGAGCCAAATGTTTCTGGCCGTATAACACCAGAATACACAGCGTGTATTCGGAAGTACACGTCGTGTTGTCTAGGTTCAATTCATTGACTGATCCGCCAAATCAGGCTGTGTATTGGATTCTTTATAAGAATTTAAGACACCGTGTGTTGACTAGAAATAGGTGGCACACGGTTTTCGGAATACACGCCGTGTGGTCCAATGAACATGATGCGTAGTCCCTTCGGGTTAGGGTTGAGTCGTGTACTCCATACATGACCTGCCTGGATGGAAACCGTGTAATGCGGAAACTACACGGTGTGTGTCCCACTGTACATGCCGTGTACTCTGAAAATTTACGAAGTACATTAACAGGCCCTATCCCCGGGCGTGTACTTCGGATGGACGGTGAAGAAAAGTACACGCCATATAGTCGGAACTACATGCCGTGTACTCACCCAAATTACACTGAATTATTAAAATTTATTATTATATTATACAAACCCTTGAGACGTGTACCATGGTGTAGGCGTAAAGATGAGGCACAACACGTGATAGGTGTTTTATGTATATGTGTTTAATTTAACATCTGTGTAATAAATGGGAATTCACCGGGTTGACTCCAAGGTAAAAGTTACGTACAAGGATAATTTTAAATGAATTTATTTGTTTAAAACTACGATAGATGAGAATCTCAAGGAAATTTAGAAAAGGGATTTAAGATAAAAGGATTGATTAATTAAAGAAAATTAATTGATTAGAGCGTGATTTATCTTAAACAAGAACTATTAAAGAATTGAATGCTAGTTTTATTTATGCGTAAATATCGTTGCATGTATAGATGATCATGATCTAGACCGGAACCTTTGTATGTGAATGGTTTCTTTTAATTTATTTAAATTAAATTTGTTGGCCTACAAGACATCTCCTCATTAATATGTAGGGCATGTGCGCCCAATGATTCTTTTATGTAAAACCCCCTTTTACCCCTCACCTGCGTGTGAGATAAATGCATATGTAATGGATGGATCTCCCAAGATAGTGGAGGCGGATCAAGTCAGGAGCCAAGGTGAAACCAATCCAAGGAGATACAAAGGTGGACAGGTGGAAAGCTGTAAACACGAACCCAAAAGGTTCAAGGTGTTTCTCTCCTAGGTCTTGGGTTAGTTTATCAACCGCTAGATAAACTAACCAATAGAAAAGCTCATGATCATACCATTTATTTTATTTCTATCAGTTGCATGGTTTATTTATTGTTGGTGTGTTTTCATGATCACACAATTAATGAATTAAACGAGCATGCAAGATGAAACTAAAATAAAACCAGCTTATACGTAAATATTATCTTAGACATGGTTAATCACTTAAGTATATCCCACTTAATATTAACAAGTATGTAATCAAAGATAATAAAATGGAAATTTACATATAAGTATAAAATCCCTCAAAATAAATATTATGTCGGCATAGCCTTCCATAATCTTTGTTTGAATCAAACCATAGTTCAAAGTGCTTGACCAACCCTAGTTCGGGTGGTTTCAATTATTGGGGAATTATAATTCAAGGTTTTGGGTTGAATTGACTTGGTTCACATCAAGGGTTGACTGCCACAGCAGGACATGGTGTGACCAAGAGGCAAAGGTTGAGGAAATCCAAAAAGGATTTCAGGATTGGGGAGTCCACTCAGCAGATCAAGGAGCTACGAGTTAATGTAGTTGGCATTTGGAATGCCTACCTAAAACCCTTCAAGTTGCTTGACCAACCCTAGTTGGGGTAATGTGAAGGGAAATATGGATCCTTGCCACTATAATATTCACGCAACAGAATATTCCGAATTCAATGGTGAGGGCTATTGGATTTCGATAAAATAGTGGGAGACTAATAAGTATTAATTTGTCTCAATTTTTGTAATAAAGTACTACACCTTTTCTCATCTTAATTTGTAGAGATGGCAAGAAAATGAATTCAAACATATCATTGCGCACCATACTCGAAAAAGAAAACCTTCTCACCAGCAGCAATTTCCAAGAGTGGCAGAGGCGTTTATGCGTCGTCCTTCGCCACGAAAGAAAATTATATATGCTGGAAGAGCCTATTCCAGTTGCGCCTGGGAAAGAGGCCAGTGACGAGGAATTATCTCTCTACATGAAAAACATGGATGATGCCACAAATGTCCAGTGTTTCATGCTATCAGCCATGTCTAACGAGCTCTTGAAGCAACATGAAAACATGGACGTGTATAGCATGATGTCTCACCTTAACGATCTCTACCAAGTGGAGGCGAGACAGGAGAGGTATGAGATCTCTAATTCTTTTTTTACCATGAAGCTTGGCGAGTCTACGCCAGCTGGGCCTCATGTAGTCAAGCTTAGTGGCTATATTGAACTCTTGGACATCTTAGGGATTAAATTCCTGGATGAGTTGCGTACAGATTTCATCCTATCATCACTACCCAAGACCTTCTCTAGCTTCATTGTAAACTATAACATGAGCGACAATGATAAGAGTCTATCGGAGCTTCTGACCTTGATTCGACAGGTAGATAAGGACATAGGGCGTGACAAACCCACGGTCCTTATTGTGAACAAGAAAAAGAAGGACACGGCAAAGGGTCCAAAGACTTATTAACGGTCTGAATCCCCCGAGAACCATCCCTCCAAGAAGGGGAAGATACAGAGGTAGGGAAAGGAACATGAAGTAGTGTGTTTTACATGTGGAAATCAAGGCCACTAGAAGAGGAACTGCACCCAGAAGCGTGGGGACGCTAAAGGTGTGTTTGTTATCGGGTGAAATCTTTTTATTTCTACACATTGGGTATTAGATACAGCTTGTGGGGATCACATCTGTATTCAAATGCAAGAACCAAGTAGATTTAGAAAGATCGACAGAGGAGAGGTGGATCTTCGAGCTGCCAATGGCGCAAGGCTAGCTACGTTGGCTATTGGTGACTACAACCTCTCATTGCCGACTGGGATGATTTTGGTTTTACATAACTGTTATTATGTGCCTAGTGTTACCAAGAACATAATATCTGTATCTTGTTTGGATATGGATGGATTTGTTTTCAAATTTGGAAATAAGGGTTGTCTCTTTTATAAGAACAATGTATGTTATGTTATGGCACATTTAAATAATGGTTTGTATGTATTGAATTATAAAAACCATGTGTTGGAAATCAATAAAGAAACAAACTCACATGACTCATACATCACCTAGTTATGGCATCACTGCCTTGGTCATGTGAACAAGAAGCGTTTGAAAAAGCTCTACCAAGATGGCTATTTAGACTCTATTGAGCTAAAACCACTTGATAGATGTCACACATGTTTACAAGTAAAAATGACCAAAATGCCTTTTAGTGGACAAGGTGAAAGGGCCACAGAGCTTTTAGGATTGGTACACACGGATGTGTGTGGACCATTTCCAGTAGAAGCTAGAGGTGGATATTCTTACTTCATTACTTTTACTGATGATTTGAGTAGATATGGCTATGTATACTAAATGATTTATAAGTCGGAGTCCTTAGATAAATTTAAGGAATTCAAGAATGAAGTAGAAAATCATCTTGGTAAGAAGATAAAGAATCTTTTATCGGATCGAGGTGGAGAATATCTGAACCAAGAGTTCATCGATCTTCTACGGGAGTCTGGGATTCTATCTCAACTCACTCCTCCTTATACACCACAGTGGAATGGTGCTAGTGAAAGGAGGAACCACACCTTGTTGGACATGGTGAGGTCGATGATGAGTCATGTAGATCTTTTATTATCCTTTTGGGGATATGCATTACAAACTGCAGCATACACATTAAACCGAGTACCAACTAAGGCAGAAAATGGAATTCCATCCGAGTTATGGAATGGAAGGAAACCCACTTTGTCGCACACATGTGTATGGGGATGCAAGGCATTTTTAAGGCCTTCTCAGGAAAAAAACTAGCACCCTAGGGAATGAAGTGTATCTTTATAGGATATCCCAAGGAAACAAAAGGATATTACCTATATAACCATCAAGACAAGAAAGTGACTGTCACCAGAAAAGACTTATTTCTTGAGAGGGAGCACATCCTCAAGAAGGATAGTGGGAGAAATATTGACTTCGACGAAGTTGATGCTCAAGATACACAGGATTTGGTATAGGAACAAGTTCCACAGGTCCCCGTGGAAGAGGTTCCAGAAACACAAGTGCTGCGTAGGAGCTCAAGAGAGGTAAGGGAACCAGAGAGATTTGGTTTCCTAGTCACCGAGGATGGTGAATCATTATTGTTGGAAAATTATGAAATTCTCTCCTACAAGGAAGCAATAGAAAGCTCAAGAGCTGCAAGATGGCTAGAAGCTATGAATTCTGATATGGATTCCATGTATCAGAACCGGGTTTGGGTTCTGGTCGATGATCCAGTTGATGTAAAGCCTATTGGATGCAAATAGGTATTCAAAAGAAAGCTGGACATGGATGGTCAAGTTAACACCTATAAAGCAAGGATAGTGGCTAAAGGATTCAGATAGCGTCAAGGAATTGACTATGATGAAACCTTCTCTCCAGTTTCCATGTTTAAATCCATAAGAATCATACATGCCATAACAGCTTACCATGACTACGAGATTTGGAAGATGGATGTCAAAACAACATTCCTTAATGGGAACCTTCAAGAATATGTCTATATGACACAACCAGAAGGGTTTGTGACACCAGGTGAATCCAAACGGGTTTGCAAGTTGCAGAAATCCATTTATGGATTGAAGCAAGAATCCAGTTCATGGAAAATTCGATTTGATGAAGCCATAAAGGAATTTGGTTTCATTAAGAACGAATTTGAGCCATGTGTTTATAAGCGGTTTAATAGGAATGTGGTCGTCATCCTAGTGGTATATATTGATGACATATTGCTTATTGGAAACGACGTACCAGCCTTACAGTCAGTTAAGGACTGGTTGAACAAGTGTTTCTCCATGAAGGACTTAGGAGAAACAGCCTACATTCTAGGGATCAAGATCATTCGTGACAGATCCGAGAGGCTGCTTGGACTAAGTCATGGTACATAAATTGACCAGATACTAAAGAGATTTAGTATGAAAAAATCCAAGAGGGGATTGGTTCCAGTGTCACATGGTTTACATCTTTCTAAGAAAATGTGTCCCCAGAAACAATAGTAGAAAGATAGGATGAGCAAGATCCCATACGCTTCGGCTATAGGATCCATCATGTATTCCATGTTATGTACCTGGCTTGATGTTTCCTATGCACTGAGCATGGTAGGTAGATATCAAGCAGTTTCAGGAGAACAACATTGGACTACTGTTAAGACTATCCTTAAGTATCTGAGAAGAACTAAGGATATGTTCCTGGTGTATGGAGGAGACGAGGAGCTTGTCATTAGAGGGTATGTTGATGCCCGTTTTCAAACAGATCAGAATGATCTGAAGTCGCAATCTGGATATGTTTTCTGTCTCAATGGAGAAGCTGTGAGTTGGAATAGTTCAAAGCAGCTAGTTGTCGCCGATTCTACAGCGGAGTCTGAGTATATAGTGGCTTCTAATGGAGCCAAGGAAGCCGTCTGGATTCGGAACTTTGTCCAAGAGATTGATGTGGTGTCTAGCAGTAAAGATCCCATTACATTGTATTATGATAATACTGCAGCGGTGGCTACTGCAAAAGAACCAAGGTCACATCAACGGAAAAAGCACATAATCCAGAAGTATCACCTCTTGAGGGATTTCTATCAAAGGGGTGAAGTTGAAGTGAGCAGAGTGTCCACAGAAGAGAATGTGGTGGACCCCATGACTAAAGGCCTATCTCAGCAGAAGCATGAATATAATGTGAGAGCTAGCAGGTTAAAGGTTGTTAGCAGTTGGCTCTAGTCCAAGTGGGAGTCTGTTGGAGTTGATGGTCTAGAACCAACTACTTTGTACTTTATTCATTAAATAAAAGCCTTATCACATCTTGATTGTTCTTCTCCATGAAATGTCATGTGATAATGTCCTAAGGACAACTGTTGCATTAAAGGGTCGTAGCGGATCCCTGCTAAGATGAGAACCTGGAAGTGCCATAACACTATTCTTGAATGTATGTTCTATGGCCGGATGATATTATTTGAGGGACACAAATAATACATGTCATTAGGGGTGAGGACTCATAAAATTTTGAGGCACCTTCTCATGGTGTGCGCCCTTGGTAATATCCAGGAGGATATTATGAGAACGAGACCCGCTAGTAGGAAATCCACATTTCATAGTGTTATTGGATGTTCCTATCTGCGGATGTGTGTATTGGTCCTTAGACTTTAAGATTATTATTAATGGGTATTACAACTCGCACACTTAGATGTATTGACGAAAACTGTGGCGACACACTATTCGCAGCGAGGTAGGATACGTTGGGTGCGTCACGAGTAATACCGCATTAAAAGATAATGCGGGAAAGGATTTGTCCCTTCCGTTCTATAACAGAAGTAGATATCTTAGGCCCTTTGATGGAATTGATATAGCCTAAATAAATCAATGGCCATGGTAAGGTATGGGCAAGTTCAATTCCGGGAAGTCAAAGAAAGAATAATCAAGCACATGGGTTGATGGCACTAGCATGCAAACCGCTTGATTGGAGATATCGATACAAAGGGATTATATTATACGGAAAGCATTCGTAGGAGGCGACACATCATTGCGGCGTTAACTTATTTCTCTATGGGTGCCTTGGCGTGTTGCTAGATGCTAACCTTGGACTTTAGGCAGGGTCAGCCTAATGCCATTGAGAAAGAGGCCTAGAGGGTCACACACTAAGTGTGTCCATGTATCTCAGTTAAATATTAATTTAACAAGTTAAATAAATATTATTCTCAACTGTGGTTTAATAATTATTTAAGGATGTCTGATCACATTTATTTTGACACTAGTTATTCGAGAGAATATATTGTGGACAAAATAATATTTATTAGCAAGTAATGCAGTTAAATTTATTTAAGAAATAAATAGTCATTACTCAAGGTCTAATAAATGTGATGGAGAAAAATGGAAAATAAAAGTACACGCTGTGTATATTAAATATAAACACCGTGTAGTTTTATGGAAAACAAGTACACACCGTGTATTAATTATTACACGCCGTGTAGTTTTTCCAGTTGGGATTTTGAGGATTTAATATTTTTTTATTAAATGATATTTATTATAATCAGCGTGGGCGCATGTCAAGGAATTAATAATTCGACATGGGGGTTTTCAATAAGAGTTAATGAAATAAATAAAATGCGTAACGCGTTTATTTATTGTCATAACTCTATTAACCTCAAACCTGATTATAAATATCCTCGCAACCCCAACATTTTGAAGAGCCATTTTTGTGCACAATAGATTTGGAAATACTTTCAAGCCAAGAAAGAATTCCCCTTCCACCAAGAATGCCCTCATGTTACGAGAGCAATATCCTCCACCAAATCAAGGCGGTCGAAGGCGGACATCGCAAGCGAAGGTTCTTCCGCGCTAGCACCCGGAGATCCCTTCAACGACGTCCGGAGATACATGCCACACGTGTGGATCACCGCTAGAGGAATCCTACCCTTGGAATCTATGACGCAACGACGGATCACCGAATCGTGACTGGACACATCAACGAAGAATGAATTCCAACGAGGTAATTCTTATGCATTAATTAAATTAATTATAATCAACATATGATGATCCTCCTCAAGGGTTTCGAGACTCTTCTTTTCATTTCATTCTTCGTTCTATTCTAAAGATTCGGCGTTTTATATCGTGACGGATCTTGGATTGAACGTTGTTTAACGTTAAAATTAATGTTGGGAAAACCCACCAATGCGCTTCGGCTGCGCCCGAAACCTACACTTATTAACGATTTCATATTAATGTTATGTCTAGAGTAATAACTTCTTTGTTTTTCATATATATTTTGATTTTTTTATTTTTGGTCCTATTAATTTGAAAATGATTTAATAATATCCATAATGATAAAAATGATATAAAAATGATATATATTAAGTATATATTTATTTATACAATCCAAAATATTTATTGATAGTAAATTAAATACATAGTTCATGGAGATGGTAGGGCATACAAACGCATGAACGTTGTCTCCATTTTCTAATTGTATTGAAAGAAAGAAAGGTAAATGAAATATATATATATATATATTATAATTATATTAGAATTATTATTTCACATATATTATATATATCTATTAAAACCATCATCAATATATTTCATGTAAAGCTTGAATGAATCACATTGCTTCAGGAGGCGATATTTAATTGTACACACTAACAATGTTATCGTATTCCCAAAAAATGGAAATCATGAAGGTATGCATGATATAATAATTACAAAAGCATAATAATATCATAAATATCATTTATATCATATATAAACTATAAATCTATACTTATGACCATCCATTAAAGGTGGTAATTGAAAAACTAATGACATCAGTTCATGAGGTGGTACTCCACCGTACACACGAACGATGATTTCATAACTCATTAAATGGATGTGTGTATGTTTTTCAGTCATACCCTTTTCATAAATATATATATATATATATATATATTAGATACATATTTTATTATATAATCATGGTGTTTATTTTTTATGGAGTCTGAGGAAGAAATAAACCAAAAATACTCGTTGATGAATGATACCAATTCTTCGGGTATCTTCCTTATATTTTCACTAAAATATTTCCATAGATGGATTTATGTCCAAAATAAGGCTTCTAGGATGATATAAGAGAAGTCTAGTAGTGATTTGGGTATATCTTAGTTGAGCTAAATGGCTTTACCAATGGTAATAAGTGGGGATAAACAATTCCCTTTTATATTTGAGGAGTAGTATTCTTGTAAATACAAAATATTATTCACTATTGGGAGGTTTCCCATAACTCATGTGGATAAAAAATAGATTAATAATTTAGGGAATGGATTTTTTTATAATATCCTTAAAAACACAAAATAAAAATATGTTCATCAAGTTACTTATTAGTCAATAATTTAACTCAATTTTATCTTTATAGTTTTTACCAGGGAACATGTATCTTTTTTTACCTAAGTAATTTATTTTTTAAGACTATAATTAAAAATAGACATATTAGATAATTAGACCAAATGATTCTAAGTATAAATTTTAATTCCATAAATAAAAATCCTATGTTGGTGTAAAATTTATTTTAATTCAAACATATGTAATTTTCTAAAAAACATTGTTTTAACCTTAACCACGCTAACAAAGTTTTTTCTATTTAGGGGTCTATATAGTCATTCTAAAAGAAAATTTCATCCATTAATAGAAAATACTTTATATTTATTGAAATTTATAAATCACTTGTCAGAATATATGATTTACAGTAATTTTAAATCATTTAATAAAATATCAATTATTATAAAATAACATTAATGTCAATTTTAAAATTATTTATTTAATTTTAATTTAAAAATATTATTACAATGATGTAATTCAATTATATTATTTTCAAAATTGTTTAAAATGATATAAACATGTACAAAATTAATAGAACTCAATAATTCAATCAATTTACATCACATTTAATATTTTTAGTATCATTTATTCTGTTTAATTATTAACTAAATAACTCATACGTTAGTGTTTCTTAAGACTTTAAAGTAATTATTTAATATAAAAAAATTAAATAATATATTATGAGAAAAAAATCATTTAACTTTCAAAATAAAATTTATAACTGAACATATTATGTTTTTTCCTATCCCAAAGCATTATAAATATTAAAGGCAAGGAAAGTTTCCTTTTTCTTTTTCTTTACTTATCTTATTATATAAGACTATTTCATGGAAAAGTGTCCAAAAATATTATATAAATAGAACTTAAGGAGTTAAGGGTTGAAATATGTCCAACCAATGGGTGTTTGAAAAATTGGTATGTCATTCTAACCCTTATCTATTAAAGTGAACCATCGCTAAACTTTCTTTTTAACCTTAATTGTAGTAATTAATTTTAAATGTTTTCACAAATAATTATGAAAAAAAAATATGTTTAACTTATTAGGGAATATAAATTATTTGGATTCAAAATATAGAATTCATTTTTTCAAATTACATTAAAAAGTGGTTGAATGTATTTTAAAACTAATCCCGTAAATTTAACTATAAAGTGAGTTTTTAAAGAGAAAATTTATCAAAGTTTATAAAGTATTTATATCCAACTTAAATGTGTAATTAATTAAAGTGATATAAATTGGATTAAAATATTTATAATTAAAATAATTATACATTAAAAACAATTTTAAATAATATTAAATGTTATCAATATTTAGAAGAAAATTGAGTTTTCAATTAAATTTCAGTATTTTTAACTATTCATCGAAAAATGAAACCCTTTAGAAAAATTCCAAAAAATAACCCAAAGATAATTTTGATATTTTGATATCAAAAAGGAATTCTATTTTTTCAAATAAATTTTATAAAATTGGTAAAATTTAATTTTTACCCAAAGTAACTCATAACTAGGTTTTCACATGGGGGAACAGAAGTGGGAAGAGAATATTTGACATGTAAGAAAAGCATATATAATTACAGAGAGTGATAGAGATCACTGATCATAAGAAAGTTAGTGATACATATCAAGATAACAACCACAAAATTATAAATCTATGATAATTTCTGGTATAATTTTAGTCATTTTAAATGAAGGTACTAGGATAAAAGTTTTATTCCAAGATCCCTTTCATAAAGTTGACGAATTTTTAGAAGAAGATATACACACTAGATTTAATTACATTTCATATGCACAATCTCACACATTGTTTGTATGTTGATCAATTTACAATTTATCTCTTACTCCATGAAATGAAGATGAATTTTTTCTGCTTTAAGCACTAGAAAATCATAATATCCATTAATAGAATGATAAGTTATTCCATCTATTTTCAGTGATCATAAATCAAAATAGTTAGCATAAGTTATCTGATATGAAAAAGTATTCATATTTAGAAATGATACGTTAATATCTAATCCTTAGTCAATGTTCAAAATAAACTATTTTATAAATTGTTAACCTTTTGACCATTCTGACTGATTGAAAATTAAAATTTTTTATTTCCAAACACTTTAAGGAAAAGTGAGAAGCCGCACAACCCTTAAAACCAAACATAATCCCAAAAAAAAACATCACAAAACAATCACCTACAAATAAAACCATAGCCAAACATACCATCACAACACTACATGTCATAGTATCCATACTCATCTCTGCATCCCACACTAGAATCCTCCTCCACAGTATCCGATTCCCATTCAAAAACCGGTTTATTCTGCCTCAAAATACCATCACTTTGTTCCCTATTTCTAAGCTGGTCTAATGAAGAATGCACTGGACAAGGATTTTTGAACAGGCTATCATTGTTGAAAGCAATAATTACCCCTCTATCCCTTTTGAAGGAAGATCTGGTACTCACTGGCCATGGAAGGTAAGAGTAGTCCCTTCTTATTCTTCTTCTTGGTGTAGCAGACAAGAGTCCTTCACACTCATTTGAACTTTTATTTCCATTCCACACAATATCACTAAAGGATAAACCGACCCAACCACTCAAATTTTCTTTCTCGCCTCTAGAGAGGTCCCTCCCTTTGACAAGGAGGTTCATTGAGACATTATCCTTGCATCCCTTGGTATTCCCCCTATCCTGTTCAGAAGTGTTGCTCTCAATCAAAGAAAGGAACCCGACCGCCTTAAAGGGCTCTTCCATGGCCATTGGAACATCCACATAGTCCACACATCCAGTATTATGCCCTTCCATGGTGGCCCCATCATTATTTCCCCCTAACATATTACCATCATTCACACCCGCTTCAACCAAGCCTTCAGAAAGACCTTTAAATCTATTTCTCAAAAGAAGAAAGGGCCTGGACGAAGGGTCCAATCCCCTAGTTCCTACAGCCCTGCTGGGATTGGCCACCTCTAGATAGATTCATCCTCTCTCATCCCACCATCTGATCCTTGATAACCTTATCCCCCTCCGTGTACTTCTCCATACAATTGGACTTAGAGGGGCCCTTCAAATCCTTACACAACCTATTGAGAATATCAACAACCTTCATATTAGCTAGAGGCGTCGAAGCACTTTAGCTTAGATGCATGAACATCCTCCACAGTTGCCTTTCAGAAACCATTTGGAAGATCTTCCACCACTGGAAATGGCTAAATACCCCGACCTCTTCTATTTGGCCCCAAAGCCTCATGTTTTAAACCCACCGTCACACCAACTTGAAGAGCCTTACCCTTTGGATCATCCATTCTTCTTGCAGAAACCTGATGATTCCGACGACAAACCTCCATCGCTGATGCTAAGGACCCCTTCAGAAAATCTCCAATGAATGACCCAATTGATTGTAGTAGGAGCATAAGTTGGTCCAATTCTCATAAACCACCCGTTGTTTACATCGGTATTCATCACCGATAGTAATCCACACAAAATCAAAATGCAAACGAGACACGTCCATTTCAATAGACACTCGAGGGTTCATCATGTGGCACACTGCTTCTGTGAGACTATCAGAGTAAAGGTATCTTCCTAAGAGATTACCTAACATTAGAATAACAGAAGGATTATGAAAGGTTAAGGGAAGGTAGGGTAATTCTACCCAAACCACCGTATAAGGCGGGTCACGATTCATGTGAAACTTGAAGGACCACCGCAAGAGGAAAAAATGAAGACCATTGAAGTTACGAGGCGCCCGTGACTATGGTTTGATGAGATCTTACTCTAATTAAAACTGAATAATAATATGGTCATTGTACAGCAAGCCCACAATCGCCCTTTCTTGAAGTTCTGAAGAGCCGAAGATGAACCTGTCAAAATAATCAACTAAAGGTCTCCTCAGCTTGAAACGAGCCACCAATGTGAGATTTAAGAGCGCAGAGGCTTCTAAAAACTCAGAAGAAGATATCTGAAGATCGGGGAATCCATAAAGAACATTCGGAGCTTTAGGGATCAGCGAAGCTTTCATAAATATAGGAAGGAAGTTTGTGTTGTATAAAGGATGGAAAACCCCTTCTCTCTCAAGTGGCGATGATTCCCCCTCCCCCACCATGGGGGGAGGAGCCGGCGCGGTGACCGTCGTCGTCACCGAAGGAAGATATCAACACTAGTGTTCCTGAGCGCCCCTTTTGACCATTCTGAATGATGAAAATAAAACAATTTAGAAAGAAGGTCACTAAATTTCTCACAATCATCTTAACATTGATACCCTATATATTATAAAGCAACTCTTGATTTTCACATACCCAATATGTGAATGCCTTTATCATGAATTCTCTTGAAACATGGTAAAAACCTCAATTACCGTAAAACCATATTGAAAAAAACATGCTTCTTCATTCCATACACTGAATGTAAATTATTTTATATATTCCATAAATCCAAAATGCTGTAAACTCCATCCATGATAGCATAAAACACTCTTTCAAAAAATCATTTATCTATTACAAGGTAATTAGTACAATCTAATTTACATTATCCATATCAAAAATCTCATAATCCATATTAAACAACATTTTCTCAACTTTCGGAACATGTTAAGGGTTATCTTAGCGTAATCATAAAATACAACCACACCATGAAATCACTTTTCTAGGTCACTCAAAAGTAACTTTTTATTTATTCCAAGAAAAAATGTAATGATTTAAGGAGGTTTGTAATGGTAAATCCATAAAGAATCACCACTTAAAATAATATTACATTCATGGGGGAGGGTAGCTATATTACAATAAATAATAAAGCTATTTTGTGGACTTACTAAATTGTCCAAGTTGTCCTCCACAAATTTTCATTCCTTAAGGGTGTGTGAGATCTCTATCTCATTATTCTTTTGTACCATTCAAAATATTGTTTCAATGTCAGAACCCATTCCCCAGGGCCCATATCGTGACTACCCCAAGGCCGCATTTCATAGGCCAGGGGCTGGTGACTAGCACCAAAGGAAAAAATCCCTAAACTGGGAAGGAATTTCCTTTAAAAACTGAAACACACACAACAGAGTACACAACTGGAAGTAAAACACTAAGTAAAACTATATACAGAAGAGAGTGCTGAAAGTAAAGGGGTCAAAAATACAAGCCCATAAGTTAAGTAAAATACAACTGAAATTCTAGTACAACTAAAGTAAGGTTAAGCAGCTACTGGATCTTTCTCCAGGGTTTCTACGTGAAGGGTAGGTTCTGATGGCCTCCTCAGCACTCCACGCCTGTCTGTCTGCTCCGTGTACTGTCACGCCAGGTGGTCCACCTCTGGGTACTGTCTAGTTCTGCTTCTCTCTGCCTCGATCAGCACTGTCCGTCGTCTGCAACCAACACAATGTGGTGCAGGCATAACCTGTGTAGGGGTGAGTATAACAATACTCAGTAGGGACCTCGAGACCCTCATGGTCTCACAAAATCCAATAAGAATAAACCAAAAAGTATGAAATCTAAGGATAACCATTACATAGGTATATTCCCATACATATACCTAATTTATCTAGAAACCCATCTCAATAATGAAGAAAACACAAAGTCATTGACTCAGCTCAAACCATGATTTTATTCTAGAGTGGTAACTTGTAACACTCCCAGTCAAACTCTCGAAACATCGGATGCTGGAGTACTATTCCTCTATAATGTACTGTGGGTATTCCACGTCACACAGAGGTGCTTCATACTATCCTGTACTACTGTGGTAATCCTCCCGTCGAGTACCGTGGGTTTGCTGCGTCACACAGAGGTGTTCCCCACTATGGGTCTGCCGCGTCACATAGAGGCGCTCCCCCTCGTATCCTGCTGAGGTACTCCTCTTGGCGAGTACCCTGGGTCTGCCGCATCACACAGAGGCACTCCCCATAGTGGTTCTACTGCGTCACAAAGAGGCGCTCCCCACCGGGCTAGTCAAAACACTCCGAGTCGAAAGGTCAGCAATCGTCAGGTCTCAGCCAGCTACTAGGTCTCCGTACTCCGCTCGCTCGTCTCCGGGAGGATCTTCTCCACGAGCTACTGGTCAATACTCCAACTATCATGAAGTACCATGTAGAAGTATCTCAAATTTCTGCCTCTCCATAGGGGTCTCAACGCAACAGACAACGCGTCAATCAAACGCCCAGTCTGTGGGTTATTGGCATTTCCGTTCCAGGGGACCGATTTGTTTTTAGGTTCAAACCAACCCAACCGTATCCCAACTACGTCAAAACCTTACATGGGATATTTCAAAGGAACCATCCCTCTCTAAGATTTTTCTAGCCGCAGACGGTTCATCGATCAGACTCCCGTAGCCCACGATATGGGTGAAAAGGTGTATTCAGACTAATCGGGTCTGGACCGGGGTCCGACCCGGTCCGCGGGTCCGACCCGACCCTAAAGGGAGTGGCCCGGACCGAGGGGTGGGACGGCCTGAGACAGTGGCCCAACCCGAAGGGGGCGGCCTAGCCCGAAGGTGACCCGACCTGAGGGGGCGGCCCGGTCCGATGGCGGCCCGGCGGCCCGGTCGGCCTGGCGACCCGGCGGCCCGGTAGGGGTCCACCTTAGCCGCGACCAAGGGGGGAAACCGCACACCCCCCTGGATTCCCGAATGGATTTTTCATTCAGGTGTGAGCCGAAACCAGCACCAGGTAGAGCCGGTCTAGAACAGGTGGGAACCACTGGGTCCCGCTCCTCCCGGCTGGCCGATCGGCCAACAACTCCAACTGCTCTACCACGGTCCACCTTGGCCGTGGCTCCCCTACTCCGTGTGGCACGATGGCGCTGAGCCACCTCCGCTGCAGCTCGGCCTGGCTGTGGGCTCCAGCTCCACCACGCGGCGCCGTGCTACCTCCGACGGCTACGACCCTCCTCGCACGACCCTTCCACCCATGCAGCGCGATGGCGCCGCGCCCCTCCAGTGTCTTAGTGGCCCTTGCACCTCCGTTCACATTGATCCTCTATGGTCCATCCTTCCGGCAGCGCCGTTGCGCCGTCGTCGTCATCAACAAACAAGAACAATCAAGGGGGAGGGTCGGGTCGTGTTCGTGCGGTCTGATCCCTCCACGTTACGTTGATATAATTCGGCAAATTATTATCCAAGATTGAACAAAATAAAATGGGACAAATTCAAACTCAAAATTCCCCTACCTCGTATGATGATAATCGTTGACGAAGTCACGAATAGATGGACATCTTTGCGTTGACATCGGGAAGCGTCCGGGGTCGGAGACCGAGGAACAAGCGTTATCGGTGTTCTTTGCGGTCAGCTCATTCTCTTTTGGCCTGGTCGAAGAACTAAGAAAGAGTTCGTCGTTCTTCTATGGATGATGAAGAGGAGTTCTTTGCATTCTTCGGTGAGAGATAATTCTCCAAGGGTCCTCTAAGTTCTCCCTCAAATCTCCACCAAATGAATTCAAATGGGTGCCAATTAATTAAATAAAATAGTTCAATTAATTAATTGTGAGGGTTGGCACATTAAATTAATAGGAGAAGGTGAAGAGTTTCATCCCACATAAATGGGGAGTTAAAGGTGGTTTAAAGCCCGTGTGGGCCCCACCAAGGATATTCTCCCAAGGGAGGTTATGTGTGGGTGGACCCCAGCACCATAACCTCTCATGGGAGGTTATGGTGTGGTGGACCCCACCTCTAACCTCCTCTTGGAGGTTTTAACCACCAAGAAATAAAAATAAGTTATCACCTTATTTTTATTTAATTTATTTTAAAATACCAAAATCTAACATCCATTCTCGTTAGAACGCAACTGCGGTGAATGTCTCACTAAGCAATCACCGACACTGTGAGTTCAATGGTACCCTCGGATTTCAATTCTGAGCACCGGTTCAAAATTTATAAAATCCCGCTCGTATGTTTATTGAGCGTAACCGAACAAAACTTCAGAGATTGATTTTTGGAACACCAGGCCTCATAATCAAGCACTGTAAATTTTCCCAAACTCGTAAATAATCCCATGAATTTATGAAAAAAAAATTCACGAAATTTCCGGGTCTTTACATTATTCCCACCTCTGGGCTTTACATCCCCGTAATATATAACTCGAACTATGGGAACAAATGGGGGTACGAAGTACGCATCTGAGCCTCCCGCTCCCATGTGCTCTCCTAGAGGTTCATGTGCTACCAGCGAACGTGCACCAGAGGTATCAACCGTCCACTTAGGACCCGCTCCTATCGATCCTCAATCTCCACTGGAACCTCTATGAAATTTTCCCCATCATAGATTTCTAGCTTTCTATGGTCGATGATGTGGGAAGCGTCATGCACGTATATCCTCAGCTGAGATACGTGGAAGACATCGTGCACCCGGTGCAACTGAGGTGGAAGAGCTAAGAGGTAATCCACCTCGACTACTCTGATGAGGACCTGTAAAGGTCCGATGAATCATGAAGATAACTTGCCTCCACACCCAAATATCTGTACACCTCGTCAAGGTGAGACTCATAGAAAGACGTGGTCTCCATCCTCGAACTCTAGAGGTCTCCATCTTCTGCCAGCATACAACTTCTGCCGACTCTGTGTAGTCTTCATCCACTCATGGATGATCTGCACCTTCTTCATGGTAGCTCGTACCATCTCTGGTCCCACTAGTGCTAACTCCACTGGGTCTGTCCAGCACAGTGGCAATCTGCAAGGTCGACCACACAAGGCCTCGAAAGGTGCCATACCGATGGTGGAGTGATAAATTTTGTTGTGTGAAAACTCCACCAAAGGTAATTGATCCTCCTAGCTGCGATCGAAGTCGAGGACACATGCACGGAGCATGTCCTCGAGGGTCTGAATGGTCCACTCAGTCTGGCCATCTATTTGAGGATGGAAG
The DNA here is from genome assembly GCA_963277665.1 of Viscum album. Classification (NCBI taxonomy): domain Eukaryota; kingdom Viridiplantae; phylum Streptophyta; class Magnoliopsida; order Santalales; family Viscaceae; genus Viscum; species Viscum album. The sequence continues at coordinate 1,897,729,166 of OY728135.1, read as the reverse complement.
TTGGTGCTCAGACGTATCTGCATCCAAAAAGCCTACTGCAACCCCTTAAATAGTCGGGAAGTAAACAATGCGTCACGTTCAGAGACAATAGAAGAAGTTAATCCATGTAAATGCACAATCTTCTTCACATTAGGGAATCCCAAGCTCTCTACTGAACTTTACTCTCTGATCAGTAGGAAGTGGGACGACTTGGTGAGTCGGTCAATGATCACCCATATAGAATCATGACTCATGGATGTACATGGAAGACCCATCATTAATTCCATGGATATCCCATCCCACTTTAACTCTGGGACCTATAAGGGCTGAACCAAGCCTGCTGGTACCTGGTGTTCCGCCTTCAGTTGCTGAAAAGTGAGGCATCGTGAGACAAACTCATCTACTGCCTTCTTCATACCTAGCCATAAGTGCTGGAGTCGGAGGTCCTGATACATCTTCACCACACCTGTATGTAAATATAGAGGAGATTTTTGGAACTCTCTCAAAACTTCCTATTTAAGTGCTACCGGTACCATAGTACGTCCATGAAGAGGATGACAAGCTCCCCACCTTCAGAAAATCCATCAGGTGCCTACCCTGTGGATATCTGAGCATTTCATGTCTCACAGTCAGTGTCTCCACACTGTGCCTCCCTGACTCGCTAAAGAAATTGAGGAGTGACTGTAAGAGATTGAAGGAAAGCTACCCCATCTTGGTCCATATAAGAAATATGTAATGCAAACAACTGCTCTATCGCATCTCCTAGCAGCTGAATACCAGTCCTTCTGCTAAGATCATCTAAAACAACATCCCCCTTCCCAGGAGTATAGACTATATTGAAGTCATAGTCCTGGAAGAACTCAAGCCATCACCGCTATCTCAAGTTCAGGTCCTTCTGGGAGAAGATATACTTGAGACTCTTGTGATCATGGTACACAGTAAAGCGTTCTCCCATCAGATAGTGCCGCCACATCTTCAAGGCGAAGACCACTGCTGCTAACTCTAGGTCATGGGTAACATAGTTCTTCTCGTGCTGTCTCAAATGCCGAGACCCATTTGCGATCACTGCTCACTCCTGCATCAAGACACACCCAAGTCCGGTCCCTGATGCATCGCAGTATACTACGTACCCTACGCCTTCCTCTGGAAGCCTCAGGATGGGGTCACTAGTCAGCCTCTGCCTCAGCTCATGAAAGCTCTGCTGGCATCTCTCCGACCACATGAAGGGTTTCCCCTTCTTCATCATGGATGTTAGTGGTGTTGCAACTTTGGAGATGTCTGGAACGAATCTCCGGTAGTATCTAGCCAAGACCAGGAAACTTCGTACCTCTGTCACGCTCTTGGGTGGCTCCCAAGAAAGTAACGCCTCAATATTCACTGGATTTACTACAACTCCAGCCTCCGATATAAAATTTACCAAGAAGTGAACCTCCCAAATCCTAAACTGGAACTTTGATATCTTACCATAAAGCTGGTGATCTCAGAGTGTGTCTAGTACCACCTTCAAATGGTAGGCATGCTCCTCCTCAGTAGTCAAGTAGATCAGAATGTCGTCGATGAAGACCACGATAGAGCGATTGAGGTATGGACGGAAGATCTTGTTTATGAGACACATAAACACTTCTGGAGTGTTGGTTACGCTGAAGGGCAGAACCAAGAATTCATAGTGGTCGTACCGACACTTGAAGTCCATCTTCTGCATATCCTCATCTCGAACACTGAGATGGTGATAGAATGATCTGAGGTCTATCTTCGAGAACCATCGTGCTCCCTTGAGCTGATCGAAGAGGTCGTCAATCCTCGGGAGTGGGTACTTGTCCTTTATGGTCACCTGGTTCAGGTGATGGTAGTAAACACAAAGCCAAAAGCCCCCATCCACCTTCTTGGTGAACTGAATCGGGGCTGCCCCAGGAGAAACACTGGGCCGGATTAATCCCTTACCCTGCAAGTCCTCCAACTGTACCCGCAGCTCATGAAGCTCAACGGGAGCCATCCGATATACTGGAGTAGATATCAGTGTCATCCTGGGGTACAAGTCAATGTAGAAGTCCACCTCTTTGCGAGGAGGTAGTCCTGGAACATCATTAGGGAAAACATCTGAGTACTTCTCCACCACTACAGGATAAGTCAGAATCTCCACATAAACTGCTCTGAGGTTAAGGCAAGCCAATTAGTGAGTGATCGGCTTCACCCTCCTCCAAGTAAGTCTGTCCTATTATGAAAAGGTTCCCTTCTCGCAGGTGAAGGTGAACCTGGCCCCATTCGTGCGGACACACCGCACTTTGCGCCTAATACAGTCGATCTGAGCATGGACTGTAGATAACCAGTCCATACCCAAGATGACGTCGTAAGGCCTCGACTCCACTACGAGGAGATCCCAATCGAAGCTCTCGCCTCCTAGAGTAAGCTCAATCTATAGGAACCAGTGTGTAATCTTTGAGTCTACTTTCGTAGTAGTCTCTAACTATAAGGATCGAGCCAACAGCTCCGTCGGAATCTCCGAGCTCCGAACGAGGGCGGTGGCTATGAAAGAATGACTGGAACCTATGTCTATAAGAACTGAAACTAAGGTGGAGTAGACACAGATAGTACGTAAAATCATCTCTGGAGTGCCATGGTCGTATGCCTCAGCTGCCTGAAGCTGATTTCTCCCCTATCAACCTGCTCCCTATGGTCGGGGTGGACCTCCTGGTGGTGGTGGCGGTAGCACCTCATAACGTCGTCCACCGCCAGCTGCATGACCATATCTTCTGCCAAATCCACCTTCTCCCTGTGGATCGCCTCGATCGAACCTTTGCCTATACTTGGGAGGTCCCTCAATTGTTTGCTGATCATTTGAATGGTGGGTCGGACAGTCACGAGCCATGTGATGCTGCCCACCGCATGAGTAGCATTGTCTGCTCCTGGCATATAAGTCACTGCCCCAGGTGCCCCAAACAACTGATCCCGAGTCATGTGGTCGTCCACATGTTGGTTTGGTCCTCTTGGACCTCTGCATTATCTGTCTACTTATAGCTACAGAAGAATTCGCTGCAAGTCGACTAGTGGTGGGTCTCGCAGCTGGTGACTGCGCAGCAAGGAAACTCTCCACTAGGAGGGATCGCTCCAACACTCCTGCCTGCATTAGAATGATGAGGGAGATCATTGATTCCCCGATCTCTCGCCTGAGCCCCTGCTCGAAAGTCTGGGCCCTGAAGAATGGGTCCCGCACCATATCTGTGGAGTAGAGAGAGAGGTCGGTGAACCTCACTGAGTACTATTCTATTTTCACGCTGCCCTCTTGCAGATGAAGTAGCTCTTGTATCCACACCGCTCGAAGGGTGGTTGGAACAAACTCCGCCCGAAACAGGCTCTCAAATTCTATCCAGAGTAATGTCACCTCATTATGGACCTGAAACATCAGGCTCCACCATCTACCTCCTGCTGCCTGAAGGAGAATCATAGAAAGGAACACCATGAGGTCTGCTAGTGTCCTTACCAACCTGAAGACTCTCACCATAGCCTCAAGAAAATCCTCAGCCACCTGTGGGTCCATATCTCCTCAGAACTTGGGTGGTCTCTGACACTGGAACTCATGCAACATGATCAAGCGGCGTGCATCCTCTGCTACTGGGGCTGGTGGAATTAGTAGACCAACAGAAAGTGGTACCACTGGTTCCTCTACTGGTAAAGGGCCCTGCACCGAGACCTCGTTGCTCGGTGGGCTGTCAGAGCGTACGACTCTCAGGCCTCTGCGGGGGGGGGGGGGGGGCATCCTAAAAGAAATAATGGCAACATGGTCAAAAGATTATACCTGGTGAGATGACCTGGTTGAGCTGACTTAAGAAAACATTTGAAAACACACACGCAATCAGTGTTTTCATGAACTAAGTCGGAAATTAGTAGTCAGGGTACAAGTGTATTGATACGTCAGCTGCCCGCACCAATACTGGTCTCCCTGAACTGAAAACCACACTTAGTACCCTTAACACTATTTCTTCATAGAAAAGAAATATCAGAGTCCTAAGTTTTACGGTAGAACCGACTCCTCTGATACCAATTTGTCACGACCCATCCCCCGGGGCCCGTATCATGACTACCCCAAGCCCAACTTCCATAGGCCAGGTGCTGGAGACTAGAACCAAAGGCGAAAATCCCTAAACTATGAAGACATTGCATTTAAAAACTGAAACACACATAATAGAGTACACAACTGGAAGTAAAACACTAAGTAAAACTGTATACAAAAGAGAGTGATGAATGTAAAGGGGCCAGAAATACAAGCTCACACTACCACAAAACAGTTTTTCGTAGCCCCCCTTCGTCAGCGCTAACGAAAAAGCGCTGATAAAGGAGGGTGCCTTTATCAGCGCTGAAAAAAGCGCTGATAAAAGCACCCTTTATCAAGGCTTGTTTAGTAGCGCTGATAAAGGGTCGAATTCAAAAAAAATTAAAAAATATATTAATATATTAATATATAAATACAGTTATATTGATATATAAATATAATATATAATTTTTAAATATATTTTAGATAAGTAAAAATTTACATTTACACTTAATATACTTATTATATAAGATATTTAGTGAAAATGGCTTCTTAAAAAATTAAAAAAATATTTTTAATTAATAATTTGATAATTATTATCGATTAATAGTCATTTAATAACAATTTGAAGACTAAAAAAATAAAAAAAATTAAAAAAAGATCCAAAATATGTTGAAAACGTAACTCAAACTTCAAACGACCATAACTTTTGATCAGGGTGTCCGTTTGAGCTCTACCACATATCAAGTCAAAGCCTACGATGACCTCTACGTCGTTGTGACACATGGTGACCCTGGTCAAGGGATTTTTGAGGCCAAAAGAGGCCCAGAAGGCCTCAAAACTGAGTTTTTAGTAGGGGTACCCCGATTTTTTAACATTTTGTGGATTTTCAGCCTCGTTTAAGGGGGTATTATTGGATTTTTTGGTGGGGTCTGAATTTATTACAAGGTATTACATTCATATTGATATTATGGCTTTGAAATTTCTTCATTTTTTATAATGCACTGCTATTTATAATCAAATATTAACAATATATTCATATTTTTTATATATTCACACCTAAAAATTTGATTATAAATATAAATAATATAATATATTTACATATAAAATATATTAGCTTTATCTAAATAATAACTAACATCCATTTTATTTAAAATATAAATATATGAATATTTATATACCTATATATTAATCTAACTATATATATATATATTAATCTAACTATATATATATATATTAATCTAACTATATATATATATATTAATCTAACTATATATGTATTAATATAATAACTATATATATATATATTAATATAACTACATATATATATTAGTATTACTATAAATATATATATATATATTAATATCACTATAAATATATATATTAATATTACTATATATATATTAATATAACTATATATATATATTAATATAACTATATATATATATTAATATAACTATATATATATTAATATAACTATATATATGTTAATATGACTATATATATATATATATGTTAACATAACTATATATATATATATTAATATAACTATATATATATATATATTATAATATAACTATATATATATATATATTATAATATAACTATATATATATATTAATATAAATATATATTACTATACGAATAAATATAAATAAATAAATATATATAGATATATATTAACATAAATATATATATATTAATATAACTATATATATATTATAATATAACTATATATATATTATAATATAACTATATATATATATTAATATAAATATATATTACTATACGAATAAATATAACTAAATAACTAAATATATATATATATATAAAGATATCATGAATTGGAAGACAAATCAAAATAGAGTAGTGGTAAAGGTTTAGGCGCCCAGGGGGGAGGTCTCGAGTTCAAATCCTGGTGGAGCCAGGGGTGCGCGCGCATGGGGGAATATTGCAGCAAGCGCTTTTAAAAAAGCGCTGATAAAGGAAGCGCTAATATAGGGATCTTTTATCAGTGCTAAAACAAAGCGCTGATAAAGGACCCTTTTATCAGTGCTTTTCGGAGCGCTGATAAAGGGGACCCCACCTTTATCTTCACCGGATTTATCAACGTCTTTTCTAGCGCTGATAAAGGCCATTTTGAGCGCTGATAAAAGCCGTATTTTTAGTAGTTCCAGTAGTAAATTACAATAGAAATGAAATGCTAGTACAACTGATGTAAGGGTAAGCAGCTACTAGATCATCCTCTGGGGTTCCTAGCTGAAGGGTAGGTACTGATGGCCTCCTCAGCACTCCACATCCGTCCGTCTGCTCCATATACCATCACACTGGGGGGTCCACCTCCAGGTACCATCCAGTCCTGCTTCTCTCTACCTCGATCAGCGTTGTCCGTCGTCTACAACCAACACAACGGGGTGCATTCAGAGCCCGTGCAGGGGTGAGTATAACGATACTCAGTAGGGACCCCGAGACCCTCATGGTCTCACAAAATCCAACAAGAATAAACCACAAAGTATGAAATCAATGGATAACCATTACATAGGTATATTCCCATACATATACCTAAGTTATCTAGAAACCCATATAAATCACGAGGAAGACACAAAGTCATTGACTCAGCTCATACCAGGATTTTATTCTAGAGTGGTAACATGTAACACTCCCAATCATACTATCAAAACCTTGGATGATGGAATAATCTTCCTCTATAGAGTACTGTGGGCCTGCCGCGTCACAAAAAGGTGCTTCCCACTATCCTGGACTACTGTGGTACTTCTCTTATCGAGTATAGTGGGTCTGCCGCGTCACACATAGGTGCTCCTCCTTGTAGCTTGCTGAGGTACTCCTCTTATCGAGTACCGTGGGTCGGCCGCATCACATAGAGTCTCTCCTCACTATGGGTCTACTACGTCACACAGAGGCTCTCCCCACTAGGATAGTCGAAACACTCCGAGTCGAAAGGTCAGTAGTCGTCAGTTCTCATCTAGCTACTAGGTCTTTGTACTCCGCTCGCTCATCTCTGAGGTGATCCACTCCACAAGCTACTGGTCAATACTACAACTATCAAGAAGTCCCAAGTAGAATTATCTCAAAGGGCTGCCTCGCCATAGGGGTCTCAATGCAACAAACAACACGTCAATTGGACGCCCTGTCTGTGAGTTATTGGCATTTCCGTTCCAGGGGCCTAGTTGATTTTTAGTTCCAAAACAACCCGACTGTATCCCAAACGTGTCCAAACCTTAAGTGGGATATGCAAAAAGAACCATCTCTCTCTAAGCTTTCCTTCTCCACAGAAGGTTCATCAATTAGTCTCATGTAGCCCAAGATACGGGTGAAAAGGTGTATTCGGGATAATCGGGTCCGAACTCGGGTCTGACCCGGTCTGCGGTCCGAACCGGCCCAGAAAGGAGTGGCCCAGACCAAGGGGTGTCCTAGCTCAAGACAGTGGCCCGACACGAAGGAGACCTAGCCCGATCCGATGGCGGCCCGACAGCTCGGTTGGCCCAGCGGCCGGGTCAGCCTGGCGACCCGACGACCCGACGGGGATCCGCCTTAACCGCGGCCAGGGGGGGGATACCGCGTGCCCCCTAGCTTCCCGAACGGATTTTCCGTCTAGGTGTGAGCCAAAACCGGCGCCAGTTGGTGCTGGTTCAGAACACGTGAGACCCACTAGGTCCTGCTCCTCCCAGCTGGCCGAGCGGCAAGCCGCTCCGCCTGCTCTACTGCGGCTCACCCTGGTCGCGGCTCCCCAACACTGTGCGGAACGATGGCGCCGTGCCACCTATACCACGGCCCAGCCTGGACACGAACTCTATCTCTTCCATGCTACGTGACAGTGCTGCGCCACCTCCGACCGCCGCGGCCCTTCCACCCGTGCAGTGCGACGACACTGTGCCCCTCGGGGGTCCCTTCTGCCCTTGCGCTGCCAGTTTTCTTCGTGGACGGCCCAACACTGGTCACGTTGATCTGTCGTGGTGCATCCTTCCAACGGCGTCGTTGCACTGCCACCATCATCAACAAATGAGAACAATCGAGGGGGAGGTTCAGGCCATGTTCATGCGGTCTGAACTCTCCACGTTACGTTGATATCATTCAGTAAATTATTATCCAAGATTGAACAATGTAAAATGGGACAAATTCAAACTCAAAATTCCCCTGCCTCGTATGATTATAATCATTTATGAAGTCGCGGAAAGGAGAACGTCGTTCCGTTGACGTCGAAAAGCGTTCGAGGTAGGAGACGAAGGAAGAAGCGTGGTCAGCGTTCTTTACGGTCAGCTCCTTCTCTTTTGGATTGGTCAAAGATCGAAGAAAGAGTTCGTTGTTCTTCGGTGGACGATGAAGAGGCGTTCTTCACATTCTTCATTGAGAGATAATTCTCCAAGGGTTCTCCAAGTTCTCTCTCAAAGCTCCACCAAATGAATTCAAATGGGGCCTAATTAATTAAATGAAAGAGTTCAATTAATTAATTGTGAGGGTTGTCACATTAAATTAATGGGGGAAGGTGGAGAGTTTCATCCCACATAAATGGGGGGGGGGGGGGGTTAAAGGGTGTTTAAAGAACGCGTGGGCCCCACCAAGGATATCCTCCCAAGGGAGGTTATGCGCGGGTGGGACCCACCACCATAACCACTCATGGGAGGTTATGGTGTGGTGGACCCCACCTCTAACCACATCTTGGAGGTTTTAACCACCACAAAATAAAAATAAGTTTTCACCTTATTTTTATTTAATTTATTTTAAAACCCCAAAATCTAACTTCCATTCTCGTTAGAATGTAACAGCAGTGAAGGTCGCACTAAGAAATCTCTGACGCTGTGAGTTCAATGGTACCCTCAGATTTCAATTCCGAGCACCAGTTCAAAAGATATAAAATCCTACTCGTACGTTTACTGAACGTACCCAAACAAAACTTCAGAAATTGATTTCGGGCACACCGGGCCTCGAAATCAAGCACTGTAAATTTTCCCAGACTCGTAAAAAATACCATGAATTTAAGAAAAAAAATTCCCGAAATTTTTGGGTGTTTATATTCAAATCCATAAGGAAAAATTTATTCTAAAAAATCCTTATATATTTTGTAATTTAGAAAACACGATATTTGAATTTCAATACATAAATACTTTATTCATTAAACATACTTTTAAAATCATTATTTAAGATTCATATACTTATTTTTTAGTACATTTTTCTTTCCACTTTTCATTAGTAGTATTATCATCATCAGTAATATAACCATTAACTATAAAACCTTGCCGATTTTCATCATGAGATTTTCCCACAAGACAATGATTTTTATAATTCCCATGCGTTCCAAATTTAAAACATTCTTCCATTTAAAATTCATTTGGAAGACCAATATTCCTATCCATTGAATTATATGAACTCTTCATTTTTACACTCTTGTTACCTTCTTTTTTTCCTTATTTTCCATAGTCAAAACATCTTCCTGTTCCTCTAAGATATCCACATGAGTGTTTCCTCCAACATTGTTTGATATATAAAAATCTAAATCTTCATTCTTTCATCATTACCGTCACTCTAACTCTCAGTGAAATATTCTACTCTCTTAGTTGGTGAGTCTGATTATTATTTAAGGTACACATTGTTAATCAAGTTCTACAAAAACTGATTAGGAATAATCAAAAAATAATTTACTTCAGTGGTCAAACCATTTTAATTCCCATAAAATAATTTTATATCACACTCAACATTAAACCAATTCCCCTTGTTCCTACAATTAACTAAATCCAAAAATCACAGTTTGAGAAACACTAATCATAGTAGAAAACCACATAATCATGAGGAAAAGATTATAATATTTCTGAATCATGACCCATTATTTAATCCAGGACACCATGGGTTTATCGTAAGTCATTCATAGTAATATTTTATTTAAATACTTAATGATGGATTACAAAGTGTTTGTGAATTTTCAAATAATATATCCTGAGAGTGTCAAACCTGGTGTTCAGCAAGGCCCATTTTCATGCACCAATTCTTGACCAAGTCTTGCTCAATATGGTGTTTTCAGGGTTATCACCCCTAGGTAAATCTATTCTAGATCCACATCCACATGTAATATCTAGATAGGGATGCAATTTCTTGGAAACCACTCACTCTATAATTTTCCAAAATTCTTGGAAAGTTCACTATAGTTTATCTCATCCTTATAATAATCATTTGAGGTAACCTAAGAAATATTCTTAAAAATATCCCTAGGTATCTCACTAGAGTTTTATCATCATATTTTCTAATGTATGAATAAACCATTCCTTTTATACCAAATCTAGAAACCCAAAATTTTCATACATAGATATTACATCATGTTTTTTAAATATTTGTTACATTACACAAACACACACCCGAGGAACGAATTAGTTCAGTTCCTTTGGAAACTCTAAACATAATATTATAATATGGTCAATGAACTTAAATTTTCCACACAAAGACTTCCCACTTATACAACTCATAGAAATACAATATAAAAAAACCTTATGTATAACATGGGGAAAAAACATAAGAAATCATGAGATCAGATGCTCAGATTCTCAGTAAGGGTAAAAAAGGGAGATACGTAAGCATAATATGAACATAATGGTATTAGAACATGAGAATAACATATGAAAATCATAACATTCATATCAAAGATCACTATCTTAAATCATGGAATATAGATTGGAAGTTCGTAAGACATGAATCCAAAGGAAATCAAATAAAATAATCCATGAGAACATAACATAGAAATAAGGAATGAAATTATGGCAGACACATAAGCATATAAATCATTCCCTAGAAGTCAAGGTTATTTTAAAAAACATATCAGCACACCTGATGGGGGACAAACCTACCAGGGGGGATGAACCACCATCCCTAGTGGTAAACCATTATATATATTGGAATGGGTTCAATCTCCAAACCGTCATAATATACCAAGTCCCTTACTGTTCGGGGTTCACTCCATATTCTATCCATTTCAATATCATGAGATATAAATCATTACCCAATTCATTATAAGGAGATATTGGTTCCACCCATCATATAATGAAAACCATATTTATGTGTTCCATAAGATTATAAACATTAAATATATCATAACCCCTAAAATGAAATGGGTATCTTAACCATTTAATAGTATCATAACTTATTCAAAAGAGATATGTTTTATAATCAATTCATCATAGAATAACCCATGAAAAGTAGAGTATTTCATAAAAATAAGTCCATGAAAATACGAAACATTATAATAAATAATATGAATAGTATTCTTGTATCATATCCCCAGTAAGGCATTGGTAAAACCAATGGATGCCATCTCAGATGGAAAATAATTTTCAATGACCATTTCAAAAATTTCTTGAGAAAAATATTCTTTCTTCTTTGAAAAACTACATATTATAAAAAAAATAATTTTTTAAAAACATTTTATTTTTAAATATTTTTTTACTAAAAATTAACCTTCTAATAAATTATTTGTCGTGATGACAAAAAATTCTATTCTTCTCGTACATATTAAAACATATATTTCTTTCCAATTTTATGTAAAATCTAAACAGGCTTTGTTTTTGAAAATGATATGAATTTCCCTTAAAAAAATTATAAAAAGTAAAACATGGGAAAAAATTTCCATTAAAATTCATAAGAGATTAATAAAATAATTTTGAAAATAGTTTTAGAAAACATGATTTTGAGAGAAAATAGATTTCTGACCAAAGAGTGAAATAAAGTCAGATTATCATAATTATCGTAAGTACAGAAGAGTGGAAAAAATGGTACCATTACATGAATATATCATGAATAACCATAGGAGAGTAATATTCATCATATTTTGGAGAGTTATATCATGAAATTTGAACATTGGAGACTTGATCATAAATAATCCCAATAAATGATGAGATTTTAACATAAAATCACTACCACTTTGGTAACCTTGAATCATAAACCTGATGAAGAAATAAAATTAAATGAAACATAAAATCTGATGAGGAAGAATATATTCATGATATTCCATGTTAATGGGGCTTTATTAACACTTTGTGAAAGTATACAAGCACATAACATAACTTTCATCTCAATGAAAGAAAATTGTGGTAAAAAACCCCTCACTACTTGAGTACCTTTTGAATTGTAATCCACTTGAAGGAAAAAATTAAATGAAATAAATAATTATCATGAAATTAGTAGAATCATGACATATCATTTCATAAGATATTATATACAACACACAAAAGGAATGAGTTATGAATATGGATTAAGTCTCTCAAAAATAAAAGTGAGACTAGAAATCCCCTTACCTTAAGTATTGACTTTCATTGTACTAATTTGAACCTCCTATATAATAACTATCAGTTTATTACAAATATATTAAAGAAAAATATTCATATCAATCATACAATTTATTATTTTATTATGACCTTTTATTACCAGATTATTAATGATTGATGTTAAAGTTACATGTTGGGTAATAACCGCTTTGTTTTTCATATATGTTTTGAATTATTATTTTTGGTTAGATTACTTTGATCATGATTTAATAATGTCAAGAATTATAAAAATTATGTAAAAATTATATATATATATATATATTAATTATATATTTAATTATATCCATCCATAATATTTAGTGATAGGAAATGAAATACACCGTTCATGGAGATGATAAGCTGTACATACGCATGAACACAATTTCAGTTTTCTTATCATATTGGATGAAATAAAAGTAAATGATAGTTATATATATTACAATTAAAATTGAATTTTTATGGAATATATATCACATATTTTTATTAAAATCATCCTTAATACATTCCATGTAAAGTGTGAAATAATCACACTTCACAAGACGGTAGTTCGACGTACATTAAATTAACATTATTGTATTCCCAGAAAACAAAATGAATAAACTCATGCATGATATAGTAATTGAAGAATCACAATAAAATTATAAATATCATTTATATCATATATAAAATGAAAATCCATCATTATGAAAAAAATTTAAAGGTCGTAATGGAAAAATGAATGACATCGGTTTACGAGACGATATTCCCCTATATACACGAATGGTGATTTAATAACCCATTTGATGGAAATGTGACTGTTTTTAGGTGTTAAAATTATCATAAAAACATCTTAGTATGTGTTAGATACTAATTTTATTATATAATAATAGTATAAAAATAATTTAATGTGTTTGAGAAATAAATAAAATAAAAATGCTCATTGATGAATGTTACCTCTTCTTCGGGTATCCTCCATAGGATTACACTAAAATATTTACTATGAAGGATTTATGTATAAAATAATTATTCAAGGATGATAGGGGTAATTCAAGATGTTATTTGGTAAGATTCAAGATGAGAAAAATTTATTTAGATGTGTGAAGAAATGGGGATAGTGAGTGCCCTTTTATAATTGAGGAGGAGTGACATTTTTGTAAATACATAAATGTATTCAGTATTGGAAGGTCTCATTTACCTCATGTGGCTCAAAAATTGATTAATAATTGAGTTAAGAGATTAATATTTGGATATAAACATCCAAAAAATAAAATAAATATATGTTTTATCAAGTTATTCCTTAGTCTTTAAGTTTATATAATTTTATCTTTATTGTTTTTAATAGGGTTACTAGTATTGTTTATTTACCTAGGTAATTTATCCATGAAGAAAATAATTAAAAAGTTATTTAATAGATAATTTACACCTATTTATTATAAATATATGTTAAAATTCATTTATTTAAAATACATTGTGTGTGTAAAGTTAATTTTAATAAAAACGCATGTAATATGCCAAAATACACTGTTTTAACTTTAATTGAGCTAACAAAGTTTTTTCTATTTAGGAGTCAATATTTTTAATATAAAAAATGGGTCTAGTAATGGGAAATGGTTGATAATTATTTAAATTTATAAATCAATTGTAACTGGATATGTTTTTTTTTAATTTTAAATCATTTACTAAAGTATCCCTTATTATAAAATAACATTAATGTCAATTTTGATATTATTTTTTTAATTTGAATTTTAAAATATCAATAAAATAATTTAATCCAAATATATTATGTTTCCACTAGTTTAACATCATATAATCATCTAAAAAATTAACTATACTCAATAACTCATTCAATTGAAATCACTTTTAATATTTTAATTATAATTCATTCTTCATAATTATAAACTAAATAACTCACGCATTAGAGTTTCTTAAGACATTTAAGTAATTATTTAATCTATACAATTTTAAAATAATTTACCATGATAAAATAAAATCATTTAAATTAAAAAAAACATTTATAACTTAACATATGATTTTTACCCTATTCCAAAGATGTATATATTTAAAGGCAAGGAAGGTTCCTTTTCCGCATTTTATATTTACTTAACTTATTATATAGGTCACTTTCATGGAGAGATGTCCCAAAAACTTATATAAATAGGTAATAATTTGTTAAGGTTATAAATATGGCCATAAAATGTTTTTTGTAAAAATTGGTATGTCATGTTACCCCTTATCTATTATGTTTAACCACCAATAAACTCGCTTGTTTACCTTAATCGTGATAATTAATTTTAAATTTTTTAACTAATCAGTATGGTAAAAAATTATGTTTACCTGATTATATAATATAAATTATTCTAATTAAAAATATTTAATCAATTTTTACAAATTTCATTCAAACAAGTGAAAAATTTTAATTTAAACTAATCCCACAGACGCAATAATAAATCGTGTTTTTAAAGATAAAATCATCATAAGCTTGCAAAGTTTTTATATCTAATTTCAGTGTGAAATTTATTAAAATGATCGGAATTGAGATAATATAGGTATTATTGAACAAATTATTTGTTTAAACCAATTTAAAATATAATTTAAAATTATAAATAATTTAGGTGAAAAGAATAATTTCAATTAAAATTTAGTATTTTCACTATTCATCAGAAAAATGGAACTTTTCAGAAAAATTATAAAAATTAACCCTAAGATAATTTTGAGATTACACTTTAAAAAATGAATTTTATTTTTTAAAATTAATTTTATAATAGTGGAAATAGTTAATTTTAAATTATATACTCCAAGCATGATTAAACTGTATTTTAGAAAACATTTTTTTCTAGAAAACATTTATTTTTTATGTTAAATGAATATTCTTTTATTCAAAATCAATATAAATATAATAAAATTTTCATAAATATATTTTTTAATAATTTCTTTAATCCTATTAATTCTTTCCATTCTAATGGCTATGCTATAACTGTCATATTAAATAACAATATAAAATGTTTATTATAGTTTGACAAAACTTGATCTTGAGTGTAATGTAAGATATCGAAGGAACTAAGTATTGTGTGTAAAAAAATCCAAACACAATATTTTATGTACCTAAATATAAAATAAGTGTTTCATGTAGCACATTATTAACTTGGTGTTGCCTATAAATCTATATTAACTTAGTGTAGTGTGCAATGTAAACAATAAAAATAATTAATTTATTCAAGATAAAAAAACTTAATTCACAAAAAATCTGGGTGTTATGGTAAGGGTTATTACGGATGACATGTAAAGTTTATCCATATGATTAAGGGTTATATGTAATGGTCATTAATAAGACAAATTAAATATATTAGGGTTGTTTCAGAGATAAAGGGTGATATGTAGTGGTCATAAGGGTGAGACGTAAAGGTTATTTTTGTGAGAAAATGGATAGGTAATGGTCATCATGGATTAAAATTAAAGGCTATCCCTCTAAAAAGGGGATATACGAGGGTCATCAAGGATGATATAAAAGGGTCATTCCAATAATAAATGAGATGCATAAGGGTAATAAAAGGTGATATGTATGTGTCTCTTCCTTTTCTGTTAGAGAGATAACCCTATACATAAGGCTCATTCTAGACTTATCTAAAAATTGGACTAACAGCCCAAACTATAGGACTACCCAATTCCAACTAAAATATCAACCTAAAACATTACCTTTGTTCCCCAACCCATAATACTACCACCAAACATCCTCACCCCCTCAACAACTAAGAACCAACAAAGGAACAATTATTAAAAATATAGGCCCTTATAAAGGGAGCTTATATAAATAGAGTGGAGATCATCCCATTGGGGTGTTTAGATGTCTGTGTGATACTGCCTTTCCATATCTGAAACTCTCTTTTATAACAACCAGAAATTTTATAAATAAAATTACATTTTTTGTTAAATTAAATTACCTATTTTGTATTATGGTTATATAAAACACATGCAATTATTTGGTTTTATTATATCCTATCAGATTTAAAATACTATTAAGAATCATAACCTTTGATATTATATCCCTTAAAAATGATCATATGATTAGTAAAAATATAGGATTTTATCAAATCTAATTGAAATAGACAAAGGAGGCGATGCCCTCAACTAGTTAGATAATACCCTATGAAGCCCATTTATCATAGCTTATAATGGAGATATAATCACTAGGATTTTCCCTTGACCAAACCCAGCCTGAGATCCAATAACTTAAGCATGAGAAAAACAATTTACGGGAGAAGTTCAGGATCATCAAGATCAAGTACCAAACTATGTCAATCGAACCACCCCACGAAAGTCTCACCATCACACACCTTACCCTTAGTAAATTTATGGTATAATAAAGGGATATATTTCAAGACCATAATATTATGAATATCTATATTGTATAGAATAATGAATACATTTTCATCATATTATTGTTACTTTAACAATGAATTTTTATTTTGATACCATAAAATAGAAATTGTATTTTGGGGAAATATTCAGATTTAATTGAGGAAATTACAATGATGAATATGTCTATTTTTGAAAAATTAACAATTAGATAATTTTTATGATGTGAAATATAATTTTTATAAGGGTTTGAAAACTGTTATTGAAAAAAAGAACAGTAATTTTCAATAAATATCGATTCAATTTTAAAAGTAAAAATACATATATTTAGAAAATTATTTTTTTATGATAAGTATTTTCTTTGGAATTATAATATCAAAATTCTTCAATGGTTAGTTTTTCATAATTTTCCGAGATAACCAAATTTTCAGGTAAAAATAAATACGCTATAGATATTAATTGTGTATTATGAAATAATAATGAACCAAGATTGATATAATAAATACTTTAAAGGGTATCCAATACCAAATATATGTTTTCCCTTTAAAATATTTTAATATTATGTTTATTTTATTAATTTTATAAGTCCTTTATGAATCCTAAAAAACCTTTAATATATTTTATGGTTTTAAAATCATTTATTTAAGGGAATGGATAAATTCCACATCAAAAAGGGAAATATTTTAATAATTTCTGCCCTTGGACTTATAAAATAATGAAAACCACCATTCTTTTGTAGAAACCACGAGTGAAAACCTTGGTAAGGTTTATGGTTTTGATTACACTATTAAATAGAGTCCATAACCTATGTATGAGAAATAATAAAGAATTCTCCACACATTTCCTATATAAACCCTCCCAAGAGCCCATTTCTCTTCACTAAAAAACCTTTTATAATTTTTTTACTCTTCCCTACCATGTTTAAAGTCCTCCAAAGGTATAGAAACCCATCTTTTATTATATAACTGTAACATCGTTTTAAAGATAAACAATATAAAATCATTACAAAATAGAGATCCAAAGGTTTAGTGTCTTAGAAAAATTAGGAACATATATAAATTAAACAATATTAGAACATAAAAATTCGGGTTCCATAATGAAATTTGGAAAACAAATTTGGTATAATATTCATTATTCTTAAGAGATTAAGAAACTACTCAATAAGGGTCAAAATGTGTTTTGGAAAGAAGAATTCCTTTAAGAATATTTTTATTTGTCATAAAATAATATTGGAAACATGCATGTCCTAGAAAATAAGAGGTAAGAAAAATTTAATTATATTTATGGAACATTAATGTAATATATAAACTAAAATTTGGCACAAAATAGGAATAACCCAATGAAAAGGAGTTGGGTTCGAGAATCCACTTACCTTATGTATAAATGATTTATTCACCTTAATATCATGGGTAATCAAATTAGATTCATAAATTACTAAATAAAAAAACCTCTTATAGGTTTACTATATTTATTATAATTTTATTTATTTCATTTATGGCCATATTGATGAGTTATATAGTAAAATTGTATTGTTCCGTGAGTGTTCATTTTCTTGATTTTTTATGATCCGTTCACTAGTATGAAAGTATGGTGGTTCATATAAAATGAAAATAATTTCCAAAAATTGAAATTATATGTTATCACTAAACCTATATAAGTTTAAATTCTCTTATATATCATTTGGAAATATTTTATGATGACTATTCAATGGATAAAATGTTAATGAAAATGATTTAATTTATTTTGGTGGTTTTTACAACCATCATGAAATTATATCATTTTATTTAATATCATGTTTATTTATTGGTTCCAAAAAATTACATTACTTATAATATTTATATTAAAATATTATGTAACCACAATAATGGTTTTATGAATAGCCTCTAAGGATGTAAAGGAAAATAAAAACTCATTGTCCATGAAGGTGGTGAATTGACAAGTCAAAGATGGTGTTTTCTTTTTTAGAAAAAAGAGAGGGGAAAATATTTGATGATAGATATTACATTAACATAATAAAAATTCAGTATATGTAAGATAATTTATTTATAATTCCACTTTTTTATAGGGGATTTTTGGAGAGGAAAAAAAGTAATGGAAATTGAAAGAGAAGGATTGAGGGTTTTACCACTTGAATCTTGTCTCCTTGATAACCTCCTTAAGGAATTTGGGTTTGGTATTTTGTTTAGAAAAAAGATCCTAGAGGTAGGGAAGAGTCTTGGGGATGGAATTGGGTACAATTTAGAAAACATACTAGTATTTTAATGTGTAAGGAGAAGAGTAGGTGAGGGGTGGTATTTATAGGGGAGGAGAAGGGTATTTCATGATTATTTTATTCATTAGTTTATTATTTTGGGCCAAGACTATCAATAATATTGATTCCTATAACTAAATATTGTAAAGGTTCTGGGAGAGTTTTAACCAATGGTTTCATACCTCATCCATATATCATCCATGACTCAATAATTCATGTATTTGTTAAATATTGTAAATTACCATATTACATTATTCATTGAAAATTTAACTATTTTAGAAAAATACAAAAAAATCACCATAATTTTTTTTAAATGTTTATTATTAAAACATTGAATCCATTTTATGAAAATAAATATCAAAATATGAGAAATTTAATTTTTTAATTAAAATCATTATTTATTCATAAAATTATGATTTCAATATTATAACCAATTTTATGAAACTTTGAAAACATAATTAATGCATCCTAAATTTATATTACTATTATTATAAAAAAATATTAAAATTTTAATATATTCTAGGAAAATAAATTTTATTTTAAATAATTATATTAATGATAAAATTGCAAAAAAACATTTACCTTTCACAAAAATAACGACACTTAATTTATCATTTTAAAAAATTCATTTACTTATAGTATAATATAATTATATCATATTTCCATTTATAAGATACTTAAATTTTATTTATAATTTTATAGGTGAGGTCACTATTATATTGGATAGATTACTATTCGAATTATCATATTACTATTCCAATGGCCATGTTACTATTCGATTGATATAGGTTCCTTAATTTCTATAAATACCATATATTTATTAGAATAATTGTTTATTAGGTTCTCTATGAAATGAATATGTTTTATATCATATAACATATTTATAATAAGTGAAAAAGATTTAATTGATAAAAGTTTGGGTTGTTACATTCTTATACCCTTTTGAAAATTCACCCTCAAATTTTCATTTTACATACTATAGTGATAACAAGTGAAGGTACATCTCCTTCATTACTTCATCTAGTTCCCATTTCACCTCTTCATACTTATTATTCATCCAAAAAACATGGACCAGGTGAGTTTTCTTGTTGGGCTGTACTTTGTCTCTATGGTCCAAAATCATCACAAGATGCTCTTTATACAAGAGGTCATTATCTAGTTGTACCACCTACAGATTTAGTACATGTGAGTGATTAGGTATATAATTCCTTTGGAGTGATAAATGGAACACATCATGAACTTGATCCATATTTGGTTGAAGTTCAACCTAATAAGACAGTTCTCATATGCGATCAACGATCTCAAAGGGGACAACGTACCTTGGGAAATGATTCCCTTTCTTTCATAACCACATGACAATTTTCAATGGTGATATTCAAAGGAATAAATTGTATCCATCATGGAACTCCAAGAACCTTTGATGGTTGTTAACATAACTCTTATTTTTAATGTGATCTGCTTTTATATGCTGTTGGATGGCTTGAACCTTCTTTGTCATCTCTTGCACAAGATCCGGTCCAAGTAGCTTTCATTCACAAACTTCATCCCTACAGGTTGGAGTTATACATTGATTCTAATATAGAACTTGATATGGAGCCATATTAATACTTGAGTGGAAGTTTTTGCGGTACGGGGACTAAAGTAATGAGAGATGACGATCCCACACACCTTTTAATTCCATTGAGTAGGAGCTTAGCATGTCCTTGAGCATCAAAATAGTTCATTTAGACCTGTCATTAGTTTGGTGGTGATAGTCTATATTGAAATTTAATTTAACACTCAAATAATGTTGAAGACTTCTAAAAAATTTAGATGAGAACCATGGATCATGATCAGATACAATCAAAAGAGGAACCCCATGTAACATCACCACTTCCTTCACATATATATAATAAAGTTGTTCTTGTGATGAATTTTCCAAATAGCGATAAATTTGGAAGTTTAGGTGAGTCAATCCACCACAAACCATATCACATTGTTTATTTGTATGTATTTGAGAGACTAGTGATAATATCCATAGAGAAATTATTCTGTTTCCATGTCGGTATAGGCAATGGTTGCATCATTCCTTTGGAATTTTTCCACTCTGATTTAACCCGATAACATACCAAACATAACAAGGTATACTACAGAGTATCACTTTTCATGTTATCCCACCAAAAGTGTTCTCTTTAAGCATGGCACATCCAGGTACTTCTTGGATGGATGGAGAAAGGTGATCTATGGGCATTATTCAATAGTTTCCTCTTTATGTCATGTAATGAATGAACACACAACCTCATTCCAAAGAAAATCACACCATCATCATCTATTAATAAGGAATATAAATTATAATAATAGGTTATTTTCTTCTAAGAGAATAACTTACCTTATTTTTCTTTCCCGAATGGTAGTGAATAGAGCAGTCATAGTCCTTGATTAGCTCTAACCATATTATTTGATGCATGTTGAGTTCATTTTGTATGAATATATACTTGAAACTATTTTGATAGGTATATATATCACCCTTCCCACCATAGTGGTAGTGCCACCATATTTCTAAGTTAAAAATCACTACTGCTAGCTCTATATCATGAATAGTGTAGTTCTGCTAAAAAATATTCAACTAACTTGAGGCATAAACTAACACAATATCATTATTCACAAGTAAAAAACCTAATACTTTCTTGGATGCATAACTGTATATCAAAAAACCTTCCCCAATTCTTGGGAGTCTGAGTGCATGTGTAGTGATGGACCTCTTATTTAACTCCTTGAACATTTCCCCTCATTCTTACATCCATAAATACTTTACACCTTTCCTTATTAACCTAGTCAGTGGGCTAGACAATCATGATAATTTTCTCAAAAAAACATCTATAGAACCATGATAATCCAAGAAAACTGTGAATTTTTGTGACACTAGTGGTTCTAAACCATTCCTTAATTTTTTTTAAGATTCCACATAAATTCCCTCACTTCTGATCACCTTTCCTAAGAATGTGACTTGCTCATCCAAAATTCACACATTCTGAAATTGGAATATAATTTATGATTTCATAATATCACCAACATATTCTTTATTTGTCCTTTATATTAGTCCTTTCTCCTTGATTATATGAGAATATAATCAACAAAAACTACCAAAAATTTGTGAAGGAAGTTTCTAAAGACTCTATTAATCACAAACATGCAGATTACGGAGGAATTAGTAAGTCCATAGGGAATAAATAGAAACTCATAGATCCCATACACTTGTATGGAAAGAAGTAATTTCAATTTATTCCTTATTCTCCTTCATTTAATGATACTCAGAATGAATATCCACCATTCAAAAGTATTGATCTTATCATAGTTGATCGAACCAGTCATTAATAATTGGAATATGATACTTGTTCTACATGATGATCTTATTAAGCTCCTGACAATCAGTACAAATCCACATTGATCAATCCTTTTTCTTTACAAAGAGAACTGTAACGCCCAATGATGAATCACTAGGGTGTATGAACCATTTTTATAAATTCTATTTTAGCTACTTCTATAACTCCTAAATTTCGATTGAGGCCATATTTAATGGGGAGTTGGTGATAGGAGTAGCTCCGAGTATGAGTTCTATTGAGGAATATACCTCATGATCTAGGGAAAGTCTGGTTAACTATTTAATAAATACATCATTGTATTCCATAATAATGGGAATTTCTCCTAGGTTTATAGATTCCTTTTACTCAACCATTTGAGTTAGGTATGTTTTTTCATATGACATCAACAACCACAAAATTGAGGTATTTTCCAAATGAGATTCGTGGTTTTCCTGGAATTTGTAGGGGACCATGGAATGGTTCATAATTTTAAAGATATTTTCTTTTACCTAAATTCGATGTGTTCTCTAAATAAGGAGATCCAATCTATTCCTAGTATAGTGTAGAATTACACAAAGGGAACTATCACAAGATTCAATGGAAGAATTTTCCCACACATTCCAATAGGAGAAGTGTCAAACATTTGGTCTGTAATGATCTCACAACTAGGTATTTTTTATAGAAATATATAATTAAAGGTACTAGAGATTTTGTTAAATATTTCTAGAAAACTTTCAAGATATAAAGGAATTCATATAACTATAATCAAATAATTCTTTTTTTTCATTCTTGAGTGAATAGAAAAGGTACCTTGTATGAACTTGTTTTCTTACTCCACTTTAGCTGTAGTGATGGCATAAGGTTAACCATATTCCTTTGGATTTGGTGGCTTCTATTGGTAATTAACCTCAAGGATTTGAGGTTTAGTGTACTTTATTACACAGTGTTCATGATCTGTATAATTAAAGCATTGAACCATGAGTGGTTCTCTCATTTCCTTCATCATATTAGATGGATTATTCATGTATCATTGAAATTCATTATATTTATGGACTTATCTATCACACTTGATGCATTTCCCCATCCCTTTGAAGAAATTATCATGATGTTTCTACCCAAATTTTTTACATGCAGGTGGTTGGATCCTCTTTTATCTTTTTTTCATTTGATCAACCAACATGAAAATCCATTCTTATATTCTTATCTCAATAACCATGGGACCATTCTACAAACTCCATCTCTACATTAAGATCACATCGAAAAACAAATTCATAACTCCCAAAATCTTAGATAGTTAGAGACTTTCGAAGATATGGTTTAACCACAAAATAATATATCTATTTTTATATCATTATTAATAAAAAACCCAATGCGTACCTCGTAAGACTTGTAAAATTTTATTCGTAAGTTGTGATAGATTATCCTTAAATTTGATTCAGTACTATGAATTATATCTCCATATTTTTATTAATAGTTTAAGGTAAATAATTGTTAATAAATATTTTCTTAAAGTCTTTCTACTCCATCACTTAAATTTAATCCTTTGGATTGGTGATCTTAACCAACACCCACTATTGATCAGCCTCTCTATCTAAATGATATATGACTAGAGTCACTTTCTCCTTATCAAAATAGTGGAGAATAGAAAATATCTTCTCCATTGAATTAACCCACAGTTTCACAACAAGGGTATCAGAAGGTCCAGTAAATGACAGTGATAATTTCTACAAAAAATATTCTATTTCTATTTTCTCTATCTTAGGTGAAGATGGATGCTCCACATTTTTCAGGTTATTAGTCATAGCCTAAGACAACTGGGTAAGTATCGCCATAAAATTTTGAACTCCAACTCCTAATGCATTGGGGATATTGTTCTATAATTCACTTAATTATCACTCACATAGCTTGTTGGCCAGGTTTCACCTATTTCCTACCATTTTTTTAAATAGAAAAGGATTGAACAAAACATAAGAAAACAAATTATGACTAAATAATTTATTCCTTTGTGCAATTAACACTAAATTCATATGTTATGGGATACCTATTTTTAGAATTTTTCTAAAAAAATATATTCTTGGATGATTAAATATAATTTTCATTGTGTTAAGGGTTTCCACTAATGTTCTGTAATCCTAATTCCCAAATTAAAAAACCCATTATCTGATACCAATTATAGTGACCCTACTTTTATTAAATAACTATTACTTAATTTTAAAGATAAAAAATATAATATCATTAGAAATCTAGGATAAAAAGGTTTAGTGTCTTGAAAAAATTAGAAACATACAAAACTTTCACAATATTAAAACATAAAAATTTATTAAAAATATTCTTCTTTATCCCTTTAAAGCTAATGTTCTCTTTAGCACAAGTAGTCATCTGAGGATATACATCAAAGAAATGGGTGAGTTAAAGCCCTATAAGAGGATAAATAAGGATATGAATCAATATAACATAGGTGAGACAAATCATCATCATAATGACATAAGTATATGATAATCATCAGCACATGAGCCTCAGCCCAGTTGGTGAGGTATCCTTATGTGCATCCACAATACCCAGGTTCAAAACTAGATAGAGGCATATTTCTGGGTACTGTAGCAGTAGTGTAGCAGTACTGTACACTGTACGGGTACTATAACAGAACTATGCACTATATAGGTACTATAGCAAACACTGTACACTATGTGGTACAGTAGAAGGTACTGTTCGGTAATGTAGCAGTTGTAACTATTCACCTTGGGCCACCGGTTTGGGCTTGGAGTCCTTAAGGATTTTGGGCACCCAGTCCTTCGACTGAGTAGGGCTTTCGAGCCACCTTTAAGGCCCTCGAGAAACCTCAAGGCCTTAGGGTCACATTTAGTTTCCCCAGACACACTAAAAGAAAGGAGCAGCCCCAGAAAAGGATTCAGAGCAGGTGCATTTTACCAAAGTAGAGCCAAATGGATTTGTCAGAATGAGAGGGTATGGCTATGCCATCAGGACCAGCCTGTGCTTGCATGGGAAGCCTAGCCAGACGACCATGCAATGGTGGATAGCTACTATCATGACACATATGCTGGGGAGGGGCAATTCCTTGTAGATAGTCTGGTTGAATTCCCTAAGACCTTCGGGTCATGTAATCTCCTAAGCCTACGGGCACTGTAATCTCTGAGCCTACGGGCCTTGTAAGGGTTCCCCCTCATCCCTTGAAAGGGGGGTTATCAAAAATCAATAAAAATGAAGGCCTTCGGGCCATTAGGGCTCGGTATATGATCATCATCAAAATCATGAGAGGAATCATTAGATAAAGGCGTGGAATGTGGCAATGTGTAAAAATGAAACATCATGTCTTAGTGGTCTAATACCAGACAAAGTTGTGAACAAAGAAAGCATCATTTTCAAGAATAAAATATGTGTATAATAATAAAATAATAATTTTAAAAAATGATAGAACCATTTTCATCCATATTTCACATTATCTCATGATATATATCACGTTTTCTAATACATTATAGTGCTATATAATTTTAGGTACACCCGTCACATCATAAGGTTTACATAATCATGCATGCCACATAGAACGTATATCAATAAAAGTATTGAAGAAATACATATAAAGGAATGAGTTTTATAAGGATTTCAATAATAATTAATAAACATGGGATTCTATAATGAAAATGGAAAACTAATTGGTATAATATTCATCATTCTTGAGTGAAGAAGAAACTACTTAAGATGAGTCAAAATGTGTCTTTAAAAGAAGAACTATGTTGTAAAATATTTTTTATTTTTCATAAAATTATATTACAAACATGTATATCCAAGTAAAGAAATGGTAATAAAAATGAAATTATATTTATGTAACATTAAAGTAATTTACATCCTGAAATTTGGCATGAAAGAGGAACAATGCATTGAAAAGGGGTAGGGTTTGGGAATCCCCTAACCTTATGTATAAATGAGTTATTCAATTTAATATCATGGTTAATAAAATTAGATTCATTAATAAATAAATAAAAAACCTATTATACATGTATTTTATTTATTATAATTTTATTTAGTTTGTTTATGGACATATTATTAAGTTATAGACTTCAATTTTATCATTCCGGGAGTGTTCATTTTCATGGTTTTCATGACCGGTTCACTTATATAAAAGTATAAAAGTTCATGTAAAATGAGAAAAATTATATAGTTCAAATTATATGTTATTAAAGAAATTATATAAGTTTAAATAGTCTTATATATCATTTTTATATGGTATGAGGATGATTCATTATATAAAATGATAATTAAAATGATTTAATTTATTTTGGACATTTTTATAACCATCATGAACTTATATCATTTTATTTAAAATAATATATATATATTGGTTCTAGAACATTATATAAATTATAAAATTTATAATGAAATCTTATTTAACAATAATAATGGTTTTATGACCAGCCTTTATGGCGGTAAATGAAAATGAAAACTCGTCGTCTATGAAGACGGTGAATCGACATGTCATGGATGATGTATTCATTTTTATAAAAAAAGAAGGGATAAAAGATTTGATTATGGATATTACAATAAAAAAAAAATTACAATATATATATAATATACTGGAGTTATTATTCCACTTTTTTAATAGGGTATTTGATGATAAGATACGAAATTAAAAGAAACAGAAAGAGAAGGATTGGAGGTTTTACCTCTTGATTGTTGTCTCCATGAGAACCTCATTAAGGAACTTGAGTTTGGTATTTTATTGAGGCCAGAAGCTATTATAAGTGCGTAAGAGGATTGGGGATGTAATTTCTAAGAGTTTATAAAATAAAAAATTCTTGTAAGGTGTGAGTATAATAGGTGGTGAGTGGTTGTATTTATAGAGGAGAGGAGGGGGTGTTTTTTGATTATTTGATTCATTATTTTATTATTTTGGCTCAAAACTATCAATATTGTGGATTATTAAGAATAAATAATGTAAAAGGTTTTGGATATTTCAAAATAATTTGTTATTTCCTCATCCATTCATCATACATGAATCAATTATTCATGCATTTGTTAAATACCGTAAGTTATGATATTTCACTATTCACCAAAAAAATTAACTTTTTTAGAAAAATCCCAAAAATTAATCTTGACCATTTTTCAATGCCTATAATTAAAAAATGAACTCCATTTTATGAAAATAATTTTCTAAATATGATAATTTTAATGTTTATTTAAAATAATCATTTATTCAAAAATACCGATTTTAATATTATAACTGATTTTATGACACTTTAAAAAATTAATTAAAGTCTAATAAAATAATATTATAATTAGAATATAAATAAATATTAATATATTAATCTATTTTAGGAACATAAATTTTCTTTTAAATCATTATTGTAATTATAAAATTTTAAATAAACATTTACCTTTCAAAAAAAAATACAAACACTAAATTTATCATTTTTGAAAAATTTATTCTCTTATACTATAATATAATTATATCATATTATCATTTATATTATACCTGAATTTTATTTATAATTTCATAGGAGAGGTTACTATTATATTGTTTGGATTACTATTCCTAATGTTCATATTACTATTATAGTGGTTAGGTTATTATTCTGTTGGTATAGGTTCCTTAATTTCTATAAATATTACTTATTTACTTATTTATTTATATGAATAATGATTACATTGTTTTCTATAAGATATGTATGTGTTTTATACCATATAAAAAATTATTATAAGGGAACAAGTTTCATTGATAAAATTTTGGGTCATGACACAAGGTTCCCTCACACTCTCAATGAGCTCCTCCCAAGAATTTGGAATCAACCTCTCAAGGTAATGGATCCTATTGTTCTCCAATTTATTCAATTATATTCACTACCTTAATCATTTATTCACCCATTACTAATGTTGGGATACGTTATTACATACCCCCTTACTTTCCATTTTATTTCTAGGTGATGAGAGACATCTTTCTCTCCCATTAATCCCCCAATGAAAATTTATGTTCCCCTGTTATGCTGCTGAAATTTCACAAAGATTTTACATGCCAAAAAAATTTATAGTGAAAACCCATACCCATTTCCTATCAATGGTGTCCACCTTTATGAACATATAATTATTTTTTTGGGGGCTTAAATGTATTTATTCCACAATCATTGATCATATAATAAAATGTTACGATAATGATTCCATGTTGTATGATATATGTGGCACAAAAATGCATGTGAATGAAATAAAAGTGATGGGTGAACCCAGAATTATATAGAGCTCCAATGCATTAGGTATCATTTCAGTCTCATGAGACATCATGCAAGGGATTATATAGTGAACCTAATCTTTCAAGAAATTTTTTATCATAGGAATTCTAGTAATTTATCCTTGACTAAT
The DNA here is from genome assembly GCA_963277665.1 of Viscum album. Classification (NCBI taxonomy): domain Eukaryota; kingdom Viridiplantae; phylum Streptophyta; class Magnoliopsida; order Santalales; family Viscaceae; genus Viscum; species Viscum album. The sequence continues at coordinate 1,897,700,567 of OY728135.1, read as the reverse complement.
GTTTATGATGCCATGTTTTAAGCTATTTCCACATTTCCCATGTTTTCTTTATGTTATCATGATATATCATGCATCATTGTTCATGTTTATGATTTTACCCATTTTATGTCTCATTGATTTTACTATTTACTAACATGGATTACTTTATTCATGTTATTCCATGTTTATTCCCTTACTAGGAGTTATAGCTCATCATGTTCTAATGTATGTACGTAGGTTATTCCATGCAGTTTTATATAATAAAGAATAATTTCCATATGTTGAGGAAGTTTTCAAGAAATATGATATATTCCCTATTTTAATTTGTTATGTAATATACATAATTCCCATAGAAACTATACTTATTTATCTTCTGGGTTGTATTATGTGTAATCGTATGCATTAAATCATGAAATAATGTGTAATAAAGAGAAAGGTTGTCCTAGTAAGTATCATAAGAATTTTTAGTTATTTTTAGGATTAGGATTATAAAACTCTAGTGAAAGCCTTTGGGATAAGACTAAATATAAGAATACATACCTAAATTTTGGTAAAGTATAGAGTATGTAGTTATAGGAAAATACATCCCTGTATGGATACTATAAGTAGATATGTCTCTGGAATAGATGTACATAGGGGTAAAACCCAAAAACACCATGTTGAGCTAGACTTAGACAAGAACTATTGCATGTTAATGGGCCTTACTGCACACCTGGTTTGATAGTCCTAGGGGATATGTTTTGTTAAATTAATAAGCTCATTAAGAACCATTATTACGGGAACAAAAATTAATATATGTGTGTATGTTATAAAATATATCAGGGATAACATAGAATGGATCCTATAAATTCATAAGTTAATGAATAAGTGTCATTTATAAATAATCCATTTAATGTTATTTGTTTCAAATTTATTTGTTTTATAGTTTGAAAATTATCATCACTAAGTCTATATTTGATGAAGTAAATGGTTAGAAAAAGAATCAAAAAGTGAAAGGTAGTGTTTTCTTCCACAGTTCTATGTATTAATTCATATCATGAAAGTTTCAAAGTAGTATTCAGACACCAACAATAATCAATGAAGTAGAACTATCGATGAAAATAGAGATTGGGGAAATTATTTCATCCAGATTTTATAACTCCTCCCCTATCAAAATTTGCTGGCTAAACTTCCCAAAGAACCCTATGATGTTCCTTTTAGTGGAATTTGATTCAATTATATAGATGCAAAATAAATTTTTTCTGAGAATGAAATCACTCTCCATATCACATATCATCCTCTAATCCTGTAAAAATTCAAGGATAAGGATGAACCTTATTTATCACCAACATCTCAAATGTGTATATTATTTCCCTATTAAAATGTATATCTAGATAAAATGATTGAGTTTAAGGAATAATCATCCTCAAAGAAATTCCCATTATGATGGAATACACTGAAGTGTTTCCTAAATAATTGACTAGTCTTTCTCCAACCCGAGAGGTTGAATTTTCAATTGATATTATACCCAAGGAATTTCCATTATCCAAGGGTCTATATAGAATGGATGTTGTGGAACTTGAGGAGATAATGAAACAACTATAAGATAATATAGATAAATGGTTCATATTCACAAGTGTTTTACCATGGGGTGCAACAATCCTTTTTGTTAAGAAGATAGATGGGTCAATTCACCTTTGAATTTATTATCATGAGTTAAAAAAATGGATTATAAAGAAAAAGTGTTATCTTTTGAGTATTAAGAACTTGTTTGATCATCTACATGGAGAACAATACTTCTCCAAGGTAGATCTTTAGTCAAGGTACTATTAAGTCAATGAAGAGAATGAGGATATCCCCATGACTGGTTTTCATACAAGGTATAAGCACTTTGAGTTCATAATAATTCAATTCATACTTATGAATATTCTAGAAACATTCATGGATTTTATGAATAGAGTCTTTAGATATTACCTCAACATTTTTGTGGTAATATTTATAGATGATATTATAATATTCTCTATAAGATTGAAGGAAAATTTGGATCATCCGAGCACTATGCTAAAGACCTTAAGAAAGGAAACGATTTATGCAATGGACAAAAAATGTGAGTTCTCATTGAAGGAAGTCTCATTATTTGGAAATATTATCATAATTAATGGGATATATATGGTCCATTAAAAGTTATAAGTTATTTAAGGATGGATGAGGATAACATATGAGAAGAAAATATATAGTTTCCTTAGGTAACTGGGTATTATCACTGATTTATGAGAAATTTATCATGATTTTCCAACAATCTAACAAAGATAACTCAAAATAGAGTCATGTTTTCTTGAAATAATGAATGTGAAGAGAACTTTAAAGAGTTGAGAAATATTCTTATAACTGAACTCGTACTCGCACTACCAACATGTAGAGAACTTTTTGTGGTATTCAGTGATGCTTTAAAGAAGGGATTGGGAGGTGTGTTAATATATAATAACAAAGCGATAGACTATGCCTCAAGGAAATTAAAGTTTGTTGAAAATAACTACCCAACACATGATATGGAGTTGGGTATAGTGATATTAACTTTAAAAATATAGGATAATAATCTATTTGGGGAGAACTGTGAAATATATATGGGTCATAAGCACCTCAAGTGTATATTCACACCGAAAGAGATGAATATGAACCAATGAAGGTTGTTAGAGATGATCAAGGACTATGACTACACAATACAATACCATCATAGGAAATCAAATAAATTTAATGCTTCTATAAGGAGAAAGGATCCAAAAAATTTATCATTAATGAGAATTGATATGGATTTGATCTTCAGAGACTATAAGAGGATGGACATGGGAATCATAAAGGGAGGAACCACATTAATCCTATAACAAATTATTTCCCAATAATCCCTTAAGGAAAAGATAAAAGGATACTTAATGAGATGATGCAAGAATTATGAATAAAGTGAAATCTATAAGAAAAGTGAAATCCATAGAGTTAAATATTAACAAAGAAAGAGTTGTGATATTTGGGTCACAGCTATGTTTACTATCAAATACCAAGTTAATGAAGGCTATAATGGATGGTGCACAATTTTTGACTTTCTCCATCCATCGATGATGTTAAAAGATGTATAAATATACTTGAGAGTATTATTGTTGGGAAAATATGTAGAAGTAGGCCACGAAATATACCTCAAGATGTCTTGTATGTCAGCAAGTGAATGCAAAAATAAATCCAAGTGGACGGTGAAACTATTACCCATACATACATGTAAATGGGAAAAAATAAATGTGATTTTTCATTGGTATTATGAAGACATCATGGGGAAATGATTATATATGGATTTTGGTGGATCATCTCACAAACACTTCTCACTTCATTGTGATTCGAGAGGACTTCTCACCTTCTCAACATGCATAAATATATATTAGAGAAATAGTGAGGATGCTTTGAACACCACTATCAGTTGTATCAAATTGAGATCCAACATTTACCTCCAAGTTCAAGAAGAGTCTCCAACATTCTCTAAATACTGAACTGAACTTCCATATTTCTTATCATCCTCAAATTGATGTCCAATATGAGAGGAATATACAAACACTTGAGGACATGTTGAGATTATTTTCAATTAACTTCAACGGAGGAAAATATCAACATATTTCTCTAGTCGAGTTCTCATACAATAATATTTTTCACTCAAGAGTCCAAATCCCCCCCTTTGAAGCCCTTTTTTGGAAGAGATTCAAAACACCTGCATGTTCGAATGAATTTAAGAAACCAAAACAACTAGGTCCTGAAATGGTTGAGGAAAATGTTGAAAAATTCAAGATCATTAAGAAACACATCAAGGATTCTCAGAGATGAAAAAGTAGATATGTAGAAATAGTTAAACAAACCTAGAGTTTGAGGTTAGGTTTAATTTATTCCTTCACATATCTATATGGAATAAATTCATTATATTTGAGAAAAAAGGAAATATTAGTCCAAGATACATTAGTCCCTTTGAGATCTTTGATCAGATTGGAGTGGTGGCCTATTTTCTAGAACTCCCACCTGACCTATCTAAAGTACATGATGTGTTACATATATCAATATTGAAAAACTACATACCAGACCTCTGAAATGTACCCAATACAGAGTTATTATCAGAATAGAATGCTATTTCATATATGAAGTAGCTAGTGAAGATCCCAGATCGTAGAGACAAAGGTCTACAGAATAAGACAATGCACCTGGTCAAAGGGTTGTGGAGAAACCAAAAGTTTGAAGAAGTGATGTTGGAATCATAGGAGGTGAAAAAGAAGATTTACCCTAATATATTTTAGCACGTGAGATTAAATTTTTTTTGGGAAATTTTTTTGATGGGGAATATTATAATGACATGAAATTTTAGAAATAAAATTCACTTTTGGTTGAATTAAATTCCCTATTATGTATTATGGTTATAAAAAAATACACTTTTTTTGATTTATTATATTTTATCATATTGAAAATACCAATAAGAGTCTTAACCATTGATAATATACCCATTAAATAGTAATCATATGATTAATATAAATATAGGATTTTAACAAATCCAACTGACACAGACAAAAGAAATGATGTCCTCAACCAGTAGGATTATAACCTCCGAAGCCTATTTATCATAGATTATGAGGGAGGTAACTCCCCTAATTATTAACCTTGATAGAGACTAAGAGGATATCGAAAAAATTAAGCATGATCAAAACCATTTATAGGAGAAGTTCAAGGTAATCAAGATCATGATTCAAACCATGTTCACCGAATAACCTAATGAAAGTGTCACCATCACACACTTTACCCTTAGGTAATTTTATATTGTAATAAAGGGATTTGTATCAAGATAATAATAATATGAATATTTAAATTTTATTCAATAATGAATAAATTTTAATAATATTATTTACACTTTATAATTTTTTTTTATTTTGATACAATAAAACAAAAATGTATTTTTTGGTAAATATTCAAATTCAACTAAGAAATTTAATTTGACGAATTAATGATTTTTTAAAATAAATAATGTGTTTTAAATATATATAATCATATAATTTTTATGATATAAAATATAATTTTTATAAGGGTTCGAAAAATGATATTGTAAAAAAATCCATCATTTTTCAATAAATGATGATTCTATTTTAAAAGTGAAAATTAATATATTTATAATATTTTTTGGTTAAAATAAATATTATTTTGGGAATCAAAATTTAAAAATTATTCAATGGTTAATTTTTCATACTTTTTTGGGATAGTCAGATTTTCAAGTAAAAAATAAATTTCGTATAAATATACAGTGTTTATTATGACAACATAATGACCCAAAAATGATGTAATAAATACTATAAAGGGTTTCCAAGACCAAATATTTGTTTACCCTTTAAAATAATTTTTTATTATGTTTATTTGATTAATTTTATAATTCTTTTATGAATACTCCAAAACCTATAATATACTTTATGATTTTAAAATTATTTCTTTAAGGACATGACTCACTTACACATAAGAAAGGGAAATATTTTTGTAATTTCATTCCTTGTGATAATAAAATATTCAAATCAACCTCTATTTTGAATAAACCATGGGAAAGAACAATGGGAATGTTTTTGGTTTTTATTATTTTATTATATAGAGTATAAAACATAAGTTTGAGAAATAAAAAAGAATTCCCCAATCATTTCCTATATACATTCACCTAATATTCCATTTCTCTTCACTATAAATCCTTGGAGCACATAATTACTCTAACCTAACCTTTCTATAGTCATACCAATGTAACCTAATCTCTCAATAATCTCTTCCTAAGAATTTGGAATCACCATCTAAAGGTAAGGAATCCTCTTCTTCTTATATTTATTCAAGCGGCTTCATTACTATATGCCTTTATTCATAATAAATAATGTTGGTATATTTTATTCGATATCAAACATAATTTCTATTTTATGTATAAATGACGACAGAAATATTTCAATCTCATTAATCCCACCATGAATATTTATGTTCCCTCATTATGGTGCTGAAATTTCACCATGATTTTTGGTACCAAACAATTGTGTTGTGAATACCCATACTCATTTCCTATCAAGGGTGTCCATGTTTATACACTTAATTATTTTTTTGGGTGTTACCTATATATATTCCATACTAATTGATCATGAAATAAAATTTTATGATAAATGATTCCATGTTGTATGATCTATGTGGCACACTTATGCATGTGAATGAAATGAATGTGATGGGTGTACCAAAAATTAAATAGCACTACAATGAACAAGGTAATGTTTCAATAGAATGAGAAGTAATTTAAGGGATTATATAGTAAACATAATCTATCATGGGAATTTTTCAATAATGATTTCTTGGTAGTTAACTTGACCACTGTTTATGAATATATTTTTAAGTTGTTTCAACATTTTCCATGTTTTATTTATGTTATCATGCTATATCATTCCTGGATGTTTATTTTTATGATTCTCACCCCTATTACATATAATTGATTTTCCTATTTCTTATCATTTATTACCCTCTTAAATGTAATCCATTTTTATTCCCTTACTATGATTTATAGATCACGCCTTCTTAATGAATATCCCCAGGTTATCCCATGAAATTTTAAGTACGAGGTAATAATATGATGAAGTTGAGGATGTTTTCAAAAAAATTATGTATTACCTATTTAAATTTTTTATTTAATGTACATAATTCCCAAATACACTATAATTATTTATCTTCTAGGATATATTATGTTTAATATTATGTATTAAATCCTAAAATAAAGTTTAATAATGATAAGGTTTTTCATATCTTCTATCCTATTTTACCTTTTTTATTCAAAAAAGAAGGTGTTAGCATAATGAAACAGTTAATGTTATCCTATTATAGTATACATAGATTCTAGTGACCAGTGGCATCCTTGTTTTGGATTGATTACATAGGGTTTATCTCTATGATCTCTATTAATATAACTATATAATGATCGATAGAGATTTTGGTCATTAAAATAAGGTTACACCAGTTATATTTTATGTTATTAACTATGTGTTGATTTAGGATAATAGATTGTGTAATTATATGGGTTTCTTCCACTAAAATTATCATGATATGATCCTAAAAAATCAATTATTACAATATTCTGATGGAAAAATTGAATTGATGGCACATAGGTTGAAGAAATTCATGATTTTATGGTTAAATCAAAATAGCTCGATAATACCTTTTGGGAAGAAGAAGACAACAATGAAGAGTAATGTAATTATAAAGAGACACTGTAAGTGTTTCAATATTGTATTTATAATTTTTTTTGTGAAAAATATTGAAATATTTAAAGAGAGAAGAATGTTTTAAAAGGTGAGGATGAATCACTAAATAAATATGCTAATAAATTAAATTATAAGCATATTTATCAAATCAAAACAAAATTTGAAAGAAAGATGAGTGATCTTAGTGAAATCCTTAATGAAAGAGACACAATTATTGATATTAATATTAATAATATTTCATGGTAATTATGAAGTGGTGAAAGGTCTTTATGTATAGTTGGTTAACTTTAAAATTCCTTGAAATCTATTAATTTAAATTTAAAAATTTTATAAAAAATTTATAGAATCTTACAAATCAGTGGTAAGATTTTTTGATACTACTAATAAACTTATTGACTATAATACCATACCATACAAAATTATCTTGGACACTCAATCATGTAATAATATTTTTTAAAACAACAATAATAAAGAAAATAAGGTGATGACCTCACCAAAGAAAGGAAAAACACACTCAATTGGTGGTTTTGAAAATCATAAAAGTAGCAAGGTGTAAAAAAAAGGAATATGAGGATAATACTAAGGGAAAATACATTATGGATAAAAATTATTATAAAAAATATAATGTTATGGAAAAGAAACATTGTTCAAATATAAAAATAAATTAATTAGAATATGTTGAAGAGGAATATTTCCAACCAAGGAGATTTTTGTTTGAAGAATGATATTATTGATGCCGAGTGTATGGACATAAAAAATATGTTTGCTGGAATAATATGTCAGTCTACAAAACTATGAGCAATAATGGATTGAGGAGGAGACAATATGATAATAAGAAAGGCCAACCAAGACATCCTCTTAAAGAGAATATGGAATTATAAAATTCTTTTTATTCTCTTGAAAAAACTTTTGGGAGGTGTGAAAAACCCATAAAAACTATTTTTAAGTGCTTTACAATACCACTGAATCAGTTGTAAATTAATAAGAACTTCAAATATATTAAGAAGAAGAAAATCAAGATTGGTTTAGGTATCTTTTAAATATTTGAAATGTGGAAAGTGTTTTACCTCACTCTCTTTATTATGTTTTAATGAACCCCAAAACTAATTATTATTTCTTACCTCTTCAATTGAATAAATTTCAACACTTATGATTTATCGCGTGGTTAGGTTGGAAAAGGACCAATAAATGACCACAACGTTGTTGAAGAAGACCAAGAGAGATTCTCCCTTATCCTATAACCACCTTATTACCATGGAAATTTCACCAACTATCCAATGGTAGTGGAAAGAGCTACCAGTTCCACAGGTAGCTCACTAGTACCTAGTGGTAGCTAGTGACTACCTAGTAGATGCTACAACAGCGAGGAGACCTATAAGTGTCTCACTGGATAACTGGTGAAGTTAAGTCAGAAATCCATAATTATCATTAATTACACCCTTCAATTACTCCCTTGACATGATTAATTTTCTAGATCGACCCCTGGACCCCTAGTGGATATAATTAAAATCTTTTAGTGGATTAGAAAGTCATATTTTTTTTTTGAATTTTGAACTTCATTGATCCAAAGCATTTGGAAATGAGCATCAGTTACTTTTTTTTACTTCTTGTTGGGATCTCTTAATAATTAATATTCTATTTATTTGATCTCCAATATATATCTCTCTCATTATCTCAATTATAATCTCATTTATCCTTTAAGAGAATCATTATCTTTTCTTTAAAGGATTTGAACCTAACAAAATAACCATTTTTCTCTCTTTTAATGTTCTTGGAAAACCAATACAACTAAAATATCTTTATATTTAATTTTTTAGAAAACTATAAAAACCAATTTCTTATTTTTACGTTATTGGTAAGAACTAAAACTATATTCTTGTAAACTTCTAAATTCAATATCTATATATTAAAAAATCCTCAATCCCTTGAGTTGGGGGATAAATAGGTTTATAATTTATCTTTTTTCAAAATTCAATAATAAATTTCTCATATTACTTAACTTCCACATATTTTATATATTAATAACTTTCATTAAATTAATTTATGAATCTTTAATCCATTTATTTTTTAATTTCTTAATTTATATGAATATTTAAATAATTTAGATTGATTACATGTCTATTTTTCATATTGTTTTCATGGTTTTTTGAGATTAATATATATATATATATTATGCTCATTGTTTTTTATTTCATATACAATATTGATTTATTTTTTTATTATAATTTATCACTCAATTTCTTATTTATATCACATCTATCAATTTGATTTTTAAAATTAAATTCAACGTCCCTCTTACCATCTTATTTTGACCAAGAATTGGTATCGAAGGGGATCTTTTTTATAAAAGTTTGTTTTCAAAAAACATTTTACATAGTTTTCAAAAAAAATTGAACTTGTTTTCAATTCTTTTAACCATGTTTTTAAAAGTTATATTTTAAAAAATCTTAATCGATTTCAAGAAATTTACTTTTAGAAAATGGTATAGACATTTCACAACAAAGGTGCTCCCAAAGGACACTCTATAGGCCATGCACCTTTCTTTTAGGTAACCAATTATAGTTATTGAAAAAATAACATGTCCAATTTTCTTAAAATCATTGTATGTGATATTTATAAAATATTTAGGAATGGTTATACTCATACTCTTATAAAAGAAGAAAAATGGACACCCATTGATATTTATATTTTTGACCTATATGGTAATGACATGAATACTATTGACCATAGTTTATACCAAAATGAATTTAATCATGTTTTTAAATGAAAAAATACTCATGAAATATGTAAATAACTATATTTTACCATGAATTCACTAGTAAAATGAATGATAATGGACCTGATATATATAGAAATGATTGTGATTGTTTTAGTAAGAATCCAAATGAATCAATTACTGGGATGTCTACATGTTTTACTAACATATGTAATGTAGTGAAATCTCTTGGTGATAATCATATTATAAAAACTCTTGTAAATAGAACACTTTGGGTCTTTTCAAGTACTTGGGATCCCAAATTTACAAATATCTAATAATTGAGAGATATGAACAACATGAAAGTTAAATAACTCATTCATTCTCTCATGACCTATGAGATCACATTGAAGTTATAAGCCAAAAATAAAGATACAGATGTAAAGAAAATTAAAATTAAAATTTATTTTAAGGATATCAATGATGAATTGTTTCAAAGTGACACAAACACTGAACATCTAGCCAATAAAATTAAACAAATTCGTAAAGAAGAATAAATACTTTAATATTTAAAAATAGAAAAATAAGTATAAATAAACCAAAATAACTTGATATCATTGTAACAAAGAATATTAAATCGGGAAATATTTTACATTTATCAAAATGGAAATTAAAATAGGAAATAAATCCCCCAAACATTCAACTTGAAGTACAAGTGATGATTCCCTCTCCTCTTCTAACTTCAGTTATCGAAGTATCAAATTTCTCATGGTCGAAATAAAGGAATGTGAAAAAGTTAATTCCCCCACTCAATACACTTATAATTATTCCACCTATTATTTTTATTCAATCAAAATGGACTATGAAAATTTACCACATGTATTTTGTGAACATACAAAAAAATCAAAATAACTAAAAAATAAATATAATAAAGTTATTTTTGAAATGAATCAACTTTATATGAAAAATTTTGACTTATTTTTAAAATTAAAATACACACCCAATTTTGATAAACTTGAATAAACTATTAATAATATCCATAATTTTATTTCTAAATTCACCCAAGGTGAGTGAAATATAAATAAAATTCTTGGTTCACAAAGACATCTAAAAAATAGTTTTGGGTTTCTAAACAAATCTAGGACCACTAAAAATACTACCATTTTTTTAAAATTATGATATGAAGTTAAAATTTTCAATTATGATAGAAAATTAAGGAATATTATTTAATAACATGTTTATAAAAATAATCACTGTGGTATGACTTAATCTATTCATCTCACTTATAATAATTTCTTTAGAAACTATAATGAAAATTCTTATAAAAAACAAGTACAGATTCAAAAATCACATTTGGGTAATATTTATAGACCCAAATTTAGGTAACAAAAACCTATAGTCTGTTGATATTGTAGGAAACGTGTGTCATGATAAAATCCCATGGAGGTATATGATTACTTGTATATCGAGAACTTGAGAAAAATATGTGGATACTACTCTGAGTTGAACTCATGGAGTATGATATTTGGAATTGGTACTACCGTTTTTAAAAATCATACCTTTATTATAAGTTTCATTTATGTTTTAGATTGGTAAAACCATCATGATTTTATCTTGTGTCATTATCTATCTATTTAAAAGAAGAATGATCTTTATTCATTCCTATCTTTGGAAAATGTTTTGTGAATTCAAGATGATATTTTAATTTATTTTAAATAGATATTGTTTTTAAAACATTTTAGATAAATTATATTTTCAATATCTTAATAAAATTCAAAATTTTTTATTCTGAATTCTTTAAAAGAATTTCTTATTTTGAAATTCATTTTTTTTTCTTTTTTATTCGTTATGTATTTGAATAGTTTTAAATGTGATAATTTTTATGCTCATTTTTAATTTTTATTTTTTTTAATTAAATTTTTTTATATCTAAATCTTGTTTGATTTTTATTAGTATTTTAATCTCAAAATAGAGAATTAATTTAATTTTGTTTTTTATAGTTGTTCATTGAAATAAGTGTTTTTAAAATACTGTCATGGATTTTGCCTTATTTTGATCCTTTGTTAAATTCTTCTTATAATCTTGTGGACATTATTAGATAAATATTTTGATATTTATTTATTGAAATTAATGGTCAATATCCTCATTTATTGTCTTATCTCCACTCACTTATTAATGAATCTCTTTGTGTATTAATATACTTGTTATATACTCTTTATGAATTATCCATCTAGAACTTTTTCATAGGTTTCTTTTTTTGATCAAAGGGTGAATGGAAAGAAATTAATATTTTTCTTATACAAAGTATTTATTTAGACTATTCTTATTATGTTTCAATTTATTTATATATTTTCATTAACTTATGATTTTTTTTATCTTTTATCTTGAAATCCTATTTCAAATAATTTATCTTTAAATACTATTACAAATTCTCTTATCTTGAATTAGTTTCAAATACAATGAATCTTGAATTCATAGAAAAATATTTTATTTATTGAAAAATATATTTTTTATTGAATTCATTTCATTATATTTCATATCTTGAATTTTTCTTTAAAGTATTGAATTTATTTCAATCATTTCATTATGTTACGTAAAGTGAAGTGAGTGTAATCTCAACAAAAAAATTTCTTTCTAGATAAAAATAAGCGGATGTGGTTCTAGTGAAAATTAAACTAGATATTACAATATACAAAAGGTATATTTGGATTTTTAAAATGATTTTCACCCTAGGAATGAGTAGTGTTACTTTACTACACAACTGGTTTGACACTCCCGAGCAATATGCTTTAGATTATTCACACGATATTTCTTATACATAATAGGGGACTAAAATTTAAAAATATATTTTAATTTATTATTTTTTACAAATATTTTCATGCTTTGTTTTTTGTATGATTTTTCATTTTACTATTGAGTTTCATTATTTTTGGGATCCTTATTTTTACATCATTAATATAAGGGATGCGAACTGTCTTTTAAACTATGATTCTGAAAATTTGATTTATTTTAAAATTAAAATTCTATTTTTTAATTTTCAAATATTAAAATTTCATTTTGTAGATATATTAATACTGATATTTATTTATCTAACAATATTTACAAGTTATTTTTGATACCAAAAAAGGAGGATAATTATTTTGTTTTGAGGTAGATGTTTTTGGTTTTAGAGATGTTTTTGATTTTTCGATAAAATTATTGTGATATTTACTATTTTAATTAATAATTTCCTTAGTGTTAATATCTTTAAAACATGGGTAGAAATTTCTTGTAATGTTATTTAGTTATATGTTATTTTATTGTTTCACATTGGGGAGAATTATGTAATTAAAGGTATGTTCCAAATTCCATAAAATTTGAATTATTTAAAAATAGTTTCCAATCCTTTTAAAATCAAATTGTTTCAGTTTATTTATTTTTGAATTATTTTCATATCCTTTTAATTTCATTTTGAAATATTTAAATTACTTATAAATCTCTCTTCGGTATATTCAAACTGTTTCTGATCATAAAAAATGGGGACATTATTGTACAACATTCTCTTTAATTTATTTTGAAAATAAAAAACACTCATTAACTTTTTAAACATATATAATTGATTCCACTTCAGAATTTATAATTAGGTATGAAGTTATTTTGGAAAAGGACCGATTAATGACCTCAAATGGGATAAAGATAACTGTGGGAGATTCTCCATTTTTATATCACCACCGGCTACCTGGTGGAATATTACCCGACAACTGGTGGTAGTGGATAGGTACAACAATTCTAACGGTATCTTAATAGATACCTGGTGGAAAAAAAACTACCTGGTGGAGGCACATGCAGCAAGGATACCTACATGAATCTCATTATCAATCTAGTGGTATATTCTAGATGGCTAAAAGTGCTGAGTTAACATGTCGTAATGAGCATTAATAATGGACTTCAATAGCTCCCTTGATTTATTTTCTCCTCTAGATTGACCCCTATACCTCTATTTAATATAAATAAAAAACTTTATTGGCTTTTAAATATATAAATTTAATAAATTTTGAACTCCATCAATCCAAATCATTCTACAATGAACATAGACTACTTTTGGGATTCCTCTTGATATATCTTTGTAATTACCCTTCAATTTCATTGATCTCTAATATATCTCTCCCTTATTATCCAATTAAAATATTCTCTATACTTCAAGTGAATTAAAGTATTTTATTCAAATGATTTTCTCCAATGTAAATTTTTCTTTCTTATCACTCTTCATGTTCTTTGAAAACGACTAAAACCAAGGGATCTTTATCTTCTAGTTCTTAGAAAACCTCAAAACCATGGGTTTTTCCATGTTTCTTAGAAATGACTAAAACAAAGTGTTTTTTTTTATTTTAAAATTCATATATATACCTTATATCAAGGTTATATATTCACAAATCCTCAATTATTTGTGGTGGTATATGAAGGGTCTTATAATTAAGTTATTGTTGAACTTGCTTAACAAATTTCTTATCTTATTCACTTTCTAAATATTTTATTTATCAATGAATTTATTTCATTTAATGAATAAATATTAATCCATCGATCACTTAATAACTTAAATAATATAATTTTTTACCCATTTAAATGAATTAATTAATTATTTGATATATCCTTTCTTCTAGGTGTTTAATTTGACAACATATATATATGACATTTATTTTTTTATTTCAGAATAAAATTGTTATTAATATTAATATTATAATTTATCTTTAAATTTCATATTTATTTCATATATACGATTTAAATCTTTAAAATGGAATTCACCCCCTCTTTCTATCTTACTTCAAGCAATAGATGGAATCAAATATTGGATAGTGGTTTCTCATCACACATGACCAAATAAAATATAACTTGAAGGATATTAAGAGATATGATGGAGGAATTGTTACTTTCAGAAATAATGAATAACTCAATGTGAAAGGAGTTTAAAATAAAAAAATTAGTGAATTTAAATTTGGATTTAACTATTTGATTTTTATTGATGTGTTGAGGCATAATATCATGAGTGTTTCTAAACATTGTGATAATGATAATGAGGTGGTATTATAGGAAAATGGACATATCATTAGGAGGATGAAGGGTAAATGAATCTTCTTAAAAGTTAAACATAAAATTGATGATTTCTTTGAAATTTTCAATGAGAAAAAAACATTCTATATGAGTTTGAATGAAGCGAATGAAATTTTAAATAAAATTCTTGGCCATTTGGGTCAAAATAACACAATAAAACTTACCATGTGCAAATACCTGATGATCCTTTAAAAGAAAATTTATTATAGGATCAACACAAGTGAGGGGTGTTATATGTAAAATCTGGTAGATAAGATTCACAGTCGTCCAAGTTCAAAATTAAGAAGCCTCTTAAATTGATACACTAAGATGTGTATGGTTTGATGATCATAAAATTTACCAATGGATATAATTAATTTTATTAATGTTATTAATGATTTTACTTATATCACTTATATATTTATTATATGTTGAATAAATCATAAGATCTTGAGTGGATTAATCATTTTAAGAGATATTCTAAAAATAAAATAGGATACGATCTTAAATGATTTTGGTCTAACAATGGATCAAAATATAAGAATAATGATGTTGAATCATATCTTAGGAACCATTGAATGATATTTTTATATAGTGATCAATCCACACCCCAATAAAATTGAGTTTGTAAATGGAAGAAATGTATTTTTATCTACATTGTTAAAATATTTTTATAAGAGAATCCACTTAAAAAATCTTTTAGAGAAATGTCATGATAATTACTGTTTACATTTCTAGTCAGTTCTTTGAAAAAATTAGGTCAATACACCTTTTAAGTTGTGGCTTTAGAATAAACCAAAATTTCTGAGTTTAAAAATTTTCATGAGCTCATATTACATTAAAATATAATAAATACATTTAGGTAATTTTTATCAGAGGGATAATAAAGTAATATTTATTTGATAAACACCAGGTGGAAGGAGTTACAAGTGTTACAATAAAAATTTTAAGGAAATAGTTGAAACATTTGATATTATAGTCATAGAAGCTCATGATACTTTAAAAACATCATTTATCATTGATTAAGAGATTAAATAATCAAAATGATATCTTGAGGGACATCTCAAACACAAATGGGTGAATCAACATATTTTCAATGTTCTGATGTTGATTCTAAAACTTATAGGAATTAGTAAGGTTTAATGTAAGGATAAACTATGTTTAGAATACTTAAAAGGAATTTGAATCCTAAAAAAATCCTTGTAGATATCAAAAAGGTATTTAAAACATGAAGGATGCCTTACAGAACCAGAAAGTGTTTTTCAGATTGCATTCTCTTCTAAAATCCCTATGAGTTTATTGATTAATTTCACTCTTTAATTAATTTTCATTTATTGAAAAAGGCGTTGAGTAGTTTAAGAGGTATTTTTTCAAAGGGGAATAAAATATAAACTTTTAAAGGTGAAACAATGGATAGAATAAAAGAATAATTGTTTCTTTGTAGGGGAGACATGTGTATAGATATCTGAAGATTGGATAAGAGATGGAATTGTGTTATCATGTTATAAAAAATATAGATGGTATGATAGACGAGACCTTGTATATTTAAGAAACAATAATGAAGTAAATTGAAAAAGGGGATATAAGAATATCTCAAACTACATGAAAAATATATTTAACAGATAAAATATTCCTTATCACATGAGTTATATAACGATTCCCAAACTACATACTTGACTGAAACATAAACATTTATATTTTGGTTTATAGTGGAGGAGGGGTGAATTAGTTCTACCAAAACAAATTCCATTAAATCTATCTAGTGTTATTATACCTATTAAAATTAGGATACAAGAATTAAATAAATCAATTATTTTATGAGATTTAACATATATGACATAATGATTTTTTACAAGGTTTACACATTATTAATCTTGAGCTGTTGATTCTTGATGCCCAATGGTTTCACATTTATTTTATATATTCTTATCTTAATATAATTAATAAAAAGTATTAGAGAAGGAATATGTTTCTAAACTCTAACTACAATAATGATCAAAATGAGTGTCAATAATTTGGTAATTTTTTTTATCTCCCTTAAGTGATTCCAAGGTTGGGTCTAGTGTGCACCTTTGTTCACCTCCTCATCACTGGAACTATCTATGGAATATTTTGTCAACTATCCCAATTTTTTATCACATCCCTTCATAATTTTACAATAAAAACACATAATATATATAGACATAACTTGAATATATTATAATGGGTGTTTGTCACAATGTACTTATTTTGGTTATAATCAGATCCAAAAAATGGGTTAGATATATATGGAATTACTCACATCTCATAGGTCACTTTCCTCACATAAATTGTATCTCCAAAATCCAACATAAAGTTGTGTTTTTTGAATACTTAGTAATCTCTTCAACTGAAGATAAAAAATTACCACCTCTATAAAAACATCGTCCCGAATTTTTCATACAGTAATTTTTCTTCTAACCTTGGATTTATACTACGCTTGTTTTAATGAAACCCCAATTTTTTAAATATTTAGTTCCTCTACTGAATTCAATATAACCATACTTAGTTACACTATATTAATATACAAATGATTCCAAGACAATATGTTAATCCATCATGATATAATCCACCTTCCATGTGTTCATCCCCCAAACCTTTAAAAGACCACAACCAGCTCTATAATCAATTTAACTTTACTTATTAATTATCAATTTTCATAGGTTGACCTCACCATGTCTTAAAAAGCACAATGATTTAAATTTTTCACCATGGAATGTCTTCAGTCATTTATATCCAACACAACTCCAATAATTCTTCAAGTCATTCGAAATAATTTTGAAAAAAACACAACAAAAAATCACTATCAAAACTCATGAATGAGTTATCAAATGACCAAGTCTAAATTGAGATATTGTTATATACCCTTTTTCAATTCACTTCATGATGGGTCCTTTAATATAAAAGGTCTCATAAATCTTACCATTTATATCTTTTTACGACATGATAACACAATTCCATCTCTTATCCAATCTTCGGATATCAATACACATGTATCCCCTACAAGGAAACAATTATTCTTTTATTCTCTAAATTGTCTCACCTAGAAATGTTTAGAGTCTATTACCCTTTGAAATAATATTTCTAAAACTAATCAACCCCTTTTTCAATAAATGAAAATTAATTAATGAATGAAGATAATCAATAAACTCATAGCAATTTTGGAAGAGAATGCAATTTGAACCACACTTTCATGTTCTGTAAGGCATACTTCATGTTTTAAATCCCTTTTCATTACATACAAGGATTTTTAGGATTTAAATTACTTTTAAGTATTATAAACATAGTTTCTCTTTACTTTAAACCTTACTCATTGCTATCAATTTTTGAATCAACATTAGAACATTGAAAACATGTGGATCCACCCATTTGTGTTTTGTGATGTCCATCAAGATATCCTTTTGATTATATAATCTCTTCATCAATGAGAAATGTTGTTTTTCAAGTATCATGAACCTCTATTGCTATAAAATCAATTTTTTCACACATGTACTTGAAATTATTATTGTAAAAATGGTAAATCCTTCCACCTGGTGCATATCAAATAAATATCACTTCATTATCCCTCTCATCAAAAATACCTAAATGTATTTATCAAATTTTAAGGTAATATGAGCTTATCAAAAAATTTATGCTCTAAAATTTTGGATTATTCTAAATCCACAACTCAAAAGATGTATTGACTAAATTTTGTCAAAGAACGAACTAAAAATGTAAATAGTCATTATCATGAAATTTATCTAAAATATTTTTTAAGTGGATTCTATAATAAAATTAATTTTACAATGTCCACCAAAATCCATTTATTACTTTTAGAAAATACATTTTATTGGAGTGTAAATTGATCACTATATAAATATCTCATTGAACAGTTCCTAAGATATAATTCAACATCATTGTTCTTGTATTATGATTCATTGTTAGACCAAAATAATTTAAGAGTGTATCCCATTTTATTTTTTTTGAATATCTCCTAAAATGATTAATCCACAAAAGATATTATGATTTATCCAACATAAAATAAACATATAAGTGATATAAGTAAAATCATTAATAACACTAATAAATTACTTATATATATTGGTAAATTTTATGATCATCCGACTATACACATATTTGTGTATCAGTTTAAGAGGCTTCTTAATTTTGAACTTGGAAGGTTGTGACTCTTATATACCATATTTCCCATATAACACACCTCAATTGTGTTGATAATGTCATAAATTATCTTTTAAAGGATCATCATGAATTAACATATGATAAGTTTTATCATATTATTTTGACCAAAATGGCCAAAAACTTCTATGTAAAATTTCATTATATTCATTCAAATTGACAAAGAAATTTTTTTCTTATTTGAAAATTAAAATAATTCATCAATTTTGTGTTTACCTTTTAAGATGATTCATTAACCCTTCACCCTTCATATGAAATGTCCATTTTCCTATAATACCACATCATAATCATTATCACAATGTTTAAAACACTAATGATATTATGCCTCAACCCATCAATAAAAATAAAAATCCAAAGTTATATTCAGTAATTTTGGTACTTTAAACTCCTTTCACATTGAGTGATCCATGATTTTTGAAAGTATCGATTTTTCCATCATAGCTTTTAATATCCTTTAAGATATATTTTTTGGGTCATGTGTGATGATAAACCACAATTCAATATTTGATTACTTATGTTTCTAACAGTAATATAGAAAGAGGAGGTGAATTACCTTTTAAAAATTAAAATTTTATATGTGATATAAATATGAAATTTAAAGGTAAATTATAATAATAATAGTAAGTATAATTTTATTTGAAATAAAAAAATAAATTTCTTATATATATGTTGTTAAATTAAACACCTAGAGGAAATGATATATTAAATAAATGAGTAATTCATTTAAATGGATAAAAAAGTTATATTAATTAAGTTATTAAGTGATTGATGGGTTAAATATTGATTCATTAGTAGAATTAAATTCATTGATAAATAAACGATTTGAAAACTGAATAAGACAAGAAATTTATTAAGGAAGTTCAACAATAACTTAATTATGAGACCCTAAATAACCCACTTCAAATACTTGAGGATTTGTGAATATATAACCTTGAAATAAGGGATAAATAAGAACATTAAAAGAACATAAACACATGGTTTTAGTGGTTTCCAAGAGACATGGAAAAACCCATGGTTTTTGAGGTTTTCTAAGAAACCGAAGAAAAAGATCCCTTGGTGTAAGTGGTTTTCAAAGAACCTGAAGAGCGATAATAAAGAAAAATTTACTTAGGAGAAAATCATTTGAATAAAATAATTTAATTCTCTGGACGTATATAGAATATTTTAATTGGGAGTATAATGGATAGAAATAATAGAGATCAATTAAATTGAAGGGTAAATAAAAAGATATCTCAAGAGGAAGCCCAAATGTAGTGTATGTTCACTGTCAAATGATTTGGATTGATGGAGTTCTCAATTTATTTAATTTTTATATTTAAAATCCCTTAAAGGGTTTTATTTATATCCAATGGGGGTATAGGGGTCAATCTAGAGTAGTAAATACATCAAGGTAGCTATTAAAGTCCATTATTAATGCTCATTATGATGTGTTGACTCAGCACTGTCAGCCAGCTAGAAGATCCCACTGGCTTGATAATGAGATTCTTGTAGGTATCCTTACTGCTTGTTCCTCAACCAGGTAGTCATTTTATACCACCAAGTATCTAGTAAGATACCATTATAATTGTTGTACCTATCCATTACAACCATTTGTCGAGTAATATTCCACCTGGTAGACGGTGGTGTTTTAAAAATAGAGATTCTCAATTAGTCATATTTATCCCATTTGAGGTAATTGGTTGGTCCTTTTCCAAACTAACTTCATAACCAATTATAAATTCTTAAGTGGAATCAATTAAAGATGATGAAAATATTAATGAGTGTTTTTTATTATTAAAATAAATTAAAGATATTTTCGTACAGTAATGTCCCAATTTTTCATGATAAAAAGAGATCGAATATTCCAAAGAGAGTATTGATGTTACCAAAAATATATATGATCCTATTTAATGGGGGATTATTAGGGGATTTTTGGATTTAAATAGTATTATAGTAACTTGTATCTATTTTTTTTCAAAAAATATATGATACTAATATCACATACAGAGTATATATTTTTTATTATCATTCAATAATAATATAAATTATTGAAGGTGTCATGTTATCAATAACAATATTGTTTATGAGCAGTTGGTTTTTAAAAAAACATGCAAAAACACATATATTTATTTTGGAAGGAACTATTAATTCATTTCGTCAATATTATTTAGAATGTCTATGAAAATTTCTATTATAGAAGGTCAGTTAATAACTTATGAAAAAATGTAAAATTTCAATAAAATTGTTCATTAATTTTTTTTTACGCTGGCCATCGTAGGCCCTTTACCACAATTTTATCTCAAGGTAGGGTTTTGGTTATTGTTTTACATTTTTGTTCTTAATAGATGATAATGGAAACACACACACCCACCCACACAGATATATATATTCCTTCCTTGTCCTTGAATTATGATTTCTAATTAAATTGTAAGTTGTGAATGCGAACAAGTTTGCATAACCTCTTTCCTAAATAGTAGTTATTTTTCCATTAGGTATGAGGCTACCTAATATTATCATATTGTTTCCCAAAAAATGTAAAGATTCGGTCTGAGAAGGATTTGAAAAAAATCAAAATTTATTTTCGGTATGACCTAAAACATTAGGAGATCACTTTAAGTCAATATTGTTACCATAAACATGGGATTTGAATTCTATCCCTAAAATAAATTGAAACTAAAAACATCACAAAATGAAACTATGATATATGGTTTCTTGATCAATAAAATTGATTATTATAAACCAAAAACATATTTAATATTCTTGTAAATCTTGTTTTTTTATGGATATTAGGGTCAACCAAGCGATTGGGTCATTACTGATGAGATTGGGGATACTATTCAGAGTTAGTGAATCACAAGGGAGAATCAATGTGGTCTGGGAATCCATGAGATGGTGGTTTTATAAAACATTAGACCTCATTGAGTAGAGTTATGGTTAACACAATCACTATTGGAAAATGGATCAGTTATCTATAACACAACATTTGATATAACAACCCAGTCTTTACATACATAGACAGTAAATAATTTTTGTAGAATAAAAAAATACATTAAAAAATATTTTACCCAAAGACCATATTATTTTAGTTCCTTTTGAAACTTATAATAAAAATATTCTAACTCTGGGAAATATCTATAATGTTTCCCACAAATATATCCTCCTTAGTAATTCTACTTAAAAATCATTCTTCATAACCTAGGGAAGGGAAACATAAGAAAGTGGTGAGATGGAAGAACCCCCGTTTTGAGGTTATTTAGCCTATGATTATGAATTTTTATGTGTTTAAGGTTCTTGGGATGAGTTTTGATGAGTATGGGAGCGTTTGGGAAGGTTTTGGAGAACTTTGGAAGCCTTTTTAAGGTTGCACAGTTCGAGCATGGTTATGAGAAATCGCGCAAGATGAACCATACAGGAAGTGGGGTATGCATGGATTGCACATAGTTTTTATAACCTTGTGGGGTGTGCCGTGCGAGGTTCCCCTTCTAGGAATAATAAAACACACAATTTTTTCACAACTTGTTTAACTGTGTGAGCTAACCGTGCGTCTTGTAAAAATGGGTTTTTAAAAATTAGGAATTAGTCAGGGTTTCCCTAAAAACACCCAAACTTTCTACCACTCGAGCCTCACTCAGTATTTCATCTTCTAAAGGGTTTTGGGTGATCTCCCATGAATTTTGGAAGCAAATATATAAGTTTTCTTGGTGTGCTTGAGCCTATTCTTATCCTATAAGTCTCCTCACATAGTTCATTGTGGTTTTCTCTAGATTTACTATTCACACTATCGCGGTTTTGTATATATACACATGTTGTGTGTGTATATAAGGTTTTTGTTTCCTTATGTGTTTATTTTAAGGATTTTTGATGATAGAGAAGGAGATCTAGGGAAGGTTTAGTGGAGTTTTTGGCCAGATTGGGGTCC
This sequence comes from Viscum album, assembly GCA_963277665.1. Lineage (NCBI taxonomy): Eukaryota > Viridiplantae > Streptophyta > Magnoliopsida > Santalales > Viscaceae > Viscum > Viscum album. Next base: position 1,897,677,478 of record OY728135.1, on the reverse strand, counting down.
AGTTGCATGTGGGTCGAATTCCCCAGAACCCTAAAGGAGGGGGGATTCTCTCTCGACTCCACATGGTTATAACTAGTGGTTTAGGTTACAATTACATTTCTTTTCTTGAAATTAATTGTGATAATGATGTGTGAATCTTGGGGGAAGTCCATTTGGTGACGATTTAGGGGATTTTGGGGAAAAGGGTTATTGTTGCAAACATGGAATTCGTTGTGTGATTTTAAAATGTTGACTTCAAAATCGTTAGTGATTGATTAGGAGAATTTTTTTTTGAAAAATAGTTTTCAATAAAGATATTATTTATTGGAATGTGGTTATGAATGTAAATTTTATTAAAGGGTTGTTTTCAATAAATAGGTAATTTATTAAAGTGAATTAGTATGTGTTGGAAATGTTTGTGTGCTTGTTGTTGTGGCCTTGGTGTGTTATATGATTGGTTACTAGTTTTTTAATGTTTTGTTTGTGGTTGGAATGACGTGAAGTGGACATAAAGTACTACTATAAAAAAGGGATGGATAGTGGATGGAAGGTCCACCATCAAATGATAAGTGGGAGGGAAGTACTAATAGTAGGAAATATAGTGAACTGGTTGTACGGAAGATCCACATTTTAGTTTCATTGTTGTGTGTTTATTTTCAAGATGGATTTTTTTGTGCTACTATGGAAAGGTGAAATGTATTGTGACATGGTTGGTTGGATTTCCTATGTGTTGTGACATTTGGGTAAAAGTGGCTTGGAAAAGGAGTGTTTGGGTTGTTCTAAGTTGTTGCAGTACGTAATGTTTTATATAAATAGATTTATATAATGTGATAATGGTTTTATCCTAGTGACTTCTATAGTAAATTCATTTTGGGAAAACCTATTGAGTGATTTTACTCACCCCCTTCTTTGGAAATTTGGTGCTTTTGTAGATGTTGTAATCCAGGACACAGGTAAGGGTAAATAATCTCATTTTACAAGATGTTCATCATGAGGATTTGATGATGTTGTAGTTATTGGAGAACGAAGCTTAGTGTGGATCTATGGATGGTGTCCTAGTTCTTTGGGGTCTTGTTGTTTAATCTTCCATGTGGTACTCTTATTTTTGGTTTGGTTGTATTGGTATTTGGGAATTTTTATTGAACAACTTGGTTGTCTTTTGGAAATGTATGTTTTGGGTGGGTATGTTAACATGCATCATGTAGTTTTGTTAGCAAAGGCTTGTTAGGTTGGTTGATTTTATCTTGAGGGAAAATCGTTCTCCAACTTATTATGGAATCTCTTGGTATTTATAGCTAGCCTTTGGCTCCATAGGAACGTTTCTTGAGTCCAAGTTGAATTACTCCACCCTCTCAAACCATAAGATTGTCGGTGTTGACATTCGTTCGTGGTCTATTCCATGAGTCGGGATGGTAGCAAGGCATACGATTATCAGAACATGGAATGTATTGAATAAAAGAACATAGCTAACCCTTTTCTGCGAAACTCCAAGTTACCAGAGAGTTGGTTACATAAGTGTCTCAGAGACACTTATAGGAAATGGAAGTCTCATTGTTGTGGGTGTAGCCAATGAGATGATCATGGAATGCATGGTAGAAATGCTTCCCTCTAGGGTTCATATTTAATTTGGGTATAATGATTTATAGTGTGATATGAATGTGTGGATTTTGAAAATATGAATTGGGTTTGAAAATGGAAGGGTTTGAAACCAGGAAACTAGTGGTATTTTGAAAATGGGTTAATTTTCAAAACATAGAGGACTTTTTAGAATAGTAAAAATGGGAAATGTGAACTTGTTGAAATCCTAGTTGTTATATAATTGAATTTGAAAATTTTATACCCTTTCTTGTTAAGTGAATGCAACTAATGGTGGCACCAGGTTGTTGTTGTAAAGACCAACTGGAAGAAGCTACAGAAAACATGGTTGCACCTGAGCTTCATGTGAACTAGATGATAGTGCAGAGTATAGTGAAAGCATTGAAGTTATGGAAAGCGGGAATAAAGTGGATAAACCAAATAATGTGGATTATACAGTTCAGATTCAAAGGAAAAATGCACCCATGTTTAGGGGTTATTTGGATCTAGAAAGGGATGAAGTGTGGATGAATACAATGAATAAGATATTTAACTTTTTGGGAACACCGATAGAGTCGAAAGTGTGGTTAGCCATGTATAAGTTGGAAGATATTTCCTTTCAGGGGTGGGAGTTGGTGGTCCAAGATAGGACAAACCAAGGTGTTAAATGGGAGTGTTTGAGGAATTGTTTAACAAACAATTATACCCTCATACGTTCAGAATTCAGTGTACAATAGATTTCTTTAGTTTTAATCAAGGGAATATGGCGGTGACAAAATATGCCACTATATTTATGAACACAGTGTAGGTTTCACCCTAGGTGGTAGGTAGTACATTGTTGAAGGCACAGATTTTTGAAGTCGGGGTGAGGCATGAAATGTTTTCCAATATATCAGTGTCGTGTATAAATGATTACACAGAAAATGAAGAATAGAGATACTATGGCTGAGTATGATATTTTGGGGGCTATAGGTGGAAGAAGTATGTTGGTACCCACAGGGAATAGTGGTGAATCTAATGTTGGTTTTAAGTAGAAGAGGGACACTTACTTCTAGGGTGGGAGTAAGGATCAAAATCTAATGGCAGGATCGATGAATCTTTCTCCAAAGCCTCAAAGTAAGCTGATATGTTTTCGGTGTGGTTCTAAGAGATGCATCAAGAGATATTGTATAGAACAACCTCCAAAATTTCATAATTGTAAACATATGGGGAATCTTTGGCCTTATTGTTGGAATACTCTATGGTCGGGTGTCTTTGACAGTCTTCAAGGGTCGGAGGGGTCTTATGCCTCGATGAGATAGGGGCAGCAACATACCCCTCGTCAACAGAGAAAAGTGGGTCATAGTGATTCTTGGAATACATTGATGCCTCTACTGGTAAATAAAGAGAAGAGTGTGGAAAGAAAGTAGTTTTTTGTAGTTGAGTAGGTTGTGGTGGATAATTAGCTAGGACCATCCATGGTGCGAGGTATGATTCTTTTAAATTCCACGTTGAAGAATGATTTTCTTGATATGGGTGCTTCACATTTTTTTATTGCTTGTTGTGCGGTTAGTTTGTTGGGTTTACATATTGAAATGATGTCTTCTGTTTTAAAATTAAAAATTCCTATGGGTCAAAGAGAGTGTTGAGATTTCCTCTGTTGATAATGTTCCTTAGTTGTGGACGACATTGAATTGATGTAGGATTTCTCAGTGCATGAGATTTATATTTATGATATAATACCGAGGATGGATTGGTTTTCAATGTTTAAGGTCCCCATCGATTGATATGTGTGAATGGTTAGTTTTTTAAGGGAGGATGGCGTTATACATCTCTTTAGGGGGATAAGAGTGAGAAGTAGGGTGAAATAGGTATGTTGGCACCATTGATTGGCACGATCTCATATCATTTAGTGGAATTGTTATTGGCATCGGTGGAAGGTGTAGACCAGATGGTTCTTCTAGAAATCGTGGGTTAGTTTATGGATGTCTTCCTTACAAAATTCTCTAGGTTTCCACCCATGAGAGAAGTGGAGTTTACGATTGATCTCTTTCCAGGGACCAGTCCTATCTCACTTCCGTCTTACCGTATGGCACCAGCAGAATTGTGGGAAATAAATATGCAGTTGGAAGAGTTAAAGTGTGTGTAAGTGTAGTTTTAACCCTTAAGGGAGTATTATTAGAGGAGTTTTGGATTGAAATAGTACTATAGTAACTTGTATCTATTTTTTATTTTCTAAAAATATATGGTACCGATATCACATATAGGTTATATATATTTTATTATCATTCACTAAAAATATTAATTATTGAAGGTGTCATGTTATTAACAAAAATATTATTTTTGATTGGTTTATTTTTTAAACAAAACACACAATCACAAACATATTTATTTTAGAAGGAACTATTAATTCATTTCATCAAGATTATTTTTAAAGTCTATGAAAATATATATTATGGAAGGTTAATTAATAGCTTATGAAAAATTTGAAATTTCAATAAAATTGTTCATTAATTTTTTTGGCGCTAGACATCTTAAGCCCTTTACGAAAATTGTATCTCAAGGTAGGGTTATGATTATTATTTTACATTTTAGTTCTTGATAGATGAGAATGGAAACACACACACACACACACACATATTCCTTCCTTTTCCTTGAATTATTATTTCTATTTAAATTGTAATTTGTGCATGCGAACAAGTTTGCAGAACCACTTTAATAAATAGTATTGATTTTCCCTCAGGTACGAGTTTACGCAATATTACCATATTGTTTCCCAAAAAAGGTAAAGATTCAGTGTGAGAAGGATGTGAAAAAAATCAAAATTTCTTTTAATTAATACAAGAAACTTTAGGCAATCTCTTTAAGTCAATATTGATACCATACCCATGGGATTTGAATTATATCCCTAAAATAACATGAAACAAAAAACATCAATAAATAAAACTATTATATATAGTTTCTTAATCAATTAAATTGATTATTATAAACCAAAAAATCTTTAATATTCTGGGAAATCTATTTTGTTTATGGATATTTGGGTTAACCAAATGATTGGGGCATTACTGATGAGATTGGCGAAACTATTTAGAGTTAGGGAATCACATGGGTGAATCAATGTTGTTTGAGAATCCAGGAGTAGGTTATTTAAATTGAAATTAAACCTCCTTGAGTAGAGTTAGGGATAACACAATCACTATTGGAAAATGGATCAACAATGTACAACACAACATTTGATATAACAACACAGTCTTAAAATACATAGACATTACATAATTTTTGTAGAATAAAAAATACATTACAAAATCCAATGCCCAAAGAACGTATTATTTTAGTCCCTTATGAAAATTAGAAGAAAAATATTCTAATTGAGGGAAATATCTTCAATGTTTCCCACAAATATATTCTTCTTAGTAATTATACTTAAAAATAATTCGTAATAACCTAGGGAAGAAAAACACAAGAAAGGGGTGAGACTTTAGAACCCACAATTTGAGGTTTTGTAGCCTCTGATTATGAATTTTTATGTGTTTAAGGGGCTTGGGAAGATTTTGGGAGGGTTTGGGATGGTTTTGGAGAACTTTGGAAGCCTTTTTTAAGGTCGCACGGTTTGAACACTGTTAGGAGAAATAGTGCGAGATGAACCATGCAGGCAGTGGGGTACGCATGGCCTGCGCACAATCTGTCTAACCAAGCGAGGTGGGCCATGCGAGGAACCCCTTCGAGGAAGAAAAAAACATAGAGTTAGCACACCATTTTTTTAACTTTTCAAGATAACCATGAGGCCTATAAAAATGGGTTTTAAAAAATCCGAGATTAGTCAGGATTAAATAAAAAACACCCAAACTTCTTCTCACTTGAGCCTCACTTGGGTATTCTTCTTTTCAATGGTTTGGGGTGATCTCCCACCAATTTTGGAAGTAAATATATGGGTTTTCTTGGTTTTGTTGAGCCAATTCTTCTCTGATAAGTCTCATCATTTAGTTCATTGTTTTTTTCTCTAGATCTATTCTTCCCACTATCTCATTTTCTATATATACACCTATTATATGTAGAGATAGGGTTTTTGTTTCCTTAGATGTTGATTTTAAGGCCTTTTGATGATAGGGAAGGATATATAGAGTGGGTTTAGTGGAGTGTTTGGCTAGATTGGGGTGCAGTTTCATGTGGGTAGAATTCGCTAGAACCCTAAAGGTAGGTGAATTCTATCTCAACCCTACATGGTTAGAACTAGTGGTTTAGTTCACAATTAATTTTATTTTCTTGAAATTAATTGTGATAATGATGTGTGAATCTTGTGGGAAATCCATTTGGTGACGATTTAGGGGATTTTTGCAAAAATGGGTTATTGTTGAAAATAGGGGCTTCGTTGTGTGATTTTAAAATATTGATTTTAAAATCTTTAGTGATCGATTATGAGAATTTTTTTGGGAAAAATTGTTTTCAATAAATATTTTGTTGATTAGAATGTGGTTGGGAATGGAAATTTTACTAAATGAGTTTTTTCAATAAATGAGTAATTTATTGAAGTGAATTTGAATGTATTGGAATTGTATATGTGCTCATTGTTGTGTCCTCAGTGTGTTATGTGGTTGGTTATCGGTTTTTGAATGTTATATTTGTGGTCGGAATGATGAGAAGTGGATGAGGAGTACCATTATAAAAAGGGGAAGGATAGTGGACGGAAGGGCCACTATCAAAGGACAAGTGGGAAGCAGGTATTGATAGTTAGAAATGTAGTGTATGGGTTTGATAGAAGCTCCACTTTTTGGTTTCCTTGTTGTGTGTTTCTTTGAAAGATGGATTTTTTTATGCTACTCTGGAATGGTGAAATTTTTTGTGACATGTTTGGTTGGCTTTCTAATGTGTAGCAACATTTGGGTAAAATTGTCTTGGTAAAGGATTGTTTGGGTTGTTGTATGTTTTTGCATTACTTAATGTTTTTTATAAACATATTTATATAATTTTCTAATGCTTTTATCCTAGTGGCATGTCTAGGAAAGTCATTTTGGGAAAAACTACTAAGTAATTGTACTCAAGACCTTCTTTGGGACATTGGTTCTTTTTCCAATGTTGTACTCTGGGACCCAGGTAAGGGTAATGCCTCTCATTTTTCTAGCGGTTAATCATGAGGATTTGGTGATGTTGTGGTGCTTGGAGCATGAATCTTAGTGTAGAGCTATGGATGGGGTCCAAGTTCTTTGGGTTATTTTTGTTTAGTCTTCCATGTGGTACTCTTATTTGTGGTTTGGTTGTATTGGTATTTAGGAATTGTTATTGAAAAACTTGGTTTTCTATTAGAAATGTATGGTTTGGGTTGCTATGTTAACATGCATCATGTAGTTTTGTTAGAAATGGATTGTTGGGTTGGTTGATTTTATCTAAAGGGAAAATCGTTCGCCAACTTATTCTCGAATCTCTCGGTATTTATTTCCAGCCTTTGTCTCTTTGGGAATGACTCTTAAGGCCAAGTAGTATTCCTCTTCCCTCTCAAGCCATAAGATTGTTAGTGTTGACATTCATTCTTGGTCTATTACATGAGTCGAGATGGTAGCAAGGTGTAGGATTATCAGAACATGGGATATATAGGGTCAAAGGACGTAGCTAACCCTTTTATGCTAAACTCCATGTTACAAGAGCGTTGGTTATATAAGTGTTTCAAAGACACTTATAGGAAATGGAAATCTCATTATTGTGGGAGTAGCCAATGAAATCAGCATGGCATGCATAATAGATATGACTTCCCTCTAGGGTTTATATTTCATTGGGGTATAATAATTTATTTTGTGATATGAATGTTTGGATTTTGAAAATATTAATTAGGTTTAAAAATGGAAGGTTTTGTAACATGGAAACAAGTGGTATTTTAAAAATGGGTTGATTTTCAAAACATGGTGGATTTTTTAGAATAGTGAAAAATGGGAAATGTGAACTTGTGGAAATCATGGTTGTTATTTAATTGAATTTGAAAATTGTAAAAACTTTCTTGTTAAAGGAATGGGACTTATGGTTGTTTTTGTGTTGATATAAATGGAACCGAGTAGATGTTATAAAGACCAACCAGAGGAAGCTGCCGAAAACATGGTTGCACTTGAGCTTTAAGTGAACTAGTAGCTAATGAAGAGTATAGTGAAATCTTTCTAAGCTATGTAAAGTGGAAATAAAGTGGATAAACCAAAGCATGTGCATCAAACAGTTTAATTTAAAAGGAAAAATCCACCCATGTTTAGGGGTGATTCGGATCCAGAAAGGGATGAAGCATGGATGAACAGAATGAATATGATATTTAACTTTTTGAGAACACCAACAGAGCCAAAAGTGAAGTTAGCCATGAATATATTGGAAGATCTTACCATTCAATGGTGGGAGTTTGTTCTCTAAGATGGTAAAGACCAATGTGTGACATGGGATGGTTTGATGAATTGTTTAACAAACAATTATACCCTCATATGTTCAAAATTCACCATACTATAGATTTATTTAGTTTTAATGAAGGGAAAATGGTGGTGACAGAATATGAAGCTATATTTATGAACAAAGTGCGGTTTACACATGAGGTGACATGTAATACATCATTGAAGGCATGATTTTTTGAAGTTGGGTTGAGGTAGGACATTTTTTCCAAGATAACAGTGCTATGTATAAATGATTACACAGAAATGGTGATTAGTGGTACGATGGCTGAGCGGGATCTTTTGGGGGCTATAGGCGGGGGAATTATGTTGGTACCCACAGGGAATAGTGGGAAATCATACATTGGTTTTAAGTGGAAGATGGAAACTTATTTCTAAGGTGGTAATAAGGCTCAAAATACAATGGCAGGATCAATGAATCTTCCTCTGAAGACTCAGATTAAGACGAGATGTTTTCAGTGTGGTTTTATGAGACACATCAAGAGAGATTGTACGATACAACCTCGGGCATTTCATAATTGTATATAGATAGGGCATCTGCAGTGCTATTGTTGGAATTCTCTCATGTCGGGTGTTCGTGACACTGCTCAGGGGTCATAGGGGTCTTATTCCTCAAAGGGATGGGGGAAGAAACATACCCCTCATCATCATAGGAAAGTGGGTCAAAGTGAATCTTAGAATACCACGATGCCTTAGTAGGGAAATAAAGAGCGGATTGTGGCAAGAAAGAAGTTGTTTGGAGTTGAGTAGGTTGTGCTGGATAATCAGTCAGAACCATCCATGGTGTGAGGTACGATTATTTTAAATTCCATGTTAAATAAATCTTTGTTTGATATGGGTGCTTCACATTATTTTATTCCCTCCCATGCTATTAGTTTTTTGGGTTTACATGTGGAAATGATGCCTTCTTTTTTGAAATAACAAACTATTATGGGTCAAAGATAGTGTCGAGATGTAACGTCCCGGATCCAGGTGCCACTCAACGGGTGCCCCGAACCCGGTTGGTCACATGACCTCAAGTTCATTTCCCCAAATTCCAGAGGCTTCCGACTAGTATCAAGGGCCTAGGTCCGATAGTGGGGAAACTATTCCCTCATTTGTCAAAGTGTAGCACAACGGAAATAAATATAAACATACAACAGCGGAAGTCGTAAAAAATATAAAGAAGAAATGGAAAACAGAAGGAAAGATAACTGGAAATCATACATATATGATGATGCAATATGTCCTATGTCTACGAAAACAGTAAAACAGAATACACTGAAATCAAATACAATACAATACAAGTAAAACAAAGAAGAACAAAACAATTCAGTAGGAACTCAGCAGCATCGCAAGCCTAATTTCGGTCCCATGCTCTCCTACTCCTCTGAAAAAACCAAGTACCTGTATAGGGTCCCTTTCCCTTATCGACACCTACTGAAATATAATCTGTTTGGTCCCAAGACATGACCCAAATAGGGTGTGAGAAATAAATCCTAGTAGGCATCCACCAAAGGCCTGTGCCCAACTGTTAGTGAGTTTGTGCAACAACAGTGTGCAGTAACGAAGTGAAGTAAACCAGGAAGTAATAAAAATTAAACATTCCTACCCGTTCCATTTCCATTTAATTATTATTTAACAATTCAATATAATTGAATTGAAAGTTTCCAAGACCCAGCCTCTGCTGACAATTTCTTATACACTACTGTATCAAAACTGCAACCAACTATCTAATAAGTACAATGTAAAACAATACTAAGCCTATGATTTATCTTGGTTTTTATAACATGTGAAATCACCATTGTGAATATGAAAAGTAAGCAGAGTCCTCAGACAAAAAAACCATAACCTTGGGTAATCAGAACCGCACCCTCAGTCTAATCAGAACCACGACCTCCGGCTAATCAGAACCACACCCTCAGGATAATCAGAACCATGCCCTCAGGCTAATCAGAATAAAAACCCTCAGGTGATTTCCCTCAGGCACAACGAATATTTCCCTCAGGCGCATGAGATAATGCCCTAAGGCACGGAAGCAACTGCCCTCAGGCATATGAAACATTTCCCTCAGGCTAAATGAAACACTTTCCCTCAGGCTGAATAGAACCTTACCCTCAGGCTAAATAAAACCTTTCCCTCAGGCTAAGCAAGTAACCGATCCAAGCCCAACACATAAGCAAGCAATTTATATACATTTCCTCTCAATAAAACTCAAATCATTCTAAAATTATGGCATACCCTTAGGTATCCTGTCCAAATGACTAAATAAGGGAATTCACCCACAGGGTGGCCCTGGATCCAAGCAATGATCCCAGACATCAGTTTATAAATATTCATTAAATTGCCTATGAAATTATAGGAATTTAATTTTCAAGGCCTCAGCCATACAACACCCCAAACATGGGCACGTAGCACAATGGTACAGAAAAACAACATGATAGTTGGAATTAAACATCAAACCACCTACCTCTATCTCCCCTAATTGATATATGCGAATGATGCCTTCCGAAACGTCCGAGAACAATGTATATCTTAGAGAAATGACTACACATTCAAAATCAAATAAATTCCCCTCGGGAAATAATTGGTAAGAATGGCTCAAGGAGAAGGAAGGTCTTACCCGCACGGTTGAAACAAGATCGAAGATGGAAGAAATAGATTCACGGCGTACGATCAAAAGCTCCTCCAAGCACTAGCCTCTCCTCCCGAGCTCCAAACGCATCCAATGCCTCCTCTTCCAAATGAGGAGGCTACTACCCATTTTAAGCAAAAGAAACAAACTACACGGCATGTACTCTCAAGTAAAAGGTGTGTACTTTTTAATTTTTTTAACTGTTCCTTTAGAGACTACTTTTCACCACCGATCTATTCATCTATCGACATGAGTACACAACGTTTATTCCGGAGTACATGGCGTGTACTGTCGGTCCACTTCCGGCTGCTTCCATTTCATTACTATTCACCTGCTGACTGATTACACGATGTGTAAATACTAAATACAGGGAGTGTAGTTAGTTTTTAAACCCTTAATCACCGATAGGCCTACACACCATGTGTAGTCATCCCACAAGGCCAAAGTACATGGATTCTGGAAAATTACATGGTGTGTACCCACAAAATTTGGGATTTTTCCCCATTTACTTTATTTTCACAAAAACACTTAAGGAAAAAGGAAAAGAAGAAACCTGTACCTCAAGAATAAGAACTGGGTTCTTACAAATATCCCTCCTTAAAGAAATTCATCCCCGAATTTCCCTTCCAAGGGTGGTGAAGATAATGCTCAGAAGAACTCTAGCCACTGAGCACGTACGTCGGTCTCCCGCTCCCATGTTTTGTCCTGCACTCGGCCATGCTGCCATAGAACCCGTACGAGAGGAATTGACTGGCCTCGGAGAACCTTCGTGATCCTATCAACAATACGAATTGAATACTCCTCAAATGATGCATTTTCCTGAAGCTCAGCCTCTTCAGGCTGAAAGATGTGAGACATGTCTGAGTGATAACAGCGCAGCTGAGATACATGGAAGACGTCGTTCATATTCCAATACCTCTTTGGTAACTGGAACCGATAGACAACTATCCTGACTCTCTCTAGAATCTCAAACGGCCCCACATACCTCGGTGAAAGATTAACCTATCTTCTGATCCACTTGTGGCCCAACCTCGGTGAAACACGCAAGAAAAACTGATCCCCGACCACAAAATCCATGGGTCATCTATGGTGACCAACATAAGATTTATAACAAGACTCTGTAGTATCCATCCGCTTCTGAATCAACTGGACCTGCTCTGACATCTCCTACACGAGACATGGTCCCATTAAAGCTGCCTCACCTACCTCTAACCAACATAAGGGGGATCGACATGGCCTACCATATAAAGCCTCACAAGGTTCCATCTCAATTGTTTTTTAAAAACTATTATTATAGGCAAACTCCACCAGGGGTATGTGCTTCTCCCAAGAAACCCCAAAGTCTAGGTCACATGATCGAAGCATGTTCTCAAGCACCTGTATCGTACGCTCTAACTGGCTATCAGTCTGATGGTGGTAAGCTGTGCTCAGAAGCACCTATGTACCCAGTTCCCTCTGAAAACTCTGCAGAAATGAGACATAAAGTGGGAATCCCTACCTGAAAATATAGAATGAGGGACCCCATGAAGACCTACCACCTCTTGAATATACAAATTCCGGAGCTCATCAACACCAAAGGTCTCTTTGATCGGAAAAAAGTGAGCTACCTTTGTAAGTCTGTCCATGACAACCCACATGTCATCATTTCATTGAGGTGACCTTCGAAACCCGATCACGAAGTCCATCGCGACATCATACCATTTTAACTCCAGAATGGGTAACTGCTGTAATAGTCCAACTGGCCTCTGATGCTCCACCTTCACCTGATGACATGTCGAACATCTCACAACAAAACCAGATACATCCCGTCTCATACCTGGCCACCAATACTGATGTCTTAAGTCACGGTACATTTTCGTAACTCCGGGATGCACAACCCAATATGAAGTATTAAATTACCACATCAACTCCTCACATATATCTCTTGGAACCCACACTCATCCATGGATATGCAGTACCTTGTCATTGCCTATCGTCCAACTTGGAGGAGGGTCCTCACTTGCCACCGACTCCCATAGAACTAGGCCTTTAGAATCTGATAGCTATCTCATCCTCACTCTATCTAGGATGGTAGAAGTAACAGCTAAGGATGAGAGATAAGTTTGTCCCTGACCATTGTGAAACTCTAGATGCATCTCAGAGAACAAAGCCATAAGCTTCCACTCACCACTGACCTCCTGCACTGCCTGTATCTGAGTCCTCCTACTCAGTGCATCAACTACTGCATTACCCTTAACGAGTGTATAATCAAGCTCAAAGTAGAAGGATTATAGGTATTCAACCCACCTTCGTTGCCTCAGATTCATGTCACACTGGGTAAAGATATATTTCAGACTTTTGTGGTCCGTAAACACCAAAAAATGTTCTCCCAAGAGATAATGTCTCCAACAGCGTAACACATGAACTACTACAACCAACTCGAGATCATGTGTCAGGTAATTCCTCTCATGTGGCCTCAACTGCCAAGACTCGTACTCAACTACTCGATCACCCTGCATTAACACTGCTCCCAGCCCAATACCTGATGCATCATAGTAAACTGTATAGCTCTTACCTTATTCTGGAAGTATCAGGACTGGTGCTGATGTCAACCTTCCCTTCAGCTCCGGAAAGGTTGTCTCGCAAGATTATGACCAAATGAACTTCACACCCTTCTTAGTCAAACCCATCAACGACACAAATAAGTGGGAGAAGTCCTATTTAAAGCGCCTGTGGTAACCATCCAACCCCAAGAAACTCCATATTTTAAACACATTCTTAGGCTGCTCCCAGGAAACTACTACTCTCACTTTCTATGGGTCCACTAAAACTCCTGCCTCTGAGATAATATGACCCAAAAAGTGTATCTGGTCCATCCAAAATTGGGAAATTGAGAGTTTAGAATATAGAAGATGCCCTCTCAGTGTACTAAAAACAATATCAAGATGGGTAGCATGGTCGCGTCGAGTGCGAGAGTACACCAAGATATCTTCCACAGAGACTACCATAAAAGAATCCAGATAAGGGTGGAACACACGATTCATCAGAGCCATGAAAACTACTGGCACGTTCGTGAGTCCGAACGACATGACCAGGTACTCGTATAGACCATATCTGCTCCGAAAAGCTATAAGTTGTATATCTGATGGTCTAACAAGTAACTGATGATATCCGGATCTGAAGTCAATCTTCGAGAACACTCATGCTCCATGAAGTTGATCAAAAAGATCATCAATCCTTGGAAAGGGATATCGGTTATTGAACTTCAACTGGTTCAGCTTCCGATAATTCACACAAAGTATGGGGGTACTGTCCTCTTTTTTATCAAATAGGACAGGAGAATCCCAAGGAGAAGTGTTGGGTAGGATGAAACCCTTTTCCCTCAACTCCTCCAACTGTTTGTTAAGCTTGTTCTACTCAGGTGTATCCATCCTATAAGGAGTAATGGACATCGATGCTTCTCCTGGAACAAGCTCAATAGAGAAATCCACCTCTCTCTCAAGAGGAAGACCTGAAAAGTAGTCTGGGAAGACATCCCTGAAACGATCAACCACTGGAGGGAAATCCTTTAGAAAAGTTCCCCAGTCATCCAGATATAGACTCGCAATCTGGTCTGTCACTCCACCTTTCCCATGATACTCGGGTTCAGCTTGGCTTGCCTGGACATCCCATTCTCCCCTGTACAGAAACTCTCTGCCCTCTGGTGATGTGAAAGTCACATTGCGACGATAGAAATCTACAAAGGCTCGAAAGGGAACCAACCATTCCATATCGATAATGATGTCATAGCTCATCATCTCTAAGTCATATAGGTCCCACAGAAAGTGACACCCACAAACCTCCAGGGGTTACTCCATCCACTGACGTACACATGTCGTTATAGTCCCCAACGGAGTGTCTAGCATCATAATATTAGAGGAAGAAAAAAAAAGAGCCCAAGGATCTCCACAATAGGCACAAATATAAAGCTATGTGTAGAACCTGTATTGAAAAGTACTGAAGGAAAAATAGAAGCAACTAGAATAGTACCTCTAATAGTGGAAGGTCCGAGATCCTGATCTTGTTGGGTCTATTGCACTGCATATGCCTGCCCAGTGCCATGGCCCTGCGACAAATCCTGGCTACCCTGAGCTGACCCACCCAGCTGTCACTGAGATCCTGGTGCCTAGCTACCACGACCATGACCACCACCTCGGCCTGAACGTCCCGATGTATTCCAATTCCCTGACTGGTAAGAAGCTGCTAGCCCTGTTCCAGCATATGAAGTCTACATAGAACCCCTCTCAATATCCCCTGGAAGAAACATCCTGCAAAAGAACTACAGATGGCCCATCTTTCCGTAATCTCGACACTCCACTGGGTCACGTGGACACTGAGGTCTCTTATGCCCCTCTTTACCGAATTGGTAGCACATCACTAGGACAACTGAAGAATTCCTCTGGCTAGTACTGAAACCTTGAGAGAAACCCATATTCCACTTCCTCTTATTGGTAGGAATAATACTAGAGATCGGTGCTGAACCGCCCTGGTTCGCACCACAAGCTTCCCGCAGGTTCCGCTGAGTAATCAGTGCCTAGTTAACAATAGCGTGTACTGTAGGAAACCTAAAAAGATTCACCAGTTCCCCGATGTCATATCGAAGACCATCATCAAAGTGTCTATCCATCAACGCCTCATCACCCACCAGAACAGGTTCCAAACGCTGAAGCTCGGTGAAGCAGGAAGAATAACTGACATCGCACCCTACTGCAGATTCATAAACTCTCAAGCTCGATCTGCCCTCAGTGTCTCTAGAAAGAAAAATTCAAAAAAGACTACCTGAAAATATTCCAATGCCAGGTCTCTATGATTCTATATCTGGGTGGGAACATCCCACCACCTCTTGGCGGAATCACGCAACATGTGTGTAGTGAGCTTGACCCTCCGCCCAGGAAGCATCTTCAGATTCTCAAAAATAGTCTGCATAGAACCCAGCCAGGACTTTGCATCCTCGGTTCCTCCATCCCTTGAGAACGTAGGCGGATGCTACTACTGTAATATATGTGTCAGATCAGCTATAGATGTGGCAGCCGGCGATACTCCCTGGAAGGTCTCCATAAACAGCATGAAGCCTTCACGAAACGGCACCTCAGCGCCTATATCCGGTATAATGGTTGGCGCCGCATCTGGCTCTGCTGGAGGATCCATCGGTATCCCGTGGCCTACTGTCTCTGGAGTATACTAATTTCCGCTCTCCTGGCGAACAACTCGAGGTCGTCTCGGTGGCATGACTTTACTTGGTCAAACACGCCTCAAATTAAGATCATTGAGGACGGAAACAAGGAGTGTACGAAGGGAAAAAAGGAAAGAAAACATTCATGTTTTACAAAACAAGACTACAAGACGTGTATAATAATTACATGGCATGTTCCCTCAAGTCTTCCACATGGGCGTGTACTCTACCCAAACTAGTCGTGTAACACCCCAAACACACGGCGTGTTTTCCACACATATGGCATGTACTTGAATTTTCTTCCCCTTCCCGAGTCTTTCTACACAGCTTAGCCATACGACTCTATTTTTAATGAGACTACACGATGTGTATAAGGTCTACATGGCGTGTACTAGACAAGCTTCACCGACCCATGTTGTCCACACACACATCTAGGTACACAACTCAGACTATACAACATGTTTCAGATAGACACGACATGTACTGCTTAGATTCCAACTGCCTGTGTTGTTAGTGACACAAATGGATACTCGGATGACTTTCATGGCATGTTACACCCACGCACAGCGTGTTCACCACCCCGTTTTCCTATCCACATGGCCAAGTCCACACGACCTCCCACCGGTCAAGACTACACGGTGTGTCCCTCAGGTACACGATGCGTTTAAGAAGAGGTAACACTAACCCATGTTTGTTAGTTACACAGCCGGATCCCCAGGTCAAACTACACAATGTGTTCGTCATTGACACAGTGTGTGTAAACGAAGATTTACTCTGTCCGTGTTGTTAATTACACGAGCGGACATAGGGTCCACACGACATGGCGTGTACAACCGGTACACAACGTGTACCCTTAGAGTTTTCCCAACTCGTGTTTCTAACTACACGACATATGACATAGTCAGAAACTACACGGCGTGTACTTACGGTACACGGTGTGTACTTAATTTTGTTTTCATTTCTTTCTGAACAAAAGATTAAACAACATGTAATCAAAACTACATGGTGTGTATTCTGGGTTTTCCCAATAGTAAGCCTTATAAACTACTCCGGAGCCCAGAAAAACAATGAAACCAACACCTAAGTACCAAATTCTGATCCATGAGGGCCCATACTCCCCGCGAAAAAAATCTTTGCATCTTATGCATGTTATAACAAGGTAAACACGTCGATGATCCACCAATTTCTAGTTTATGAGGGCCCATACTCCTCAAAAACCAAAGTTTGATGTTCTTTCCCAAAACTTTACATAACAATAACCTATCAAATATCAGGTATTTTATCAAGGCATCTCTCACAACAACATGCCTTTTATAGTACAACATCTATCACAACAACATGCAATTTCTAATTCACCTATATGGCATCGAAACTATGCATGGCATGTGATTCTAACATGTGCCTAAATGATGCATGAGATGGAATACCCTCATCTCATTGGGTTGCAACTAAATAGAACCCAGGTCTAAAAATATACATAGAACACAACAAGTGTGTCACCCAATGGTGAAAATCAAATCAATTGTAATAATCATAAAAAGAAAATCACAATCTAATTTGAGGCAATCCGGTATTTACCTGTACACGGGGTAGCAACTCCCAGACACAATTATTACCAAACCCTTTAACAATCTATTTCATTTCGTCGTCACCAAATAATAAAATGACTCAGAGAATTGAAAAAGTCCTATGATACCACTTTGTAATGTCCCAGATCCGGGTGCCACTCAATGGGTGCCCTGAACTCAGTTGGTCACATAACCTCAAGCGCATTTCCCCAAATTCCAGAGGCTGCCGACTAGTAGTGAGGGCCTAGTTCTGATAGTGAGGAAACTATGCCCTCATTTGTCAAAGTGTAGCACGATGGAAATAAATATAAACATACAACAACAGAAGCAGTAAAAAATATAAATAAAAAATGGACATCCGAAGGAAAGATAACTGGAAGTCATACATATATGATAATGTAATATGTCCTATTTCTACGAAACCAGTCAAATAGAATACACTATAATAAAATACAATACATTACAAGTACAACAAAGAAAAACAAAATAGTGTAGTAGGAACTCAGCAGCATCGCAAACCTAAGCTCGTTCTCATGCTCTCCTACTCCTCTAAATAAAAAATCAAGTACTTGTGTTGGGTCCCTTGCCCTTATCGACACCTGTAGTAATATAATCTGTTTGGGCCCAAGACATGACCCAAATAGGGTGTGAGAAATAAATCATAGTAGGCAACGACCAAGGGCCCATGGCCAACTATCAGTGTGTTTGTGCAACAATAGTGTGCAGTAATGAAATGAAGTAAACTGGGAAGTACTAAAAAGTAAACATTCCTACAAGTTCCATTTCCATTTAATTATTATTTAAAAATTCAGTATAAATGAATTTCAAGTTTCTGAGACCCATACTCAGCCGACAATATTCTATACAGTGCCACAACAAAACTACAAACAGCTATCTAACAATTACAAGGTAAAACAATACCAAGCCTATGCTTTTTCTTGGTATGTATAACATGTGAAATCACCATAGTGAATATGAAAAGAAAACAGAGTCATCATACATGAAAAACCTTACCCTTAAGTAATCAGAACCATGCCCTCAGGCTAATCTAAACCATGCCCTCAGGCTAATCAGAACCACGTTTTCAGGCTAATCAGAATCGAAACCCTCAGGTGATTTCCCTAAGGTAAAATGAATATTTCCCTCAGGTGCACGAGATAATTCCCTCAGGCATGGAAGCAACTGCCCTCAAGCATATGAAACACTTCCCTCAGGCTAAATAAAACACTTTCCCTCAGGCTGAATAGAACCTTTCCCTCAGGCTAATAATAACCCTACCCTCAGGCTAAGAAAGTAACTAGTCAGAGCCCAAAACATAAGAAAGCAATTTATATACATTTCCTCTCAATAAAACTCAAATCCTGCTAAAATCATGGTATACCCTCAGGTATCCTGGACAAATGACTAAACAAGGGAACACACCCATGGGGTGGCCCTAGATCCAAGCAATGATCCCAGAAAGTAGTTTATAAATATTCATTAAATTACCTATGCAATTCTAGGCATTTAATTATTCTAGGACTTAGCCATACGATACTCCAAACATGGGTGCGTAGCACAACAGTACACAAAAACAACATGATAGTTGGAATTAAACATCATACCACCTACCTTGATCTCCTATGATCGATATACGCAAACGACGCCTTCCGAAACATCCAAGAACAATGTAGATCTTGGAGAAACGACTACACGTTCATAATCAAATAACCTCCCCTCAGGAAATAATTGGTAAGAACAGATCTAGGAGAAGGAAGGTCTTACCCGCATGGTTCAAACAAGATCGACGAAAGAAGAAACGTATTCCTATCATGCGATCAAGATCACTACCAAGCTCCGACTTCTCCTCCCGAGCTCCAAACACGTCCACTTCCTCCTCTTCTAAAGGAGGAGGCTACTACCCATTTTAAGCAAAAAAACAAACTACACGGCATGTACTCTCAAGTACACGATGTGTAATTTTCATTTTTTTAATTATTCCTCTGGAGGATACTTTTCACAACCAAACTGTTCATCGATCGACATGAGTACATGGCATGTATTCCTGAGTACACGACATGTACTGTCACTGCACTGGCGGCTACTTCCACCGCCTTACTATTCACCTGCCGACTGATTACACAACGTGTAAATACTAAGTACACAGAGTGTAGTTAGTTTTCATACCCTTCATCTCCAACATGCCTACAAACCCTGTGTACTCATCCCACATGGCCAAAGTACATGGTTTGTAGAAAAGTACACAACGTGTACCCATAAAATTTGTGACTTTCCACATTTTCCTTATTTTCACAAAAACACATAAGGAAAAAGGAAAAGAAGAAACCCGTACCTCAAGAATAAAAACCGGATTATTTCTCAAGATTTCCCTTGTATAACATGTTGCTTAGTTGTGGACAATATTTAGTTGATGTGGGATTTCTCAGTGCATGATATGAATACTTATGATATAATCCAGGGAATGGATTGGTTGGCAATGTTTAAGGTCCACATCGATTTCTATGCGTGAAAGGTTTGTTTTTTGAAGGAGGATGGCTTTATACATCTCTTTAGGGGGGAGATGAGTGAGAAGTAGGGCACAATATGTTTTTTGGAACTAGTGGTTGGTACAGTCTCATATTAGTTAGAGGCTTTGTCATTGGTATTGGTGGAAGATTTTGACTAGATGGTTCTTCTGGAAATTGTGGATTAGTTTATGGATGTCTTCCCAATAGAATTCTCTATGTTTCCACCCATGAGAGAAGTGAAGTTTATGATTGATCTCATTTCAGGGAACAGTCCTATATCACTTCCATCTTACCATATGGAAGAATCATAATTGTGGGAATTAAAGATGCTCTTGAAAGATTTAAAGAACATATGGTTCATCCAGCCTAGCACATATTCGTGGGCAGCGCCAGTTTTGTTTGTTAAATGGCGGATAAAACTATGTGGCCATGTATTGATTATCATAGACTAAATTAGGCCATGATAAAAAACTAATATTCACTTCCATGCATTAATGATTTGTTTGACCAGTTGAGGGGAGATCACTGGTTCTCCATGATTGACTTGAGGTCAGGATATCATCAACTGCGGGTGAAGAAGGAGGATATTCCCAAAATAAATTTCAGAAGTAGATATGGCCATTACGAGTACGTGGTTATGTCATTTTTTCTTACGAATGCACCAGTGATGATTATGGAATCAAGGAATGAGATATTTTAGAGATATATGGATTCTTTTTGTGGTGGTATTCATGGATGACATACTAGTGTATTCATGGACAAGGGTAGAGCATGAGAAACACTTAGAGATAGTGTTAGGGATCTTGAGGGATCATCAATTGTATGCCAAATTGTCAAAGTGTGAATTTTTGATATAGGAGGTTCATTTCCTTGGCTGTGTTATTTCCAAGAAAGGTGTTTTAATTGATCTTGAAAAGATAGACGTTGTTATCTCATAGAAACCTCCAAAGAACTTTTTTGAGATATAGAGCTTCCTTGGTCTAGCTAGGTATTCTCGACATTTTTTTCTTGATGTATCATGATTGCCTAAACCAATGATAGATTTGAAAATAAATAATATAACATTTTTATGGGATGAGTAGTGTCAGAAATGTTTTGAAGAGATAAAGGGTTGCCTTACATCAATACAAATATTGGTTTTTCCTAAACTAGGAAAAGGGTATGTGGTGTATTGTGATGAATCGGGATTAGGGTTGGGTTATGTTCTCATGAAAGGGGATCATTTGGTTTCATATGGATCAAGACTCTTGAGGTTTCATATGAAAAAATACCTAACACATGATTTTGAGTTAGTAGTGGTGG
Source organism: Viscum album (assembly GCA_963277665.1). Lineage (NCBI taxonomy): Eukaryota > Viridiplantae > Streptophyta > Magnoliopsida > Santalales > Viscaceae > Viscum > Viscum album. The sequence continues at coordinate 1,897,656,350 of OY728135.1, read as the reverse complement.
TTCATGCTTAAAAAATATGGCATCATTATCTCTTCGGTGAGAAATTCACGGTGTTTATAGATCACGAGAGCATAAATCATATTTTCTCATAGAGGTATTTGAACTTGAGGAAAAGTATAAGGATGAAATATCTCTAGATGTTTTATTTTGACTTAATTTACACACTGGCTAAGGGAAATTTAGTGGATGATGCATTAAGTATAAAATCATATGCTCAGGTAGTGAAACATGCATTAGATCACTAATAGTGGATGTCGGTCATAGCTGAAATACTCTTGGAAGGTGTGGAATGGGGTGATAGAGTGATATTTTTTTCAATTTCATTGGTTGTCGACATTGTTGGTTAGGTTAAAGAGGCACATGCACCAAATTCTGAGTGTATGCCAATAAGGTCAAAACTCAAGGGTGGGGAGACCATTGAGGGATGTAAACTAAATGGGAATTCAGTCTTGTGTTTTCAGAAATAGATAGTGGTACTAGTGGATTGTAAAGAATAAGTTCTTAGGGATTATCATCATTCCAGGTGGGATTTTCTTCCTAGAATTAAAAAAATGTATGATTCATTGAAAGAGACGTTTTGGTTGGATGGTATGAAAAGGGATGTATCTGGGTTTGTCTCGAGATGATTGCCTTGTGAGAAATTCAAGGAATAAAATCATAAGACAGAAGGAATGTTGCGATCTTTACCTATTCAAGTGTGGAAATGGGAGCAAATAGCAATAGATTTTTTGAAGGGTCTCCCAAGAATGGTCTGGAAGTACGATTCTATATGGGTGATTGTGGATTGGTTCACAATGTCGTCCCATTTCATCATGATTCATAAATCTCATACAATGGAGGATATATCCAAAATCTATATATGGGAGGTGGTAAAGAGGAATTCTGTTCTAGTTTTGATTTTCTCAGATAGAAATATGAGGTTCACGTCTTGTTTTTGGAAATCCGTATAGTAAGACCTTGGGACATAGTTGATAATGAGCACTGTGTGTCATCCTTAGATGAATGGCCAATCTGAGAGGACAATACTATATTTAGAGGATATGTTAAGGGATTGTGTGATAGATTTTGGTGGTTTATGGGAGGATAAATTATTTTTGGTGGAGTTATCCTATTATAACAATTATCAGGCTTCAATACACATGGCTCTATTTGAGCCAATGTATGGTCGTCCGTGTCATTATCCACTATATTGGGTGGAAACGGGTGATACTTTGATGATCGGACCAAGCCTTTTCCAAGAGAATATAGAGAAGATAAATTTAATCAGAAAGAGAATGGATATTGATCAAATTTGTCAGAAATTGTATGCGGACCAACGTTGATGACCGTGGTCGTTTGAGGTGGGTGATCATGTGTTTTTGAGAATCTCTCCTAGGTTGGGACATCGTCAGTTTGGGAAGCATGGTAAGTTATCTCTGAGGTATATTGTGCCTTTTGAGATACTTGAATGGATTGGAGAGGTGGATTATTGGTTAGATTTTCCACCATAGTTTAGTGCGGTGCACAATGTGTTTCATGTTTCGTAGTTGAAAAAGTATATACCAGATTGTGACCCTGCGATTCGTTGGGATCATGTTGAGTGAGAAATAGATGCTTCCTTGGTTCACGTGCTAGTATGGAATGTGGATAGTCAATATATTATCTTATATGGTAAAAGTATTGGTTCAGTTAAGGTTTTTTGGTATCATGGTGATATTTGGGAGGAGACTTGGGAGTGGGAGAAGGAGATGGAAGAGTAAATGCCTAATATCTCTTAACAATGAGATGGTTCCCTACTTTCTAAGGATTGAAAGTCCAATGGTGGGGATAATGTAGCTCCCAAAATTTGAGATATCTAGCCTTTTTATGCCTTTTCAAGTGTTTAAGGTTCTTGGGAGGAGTTTGGATGAGTTTGGGAGATTTTGGGAAGGTTTTGGAGAACGTTGGAATTCTTTTTAAGGTCGCACAGTTTGAGAATGGTTAGAAGAAACCATGCGAGATGAATTGTGCTGGAAATGGGGTACGCACAGGTTGTGTACGATTTTTCTAGCCGTATAGAGTGGGCCGTGCGAGGCACCCCTTTGAGGAAGAATCAATTGCATGGTTAACGCATAGTTTGTCTAACCGTGCAAGATAAGCTTGCAACTCATTAAAATGGGGTTTTAAAAATCTAATATTAGTCGATATTGCCCTAAAAACACCCGTACATCCTCCCACTCGATACTCACTTAGAATTTCCTCTTTTCAATGGTTATAGGTCCTCTCCCACTCATTTTGGAAGAAAATCAATGGGTTTTTTTGGTGTGGTTGAGCCGATTCTTCTTCAGTAAGTCTCATCACTTGGTTCTTTGTGGTTTTCTCTAGATCTACTCTTCCCTCTATCTTGGATGTCTATATCTACACCCATTGTGTGCAGATCCATGGTTTTTTCCTTGGGTGTTTATTTTAAGGCTTTTTTATAATAGGTAAGGAGATCTAGAGTGGTTTTAGTGGAGTGTTTTCTCGAATTGGGGTGTGGATTCATGTGGGCCGATTTCACCGGAACCCTAAAGGTAGGTGGCTTTTCTCTTGACTCCACATGGTTAGAAATAGTGGTTTCAGTTACAATTAATTTTTTTTTCTAGAAATTAGTTGTGATATTGATGTGCGAATCATGAGGGAAATCCATTTGGTGACGATTTGGGGGATTTTGGGGAAAATGGGTTATTTTTTAAAAAAGGGGCTTCGTTGTGTGATTTCAAAATGTTTATTTTAAAATCCTTAGTGATTGATTATGAGATTTGTTTTTGTAAAAAATGGTTTTCAATAAGGACTTTATTTATTGGAATGTGATTGGGAATGGAAAGTTGATTAAAGGGGTGTTTTCAATAAATGTATAATTTATTGAAGTGAATTGGCATGTGTTGGAAATGGTTGTGTTCTTGTTGTTGTGGCCTTGGTGTGTTATGTGCTTGGTTATTGGTCTATGAATGTTATGTTTGTGGTTGGAATGATGAGAAGTGGTAGGGAAGTACCACTATAAAAAAGGGATGGATATTGGATAGAAGGCCCACTATCAAAGTATAAGTGGGTAGGAAGTACCACTAGTTGGAAATGTAGTGAACGGTTGGACGAAAGCTCCACCATTTAGTTTCCATGTTTGGTTGGTTGGATTTCCTATTTGTTGCAACATTTGGGTAAAAGTATCTTGGTAAAGGAGTATTTGGGTTGTTGTAAGTTGTTGCACTACTTAATGTTTTATATAAACTACTTTATATATTGTGCTAATAGTTTTATCTTAGTGGCATGTGTAGGGAATTCATTTGGGGAAAACCTACTAAGTAACTGTACTCACCCCATGCTTTGGCACTTTGGTTCTTTTGCAGATGTTAAACTCCGAGACACAAGTAAGGGTAAATGATCTCATTTTGCTAGCAGTTCATTATGAGTCTTTGGTGATGTTATGGTGCATGGTGCATGAGTCTTGGTGTGGAGATATGGATGGTTTCCTAGTTCTTTGGAGTCTTTTTGTGTAGTATTCTGTGTGGTACTTTTATTTTTGGTTTGGTTGTATTGGAATTTGGTAATTGTTATGGAATAACATGGTTGTATTTTAGAAATGTATGTTTTGGGTTTCTATATTAACATGCATCATGTATTTTTTTAAGTAATGAATTGTTATGTTGGTTAATTTTATCTTAATGAAAAATTATTCCCCAATTTATTCTTGAATCCCTCGGCATTTATTTCTAGCCTTTGGCACATTGGGAACATTGCTTAAGGCCGAATAACTTTCCTCCCCCCTCTCAATCCAATGGGATGGGGCGAGATGTTACATAGATGAAATTCCTAATAAGGGTTAATTAATGAAATGTGTATGCATATCATGAACATAACGGTATAAGAACATGATCATGATCTTTAGTAGATCATACCCTTCATATCAAAGATCATGAACATGAATCAAGGCATAAATATTTCCATATTATAAGACATGAATCATAAGAAAATCCAAAGCATATTCCATGAATGAATAACATATGAATAAGAAATGTATTTGTGATATACACACAATAATATAAAAAACCTTTATCCAGACTGCCTACCAATAACTTCATAACATGTTAGGATTGGGTTAATCACTCAAGTACCTAATTTGGGCTTGGGATTCCCTCCCATGTACCCTCCTACTTTAGGCTTGGGATTCCCTCATATGTACCCTCTTTTTTTGGGCTTAGGATGCCATCCCGTCTACCATCATGTTTTGGTCTTGGTATAACCTCCCATTTACCCTATTATTTCAGGCTTGGAATGCCCTCCCGTATACCCGTTTAGTGCATAAAACCATTATCATTACATAATAATATTGAGGGATATATAGGTCACATCCATCTCATAAGAAAACCATAAAAAGAAGTGACACAAGTTAATAAAACCAGTAACATATGATGACCCATAAAAAGAGATATTTTTTATAAACAACATATCATAACCCATGAAATTAAATTGGTATTATAAACATTTAATCATATCATAACCGATGGAAATATATAGGTTTCATAATTATTTATTCATAGAATAACCTATTAAAAGAAGTGGGTTTCATAATAATTTACCATGGTATAACCCATTGAAGAGAATGGGTTTCATAAGAATATAACCTATGGATTAGGAATGAGTTTCATAAATATATGACCCATGAAAGAGAAATAGGTTTTCATAATCAACAATCCATAAAAACCTAAACCATCCAATGAAAGAATATAAGTTAAACCTTTGTGTTGGTCGGAGTGGTTTACTCAAGAGGGGGGGGGGGGGTGAATTGAGTACCAATTAAAATTTCTGTATTTAAAAACAGTGTCTTAAAGACCCCCAAATAAAATAATAAATTAAACTGTAGTGAATTTATATTAAAGTAGAGGTTCTGTCAGATTCTCAAGGGATTGATTAATTCCCAGTTAATCAACACAGGAATGTGTGATTATCTTTTGAAACTAACTTACTAATCTACACTTAACATAAACACGTGCTAATTTAATTATCAAAGTAACTTTAAAAACAGTATTGGTTTTAAAGTGATTAGCAGCGGAATAAAACTTTGAAAGAGATGGCACAACAATGTAACCAAGAGGTTCAGTCTCAAGCCGAGACTTTGTCCTCTCAAAAGTTTATATAAAAATGATCCACACCCTGGATCGGGGTTCAACAGTTTACAACTGTCCAGGTCCAAGACCTCTACCACTGTTCTTCGTGGGAAACAGTACAACAGAAACCAGCTGTCCAGGTCACACACGACCTCTACCACTGTTATTCGTGGGAAATAAAGAATGAAAGAGTTTGGTAAGGATTTACAAATCCTTCAGTTTGAGTACAGGAGACAGTGTATGTGTTAGATACAGCAGATAACACACACTGCTCGAAATGAATGATAATAAATCACAGAACAAGAGATGTAGAGTTTATAAGTGGTTCTGGTGATTTCAGTGTAGCTCTGGACTCCTTTGGATTCGACTAGAAGTGAGTCTGAGTCCTCTTCTCGTTTCTGGTTGAGAAACAGAGTGTCGTATGCTCCAGGTTCACAGACAGTAAAAATGTAGTAGTTTAAGTTCTTCAGTGTTCTTCTTGTATGCACAGAACACTTCTCGAGTATGCTTGATTGTCTATGAGCTTCTCTGTGTTCTTATCGTTCTTGTGTTTTTGGTATATTCCATCCACCACACTTTTCTAGTTCGCTTCTTGTTGTTTTTTTTGATGTATCTTGGGCAGCGTAGTCTTCTCGTATTTATCTCCCAACAGGGGATAGAAAAGATTTCTTTTCAGCAGGTACGAGGTACGGGTTCCTGACATCCGACAACCTTTATCAGATATTTGACAAATCATTAAAATGTACATGATATGACCGTTAGATAGATTAAATAAAGATAAATAAAGAAATTCAAACAGTGAGTTGAGTGATCGGTAGGTAATCAGCATCGGTAGCTTGAACATCGGTAGCTTGAACATCGGTAGATCAATGTCATTAGTTGCTTTGACTCTATCGGTGGCTCTATGCGTCGGTTGGTACATGCTTGTATCGGTGACTTTGTTTATCGGTAGCTCCATGCGTCGGTAGCTGTGAGTCTGTCAGTAGCTTCGTCCATCGGTGACTCTTATTCCATCGGTAGCTATTTATACTTACACCGGTAGCTCTATGTTTGTATCGGTAGCTGTCTGTAAGTCAGTAGCTTACATTTATAATCACATCGGTATCTCTGTGTTAAGTATATCGGTAGCTCTGTGTTAAGTCTGTCGGTAGCTCTGTGTTAAGTCTATCGGTGACTCTGTCTGTCGGTAGACTAAGTCTATCGGTAGACTGGGTACCGGTAGCTCTTTATCAGTAGCTATAGGCAGATTACTTATCTGTTTTATGCAGAACACATCCGATTGGGTTAGAATCAATTTATAACTTGTATGAACATGGATAAAAGAGGATTAACATATTCCAAAGACTATTTTAAAAATTATTATTGGTTTGATCACAGATTGGAAAGAATTAAAGTATAGATCAATGATACTTAACAATATCATAGAGAATGAAAGCATAATTGGGATTTTCAACACATATGAATACATGATTGAGATTATCAAAACAGGTGAGGTCAACAATCTCCCCATTTTTGATAATCACAATTAATGATATGGGCATTTAACATAGTGAAAATATAATAGTAAAGAGTATAATATTGAATTCAATTTTCTCAGAGAAGACAACATCAGAGATAATAGAAATAGTATGATATAGACATAAGTTATCAGAGGTAACAATCATAAGGTACTATATAGACATAAGGTATCAGAGGTAAAAATGAAAAAAGGTAATGTGTCTCCCCTTATTCCTTATTTTTCTCTATTGAAAATATTTCTCATTCTCTCATTTTGTTCTCCCCCTTATTCTCCCAGTTTGTTCGTTCTCCCCCTTATTCTCTCATAAAATGTTTCTCCCCCTTATTCTCTCATAAAATGTTTCTCCCCCTTTGTGATAATCAAAAAGTGGGAAAGCATATATAGGAGACAAATAAAACATGAGAAGTAAAAGGAGTTCTGTATTAGAGTAGTCAAAAAGTACAAAAACAGAATACAAATGAATTCCTATCAAAAATCCTGGCCACTGGATCAATCCACATCTTCCACGTGAGATTTCCCTTTGGTATCAGAAGAAGGCTCGGGTGGTGAGGATGCAGGTGAAGGTTTTGGAATGCCAGAAAAGATCAAAGGAGGCTGGGCCACTGACACAGAGTCAGGCCTGTAGGTTGAAGATCTTTGGGTGATCATTGGTGTGAGGCTTCGAATAGCTTGTGCAGGAGTCAGCTAGACTGTGGAAGAAGCTAAAGCAGAAGCAGGCAAAGCAAGAGGTATGATGACTGGTCTGGAATCAACATGCAAGAAGGGCAGCAGCAGATTTCTAAAATCTATAATAATTCCTCCTCCTCTTTCCATAGCAGAGATGAAATCATCTTTGTTCTCCATGAATTTCTCTAAGGCAGGAGTCAGTTCTTGTAGCTTGCTCACTTGTTCTCTGAAAGCTTGAGTGACTGGAGGTAGCTTCATGTTTTCCTACATCAGCTTGAAGTGGTGTTCGAGTTGATGCTTGGTGAAAATTTTGGTGAAGTAGTAGTCCACTTTGCTTTTTATGGCTTCCTGAGAGGCAGAGGCTTCTCTCATATAATCTTGAACAATCTTCATTATTTCTCTGGCAGAATCTCTTGTAGAAAGCACCACTCAGCTCAACTCTGATGAGTCCACAGAGCCACTGGTTGAAATAGAACCAATATCCTCCTTCAACATTGCTCGAACTTGATTCAGGTCAACTGATAGTTTGGATGTGAGAGGGCCAAGAGAGAAGGAAACAGTTTCTTTGAAACTCTTAGACAAACCACTGATTAGGCTTTGAACTTGAGAGTCTTGCAATTGAACATGATCCTTCACTGAGGTTTTGAAACTTTCAAACACCGAGACAAACTGGCTTACTACACTCTTCACATAAGCTAGGTCCTTGTCAGCTTGAGACTTGGAGCTCATATAAGAATCCAAAGCAGCAACTGATGTCTTGAGAGCTTCAAGATCTGCTTCGATCCTAGAAGACTGAGTCTGGAACTCTTTCACTTCTTCCATAATCTCAGACATAAAAGAAGATAAATTACAAGCCAGAGATAGCTCGAATGATCTCTCTAACATTTTCATTTCTTTATAAAAGATTTGCTTTATCTCAGCAACTGATGCACTGAATGATTCTTTCAGCTCATTCTTCATGGATTCAAGATCAGATTTAGAGACAAAACATTTGAGACAACTGCAGCAGATCCTCTTGCTGAGGCCAAACTAACTACAGAATCAGTCATTATTGAATTAATTGAGGATGCAAGAGAGGTTTCCATTAACTTCACTTCTTCAACAAAACTGGATTTGAGGTCCTCTTTCAGCTTATTCAGATCATAAAATCTGACCACATCATTTGACAACAACTCAGAGGCAAGATCATAATTGGTCTTCGGTCTATTCACAGACACCTCATTATCTGAATCCGGATAATCCAATCCATAGACTATAAACCCTGGGTCTTCTACCCAGTCTCCAAGCTCAACATCTACTGTAACATTTCCAAGAACAGATTGATGCTCCCACTCAATGGGTGCATTCTCATGTATCACAACAGCATTCAGTGTTGGATTCCCTTCATCAGAATCTTCTACTACAAGTTCCACAGGTGCAGCATCTAGAAGATCTTCTGATACAGGTACAACTTCTTCTGTATCTCTTTCTACTTCAGCAGCAGGCATAGCTGAGTTTCCAATCAAAGGACTCATACTTAAACTACTAGAAGTAGGCGATTCAGATACATTCTCCTTTTCCTCTTCTTCTTGGTGAGGCACAGACTGGTCTTCCTCATAAGTAGACAAAATTTCCTCTACCTTTCCTTTCCTAGAATAAACCAATTCTGCAACAGGACTTGGGGGCAAGTCTGGATCTCCTCCAACATCCATGGGAGTTTCTTCTTCTTCTTATTCTATTTCATCACTATAAACAGGTTCCTCTTCATCAGGTCCCAGACTCGGATCTCTCTCATCCTTTGGTCTTGAGGGATGATCCACAGGATTAAACCTATCATATATCTTCTGATCATCACCGACCCATTCTCCCTTCCATGGGTTCCAGTTAATTTTCATGTACTTACAAACAGTCGAGGTGATGCAGAAATTGTTCTTGACTACAACTATCTCATCCTGAGACTCAGCTATTCCTTTCACTTTTATCATTACTGAAATCAGCTTGGCAAAGAACAAAGCATTAGTCTTTGACTTTGGTCTAATCATGTCTTCCATTTGAAGCATTAACAATCTGCACAGATTGATTTTTACACCATGTCTTAGAAAATGAAGAAGATAGATATCTTGATATCTCAGATTTTCAAAATCTCCTCGCCTCGGTATCAACACATGCTGAACAAACTTGAAAAGCAGTCGATTCTCTCCATCCATTTCAGCAGCAACCACTTGCCTTTGATTCCCATTACTAGTCAGTTCTTTTAAGGAGGTTTCATAATCAAAGATGTCACTGATAGGTGGCATTGCTCTTGATACATACCCAGAGACACCTTCATGTGGTAATTTCAAACTCTCAGCCCACTCTACTGAAGAAAAAGACATCTCTTTTCCATTTACAAAAGAGCTTACCCGATTCTCATTTTCAGACTTCTCGAAGGTTACAAACTCGTAGAACTGTTTTACCAACTTCGGGTAGTATGAGCCATTGTTATTAGAGAAACAATCCACCCATTTTTGGTCCTCCAGAATCTCGAGTACTAACGATTTGCTAGGCAGTAGCCATTCCACGCACAGTTCCTTCTCGATTACTATGTCTCTATTCTGCAAGTGAGGATTCACTGGTCGCCTTCCCGATCTAGTTCTGACTTCACTAACACTGGCTTTATGCTGTTTCTTCTGCTTCTTAGCTTTTGGTTCTACTCTTTCATCTCTGACGGTAGGAAGCTTAGTTTTTTCCATCGCGGGTTTAGGGTTCTTGGCCGATTTGGGAGCAAAGGTTCGAAGGTGAGAGATTTTGAGCTCGGTGAGGTAAGAAGTGGCTTAGACTTAGTTTTATCATTTAGGAATTCCAAATAAACGACTAAAATAGAGTAATAAAATAAAATAAAACGATTCGTATTCTTGGCGGCAGACAGATGTTTTAAAACATTGCATCGGTGTGAGTTAATCATCGGTGAGAAAAACAAATCGGTGAGAATTGTACATCGGTGAGAATTTTCACATCAGTGAGGATTTCACATCGGTGAGAATTTCACATCGGTGAGAATTTTCACACCGGTTGTGATTAAACATTCCCAATTCGTGTCTTATGTAACTTAGCCTATCCGAACTTAAAGGTTTAGTGAAAATATCAGCCAATTGATGTTCAGTGCCAATAAATTCAAGAGAAATATCACCTTTTTGATAGTGATCTCTTAGGAAATGGTGTCTTACATCTATGTGTTTGGTTCTAGAGTGAGATACAGGATTCTTAGAGATGTTTATTGCACTGGTGTTATCACATTTGATTGAAACATGTTTAAAAACATATCCATAGTCCAAAAGAGTGTGTTTCATCCACAGAATTTGTGCACAGCAACTACCAGCAGCTATATATTCTGCTTCGGCAGTAGATAATGCAACTGAGTTCTGTTTCTTACTACACCAAGAAACTAAGGATTTTCCAAGCAAATGACATTTTCCTGATGTGCTTTTTCTATCTAACTTACAACCAGCAAAGTCAGCATCTGAATAACTCATTAACTCAAAGGATTGTCCTTTTGGGTAAAACAAACCTAAGTTAACCGTGTGTTTGAGATATTTAAAAATTCTTTTAACAGCAAGCAAATGAGATTCTTTTGGATTAGCTTGAAATCTAGCACACATACACACACTAAACATAATATCAGGTCGACTAGAAGTAAGATAAAGTAAACTACCAATCATACCTCTCTAATTTGTTTGATCAACTGGTTTCCCAGTTTCATCTGCGTCCAATTTACAGGTAGTACTCATAGGAGTTTCACTTTCCTTGATACTATCCAGACCAAAACGTTTTAAAAGATCCTTTGTATATTTACTTTGATTCAAAATAATACCATCTTCATTTTGAAATACTTGAAATCCAAGAAAGTACTTAAGTTCTCCCATTAAGCTCATTTCAAATTCATTTTGCATACTTTTTGAAAAATCAGTACATAAAGAGTGTTTAGAAGATCCAAAAATAATATCGTCAACATATATTTGTACAACTAAAACATCTTTAGAAATTCTTTTAATGAAAAGAGTTGGATCAGCAATCCCTTTAGTAAAACCTTTTGAAATAAGGAAATTTCTAAGTCTATCATACCAAGCTCTTAGAGCTTGTTTTAAACCATACAAAGCTTTAGAAAGTTTAAAAACTTGATTTGGAAAATGGGGGTTAGTAAATCCAGGTGGTTGTTCTACAAAAACATCTTCAATTATAAAACCATTTAAAAATGCACTTTTCACATCCATTTGATATAACTTGAAATCCAGATGTGCAGCATATGCAAGTAAGATTCTAATGGCTTCTAGTCTAGCTACAGGTGCAAAAGTTTCCTCATAGTCTATACCTTCTTCTTGACTATATCCTTGTGCAACTAGTCTAGCTTTGTTTCTAACTATATTTCCAGATTCATCTACTTTATTTCTAAAAACCCATTATGTGCCTATTGTCAAAGTGTCCTTAGGTCTGTCAACTAATTCCCAGACTTTGTTTCTTTCAAACTGATTTAATTCTTCCTGCATAGCTATTACCCAGAATACATCATTGATAGCATCATTGATATTTTTGGGTTCTAGCTGTGAAAGAAAAGCTTGATGTTCAACCTGGTTTCTTAGAGAAGCTCTAGTTTGTGTTCCTCTATCAAGATTACCAACAACAGATTCTAAAGGATAATTCTTTAGAATCCTCATTGATCTGGTAAAGGTTGGACTAGATATTTCAGGTTCATCTATAGGTTCGGGTTCAACAGAAGCAGATTCTGGAGAAAGTCCAGAATTGGATGCTTTTATAACAGGTTCTTTAGATTTATCATTAAGGTCCAGAATAGACAAATCTTCTTCAAGATTCTCAGGAGAGGTTTTAGGCTCATGTGGATCAGTTTCATCGAATTTGATGTGAACAGATTCTTCCACACATTTGGTTTTCTTATTGAATACTCTATAGGCTTTACTTGAAATAGAGTAACCCAGAAAAATTCCTTCATCACTTTTGGAAGCAAACTTATCCAGATTATCTTTAGTATTCAGAATAAATACTTTGCAACCAAAAACTTTAAAGTAATTAACCTTAGGCTTTCTATTGTTCCACAATTCATAAGGGGTTTTCTTAAGAACAGGTCTAATTAAGACTCTATTAATGACATAACAAGCTGTATTTACAGCTTCAGCCCAAAAATAAATAGGCAGGTCATATTCATTGAGCATGGTTCTAGCAATTTCTTGAAGGGTTCGGTTTCTTCTTTCTACTACACCATTCTACTGGGGTGTTCTAGGGGCAGAAAAGTTATGAGTATAGCCATTGTGTGAGCAATAAGATTCAAAATCTTGATTTTCAAACTCACGACCATGATCACTCCTCAAAGTTTTAATCTTAAGTCCACTAAGGTTCTCTACAGATTTAGAGTATTTAACAAAAGAAGAACATGCTTCACTTTTGTGAGCTAGAAAATATACCCAAGTATATCTAGAAAAATCATCTACAAGAACATAAACATAGTGCTTCCCATTTAAACTAGAAACTCTTGATGGTCCAAAAAAATCCATGTGAACCAATTCAAGTGGTTGAGAAGTCGAAACTTCTTTCTTTGATTTAAAAGAAACTTTGTGTTGTTTTCCCTTTTGACAGGGGTTACACACTCTATCATTTGGGAATTCTAATTTAGGTAAGTCTCTAACTAGGTTTTTTCTAGAGAGTTTTCTAAGTGAGTGAATGTTGCAATGTCCCAATCTTCTGTGCCATAGCCAATATTCTTTATGAAAAGCATTCAAACAAGTAATATTCTGCTTAGCTAAAGAATTCAGATTAACAGCATAAACATTTTCATTTCTTAAGGCAGAAAATACCAAAACATTCTTAGAATTAAAAACTTTGCAAGAATCATTTTCAAATTTAACATGAAAACCATCATCACATAACTGAGAAATACTTAATAAATTGTATTTAAGGCCATCAACAAATAAAACTTTAGAGATAAAAATTGAATCATTGTTACCAATCTGGCCTAGGCCGATGATTTTTTCTCTTGAATTATCACCAAAGGTGAAAAAGCCTCCATCAACTTTTATTAAACTCTTAAAACAAGAGAAGTCTCCTGACATATGTCTTGAACATCCACTGTCCAAATACCAGGTCTCTTTACAGGAGCTCTTTAAGCAAGTTCCCTACAAAACAGATTTAGATGGGAGATGATTTTGGTACCCAGATTTTCTTGGGTCCAGACAGGTTAGCCAATAACACTTTAGGTACCCATATTTGTCTAATGGGTCTCATATAATTTGTAGAATTGACATGCTTTGAAAGATAAACTTTATTATATCCATATCTATGTATATAACTGCTTGAAGCATATGAAGTTCCAGAATTACCTTCATTCTGTCCAGATTTAGAAATGAATCTAGTTTTGGAAATTTTCCTTTGTCCAGGTTGGTATCCTATACCATTAGTATATTTAGGTGCTATTTGCTTTCCTAGCATCTGTGTTAGTGTATTTTTTCCATTGGTGAACTTCTCTAAGTCTTTCTTTAGTTGCCCATTAGATAGTTTCAGTTCAGTGTTTTCTTTTAACAGTTGAGAATTCTTCTCCTTTTCTATATCAAGATCAGATTTATGCTTAACACTTAAAGCATGCTGTTTCTTTAAACCTTTTTATTTATCCTTAAGTTCATTACATGCCTCTTCCAGCATATTATAGTACTCAAACAATTCAGATTTAGACATGTTATCACCTTCAGAATCATCTCCAGAATAATATGAATTTGAAGCAGGAGTTTCTGATGTTACCTCAGAAGTGTTTGTCATAAAACACATGTTGGCTCGATTCCTTTCAGAGTCTGAAGATTCAGCTTCACTTGTGCTGTCTTCTGAAGCACTCCAAGTAGCCTTCATGGCTTTCTTAAACTTATTGTCCTTATATTCATATTTCTTTTTATACTTAAGCTTTGGACAGTCGACTTTAATGTGTCCTTTTCTCTTGCACTCATAGCAGACAACATCATCTGATTTGTCATTCTTCTTCCAATCCTTTTTCCATTTACCTTGGTGATCATACTTACCCTTATAATTTGTTTTTCTGAAGAACTTCTTTTTCCTATAAAATTTCTTAAATCTTCTAGCAATGTGATCCATCTCAGCATCACTGTCAGAATCACTTTCACTGTCTTCACAACTTGAACTTTCAACTACAGCTTGAAGCTTTTCTTTGTCCTTATTCTTTGAAGTTGAGGATTTGAAAGCGACAGACTTTCTTGGAGGTTCATTTTCTTCCTCTTTATTCACTTTAAGCTCTTCTTCATACATCATCAGCTTGCCAATTAGTTCCTTGACAGGTAGAGCAGCAATGTCACATGATTCTCTGATTGAGACAGATGTGCCCCTCCATCTATCAGGTAGACGTCTCAAAATTCTCATAATTTGTTCCTTCGATGAGACATCTTTCCCCAGCGATATCACTGTATTGAAAATTTCATTGAACCTGAGATACATGTCAGAAATGGGTTCGTCAGGCTTCATTTTAAAATTATCATACTTGATAGTATAAGTGTTCAATCTCATTTCTTTAACATTCGTTGTTCCTTCATGAGAAACAGCTAAGGTATCCCAAATTTCATATGCAGTTTTACAAGAATAAATTCTATTAAACTCTTCATCTCCTAGAGCACAGTACAAGGCATTCATAGCTTTACAGTTGTTATTGTAAGCAGTCTTTTTAGGTTCATCCCAAGTAGATCTATCAGTAGTAGGAATTTTGTATTCTGATTCAAGAGCAGTCCAAATATCAAAACCTATGCTTTCTAGATGAATTTTCATTTTCAGTTTCCACTGAGCATAATTAGTTCCATTGAAGAAAGGTGGCCGGTTAGTAGTAGCACCCTCAAGTCTATTTTCCATGATGAGAAAATTTTAAAGAGATAAAAATTTAGATATAACAGAAATTTTAAGAACTTTAAAATACAACTACAATCACAGTTCAAAAGCAGAGTTCTTTTAGAAAGTATTTTCAATCCTCTGATACCAAGTGTTGGTCGGAGTGGTTTACTCAAGAGGGGGGGGGGGGGGTGAATTGAGTACCAATTAAAATTTCTGTATTTAAAAACAGTTTCTTAAAGACCCCCAAATAAAATAATAAATTAAACTGTAGTGAATTTATATTAAAGTAGAGGTTCTGTCAGATTCTCAAGGGATTGATTAATTCCCAGTTAATCAACACAGGAATGTGTGATTATCTTTTGAAACTAACTTACTAATCTACACTTAACATAAACACTTGCTAATTTAATTATCAAAGTAACTTTAAAAACAGTATTGGTTTTAAAGTGATTAGCAGCGGAATAAAACTTTGAAAGAGATGGCACAACAATGTAACCAAGAGGTTCAGTCTCAAGCCGAGACTTAGTCCTCTCAAAAGTTTATATAAAAATGATCCACACCCTGGATCGGGGTTCAACAGTTTACAACTGTCCAGGTCCAAGACCTCTACCACTGTTCTTCGTGGGAAACAGTACAACAACAACCAGCTGTCCAGGTCACACACGACCTCTACCACTATTATTCGTGGGAAAGAAAGAATGAAAGAGTTTGGTAAGGATTTACAAATCCTTCAGTTTGAGTACAGGAGATAGTGTATGTGTTAGATACAGCAGATAACACACACTGCTCGAAATGAATGATAATAAATCACAGAACAAGAGATGTAGAGTTTAGAAGTGGTTCTGGTGATTTCAGTGTAGCTCTGGACTCCTTTGGATTCGACTAGAAGTGAGTCTGAGTCCTCTTCTCATTTCTGGTTGAGAAACAGAGTGTCGTATGCTCCAGGTTCACAGACAGTAAAAATGTAGTAGTTGAAGTTCTTCAGTGTTCTTCTTGTATGCACAGAACACTTCTCGAGTATGCTTGATTGTCTATGAGCTTCTCTGTGTTCTTCTCGTTCTTGTGTTTTTGGTATATTCCATCCACCACACTTTTCTAGTTCGCTTCTTGTTGTTGTTTTTTTTATGTATCTTGGGAAACGTAGTCTTCTCGTATTTATCTCCCAACAGGGGACAGAAAAGATTTCTTTTCAGCAGGTACGAGGTACGGGTTCCTGACATCCGACAACCTTTATCAGATATTTGACAAATCATTAAAATGTACATGATATGACCGTTAGATAGATTAAATAAAGATAAATAAAGAAATTCAAACAGTGAGTTGAGTGATCGGTAGGTAATCAGCATCGGTAGCTTGAACATCGGTAGCTCAATGTCATTAGTTGCTTTGACTCTATCGGTGGATCTATGCGTCGGTTGGTACATGCTTGTATCGGTGACTTTGTTTATCGGTAGCTCCATGCATCGGTAGCTGTGAGTCTGTCAGTAGCTTCGTCCATCGGTGACTCTTATTCCATCGGTAGCTATTTATACTTACACCGGTAGCTCTATGTTTGTATCGGTAGCTGTCTGTAAGTCAGTAGCTTACATTTATAAGCACATCGGTAGCTCTGTGTTAAGTATATCGGTAGCTCTGTGTTAAGTCTATCGGTAGCTCTGTGTTAAGTCTATCGGTGACTCTGTCTGTCGGTAGACTAAGTCTATCGGTAGACTGGGTACCGATAGCTCTTTATCAGTAGCTATAGGCAGATTACTTATCTGTTTTATGCAGAACACATCCGATTGGGTTAGAATCAATTTATAACCTGTATGAACATGGATAAAAGAGGATTAACATATTCCAAAGACTATTTTAAAAATTATTATTGGTTTGATCACAGATTGGAAAGAATTAAAGTATAGATCAATGATACTTAACAATATCATAGAGAATGAAAGCATAATTGGGATTTTCAACACATATGAATACATGATTGAGATTATCAAAACAGGTGAGGTCAACACTTTGGATCATTTCCCATAAAGAAATGAGTAACATCACTGAATCTCATCTTAGATGGAATATAGTTTTGAAAAATATTTTAAAAAAAAATTTGTTGTAGAAATTTACCTTTATTAATTGAAAAAGTCTTTATAAAACATAAAACCTTTAGAAAAAAATTTTCTTTGAGAATAATTTTAAATCTTAGAAAGAAAAATTAAAATCATTATGAAAAAATTTTTCCTTGAAAACTTATAAAATAAGCTTGAAAACATTTTGAAAACCATTTTCCATGAAAACATATAAAATAATCTTGAAAATAATTTTGAAAACTATTTTCCTTAAAAACATATAAAATAATCTTGAAAACATTTTGAAAACGATTTTCCTTAAAAAATATAAAACAATCTTGAAAATATTATTAAAACCCCTTTTCTTTGAAAACTTATAAAAGATTCTTGAAAATATTTTGAAATAAATTTTCCTTGAAATATTATAAATTAATCTTGAAAACATTTTGAAAACCGCTCTTTTTGGGAAAAATGTTTTTTAAATAACACAGATTTCCGACCAAAATTAGAAAAAGTAGGATTTTCATAGAGACATTTCTTTAACTATATAAGTTACAATGAGTGGAAGAAATGGTACCATTACTTAGATATAAGATTAACATCTATAGAGTATGAAAATTCATGAGAGTTCTTGAGAGATGGATCACAGTATTTTATTAATGGAAGAATAATCATAAATATTTCGATAAACAATGAGATTGAAGATATGAACTATTACTACATTGGTAAAATTAAATAATAATATTATAGAAATAATAACAATACATGAAACTTAGACTATAATTAAAATATTTATATTCGTTATATAACATGAAAAATTTCAGTATATACAACTCATAGAAAAATATATCTGGAAAACATGACATGTGTCTCAAAGAAAGAAAACTGAGAAAAAATTAATTTTTCAATTTGGTAGCTTTTTAAACATAATCTCCATGAATTGAAGATCCCAAAATTGATATGTAAATACGTAAAAATTTAATTATAAGGATCACATAATACATACATGGGTAGTATACATACCACATATAAGAAATACGTGTTGAACATGGCTAGTGTCTCACAAAAAATAAAAGTTAGATGAGAAAACCCTTACTACTTGAGTAACTTCAGAATCATGATTACCATGAAACAATAACATCAATTTATGTCTTTTAATATCATTAAATAAAGAAAATTAATGATATAACATGTCATAGGGAAGTATATATACACCACACAAAATAAGAGAGTGGTTAATATAGTATGTATCTAATGAAAACAAAAAGTGAGATGAAAATTACCTTACCTTAAGTCATGAAATTCATTGTACACATTCAAAACACCTATATATTATGTATAAGTTTACTATACATATAAAAAATAACCACATTTTTATATATAATATTATATATTGATTGATTTATTAATTTATTTTACCCATTTATTAAAAATTCATATTAAAGTAATGTTTCGGGTAATAACCACTTTGTTTATCATATGTTTTTTGACTTATTATTATTATTCCTAATAATTAGATAATTTTGTACTTAAATAATAAAAAAAATTATTTATATATAACATGTATTTATTATATAAATATTTATACTAATCTATAAAAGATATAAATATTAAACTAAATACACCATTTATAGAGATGGTAGGCCATACGTATACATGAAAACCACAATCATTTTATTGTAATATTGAAAGAAATAAAGTAAATAAAATATATGTGTATATATATAAAATATTTTTATAGTATCATTATAATTATATATATATCATATATTTTTTCTAAAAACATCCTTAATACATTCCACGTAAAGTGTAAACGGATCACATCTCTTCGAGGAGGTGGTAGTCTACACATCCACAAATGATGTTATCGTATTTAAAAAAGATAGAATGTATAAAGGTATTTGTAATAAATGAACTAAATAAGAATAAATAAACAATAAAAATAATATATCCGATATAAATAACACTTTCATTATAATGACCAACCATGAAAAGTGTCAAAAGAAAAATGAACCACATTGTTTCATGAGGTGGTAGTTCTATAAAAGAACCGTAAGTTCATCACCCATTAAGTTAAAGTGTGTGTATGTGTAGGTTGAACCCATAATATATAATATTTCATGAAATTTAGGACAATTTTTTATTACATTATCATGTAATAAGAATAATTGACTTGGGGGGAAAGAAAATAAATGAAAGGAGCTTGAGAAAGGACGTTACCTATTCTTTGGGTAACTCCTTTTGGTTTGTACCAAAGGTGTTCCATGGTTGGATTTATTACCAAAGGGAGGATTAAATTAAGAAGTTAGGAAATATGGGAGATTATTTTAGCAGTGTTGGGGTAGAACAAAGGTCTTGAGAGGTGTGAGGAATTGGGAAGGTTATTTTCCTTTTTATAGCAATGGAGGAGTGGAATTCTTGTAATTTTTTTAAAAGAGAATTTCACCCACGTTTTTCCCCGGGATAGTGGCCCCGATAATGTAAAATATTATAGAAAATGATGAATAACATCTAAATATTTACATAAATTTTATTTTGTACAATTTTCTAGGTCATTTTAGGTCTTATGTTTAAGTTTTAGTCCTTTGTTAAGCTAATTTTCTCTTAATTTTTGTAATTAATTTTAATCAGTTTCCCTAATCTTTTAGGTAAAAAAAATGTTGAACTTAAGATAAATTATAAATTATGATTATTACAAATATTTAATCCATTTTTTAAAATTCCAAACACATAAGTGAAAAAATTAATTTAAAATTAATCCCATAGATGGGATAACATTGCGGGTTTTTAAAGTGTAAATGTTTAAAAATTTGGTACGCTTTTTATCTAATTTCAATGTGAAATTAATTCCACTGAACTAAATTGGATTATTTGATTTATATTTGATCTAATTATATTTTAAATCAAAATTAAAATATAATTTAACTATATAAATAAATAAAATGAAAAAGTAGTTTTGAATTAAAATTCAGTATTTTTCAGTATTCATCTAGAAATGATGTTTCTCATAAAAATCTCAAAATTTCACGCTAATGTTATATTGAAATTATAATTTTAAAAATAAATTTAATTTTATCAAATTAAATTTCTTAAAGTGCCTAAAAATAATTTTATTTTATTTTTCATAGAAGGACATAAAAATTAGTTCATTTTAGAAAGTAGTATTGTTAAACATATAAATACTTTAGCTATATTACAAGTTTTATTATCAATATGTTTTATTTTACTAAAACCTTCATAAATTATAGTTAAAAATTAGTTTTTTCAATAAATATTACTATGTTTCATGACTTGGTTATAACTATCCTATTTAAATAATTATACGAACAAAATTATGTTTTGTAGAAACTCGGTATTGCGTGTTACATGATCCAAGTTGGTGTTGTGTGTAGAAAGAACTAATCTAAGTCTTTAGTATAGTGTAAAAAAACAAAATGTAATATTTTCATATAAAAATACAAAATTAAATGTTTTTTGAAATGAAAAATATCACGAACACTAAATTAATTCGAGAAAATTCACAAAAACTCAAGGTACTACATTCTACCCCCCTTAAAATTAATTTCTCCCTCAAAATTATTCTGGGTTATCAATAGTTTAATACTTGAAATTTACTTTCATAGAAACCCAAAATATAAAAATAAACACTAAAAAGTCTTTTAAAATGGAAATTTGGGAACCATAATTGTTACTTAAAGTAACTCATAGCTTGGTTTCCATGTTTGAGAACATAGGTGGGAAGTGAAAGCAAAGACTTCAAGGAAAAACATAATGTCACACCCATGACTTATTTTAAAGGTAAATTTAATTTAATTTCCATTCATACTTTGTTTTGGGGGGGTTCCCAATCTTTTATGGAGGAATGAGAGAGTTTTCATTAATTGGGCCAAACCGAGAGCCCAATTCCAGATTTAAAAACCAATTTTGTTTCTTTTATAACTTTTTCATTTTTTTAATATTTTTCTCCCATTCAACTTCCCAAATGACCTCCCCTGACCTATTAACACCACCATTTCAATTTAGAGCTTTTATAAATCCATAACCAGGGTTTATTTTGGTTTTTATTTAAGGGGTTGGGCCAGCCCGAAAGCCCAATTCTTGTTTTAAAAATAAATGTTGATTATGTTATAACATATTCAATTGTTGGGATTTTTCGGTGATTCTAAGTGGAGCCCAACCCCAATGAACGCAGCCGCGCGACCATTCCCTCTACCACCTCTTTCAAGCTCTGGTAAATCGCTATTTGATGCCGAACTTCAGAGGGTTCCTCAAATCGCCCAGATTTGAAGAGGTAAAGTCTTTCTTTCATAACTCTCTCAATTCTCAATATTTTTCCTCCATTCCAATTTCTAAATGACCTAATACATATTGTGCGTACGAAACCTAAATTTTGGATCTTTTAAATATCATCTACTGGTGTTTTGGAGTGATTACTTCAAGATACTTCAAGTAAATGAGCCCTTTCCTTTCCTCTTTCAAATTACTTTGGGTTTAACTCATTGTTCTTTTGGTATCTTTGGTTATAATTGATTTTAATAATATCCAGAAACTAGGTTTTCGAACCTAGGGTTTAACTTTGGGCTTTCTTGGCCAATTTATGTGGTTTTAGGTTTGATCTAGTTGTCTCTTGGTGCGGCGGCGGTGCGATTTGATTTTCGCACGGAGATTCAAGGGTTTCCTTGGTTTTGGTAGGTGATTCCATTATGTGTGAAATTTTTGTGAATTAGCTTGCTGTGTTCATGGTACCTTAATGTTTATTTCACTTGAATGTTTCTTTAAAAATTGGTTTTAGTTGCTTTTATAATGAAAATTAATTTTAAGTTCAATTTTTGGTGAGATTGGGGGATTTTCATTCAAATATTTTATTGGTTCATTTTGGGCTGACCTATAAGTAATTAGATGATTTTAATGAACTGTAATAGGACTGAAAATACTGTTTTGATGATTTTCCCATGTGTTTGATGCTGTGAAAGTTGGTTTTAATGGTGTTTGTGAAACACATGAATTTCTAAGAGCCGTGTTGTGTAAAAATAGAGGTTTTACAATGATGTCACTTCTTGAACCATATGAGGCCTCCCAAAAAAAATGATTTGTTGTTTTAATTTAAATGTATTGGGATTACATTTATGTTTTTGTAATTCAAAAATGTGCATATAGTGTGCAATTGGTGTTCTCAAGGTGTTCTTTTTGTGCAAGACACTACGTGATTTTGAAGAATTGTTTTATTACAAATCAAAGTGTTTTATTGTGTGTTTTAAGTTGTATAAAAATGTGATAGATATTGTATTGATTGTGTGTGACCAGTAGTGGTATTTTATTTGAAAATGGATTTATGTTGCATGCTGAAATTGTTTGAGCACAAAAGGGGAAGCCCGGGTACTTAGGTGGGCGGATTTGTACTAGTACGGCTAGTGGACCGGATGAGTGTTGTCCCTGTTTCACTTAGCATTTGGATAACGACAACTCTAACTAAACTATGAGGATGATGATTGTAAACCACTATGTTGTGGGTATGATCCCTACCAGTGGCTCGTGCACGAGAGTGTATTTTACTATGGTAGATTTACACCGAGGTACGAGGTACATAGGGCCCGAGACAACCTAGTGCCTAGGGGTGTTCCTGGTTTGTTGCTCACTGGATTTTTAGTATTTACCCATGTATTTGGGTGTTTTTTTCAGTACTTTACAGTATCTATCATTTCCATTTAGATATGTTAACATTCTGGAAATTCTAGTTTGAAAACTTTTCTTTTAAATGAAAGTTGCATTTCTTGGAATTTCATCATCGTTTTTCTTTACGAATTAAAAATGTTTTCTTCTTCACCTTATATTGAATGAACTTTGGAATCATTGGGTGGTATCCTATTGGGCTTAGTCTCACACCCTACTTACACCCCTTGGGTGTAAGTAGACTTTGTTATGCTTGACTCAGGTAAAGGGAAGGATATGGGCGATGGCAGTTCAGGGTGTTAGTCCTCATCGTTGGGGTGGAGTTGCGGAGAAGGTTTGTGGGTGATGAACCCCTTGTCGTGTGGAGTCCATGGGGATTTCATTATGTTGTCATTATTTGTTTTTAGACCACTTTTAGTGTCTTTAAACATATGTATTCAGTTCTGGTTTTTGTGTAAACATCGTTTGGTTTAAATTTTTCAGATTCATTTTATTGATTGTTTTTAATGTTTTATGCCTTCATATTCGGGTAAATCGTTCCCAAAAAAAAAATAAATGATACCCAGGCACTTGTGCCAGCCCATGGGGATAGGGAACGCCCTTCGGGTCATGTCACGGGCTGGGTTTGGTGCCAGTTTTGGTGGCGACTAGATTCGGTTCGTGACAAAATGGTATCAGAGGAGGTTCACTCCTTGGGTCATGTTATTTGGGGAAGAGTCAGGATAGTCTGGAGCTAGGATTGTCGGGACTTGACATTTCAGTCATGGGTAGTGTGCCTGGCCAGCACACCTCAGGACGAGATTCAAGTCCCTAGGGGATTTATGGATTTATCTGATTCATTTTTTTCTTGGTTTAATGATGACTATGGGAAATGAAAAGAGAGTTGTGCGAATAATCTCAGTGAGCTCGCAGGGCCTGGAAAGCCATGTGGAGCCATGGATATTTCCCTAGAATACTCTCTGTGACGGAGAAGTGATTGGAATATGGCTTCCAACCATATGTCCAAGTCACCCACCGAAACTAGTTTCCTCTCACATTGTCTTGTGTCTCTTTGTTTTGGAATCTTGGAAACATGTTTTTTTTAAGCAAAAAAATGACTTCACATTAAGGAGTGTGAATTTTTGTGAAGTTATTTTCTAGTAAAGTGAAAATGGTTTTTTTAAAGTCTATTAATGAAATTTTAGAATTATTTCAAAAGGTTAAATTATGTGTTTATACCTATTTTGAAATTATGAACTATGTTAATTGGGGTTTTGAAAATATGTTTCTAGTGGAATTTTTTTTAAACCGTGGAAAAGTGTTTTGGATTGAATTAAGTGTTCTAGAATTTTTTTGTGGGGGTTGAATATGGATTTTGGGTTTGGTTACTACTGAACAAAAAAAATTATGAACTTTTAGAACCTTGTCTTGAAATGAGAAGAGTTGAGTTCTTAATTAAATGGAGATTTATGAAATGGTGTTTTTCATGAAATTAGAAGTGTTTTGAAATGGGTTGAAATGTTTTGAAACAATTGTGAAAGGCATGAATATGTGCTTTTATTGAATTATTCATTCTTTTCTAAATTGGTTTGTGAGATTAAAAATTTTGTATTGATATTATGGTTCGTGTTTTTGAGAAAGGAAAATTGTGGTTAAAGTTTTTATTTTAAAAAGAGGAAAGGTTTGATTTTTGGTAATTGGTGCTCTCAAGGGTGACCACATGCATAGGTTTATTTGGGAATATGGATGGATATGAGGTGGGTTCCTAGTGTGGCATGTAAACATGCATGTGTGAGGCTCATGAGATACCATTGGTAAATGCGCAACCCACCAAAACTATTTTTTTTAAATAATTATTTTTGAAGGAAAGTGTTGTGTTTTGATAATGTATGGTTGGGAGGTATGGATTATGTGTTTTCAAGATTATTATTGTGGGATGTTTAGAGTTCAATAACCCTCTTGTTTGAACGATGTTTTGGTTTGGTGTTTCATTGATAAGTTGGAATGGAGTGTCGGTCAGTGGTCTCTTTTGAGGAAAAGTTTGGGAGGCCAATGTGGTGGCTCCCATCATGTGTTCGGTTCAGGTTTGTGGTCTTTTGTGACCAAATGACCAGTTTGGTTTTGTCCTTGGGTTTTCCTGTAGGCCAGGGTATGCCCCCATAAAGTGTTAATGTATGATTCATGTTTTTCCTATGGTGATTCACCGTTGGATGATCCTCCAGTTGATCAACATAAGGACTTTGTTCTTGAGGTTTGGAGATTGTGTTTACCCCTCTTCTTTTTCAATTATGCAGACCCCCCTATAGTGGGAGAGTGTTTGTGGGAGGTTGAAATAGACCTTAGTTTCTTATGTTTCCTAAGTTGTCTAAGGTCAATGAAGTTCATAGTTGTCAGTGTAGAATGATGTCTTAAAGGGCCTCTGGGTCTTTAGTCAGTATCATTGAATCAAGAGTTCATGCTAGGCCACCGGTGTGCAAGATCTGGCCAAGAGTGGCTATTATTGACACATGATGGAATCATGTGCTATTTTGGAATTAGTACAAGGTCCCTCTCTTTGTTTCTTCTTTTATACACAACGGTTATGTTCGGTGATGCCTTGCGATGTCATGTGTTCATTTGACTATAAGGGTGAAGATTGTGAAATCTTATGAGAGTCACTATTTTCTTTGTTGGATGTGTGTCTCCCTATAGGAAATTCTAAATCCTATGTTCTAGAGGAATGTGTTTCTATATGTCCTTTCATTCTGCTGTTTAGCATCCGAAGGAAAAAAGGGGTGGTGTGTGTGCATCCTCTAAGTTCTTGTTTTGGTAAAATGATGGGTTGGGGAAAAGAGGGTTTGAAGTGCGTCATGTCTCAATGAGACCATCTGAGATTACAATATAATTGTTTTTGAAACTGGAAGAATATTTTCAGTTTAGGGGTTTCCAAATCCTAACTACGAGGCCGAAGATGCTTCAATCCATTGAGCTCCAGCCATAGGCCCCAGAGAGAAGCTGGTGCGTAGTTAGGGGAAATCCTAGAGTCGTTCAAACTTTTGGTCAATGTCATATCCTCAATATGAAAGATAGGAATAGTTTAAACCTCTGGTGTCGTCGTCTTGTTCCAATTTCTCACATTTGGTGGAAAGAGGTGTGAGTACCTTGTTCCCATGTCGTACCCTGAGTTGTTTTTTACCCTCTGGGGTCCCCTGTGTTTTTGGAGAAAAGTTTAAAATTTTGGTTAGGTAGGTTGAAGTGCATAGTTTGTACATGGTTAGAAGTAACCATGTGCCAACCCAGGGGACTGTGTGATAAGAGACAGTAGCTAATGCATGGTCTCCGAACGTCCATGATCCTTGGACAAGGAAACTATGTGAAGTTTCCTCTTTGGATAGAATGATCCGCACAGTTAACTCGCGGTTTCCCAAACCGTGTGAACCAACTATGCAGCCATGCCAGCTCCTTAAAATTATATTGTTTTTGTTGTTGTTATCACATAATATTTAGTTAATATGGTTGGGTTTTGTTTGGGGTATACCCACAATGGTACTCATTTAAGTTTAATTGGAATAATTCTGATATTAATCTACCCCTAATGCTGGGAATTCCGTCCGAGGCCCCCTGTTAGTGTCTTGATTTTGTCTTAAGGAAAGTTGTGTTCATTATTATGGTGGGGAGACCCATCATGGGTATCGTGTATGTTCTCTTGGAAAAGGAATAATTTTATTTTAACCCTTATGATGTGGAGACCGTTCGTTCCTTCCCCAATTGTTATCCTTATTCTATCTAAGAAAATTGAGTTGTCCCTGGTGGTGGGATGTCCAGATTGGGTCACCCCGTACTAGTGACTCAGTTTTCTCCTTGGTGTATTCTAGGTAGGAGGTAGTATCGTTCAAGTATATCTATCCAAAAATTGGTTACTTGGGTAATTTTGGGGTTGGAGAAAACCCAAGGGTTTTATTTACGTAATGTTGTGGTAGCGTTATTCGAGTTCGTTGTTCGTTTCAAGTGGATTGCTTGAGCGTGGTCTTGTAGTATTTGAGGTGTTTTGTTTTGGGATGTGTTTTTAATTTTTTTCATAATTTTATGTAAGTGGGGCACTTTTTGGTTGGTGAGAGTATTATCTTCCTTCGTTTGATCAACTAGAGATGTTCTTCCTTTTTGAAGCGGGTGAAAACATGGTAAGAAACTCTGTCTTGGTCTATCGTTTGGGCTTTGCTTTTGCATCTGGTGTTGTTGTGGAATTCCGGGGGCGGAATGATTTATGGTGGGGAGAATTGTCACACCCATGACTTATTTTAAAGGTAAATTTCATTTAATTTCCATTCATACTTTGTTTTTTGGGGGTTCCCAATCTTTTATGGAGGAATGAGAGAGTTTTCATTAATTGGGACAAACCGTGAGCCCAATTCCAGATTTAAAAACCAATTTTGTTTCTTTTATAACTTTTTCATTTTTTAATATTTTTCACCCATTAAACTTCCCAAATGACCTCCCCTGACCTATTAACACCACCATTTCAATTTTGAGCTTTTATAAATCCATAACCAGGGTTTATTTTGGTTTTTATCTAAGGGTTTGGGCCAGCCCGAAAGCCCAATTCCTGTTTTAAAAATAAATTTTGATTATGTTATAACATATTCAATTGTTGGGATTTTTCGGTGATTCCAAGTGGAGCCCAACCCCAATGAACCCAGCCGCGCGACCATTCCCTCTCCCACCTCTTTCAAGCTCTGGTAAATCGCGATTTGATGCCGAAATTCAGAGAGTTCCTCAAATCTCCCAGATTTGAAGAGGTAAAGTCTTTCTTTCATAACTCTCTCAATTCTCAATATTTTTCCTCCATTTCAGTTTCTAAATGACCTAATACATATTTTGCGTACTAAACCTAAATTTTGGATCTTTTAAATTTCATCTACTTGTGTTTTGGAGTGATTACTTCAAGATACTTCAAGTAAATGAGCCCTTTCCTTTCCTCTTTCAAATTACTTTGGGTTTAACTCATTGTTATTTGGGTATCTTTGGTTATAATTGAGTTTAATAATGTCCAGAAACTAGGTTTTCGAACCTAGGATTTAACTTTGGGCTTTCTTGGCCAATTTATGTGGTTTTAGGTTTGATCTAGTTGTCTCTTGGTGCGGCGGCGGTGCGATTTGATTTTCGCACGGAGATTCAAGGGTTTCCTTGGTTTTGGTAGGTGATTCAATTGTGTGTGCAATTTTTGTGAATTGTCTTGCTGTGTTCATGGTACCTTAATGTTTATTTCACTTGAATGTTTCTGTAAAAATTGGTTTTAGTTGCTTTTATAATGCAAATGAATTTTAAGTTCCATTTTTGGTGAGATTGGGGGCTTTTCATTCAAATATTTTATTGGTTCATTTTGGGCTGACCTATAAGTAATTAGTTGATTTTAATGAACTTTAATAGGACTGAAAATACTGTTTTGATGATTTTACCATGTGTTTGATGCTGTGAAAGTTGGTTTTAATGGTGTTTGTGAAACACATGAATTTCTAAGAGCCGTGTTGTGTAAAAATGGAGGTTTTACAATGATGTAACTTCTTGAACCAAATGAGGCCTCCCAAAAAAAATGATTTGTTGTTTTAATTTAAATGTATTGGGATTCCATTTAGGTTTTGGTAATTCAAAAATGTGCACATAGTGTGCAATTGGTGTTCTCAAGGTGTTTTTTTGTGCAAGACACTACGTGATTTTGAAGAATTGTTTTATTACAAATCAAAGTGTTTTATTGTGTGTTTTAAGTGGTATAAAAATGTGATAGATACTGTATTGATTGTGTGTGACCAGTAGTGGTATTTTATTTTAAAATGGATTTATGTTACATGCTGAAATTGTTTGAGTACAAAAGGGGAAGCCCGGGTACTTAGGTGGGCAGATTTGTACTAGTACGGCTAGTGGACCAGATGGGTGTTGTCCCTGTTTCACTTAGCATTTGGATAAAGACAACTCTAACTAAACTATGTGGATGATGATTGTAAACCAATATGTTGTGGGTATGATCCCTACTAGTGGCTCGTGCACGAGAGTGGATTTTACTATGGTAGCTTTACACCGAGGTACGAGGTACATAGGGTCCGAGACAACCTAGTGCCTAGGGGTGTTCCTAGTTTGTTGCTCACTGGATTTTTAGTATTTACCCATGTATTTGGGTGTTTTTTTCAATATTTTACAGTATCTATCATTTCCATTTAGATATGTTAACATTCTAGAAATTCTAGTTTGAAAACTTTTCTTTTAAATGAAAGTTGCATTTCTTGGAATTTCATCATCATTTTTCTTTACGAATTAAAAATGTTTGCTTCTTCACCTTATATTGAATGCAATTTGGAATCATTGGGTGGTATCCTATTGGGCTTAGGCTAACACCCTACTTACACCCCTTGGGTATAAGTAGACTTTGTTATGCTTGACTCAGGTAAAGGGAAGGATATGGGCGATGACAGTTCAGGGTGTTAGTCGTCATCGTTGGGGCGGAGTTGCGGAGAAGGTTTGTGGGTGATGACCCCCTTGTCGTGTGGAGTCCATGGGGATTTAATTATGTTGTCATTATTTTTTTAGACCACTTTTAGTGTCTTTAAACATATGTATTCAGTTCTGGTTTTTGTGTAAACATCGTTTGGTTTACATTTTTCAGATTCAGTTTATTGATTGTTTTTAATGTTTTATGCCTTCATATTCGGGTAAATCATTCCCAAACAAAAATAAATGATACCCGGGCACTTGTGCCAGCCCGTGGGGATAGGAAACGCCCTTCGGGTCATGTCACGGGCTGGTTTTGGTGCCAGTTTTGGTGGAGACCAGATTCGGTTCGTGACACATAAATATTCATAAGGAGTGATTGAGTTCATTAATAAAAAATAAGTGAATGATAAATAAAAAGTTTAGGGCCTCAAAGTCCTAAATCAATGATGATTTAAAATTATATTGGTTCAACAAAAATTAAGGTATTAAGACAACATTATTTTGTTCCTTTTCCTAACGTTGAGTAATTATTTTATTGAACTAGAATATAAGAAAAAATACCGACATGATATATTTCTATATACACAATTTCATTATTTGGGTTTTCATCCATAAATTACTAATTCATCCATTATTTCAAGACATGGAATCCTAAGACTAAATTTGATTTCTAAAGCACTAAAATACGCTTTTAACGGATCTTAAGGCCCATAAAATAATAACAAGTACAACTATTTGTATCTTAATATTATTCTAAATAAATATGGATAATATATAAATATATAAAACTAAAAAGTAACAATACTAGTTGATGGTTAATATTTATTCATATAATTGTTTAAATAAAAAAATTACACATTAACCAGGCCATCGTGTAGGCTAATGGTAGGACTGAAACCCTTATCGTCCTTCAGTCATGAGTTTACAAAATATGGCCTTACCAAACATGATGGGTTGTCACCTAACATAAAGGATTTCCTTTTCTAAAACCACATTAATATAATTCACAAAATAAATATTAAGTAAATCCTTTAAACAAGGTTAATCATTAAGTTGAATTTTAACTAAGGTTTTCAATACAACCTCAATACCTAAATTCTTCATTAAAATTTTAACTTAAACATTCCAAAAATGTTTAACCTTATAACCGTTAGAAAATATGAAAATCCAAAACATTAGAAATGATTTCATAAAATCAGATTAAAACTGATCCCCCATATATTAAAATCTAGATATTGGTTTTCCCTTTCAAAACATTTGAATACCGTCATCATATATTCTCTTGAAACATGGAAATAACCTGAATTACCATGAATAATTTTAGAAAACATGCATGATTCCTTATTCCAAAGATGATTGGACATATTACTTGAATCTAAGAAGTTTTAAACTATATACATAATTAAATATACTACTTTTTCAGAAAATACTTAATTAGTTCTGAGGTAATCAGTACCATCCAACATATCAATATCCAAACATCATTATCTCAACATCATGAATAAATTAATGGTTACCTTACCTCAATCCAAATATCCCCTTTCCATGAAATCACGTTTCTACCTGACCATTTTAATTCAATATATCTTTTAAAATCATTAATGAAAAATATATTTTGAAAATAATTATATATTTCATGATTAATATAACATAATCTTTGAATTCAAAAACATATACAATTCAATTATCCAACATTATTCTTAAACCATTACTTAGGCTTCACCATCTTATCCCTTAAAAACCTATTTTGAGAATATAAAATAAGAATCAGGTCTTATGGTTTCTCAAGAACAATCTAATCATGATTTTATGCTTAATGTAAGAAATACTAAAAGAATATATCATACCTTTCACATTCCTTTTTTGGTCTTTTTAACCTCATAATTATAAGTAATACTCTAGACACCTTAAATATTTTATTTATGATATTTCCAATTTGGAAATCGATTTTCATAATTCCATTACTTTCCCCATTTAAAACAGTCAATTTTAACCATGTTTCTTCTAGTTTTTACCACTAAATAAAACTAGATAGAACAGGGTGAGAAACAGATATCATAGAAGAAAAACACATAATTATGAAAAATTACATATAGGATGTATAAACCATGAAATATAATTTTTAATCAATGACACCTTAGGTTTATCCTTGGATATTCAAAATTAACCTTTTATTCAAATCCTTCATAATGGTTTTTAAATATTTGTTTAATTTTCAAAGAATATCCCCCGGGAGTGTCAAACTAGGTGTCCAATAAGGATCATTATCATGTACCAGGTTACACCGAGTCAGACATGACACACCTAGTGGATGTTTTTACACCAAATTTATCTATCATAGAGCCATATTCGCTTATATTATCAAGATAGATATTGAATTATAGGAAACCACTCACCCTTTTCTTTACCAAAGTTCCAAGACATTTTCCTATAATTTTTTATCATAAAAAATATCCTTAGAGACATCCCAAAGACATCCTTAGAAATATTACTAGGCATCTAACAAAAGTTTTCTCATCCTAATTTCTAAATTTTGACTAATCCTTGAATCTGATACCAACTATACTAACCCAATCATAATGTATATAAATATTACACCATTTTATGTAGAATACATAATACATTACACCAACAGATTTCCAAAGACCATATTAGTTTAATTCCTTTGGAAACATATAACTAAAAACTTCTAATTGAGTGAAATATATTCAATGTTTCCCAAAATGATATTCCCCCTTATTAATTATACTTAAAAAACATTCTTCAAAACCTAGGGAAGGGAATCATAAGAAAGGGATGATCTCAAATTCTCAATAAGGGTAAATAAATGAAATACATAAGCATATCATGAATATAAGGGTATGAGAACATGATCATGATCATTAGAAGATCATACCATACATATCAAATATCATAAAAATGAATCACGGAATAAATATTTGTATTTTATAAAACATAGATCATAGGGGAATAAGGATCATAATACATGAAATCATAACATAGGAATATAACATGGAATTGTTGAATACACATAAGAATATAAAAATTCTATCTCAAGGTTTCCAAATAATAACTTTATAAAATGTTAATATTGGGATAATCACCCATGTACCTACTTTGGGATAGGGATGACATCCCATGTACCCTAGTATTTTGGGATTGGGATTCCCTCCAATGTACCCTCTTGTTTTGGGCATGGGATTCCCTCATGTGTACCCACTTGCTTCATTTTGAGGATTTTATCCCATTTACCCTCTTGTTTTGGGATTGGGATTGCCTCCTCTGTACCATTTGAGATCATAAAACATATATAATTACCCAATGAATTGTAGGGAGATATTGGTCCCACCCATATCATAATAAAACTATATATACATGTACCACAAGATAATAAAACTTTCACCATATGATGACCCAGAAAAAGATATCAGTTTCATAAACATCATCTCATAACCCATGAAATGAAATGGGTATCACAAAAATTTAATCATATCATAACCTATGGAAAATATACAGGTTTCATAATAATTTCATCTTAGAATAATCTGTGAAAGGAAACAAGTTTCATAAGAATTTATCATGGTATAACCCACTAAAGATAAAAGGGTTTCACAAGAATATAACCCAATAAAGAGGAACATGTTTTATAAACATATGGACCATGAAATAGAAATAGGTTTTCATAAACATCATTCCACTAAAACATAATTCATTAAGATATTGAATATGAATCGAACCTTTGGATCATTTACCGGAAGGGCATGAGTAACATCCACATATGTCATATTGGATGGAAAATAATTTCAAAATATCATTTTAAAATAAATTCTCCTAGAAATTATCTTTTATTCTTTTTAAGAAAGGATTTTTAAAACATGAAACCTTTATAAAACCATTTTATTTTAAAACCCATTGGTAACTTAGAATGAATGATTGAAATAATTTTGAAAAATGTTTACCTAGAAAACTTATAAAAGAAGCACAAATACATTTTGAAAACCATATTCCTTGAAAAAATATAAATAATCTTGAAAGTTTTTCTGAAAACCATTTTAATTGAAAACTTATAAAATAATATTGAATCAATTTTGAAAACCATTTTATATGAAAAATTATAAAATAAGCATAATTTTTTTGTAAACAATTTTCCTTGAAAAATTATAAAAGAAGATAGATTTTATTTCAAATCTATTCTCCTTGAAA
Organism: Viscum album; assembly: GCA_963277665.1. NCBI lineage: Eukaryota > Viridiplantae > Streptophyta > Magnoliopsida > Santalales > Viscaceae > Viscum > Viscum album. The sequence continues at coordinate 1,897,622,853 of OY728135.1, read as the reverse complement.
GCTTATAAAATAATATTGTAAAAATTTTGAAAACCAATTTTCTTAGAAAACTCGGTTTGTAAATAACATATATTTCCATCCAAAAGGATAAATAAGGTAGGATTTTCATAAAAACATTTTCTTAATTATCATAAAATATAATGAGTGGAAAAATGTTACCATTAATTAGATATAACACGATTTTGTAGAGGTTAGGAACATTCATGAGATTACTTGAGATATGTATCATAATATTTCATCAATGAATCATAATCATAAACATTCATGACAAACTATGAGATTGAAACTATAAATCAGTACCACATTGGTAATATTAAATCATAACACGATGGTAAGAATAACATGACATGAAAAATTAACTATAATGAAAATAAGTATATTCATGATATAAAATATCAAAATTCATTATATAAAACTCATTAAAAAATATATGTGCATAATATGACATGTGTCTTAAAGAAGGAAAATTGAGAGAAAATTAATTTACCAATTTGGAAACTTTTGAAACCTAAACCCCATAAAATAAAGATCATAAAATGGATATATAAATACCAAAAAATTCATGTAAAAGAATAATAGAATAAATCCATGAGAATTATATATACCACATATAACAAATATGAGGCAAACATGGCTTGTGTCACATGAAAAATAAAAGTGAGATGAGAATAACCTTACTAATTTAGTAACATCAGAATCGTGATACCCCTGAAAGAATATCCTCAATTTAAAGATTTAAATATCATTAAATAAATTAAATTAATGATATAACATCTCATAGGCCATTATATATACACCACATAGTAGAAGTGAGTGGTGAATACGACATGTATCTCCTGGAAATAAAATGTGAGATGAAAATTTCTTTACCTTAAGTCTGGAAAATCATTGTACATATTCAAACCTCCAGTATAAAAAATATGTGTTTATTATAAATCCACCATAGAACCATATTATTTTCAATAATACCCTATATTATTCATGTATGACTTTATTTTACCTATTTATTAATAATTCCTTGTTAATATAATATTTAGGGTAATAACCGCTTTGTTTATCGTATATGTTTTGACTTTTTATTCTTTATCATCCTTATTAGATCATGATTTGCTTACATATAGAATGAATAAAATTATGTATATATAAAATATATTTAATATATCAAAATTTATAGTAATATATAAAATATTGTAATATTAAACAAAATAGACCATTTATGGAGACAATAGGTCGTACATGCACATGAATGCAACTTATTTTTTATTATCATATTGAAAGAAATAATGTAAATGACATATATTTATATATGTATAAAATATAATTAAATTAGTATTATCTTGTTATATATATTATATATGTGCACCAAAACCATCCATAATATATTATATGTAAAGTAAGAATAAATCACGTTGCTTTGGGGAGGCGGTAGTCCACATGTCTGTAAACGATGTTATCGTATTTACACAAAATAGAAAGTATAAAGGTATGTGTAATAAACTAATTATATAGGAATAAATAAATAATAAATATAATATATATTATATATAAAAATCACATCCATCATAATTCCCAACCATGAAAGGTGGTAAATGAAAAAATAACAATGTCGTTTCATGAGGTGGTAGTTCGCCGTACACAAGAATGATAAGTTCGTTACCCATTATATGGAAGTGTGTATAAGTGTTGTTGAAAACCTTAATAAAAAATAAATATATTTATGATAATGGTGTTAATATATTAAAATTAAATAAGAATAATTGAGGTGGTGTAGAAAGAAAATAAAGGAAGGATCTTGAGGAAGGATATTACCTCTTCTTTGGGTAAATCCTTTTGATTTGTACCAAAGAGATTCCTTGGATGGATTATTGAAAAAAGGGAGGATTCAAGGAAGAATTTAAGGAAGTTGGGAGATTATTTGAGAATATTTTTTGTGAGAAAAAAGGCTTTATATGTCTGAGGAAGTTGGAAGGGTGTGTGACTTTTTATAGTGGAGGAGGAGTGGAATTCTTGTCGATTTTTGAAAATAGAATTTCAACCATGTTTTTACGAAGGAATGTGGCTCCAATAATAGAACAAAATTAGATTCAGTGGAGTATAGGGTATAAATATGACCATAAAATAGCATTTTAAAACTTTCTAGGTCATTTTGGATCATAAGTTTATGGTTTAGTCATTTGTTAAGCTAATATTTATCTCAATCATTGTAATTAATTTTATTCACTTTCACTAATATTTTCAGTTAGAAAATATGTTGGACTTATTAGATATTATAAATTATGGTTATTAAAAATATTTAATCCATTTTAAAAAATTAGAAACATAGAATTGGCTGAAATTAATTTAAAATTAATCTTGTAGAGGGGACGACACTGTATAGGTTTAAAGTAAAAAGGTCTAAAATTTTGCAACGTTTTTATATCCAATTTCAATGTGAAATTAGTAAAAATTACTTAAATTTGATTATTTTATCTATATCTGATCTATATATAATTTAAAAACAAATTAAAATATAATTCAACTATATAAATAAATTATATGAAAAATCTGTTTTGAATTAAAATTTATTATTTTTCACTATTCACCAAAAATGAAGTTTCTTAGAAAAATATTACAAATTCACCCTAGGATTATTTTGAAATTATGAATTCAAAAATGAAGTTTATTTAATTTAATTAAATTTCTTAAAGTGTATAAAATTTATTTTATTGTTTTGTATAGAAGGACAAAAAAATAAATTCATTTGAGAAAATAATATTCATAAACATATATAGACTTTACCAATATTAGATATTTTATTATCAATATATTTTATTTGAATAATCCATTATAAATAATATTTTAAATAATTTATTTATATTAATATTACTATGTTTAATGACTAGGTTATAACTATCAAATTTAAATAATTATAATAATAAAATAATGTTTCGAAGAAACTCAATATTGCATGTAACACAAGCCAAGTTAGTTTTGTGTGTAGCATAAGATAATACAAATATTGAGTGTAGTGTATAGAAAAAAATATTAGTAATTTAATATAAATAAAACTATATTTAGTAATCCATGAAATGTAAAATATCAAAAAGATTAAATTAATTTGAAATTTGTTAAATAAAAACTCTTTGGGTTACATTAGATTCGAGAACATGTGTTGGGATAGAGATGGCATTTGATTGGTTAAATATTGGAAAAATAAAATTAATATTTGGATATCATGAAAAAAATATAGCATAGAGAATTTTTTTATCAAATAAATAGAAGAAAATGAAAGATATTTTTTTTTCAAAACACTTTCATGGTTTATAATATCTATCACTAATCACATAACATTGAAGAGGGATGTGCTGAACGTTTATAGGTAGTGTAGTGAAGCAGTGGGTAGGGATTTTTGGGGGTGAGAATCCAACATCCATTTAATTCTAACACCCCCTTGTGATGAAAACCCATTATAATGTTATATGTGTTTTGATTCTTACTCATAAAAACCATTTTATTAAATATATTGTTTTATAATAAGTAAAATATTGAAAATAGTACATCCTTGTAGACTCCCATAAAAGTTACATTATTCAACTAATATAAAAATTATACAATCTACCCATACATAGATCATATATAATCATTCTAAATATAATATTATGGTCTGCACTTCCTTCATGAAAAAATCAATAACATTGTCACTTGATTGAGCATATTTCATGTTTATATCTCATTTATTAATTAACTCACGCCTAAAGGAGAAAAATCATGGTGGTATGTGTTTCCTCCAATAATTTTTCATGAAGCCTTCATTTAATTGTTCTATTCATGAAATATTATCTCGGAATAATTTAATCAGAAAACAATCTATAAGAAATTCACTTGTTTCTTGAATGTGTTCTATCATATACCGCAATTAAACACATTCTCGATAAACCTCATGCAATGCTATTACTACATCATTATTTCATGTTGTTTCAATGAGAATAATATTTTATTATTTCCAAGATATTAAAATACCTTTGACTATGAAATCATCGCTATTTTATGATTATGTATTATGCAGATTTAATAAATAACCCACATATTCAAAAGTGAGTATATATTTTTCTAATTATTGATAATTGAATAATCTCAAATCAATAGTGCCATAAAGTTAAAGAAAAATATAATTATTTCTATTATATTTTCTTCATTTAGGTATTGAACTTGATTTTTCATGTAAATTAGTGGGAAAATATATACCAAGATGAGTAAAATTTGAAATATACATAATTTCTATGATGGCATCATTGTATGATACTTCTGGATCAACCAACTCTTTACTTTCTTCAGAAGTTTATAATTTATCCTTCTAAATATTTAAAGTCAAAAAAACCATTGGAGTACTTAAAAGATTTTATTTATCAATAGTAAATCATTTTAAGACTAGTTTAGAGTAATTTGACTGATTAAAAAATATTCCACTTGTAATACACACAATTTTTAAACTAAGAAAATACTTGGGGTCTCCTAGGTCATTCATTTAAAATTTATCTTTTAAATTTCTCACTGATTTATTTATATCTTATGGTGTTTGGATGATATTTAATTCATCGATATAAAAAATGAGTTCATATCTTGATGTTGTTTTTTAATAAAAAAACATGTTCATATGAGATCATTTATATAACCTCAATTTAAAAAATATTTTCATAAGAGATTATACCACATAAACCCATATTATTTTAATCCATATGAGGATTTTTTGCGATTTAATTGAATATAGGTACTTAGGATTTGATTTCAATGATTTAGGAATTTTACATCCTTCATATATTCTCATATATAAAATAATATCAAGTGAACCAGATATATATATATATATATATATATTATACCAACATCCATAAGATACATATTAGACTCTTAGATACTCTAATATTTATTTGATAGAAAAAATTAATTGAATCCTTAATACGAGAATATGATTCTTTATAATCAATTTAGGGTCTCTAGAAAAAACCTCACACTACTGGAAAACAGGTCTATTCCCATGCATATATACCAACAGTTTACAACAACCATAGGTATAGAATGTCTGCCATCTTATTATACCAACAATTTGTGTAAACAATTTGTATATATTAGACTATTCCAATTATTTTATCAATCCATTGGTAACAACTATCCTACACCAATATTTTTTTAAAAACAATTTTTATAGATTCTTTAAATAATCCTTAGCCTCCCCTCCTCCCCTCCACTCCCAAAATCCCTAATCTCCCCTCACCCAAGCGGTGACATGTCCTCAATTCTCCTCCAATTATCTACTATTATACTTCAAAATCATACCAGTGAGTTCCAAAAACTTTATATATTCCATAAAATATTGTTTTTATGTTTTTTTATATATTAAAACCCAAATGAGATTCTTTTTAGTCCAATATTATTCCCAATTGTTTTAAAAAAGTTTTGTTTAGATTATTTTTGGTATAATATTTAATAATAAATGTGCCTTAAATATATATATATATATGTGTGTGTGTGTGTGTGTGTGTTTAGTTTATTTATCCACCACTTTTACATAAATCTAATATAATTATTTTTGTAATATATATTAACTGGTTACGTAATTAATTAATATAGAAATTTATTTGTTTTTTAATGTATTAGGGGGTTATTATAGGTCATGTAATTATATAGAATAATTTATGGGAGATAACTTGTATAATTTGGTGGGAACTTAGGATAGATACATAGTTTGTCGTATATGTGAAATTGGGTATGATATAATTTAAATTATTATATATATTTTTTAGGAGATGTCTATATCATGGAGTTAATAATTTGTGGAAGTGGTTCTCCCATCAAAATTGAACCGTATAAACATGGTTCTCCCCTAAAAATACACTAAAATGATATCGAAATATTATATAAAAGGAACTATGAGGACATGGTTCTCTCTTGGAAATATCACACAAGGGCGTGGAATTATATAATATATGTAATGATTCCCAACCTTAACTCTATCATTACTTACTATGATCCTTATTTTAAAACATTATTATGTGATATTCTCTTAAAATATCCTTATTTCATCTAATGCTTCTAGTACAATCTGACTACTCATTATTATTTTAGGTTACTTATTTTCATAATAATTTTTTTGTTGATTATTAATTCCTATGACTTTTATATTCAATATTTATTTATATGAAATGTAATTTAAAATGATTTTTTTTAAAATCATGTTCATGGGATATAAGGTGAAATTTTATTTGAAATTATTATTTCCTTTTAGCCCAAATTTGTTTCTATATGAATAAAAATTTGATCCCAGTCTCTTGATATTCAATAATATTCATTAAAATTTTCTTTACAAGACACTTTACCTCCTCATAAATTAAATCTAAATTCTTTATATAACCATTTTTCATTAAATATTAGATAATATGTTTGAATAAATGTTTTAAAAGTTGTCAAATTTCATGTATTTAACGAGATGTATAAAATTTCATTCTTTGATGCTTTTATTTTTTTGTTGAAAAATAAAATATTAGTTTAATATCATTATTTCAAACTAGAATTGCATGGATTATTTTATAAGGGTTAACAATAGATAATTTAGTGTAATCAAAGTAGGCATTATCTTTTTAAAAAAATTCACAATCTATGTGTATGTAGAACCAATTTACATTGATTGGATTATGTAAAATTTATTGATCATTCCATGTATTATACTTTTCTTGGTTTGTTATTTGTATACATCCTTTATAGAATATGTTATTTGTCTTATTTTTTCATTGGTTAGCTACTAGTATGATTTGATGGATTTAATATTACAATTTTTTGTAATGAATTTGATAATTATTATTTATATTATTTATTTTAATATAAACATTTTATGTAATATAATCTATAAAATCAGGATGTATCATTCTGATTGTATTTCAACTATGTTTCAAAAATAATTTTTATATTTTCTTATATTTTGTATTGAAAATATATTTAGATGAAAGTTGTATATTTTTTTATGCTATAACTATCTTTTAGTACATTTTTTATATCAAGAATAATTATTCTACCATATTAATCAAGATGGATTTAAAAAGAACTATTATGTTTGGAATCATAATAGAGATATGATATAATCATCTATTATTCATAAACGAAAAGAAATAATTGGTATGTTGAATTAGAATTTGATCAGTTTCCATTTCTGCATCACCATGAGAATGATATTATGATAGTGATAGGAGATAGTGATATCAATACACATGAAGAAAAAAATGAGAAAAATGATGTTGAGATAGTGAAAAACTTAATGGATGATGTCAGGACACCGATATATTAGGAATATACTAAAATAGAAAGTTTTAATTTTTTAATGTAGATATATCATGTAAAAAAATGTATGAAATTTCTAATACATCTATTTATTATATTATTATCTTTTTTAAGGTCTTACTTCATGATAATTTAGATATTCCTTCAAGCCGTTATATAGCATGGAAGTTAATTAACCATCTTGGGTTTTCAATTAATAAAATTCATGCTTGTCTATAATATTATAGTTTATTTTGGAAAGGAAAAAACAAAACTTAATGAATTTAAATAATGTGGTATATATTGATGGAAGAAAAATGTAGATTAAACACCATCTCTTATGAAATAGAAAGTCATGTGTCACATTCTATTGATTCCTAGGATTCAATATTTATTATTGTCTATTGAAATATTAATAAATATGCAATGAAATGATGTTGAGATAATTAAAGATAAAAATTAGTTGGTTTAACCTGTAGATGGATAATCATAGAGGAAATTTTATGAACAACATCTTGATTGTGTAGATAAGGTTCATAATGTTAGGTTCGGTCTATCCTGTGATGGTTTTCATCTGTTTGGTCATATGCATAATTATAACAACATGTGGTCTGTTTTTATTCAGGTTTATAATCTTCCTCATTGGATATGTATGAAAAACCTCGGAATTTATTGAGTATATTAATAAATATACCTTATTATTTTTGAAATGATACAGACATCTACTTGAAACCTTTAATAAAAGAGTTGAAGAAACATTGGGATATGGGTGTGGACACATTCATTGCTTCTTAAAAAAATATTTCAGATGCGTGATTCCCTTTTATTGACTATAAATTATTTCCCTTCTTATGAAATGATCCTTAATTGGAGAAAAAATGGAAAACTATCACGTCCTATTTTTATGAAAACTACATAATCTAGAAGACTTAAATATCTTTGTAGTTTTAGTTTTATGGGTCATTAATGATTATTGCTAATGGATAATCAATACACCAAGAATAATTGGAGAATTGATTATAATTTTGAAACGAAAAATCCACCTCAATATATGTATGAAAATGATTTAATTTAAAAATTTCACAATGTCAGTGTTTCATTAGGGAATGGTTTGATGAAATATAAAAAGATAAAGAATGTTGGCATTAAACCAACTTAAAATTAGAAAAAGAATAGTTTTTTTGTGTTTCTATATTGGTCAACCAATTTTCTACATAAATATTTAGACATAATGATCATTGATAAAAATATATGTGAAATTATACTTTCAATTATTCTAAATATCATTGGGAAGATCAAAGATGACTTATGATCTCAGTGGGACATATCAGATTATTGTATTTGACCAGAACTGCATCTATTGTGTATTAGTGAAAAATATAGAATGTTCCATGTGATTCTTATGAAATAACACCTTTAGAAAAAAAATCAATTTTTTGAAGTATTGGAGAATATAAAGTTTTATGATGTCTATTGAATTAATATATCTAAACGAGTCAATATAAGGGAGTTGAAAAAAATCCCTAAAAACTAATGACAATCACATTCTTCTTCATGAATCAATTCCAATAACAATTTGAAATTTACTATCCAATAATGTAAAGGTTATGGAATTATTTTGTTCTATTTTTATAGAGACCCTTATACAGAAAGTTTATCCAAGTATTTCTTGGGGAAAAGATGTAGTAATAGGAAGCAATAATTTACTTTGATTTGGAGAATTTTTTTCCTCTTTCATTTCTCACTTAAATAACACATTTAACGGTCCTTCATCAAACTAAAACACTTCTTGGGGGAGAAATTACTTTTTAATGGTTGCATCATACTGAAAACAATATGTGCACAATGAAATCTTATGTTTGGAAGGTGAACCATCGCAAAGGTTCCATTTTGAGTGGTTATCTGGATCAAGAATGAATGGATTTTTGTTCAATGTGTTTGTTTGATTTCAGAAAATGATATAACTAGACAATGCGAAATTAATATGAGTATTATGGGGAAAATAAGCCTTAATTTCCATCTCTCCCCCAAATATGATAAATTTCTGGGTCATATATATTGGCAACATTGAACCTCAAAGAGGAGAATATGGAGCTTCACATAGTCTTATTTGACTATGGATTGTTTGATGAGTATATCAAGTAAGTAATTTATAAATTTATATGATATGTTATAATATTCCATTTCACATATACATTAAACTATTTTTTATCATTTTATGTTGGTAACATAAAAAAATTATAAATAGAGTTCATCGATATTTTCCTTTCATAAGGAGAGAGACTTTGAATAGAAAAGAGTTTCCTTCATAGATGATATCAAAGGTATAAACCTTACATTAATCAATTTAAAATATATTAATTCATTGAATTTTATAATTCATATAGATTTTAAGTATTTAGTTTACCTGTTGACTTATCTCTAAATAATTAAGAGCATTAGATTTTTGTCCCTATTTATTGGTTCATGAATGAAAATATTTAATAATCCATGGGTATAAATTCGTTACAACTTATTGAGTGGTGCATATGAGAATAAAAAATGATGGTGTTATGTTTACCCCAACAATAGACTATTATTTTAGTCTATCATATAGTATGTATTGATATGAAAATGTGTCTTTTTATGTAATTTTTGTTAAAATTTTGTTATTGGATTACAACTCTCATTATCATGTCAATATGATGAAATATAAGTGGTTTGACTCAATGATGGGACATAATACATTTTTTTTGATTATTTTCAATTTAAATTTATTGACAAGACTTTCTTTCTAGATATCAATTAACCATATGTTTTGGAATCAATGGAAAGAAAAGTGTTTTATGTGAAAGGTCATATAAGACCCGATTATGGGGTCATTATTGAAGTAATCCCATGAAATATTTTTAACAATTGTGGGGATGATATTGAAACCATTGATTCCACCATTAGAGTTGACCAAAATATTATATTTGATGACCCACATTATCAAATTGTGAGAATTGATGTTGAACCTGAAGTAGTGGTGTGGAATATATAGAAGTAACTATATATGTTCTGATTTCATTTAGTTTATCTTATCATGATTCTATCATGTTGGTACTACTATAATTACATTAATTTGGTTTCAATTTGTAATGATGTTTTTAGTTTTGTTTGTTTTTGATGAATTTAATTAAATTTATTTCAAATCAGAAAACCAATTTGAAAATGTATTTTAAATCATGTAATACTTGGATTTAAATTAATGTTTCTAAAACATGTTATGATATTGTTTATATCATGTTTGACATTAAAGGTGTTTTAAAGATATTAAAAAAATGTTTCTACAAAATGTACATTTCATTATGATGAATATTATGAAATATATTTATGAAATTCAAAGGGAGAGACTCTTTGATAATGACCGATGAATGTAAAAACATGGGATACCTCCTCTAGTTACCTTAGTGAGTATAATAATTGGAATATTTTTCTTCTTCATTTCATTTAATGTCATGTTCTTATTCATTATAAAATTTTTATGGATATTCAAAAAAATAGAGTTGAAATCTGTTCATCCTACTAGTATAGTTTCACAACATAGAAAATATGGGGGGGGGGGGGTGCTAACAAATCTATACAAATCACCCTTCTTACCCATTCACTACCAGACCTACCAATAGGAATCCCATGTAACACCCCACCCCTACCTCTTTGGCTTGAGGAGACGGTGAGGGCTACTTGGCCTTAAAATACGTTCCCAAGATGCCAAAGGCTGGAAATAAATGCTGAGGTATTCAAGATCATGTTGGGGAACGATTTTTCCTTAAGACAAAACCAACCAAACAATCCACAAACAGCCACTATATGATGCATGTCAATAAAATTACCCAACCATGCATTCACAAAAGACAACCAAGTTGTTCCACAACACAACTCAAAACCAAAACAACCAGACATGTCCACAAAATATCAGAGTATAAGCGGAAAACTAAACAAAAAACACTATGATCCATGACACCACCACAACTCCTCACCAAGCTCCATGCTCCACGCTCCACCAAGACATCGAAATGCACCACTAAAGGAGGGAGATGCCTTACCTTTTCCCACGCCAGGGTACACAACATCTGTAAAGACACCACAGTGCCAAAGCAGGGGGTGAGTACTAAAACTCAGTAGGATTTCCCCAACTAACTTCCCTACACACGCCACTAGGATAAAACTTTTAGAACATTTATATAAAATAGTTTATATAAAATAATCACAATTGAAACCATTACCATAAGCCAACCATGCTCTTACCAAGCCATCAAAACCAACCTAAGAAACCAAAGGAAAGCCAAGAAAAAATTCCACAATCCATTCCACCATCCACACATTATCACAATAACTTCCAACTTACACAGAAATGCACAAAAAACAACCATAACAACCAAATAACCCAACGGTGGAGCTTCCGTCCAACCTGTTCACCCATTCACACTTAGCAGCACTTCCCATCCACTTACCATTGATGGTGGCCCTTCCCTCCACTATCCATCCCCATTTTATAGTGGTACTTATCACCACTTCCACACAACATCCACAACAAGCCAAACCAAGCATATAACCCACCATGGTCCCATCATCATGAAATCAACCCATTCCATTGCATATCAATCACTTCAATAAACCACCCATTTAATGAAAACCATTTTCCATGCCAAACCCTATTTCCATAAAAAAACCTTTTTATTGAAAAACATTTCCATCAATCATTTTCACAAATAAACCAAAGAATCCCATTTTAAAATCTCTATTTTAAAATCCAGAACAAAACCATTTCACTACAAAACCCTCTTTTTACCAAAAAATCCCCAAAACATCACCCAAGGGATTTTCGACCAATTTTTCACATCAAAACACAATTAATTTCAAGTACAACAAATTAATTGTAACCAAAACCATTATCTCTAACCAAGTGGAGTCGAGAGAGAAGCCACATACCTTTAGGGTTTCTGAGAAAATGACCCACAAACCACCGCACCTCCAATCCGGAGAACGCACCACCGAAACCTCTCTAGATCACCTTCCCTAACCATAAAAATCCTTAAAATTGACATCCAAGGCAAACCCAACCCTAGATATACACAAAATAAGTGTAGATCTAGAAAACCAAGAAAGAGAGGGATGTAGATCTATAGGAAAACACAAGAGAAGCAAGAGGAGAAACTTACTCGGGAGAAACCACCTTTAAACAGCCCTGAAACCCCTTCGAAATCCTTCCAAACCAAGTGGGAGAGCACCCCTAACCACTAAGAACCCAAAATACCGAGTGAGGCTCAAGTGGGAGGAAGATTTGAGTAAAATGAGGCAATCCTGAGTGAGCCCGGAACTTATAACCCTAACTTTAAGTGGCCGCACGGTTAGCCTGCACGGTTTGGAAAACTGTACGCTAACCGTGCGCACGCCACTGCCTCGAGAGACAGGGTCCGCACGGTTTCCTCGCACGGTTTGGAAAACCATGCGCAGGCTGTGTGAGGCCTACTTTCTCGAGACCAAGGGTCCACACGGTTTCTTGGGGAACCCACACAGTTTCCACTAACCATGCTCAAACCGTGCACCCCTTTAAAGCCCTCCAAACTCATCCAAAACCATTCCAAACTCTCCCAACCTCTTTCCAACTCATCCCATGCACTTTAAAAACATAAATATGTATAAAAAAGGCCACATACCTCAAACCGGGGATGCTACATTCTCTCCACCATTGGAATTTCTGTCCCTGGAAAGTAGTAAACCCGCCCTTTGCCGAAAGAGCTCGGGCCACTGCTCGACCATCTCTTTCTCCTGATCCCAAGTCTCCTCTTGAATCTGACCATGTTGCCACAAAACATGAACTAAAATGATACTTTTACCATGCAAGAATTTGTATTACCTATCTACAACCCGCACTGGCACGTGCCCCAATGAAGCATCCGGTTCTAGCTCAACATGATCCCATCGAATGACATGGTCACGATCCGGCTTATACTTTTTCAACTGAGACACATGAAACACATTGTGTACCGCACTGAACCTAGGTGGAAAATACAAATGATAAGACACCTCAACAACCCGCTCAATAATATCAAAAGGCCCAATATACCTCAAGGATATCTTTCCCTGCTTCCCAAACCGACGATGTCCCAACCTAGGAGAGATCCTCAAGAACACATGATCACTCACCTGGAATGACAATGGCCATCAACGATGATCCACAAATGATTTCTGATGACTCTGTGTCATCTACATTATCTTCCAGATTAACTTGATCTTCTCTGTAGTCTCCTGGACAAGTCTCGGTCCATCCATCAAAGACTCACCTGTTTCCACCCAACATAGTGGAGAATGACATGACCTCCCATACAATGCTTCAAACGGAGCCATATGTATGGATGCCTGATAACTGTTATTGTACGAGAACTCAACCAACAACAAGTGATCCTCCCATGAGCCACCAAAATCCATGACACAAGCCCGAAACATATCCTCTAGAGTTTGTATCGTCCTCTCGAATTGACCATACGTCTGAGTGTGTTACGTCGTACTCATCGTTTACCGTGTTTCAAGGGCCTACTGTAAGGATTTCCAGAAACGAGATGTAAACCTCGGATCTCTATCTGATACAAGAGAATCTGGAACACCATTCCTCTTTACCACCTCCCGGATATAGATTTTGGATAGATCCTCCACCATATGAGATTCACGAATCGGGATGAAATGGTCCGACTTCGTTAGCTGATCCACTATCACACAGATGGTATCCTATTTTCTGACCATTCTTGGGAGACCCGTGACAAAATCCATCGCTATCTTCTCCCACTTCAAAATAGGGATTTTTAAAGACTGCAACATTCCTGCTGGCCTCTGATGCTCTACCTTGACCTGCTGACAAGTCAAGAATCTCGAAACAAACTCATCCACACTTGTTTTCATACCAGCCTACTAGAACTGCTCCTTCAACGCTTTATACATTTTTTGAATTATAGGATGAACATCCCACCTAGAATGATGATACACCCTGAGAAGATCCTCCTAAAAAGAAACTGGTACAACCATCCGATTCTGAAAACACAAAACTGAATCTCCATTCAGTTGCCAACCCTCAATGGTCTCCCCACCATTAAGTCTTGATCCCATGGTCACACACTCAGAATCGGATATCTGTGCCTCTCTAACCAGGCCAACCATGTTAGGAATCAACGAAACCAGAAAGAAGACCGCTTTATCGCCCTGGTCCTCACATTCCAACCACATATCAGCTATAACCGACAGCAACTGCAACTGGTCTGATTCCTGTTTCACCACCTGAGCATATGATTTTCTACTTAATGCATCTGCCACCGAATTTCCCTTACCTGGTGTGTAAATCAAGGCAAAATCAAACATCTGGAGATATTTCATCCATCTCCTTCTCCTCAAGTTCAAATCCCTTTGTGAGAAAATGTGCTTCAAGCTCTTATGATCTGTATATACCATGAATTTCTCACCGAAGAGATAATGAAGCCACACTTTAAAAGCATGGACCACTGCTGCCAACTCCAAATCATGAGACAGGTAGTTCTTCTCATGCATTCTCAACTACCATGAGCCATATGCAACCACATGATTCCCTTTCATGAGAACACACCCCAACCCTGATCCTGATGCATCACAATACACCACGTACCCTTTTCCTAATTCTGGAAAAACCAATATTGGTGCTGATGTATGATGACCCTTTAGCTCTTCAAAACACTGCTGACACTGTTCATTCCACTTGAATGGAACATTCTTTCTTTTCAAAGCTGTCATTGGTGAAGCCAAATGTGAAAAATCATGAACAAAATGCCGATAATACCTAGCAAGACCAAGAAAACTCTGTATCTCAAACACATTCTTTGGCGGTTTCCATGAGATAACAACCTCTATCTTTTATGGATCCATTGAAACACCCCTTTCAAAAATCACATGGCCAAGAAAATGAACTTCCTATATCCAAAAGTCACACTTTGACAATTTTGCATACAACTGATGATCCCTCAAGATCACCAGAACTGTCGCCAAGTGCCGCTCATGCTCCACCCTTGTCTTTGAATATACCAGAATATCATTTACAAATAACTCCACAAATGAATCCAGATATCTTTGAAATATCTGATTCATCAATGCCATAAACACCATTGGCGGATTCATTAGACCAAAGGTCCTGACCACAGATTCATAATGACCATATCTACTTTTGAAAGCTGTTTTAGAAATATTCTCCTTCCTCACGCACAATTGATGATATCCAGACCTCAGGTCGATCTTGGAGAACCACTGGGCTCCCCTCAACTGGTCGAACAAATCATCAATTCATGGAAGTGGATATTTATTCTTTATCGTAACTTGGCTAAGTCTATGATAATCAACACATAGCCTCAAGGTTCCATCCGCATTTTTCACAAACACCACTGGAGTTTCCCACAAAGATGTGCTAGGCCGGATAAACCCTTTGCATTCTAACACTTCCAACTGGATTTTCAATTCTTGCAATTCAGCTGGTACCATCCGATAAGACAAAAGTGAGATAGGGTTGGTCTCTGGAAGGAGATCAATCTTAAACTCCACTTCTCTTAAGGGAGGTAACCCAGAGAATTCATTAGGAAAAACATCCATGAACTGATCCACCACTATTGGAGGAACACTTTTCTCAACAACCTCTACCGATTCCAACAACAACACCGCCAACTGATACAAAAACATACCCACTTCTGGTGCCAACAAACTCGTTGCACCCTGCCTTTCATGCTTATCTCCTTTAAAGAGATGTCTAACAACATCGTGTGTCATAAAATCCACTGTTTTTACATCACAATCTATGTGGGCCTTAAAATCCACCAGCCAATCCATTCCTAGGATTACATCATAACCATCCATCTCACGAATTGAGAAATTCCACACTATCTCAACCTCACCCACAACGATACCACATTCTCTACACAAGAAGGATGGACAATCTCTTCGACCCAGAGGAGTTTGAAGTTTCAAAAATGAGGGAATCATTTATACCCTTAAACCCAACAAATCAACCACACATACAACAATAAAAGAGTGTGAAGCTCCCGTATCAAACAACACTTGCATCAAGGTAGAATTTAAAATAATAGTACCTTGCACCGTGGATGGTCTCGAATGACCATCCACCACAACCTGCTCAACTCCAAACACATGTTTTCTTGCCACACTCTACTCTTTATTGCTCTGCTGAGGCATCATGGTATTCCGAGAATCACTACGACCCACTTTACTCCGCTGACGAGGGGTGTGTTGCTGTCCCCATCCCGTCGAAGCATACGACGTATGCGATCCCTGAGGAGTGTCATGTGCACCCGACCTTGGAGCATTCCTATAATAACGTTGCAGATTCCCCATCTGCTTACAATTATGACATGCTCGAGGTTGTTTCGTTCAATCCCGCTTGATGTGGCTCGTCGAACCACACTGAAAACATCCGGCTTGCTCTGGGGCTTCAGAGGATGATTTACCGATCCTACTGTCACATTATATGCCCTATTCCCGCCATGGGAATAAGTGTCCCTCTTCATCTTGAACCCAACATTAGAATTACCACTATTCCCCATGGGTACCACCATGCTTCCCCCGCCTGGAGCTCCCAATAGATCCCGCTCATCCACCGAGGCTCTATTCACCATCTCCGTGTAATCATCTATACACAACACCACTATCATTGAATGGATTTCTTGTCTTAACCCCGCTTCAAAGATCCTTGCCTTCAACTATGTGCTACCCACCACCTTGGGTGCAAACCACACTAAGCTCATGAACATATCTGCATACTCCATCACAGACATCAGCTCTTGCTTAAAACTGAATAAATCAGTCGTACACTGAATTCTGAACATATGTGGGTAGAATTGTTTGTTAAACAATTCCTCAAAGCCTTCCCACATCATACCCTGGTCCGTCCCTACTTGGACTACCAACTCAAACCACTGAAGGGAAATATCTTCCAACATATACGTAGACAACTTCACTTTCAGCTCTACCGGTATTCCTAAGAATTCAAAGATCTTGTTCATTCTATTCAACCACGCTTATGCCCTTTCCGGCTCTGAATCACCCCTGAAGATGAGTGGATTATTCCTTTAAAACTGAACCACATGATCCACATGCCTTGGTTCATCCACTTTGTTCCCACTTCCAACAGCTTGGAAAGCATGCACTATACTTTGCACTAACTGCTGGTTCACCTGAGGCTCAGGTGCAACCACATTTTCAGCGGCCTCCTCTGGTTGGTCTCTATGACGCATACCCGGTGCCATTTCTATAAACAGGAAACAAATAACCATGAGTCTCACTTCCGTAGACATCATGAAATTCCATTTCAAATCACATTACACAACACTATCACAAAAAGTCTTTCCACTAGTTCACATTTTTCCTCATGTGCCATGTTTCACCATTTTTGAAAACCAAACCATTTTAAAAATACAGATTTATTCACATTAAAATTTCACATATTCTTATCACATCATAAATCGTTATACCCCTAATGAAATAAACATCCTAGAGGGAATTCATTTCTACCATGCATGTCATGCTCATCTCATTGGCTACACCCACACCGATGAAATATCCAATTCCAATAAGTGTCTTTAAAACACTTATGTACCCAACTCCCTGGTAACTTGTATTTTAGCATAAAAGGGTTAGCTAAGTCCTTTTATGCTATACATTCCAAGTTCTGACATTCCTACTCCTTGCTACCATCCTGACTCAAGGAATGTAACATAATTAATGTGAACACCAAACCCAAGAATTAACTCCAAAGGACCGAAGAAACTGATACCACTTGTAACAACCCACCCCTACCTCATTGGCTTGAGGAGGCGGTGAGGGATACTTGGCCTTAAGAGACGTTCCCAAGATGCCAAAGGCTGACAATAAATGACGAGGGCTTCAAGATCAAGTTAGGGAACGATTTTACCTTAAGAAAAAACCAACCAAACAATCCACAAACAACCACTATATGATGCATGTCAATATAATTACCCAACCATGCATTCCCAAAAGACAACCAGGTTTTTCCACAACATAACACAAAACCAAAACAACCAGACATGTCCACACAATATTAGAGTACAAGTGGAAAACTAAACAACAACCGCTACGAGCCATGACACCACCACAGCTCCACACCAAGCTCCAAGCTCCACGCTCCACGAAGACATCACAATGCACAACTAAATGAGGGAGATGCCTTAACATTTACCAAGTCATACTACACAACATCTGCAAAGTCACCACATTGCCAAAGCAAGGGGTGAGTAATAAAACTTAGTAGGATTTCCCCAAATTACTTCCCTACACACGCCACTAGGATAAAACCATTAGCACATTTATATAAAACAGTTTATATAAAATAATCACAAGTGAAACCATTACCATAACCCAACCATGCACTTACCAAGCCATCACACCCAACCCAAGCAACCAAAGGAAAGCCAAAAAAACATGCCACAATCCATTTCACCATCCACACATTAGCACAAAAATTTCTAACTTGCATAGAAATTCACAACAAACCACCATAACAACCAAATAACCCAACGATGGAGCTTCCGTCCAACCCGTTCACCCATTCACACTAAGTGGCACTTCCCATACACTTACCATTGATGGTGTCCCTTCCATCCACTATCAATCCCATTTTTATAGTGGTACTTCTTTCCACTTCCACAAAACATCCAAAACAAGCCAAACCAAGCATATAACCCACCAAGGTCACATCATCATGCAATTAACCCATTCCATTGCATATCAATCACTTCAATAAACCACCCATTTATTGAAAACCATTTTCCATGCCAAAACCTATTTCAATAAAACAAACTTTTTATTGAAAGCCATTTCCATCAATCATTTTCACAAATCAACCGTAGAATCCCATTTTAAAATCTCCATTTTAAAATCCATAACAAAATAATTTCACCACAAAACCCTCTTTTTCCCAAAAATCCCCAAAACATCACCCAAGGGATTTTCAACCAATTTTGCACATCAAAACAAAATTAATTTCAAGCACAAAAAATTAATTGTAACCAAAACCATTATCTCTAACCAAGTGGAGTCGAGAGAGAAGCCACCTACCTATAGGGTTTTTGAGAAAACGACCCACAAACCACCACACCTCCAATCCGGCGAACGCACCACCGTAACCTCTATAGATCACCTTCCCTAACCATCACAAGCCATAAAATTAACATCCAAGGAAATCTGAACCCTAGATCTATACACAACATGTGTAGATCTAGAAAACCAAGAAGGAGAGGGATGTAGATCTGGAGGAAAACACAAGAGAAGCAAGAGGAGAGACTTACCCTAGAGAAACCACCCTCAAACCGCCTTGAAACCCCTTCGAAATCCTTCCAAACCAAGTGGGAGAGCAGAACTAACCCCTAAGAACCCAAAATCTCGAGTGGGAGGAAGATTGGAGTGAAATGAGGCAATCCCGAGTGAGCCCGGAACATATAACCCTAACTTTAAGTGGCTACACGGATAGCCCGCACGGTTTGGCAAACCGTGCGCTAACCGTGCGCACGCCACTACCTTGAGAGCTAGGGTCCGCATGGTTTCCTCGCACGGTTTGGAAAACTGTGCGCAGGCCGTATGAGGCCTACTATCTTGAGACCAAGGGTCCACATAGTTTCTTGGGTAACCCACACGGTTTCCACTAACCATGCTCAAACCGTTCACCCCTTTAAAGCCCTCCAAACTCATCAAAAACCATTCCAAACTCTCCCAACCTCTTCCTCAACTCATCCTGTGAACATTAAACACATAATGATGCATAAAAAAGGACACATACCTCAAACCGGGGGTGCTACATCCCATTTACATCACTTTATCCTCATACAGTTGATCCTATACGGATGGTCCAACCTATTCCTCCATCATTATCTTATTTAGGCTCTACTTATTATATCATATATGTGTATCCTCCGAGGAGGTTCCCACCTATACCATATTCATATCCTATGATGTATCCCCACCACATCTATCCTTATCCTACTATATCTCCACTACCTCAATTTCTTACTCATATCCATCCATGATTTGATGATTGTTCCCCTTCACCTACCACTCCACCATATATAGATGACCAAATGAATGCATTGTAATAGGAACATGATTCAAAAGATGTTGATCCAAAACACCCCATAGATTCATCAAACCAAAATAATCAACCTGGATCATGTTTTTTATAAGTGTGTTAAATTATATCACATCATTTTTCTTCAATTATATTCATAAATTAATTTTAATTTTTTTCTTTTGTCTTATTTAGTGGGATCTTTTAATAGGCGATGTGGGTGCACCAATTTCCATAAATCATGGAATCTTAAAACAAAAATAATAGTTGATTACAATGAAGAAAATCTAATGATCGGATAAAATTACAGACAATATAGAAGTCTCATGGAAACTTTATCCATGTTCAACAATATCATTCTAGTGTAACCAGTCTCATTGAGGTATATTAGTAATGAATCAAGGAGAATTCATGGGAAGAGATATGGGTAATTGTTTTTGTTAAATTGATATAAATACTCTTATTTATTTATATGAATTAAAATGTTGGTTGTAATATCGGTTTAAATTTCCCAATAATCAAGATAATCAGGTCACTTTGTTGATATAACATGGAAATTTGTGGTGATCATAGAAGCCAGAATTAAATTTTGGTTGGAAGAGTAGAGTCATCTCTATGTTAGAGGGTGTATTAAAAAAAATGAATTTCCAAAAACACAATACCAAGAATTGATTGTATATTATAATATTAGTGAGTTAAATGTATTATTAAAATTTAATGGTATGTATTGAAAATTTAATTCTAATTAATTGTATTGATTTTTAATTTTGAGGATGCATCTGATAAAAAAAGAACAAGGATTCTATGAAGCATATGCACACATTGGGGCGCACTATAATGTAGTAGAATAATAGCTTCCCTATACTTTTTGTGAGAAACTGAGTTTTAATTAGAACTAATTAGGATAATATTATGTTTAATGAACACTAAGAGGGGGTATCAATGTTTTATATTTTCCACAAACCCATTCCATGAGTATTTTGATTTTTTTTGGATATTTTAAATATTTAAATTCCTTGATTTTCTATTTAAGAATATATTAGCATTCACAACAATAGATATTTTCAGTTTTAATTCTCCATAAAAATCTCCTAAAATATTTCCATTTATTATAAAAAATGAAACATGATATTTTCTATAAAATAACCCTAAAAAATATAAAACTTCTAATTTATTCCACGTAGTCATGCATGTTCACATGAAAAATTCTTTTCTACATGTCACCTTATTCATAAAACATAGAAAACACTCATACTCTAGAACTATGTTCGAGTTGATTGCGAGACTATGTATGTTTCAAAAAATGTGGAAACCTTATAATATATCTTACATCATATTTTTAAATTTGATCTAATATTTTTTTCATAAAGGAGAAGAAACCTTATGATATCTTAAAGTCAACCATAAAATTTACCGCAATTAACCCTATGAGGTTCTTTTTCAACCTTATAAAGTCCAATAAAAAACCTTAAAAGGTCTTAAAATTCACCCTAAAAAGATTTATAGTCATAAAATATATATAATAAAACCTTTTGATGTCTCAAAAGTGATCTTTAAAAGGAATTTATTGGATGTTTTTTCACATGGGAAAACCTTATGAAGTTATGATATGTACATTATGAAGATTCACTTCATCATATTGTTAAATTTCCTTGTGTAACCATCCATAAAATGAGAAAATATATCCTTTATTCTACTTAATTTA
The DNA here is from genome assembly GCA_963277665.1 of Viscum album. Classification (NCBI taxonomy): domain Eukaryota; kingdom Viridiplantae; phylum Streptophyta; class Magnoliopsida; order Santalales; family Viscaceae; genus Viscum; species Viscum album. The sequence continues at coordinate 1,897,600,738 of OY728135.1, read as the reverse complement.
CCATTATAGAACACAATACTTTCATTTCTCATTATATGATTCCTATAAACCCCTTTACCATTGATAATATAAAATAAAACACAATTATAAATTAACTTCAATTAACTCAAATATCTCCATATACCAAGAAATAAAAATTGTAATATCAATTTGAATGAGTAACCTAGGATCCTAGAAGAGCTCACAACCCCAACTGAAATAAAAAATAAATTTAATATTATATGATTTTTACATCCCAATATTAGGTATAAATTTTAAAAATTTAGAATGTGTACTATTAGAATGTACATGGAACATAACGTTCACTCCAAAAGTTTCCAATGATTCTCTTAACCTATTAGGCTATCAATAAATATAAGATACAAAAAAAATCATATATACTGAGAGACAATAAATGGTTAATCCATTTATTTTTCATCTTCTATAAATGATAAAAATACATTATATTGTTATCATACACTATACACATTGAGTCCACATTAGTCTTGAGTTTACACCATACTGATTTTTTTAATAAGAGTAACAATAATTATGATAATAATTATAATAATAGTAATGGAAATTTAAATAATAATAATGTAAATGGGAACAACCTATATCACATGTTCTAAGTTACCAATATTCATTCAAAATATATTTTTTTTTAAAATATCAAGGAATTTAAGCTTCTCAATTTGAGTGGGAAAATAAATTATTCAAAATAGTACAACCTGAACTGACTCTTGAATGTTTAGGGGTATAAGTGACCAGGATACCTTGTTTATAAATATAAGAAACATCAATATATATGTGATTACAATTATCTAATAAATCCTCTGAGGATACTACCAATATCCTCCAATATCCTACAAAAAATTACTTAGACTACAATGACAATGTAGTTGAGATCCACATCAATAAATACATTCCTCCTTCCTTTTTATATATAAATTTAATGGATTAGATTATATCTTCTATATCAACCTCAAAAGGCAACAACAAGTAGACAATATTTATAGAATATTTCCCTACTCCAACGTGATGTCTCTAATGATCAACCCACCTATAACAAGTGTAAGGAACTGTTTTACTGTTCCATACATGTTCATTTTAATCGACCCTATAATGATAGGATTCCAGGTAATATATATATACATATACATTAGATGTTATAAAATTTCCTTACATTCAAAACATATTAAGAATATAAATATCATCAATATAGTTTATCCCAAGACCAACTGTAAATAATTTTTATCCTTTATAGTTGAAAAAATATCTGATAAGGCCTTCTATAAGTAAAGAACTATAATATTAAACCTCATATACATTTTTTCATCTTAATTAGGTTGTAAAACTCCAAAATACCATCATTTAAAATTCTCTTGTCTTTTTCATATATGTCTAGGCTATAACAGCCTAAAAGGTTATTATAATAGGACCTCTACTAGAATTTCACAACCTCTTGGAGATCAAACTCTCTCCCTCTATTTATTTCTCCACAAATCGATGAATCCCTTTTATCTTCATTCAATATTCTATCATCTACCTCAATAATGGTAGCCATTCTAGACAGAACATGTGTCCTTTTTAGCTAAATCACAATCAAATAACCTCAATGATAGCTTTGGTTCATTGTATCTAGACTAAACCAAACTCTTTTGTTTTTGGTTAAAATTACCTCCATTAATTATATTATATTCTTCTAGATTCTTCTTTATTTAATGAATTTCTTCAAAACTAAAATTTTATTTCATTCTATGTTGTTTTGAACTAATATGTAGCTCAAATTGGTTACTTTAAAATGAGTTTCTCACAAATATTATTAATCTAACATATATTACTCCATATCAATGATCCCCATTTGAGCTTGACATTCACTTAATCACATATATATTCATTCCATTGTAGCTTAAAATAATGCGAGAATTGAAATAATACCACATTGTGACTCACTACTATAATTGAATATAATGTGATAACGTTTTAACATGATGATTGTAGATGACTAATGGCACATATATTCACAATTTAATTTGTTTTTGATTTTGTTTATAAATTTTATATAATCAAATAATGTAATACTATAGTAATCAATGTCATTTTTGTTAAGAAATATTGAGAATAGAAGGTTGTGTTCCTCAAGTAATTTTTTTTCTCAAGTAAGAGGAAAAAAAGAAGGAATATAAATTCACGTTTGTAAGAACAAATTTTATATATTTTTATTTATACTTAAAACTATAAAACACAATTCATAATTAGATATATTATTTATATTTTCAACAGAGTTCCATGAATTACCTTGATGAGAAATAAGATTACAAACTCAGTCCAAATGATTATTTGAGATAGGTACTAGGTGAGAAGCACCATGATAGTGTCTGATATCAACTCAGGAAAAGAATCATCCTCACTTGGTATTGGCCCTCATTGAGTGGGTATAAAATCATTGATGCCACCAAGATGAAGAATGATCATGGAGAAGTACATGAGGCCTTAAAAATAGCCATACAGTAGTGTGGATGCGGTAAATCGGTCATATAAAATTCTCATAAAGCCTTGACACATATATGTCCCTCACTTCCACTAGATGTTGTTAAGGGTTTTTATTCATGTATGGAAACAATTCACACTTTATATGATGCACCGAGGGATTTCAATGAGGGTCCTAGTGATAATCTAGGCGATGACACTCATGTTGATAATTATGATGATGCTGGAGAAGATGATGTTGGGGCTCTAGGTGATGATGTTGGTGATGATGTTAGTGATGGTTATGATAGAAATGATAGTGATGATGGAGATATTGATCCCCTCCATTTTTGAGGTGATAGTAAAGAGACATATGTGTGGATTGTTTTTAATGAATAATACTGATTGATTGTGTGGATTATATATATGTTATATTATTATAGATGGATTGAAAACTGTTTAAAGAAGATGGTTAAATGATAAATATATAATATTTTTATTGTATTAAATGTGTAATGTGGTTTTCATTTTGGTTATAGGTTCTGAAAGTGGTGATGGATGGGCCTATTGTGATTTCTTGATATAGAAATCTATACCAATGGTTCATAGAACCATTCGTATACATATCTTTTCTAATGTATGTTATACCCTCAGAATCATGAACCATGGGTGTACATCTATAGAAATAGTTTACTGAAAACCATGGGTATTAAAAGTTTCCCATGATCTATACCAACACTTTCAAATTAAACCATTGGTATAGACCTATAATGACAAAAATATACCCCATGGTTCATATAACCATTTGTATAACCTATTACTATGGTTTTATGGAATATAAAAATGGTTTAAAACTTTTGTTATAGGGTAATTTTCCAGCATTGTTGTGTGATAATGAAAGATTTATATATTACAATTTCATTTTTCTAATTTCATTTATAAACAATAACCAATTTATTTCAAACAGGATCCATAAATTTTGGTGTAATAATGATATATCCAAGGATCCTCATCTTATTAAGGGGATTTATATCTATTTTCATTGTGCCATTCCATTTATTCCAATCAGGTTATTCTTGACATTCCATTATATACTTTGGTTTAAGATCTTTAATCTCAATATCATATTCCATAGAATTTGAAAATATTTTCATCAATATTTTCCATTTTACTTCAATTCCATATATCACATGAATAATTTAAAGATATTTTATTATTTCCCAAACCATCAGGGTTTTCTATATCATGAAAATTCTCTTTATTATCCTCTTTATATGTTTCTTCAAGAACATATAAATTGTGTTTTTATTCAGTAACACACACCAAGTTAATAGTAGTTAAATTTAATTTTTTTTCTAGAACACATACCAATGTAATGGGGGTGTAAATTACTCTCAATCCTTTTATTTTTTTAAAATTTTTTTCATCTAGATACAATTGGCCTTCCACAATTCATGCATGTTTTTTACATTTCGGTTACATTATTATTTAATTATTTCTTCAGGATATCAATTCTAGTCAGTGTATTTATAGCTGGTAAGTGTGGTTTAGTAATGCCATTTGTATTAGTTAATTTATCCAACAACCAATTTTCAATTTCTCTAATATGTAAAATCTATTTCACTTCCATATCACATATATGGGTGAGAGGCTCAAGGAAATATAAAGTTTTCACAATCCAATAAATATTCTCCCCTAGTTTATTAGCTCCTTATAATTCTTGGAATACTTCTTCATTAAAATTAAAACAAGAAAATTGGTGTAAAAACATCATTATTTTGATGTTGAAGAAAAAATATGATGTATGGGGATTCATGTCACACATATCTTCCAACCCTCCTTTGATATTCCATTTTTTATAATGTGGGGGAGACATCACTACATGTATTGAAGAACAGAAAATTATTAAGTGTGAGATGTCAAAATCTTGGACAAATTTCTATTGGAGAGGAGATATCTTATGACATGCACTTGTTATGATGGGAATTAATGTTTAATCTTGAAATATTTCATGACCCATATAGATCTTGAAAACTTTGATCAATTATCAATGTTCTAATAATAAGATGTAGGTGTTTTATTACTGATTTGGATAAACCATTTTGGGTTTGCACATGGATGATTGGATTCTCTACAATAATCCCCATATCCATATAGAAATACATGAAATTTTGATATGTAATTACTATATCATTATCAATATACACTTTCATGATGAAATAATTTGTAAATTATTCTCTCAATTTAATTATTTGAATAGGAAATCATGAAAATGATACATCATGTGTTGAGAGAAAACACACGTGTGGCCATCTGTTAGATGCATCAACTAATACTATAAAATATTTAAATGTCCCACATGATAGATGAATTGGTTGGCATATATTACAATAGATCCATTTATGAAGAGTAGGTATTTCAACAATAATTTTAGCTGGTGATGGTCTCACAATCATCTTTCTAAGAGAACATGCATCGCCTGAAATTTTTCTTTTTGGAAATATCTTATGGAACTTTTTTTGAATGTCCATGAGAACATTCAATTATTTTTTACAACATTCCTAAACAAGGATGAACATATCAGTCAAGTAAGAAATGAATGATCTATGTTCCATTTGTTTTACTACCATATATGTTTTGATTTCACTTATATATGTATAATGAAATCCAAATGATAATTTTTGTAGATTTTATACTTAATGAATCTTACCAAAATTATTAATAGTAATGCACAATAAATTTTTAATTTCTCTCAGATTTAATCTAGGTATTACACCCACGTTGGTATATATCAGGGAATCTTAACAAGTTTATTTTAGAAATTAGGGAAAACTGTATCTTTTAAAAATAACATTTTCTAATTAGGAAAAAATAAAATTTATTCATTAGTTCCTTATATCGGATGTGATGGACCAAATATAATATTCACAATTGGTCTTGTTGGTTTAATTTTAGAAAATAATTTTTATTTTTAAGAATTTTTTCTATTTCCTATTGTACTGTATGAAAATATCTACCACATTATACAATGCATTTTAATTCTTCAAATAAAATAAAATAAAATAAAAATAATCAATTTATGAAATTTAAATAACAAAACATAAAAAATAAAAATTATATAGAATAAAACTCCATACCACATATAATAACGACTATAATATGTTTGATCATTTTCCAACCATATTCTCATTAAATTCACATATAAAATCACCATTTTTGAGATAAGTGAAATCATCATTTGATGGATCATGATTCTCAATAAATCCCCCCTTTATATACCTTTATAGAATGTATACATGGTGTTTTATTAATTTATATTTTCATTAAGAGACACTTTCTAGAGACTATAAATACGCTATAGGGTTTGGAAAACTCTAAACTAATGTCCCATAGAACCACACCTATAATAGGAATCATTCGGATTTGTTAGAGAATTTGAACTGATATTTATTTGATTTTGATATTCATTTTGACAATTATTATTATTAATACCATACTCATGGGCATGATTGAGAGAAAACCACATTCATCATGATAATTACATCCTTGAATTCATCCTCTTCTGTGATAATTTCATGGAATATAACATTTTATTTAGGAAATGTTATTGCAGAACCATTATGAAGAGATTGATATTTTTAATCAAAATCTCATTGTTATTCTTCACTAGTAGCAACGATGAAATGATAATATAATTTTTTTATACCCCCAAAAATGATATTTCTATTTTAGGGTTATGTTAGATGCATGGAATGCCATATATATCTTTCCAAGCATATTGAGATCTACAATCCCAATAAAACATTACCTAATTCGTGTAAAAAAATATATATAGTAAAATTGTAGTCATTGACCCTTTTATCGTATTGGAAGTCTAATGAAATCTATTAATCATGGATCATGTGAAGTAAAACATACTTTTTACGATCATATATTTCTTTCAAACTATTCTAGTTATTTCATGGGTCTCTTTATGTGAGGTATCCACATTTAAATCCCTCATCTAGATGTCTTATAATGAAGATCCACGTCTTCAAATTATTTTAAACGGTTTGTCAATTATTTGATTTTTTTATGTGAGATATATAGATTCAAGATGCCTTTAAAAATTTATTCAACACTAAATATAATAACATCTAGAAATGTTGAGAACAATGAATTTAGGTTTCAAAATATATGATATAATTATAAAAAATATTTTTTATTTTTATTATAATTCAATTAGAGTAAAAATTATTCCTAAATGAATATAAAGTAAATAAAATCAGTAGCAAACATCAACATCAGGTTTTTAAAATTAATAATATTTATTAATAAATTATATAAAAATAAAAAAACCAAACTCAGTTAATAAATATTTCACATGGTCTCTAAAATAAATAAATTGATATACCTTTTTACTTGTTTTAAAACATTCTCATATGTACCAAATTAATAATTAGACCATTTAATCAGGCAGTGTAAAATAAATTAAAACCAAATTAATACAACATGTTACTCATTTTAAAACATTATGTGTATAATGGTTTATTAGTTTGAGAATTGAATAAGTGTAATGATGACCTTTATGAAGGTAATTAAATTAATAATATTAACCATCCAATATGGTGATAAATAAATAATAATAATAGAAAATTTAAACCATCCAATCAGATGATAAGTAAATAATACTGTATAAATGGTTAGAACTATCCAATCGAGTGGTGAAAAAATACTTAAAATTAAACATACCGTTTACCCTTTTTTATCATTCTTGATGAAAACATGTTATGAAAATGAAAAATAAAACAATGATAAATTTAGTATCAAAGAAAAAGGAGAAAATGGATGATATTTTTTTTTATCAAAATCTCTCCAAGGATTCTAATATCAACCTCTAATCACACATTATTGAAGGGGGATATGTTTCCCTTTTATTAAAAGTGAATTAATGGGATGGGTGGGGATTGGTGGGGGTGACCATACTACCTTGGTTGAATTATGTCAAGGGATAATTTATTTATTTATTTATAATGGAAACCCCTTTCACATTTTTTTCATTGTTCTCTTTTTTACTAAGGATATAAAATATGTTATATTAAATTTTTCCTTAAAAAATTTATTTTTATATTTTAGTAAATTTTTTATTTTAAAAAATGAAATAATATAATTTATTTCTAATAATAGAACATAATTTATGTTTTAGTGTTCTTTATTTTTTTTAGTAAAACACATGTTTATTTATTTATTTTTATTATTATTACACTTTCAATTTTTTTATTTTTAGAAAATATAGATTTTTTTCCAAATATAAGTGAAATATATATAATATATGGATTTATGAACATCAAATATATCAAAAATTAATCACAGATAAAAAAACCTACTGAAAATTTACAGGGAGAGAAATTCTATAATTCATATTAAATGAATCGAATAACACTTTTTCGAACCTTGTTCTTCTATGTTTCATTAAACCCATAGGGATAAACCTAATGATTGTTTCAAGTGGACATCAATAATTCAAACCTTAGATCTTATGAAGATGATTCATTTCTGTTCTATGATCTACTATAACCTGAAAATCAAAGGGCAAAGTGAGTGAGACTATTAGCATCATGTGATAAATTTAGATCCTTCATTTATATTTTTAATTAAGTTAATGAAATATATTCCTAGAAACAAAAACTTTCCCTAAACATTTTGTGAATTAGGAAGTCAAATGTTATACTTTTCAATGAACATCCACCAATCAATCAACCTACATGAGAGTGTTAAGCCCTTCAATGTTCATCTCATCACATTGGAAACACTCACTACATCTCATCAGATAAATCAATAAAATAAAATTTAGGTGGAATAATTTAATGACTAAAGAAATATCATATATTAAATTTATATAATTCAATTATATTCTATGATTAATTCTTAATCATGTACTTTGATTCAATTAAAAAAATTATATAAAATCCTTACTCTTTAGGGCATACTTCAAAAAATATATTACTTAAACTAAACCATTATAGATTTTGTGTACACCATACCTCATGTTATATCAAATAAAAATGGTGGCATACATTGTTTTTACATCACACACAACAAGTCATGAAAAAATTGTTATATAAAACAGTTTATAATGGATACAAGAGTGGGTGTGAATTGTAGTTTTAAAAATTAAACTAATTAAAATAACAAACCACTTTATAATATTTTATTAGACCCAATTATCATCCAATTATCAGAGTAAATATATATAACTCATAGAGTAGCCATTAAATTATATATTATTAAATTTTAACATGGAAAACATTCTATATCAATACACAAGATAAATATAATAACTTTTAGAAACAAGTAAAAGAAAATATTAAAATAAAACTAATAATGACTTAAAAATGGTTTATAAAAGTTTACATACTAATTTAAATCAAGATTAAATGAAGACACAAACCCTGGATTTAGGTTACCCATGTTTTCATCCTAATAATAAGGTATGTATATCTTCCATAAGAAGTCCCATGATCTAAATGATTGGAATAAGATGCGTCTTCCTATCCCCATATTCCTTTGATCAGACTGATCAGAACCATCCATATTACTATCCTTGTAAGCCCTAGATCTAAATATTTGTTAGAAATAGTGAATACAATTTCAAAAAAAATTAAGTAATATAAAATCTTCACTCAGATTCCTAGGAACAAAAACTCTCTGAATATTTATAAAGTGATATTAATGAGAGTTTAGGACACAAAAAACTTTATATTGGTTTAATCAAAAAATAATCTTCTCATAGATAATTGAATGCACCTCTATTTATAGGCACACCTAAAAAGGACATTTTATGTGATTCTTAGAGTTGGTCTCAATGGATTCAGATGAGATCCATCTTGATAGCTTATAAAGTACATCTCTATCTGATGTCATTTTTATAGCACTATTACAATGCTATAAAAAATCTTCCATATGGCAGACATAATTATGAATGTTCAATTGTAATATTTCTTCCAATGAAACAAATTGTGTTTAGTCTAATGAATCAAAATATGTTACTCTGATAGATTGGAATAGATAAGTCTGATGGACTAGACAAAACCAGTTGAATATACTAAACATTATCATTCTGATGGACTGGACTTTTTTAGTCTAGTAGATTAGACATTGTTAGTCTAATAGATTATAATTACTCAGTCTCGTAGATTATACTTAGTAAGTCTAATGGAATAAACTTTTTCAGTATGATGGATTAATTTTTTTCTTCAATCTATTTTATTATATTTAATTAGTCTTATGTATTACAATTTAGTAATTTCTATGAACTAAACATTGTAAGGAATTTTTATATTTTTTATTTCAAACTGATTTCTACATCTCGTAGAATAAATATTTGTCTACAAAAACATTTTATTTTTTTGGGAAATATAAAGTTAGTAAACCAAAGTTTTTAAGAGTACACTATGATCTAAAAAAAGGAATGAATGTTTATAAATAAAAATACTCAACACAATAATCTCATCTTTTTTAAAAGCATAAAACACTACACATAAAGAAAAAAATTAATAACTATGATAAAATTAAAAACCCATTAATATAAAACCTTAAGAAATTGTGATTTTTTTCAAATATATTAACTATTTTAGATATTTTAAGCTACATGAAACACTAAGTCAAGATTTTATTTCATGCAATACTATATTTGGCTTCTTTTACACATAATTATGCATTTACCTTTAAATACACACAACACAGAGTTTAAATAAAACATGAAATACTATTTAAATATTATTATATAATATGATAGTTATCAACTATCCATTAGAATGGAGGATATGAATAGTATTTACTAAATTAAGAAAATATGAATTACACATGCATATAAAATTAATTGTTTGACACCAATTAATTATAAATAAATGTAAAATGATTTCTAAAATAGAAGGAAACCTTTATATAAAAAACTATTATTTTAGGCACACAAGTGTGTTCTACCTCAATTAATTAAAAAAATTACTTTTGGTGAATTATATTAATGAAATTTTATATAATATATCTAATATAATGTTTTAAATTCATCTCATGTTTTTTCAGGACAAGAGATAAAAATAAATCCATTTTGATGTTAAAATTTGATTTTTTAAAAAAGATTTTTCCCTCATTTCGATGTCTCACCTATTTTAAAACTATTTTTGAAAAATAAAAAATAATTTTCAAAAATAAACTTTATTTTTTAAATTTTAATATCGAAATTATCTTCGAGTTATTTTTTTTGAAAATTTTCATTTTTTGATGAATAGTAAAAATTTAAGTTTTAATTGAGAACATCATTTTTGTTTCATTTATTTATAAAGAAAAAATATATTTAAATGGGTTCTAAATTAAATTTAGTTCAATTATACATATTTTATTCAAATTTATTTTACTGGAATAAGATTTATATATAAATTGGATATAAAATCATTGTAAACCTTTGAATATTTTCACTTTAAAAACCTCTTTCTCATTGCGTCAGTGAGATTAATTTTAAATTAAATTATGACACATTGGTGAGTGGAAATTGAAAAAATGGATACCATATTTAGAATAATAATAATTTATATTATATTATAATGTAAAATTAAATTTTTACCATAATTATTAGTGAAAATAGTTAACATTAATTGCTGTGATTATGGTTTAAACAATGTTTTTCACATTCCACAGATTTTTTTTAAAACTAATTTTACACATACAAAGGGTATTTATTTTATAAATTGGATTTAGTATTCATAATTATTAAGTTTAAATTTATAATAAATATCAACTTTAATTTATTCATAAAGGATAAATTACCTATTGAAATAAAAAGATACAAGTTATCATGGTGAAAACAAAAAGGTGTAAGATTTGATAAAATTAATGACTAAGGAATAACATGATAAAAAATTATTTATTTCTATGTTTAGGAGGTGTTTATATAATACTTAAAACCTAACCTCAATTATTGATCTATTTTGGTGGCACATGAGATAAGGGAGACCTCCCAATAATGAATATAAATGGGTATTTACAAGAATGCTATTCCTCCTCAATTATAAAAGGGCACTCACTCTACCCACTTATTCACACTTCTAAATACATTTTGATATACCTAAAACTACCAAAATAACTTATAAACTTTACTAAAATCATATTAAAAGCCTTATTTTTGGCATAAATCCATCCTAGTATGGATTTTAGTGTAATCCTAAAGAGGATACCTAAAGAAGAGGTAATGTTCATCAATAAGAAACATGATTTTATTTCTTTCTCCACATCCTTGAATTAGTATTATAAGATGATTATATAATAACATAAATATATTACAAATAATTATATGTTGTCATGTAAAGGTTATGACCTAAAAATTTAGAAAATTCCTTCAAATGGGTTATAAAATCATCATTTCTATATACGGGGGACTACCATCGCGTGAACTGATGTCGTTCATTTTTCCGTTACCACCTCTCATGGTCGGAAATAAAAATTTATTTATAGTTTAAATATGATATTTATTATATTTACTATGTTACTATTATTATTTAATTATTATATACCACATACCTTCATGATTTCCATTTTGGGGGAATATGATAACTTAATGTGTACGACGGTCTGCTGCCTCATGGAGAATTGTGATTTGTTCACGCTTTACATGGAATGTATTAATGATGGGTTTAATAAAAAAATGTGATATATATGAAATAAAGATAATAATTTAATTATATAAATATATATGTAATATACTTTTATTTCAATCAATGTGACAAGAAAATGGAAAAAGTGTTCATGCGTATATATGACCTACCGTCTCCATGTACGATGTATTTCATTTTCTCTCACTAAATTTTATGGATTACCCTAAATATGTATATAATTTATATATATTATATTTATATCATGGACTAAATTATAGAGATAACTAAATCATAACCCATTTAAGAGAAAAAAATAAAAAGTTAAAACATGTATGTAAAACAAAGTGATTATTACCAGAAACACAACTTTAACATGGAATTTTTAACACACAGTTAATAAAAGGTTCATAATAAAATCATAATTGTTATGATATATATAAATATTTTTATTTAATATATATATTATATACATATATTTATTATATAGGGATTTAAAATGTAAACTACTTGAGTTAATACTGAGGGTAAGGTATTTCCATCTCACCTTTATTTTCTATAAGAAAAAAAAACATATTCACCACGAATTTATTTCATGTAGTGTATATAATACCCATGAATGTATATTATTATTCTTATAAGAAAAAATATTCAGGCTTAAATATCCATTTGTGGATCCTCTTTCAAGGGGCTTATGGTTCAAAAGATAACAAATCAGTAAGGGATTTTTTTCTCAATTTGCTTTTTTTGAGACACTTGTTATGTTATGCACCTATATTCATTCACAAGGTGTAAATACAGACCCATTGGTATGTAATATCATGAAATTATTCATCCTCATAATATTTTATGTTTCATTTTATTTTATTACAACATGGGTATTACGATTCAAGGTTACCAAAGTGGTAAGAGTTCTACATTACAATCTCACTGTTTATTGGGGGTATTTATGACTATGTATCCAATGCTGAAATATCATAACATAACTCTAAAAAATTCTCATTAATTTTGTTATAATATGTTTATTAATTATATATACATCCAATGGTTCAATTTTTCACCCTTTTTTATATAAGATAATTAAGAAACTATTTTTTAAAAAATCAAATGGTATCACTCTCTTCGGTCGAAATGTTTTTTTTTCAAGAAAGACCTTATTTTCAAAATTATTTGTTTAAAAAAAGTTTTCAAAAAAATATTGTAATCTCATTTTCATGGAAAATTATTTTGAAAATGTTTTATGTATTAATAATTGTTTAAAATTATTTTCAAGTCTTCCTTTATAAGTTTTCAATGTCATTCTCAAAGAAAAAATTTTTCAAAAAGTTTTATGTTTTAAAAATATTTTTTCAAAGAGGAATGGATATTTTCATCAAGAAATGTTTTAAATAATCATTTAAAATTATTTTCCATCTAATATTACAAACATTGGTGTTTTCTATGACTTACGGGCAATATAATACAAGGATACCATTCATATTATTTCTATGACTGATTTATGTTTTAATGGAATGATGTTTATGAACCCCATTTCTTTTTCACGAATTAATCAATTTTAAAGGATATTGTTACGAAACCTATTTATTTCCCAAGGTTTAATCAAGTTTAAAAGATATTTACATGAACCCAATTTCTTTTCCATGTTTTAATTAGGTGATGATATAATAATGACTGTTTTTATGAGTTTTTATGATGATACAGATGCTCTTTGTACTTTATTAGTGTTTTGGTTCTTGGAAATTACATATACAATGGGGTTGACTAGATAATGAAGGGTATGTATGCTATAAATTATATTATAGGTCTACCCCAATAGTTCCAGGTTATCCCATTATAATTGACATTATGTGTGCTTCCAGATAGCGCTCTAATGAGCTAGGTATTGATAAATTCTATCTCAGCTTGGAGGGTACATGAGTGATTTTCCCAAGACTAAAAAAGAGGGTACATGGGTTATTAGTATAAGACTATAAATGAGGGTACATAAGTTCTTATCCCCATAAAAACAGAGGTTGAATTGGTGATTAGACCAAGACCGAAAAAGAGGGTACATGGGTGGTCAATTAATGATCAATGTAGGTAATCAGGTGGTTATTACAAGGAAAACATGTAATAAATGTCTCAGTGGTTAGACTTCACATAATATTATCTTTGACTTTATTTATGAACAAACTCCATATCTTATTAAATTCTCATTCTCTCATGACTCACGTTCTTTGATTCCCTTATTATTCATGTCTTATTAACTAACAATATTTATTCCAATTATCAAGATTATAATCTTTGATATGTAGTGTATGATTTTCAAATTTTATTATAATATTCTCATAACCACATGATCATATTATTATTTCTAATCAGACATTTTTACTAGTATTGAGCATCTGAGCTCACCGTTTCTTATGTTTCCACTCCCTATGTTGTGAAGAAATGTTTATGTAGGGTATAATTTTGAAAGGTACTAAAGGGGAAGATATTTTAGGGGTAAATTGAAGATCTTTCACAAAATATTTATAATATTGTGTTCCATGTTTTGAAAGGCACTATACTATTAAGATCCTAAAAATGTGTCTTTTGAATATATTTAATATTCATCTAAATAGATGTAGTATCCATTTTTGTGAAGCCTGGGTCTCCATAATTAATATTTTAATAAAAATTATCCCCAAATCATTATTTCCCCCCTTTCATTATAACTACCTCTTTATTTATAAATTTTATCTGTAAGAATAATATAAGATATAAATTTCGTAATAAAAAAACCCCAAAATAATTTCTTCAAGAAAAATATTTCTCCAAAAAATAAATTCTTCAAAAACATCCCCAATAACTTATCCCTATTTGTGATTTTAGAAAAGAAATATAGAGGTAACAAGTACATAATATTATAGTAAAACAATCTACATGATTTTTTATTTTAAATTGAAATTCATACCAAAGTATAGAAAGTATATTCAACAAAATAAAATTGGAAAAAAATTAAAAAGATGATATTTGAAGAATAATTAATTAAATTTTTTGGTTTTTACATAGATAGTTGAAATTAAGACAATTATTTTTTCTTCTGTAACTTCTTGAAGATTACTTTTATCTTCCAGATATCTTCATGGTTCTTTTTATTTTATGCTATTTTGACACCATATTGGAAACTATTTGTTCAAGAACCTAGAAACTTTGATATTTTTGCTATAGAGTAACGACTTCTTATTCAATAATATATATATTTTTCTATTATCTTATTTAAAATTTACTAATTATTATTTAATAGATTTATTCTTTTTCCTTAATTATGAAATTTATTGATCCTAATAATATTATAAAACCGTAAAACTTTTTAACTAGTTCGAACTGTTTAGATCATTAAAAGAAAACTTGTGAATGAAATATCCAATATATATCGATTTCTCCTTAAAAACCTCAATCTTATAATCATGAAAAACAAAATAATTTTCATAATAATTCAACCATTTTTTTTCAAACATATCCTTTTATACTTAGATTCAACTGTGAAATAATTAAAATTGGCTTTATTCTTGATGATAATTTATTCCAACTTTTTAAAATCATCAGATTGTTCTAAAACATTTACACTCTAAATATTCTTGTATTGGGATTCAATACATGAAAAAATAGAATACCAACCAAAATATTTTTGAAATAATAATTAAACTATGTGAATCTTGATTCTATCCTTTATCATATTGAGTTTCTTGAGAATTAGTTATATCTAACGAGACATTAAAAAAATGCATTCTTCAAGGGCTAAAAACTAATTTCTCTTTCTCTTTATCTCTTTGTTCCACTATCCAATAATTTACCTAATTCAACATTCCTATCAGTTTTAGATGTATTCGATGCCTTTTTATGTGATTGTTGATTATAAATTTTACTCATAGAACTTATCTTCTTATCAGAAACTAAAAAATTAGTATCTTTATTGGTTTGAGAACTGAAAGAAAAGGTATTTGAAGAACACTATTCTCCTAAATTTTTGTAGTTTATATTGATTATTCATGTAATTATTTATTGATTTTTATTTATTTTAAAATTATCATTTCCAAGGTTATTGATATATTTTTAAAGTTCAACTTGAACATGTTCTGAAAAAGGTTTTTCAGTCACAATAACTTTTTATTTTCATTTCCCAATAGTTGATGGATCTTTGTAAGATCCACCTTTTTTCTGGTTTGAGAATATTTGGCTTGAAAAATTTAGCAATAAACTGACTAATTGGTTGAAAAAATGATTAATGATTAATCAAAATCACTCTTTTTCCTTCCTCCCCTGTAGTGTGAAATTATCCATGTCATTGTTCTACTCCTTTCAAAAGACATTCCAAATTTTTTCTTAATAAAATATAATCTTCTTTTTAATCTTATTTTCTTATATTTTTAAAACATCATTAATTTTTATATTTTAAAGATAAGTATATTGCCTTATCTAAACCAAAATCAGGATCTCCAAGATTCATTTCTGCCTTACATTTTGTCAATTCTCTATAGTCATCATCATATATTTCTTTAATTTTTTTTAGTTTTAGTGGTGTTGAAACAACTTTACTCTTTTCTTGAATTTTTTCATTAAATGGAGAAAATTAGAATCATAAACTACTATGTCATATTTTTTACACAAACTTATTCAACACATGTATTAAAACCTGTTTCATTCTCAAATTTATTTATTCACTCCCCAAAGATAAAATTTCATTCAAAGACACTACCCACCAATTTATTTTCATTAAAATCGTAAATGTTTCCAAAATCTTGCTGATAGAAAAGGGAAAAAAAATACAATTATGACCATAATAGAATTGATTTTCACCACCTCTATTGATAAAAAAACATACTTCATTATGTTTTTATTCCTCATATTCATTTGGAAATATAATAAAAAGATATTCAAGACATTCAAGGTATGTATGCCACCTTTTCTAGGAATGAGGTAACCTTGAATCCATAGAGGAAAAACTCCAACATATAATCTAAGATGATATACTTTCTTTAACTTCTCATTAGTATATAATAATGAGGTATCTACCTTGGATTCCTCAGAATAGCTAATCTTTTCTCTTAATTGTGTGTAACTAAAAAAGATTATCCTTATATCATATATTTTACTAAATCTTAATGTTGTTATTTATTTATCTTGTAGGATTCAACAAAAATATTAAAAGTTGTGACCTATAGATAATCATCCAAATGAACTAAACTAATGAGTATAATTACTTTACTATAACAGGATAATGAAGATTGAAATCTTCTTTTTCTAATTTTTTTCCCAAAATTATAATATGATAATTTATTTCATTAGAGAGTCAATTTTATCACACTAATACATGTTGATCAATATATCATTCAAAAGTTCCCTAATAGAAATTTCTTCTGCAGTATTCATTTTATAAATTTTGATCAGAATTAGAAGATCTGATCAGATGATGTAAAGTTCTGATCAGATGAATGCCAAAATATTGGACGGATCATAAATTTGAAGGATGATAGGTGACATCAAGTTGATAGTTCTATACGGTATATGGGGACCAAATATCATATTTATAGTCTCACGGGTGATGATTCAACTTCTAAATATCTGACTGTTCAAATTAATCTTATATATGAACCGATGATCAAAATATTTCCTCCAAATAATTAAATTATATTTCTGAACACTTAATGTTTTTTAAGAAAAAATTTTAAAGTAATAAAGGATTTCATGGATTTTTTTTGGAAAAAATATCATAAAAAACTAAATTTATAAGAAATAAAAAACAAATAAAACAAAATATAGAAAAAACTAAATATTAGAGAATACATTGTCAGAGTAAAATTAAAAATTTATGTGGGAAATATTTCCAGTGACTATTATTCATGGTTTTAATAAAAAATATATTTTTTAATAAAACTAATACTTTAAAAAAACTAATATTTGTTTTAAAAATAATTTTTTAGAAAATCTGAATATTTTTAGAAAAACTAATGTTTCTCGCAAAACATTGAATTATAGAAAATATGATTTTTTTGGAAAAAATAAAAAATTTAGTAAATAAAAAGTTTTTAGAAGAACTAATGTTTTAGTAAAACAAAACATTTTGGAAAAAATAAAATATTTTAGTAAACAAAATGTTTTTAGGAAAACTGATATTTTAGTAAAACCCAAGTTTTTATAAAAATTAAAAATTTTAAAAAAACAAATTTCTTTACAAAAGCTAATGTTTTTGGAAAATTTATAGTATTTTTTTTAGAAAAATAATTTTTTAGAAATAAATATTTTCTTTTGAAAAATATAGATTTTACGAAAATATTTTTTTTTTTGAAAACATAACAATTTTAGTAAAACTGTAGTTTTTTAGAAAACTAAAAAATTTAGTAAAACAAATGTTTTTTGAAATACTAAAGTTTTTATAAAGAGTGAAATTTTATAAAAAATAACATGACATATATAATCCCATTATGTAAACTAGTTTATTAATGTAAGGATATTGGTGAACAAGATGTTGATATGAATGATCAATCAGTATTTGGCATTCTTGTATGATCCTAGAATTTTTGATGTACATTATTGTTAAAATTTACGGTTTAAATACCCTAATGATTGTTAATGAAATGTTTATCAGGTGTATGAGGAGACCTGAGGGTGTCTCATGTGTTCAAGATAGAAAGGAAGGGTGAACCTGGCAATCCAATGCATGTTTCATGGTTGGTGCACAATTAATAGTAACTGTGTGCCCAAACTGTGATTTCCTTGGGTGGGGATGATGGTTTTAAAAAACCAGGAAAGGGGAATGGGACACCATATGGGCTATAGAATATCCAATGTAAATGATTACTGTAATGTTTCTCAAACCATGTAGCCTCCCCAAGAATCCATGTGACCCTGACCTCTCTAGGACAGAGGGTGGTGCACAGTTGGCACATAATTTTAAAAATCATGTGGCCAAACCATGCACCACTTTAATAGTGGTTTTATTTTTCAAAATTTCTTTTCTAGAAACCCAAGTGATGAACCTAAAAATCCAAATATTCCCAAGGATAAATCTCCCTCATTTCTAAGCCATTTCAAGCGCCATTGGTTGCAATTCGATATTCCAGGTGAGTCTATCACTCCTCTCCTTTCTATTTTCTGGATTTGGGATTATATAGTTGTTCTTATTCTTACAAATATATAAAAACCTATTTTCCACTGAATCATTGATTAGGGATTTTAACTGTGTTCATATCTGAATCAAATTCTTGGGTTAAGTGAGTATTCATCTTCAGGATCGAGGATGGCTGCCCATAAATTATATCCCATAGTCTTGTTGATTATTCATGTGTATGTGGTTGTTATTTGGTGTTATTTTTTTTTCCAATTGGTTATCCTTAGAATTAACGGTAAATTGATTAAGATAATATTTTATTATACCCCTCATAACCTCGATAGAATGTGTTGAGGTTAATTTCATAGGTTTAAGGTCCACCCATGGTACGTTCTACTTGATGAACATGGAAATTGAAATGTGTAGTAAAGAATTAGATTCTTATAACATAGGGGCCTTAATGGATGGATTGATATTTTAGTTTGGGGATATAAAGTGAAACTAAAGAAAACCATGTTTGGTGATTAACTTAGAATAAGGGTTGTTTGAACAATTCCTCAAAGCCTTACCACATCATACCCTAGTCCGTCCCCGCTTGGACTACCAACTCCCACCACTGAAGGGCAAGATCTTCCAACATATACGTGGCCAACATCACTTTCAGCTCTATCATAATTCCTAAGAATTCAAAGATATTGTTCATTCTATTCAACCATGCTTCTGCCATTTCTGGCTCTAAATCACCCCTGAAGATGGGTAGATTTTTCCTTTGAAACTGAACTAGATGATCTACATGCCTTGGTTCATCCACTTTGTTCCCACTTCCCACAACTTGGAAAGCTTGCACTATACTTTTCACAAGCTGCTGGTTCACATGAGGCTCAGGTGCAACCACATTTTCAGCGGCATCCTTCAGTTGGTCTCTACGACGTCTACCCTGTTCCATTTCTATAAATAAGAAACAAATAACCATGAGTCTCACTTCCGTAGACATCATGAAATTCCATTTCAAATCACATTTCACAACACTATCACAACAAGGCTTTCCACCAGTTCACATTTTTCCTCATGTGCCATGTTTCACCATTTTGAAAACCAAACCATTTTCAAAATACCAATTTATTCACGTTACAATTTCACATATTCTTATCACGTCATAAATTATTATACCCCTAATGAAATATGCATCTTAGAGGGAAGTCATTTCTACCACGCATTTCATGCTCATCTCATTGGCTACACCCACACCAATGAGATATCCAATGCCAATAAGTATCTTCAAAACACTTATCTACCCAACTCCCTGGTAACTTGTATTTCAGCATAAAAGGGTTAGCTAAGTCCTTTTATGCTATAAATTCAATGTTCCGACATTCCTACACCTTGCTACCATCCCGACTCAAGGAATTTAACACAACGAATGTCAACACCAAACCTAAGAATTAACTCCAAAGGACCGAAGAAACTGATACCACTTGTAACACCCCGCCCCTACCTCATTGTCTTGAGGAGGCGGTGAGGGATACTTGGCCTTAAGAAACGTTCCCAAGATGCAAAAGGCTGGCAATAAATTCTGAGGGCTTCAAGAACAAGTTGTGGAACGATTTTCCCTTATGACAAAACCAACCAAACAATCCGCAAACAACCACTATATGATGCATGTCAATATAATTACCCAACCATGCATTCCCAAAAGACAACCAAGTTGTTACACAACACAATACCAAAACAACCATACATGTCCACACAATATTAGAGTACAAGTGGAAAAATAAACAACAACCGCTACGAGCCATGACACCACTAAAGCTCCACACCAAGCTCCAAGCTCCATGCTCCACAAAGACATCACAATGCACCACTAAATGAGGGAGATGCCATAACTTTTCCCACATCACAGTACACAACATCTGCAAAGACACCACAATACCAAAGTAAGGGGTGAGTACTAAAACTCAGTAGGATTTCCCCAAATGACTTCCCTACACACGCCACTAGGATAAAACCGTTAGCACATTTATATAAAACAGTTTATATAAAATAATCACAAGTGAAACCATTACCATAACCCAACCATGCACTTTCCAAGCCATCATTCCCAACCCAAGAAACCAAAGGAAAGCTGAGAAAACACGCCACAAGCCATTTCACCATCAACACATTAGCACAACAATTTCCAACTTGAACAAAAATGCACAACAAACCACCATAACAACCAAATAACCCAATGGTGGAGCTTCCGTCCAACCCATTTACCCATTCACACTAAGTGGAACTTCCCATACACTTACCATTGATGGTGGCCCTTCCGTCCACTATCCAACCCATTTTTATAGTGGTACTTAATTCCACTTCCACACAACATCCAAAACAAGCCAAACCAAGCATATAACCCACCAAGGTCACATCATCATGAAATCAACCCATTCCATTGCATATAAATCACTTCAATAAACCACCCATTTATTGAAAACCATCTTCCATGCCAAACCTTATTTCAATAAAAAAACCTTTTTATTGAAAACCATTTCCATCAATCATTTTCACAAATCAACCGTAGCATCCCATTTTAAGATATCCATTTTAAAATCCATAACAAAAGCATTTCACCAAAAAACCCTCTTTTCCCCCAAAATCCACAAAACATCACTCAAGGGATTTTCAACCAAATTTTCACATCAAAACACAATTAATTTCAAGCACAAAAAATTAATTTTAACCAAAACCATTAGATCTAACCAAGTGGAGTCGAGAGAAAAGCCACTTAAATTTAGGGTTTTCTAGAAAACGGCCCACAAACCACCGCACCTCCAATCCGGCGAACGCACCACTGTAACCTCTCTAGATCACCTTACATATCCATCACAATCCACAAAATTAACATCCAAGGAAACCCCAACCCTATATCTACACACAACAAGTGTAGATCTAGAAAACCAAGAAGGAGAGGGATGTAGATCTAGAGGAAAACACAAGAGAAGCAAGAGGAGAGACTTACCCTTGAGAAACCACCTTCAAACCGCCTTGAAACCCATTCGAAATCCTTCCAAACCAAGTGGGAGAGCACCCCTAACCCCTAAGAACCCAAAATATCTAGTGAGGCTCGAGAGGGAGGAAGATTGGAGTGAAATGAGGCAATCCCGAGTGATTCCAGAACTTATAACCATAACTTTATGTGGCTGCACGGTTCGCCCGCACGGTTTGGAAAACCGTGCGCTAACCGTGAGAACACCTCTACCTTGAGAGCCAGGGTCCGCATGGTCTCCTTGCACGGTTTGGAAAACCGTGTGTAGGTTGTGCAAGGCCTACTGTCTCGAGACCAAGGGTCCGCATAGTTTCTTGGGGAACCCGCACGGTTTCCACTAACCATGCTCAAATCGTGCACCCCTTTAAAGCCCTCCAAACTCATCCAAAACCATTCCAAACTCTCCCAACCTCTTCCCAACTCATCCCATGCACTTTAAACACATAAATATGCATAAAAAAGCCATATACCTCAAACCAGGGGTGCTATATCCCATTTACATCACTTTATCCTCATACAGTTGATCCTATATGGATGTTCCAACCTATTCCTCCATCATTGTCTTATTCAGGCTCTACTTATTATATCATATTTGTGCATCCTCCAAGGAGGTTCCCACCTATAATATATTCATATCCTATGATGTATCCCCACCACATCTATCCTTATCCTACTATATCTCCACTACCTCAATTTCCTACTCATATCCATCCATGATTTGATGATTGTTCCCCTTCACCTACCACTCCACTATATATAGATGACCAAATGAATGCATTGGAATAGGAAGATGATTCAAAAGATGCTGATCTAAAACCCCCCATAGAGTCATCAAAGAAAAATAATCAACCTGGATCATGTTTTTTATAAGTCTGTGAAATTATATCGCATCATTTTTCTTCAATTATATTCGTGAATTAATTTCACTTTTTTTCTTTTGTCTTATTTAATGGGATCTTCTAATAGGCGTTGTGGGTGAACCAATTTACATAAATCATGCAATATTCAAACAAAAATAACAGTTGATTACAATGAAGAAAATCTAATGATCGGTTAAAATTAAAGACAATATAGAAGTGTCATGGAAACTTTATCCATGTTCAACGATATCATTCTAGTGTAACCAGTCTCATTGAGGTATATTAGTAATGAATCAAGGAGAAATCATGGGAAGAGATATGGGTAATTGTTTTTGTTAAATTGATATTAGTACTCTTATTTATTTATATGAATTAAAATGTTGGTTGTAATATCCGTTTAACTTTCTCAATAATCATGATAATAAGGTCACTTGGTTGATATAACATGGAAATTTGTGATAATCATAGAAGCATGGATTAAATTTTGATTGGAAGAGTAGAGTCATCTCTATGTTATATGGTGTATTAATACAAAATGAATTTCCAAAAACAAAATACCAAGAAATGATTGTATATTATAATATTAGTGAGTTAAATGTATGATTAAAAATTAATGGTATGTATTGAAAATTTAATTCTAATTAATCATATTGATTTTTAATTTTGAGGATGCATCTGATAAAAAAAGAACAAGGATGCTAAGATGCATATGCACACATTGGGGAGCACTATAATGTAGTAGAATAATAGGTTCCCCATACTATTTGTGAGAAACTGAGTTTTAATTAGAACTAATTAGGATCATATTATGTTTAATGAACACTAATAGAGGGTTTCTATGTTTTATATTTTGCCCAAACCCATTCCACGAGTCTTTTGTTTTTTTTGGATATTTTAAATATTTAAATTCCTTGATTTTCTTTTTAAGATTATCTTAGAATTCACAAAAATAGATATTTTCAGTTTTAATTCTCCATAAAAATATCTTAAAAGATTTCTATTTATTATAAAAAATGAAACATGATATTTTCTATAAAATACCCCTAAAAATATAAAACTTCTAATTTATTCCACGTAGTCATGCATGTTCACATGAAAAATTCTTTTCTACATGTCACCTCATTCATAAAACATAGAAAACACTCAAACTCTAGAACTATGTTCGAGTTGATTGCGAGACTATGTATGTTTCAAAAAATGTGGAAACCTTATAATACATCTTGCATCATATTTTTAAATTTGATCTACTATTTTTTTCACAAAGGAGAAGAAACCTTATGATCTCTTAAAGTAAACCATAAAATTTACCGCAATAAACCCTATGAGGTTATTTTTCAACCTTATAAAGTCCAATAAAAAACCTTAGAAGGTCTTAGAATGAACCCTAAAAAGATTTATAGTCAAAAAATATATAGAATAGAACCTTTTTAATTCTCAAAAGTGATCTTTACGAGGATTTTATTGGATGTTTTTTCACATGGGAAAACCTTATGACGTTATCATATGTACATTATGAAGATTCACTTCATCATATTGTCAAATTTCTTTGTGTAACCATCCATAAAATGAGAAAATATATCCTTTATTCTACTTAATTTACCATTATAGAACAAAATACTTTCATTTTTCATTATATGATTCCTATAAACCCCTTTACCACTGATAATATAAAATAAAACACAATTATAAATTAATTTCTATTAACTCAAATATCTCCATATACCAAGAAATAAAAATTGTAATATCAATTTGAATGAGTAACCTAGGATCCTAGAAGTGCTCACAACCCCAACTGAAATAAAAAAAACATCTCATATTATATGATTTTTACATCCTAATATTAGGTATAAATTTAAAAATTTAGAATGTGTACTATTAGAATGTACATGGAATGAAACGTTCACTCCAAAAGTTTCCAATGATTCTGTTAACCTATTAGGTTATCAATAAATATAAGAAAAAAAATTCATATATACTGAGAGACAATAAATGGTCAATCCATTTATTTTTCATCTTCTATAAATGATAAAAATATATTATCTTATTATTATACACTATACACATTGAGTCCACATTAGTCTTGAGTTTACACCATACTGATTTTTTTAATAGTAGTAACAATAATTATGATAATAATTATAATAATAGTAATAGAAATTTAAATAATAATAATGTAAATGGTAATAACATATAACACATGTTCTAAGGTCCCAATATTCATTTAAAATAGAATGATATTGTTTTAAAAATATCAAGGAATAGAAGTTTCTCAATTTGAGTGGGAAAATAATTTATTCAAAATAGTACAACCTGAACTGACTCCTGAATGTTCATGGGTATAAGTGACCAGGTTACCTTGTTTAGAAATAGAATAAACATCAATATAAATGTGATTAAAATAATCTAAGAAATCCTCTGAGGATAATACCAATCTCCTCCAATATCCTACAAAAATAACTTGGACTACAATGACAATGTAGTTGAGATCCACATCAATAAATAGATTCCTCCTTCCTTTTTATATGTATATTTTAATGGATTGGATTATATCTTCTATATCAACCTCAACGGGAAACAACAGGTAGACAATATTTATAGAATATTTCCCTACTCCAACGTGATGTCTCTAATGATCAACCCACCTATAACAAGTGTAAGGAACCGTTTTACTGTTCCATACATGTTGATTTTAATCGACCATACAACGATAAGATTCCAGGTAATATATATATACATATACATTATATGTTATAAAATTTCCTTACATTCAAAATATAATAAGAATATAAATATCATCAATATAGTTTATCCCTTGACCAACTGCAAATAATTTTTATCCTTTATAGTTGAAAAAATGTCTCATAAGGCCTTCTATAAGTAAAGAACTATAATATTAAACCTCATATACATTTTTTCATCTTAATTAGGTCGTAAAATTCCAAAATATCATCATTTAAAATGCCCTTGTGTTTTTCATATATGTCTGGGCTATAACAACATAAAAGGTTCTTATAATAGGACCTCTACTAGAATTTCACAACCTCTTGTAGATCAAACTCTCTCCCTCTATTTATTTCTCCACAAATCGATGAATCCCTTTTATCTTCATTTAATATTCTATAATCTAACTCAATAATGGAAGTCATTCTGGACATAACATGTGTCCTTTTTGGATAAATCACAATCAAATAACCTCATTTATAGATTTGGTTCATTGTATCTAGACTAAACCAAACTCTTTCGGTTTCAGTTAAAATTATCTCCCTTAATCATAATAGATTCTTCTAGATTCTTCTTTATTTTATAAATTTATTCAAAACTAAAATTTTAATTCATTCTAGGTTGTTTTGAACTAATATGTACCCCAAATTGGTTACTTTAAAATGAGTTTCTCACAAATGTTATTAATCTAACATAGATTACTCCCTATCCATGATCCCCATTTGAGCTTCACATTCACTTAATCACATATACATTCATTCCATTGTATCTTAAAATAATGCGATAATTGAATTAATACAACATTGTGACTCACTAATATAATTGAATATAATGTGATAATGTTTTAACATGATGATTGTAGATGGCTAATATCACATATATTCACAATTTAATTTGTTTTTTGTTTCGTTTATAAATTTTATATAATCAAATAATGTAATAATATAGTAATCAATGTCATTTTTGTTAAAAAATATTGATAATAGAATGTTGTGTTCCCCAAGTAAAATTGTTTTTCTCAATTAGGAGGAAAAAAATAAGGACTATCAATTCACGTTTGTAAGAACATATTTTATATATTTTTATTTATACTCAAAACTAAAAAACACAATTCATAATTAGATATATTATTTATATTTTCAACAGAGTTCCATGAATTACCTTGATGAGAAATAAGATTAAAAATTCAGTCCACATGATTATTTGAGATAGGTACTAGGTGAGAAGCACCATGATAGAGTCTGATATCAACTCAAGAAAAGAATCACTCTCACTAGGTATTGGCCCTCATTGAGTGGGTATAAAATCATTGATGCCACCAAGATGAAGAATGATAATGGAGAAGTACATGAGTCCTTAAAAATAGCTATACAGGAGCGTGGATGCGGTAAATTGGTCATATAACATTTTTGTAAAGCCTTGACAAATATATCTCCATCACTTCCACTAGATGTTGTTAAGCGTTTTTATTCATGTATGGAAACAATTCACTCTTTATATGATGCACCGAGGGATGTCAATGAGGGTCCTAGTGATAGTCTAGAAGTTTACACTCATGTTGATAATTATGATGACACTGGAGAATATGATGTTGGGGCTCTAGGTGATGATGTTGGTGATGATGTTAGTGATGGTTATGATAGAAATGCTAGTAATGATGGAGATATTGATCCCCTCCATTTTTGAGGTGATAGTAAAGAGACAAATGTGTGGATTATTTTTAATGAATAATACTTATTGATTGTGTGGAATATATATATATGTTATATTATTATAGATGGATTGAAAATTGTTTAAAGAAGATGGTTAAATGATAAATATATAATATTTTTATTTTATTAAATGTGTAATGTGGTTTTCATTTTTGTTATAGGTTCTGAAAGTGGTGATGGATGGGCCTGTTGTGATTTCTTGATATAGAAATCTATACCAATGGTTCATAAAACCATTCATATACATATCTTTTCTAAAGTATGTTATACCCGTAGAATCATGAACCATGGGTGTACATCTATAGAAATAGTTTACTGAAAACCATGGGTATTAAAATTATCCCATGATCTATACCAAAACTTTCAAAGTAAACCATTGGTATAGACCTATACTGACAAAAATATACCCCATGGTTCATATAACCATTGGTATAGCCTATTAATATGGTTTTATGGAATATACCAATGGTTTAAAACTGTTGTTATAGGGTAATTTTCCAGCAGTATTGTGTGACAATGAAAGACTTATATCTTACAATTTCATTTTTCTAATTACATTTATAAACAATAACCAATTTATTTCAAACAGGATCCATAAATTCTGGTGTAATAATGATATATCCAAGGATCCTCAACTTATTAAGTGGATTTAAGTCTATTTTAATTGTGCCATTCCATTTATTCCAATCAGGTTATTCTTGAAATTCCATTATAGACTGTGGTTTAAGATCATTAATCTCAATATCATGTTCCACAAAATTTGAAAATATTTTCATCAATATTTTCCATTTTAAATTAATTCCATATATCAAATAAATAATTTAATGATATTTCATTATTTCCCAAACAATCAGGGATTTCTATATCATGAAAATTCTCTTTATTATCCTCCTTATATGTTTATTCAAGAACATATAAATTGTGTTTTTATTTAGTAACACACACCAAGTTAATAGTAGTTAAATTAAATGTTTTCACAATCCATGAAATATTCTCCCCTTTTTTATTATCTCCTTACAATGCTAGGAATACTTCTTCATTAAAATTAAAACAAGAAAATTTGTGTAAACACATCATTCTTTTGATGTTGAAGAAAAAATATGATATATGGTGATTCATGTCCCACATATCTTCCAACCCTCCTTTGAGCTTCCATTTTTTATAATGTGGGGGAGACATCACTACATGTATTGAAAAACTGAAAATGATTAACTATGAGATGTCAAAATCTTGGACAAATTTCCATTGGATAGGAGATATCTTATGAAATGCACTTGGTATGATGGGAATTAATGTTTAATCTTGAAATATTTCATGACCCCATATAGATCTTGACATCTTTGATCCATTATCAATGGTCTAATAATAAGATGTAGGTGTCTTATTACTGATTTGGATAAACCATTTTGGGATTGCACATGGATGATTGGATTCTCAACAATAATCCCCATATCCATATAGAAATCATTGAAATTTTGATATGTAAATCCTATATCATTATCAATATATACTTTCATGATGAAATAATTTGTAAATTATTCCCTCAATTTAATTATTTGTATAGGAAATCATGAAAATGATATATCATGTGTTGAGAGAAAACACACGTGTGGCCATATGTTAGATGAATCAACTAATACTATAAAATATTTCAATTTCACACATGATGGATGAATTGGTTGACATATATTACAATAGATCCATTTATGAAGGGTAGTAATTTCAACAATAATTTTAGTTGGTGATGGTCTCACAATCATCTTTCTAAGAGAACATGTGTCGCATAGAATTTTTCCTTTTGGAAATATCCTATGGAACTTTTTTTGAATGTCAATGAGAACATTAAATTATTTATTACAACATTACTAAACAAGGATGAACATGTCAGTCAAGTAAAAAATGACTGATCTATGTTCCATTTGTTTTACTACCATATATGTTTTGATTTCACTTATATATGTATAATGAAATCCAAATGATAATTTTGGTAGATTTTATACTTAATGAATCTTACCAAATTTATTAATAGTAATGCACATTTAATTTTTCTTTTCTCTCAGATTTGATCTAGGTATTACACCCATGTTGGTATATATCAGCAAATCTTGACAAGTTTCTTTTAGAAATTAAGGAAAACTGTATCTTTTAAAAATAACCTTTTCTTATTAGGTAAAAAGAAAATTTATTCATTAGTTCCTTATATTAGATGTGATGGACGAAATATAATATTCACAATTGGTCTCGTTGGTTTGATTTTAAAAAATAATTTTTATTTTTAAAATTTTTGTCTATTTCATATTATACGGTATGAAAATATCTACCGCATTATACAATGCATTTTAATTCTTCAAATAAAATAAAATAAAATAAAAATAATAAATTTATGAAAATTAAATAACACAACATAAAAAATAAAAAGTATATAGAATAAAACACCATACCACATATAATAACGACTATAATTTTTTTGAACTTTTTCCAACCATATTCTCATAAAATTCACATGTAAAATCACCATTTTTGAGAAAAGTGAAATCATTATTTGATGGATCATGATTCTCAATAAATCCCCCCATTTATTTACCTTTATATAATGTATATATGGTGTTTGATTAATTTATATTTTCATTGAGATAAACTTTATAGTGATTAAAAATACGCTCTAGGGTTTGGAAAACTCTGAACTAATGTCCCATAGAACCACACCTATAATAGGAATCTTCCGGATTTATTAGAGAATTTGACCTGATATTTATTTTATTTTGATATTCATTTTGAAAATTATTATTATTATTAACATACTCATGGGAATGATTGAGAGAAAACCAAATCCATCATGAGAATGACATCCTTGACTTCATCCTCTTCTGTGATAATTTCATGGAATATAACATTTTCTTTAGGAAATGTTATTGCAGAACCATTATGAAGAGATTGATATTTTTTAATCAAAATCCCATTGTTCTTCTTCACTAATAGAAATGATGAAATGATATTATAATTTTTTTATACGCCCACAAATGATATTTCTATTTTTGGGTTATGTGAGATGCATGGAATGATATATATATCTTTCCAAGCATAATGAAATGTACAATCGCAATAAAACATTACCTAAATTGTGTAAAAAAATATATATAGTAAAATTGTAGTCATTGACCCTTTTATTGTATTGTAAGTCTAATGAAATCCATTAATCATGGATCATGTGAAGTAAAACCTTATTTTTATGATCATATATTTATTTCAAACTATTCTAGGGCTTTCATGGGTCACTTTATGTGATGTATCCACATTTAAATCCCTCATCTAGATGTCTTATAATGAAGATCAACATCTTCTAATTATTTTAAATGATTTGTGAATTATTTTATTTTATTTCTTTTGTGAGATCTATAGATTCAAGATGCCTTTCAAAAATTATTCAACAATAAATATAATAACATCTAGAAATGTTGAGAACAATGAATTTAGGTTTCAAATTATACGATATAATGGTAAAAAATATTTTTTATTTTTATTATAATTCAATTAGAGTAAAAATTATTCCTAAAAAAATATAAAGTAAATAAAATCAGTAGAAAACATCAACATCAGGTTTTTAAGATTAATAATATTTCTTAATAAATTATATATAAAAAAAACCAAACATAGTTAATAAATATTTCACATGGTATCTGGAATAAATAAATTGATATAACTTTTTACTTGTTTTAAAACTTTCTAATCTATACCAAATTAATAATTAGACCATCTAATCAGGCAGTGTAAAATAAATTAAAACCAAATCAATGCAACATGTTACTCATTTTAAAACATTATGTGTATAATGATTTATTAATTTGAGAATTGAATAAGTGTAATGATGACCTTTATGAAGGTAATTAAATTAATAATATTAATCATCCAATATGGTGATAATTAAATAATAATAATAGAAAATTTAAACCATCCAATCTGATGATAAGTAAATAATATTGTATAAATGGTTAGAACTGTCCAATCGAGTGGTGAAAAAATACTTAAAATTAAACATACCTTTTACCCTTTTTTATCATTCTTGGTGAAAACATGTTGTTAAAATGAAAAATAAAACAATGATAAATTTAGTATCGGAGAAAAAGAAGAAAATGAATGATATTTTTTATCAAAATCTCTCAAAGGTTTATAATATCAATCTCTAATCAAACACAATTGAAGGGGGCCATGTTTCCCTTTTATTAAAAGTGAATTAATGGGGTGGGTGGGGATTGGTGGGGGTGACCATCCTACCTTGGTTGAATTCTGTCAATGAATAATTTATTTATTTATTTATAATGGAAACCCCTTTCACGTTTTTTTAATTGTTCTCTTTTTTTACTAAGGATATAAAATATGTTATTTTAAATTTTTCCTTAATTTTTTTTTTCATATTTTAGTAAATTTTTTATTTTAAAAAATGAAATAATATAATTTATTTCTAATAATAGAGCATAATCTATGTTTTAGTGTTCTTTATTTTTTTTTAGTAAAACACATGTTTTGTATTTATTTATTTATTTTTATTATTATTACACTTTCATTTTTTCTGATTTTAAGAGAATATAGAATTTTTTCCAAATATAAGTGAAATATATATAATATATGGATTTATGAAGATCAAATATATCAAAAATTAATCATAGATAAAAAAACATACTGAAAATTTACAGTGAGAGAAACTCTATAATTCATATTAAATGAATCGAATAACACTTTTTTGAACTCTTTTCTTCTATGTTTCATGAACCCCATAGGGATAAACCTAATGATTGTTTCTAGTGGACATTAATAATTCAAACCTTAGACCTTATGAAGATGATTAGTTTTTGTTCTATGATCTACTAGAACCTGAAAATCAAAGGGCAAAGTGAGAGTGACTATTAAAATCATGAGATAAATTTGGATCCTTCCTATATATTTTTAACTAAGTTGATGAAATATATTCCTAGAAACAAAAAATTTTCCTAAACATTGTGTGAACTAGGAAGTAAAATGTTATACTTTTCAATAAACATCCACCAATCAATCAACCTATATGAGAGTGTTAAGCCCTTCAATGTTCATCTCATCACATTGGAAACACTCACTATATGTCATCAGATAAATCAATAAAATATGATTTAGGTGGAATAATTTAGTGACTAAGGAAATATCATATATTAAATTTATACAATTCAATGATATTATATGATTAATTCCTAATCATGTACATTGATTCAATTAAAAACATTATATAAAATCATTACTCTTTAGGGCATACTTCAAAAAATATATTACTTAAACTAAACCATTATAGATTTTTTGTGCACCATACATCATGTTATATCACAATAAAAATGGCGGCATACATTGTTTTTACATCACACACAACAAGTTGTGAAACAATTGTTAGATAGAAGAGTTTATAATGGATACAAGAGTGGGTGTTAATTGTAGTTTTAAAAATTAAACTAATTAAAATACGAAACCACTTTATAATATTTTATTGGACCCATTTATCATCCAATGATCAGAGTAAATATATATAACTCACAGAGTATCCATTAAATTATATTTTATTAAATTTTAATATGGCAAACTTTCTATATCAATACAGAAGAGAAATATAATAACTTGTAGAAAAAATTAAAAGAAAATATTAAAATAAAAGTAATAATGACTTATAAAATGGTTTATAAAAGTTTACATAATCAATTAAATCAAGAGTAAATGAATACAAAAACCCTGGATTTAGGTTACCCATGTTTTCATCCTAATCATAAGGTATGTATATCTTCTATAAGAAATACCTTGATCTAAATGATTGGAATCATATGCGTCTTCCTATGCCCAAAATCCATTGATCAGACTAATCAGAACCATCCATATTACTATCCTTGTAAGCCCTAGATCTAAATATTTTTTAGAAATAGTGAATACAATTTCAAAAAAAATTAAGTAATATAAAATCCTCACTCAGATTCCTTAGAACAAAAACTCTATGAATGTTTATAATGTGAAATTAATGAGATTCTAGGATGCAAAAAACTTTATATTGGTTTAATCATAAAAGAATCTTCTCATAGATAATTGAATGCACCTCTATTTATAGGCACACCAAAAAAGGTCATATTATGTGATTCTCAGAGTCAGTCGCAATGAACTCAGATGAGATCCATCTTGATAGCTCATAAAGTACATCTCTATCTGATTTCATTTTTATATCACTATTACAATGCTATAAAAAATCTTCCATATGGAAAACATAATTATGAATGTTCAATTGTAATATTTATTCCAATGAAACAAATTGTGTTTAGTCTAATGAATCAAAATATGTTACTCTGATAGATTGGAATAGATAAGTCTGATGGACTAGACATAACCAGTTCAATATACTAAACATTATCAGTCTGATGGACTGGACTTTGTTAGTCTGGTAGACTAGACATTTTCAGTCTAATAGATTAGACTTACTCAGTCTGGTAGATTATACATAGTAAGTATGATGGACTAAACTTTTTTAGTATGATGGATTAGAGTTTTTTTCTTTAATCTATTTTATTATATTTAATTTGTATTATGGATTACAATTTAGTCATTTTTATGGACTAAACATTGTGAGGAATTATTATATTTTTTATTTCAAAATTATTTCTACATCTGGTAGAATAAATATTTGTCTACAAAAACATTCTATTTTTTTGGGTAATATAACGTTAGTAAACCAAAGTCCATAAGAGTACACTATGATCTAAAAAAAGGATAAAAAGCTTATAAATAAAAATACTCAACATAATAATATCATCTTTTTTAAAATCATAAAACACTACACACAATTAAAAAAATAACTATGAAAAAATTAAAAACCCATTAATATAAAACCTTAGGATTTTGTGATTTTTTTCAAATATATTAACTATTTTAGATATTTTAAGATACCTGAAACACTGAGTCTAGATTTCATTTCATAAAATACTATATTTGGCTTGTTTTACACATAATTCAGACTTTACCTTTAATTACACACAACACAGAGTTTAATTCAAACATGAAATACTATTTAAATATTATTACATAATATGATAGTTATCAACTATCCATTAGAATGGAGGATATGAATAGTATTGACTAAATTAGGAAAATATGAATTACACATGCATATAAAATGAATTATTTGACACCAATTAATTATAAATAAATGTAAAATGATTTCTAAAATAAAAGAAAACCCATATCTAAAAAACTATTATTTTAGGCACACAAGTGTGTTCTACCTCAATTAATTAAAAAAATAACTTTTGGTGAATTATATTAATGAAATTTTATATAATATATCGAATATAATGTTTTAAATTCATCTCACGTTTTTCAGGACAAGAGATAAAAATAAATCCATTTTGATGTTAAAATTTGATTTTTTAAAAAAGATGTTTTGTCGCCTTTCTATGTCTTACCTATTTTAAAACTATTTTTGTAACATAAAAAATAATTTTCAAAAAAAACTTTATTTTTTAAATTTTAATATTAAAATTATCTTCGGGTTATTTTTCTTTTGAAAATTTTCATTTTTTGATGAATTATAAAAATCTATGTTTTAATTGAGAACATCATTTTTGTTTCATTTATTTATAAAGAAAAATTATATTTAAAATTGGTTTTAAATTAAATTTAGTTCAATTATACATATTTTATTCCAATTTATTTTACTGGAATAAGTTTGATGTTGAAGTTGGATATAAAATTGTTGTAAACCATTGAACATTTTCACTTTAAAAACCTCTTTCTCGTTGCATCTGTGAGATTAATTTTAAATTAAATTATGACACATTGGTGAGTGGAAATTGAAAACATGGATACCATATTTAGAATAATAATAATGTATATTATCTTATAAAGTAAAATTAATTTTTACCATAATTATTAGTGAAAATAGTTAACATTAATTGCTGTGATTAAGGTTTAAACACTGTTTTTCACATTACGTAGATTTGTTTTAAAACTAATTTTACAAATAAAAATGGTATTTATTTTATAAATTGGATTTAGTATTCATAATTATTAGGTTTAAATTTATAATAAATATCATCTTAATTTTATTCTTAATGGATAAATAACCCATGTAAATAAAAAGAGAAAAGTTATCATGGTGAAAACAAAAAGGGGTAAAATTTGGTAAAATTAAAGACTAAGGAATAACATGATAAAAAATTATTTATTTTTATGTTTATGAGGTGTTTTTATAATAATTAAAACCTAACCTAAATTATTGATCTATTTTGGAGGCACACATGTTAAGGGAGACCTCCTAATAAGGAATACAACTAGGAATTTACAAGAAATCTATTCCTCATCAATTATAAAAGGGCACTCACTCTCCCCACTTATTCAAACTTATAAATACATTTTGATATACATAAAACTAAGAAAATAACTTATAAACTTTACTAAACTCATATTAAAAGCCTTATTTTTGGCATAAATCCATCTTAGTATGGATTTAAGTGTAATCCTAAAGAGGATACCTAAAGAAGAGGTAATGTTCATCAACAAGAAACATGATTTTATTTCTTTCTCCACATCCTTGAAATAGTATTATAAGATGATTATATAATAACCTAATTATATTACACATAATTATATGTTGTCATGTAAAGTTTATGACCTAAAAATTTAGAAAATTCCTTCAAATGGGTTATAAAATCATCATTTCTGTATACGGGGGACTACCATCGCATGAACTGATGTCGTTCATTTTTCTGTTACCACCTCTCATTGTCAGAAATAACAATTTATTTATAGTTTAAATATGATATTTATTATATTTACTATGTTAATATTATTATTCAATTATTATATCCCACATACCTTCATGATTTCCATTTTGGGGGAATATGATAACTTAATGTGTACGACGGGCTGCTGCCTCGTGAAGAATTGTGATTTGTTCACACTTTACATGGAATGTATTAATGATGGGTTTAATAAAAATATGTGATATATATGAAATAAAACTAATAATTTAATTATATATATATATATATATCTAATATACTTTTATTTCAATCAATATAAAAAGAAAATGGAAAAAGTGTTCATTCATACATATGGCATACCGTCTCTATGTACGATGTATTTCATTTCCTATCACTAAATTTTATGGATTATTCTAAATATTTATATAATTTATATATATTATATTTATATAATGGATTAAATTATAGATATAATTAAACCATAACCCATATAAAGGAAAATAAAAATAAAAAGTTATAACATGTATGTAAAACAAAGTGATTATTACCCGAAACACAACTTTAACATAGAATTTTGAACACACAATTAATAAAAGGGTCATAATAAAATCATAAATGTTATGATATATATAAATTTTTTTATTTAATATATATATATATATTATATACATATATTTATTATATATGGATTTCAAATTTAAACTACTTGAGTTAATACTGAAGGTAAGTTATTTCCATCTCACCTTTATTTTCTATAAGAAACAAAACATATTTACCATGAACTTATTTCATGTAGTGTATATAATACCCATGAATGTATATTATTATTCTTACAATAAAAAATATTTGGTCTTAAATATCCATTTTTGGATCCTCTTTCAAGGGGCTTACAGTTCAAAATATAACAAATCTGTAAGGGATTTTTTTCTGAATTTTCTTTTTTTGAGACACTTGTTATGTTATGAACCTATATTCTTTCACAAGGTGTAAATACAGACCCATTGGTATGTAATATCATGAAATTATTCATCCTCATAATATTTTATGTCTCATTTTATTTTATTATAACATGGGTATTATAATTCAAGGTTACTAAAGTGGTAAGAGTTCTACATTACAATCTCACCATTTATTGTGGTTGTTTATGACTAAGTATCCAATGCCGAAATATCATAACATAACTCTAAAAAATTCTCATTAATTTTCTTATAATATGGTTATTAATTATATATACATCCAATGATTCAATTTTTCACCCTTTTTTATATAAGATAATTAAGAAACTATTTAAAAAAAATCAAACGGTATCACTCTCTTTGGCCGAAATGTTTTTTTTCAAGAAAGACCTTATTTTCAAAATTATTTGTTGAAAAAAAGTTTTTGAAAAAAATTATAATCTTATTTTCATTGAAAATTATTTTGAAAAGGTTTTATGTATTAATAATGGTTCAATTTTTTTTCAAATCTTCCTTTATAAGTTTTCAATGGCATTCTCAAAGAAAACTTTTTTCAAAAAGTTTAATGTTTTAAAAATATTTTTCCAAAGAGGAATGGATATTATCCTCAAGAAATGTTTTAAATAATCATTTAAAATTCTTTTCCATCTAATATTACATACATTGGTGTTTCTTATGAATTACGGGCATTATGATACAAGGATACCATTCATATTATTTCTATGAATGATTTATGTTTTGATGGTATGATGTTTATGAAACCCATTTCTTTTTCACGAATTAATCAATTTTAAAGGAGATTGTTATGAAACCTATTTATTTCCCAAGGTTTAATCAATTTTCAAATATATTTACATGAACCCAATTTCTTTTCCATGTTTTAATTAGGTGATGATATAATAATGACAGTTTTTATGAGTTTTTATGATTATATGGATGCTCTTTGTACTTTATTAGTGTTTTGGTTCTTGGAAATTACTTATACAATGGGGTTGACTAGATAATGAAGGGTATGTATGCTATAAATTATTTTATAGGGCTACCCAAATAGTTCCAAGTTATCCCATTATAGTTGACATTATTTGTGCTTCCGGATAGCGCTCCAATGAGCTAGGTACTGATAAATTCTATCTCATCTTGGAGGGTACATGAGTGATTTTACCAAGAATAAAAAGGAGGGTACATGGGTGATTAACATTAGACTATAAAGGAGGGTACATAAGTTCTTAGCCCCATAAAAATGGAGGGTACATTGGTGATTAGACCAAGACCAAAAAAGAGGGTACATGGGTGGTCAACTAATGATCAATGTAGGTAATCAGGTGGTTATTACAAGGAAAACATGTAATGAATGTCTTAGTGGTTAGACTTCACATAATATTGTCTTTGACTTTGTTTATGAACAAACTCCATATCTTATGAAAATATCATTCTCTCATGACTCATGTTCTATGATTCCCTTATGATTCATGTCTTATTAACTAACAATATTTATTCCAATTATCAAGATTATAATATTTTATATGTAGGGTATGGTTTTGAAATGTTATTATAATATTCTCATAACCACATGATCATATTATTCTTTATAATCATAATTGCTTACTAGTATTGATCATATGAGATCACCGTTTCTTATTTTTCCACTCCCTATGTTGTGAAGAAAGGTTTATGTAGGGTATAATTTTGAAAGGTACTAAAGGGGAAGATATTTTAGGGATAAATTGAATATCTTTCATAAAAAATTTATAATATTGTGTTCCATGTTTCCAAAGGCACTAAACTATTAAAGTCCTTAAAAATGTTTCTTTGTAATATATTGAATATTCATCTAAATAGATGTAATATCCATGTTCGTGAAGCCTGGGTCTCCATAATTAATAATTTAATAAAAATTATCCCCCAATCATTATTTCCCCCCTTTCATTGTAACTACCTCTTTATTTATAAATTTTATCTATAAAAATAATATAAGATATACATTTCTTAATAAAAAAACTCCAAAATAAATTCTTCAAGAAAAATATTTCTCCCAAATATAAATTCTTCAAAAACATCCCCAATAACTTATCACTATTTGTGATTTTAGAAAATAAATATAGAGGTTACAAGTACATAATATTATAGTAAAACAATCTACATAATTTATTATTTTAAATAGAAATTCATACAAAAGTATAGAAAGTATATTCAACAAAATAAAATTGGAAAAAATTTAAAAAGATAATATTTGAAGAATAATTAATTAAATTTTTTGGATTTTACATCAATAGTTGAAAGTAAGACAATTATTTTTTCTTCTGAAACTTCTTGATGATCACTTTTAAATTCCAAAAATCTTCATGGTTCTTCTTAATTTATGCTATTTTGACAACATCTTGGAAACTGTTTTTTCAAGAACCTAGAAACATTGAACTTTTTTCTATAGAGTAACGACTTCTTATTCAATAATATATATTTTTCTATTATCTTATTTAAAATTTAATAATTATTCTTTAATAGATTTATTCTTTTTCCTTAATTATGAAATTTATTGATCCTAATAATATTATAAAACCTTGAACTTGTTAACTAGTTCAAACTGTTTAGATACTTAAAAGAAAACTTTTGAATGAAATATTCAATATATAAATATTTCTCCTTAAAAACATCAATCTTATTATCATGAAAAATAAAATCCTTTTCATAATCATTCAAAAATATTTTTTTTCAAACATATCCTTTTATACTTAGATTCAACTGTGAAATAATTAAAATTGGCTTTATTCTTGATGATAATTTATTCCAACTTCTTAAAATCATCATATTGTTTTAAAACATTTACACTCTGAATATTCTTGTATTGGGATTAAATACATGAAAAAATGGAATACCAACCACAATATTTTTGAAATAATAATTAAAATAAGTGAATCTTGATTCCACCCTTTATCATATTGAGTTTCTTGAGAATTAATTGAATCTAACGAGACATTAAAAAAATGCATTCTTCATGGGCTAAAAACCAATTTCTCTTTCTCTTTATCTCTTTGTTCCACTATCCAATAATTTACCTACTTAAACATTCCTATTAGTTTTAGATGTATTCGATGAATTTTTATGTGATTTTTGATTATAAATTTTATTCATTGAACTTATCTTCTTATCAGAAACTAAAAAATCAGTATTTTTATCAGTTTGAGAACTGAAAGAAAAGTTCATTGAAGCACACTCTTCTCCTTATTTTTTGTAGTTTATTTGGATTATTATTTTAATTATTTATCGATTTTTATTTATTCTAAAATTATCATTTCCATGGTTATTGATATATTTTTTAAGTTTAACTTGAACATATTTTGAAAAAGGTTTTTCAGCCACAATAACTTTTTCTTTTCATTTCCCAATAGTTGAAGGATATTTGTAAGATCCAACTTTTTTTGGTTTGGGAATATTTGTCTTGAAAAATTTAGCAATAAACTGACTAATTGGTTGACAAAATGATTAATGATTATTCAAAATTACTCTTTGTCCTTCCTCCCCAGTAGTATGAAATTATCCATGTCATTGTTCTACTCCTTTCAAAAGAGATTCAAAAACTTTTTCTTCATAAAATATATTCTTATTTTTCATCTTCTTTTCTTGTGTTTTTAAAACCTCATTAATTTTTTTATTTTAAAGATAAGTACATTGCCTTATCTAAACCAAAATCAGGATCTACAAGATTCATTTCTGCCTTACATTTTTTCAATTCTCTAGAGTCATCATCAGATATTTCTTTAATTTTTTTAGTTTTAGCGGTGATGAAACAACTTTACTGTTTTCTTAAATTTTTTCATTAAATGGAGAACATTGGAATCAGAAACTAATATGTCACATTT
Source organism: Viscum album (assembly GCA_963277665.1). Lineage (NCBI taxonomy): Eukaryota > Viridiplantae > Streptophyta > Magnoliopsida > Santalales > Viscaceae > Viscum > Viscum album. Next base: position 1,897,559,702 of record OY728135.1, on the reverse strand, counting down.
TTTACACAAACTTATTCAACACATGTACAAAAACCTGTTTCATTCTCAAATTTATTTATTCACTCCCTGAAGATAAATTTTCCTTCACAGACACTACCCACCCCTTTATTTTCATTACAATCATAAATGTTTCCAAAATATTGCTGATAGAAAAGGGAAAAAAAATACAATTATGACCATAATAGAATTGTTTTTCACCACCTCTATTGATAAAAAACATACTTCATTATGTTTATATTCCTCATATTCATTTTTAAATCTAATAAAAAGATATTCAATACATTCAAGGTATGTTTGACACCTTTACTAGGAATGAGGTAACCTTGAATGCATGGGGGAAAAACTCCAACATCTAGTATAAGATGTTATACTTTCTTTAACATCTCATTATTAGATAATAATGATGTATCTACCTTGGATTCCTCAGAATAACTATGCTTTTCTCTTAGTTGTGTGTAACTAAATAATATTATCCTTATATAAGATATTTTACTATATCTTAATGTTTTTATTTATTTATCTTGTAGGATTCATCAAAAATATTAAAAGTTGTGACCTATAGATAATCATCCAAAATGAACTCAACTAATGAGTATAATTCCTTTACTATAACAGGATAATGAAGATTGAAATCTTCTTTTTCTAAATTTTTTTCCCAAAATTATAATATGATAATTTATTTTATTAGAGATTAAATTTTATCACACTACTACATGTTGATCAATATATCTTTCAAAAGTTCCCTACTATAAATTTCTTTAGCAGTATTCATTTTACAAATTTTGATCAGACTTAGAAGATCTGATAAGATGAAGTAATGTTCTGATCAGATGAATGCCAAAATATTAGACGAATCATGAATTTGAAGGATGAGAGGTGACATCAAGTTGATTGTTCTATATGGTATATAGGGTACAAAATATCATATTTATAGGCTCTAGGGTGATGATTCAACTTTTAAATATCTGACAGTTTAAATTAATCTTATATATGAACTAATGATCAAAATATTTCCTCCAAATAATTAAATTATATTTCTGAACACTTAATGTTTTTTTAAGAAAAAAATTTAAAATTATAAAGGATTTCCAGGATTTTTTTTGGAAAAAATATTATAAAAAACTAAATTTATAAATAATAAAAAATAAATGAAACAAAATATAGAAAAACCTAAATATTATAGAATACATTGTCAGAGTAAAATTTAAAATTTATGTGGGAAATATTTCCAGTGACCATTATTCATGGTTTTAATAAAAAATATATTTTTTAATAAAACTAATACTTTAGAAAAAACTAATATTTGTTTTAAAAATAATTCTTTAGAAAACATTAATATTTTAAGAAAAACTAAGGTTTCTCGTAAAACATTGAATTTTAGAAAAATGATTTTTATTTGGAAAATATAAAAAATTTAGTAAATAAAAAGTTTTTATAAGAACTAAAGTTTTAGGAAAACAACACATTTTGGAAAAAAACCAAAGATTTTAGTAAACAAAATGTTTTTAGGAAAACTAATATTTTAGTAAAACCCAAGTTTTTATAAAAATTAAAAATTTTAAAAAAACAAATTTCATTAAAAAACCTATTGTTTTTGGAAAATTTTATTGTATTTGTTTTAGAAAAAATAGTTTTTTAGAAATAAATATTTTATTTATAAAAATTATAGATATTACGAAAATATTTTTTTTTGAAAACATAACAATTTTAGTACAACTTTAGTTTTTTAGAAAACAAAAAAATTTAGCAAAACAAATGTTTTTTGAAAAAATAAAGTTTTTAGAAAGAGTGACATTTTAAAAAAAATAACATGACATATATAATCCCATTATGTAAAAGAGCTCATTAATGTAAGGATATTGGTGAACAAGATGTTGATATGAATGATGAATCTGTATTGGGCATTCTTGTGTGATCCTAGAATTTTTGATGTACATTATAGTTAAAATTTATGGTTTAAATACCTTAATGATTGTTAATTAAATGTTTATCAGGTGTATGGGGTGACCTGAGGGTGTTTCAGGCGTTCAAGATAGAAAGGAAGGGTGAACTGGGCAATCCAGTGCATGTTTCATGGTTGGTGGACAATTAATAGTAACTGTGCGCCCAAACCGTGATTTCTTGGGGTGGGGTTGATGGTTTGAAAAAACTAGGAAAGGGGAAGGGGAAACCATATGGGCTACATAATATCCAATATAAATGTTTACTGCAAATTTTCTCAAACCATGTAGCCTCCCCAAGAATCCATGTGACCCTGACCTCTCTAGGACAGAGGGTGGTGCACAGTTGGCATATAATTTGAAAAATCATGTAGCCAAACAATGCACCACTTTAATAGTTGTTTTATTCTTTAAAATTTCTTTTCCCGAAACCCAAGTGATGAACCTGAACATCCAAATATTCCCAAGGATAAATCTCCCTCATTTCTAAGCCATTTAAAGCGCCATTGGTTGCAATTTGATACTCCAGATGAGTCTATCACTCCTCCCCTTTCTATTTTCTAGATTTGGGATTATATAGTTGTTCATATTTTTACAAATATATAAAAACCTATTTTCCACTGAATCATTGATTGGGGATTTTAACTGTGTTCAGATCTGAATCAAATGCTTGGGTTAAGTGAGTGTTCATCTTTAGAATCGAGGTTGGCGGCCCATAAATTATATCCCATAGTCTTGTTGATTATTCTTGTGTATGTGGTTGTTATTTGGTGTCATTGTGTTTTCCATTTGGTTATCCTTAGAATTAATGGTAAATTGTTTAGGATAATATTTTATTATACCCCTCATAATCTCGGTAGAATGTGTTGATGTTAATTTCACTGGGTTAAGGTCCACCCATGGTACGTTCCACTTGATGAAAAAGGAAATTGAAATGTTTAGTAAAGAATTATATTTTTATAACATAGGGGCCTTAATGGATGGGTTGATATTTTAGTTTGGGGTTAGCAAGTGAAACTAAAGAGAACCATGTTTGGTGATTAACATAGAATAAGGGTTGTTTGATATATTATTAATGGTATAAAAGGGTTATGGGTTGTAAATTATAAACTTGTTGTTTATGGAATGTAAATGGTAAATGAGTTAAATGAGTGAAGGCATATAAATGTGAAATTTTAAATGGGATAATGTAAAATGATGTCTTATTTGTTGAATCAACTCTTATTATAAATGATGAATGTGTTAAATGGTATTAGTTTATGTTTGGTATATGTACTTTGATTAATGAATCATGTGGACAAGACTTGGTTGTATGTGGGATATTGTATTGAGGCTCCTCTCGCAGGTCGGGTTTGACTGAGTCTCTAAAACCCACCTCTAGAATACTTGAGATAGGGAGTAAAACTGATACTCTAGGCCTATAACGATTTCATTGGATGAGACTACATGGACCAAGGCTCTGAGGTAAGTGTGATGTAGTTTCATGAGACATCCTTGACTGAGGCTCCAAGGTATGTGTGATTTAATTTACTATGAAATGGTTTACCATGCGAGTTAGGGAAATTAGCTTATCCCCTTTTCAGAGTATCTGACCATCATAGGACCCAATGTAATTGATTTTGATACCCAACCCATGAAATGATGATGTAAATATTTTATGTAGACATTGGTGAGAAATTGAAACTGTTTAATCTTTTTCTAATCATGTTACTCATTTATCACATTCATAACCCATCTATATATATTGGATATTTTATAGACACTATTTATGGGATCCTACTGATTTGTGCTCACACCCTGCTTGGGCCGCGATTGGGTACCTGAGAAGATTTCATGGTTGTAGGTCAAAATAAAGAGAATGTCCCTATACCAGAGGGTTGATTTGAGCATGGGATATGCATAGATGAGGGATCCATATTTGGTGTTAGTACGTTTTTGGGGGATTCTTTTGTTTTTATTTATTTTTGGTTTTCCTTTCACATGGCACTGCATGACATGACATAGAATATTAAATTTTCAGTTTTTATATTCTACATAGTTTTAGGAATGGTTGGTAATGTAGGTCCATTTATTATTGTTTATTATTTAATTTATTTATAATTCTATATGTTATGGATTACTCTAATAAATAGGGTATAGAATTTCTACATGACTTATTAGACCCTCTCAACTAGTTAGTATCCTTTGGATTATGGGGAGGTGTCCCTGAGGACATGTAGAGATCTGGATCAGATCACTAGTTTTGTTTATTCTGGTTTAGGGATGTTACAAAGTGGTATTATAATAGTTCTTTTCTATTGTATTATTACTTGGAGATGGTAGATGAGAGACTAGGATGTTTTAGGTCTTGGATATGATCTCGTTAATGGGAATATCTAACCAATGTACAGGGGGAACACAAGTACCCAGAGTGGGATGATTGTTCTTGATGTGTGTTGTTATGGTTGGATGATATTTCACCATTGGTTGATGAACTTTCCAGGTGATATAACTATTATATTATATTTTACTCATGGACATAGTGGAAAAAGGATGTGAATACATGCATAATTTTAGTCGTCTAGGGATATAGGTTGATTGCATCATTTTAGGGAGACACATGGAAGATGTGTGGAACCATATGGGTAAAATTATTTTCCATTCTTTGAAACATGAAAGAGGAAGTAGTCTAACAAAAATTATGCAAATGGGTAAATAGTAAGAATGTAATAGAATGGTTAAATAATAGTGATTAATGAAAAGTTAGAAATGGTTTAAGAATTTTGGTTGTAACAAATTCTAAAGATGAAAAGGTGTATAAATTAGAAAAATTAATGTTGTGTTAGTGAGAATAGTAAAAAGGGTTGTATAATGAAAAAGCCATGTGGTTGGGTGAGTTAGTTTACCCTATATTAACCATGTCTTATGGTAGGTATGGATAAGGGTAGATATGGAGATAAAAAATGATTGTTGGGGAATGTGTATTCTGGATGGGTTGTGTTCGTAGTAGAGACCCTTCTTTTGTGAAAAATGTGGATGTTTTTGTTATGTGTTCTCAGATCTATGTTTGGAATTTAGAGAAATTACACCATGGTGATGACTGTTAGTTTGTAAATAAGAGGATACTGTTTATAATGATCCCCTATAAGTGGATCAAGAAACCCCTATGATCCTAGGTAATAAGAGAGATGATCTGTTCTATAATAATTTCACACTTTTTATACTGATGATGGAATAGGACCCATGGTGGGTTTTGAAGAGCATGTTTGAGATAAATTTGTCGTTTTAGCTGGAACTCCCTCTAACATTTCCTAGAGAACATGGAATTTAGATAGTTGAGTTCTGGATAGATTCCATCAATATGATTCTTGATTACATAGAGAGTCATCCGAATAATAGATTCAAGTTAGCAACTTCCATGTTTCAAGGACATGCAATATGTTGGTGGGATATTTTATTTAGACTGAATTGGTATAGGGTATGAAGTGGATGGGTTTCTAGGAAAATATTTTAAAACATTTCTATCTAGAGACCTTGAGGTGGTAGAAGGATGTAGAGTTTATGAATTTGACATAGGGGACTATGACATTGATGAATTATGATTGCTGCTTCACCAACCTGAAATTATCTGTTACATCTTTGGAAGGGGATGAAGCACTTATGATGAGATGTTTCCATAATGAAATTAGGAATAATATTATGTCCTATGTGAATATCTTATATTTAAAGAGGCTTGTTGTGGCGGTGGAGAAGGATCTTATTTTAGAAGAAAATTTCAAGGAAGCTTCTGGTGGTGGAAATGTGATTCTAGTTAGGCAATCGAGTGGTAAATCATCTTATGGTAGGAAGCTCAACTTTGAGAGTCTTCACTAGGGAAGTTGAGGAAAGAGTAGTAAAAAATATAACTAGCATATCTGGGTAGTGATCTGGTTTTCAGTTATTAGTATAGTAGGATAAAACACATGCACTGTCATTGTCCCTGACCACCAGTTGACTACTGAGCATACAGTAGGTTAAGTCATGTTCATAGGTTCTGTAGGAACCACCTAAATTTGGGAGATTATGGGTGACTAATGCAAGAGTAGAGTGAATGTAGGGGGTTGGTCACCCCATATCAGGTACACAGTTGGATCTCCACTAGTTGTACTGGTCAGTGTAGTGGGCATGGTACTTTAGGAATGGGGAATCCACATATATGGGGTAGTGTAGAAACTACCACTCATACTAGAGCCCAAGGTATAGGGACATTCTAGATTTATGTAATTCAAAATGCATTTGGATGTGGTGATGCTTACCCTTCAAGAGTTGGAGGTACAATTACGGTAGCTTCCACAATTTATATTAGTTTATTTGATACAGGTGCATCACATTATTTTATATCTACCAAATTGGTAATTTGTTAGGCCTTGTGGTGAAACATATGTGTGGGGTTATATCAATTGATACACCATTAGGGTCATTGTAAGAAAATATTCAGCACTGTAAAGGATGTTCTCTTGAATTTGGTGGGTACTGTTTCCTATGGGATTTGTTTTTTTAGATTTTTGGGTTTTTACCTAATATTGGGAAGGGATTGGATAATGTTGTACCAGACCCATATTGATTATTACCACCTTATGGTAACATTCCTATCATTGTAGGGGAATAACTATGTTCACCCTAGAGAATGGGATATCCGAGAAGGCCATACAGGTCTATTCAATCACCAATTGGTTGAAACCATAGCCCAAGTGGCTTGTCTTATGCCTGATGATGGGGGAGTAGGGCATCATTTCATGATTAAAAAAATTATTTAACACATCATCTTATTCTTGTGGATCATTTATAAATTACATAAAAAATCCATGCATATTACACTGTCACATTAGTTATAGGATAACCGATGTGAAAAATCAAGTATCCATCTTTATCGCATCAGTTATATAATAACTGATGTGATAAAAATGGTTCTTAAATTTATTATATGACAACCTTGCTCTTTATTTTAAACTAAAACATAATTTATTACAGAAAATATTCCCTTGAAAAAACATAGAATATCGAGAGGTATAGTGTATTTGGGGCTTACTAACATTTTCAAAGAACTTAAAACATGAAATACACATATTTATTAGAAACTTCTTTTACAAGACCACACAAATTCATTCTTAATTAGCATCACATGGGATAACCTGAGGACATACATAATAAAAGGGTGAGCTATAAAGTCCCTTAAGGGAGTAAGAAAGGAATAACTTGAAGAATATAGTACATGTTATGCAATATGCATATCAATGGATCCCAAGAGAAACATGAACATAAAGGCATGATATAACATGATTATCATAATTTGGAAATGTGGCAACAACATTTAACATTATATTAGAATGATCCAAGGATCATTACACAAGGATCATGAGTAAACCCTCATTGTACTTGGATTATAATGAATAAACCTTCCTTGCACTTGACGTATCATGATACTAATCTTTACCCAATGCATTGGAGTGCTATTAGGGTGCACCCTTTATTGACATTTCATTTCATGCATAAGTGTGCCACATGGATCATACAACATAGAGTCATTAAACATCATAATTTATTCCATAAATAAGAGATTTAGATTAAATAAATTTAAGTCTACAATAAAAAATTACATGTGAATAAAGGCGAATACCCTTGACAGAGAAATGGGTAAGGAATTCAATTACACAATGATTTTGGCATGGGAAATTTTGGTGTAACTTCGGCAGCATAACGACGCCAAATAGAAGTTTTAAAATGAGTTAATGAGAGATAAAGGGGTATATCATCATTTATACATGAAATTATAAGTAAGGGCATCAGGGAAAATAATATCCCAACATATGTAATGGAATATAGATGCATAATATAAAATAATTTCTTTAATGTAAACAAGGAGAGAGAAATCCTTTACAGAATTTGGGCGTTGAAACAGGTGTGCATGGGAGGAAATTATGAGATATAAATGGATATATCATCCATAAAACATAAGAAGGGATGTTTAGGGGAGGTGATAAATCATACTCCAACATTTTTAATTGAAAATAAAAGGGCAGATCAATATAAGGAAACTTAGACATAAATTAGGAAGTAAGGAAAGTGAAGATACCTTACTTGGAAGTGTTATCCCAAAAACTTGGGATGAGCTTGAGGGATGCTTCTTTGGAGCTTAGGGAGACTTGTGAGGATTATAGAGAGAGTAGGGTAGAGTAGGGACATGCTTCAAGGGTTTTGAGGGATGAAAAGTGGGAGATTGGTGTGTTTATATAGGAAAAGAGCAGTAATTATTAATTATGTAGGTTTTGGAAACTACAAATTAAACTAATCAATACCAAAAACAATCCCATGGTTTTTTCCCATGCTTTTTTTCCAAATGTGAGTGGGAAAAATTATTTTATAAGGCTAGTGGCTGATCTTCTTAAAATACTAGGCTTTCTTTTGTTGAGGTGAGTCACACTCTCAAGGAAATCATTTTAAAATATTGAAATTTTTTATATGTCCCAGAGGGTCCACTAAGGAATCCTAAAATTGATAAAAAAATCTAAAATCACATTATTTTAAATATAAAACATATATTGGCCGAATATACATTTTTTAGTATTTTTTTACATCATTATTGGGTCATAATGATGTTCTAAAACCCATTATATATTTAATCGGTATTTAATATTTACCCCATAATTTGACTGTCCCAAAAAATTATGAAAAATTCACCATTGGATAATCTTTACATACTAATTAACAAAATGATATTAATTTTATCTAAATAATTTTTTAAATAGGTGAATTTTCACGTTTAAAAAAACTGACATTTATTGAAATTTCATGGGTTTTGGAAAAAATAGTTTTTAAACCATAATAATAATTACAGTTGTATAAAAAAAATTATACGATCATTTATATTTAATAAAAATTAATTTAGTAAAAATATTTTTAAAAAATATTATTTAATTCAAATATTCATTAAATCATCAAAGTAGATTTCCTAATTTAATTTAAATATTAAATAAAAATACTATTTGTGATTTAAAAATCATTTACAAAGTAACAATAATAAAATGAATGTATACTATTTATTCTATACAAAAATAATGCACAAAATAATAGTTCTAGGGTCCTGTTAGATAACCCCTTATAACACCCGCATAAGACCTAAGGGTAAGGTGTTCAATGGTGACCAACTCTTGGGGTGACTCAGATAATATTGCTCAGGTGGTAATCTCTATTAACTTCCACATATCCCGTAGGTGGTTATGTTCAAGCTTAATGTGTTGAAGCTTACCTTGGGCTTGGTTAGGAGAAAATCCCGGTGACACAACCTTTTTTCTGAGCTCTGAAAAATGGTTTTCGTAAGGAGAAATTCTACTGGATGAGGCCATCTCTTCCTTTTTTCTGAGTAAATTGGATTTTTTAAAGACCTATATTTATACTAATCATGTGGTCATTGTTCAATGGCTATATTAGCAATAGTAAAAATTCCTAACGGTATTTTAAAATACAAAAACACAAAACCAAGGAAGTTCAAATGTTATATAACCATTTTACATAATAAGACATTTAATTAGATCAAGAGGAATTTTCATTAATAAATGTGTGGGTCATTACAATCTTCCCCCCTTATGAAATTCTTCCCTCGAAATTTCTTTTTATCACACTAAAACAAATGAGGGTAACTCTGATTCATCACTTCCTTTAATTCCCATGTTTCCTCTTCAAACTTGTGGTTTCTCCACAAAACCCTGATGAGGGGAATTGTCTTATTTCTTTGAACTTTTTCCCTACGATTTAAGATCTTCAATGACTTGTCTTCACAGGAGAGGTCATTCTCAAATGGTACCACCTGTGTATTGAGTACATGTGATGAGTCATGTATGTACTTATTCAAGAGTGATACATGGAATACATTTTTTTACTTGAGATAGGTTTAGTGGGAGTGCCAATCGATAGGCCACTGCTCCAATGTGATCAAGGGTCTCAAAAGTGCCGATGTACCTTGGACTATGCATTCCCTTATTCCCAAATCTCATAACTCTCCTCCATGGTGATATGATGAGGAATACCATGTCTCCAACATTAAAATCTTGGTCTCATCGATGATTATCAGCATAGCTCTTTTATCGACTCTGAGCATCTCTAATGCGATGCTGAATGGTCTTAACCTTCTCCACCATTTCTTTGACCATTTCTGGACCTAGCATTTTTTTCTCCCCAAATTCACCCCAACATGAAGGTGTTCTCCACCTCTTTTCATTCATGGCTTCATAAGGAGCCATTTGGATACTTCAGTGGAAACTGCAATTGTAATAGAACTCAACCCAAGGAAGATGTTGATCCAATCCCCCTTGGAAGTCCATCGAGCTTGCTCTCAACATGTCCTTAAGGGTTTGGATAGTCCGATCAGATTGGCCATCAGTTTGAGGATGATAAGCCATACTGAAGTTCAACTCAGTATTCAGAGTTTGTTTAAGACTCTTCCCTAACTTGGAGGTGAATCATGGATCTCGATTGGATACAACAGATAGTGGTACTCCATGTAGCCTTACCACTTCTATGATGTATATCCATGCAAATTTTTAAGCACCTAGATCTTTTTTTCAGGCATGTTTTCCCTTTTCTGGTCACTTTTGAGGAAAAATGAAGTTACTAAAATTTTTTAAGTACAGGCTATGTACTTTATAAGTACATGTCCTGTACTTCCTTGCTGTAGGAGGCTATGTGTTGGCTGCATAGTATCCAGACACACGACCTTGTGGGAGTGACTTGGAGGCCGCATAAAGCGGAGTATGGAAAAGGCAATTACACGTTGTGTACCTTAAAAGTACACACCATGTTCTTTTTTTTCATTGAATGCACCGGGGTCGCATCTAATCTATAGAAACACCCCCTTCTTCTTCTGACTTGTCCAAGAGCACCGTACAACCATGGATCTTCATCGATCATCCAAGCATGTGTCCGTCCTCTGAATCAAACACCATTAGTTGCGTTGGAATTGCATATGTGAGTTCTCTCTTCTCCTGCAGCATCATCTTCTGATTTCTCATCTCTTGTGAGATATCGTGGGTTGAATGTTTTAGAAATTTTTGTAGATATTCAACGTTTTAAAGAGATTCATGCTTTGAGGTTCACATATAGTGATCTTCTAACCTCGAGGTAGGTGGTTTGTGCCTTTACATTAATAGTCTTCGATTATTATGTGAAAATCCCACCAATACCCTTGAATAGGGTATTGCGTGTTCATCGTTTTACCCCTGATTATTTCCTTCCATGCTTGTATGATTGTGTAAAGGTAATTTTGTTATGAATAGGGTTTATTTCTATGCTTTGGATTTAATTCCATTACATGTTCTGTTAATGACCGTTTGGTCCTGTTTAGCCTATTTGGCTGCCGTGCCTGTTTTCCATGCTTATTTATGTTGGACGGAGAGTTTGTATTCTGACATGCTTGTTATGTTGTAGAATTTTTAGCCAAGTAGTTTTGTAGGTTTACTTGTCCATATTACAGTACTATGCTCGTTGACCTACACAGATTCTTAAGAACCTAGTGTAGTAGACTATAAGGGGAATTGACCAAGTGAGCTTCCTCATAGAGTCTTTCAACACTTTAGGCTATAAGGGGGATTGATTGAGTGGGCTTCCTCAGATAGAATAGGAGCACTTGGGGCTATTAGGGGAATTGAACGAGTGAGCCTCGTAAAAGAGTCTTTGATTCTATTCCTGAACTGTTTATACAATAAAAGGAATTGATGGTGAGTTCTTCCTTAGAGAGTCTATGAACGACCTGGGCTATAAAGAGAATTGACCAATTGAGCTTCCTCAGAGATTCCTTGACCTTGGGGTTATAAGAGGAATTGACCACATGAGCTTCCTCAGAGAGTTCCTAACTACCTTAGACTATATGGGGAATTGACTATGGCTGCTTCCTCAGAGATTATTCATATACAGAACCTGAGGGGTTAGACTGAGTGTATTTACCAAAGGGTTTCTTGAACTTTTTAGGTAGGACCAGAGGGGTTGGACGTGAGTACCTCTCAGAGGGTTACCTGTTTGTGTTTAGCTGCTTGTTAGCTGTTTCTTGATATTGAAACTGTGGATTGTTTACTATTGTGCATTAACCTGTTTATTGTTTTATGTACTTTACTTGCTATATATTCACTGACTGTTAGGTACAGATCTTTAGGTGGTTTCCTATTGGGATTTACTATCACACCATGTTTGGGCCATGTTATTGGGCCCAAACAGATTATATTTCTATAGGTATAGATAAGGGTAAGAACCCTCATACTTCAGGTACTTGACTTGATGTGGAGATGGAGAGCATAGGACCAAGATATGGCTTGCGATGCTGAAAATTTATCTTTTTTCTTTTGCACTTTCGTTTTACACTGTTTGTATTTCCAGCACTGTGACTTATTTGGCTGATTTCCTAGAGATATGTATTATGAATCATTATATATATATATGTTCTCCAGTTGTTTATTATTCCAGTCTTCTGTTGTTTACTGTTGTTGGATATTTACTGCTTCTTCTATTGTACGTATTTGTTTACTTCCACTGTGAACTCTTCCAATGAGGGAATAGTTTACCCACTATCACACCCAAGGCCCTTACTTCTAGTCAGCAGCCTCTAGCATTCGGGGAAATGTGCTTGAGGCCATGTGACCAACCGGGCACGGGGTGCCTCTTGGTGAATTTCAGAGCCAGGATGTTACAAAGTTGTATCTGAGGATTTTGTTTCTCTCTGCTTACTGTTTAGAGCCTTTATGCAGGGATAGGAAGGAATTGGTACTTGGTAATAAGCTGTGTCTGGGTGTAGCTAACCCATGTACAGGGAAAATCCAATCTACCTCATTATTGCAAGATTTTTTTTTTCTGGGTTGCAATTTTACAGTTTATTTGATTTTCACCATTAGGTGATTCACTTGTTTTGTGCTATTATCATTGATGTTATTAAGGTACTATTTCTATCGCAACTCGATGAGATGAGGGCATGACATATCCTGCATCATATAGGCACTTGCTAGAAATCACATGTCATGCATTCTTTCCATGACATCTAGGATGCATTAGCGATTGCAAGTTGTTGTGATAGATGTTGTGTAGAATATGAATGATGATGTGATATATGACTTGCTAAAAATACATATTGTTTGATAAGGTATCGTTTTTATAAGATTTTGTTTGAATGAATGCCAAATTTTGGTTCTTGAGGTGTTATGGGCCCTCAAGGACCAGATATTTGTGGATCATTGCCTTGTTTACCATGATTATAATATGTATAAGATGCCAAGATTTGATTTGTGGGGAGTATGGGACCTCATGGATTAGAATTTGGCACTTTCATTGTTCGTTTCAATGTTTTTTTTGGATTCCGGAGTAGTTTTTGAGGCTTACTATCCGAAAAAACCCAGAATACACACTGTGTATTGTTAAGTATATTCCATGTGTTCTTCTATTTGGGAAGAAACTGTTTTACTTAAGTGCATGCTGTGTAATTCATATACATGTCGTGTAGTCTCTAACCAGGTCAAAGGCCATGTGGGCAGAGACAAGGGACGGGGAAAGTCTAGTGGGAACATGCCGTGTAGCAGTTGAACATGCTGTTTAGTGTTGAACCTATGTCCGCTTGTGTAACTAACAACACAAACTGATAAACCTTAAGTTATACACACAATGTCATGATTGAACACACCGTGTAGTCTGACCCAGGTACCCGGCCATTCCACTAACAACACGGGCACGTGTAATGCTTTATCATACATGCCGGATCCGTCTAGAACATGTCATGTAGTGTGAGTCATTTTTCAGGCCGTGTAACTAACAACACATTCTAGGTGAAGCTTGTTTAGTGCACGCCATATCTAGAGTGAACACACTGTGTAGTCTTGTCTTAGGAGAGCTATGTGGCTTAGCCATGTAGAAGGACATTGGTAGGGGAAGAGGATTCAAGTACATGCCATGTGTTAAGAGAAAATGCCATGTGTTTAGGCTATTACAAGACCAGTTTAGACAGGAGTACATGCCCATGTAAATGACTTAAGGGAATACACCGTGTACGAGTTGTACATGCAGTGTAGTCATGTTTTGTAAAACTTGAGTGTTTTATTTCCCCTGTTACATTCTTAAACATCTAGTTTTCAGTCCTTGATAATTTTTATCTAAGGTGTGTGTTGTAACTTTAAGATTCATGCCACTAGAATGTCCTCCGATTGTACGCCAGTTGCCAGGTGGTGATCAGACACTGGACATGGCTGATCAGGGACTATCTGCAGATCCTCAAGTTGTGCCAGCCTTGGCACCATCCATTGTACCTAACATAGGTGTTGAGGGAAACTTCATAGATGGTTTCATGGGGATGATGCGGACCTTTCATAGAGCCCCTCCTCCTACCCCATCGATGGTAGAATTGATGCAGGTCTTCCAGCAGCAGCATCCTCCTACTTTCTCAGGGGATGGAGGACCCCCGGCTGTAGAGTCATGGATAAAAGCCACGTTAACCATTTTTGAGCATCTGGAGATACCTTCATAGAATAGGGTGAATCTCCCTACCTACATGATTTGATACCCTGCCAAGAGGTGGTGGGATGTGGTCTCATAGGCAGGACTCCAGCAGAATATGGCTTGGGATGAGTTTTAGTTCATCTTCTACGATTCTATCCGGAGACCTTGAGGGCTGATCGATCTTGAGAGTTCATGAGTCTGGAGCAGGGTAATCTAATTGTTATGGATTATTCCTCTCGTTTCACTGATATGTAGCACTTTACACCCCTTATAGGGGGAGATGAGTTGTTTCTTGCACAGAAGTTTGAGGATGGTCTGAGGCAAGACATCTGATCTCAGGTGAACGTCTTCAGGTTGAATTCAATATCCTATATCGTCAACCAAGAGAGGATTACAGAGCTTAAATTGAGGGATTCTGGAGTGGTGAGCCAGGTTGGTTCAACATCCAGAATTAGTATTCCTCCTACTGATAGTAGGAAGTGTCGCAGTGAGACTATACGTGGAGATCAAAGTAGGCAGGATGCATCTTCTGGTAGCTAGGTGGTGTGCTACCAGTGCGGGAAGAGCGGGAATATGAGGCCATGTTTCCTGAGAGACCCAATGGAGTTCCAATATTATGGAAAGACAAGTCACCTTCAGCACTTCTATCAGATCTTCTCACCAACTGCTAGTGATAGGGGTTCTTCTATGACCCCACATTCAGAAGCAGTGCCACCAGTTTCTCACCAGTTTGGGAACTGGAGTTCTTCCAGCCATTCAGGACGAGGTGGAGGTTGTGGTCGTGGTAGTCAGTCACCGGTTCTTTATTGAAAGAAGGGTGGATCAGCTCAGAGCGGTCAGGAAGGGTCACATGGCCGCAACATAGGCCAAACTTTTGCAGTAGAGCAGACTCAGCAGGAGTAGGATCCCGAACCCTTCACAGTTCGAGGTACGATTTTAGTAGCCTCAGTTTTATCTTCAGCACTTTTCGACACATGGGCTTCCCATAGATTTATATATATTGCTGTTGTGGAGAGCCTTGGGATCTTTATCTTTTTGTCTACCGATATCTTGATGGTAGACACACCATTGGGGAATAGAACAGTTAGTGTACGTCAGTGCAAGGAGTGCCCACTAGAGGTTGGTGGATGTCACTTTCTATGTGAACTCTATGTCCTAGAGATGACATGCGATGATGTCATTCTTGGAATGGACTGGCTAGTTCCATTCCAGACAGTTGTCTATTTTTATCTCCGTAGGGTGAGGTTTGTATCACCAGAGGGTGGATACATTCTTCATAAGGGTGAATGGGATGTCCAAGAGAGAAGAGCGGGTCCAGAGCAACATGGGTTGGGAGGAGTTACAGCCTAGATTTCTAGTATATATCTGGATGACTAGGGGACTTCTCAGTTAGACTTTCCTCTAGTGGTGGTTTCTTTTAGAGATGTCTTTCCAGAGGACTTTTCTGGTTTGCCTCTGGAGTATGAGGTAGAATTTTCTATTGAGCTTGTGCTAGGAGCGGCACCAGTGTCCATTCCTCCATATAGGGTGGCTACAACAGAGTTGCATGAGCTCAAGAAACAGTTGGAGGAGTTGCAGGCCAAGGGTTTCATCCGACCCAGTACTTCTCTTTGGGGTTTTCCTGTTCTATTTGTGAAGAAGGCAGACGATACCCTTAGGCTTTGTGTAGATTATCAGAAGCTGAACCAGTTGATAGTCAAGAACTGATATCCCTTTCCAAGGACTGATGATCTCTTTGATCATCTTCGAGGAGCCCGGGTGTTCTCGATGTTTGACTTGAGGTCTGATTATTATCAGTTGTGTGTTAGACCATATGATATAACTCGTACAACTTTTCGGCAATGGTATGATCTATACGATTATATTTTTATGTCATTCGGTCTCACAATTGTGCCTGTAGTTTTCATGGCACTGATTAACCAAGTGTTCCATCCATACTTGGATTCCATTGTGGTTGTTTTTGTGAATGATATATTGGTGTACTATCACACTCTACATGACCATGATACCCATCATGAGATTGTTTTGAGTACACTGAGGGAGAATCAGTTATATGCTAAGATCTCAAAGTTCCACTTTTGGATGGATCAGATTCACTTCCCGGGTCATATTATCTCAAAGGAAAGAGTATCAGTAAACCTAGAGAAAGTGAGATTTTTAGTCTCCTGGGAGCAGTTGAAGATCGTCTTTGAGGTGTGGAGGTTTCTAGGGCTGGCTGGATACTACAAACGTTTCATACAAGACTTTTCAAGCTTAGCAGCACCACTAAAAGGTCTGACTAAAAAGGGTGTGAAGTTCTTATGGTGAGATTTTTGTGAGTCAGCCTTTCAAGAGCTGAAAGGGAGGTTGAATTCAGCACCTATACTAGTCTTTCCAGATCCAGGAAAGAGCTATAATGTTTACTGTGATGCGTCAGGTATCGGGTTGGGAGCTGTTCTTATGAAGGGATATGGAGTCATTGCGTACGTGTCTCGGCAGTTGAGGCCACATGAGTGGAATTACCGGACACACGATCTGGAGTTGGCAACTATTTTTCATGACCTAGAAAATTGGAGACATTATCTTTCAGGAGAGCACTTTGTGGTATTCACCGACCATAAGAGTCTCAAGTACACCTTCACTCAGCGTGATCAGAATATGAGACAACATAGGTGGGTCGAGTACCTACAGTCCTTTGACTTTGAGCTAGCCTATACGCCTGGGAAGGGCAACGTGGTGGATGATGTATTGAGCTGGAGGAATCATATATAGGCAATTTAGGAGGCTAGTAGTGAGTGGCAGCTTATGGATATGTTCTCTGAGTTTCATTTGGAGGTGTACGACAGTCAGGGGCAGACTTTTCTATCATCTGTACCTGTTACCTCTACTCTTCTTGATTGAGTTCGAATGAGACAACTATCAGATTCTGAATTCCTAGTCCTAAGGGAGAGTGTATCAGGATATGACCCTATTCTTGGATGTACCATAGGAGAAGATGTGATCTTGTGTTTCCAAGGGCACTTATGGGTGACAACAGACATATGCGAGGATTTGATGCAGGACTTTCATTCCTCAGTTTGGGTAGTTCATCCTGGCGTCACCAAGATTTATCGTGATCTACACCATTAGTATTGGTGGCCAGGTATGAAGAGGGACATTTCTGGTTTCTTCATGAGATGTTCCACTTGTTAGCAGGTGAAGGTAGAGCATCAGCAACCAACATGACTTTTACAGCAGTTACACATTCCCAGGAGAAAGTGGAATGATGCCGTGATGTACTTCGTGATCGGTTTGCCGAGGTCGCCTCAGGGGAATGATTCTGTTTGGGTTGTCATTGACCGACTCACAAAGTTTTCTCAATTCTTTCAGATTAAGGAGACTTTCAGTATTTATGAGCTAGGACGGTTGTACATCCAAGAGATCGTACATCTTCATGGATTTCCACACTCCATTGTTTCAGATAGGGATGATCATTTTACTTCTTGGGCCTGGAAGGGGCTTCATAAGGCTTTGGGTACACATGTACTTTTGAGTACAACTTACCACCCCTAGACATATTTCCAATCCGAGAGTACGATTCATGTGTTTGAGGATATTCTTCGAGCATGCATTCTAAATTTTGGAGGTTCTTAGGAGAAGCATATACCTTTTATAGAGTTTTCATAAAACAATAGTTTTCAAGAAACTATTCAGATGGAAACTTATAAGTCTTTGTATGGTAGGCCATGTCGATCACCCTTATGTTGGCTGGAGGCGGGAGATGTAGCTTTGTTGGGACCTCGTCTTTTTCAGGAGACCACAGAGTAGATAGAGTTGATTCGGAAGAGGATGGATGTTGCACAGTCTCGACAGAAGTTTTATGATGATCAGAGGAGAAGACCTCTACAGTTTGAGTTTGGGGATAGGGTTTTCCTGCGTGTCACCTCAAGGTTGGGACATTAGAGGATTAGGAGATAGGGTAAGCTTTCTCCGAGGTACGTCAGTCCTTTTGAGGTGTTGGAGAGAGTTGGGATGGTTGCCTATTGGTTGTAGTTACCTTAGAGGCACCGATCTATGACCGACGTCTTCCACGTTTCTCAGCTTCGACATTACTTCTCAGACCCATATCACTTCTTCCAACCCGAGGAGGTTGAGTTGGAAGTGGATGCATCCTTTGAGGACAATCCTATCCGGATCGTCGATCGCAGTACGAAGGTTCTTCGTTGTCGGTCTGTTCCTCTGGTATGGGTACTTTGGCAGCATAGGCGAGTACAATACAAGACTTGGGAGAGGGAGGCAGACGTGCGATCAAAGTAGCCAGAGCTGTTCGGGGTTTCTTCTTCTATTCTGTACTAGGGAAATTCGAGGAAATATTTCTTTAAGGGGGGAATATAGTACGATCCTAAATCTTTTTTCAGGTATTTTATTCCTTTTCTGGTCATTTTTTGAGGAAAAAGGAAATTCTGGAAATTTTTTAAGTACACGCCGTGTACTTTATGAGTACACACCATTTACTTCCATACTGTAGGAGGTTGTGTGCTAGCCATGTAGTATCCACACACACGGCTGTGTGGGAGCGACTTTGATTTTTCTTAAAGCATTGTATGTAAAAGGAGATTACAGGCCGTATACCTCAAACATACACACCGTGTTCTTTTTTTTCATTAAATGCACAGGGGTCGGGTATAATCGAAAGAAACATGCCATTCTTTGTTCGTCTCATCCCGAATCGTTGTATAACCACGGATCTTCGACAACCCTCTGAGCATGTGTCCGTCCTTCGAATCGAACACCATTGGTTGCGTTGGAATTAAATCGATGATTTCTCTATGCTCCTAGTGCACCATCTTC
Source organism: Viscum album (assembly GCA_963277665.1). Taxonomy (NCBI): domain Eukaryota; kingdom Viridiplantae; phylum Streptophyta; class Magnoliopsida; order Santalales; family Viscaceae; genus Viscum; species Viscum album. The sequence goes on along the minus strand of OY728135.1, from coordinate 1,897,540,473 downwards.
TGATTTATCCTCTCATGAGATATCATGGGTTGAATGTTTTAGACCTTTTTGTAGATATTAGATGTTCTAAGGAGATTCAAGCTTCGAGGTTCACATATAGTGATCTCATAACCCCGAGGTAGGTTGTTTGTGTCTTTCTGTTCAATGTCTTTGAGTATTATTTGCAAATTCCACCAATACCCTTGAACAGGGTATTGTGTGTTTACCATTTTACCCCTATTGATTTCCTACAATGCTTGTATTCTTGTGTAGAGGTTATTTGGATACTAATATTGTTGATTTCTATGCTTTGGATGTGTTGCCATTGCATGTTCTGTTTACGACCGTTTGGTCCGGTTTAGCCATTTTGGCTTCCTTGCCTATTTTCTATGCTAGTTGATGTAGGATGGAGATTTTGTATTCTGACATGCTTGTTATGTTTTAGACTGTTTAGCCAAGTAGTTCTATAGTTTTACTTGGCCATATTACACTGTTATGCTCGTTGACCTGCACAGGGTCGTGATAACCTGGTGTAGTAGACTATAGGGGGAATTTACCGAGTGGGATTCCATAGAGAGTCTTTGATAACTTTAGGCTATAAGGGGGATTGACCGAGTGAGCTTCCTCAGAGAGCCTATGCCCACTTGGGGATATAAGGGGAATTGATCGAACGAGCTTCCTCAGAGAGTCTTTGATTTTATTCCTGAACTGTTTAGACTATAAGTGGAATTTACGGTTTGTGCTTCCTCAGAGAGTCTGTGAACGACTTGGGCTATAAGGGGAATTGACCGAGTGAGCTTCCTCAGAGAGTCCGTGACCTTGGGGCTGTGAGAGAAATTGACCACGTGAGATTCCTCATAGAGTTCTTGACTACCTTAGACTATAAGGGGAATTGATTGTGAGTGCTTCCTCAGAGAGTATTCATCTACAGAACTAGAGGGGTTAGACCGAGTGTGTTTCCCAAAGGGTTTCTTGTACTTATTAGGTAGGACTAGAGGGGATGGATGTGAGTACTTCTTATAGGGTTACCTGTTTGTGTATATCTGATTGTTAGGTGTTTCTTGATATTGAAATTGTGGATTATTTACCGATGAACACTTACATGTTTACTGTTTTCTGTACTTTACCTGCCATATATTACATGAATGTTTGGCACAGATCTTCAAGTGGTTGCCTACTGGGATTTGGTCTCACACCCTATTTCGGCCATGTTTTTTTTGGCCCAAACAGATTATATTGTTCCTGGTATATATAAGGGAAAGTGCCCTACTACTTTAGGAACATGACTTACTGTGGATCTGGAGAGCATGGGACCAAGCTATGTCTTGCGATGCTGAAGAGTTTATCTATTTTATTTTTCACTTTGGTTTAGCAGTTTTTTTATTTCAAGCATTGTGACTTGTTGGCTGCTTTCCTAGACATATTTATCATGCATCATTTTATATTTATATGTGCTCCAATTTTTTATTATTCCAGTCTTCCGTTGTTTACTATTTTTGGATATTTACTACTTCCACTATTGTATGTATTTGTTTACTTCTGTTGTGTAATCTGCCAATGAGGGATTAGTTTCCCCACTATCACACCCAAGGCCCTCGCTGCTATTCAGCAGCCTCTGGTGTTCGGGGAAATGTGCTTGAGTCCATGTGACCAATCAGGTACGGGGCGCCTCGAGGTGGCTTCCGGAACCAGGGTGTTACACAATTTATCCAAAGAGAAATCCTCATTAATTTCTATGAAGTGTGCGGTCTTTGTAAAATGATCCACAATGACCTAGATATCATTATTTACTTTATATGTCTTCAGAAGTCTGGTGACAATGTCCAAGGTGATGTTCTTCCATTTCCATGATTGTATGGGTAATTGTTTCATCACCCCCTTTAAATTCTGCCTCTAAGCCTTCACTTATAGACATACTAGGAAGATTGATTTATACTCAGTAATCTTCTTCTTCATTTTATCCCACTAATAATTCTCTCGGAGATCTCGATACAACTTTTTATTTCTTTGGTGAATGGAGAAATTCGAACTATGAAAATCATCTAAAAGTTATTTCTTTAACTCCAAAATAGATGGAACACATAGTCTTTTCCAAAATCTCATAGTTCATTCTTCATTAACATTTAACTCCATATATTTCCTTTCTCAAATAGTTTCCACATTTTTCTGAATTCCCACATCATCCTTTTGAGTATCCTTTAACCTTTCCAGAAGAGGCAGTTGAGCAATCAATTGTGAAAGGATTGATGATGTTTTCTATAGTATGATTCCCATTTCCATATTTATCAAATTTATTAATATTAGATCCTTTTCAATTCTCATGAATGATAAAATCACTATGTCCTTTCTACTTAGAGAATCATTCACCTTGTTAACTTTCCAATGGAGGTAGTGGATTGAGCTGTCATAGTATTTTTTCAACTCTAACCATATTCACTGGTGTATGTTCAACTCTTTCTATGTGAATATATACTCGGGGATTTTTTGATCCTTATATATTTCTCACTTCTCCCCAAAAAGGTAAGTTTTCTAAATTATTAAACAAAGATTAATGAAGCCAACTCTAGATCATGTGTTGGAAAGTTTTTTTCAGGAACATTCAATTTCCATGAAGCATAGGAACTGAATTTTTCATTTTTCATCAACACACAACCCATGACCTTCTTCGAATCTTCCTAGAATATAACAACAAGTTCTCTACTTGTGGGTAGAGTGAGCACGGGTGCAGTGATAAGCCTCATTTTCAACTCCTGGAAGCTTTCTTCGCATTCATCACTCTAAGAAAACATGACTCCTTTTTTATTTATCTTCGTAAGAGGGTTAAAAAATCATGATAAATTTATCACAAATCGGTGATAATATCCAGCTAACTCCAGGAAGCTATGAATATTTTTCACTGATGTTTGTGTCAGCCATCCCTCAATTGAACCTGTCTTGGAGGGATCCACATATATCCCATTTCTTGTGATGATATAACCCAATAATAAGACCTCCTTCAACCATAACTCACACTTGATGTACATTTCATAGAGCTTATCCTTTTGCAAAGTCTCTAGTGCAGTGCGTAGATTCTCCACCTTGGTTTTGTAGTATATTATAATATCACCTATAAAGACCAAAAACAATAGAGGTAATATATAAACAATCTATTCATTAAGTACATGAAGATTTTTTGAGCATTAGTGAGTTTTCTGAAAATTACTATGAATTCATAGTGTCAGTATCTTGTACGAAAAGCAGTATTGGGGATATCCACTTTCCTCACTCTTAATTGATAATAGCTTGACTTCACATCCACCTCAGAGAAGTATTTTTCTCCATGTAGCTGATCGAAAAATTCATAAATTTGTGGAAGAGGATACTTTTCTCTTTATTGAGATTTTGTTGATCTCCCGATAATTAATGAAAAGGTGAATTGACCCATCCTTTTTCTTGACGAAGATGACTGGTGCACCCCATGGTGAAGCACTTGGGTATATAAACCCTTTATCTAGATTCTCCTGTGGTTATTTCTTTATCCCATCAAGATCCACAACAAATATTATATATGGAGTCTTGGATATTAGAAACTCCCCATGTATAAGATCAATTGAGAATTAAACATCTCTTATATAAGGAAGACCAGGGAATTCCTCAAGAAACACTTCAGTAAATTCCCCCATAGTAAGAATGTATTAAACGATAGTTGATTCCTTAGAATCAATCATCTGAGCAAGATACACATTATCATAGGGAAAAATATCCATTCTTGAGATGATGGTGCTAAAAAATATTAATACTCATCCTTGAACTTGTATAGAATCAACGATCAATTCACTATATGGAGAGTAATTTCCCTCTCACATCAATATATGTTGACTCTATATCAGGAAAGCCAATCCATTCCAAGAATTTCATTAAATTCTACTAGAGGGAGTATGATGAGGTTTGCCTAGATTTTCAATCCACAAACTATGATAGGGGAGGAGTTATATTCAATGGTTTCAATGATTTCCCCATTTTTCGTTCTCAAATACATCTCTACTTCAATGATTTTTAGTGATGTTGGGATTGTTCTACTAATCTTTCAGGATATAAAAAAATGCATAGAACTAGAATCAAAAAGTATGTTCGGTATTCCTATATAAATACCTAGCATACCTATCACCACTTCTTTTTTGGGGTTTGATTTAGTGGTATTGATGGAAAAAGATATTCCTTGCTTCCTTGGAGGTTGTTGGTTTCCTTTGAAAACTCTTTTCTTAGGGAACTAGTTTGAAATGTTCTCTGGTTCTTTTCATTTGAAGCAATGAACAACACATTGAGGGTTAAAAAGAGTGTTTCTATCCTCTTTCATAGTAGTGGGTTTTTAATTTCAGCAATTAATGTCTATATTCCATTCTATTCCACACCTAAATCATTTCCTTATCCCTTTCAGGCAATTTATGGGGTGGTTCTTTCCACACCTTTGGCATGTGGGGTGATAGAATTTATTAGAAACGTTGGATTTATCCATTGAAACACTGGAATTAAAGTCTACTTTCCAATTCCTATCCCCTTGATACCCCTGATATTCTCTAATCTCCATTTCTACTTTGAGGGCACATCAGATAATTTCTTTATAGCTCTTGATGTCACAAATTGCTAGGGATTTCCACATGCTAGGTTTTATCGCACCAAAGAAGTAGTCAACCTTGCATTTGGGGGCAACAACAAAGAGAGAGAGGCATATAGTGCATTCCTTGTGAAGTTTAACATGTACGCTCCAATGGATTCATCATCTTTTTTCTTGAGGGGGAAGAAGTCCTTTTCTATCTTAATTCGGAGGGTTCAGGGAAAGTATGTATTGAAAGAACATTTTCCAGAAATACTTCTATTCTAACACCTCAATCTCTTCCACAAGATTCATATTTTTGATCAATTTCACCATTGATAATCTTCACCATCCATAAAATAAGTATCCAGAAGACCCTTATCTTGTTTAGAAAATTAAAGGATGGAGAAGATCTTCTCAATTGGGTTCATCCATTGTTCGAGGATGGAGGGATTGGATGATCCATCAAAAGTAGGTGTTTTTTGTCTCATGAAGCTCTCTACTGCGGCTTGTTCTTTCTTGGGGGGGGGGGGTGTTGAACGTTTATCTTGACCCATGTTTCTATTTAAAACTTTAGTTAACTAAGAGAGTATTGTGATAAAGTTTGTGATTGCCCTCTCACCAGATTGGTAATATCATTAGAACAATCAGCACATTGATCTTCACATCAGTTGTTAGAATGAGTCCTCCTATAACCGGCCATTTGATGGAATAAAAGGAATGTTAGTGGTAATACATAAAGGGGAATCCAATGAAAAAAGGGATAACTTATAAATTATATTTATTTCCTTAACATATCTATGTTATCTATGATCTACTTCCCAACATATATTTTTAGGGGAAATTTTTTAATTCCTTTAATTATGGTTCATACTAAGCTTATGAATTTACCAAATCATATCCCCCAAGAGTTTAGTAACCAAAAGTGAAGTAAGGCTTATTTTCGTGAACCATTTCCCATTCGAGTCTAGCTAAAAGTAGTTTTTTCGGGTTTTACCCCTAGATACATCTTTTCCAGATCCCCATCTACCTGCTAATATCCAGACATGGATATATTTTTTTGATAAACCACTTACTCAACACTCACCAAAATTTAGGGCTGTTTTTATTATACTTAGTTTTATCCCTAAGGATTTCACTAGGGTTTTATAATCCTAATCCCAAAAATAACTAAACCTCTATCTAATACCAACTATAACAACCCTGATATTTATTAACATTTAAAAATAATTTATTACATAAAATTTCTATTTGATAAAAATTAGAAGATCGAGAGGTCTAGTGTCTTTGGGGACTAGGAACATTAAATAACAACATAAAACATGAAATGCACATCTTTATTGAAAACATCTTTTACATGACCACACATATTCCTTCATACAAAGCATTGCATGGGATAACTTGAGGACATTGATAAGAAATGGGAGAGTTATAAAGCCCAGTAAGGGAGAAAGAAAGACATAATGTTATGAATATAGTACATGTTATTAAATAGTAAAATCAGTGGATTGTAAGAGAAACATGAACATAAAGGCATGATATAACATGATTATCATAACATGGAAAAGTGGCAACAACATTTAACCTGATATTAGCATGAACCAATGATCATTGCACATGGAGCATGAATAAACCATCATTGAACTGGAATTAGTAAGATTAAACCCTCATTTCAATTAATTTATCATCATACTAATCTTTACCCAATGAATTGGATGGCTATTAGGGCACACCCATTACAGACATTTCATTTTATGCATAAGTGTGCCACATGAATCATACAACATTGATTCATTAAACATTGTAATTTATTCCATGAATAAGGGATCTGAAATACATGAATGTAAGTCCTCTATAAAAAATTGCATGTGCATATAGTTGAATACCCTTGATAGAGAAATGGAAATGGTATTCACTTACATAATTATTTTGGCATGGTTAATTTTGGTGTAACTTCTGCAGCATAAGGACGTCAAATAAAAGTTTTAAAATAGTTTGATGAGAGATAAAGTGGTATCTTATAATTTATAAATGAAATTTAATGTAAGGGGGTCATGGAAAATAATATTCCAACATAATTAATGGAATTTATATGCATAATATAAAATAAAATTTTGAATATAAATGAGGAGATAGAAATCCCTTACGGAATTTCTGCATGGTAACGGGTGTGAAGGGGAAAAATTAATGGGATATAAAGGGGGGTATCATCATTCAATTATAATTAGGGAAGTATAGGGGAGGTGAGAAATCAAACCCCAACATTTTTAATTAAAAATAAAAGGGTATATCAATATAAGGAATCATGGAAATAAATAATGTAAGAACGAAAGTGAGGATCCCTTACTTGTAAGTTTGATCCCAAAGGCTTGGGATGGGCTTGATGGAGTCTTATTTGGTGATTGGAGTGCCTTTTGAGGATTATAGAGATATTAGTGAAGAGAATGGATGTGATCCATGTGTTTTGAGTGAAGATAATTGTGATCTAGGGTGGGTTTATATAAGAAAAGAGTGGAAATTCTTTATTATTTAGGTTTTCGAAACTACACATTAAACTAATCAAAACCACAAACCATACCATGGTTTTTGTGCATGGTTTTTTATAAATGGTAGTGGAAAAAATTATTTTATAATCCCAATGTCTTATCTTCTTAAAATATTAGGCTTTCTTATGTGGAGGTGAGTCACACTCTCAAGAAAATCACTTTAAAATGTTGAAATGTTTTAGAAGTCTTGAAGGGTCCACTAAGGCATCGTTAAATTAAAAAAAAATCTAAAATCACATTAAATTAATGTTAAAACATATATTGTATGAATATCACTTTTATAGTATTTATTTACATCACTATTGGGTCATTATGATGTTATAAAACCCATTATATATTAAATCAACATTTAATTTTACCCTAAAATTTGACTGTCTCAAAAAATTATGAAAAATTCACCATTGGATAATTTTGACATCATGATTCCAAAAATAATATTCATTTTATCTAAATAATTTTCTAAATATGTTAATTTTATTTTTTAATATAAAATTGATATTTATTGAAAATTCACGGGTTTTGACCAAAAATAGTTTTCAAACCTTAATAAAAATTATAATTGTATTCATAAAAATCATAGGATCATTTATATTATAAAAATAAATTCTGTAATAATATTTTATTAAAATATTATTTATTTAAAAATCAATTAATTCATCAATGTAGTTTTCTTAATTGAATTTAAATATTAACTAAAAATACTATTTGTGCTTCAAAAATCATTTACAAAGTAAATATAATTAAATGAATGCATATTCATTATTCTATCAAAAAATTATTCATATAATCATAGTGATAGGTTCTTATTACATAACCCATTATAACACCCTCATAATACCTAAGGGTACGGTGTGCGATGGGGACAGACTCTTGGGGTGGCTTGGTTAACATCGCTCGGGTGGTAATAACTATTAACTTCACATCTCACGTAGGTGGTTCCATTCAATCTTAACATGTTGATGCTCAGTTTGGGATTGGTCAAGAGTGAAGCCCAATGATTCCACCTCATTTATGAGCTCTGACAAATGGGCTTAGTATGGAGCAATTCTACTAGATGAGGCCATCACTTCCTTTTTTTGTGTAAATTGGATTTGTTAAAGCCCAGTATTTATACTAATCATGTGATCACTATTCAATTGCTATATTAGCAATGGTAATGATTCTTAATGGTATTTTAAAATCTAAAAACATAAAAACATGGAATTTCATATGTTATATAACCATTTTATCCAATAAGACATTTAATTAGATCAAGCTGAAATTTCATTAATAAATGTTTTGGTTGTTACATGTTATATATAATAAATGACATTATAAAGTAAATATTGTTGATTTATGCATCGATTATTTAATTACTGGCGCGTTAAATCATATTTTTCATGTCAGTCTCTATATAACCGAAGTGATAAAGAAATAAAAATTTCTCTATAGTTTCACTTATATAATTACTGATGTGATAAATCTTTTATAATTTTATGAATTCCTATTTTTACTCATTTCAGTGTTTTTTGATAGGGTGAACACAAACTCAATTCCCTCACAAGTGGAAGGCCTAACCGCGTTTCTTTGATCTAGTGGCCTCCAATATCAGTTTCCCAGCATTATACACCCTCATTTTCATCAGCTCATTCAATATAACCATCTCTAAACTCTCAACCAACCATCATTCAACACGCTTTCGATTGTTCAATGTCACGGGAACCCTAACTCTCCTTTTTAAATTACATTAACTAAAGTACCACATTACCTTCTTGGTTAATATCCCCATATTATCTCATATAATTCCTTTACATGTATCCATGTTTCTAATGATTTTGTTTATAATATTATTACTTCCACAAAATTAATATGTTCAGTCAATATTGACGTGAAACTCTTCAAACAACTCATATCTTATGTTGTTATACCAAAATAAAAGTATGCTATTCTCATACATATATAAATTCATAGGATCATGTAACTATTTCATGAAAACACTAAAATAAATAGTCCCCATAAGAGTAATCTTGAATCTACAAATATTAAAACCCCTCTTTTCAAGAAAAGGCATAAGCCTCTAAGAAAGTTAGCAATTTGACCCAATGTATCTCTACCAAAGGACAATTCACTCTATAGAAATTTTAATTTCATCATAATCATAACATCTAATATATATAAATCATAATTAACTACTTAATTCAAACTCGTAACCCAAAACAATCCACAACAAAGGTAGAAGATGACTAAATCAATAAGTATACCTAGAATGCAACTCCTTAGATGCATGTTTGATATTCTAATAAGTAGATTAATTTTTGAAACATAAGCATACATATATTCATAATATAATAAATCTTATCAATGAATGAATTAGAGGAATAACTAAAAAAATTAACAATCCATTTATTTAATATGAGATAGCGTATTTATGAAAAATTCATAAATAATGTAAATACCTGAAATTTCCGTGTAATTTTTTAATTAAATGGGAATTTTACGAGTCCGCAAAAATTGAAGGTACGTGATTCCGAGGCTCGGAGTTCGAGGAATGAAATTATAAACTTTTTTCTGGTACGTTTAGTTAACATGCATGCGGGTTTTTAAAACTTTTGAACCAGTGCTCATAATTTAAATATGAGGGCACCGTTGAAATCGCAGTGCCAGTATTCGCTTAACAAGATCTTCACCTCAAACACAGTAGGTCGAGGGTGGAAGTTAGTTTTTCACTTTTCTGTGAAAGAATAATAATAAAATAAAATGGTGTAACATTTTATTTTTTCTATTTTAAAACTCCCATGTGGATGTTTCAAAGGTGGGGACCACCTGAACTAAACCTTCCTTGAGAGGTTATGGTGGGGGGGACCACCCAAGTATAGACCCCCCTTGAACTCCCATTTAATGGGAGAAACCCTTAAACTTCCTACTAAATGTGGGGGAGCCTTCTCAACTCCTCCAACATTTATTATGACAACACAGTTAATTAATTAATACTTTTTGAATTTATGCCAACGAACTAAATAGAGAACATAATCTATTATGTTGGCTACTTCTCATTTTTTGTAGAATTGGGAGAAATGATCCTTGGGAGAAAGCTCTCCAATGAAGAACCCCAACAAAGAATGCTGACTTCGACTTTGACTTCTTCCATGGGACATTCGTTGACGAGGAATGTCTTCCACATCAACAAACCGATGATTGAGGAAACGTCGACGTCACCAACAACCACCCATTCCCAATGACATCGTCTCATTCCCCTCAGACAATCTTCAATGAATCAAATGAATGAGGTAGGGAGGTTGTTTGAATTATTTTTCCTTTACCCGTTCTTGATATTCTTGTTATTGTTGAGATGCTTGCTACTGATCTAACGCGGAGGGTGCGGTCCAAACAAACATGGCCCGACCCCTCCACAGTTCTTCTTAAATGGTGTATCCTTCACAATGAAAGAAGCCTACTTTGCTGATGGTGACTGGTGCCAGCGATTGGCTTCAGTGGAACTCGAGAACTGCCAAAAAAGGCATGACGCCCCGCCACCCCGCTGCCTCCACACCCCATAGTGCTCCGCAGTCCATGGACATCACCACCCCGTGGCCTCGTCGCACTGCCCCGGCTGAGCCACCACGTGGCACCCGCAGCCTCTTCCCTCCTAGCCGAGCCACCTCGTAGCCTCCTCCCTCCCAGTCGAGCCGCTCCGGCCAAGTCGCCTCATAGCCTCGCGCCCTCGCAGCATCCCCCGCGGCCGAGCAGCCACGTGCCCTCAAAAAACCCCTATGACCGAGCCGCCGTGTTCCCTTGAGACTCCCCCGCAGCCAGCCAAGCCACCAGTGGGCCGGGCCAGGTCGGTCTGACCGAGTCTGACCAGACCCAGACCAGAGACGACGCTATACTTTACTTGGGCCAAAACTTTGGAACTGGACATCCGTTTGATGAACCGTAAATGGAGCCTGAAACCTTGGAGTGAGATTTTTTCCTTTGGTATAACCAACTAGAGTTTTGGATAAAGTTGGGGAATGATTAGGTTGGATCGAGCACAAATCCAACTGGGCCCTCAGGACAAAAAAGCTAATAACTCACAGATCGGGTGTCCGAATGACGCGTCGTCTATTGCGTTGAGACCCCTATGACATGGCAGTCCTTTGAGATACTTCTTTGTGGGACTTCGTGGTGGTTGGATTATCGAACAATAGCTTTTTGAGGGGATCCTTCCAGAGATGAGAGAGCATATTGTGGGAACCTTGTAGTTGGATGTGATTTGAAAAATGTAGAGAGATCCTGTGTGGGTCAGCACTTAGACCGATCTTGTGTGGGTGAACACTGAGAAATCCTGTGTGGGTTAGAACCTAGCGATCCTGTGTGGGTAATCACCTTGTGATCCTGTGTGGTTCAGCACTTAAAGATCTTGTGTGGGTTAGCACCTTGTGATTCTGTCTGGGTCAGCACTTAGCGATCCTGTGAGGGTCATCACCGAGCGATCCTGCGTGGGTCAGCACCTGGAAATCTTGAGTTGGTATGCCTCTTAATAGAGTAATATGATTCAGTAGTTACATATAATCATCTCTACTACTGTACTTATGATATACCTATAATGATCTGAGTTCGTACCTGTGTGGTACTTTCCTTCATGGTAATACCTTGGTGGTATTCTTCTGTGTGGCGTACCTATGTGGTACTTGGCTTTGTGGTTTTCCTTCCTTTGTGGAATAGTTGAGATTTGGGATTTTGGGTTAGAACATGTGTTTCCTCATGATTGAGATGAGTATACTTGATAACTTATCTATATATATGGGCATAAACCTAAGTACGGTTGATAGTTGACTTCATGTTTTTAGATTTATCCTTTGTGGATTTTGTGAGACCTTGAGGGTCTCAAGGTCCCTACTGAGTATCTTTATAATCACCCCTACACGGGATATTCCCACATTTTTTTGTTTGGTGTAGATGATGGAAAACGTTGATCGAGGCAGAGGATACCAGGACTAGACGGTGCCTGGTGGTGGACCATACAACGTGACGATACTTAGAGGAGACAGATGGACATGGAGTGCTGAGGAGGTGATCTGTACCTATAATTCAGGTATGAATCTCAGAGGATGACCCAATAGCTTCTTACCTTTATCTTTCAGTTTTATTTCAGTTGTAATTGTATCTTTACAATTGGGCTTGTATTTCGGGCCCCTTTTACTTTCAACACTCTTTTTGTTATATAGTTTACTTGTGTTCTTAACCTGCTATATGCTTGGTTAAGTGTGTTTACAGGATCTAAAGGCAATTCCTTCTTAGTTATAGGGAATACACCTTTAGGTGCTAGTCTCCAGCCCCTGTCCTTTGGAAGGCTATCTTGGGGTAGTCACAACACGGGCCCCGAGGGACGGGTCGAAAAAAATTGGTATCAAAGGGAGGTTTTACCGTAGAACATATGACTCTGATCTTTATTTTTAATGGAAATAATGTTTAGTGTAGTGAGTGTGTTTATCAGTTTAGGGAATCCAGTATTGGTGAGACGGCCGACATATCCATACACCAGGACCCTGACTTCTGATTTCCAACTCAGTGCATGAAAACACTGATTTTGTGTGTGTTTTGAAGAGTTTTAATTATGATCTCTTTGAGTCAGCTCACCAAGTATGAATTTTTGACAGTGGCACACCTATTTCTTTTCTGGATGCCTCCACGAAGACATCGAGCCAGGCCTCCGAGAGGTGTACGCACTGATAGGCCACCCACCGACGAGGCCTCGGTGCAGGGTCCTCTTCCAGTAGAGGCACCAACGGTACCATTACCCATTGGGCCACCGATGCCACCAGCCACAACAAGAGAGAGCACAGGATGCTTCACCGCATTGAGCGGGGTCCAGTTCTAGAGGCCCCCCAGGTTCAGGGGAGAGATGGACCCACATGCGGTTGAGGATTGGTTGGAGGTCGTGGTGGGAGTCTTCCAACTGGTAGGGACACCAGCCGATCTCATGGTGATCCTTTCCGCCAGCCTTCTACAGGAAGTAGCAGGGAGATAGTGGAGCTTGATTCTCTAAGTTCACAATGATGTGACGCTTCTCTTGGAAAATTTCAAGAGCCTATTTCGGGTAGAGTTTGTTCCAACTACTCTTCACGCAGTGCACATTCAAGAGTTACTTCATCTACAACTGGGCAGAATGAATGTGGCTCAGTACTCAGTGAGGTTCACGACCTCTCACACTACTCCAAAGATATGGTGCGGGACCCATTATTCAGGGCCCAGACCTTCGCGTAGGGACTCAGGTGGGAGATCAGGGCTTCGATAATCTCACTCAGCATCCTGACGCATGCGAGGGTGTTAGAGAAAGTCCTTTTAGTGGAGAGTTTCTTTGCTGAGAAATCACCAGTAGTGAGACCCACTACCATTCATCATGTAGTGGAGTCTTCTGTAGCTGGTAGTAGACAGATGACACATAGGTCCAAGAGGACCATACCTACAGGTGGACGACCACATGATTCAAAGTCAATTGTACAGGGCACCCAAGGCAGAGCTGGTCATTCCAGAACTGGGCAGTGCTACACTTTCAGTGGGCAGGGTCACATGGCTCATGACTATCCGACCCACCATACGGAGGATCAGCAGACGGTCGAAGGACCACCTAAGTAGAGACAGAGATTCAACCGATGAGGTCCGAAGGGAGAAGGCGGACGTGGAAGAGGAGTTGGCCATGCAGATGGAGGTGGGCGACGATTCGAGATGTTACTGCCACCACCAAAGGGTGGTCCACCCCGACCACAAGGAGTAAGTGGATAGGGTCGAGATCAGCTCCAAGTAGCTGATTCCTATGATCACAACGCTCTGGAGATTATTCAAGGTACGATCTGTGTCTACTCCACCTTAGATACAATACTTATAGACACATGTGCCGATCATTTTTTTATTTCCACTACCCTTGTTCAGATCTTGGATATTCCAATGGAGCCATTGTCTCGATCCTTATGGATATAGACACCTACAGGAGAGGATTCGACTATTACACACTAGTACTGGTAGTGCGAGATTACTCTAGGAAGTGAGATCTTCGGTTGGGATCTCTTAGTAGCGGCGTCGAGGCCTTACAACGTCATCTTGGGTATGAACTGGTTATCTACAGTCCATGATCAGATTTAATATATTAGGTGCAAAGTGAAGTGTGTCTGCATGGATGGGACCATGTTTACCTTCACTGGAGAGAAGGGAGACTTCGCAGCACATGATGGACTTACCTGGAGAAGAGTGTAGCTAATCACCCATTAGTTGGCTAGCCTTACCCTCGGAGCGGTTGATGTAGAGAGTCAGAGTTATTCTGTTGTGGTGGACCAGTAACCAGATGTTTTCCCAAATGATGTTCTGGGTCTCCCTTCTCACAGAGAGGTGGAAATTTACATTGACTTGTACCCCGGGATGAAACCGATATCTACACCAGCGTATCGGATGGTTCACGCGGAGCATCGTGAGCTGCGGGTGCAGCTAGAGGACTTTCAGGGGAAGGGATTAATTCGGACCAGTGTTTATCTTTGGGCAGCCCTGATTTTTTTCACCAAGAAGGCATATGGGAGTTTGAGACTTTGTGTTGACTATCAGTGCCTGAACCAGGTGACTGTGAAGAACAAGTACCCACTTCTGAGGAATGATGACCTCTTTGATCAGCTGAAGGGAGCACGATGGTTCTCGAAGATACACCTCATATCAAGCTATCACCAGCTCAGTCTGTGAGATGAGGATGTACAGAAGATGACTTTCAGATATCGGTATGGCCATCATGAGTTCTTGGTTATACATTTTGGCATGACAAACACTCCAACAATGTTCATGGGACTCATGAACAAGATCTTTCAGCCATACCTTGATTGCTTTGTAGTAGTCTTCATCGACGACATTCTGATCTACTTGACTACTGAGGAGGAGCATGCCTATCATTTTCAGGTAGTACTAGACACACTTTGAGATCACCATCTTTATGGTAAGCTCTTGAAGTGCCAGTTTTGGATACGAGAGGTTCACTTTCTGGGACATGTCATATCATAGGATGGAGTTGAAGTGGATCTAGCTATGATTGAGGTGGTACTTTCTTGGGATCCACCCAAGAGTGTGACAAAAGAACAAAGTTTCTTGGATTTGGAAGGATACTACTAGAGGTTTGTTCCTGATTTCTCCAGAGCTTCAACACCTCTATCAGCATTGAAAAAGAAGGGGCAACCCTTTATATGGTCGGAGAGATGCCAATGGAGTTTTCAGAAGTTGAGTCAGAGGATGAATAGTTCCACCTTCTTGAGGCATCCAAAGGAGGGCATTGGGTACACAGTCTACTACGATACATCAGGGACTCGACTGGGCTCAGATTTGTCCTGATGCAGGAGCGAGTGATGATCGCATATGGTTCTTGACAAATGAGATAGTATGAGAAGAACTACGCTACCCATGACTTGGAGTTAGCAACAATGGTATTATCCATGACGATTTGGAAACATTACTTGATGGGCGAGTGTTTTAATGTGTGATCTGATCACAAGAGTCTCAGGTATATCTTCTCTCAAAAGGACCTGAACCGAAGACAACAACGTTGGATTGAGTTCCTCCAAGACTATGACTTCGAGATAGCCTATAATCCTTGGAAGGGAAATGTTGTAGCAGATGTACTCAGTAAGAGGACATGTATACAGCTGCTAGGCGAGGCGATGAAGCAGCTGGACACTTTCTAGATATCCTTTTTGGATAGAGATGTAGCATCTTTTCTTTAGTTTCTTACAGCCACTCCCCCACTTCTTCAGCAAGTCAGGGAGGCGCAGAAAGGGGACATTGACTGCGAGACACGACATGATCTGATATCCAAAGAACATGCACTTGATGGATTTGCTGAAGGTAGGGATCATGTCAATCTATTTAGAGGACGTACCATGGTACCCGTGTCACTTTAGGAGGAAGTGATGAAGGAGTTCCACACATCCCCTGTAGCAGTACAACCAGGAGTGGCGAAGATGTACCAGGATATCCGACGACAACACTAGTGGCTGGGAATGGAGAAAGTAGTAAGAGAGTTTGTATCTTAGTGCCTCACTTATCAGCATGTGAAGGCAGAGCATCAGGTACCACCAGGCTTGGTTCATTCTTTATTGGTCCTAGAGTGTAAGTTGGATGGGATATCTATGGACTTCGTGATAGGACTCCCACGTACATCCAGGGGACATGACTCAATTTGGGCGATCGTCGACCGACTCGCCAAGTCGTCCCACTTCCTACCGATCAGAGAGTAGGGTTTAGTAGAGATCTTGGGATGCCTCTATGTGAAAGAGATTATGTGTCTACATTGAGTACCCTCAACGATTATCTCCGATTTTGATGAACGTTTTACTTACTGGGTATGGAAGGGGTTGAATGAGGCTTTTGGGATGTAGCTTCGTTTGAGCACCGCCTTCCATCCTCAGACAGATGGCCAGACTGAGCAAACAATTTTAACCCTCGAGGGCATGTTGTGTGCTTGGGTCCTCAACTTCATTCACAGCAGGGAGGATCACTTTCCTTTGGTGGATTTTGCATACAACAACAGTTATCACTCCAACTTTGGGATGGCACCTTTTGAGGCATTGTATGGGCGACTTTGCAGATCACCTTTGTGCTGGACTGACCCAGGGGAGTCAGCACTAGTGGGACTAGAGATGGTATGGTCTACCTCAGAGAAAGTGCAAATCATCCTGGAGTGGATGAAGACTTCAAAGCGTAGGCAAAAGTCTTATTCTGATAGGGGATGGAGACCTCTAGAGTTTGAGGATGGTGACAATGTCTTTTTATAGATCTCACCTCAATGAGGTTTGCAGAGATTTGGCCGAGGCGTCATGTTATCTCCGAGGTTATTCATACCTTTTCTGATCCTCTATAGAGTTGGCGAGGTGGCTTACCGCTGAGCTCTTCCACCGCAGTTGCACTGGGTGCATGCCGTCTTCCACGTATCCTAGCCGAGGAGATACGTGCATGACCCTTCTAACATCATCGACCATGGAGAGCTGGACGTCGATGATGTGGATACTTTTATGGAGGTTTTAGTAGTGATTGAGGATTGACATGATCAGGTACTTCATAGATGTTCGATACCTCTGGTGTGCGTTCGCTGGCAGCACGAGAACCTCAATGAGAGCACATGGGAGTGAGAGGATCAGATGTGTGCTCAGTACCCCCACTTGTTCCCATAGTTTGAGTTGTAGCTTACGGGGGAATAAATCCGTGATTTGGGGAGAATGAAAAGACCCGAAAATTCCATGTATTTTTTTATAATTAAATGGGTATTTGATGAGTCCATGAAAATTTACGGTGTGTGATTTCAAGGATCGGAGTGCCCATGATGAATTTCTGAACTTTTTTTTGGGTACATTTAGTAAATGTGTGAGAGGGTTTTTATCACTGTTGAACCGGTGCTCGGAATTGAAATCTGAGGGCACCGTTGAACTCGTAGTTACATTATTCTCTTAAGGAGACATTCACCTCGACTGTAGTTGGTCGAGGGTGGAAGTTACTTTTTCACTTATTTTTGAAAGAATAAAAATAAAATAAAATGGTGTAACATGTTATTTTATTTTTATTTTGAAACTCCCATGTTTATGTTTCATAGGTGGGGTCCATATTAACTAAAACTATCTGGAGAGGTTATGGTGGTGGGGACTGCCCGAGTATAAAACCCCCTTGAACTCCCCTTTAATGGGAGAAACCCTCAAACTTCCTATTAAATGTGGGGGAGCCTCTTCAACTCCTCCAACATTTATTATGCCAACTCAGTTAATTAATTAAGCCTTTTTGAATTTATGTCAATGAAATAAATAGACAACATAATCTATTATGTTGGATACTTGGAATTTTTGGTGGAATTGGGAGGAAGGAGCCTTGGGAGAAATCTCTCTAATGAATAATTCCAATGAAGAATTCTGAATTCGGCTCTGACTTCTTCCACGAGACATTCGTTGACAAGGAACGTCTTCAACGTCAATGAACATATGATTGATGAAAACCTAACATCACCAATGTTCGTCTATTCGCAATTAAATCATCTCCTTCCAAGTGGACAATCTTCAACGAATCAAATGAATTAGGTAGGAAGGGTGTTGGAATTATTTTTTATTTACCATTTCTCGATAGTCTTTTTCTTGTTGAGCCTCTTACTACCGCTCTAATGCGAAGGGTGCGGGCCAAAAAAACATGGCCCAGACCCTCCGTCGTTCTTCTTAAATGGTGTATCCTCTTAGATGAAAGAAGGAGAATTTGGTGATGGTGAACGGTTCCAGAGATTGGCACCGGTGGAACTCGAGAACCGCCGACAAAGGCATGATGCCCCGCCGCCCCGCCGCCCTGCAGCCTCCACACCCCGCGGTGCTCCGCCGTCCGCGGCCTTCGCCGCCCCGTAGCCTCGCCACCCCACCCTGGCTGAGCTGCTCCTCTGCACCCATGACCTCCTCCCTCCTGGCCGAGCTGCCCTGGCCGAGCCCCCATCCCACCGCCCTCCCAACCGAGCCGCTCCGGCCGAGCCGCCCTGCGGCCTTGCACCCCACAGCACCCCCCAGAGCCGAGCCGCCCCACGCCCTCATGGTACCCCCATGGCCGAGTTTCCCCATGCTCTCGTGGCACCCCAGCAGCCTGCCAGGCCACCCAGCGGGCCGGGTTGACCCAGGATGGGTCGGTCTGGGTCAATCCGACCGAGTCAGACTGGACCCAGACCGGATATGACCCTATACTTTTCTTGGGCCATAACATTGGCACTAGACGTCCGTCTGACAAACCATCAGTGGAACCAGAAACCTTGGAGTGAAATGGTCCCTTGGGTATATTCCACTAGAGTTTTTATAAAGTTGGGGAACGATCGGGTTGGATCGAGCACGAATCCAACTGGGCCCTCGGGACAAAAATGCTAATAACTCACAAACTGGGAGTCTGAATGACGCGCCGTCTATTGTATTGAGACCCCTATGACATGGAAGTCCTTTGAGATACTTCTTCATGATACTTCGTGGTAATTGAATTATCGACCCATAGCTTGTGGAGCAGATCCTTTCTTAGACGAGCGAGGATAGAGCGGGAACCCAGTAGCTAGCTGTGACGTAAAGAATGTAGAGAGATCCTGTGTGGGTCAAAACTTAAAGCGTTCTTGTGTGGGTCAGCACCGAGCAATCCTGTGTGGGTCAGAACCTAGCGATCCTATGTGGGTCAGGACCTTGCGATCCTCTGTGGGTCAGAACTTAGCGATCCGATGTGGTTTAGAACCTTGTGATTCAGTGTGGGTCAGCACTTAGTGATCCTATGTGGGTCATCACCGAGCGATCATGTGTGGGTCAGCACCTGGAGATCCTGTGTGGGTCTGCCTCTTAATAGAGTAAGATGATTCAGTAGTTACATCGAATCATCTATACTACTGTACTTAAGATATACCTAGAATGAGATGACTTCGTACCTGTGTGGTACATTCCTTCGTGGTAATACCTTGGTGGTATTCTTACGTGTGGCATACCTGTGTGGTACTTTCCATTGTGGTTTTAATACCTTTGTGTAACAGTTGAGATTTAGGATTTTAGGTTGGACCATGTGTTTCCTCATGATTTAGATGGGTATACTCGATAACTTAGGTATATGTATGGGCATATACCTAAGTAGGGTTGACAGTTGACTTCAGGTTTTTCGATTTATTCTTTGTGGATTTTTTGAGACCTTGAGGGTCTCAGGGTCCCTACTGAGTATCAGTATACTCACCCCTGCATGGGCTATGCCCGCACCTTGTTTTGTTTTGTGCAGATGACAGATAGTGTTGATTGAGGTTGAGGATACCAGGATTGGACGGTGCTCGGTGGTGGACTATACGTCGTGACGGTACATAGAGAAGACATGCGAATGTGGATTGCTGGGGAGGTGATCTGTACCAACCCTTCATGTAGGAACCTTAGAGGAAGACCCAATAGGTATTTTCCTTTTTTCTCTCAGTTATATTTTAGTTGAACTTGTATCTTTACAGATGGGATTGTATTTTTGTCCCATTTTACTTTCAACACTCTTTTTGTTATATAGTTTACTTGTGTTTGTATCTTGTTCTCTGATTGGTTGAGTGTGTTTACAGGATATAAAGGCAATAGTTTCCCAATTATTGGGAATACGCCTTTCGGTGCTAGTCGCCTGCCCCTGGCCTATGGAAGGCGGGATTGAGGTAGTCATGGCACGGGCCATGGGGGATGGGCCATGACAAATAAATCTAATTATAATAATTTTATAATTTAGTTATGAATCATGGAAATTCCATGATTATATGAAGAAAATGAATTTATATTCATTCTCAATATGAACTAAACTATACTATTCATTATATGTAATTTTACATTAATTATATGATATTAGAGGAAATATAAATATTTTATATTTAAATTCTATTATGTAAATAATTCATATAATTTAAATATCACATATTTAGTATTATCTGAACTTTGGTCATATCAATTATAAAAAATCATTTTTTTACTTGGTTTAAATATATTCTCATATAAGTCTTTTTAATTTTAGTAATTCAAAATAAATATTTTAAAAATTTATAAATATAAATATAAACTTCTAAATATTATGACTTATTTTTTGGTAATTTATCAACATATTATAAACTAAAATTATAATTTCAATATAAACCATTTATATCAAACTTATATGTCATTCCATATAATTTGAAAAAAATAATTTAATAATAATAATAAATATATATGGATAATTATTTAATAAACATTTCTTGTAAAATTTATAATTAATTTATGCACAAGAAGAAAGGTTCCCCTTATCTTCATATCCTTCTTCATTGAGGATTGTGATCATTCTTACTCGACAAATGTATTGTCATTACATGGAGAGGACCCAAAGTAGATCCCCTATAGTGGTGATCCGCCCATGATCTATCAATATCTAAACAATGTCAATGAATAATTGGGTGTGAGAATGTATGATTGATTATATTGTGTCATTTACCTTTGATCACTTCACATTCCTTTGATCTTAAAGGAGTCGCGATTATTCTTAATGTAAAAGATTTGGATTCTTTTCAATAATATTCAATTTCAATATTTATCTAATTTCATTCATAAGAATGTGAAAAATTATAGAATAGTCTAACTAAATTTTCATTTTTATATTAATTCTATAAATATCTTTTTTTGATTTACCATTTATATTTAAAATTATCTTACATTATTTTATAAAATTTATAATTATATTTTTCAAATATGCATAGATTTTTCTTATATTTCAAAATTGTGTTACTTTAAAATTATGGAATATTCATATAAATATAAAATTGTCTTATCCTAAAAAGATATATATTTTTATTATTTTTAATAGATAATAATGAGTCGAAGTTGGATTATGGAACTTCAAATAAGTGATGAATATAAGGAAGGTGTTGATGTTTTTTTATAATTTTATAAATGAAATATTCCTAAAATTCATGTTTTTCTATCCATTCCTAATACGTTTAAACATAAAGAAGTTTAAAATTTGGGACATAAAAGATCATTTAAATTTTCATGGTTTTGATCCGAGTTTCAACCCTTGGATTTGGCATGGTGAAACTGCATAGAATTTTGGATCTATTGAAGATAATGTTTTGTATGATGAAAAGTCTGATCAAATTGAAGAAATGATACGTGATATTGAAGTAGAGGCAATTGGGAAAGAATCAAAAATTGAGTTTCTATATGGAGATGCTGAAAATCCATTGTATCTGTGTTGAACAAACTTTACAGTTTTATCAAAGGTGTAAAGATTGATTAACTTGAAGGAAAAACATGGATGTAGGGACAAGAGTTTTATAGATTTTCTATAGATATTGAAAGATATGATTTATAATGATAATGATCTACAAGATTCACATTATAAAGAGAAGAAAATACTATACCTGATAGGATTTGGGTACAAAAAAATACATGATTACCTGAATAACAGTGTGGTATATATGAAGGAATATGAATTTCTTTCAGGGTGTCCTAAATGTAGGAAGTCGAGGTATAAGTTGAAAGAAAAATCATAGACTAATTTTGAATTTAGAAAGACCCCTTCTAATGAATTTTGGTATCTTCACATAATTACTCATTTGAAACATTTTTTTGGTAATTTACATGAAGAAAAAAATGTTAAGATGGAATAATGATGATCAAATATGTGATGAAAAAATACATCATCCAGCTGATTGTCCGTAGTGGAAGAAAATTGATCACTCGTTTCTTATATTTTGAAATGAAGTTATAAATCTTAGACTTAGAATATGCATGGATGGAATGAATCAAAATCCCAAACTTAGCATCACACATAGTTCAAGACCTGTTTTATTGTAAATTTAAAACTTATCTACTAATTTTTTTTAAAAAAAGATGTCATGTTGAGTTTGATTATCTCTGGACCAAAACAACCCTGAAATGATATTGATGTTTTCTTTTCACCATTAATTGTTGTGTTTCATCTTTTATGGGAGGAAGGTATAAGGATGTATGATTCTTATAAAATGGAATATTTTTAACGACATGAAATGATTTTGTTCATTGTAAATTAATTCCCATAATATGGAAATCTGTGTGGATTTAGGGTTAAGGGACATAAATCATACCTAATTTGTGAATAACAAACTTCATATTATGAACTGAATCATGGGGTAAAAGTAGTATACATGGTTAATAAAACGTTTTTTCATATGGATATCTCTTATAGAATATTAAAAAAGGATTTCAATGGATCACATGAATTTGATATTACTCAATAACCTTTATCCACATATCAATATTTTGAGAGGGTGTAAACATTGATGTTATATTAAGAAAGACACATAAATCTTGTAATTATAGAAATATTTGGATGAAACTATCAATATTTATTGAGATACAATATTGGAGATATGATGAGGTGAAACATAACATTGATTTCATGTACATGGAAAATAATATATATGAATGTTTGATTGGAACATTTTTAGATATTAAAGTAAAAAATAAATATGGGTTAATTGAAAGATTGAATTTACTCTCAGTGGGAATATGTTTGGAGTTAGCTCCCAATATTGATGGAAGGTGAGAATTTCTACCCCCTTATTTCCATACCTTATCCAAGAAGGATAAAATTAATTTTTTAGATATTCTCATGATATCAAAGTTCCACATGGTTATTCTTCAAATGTAATTTCTTTTTTGTGAATTTAAAAGATATGAAGTTAACAGGTATGAAATCTCACGACTATCAGATCGTGATGCAATAGATCCTACCAATTATATTATGTGGAATATTTCACACCCATGTTAGAATAACTATCATGATGGTGTTTTAATTTTTAAATCAATTTTTAAAAAGGTGATTTATTTGAAATCTTTGTACAATTTAGAGAATGAAGAAGTTTCTATGCTTTGTCAATTTCAAATGTATCTTCCTCCATATTTTTTTAATATCATGGTGCATTTAGTGGTTCATTTTGTGTGAGAAATAATGATCTTCCTACTTTTATATATATATTGGATGTGTCATTTTGAATGTTATTTGATGATATTGAAGGGGTATGTTATGAATCCATATCGACCTAAAGCATCCATTGTTGAGAATTATATTTTTGAAGAGGTTGCATAGTTTTTACAAGATATTCGTCTGTAGTGGAGCACATTGATTTTATAAATCATTACATGAATGAGTTAATTAAGGGGGAAAGGGGATTCATGGCATGAAATTCTAATTGATAACAGGTGGAAAGATAAATAAGGGCATTTTTACATCTTGAATAACATAGATTATGATCAACTATATAAAACATTACATATTAATGTGTCAAACAATATTATCAAAATAAGAAAGATATGTGGATTTTGAAAGAGCATAAATTTTTTTTCCATGGTTTAAAGAGACCGTTCTTTGTAAATCAGATGCATCAGTAACATTGAGATAATTAGTGGGTGGTCTATGTTTACATTTGATAACATGGTTCAGGTATGACATTAATTGCTATACTTTTCATATGAAAGATCAGTACAAAAGAAGTGCTGTGTAGAATAGTAGTATGTTGGTGTTCACATAAGAAATTTATTTTTAGAGTTCCAAATACAAAATCCCAATCTCTACATAAAATTTATATTATAGATTCATTTAATAAATATGAGAGGTTGATTGCATTAAATTTCAAAGTTCCAATGTTTGATTGTAAATGGTTTATCTGTAACACCGGTTTCTAACACGACGAATTTGGTATGACATTAGTTAATATTAATTAATTGGAATAAGAAATTGATCATTTTTTCATGGAAACACATGTGAATAAAATTTTATATGTTATTTATCAATATGATATGATGTGTTTTATTGTTTTTCCAAGGGAAAAAAGTATAATGGTTATGATAAACTTCATGAAGATGATGATTTATGTGATATCCCTACTTCCATGGAATGATTGAAAATTAATATTGATGAGCACATTAAACACATGGTTTGTGCCATATAAAATGACAATGAAGAAGGAATTTGAAAAAAACATTTGTCTATTCCTAATATTACATATAAAATATATTTAATTATGGTAATTTTTTTTAAATTTCATTAGTTGGATAGTTTAATTTGATTTTATTTATTAAAAAATGTATTATAACTAATAAATTAAATTTTCTGTTTATATTAGATTAGTTTTGTCTATTATTTCATGATGACCCTTTCACAACTTATCTATTAATTTATTTTTTTGAAAATAAATTGTTTTAAATTTATCATTTTAAATAAATACAAAAAATATTATATAAGTAAATATTATAAAAAATTCTATTTGATGTAAATATGATTTATCAGGCTGGTGAATTTTTACTATTTCATTTGATCTCTCATTAATGTTGCGTAGTTTTCATTCATTTATGTCATTTTATCTCTCATTAATACTATTATCATTTTAGTTAACTATATCAAATATGAACAAAAATGTGTTAAGTTTAGTTTACTTTTTTGTTAGATAATTATTAATTATTTATTTACATTTGTATATAATTTTTGGATTTGAATATTTTTTTACTAAATGTTGTTGCATTTATTTTTAGGATAACAACAGATCCATCATCTAATCAACCACAAATTTTTAGAAATGATCATACTCATACGTATGGGGAGAAACATACACATGATCCAATTAATGAGCCTCCTCATCCTTCTTTACATGATATATATACTTCCCTAATGGTAAAAAAGAGTTTGAGGGTTGGAAAATGTGGAACCACACATTTAACAAAATTTTCAGTTTACTGTAGCTAGAAACAGAGGATAATTATAGAATTTGATGGTAATGATATTCCAAGAGGTCCAAATTAAAAAAAAATCAATCCTTTTTTATCACTGAAGGCAAAAAGAAAAGTTAGTATTTTTTTATAACTGGAGAACTATTGAAAAATTGAAATTATAACAATTATGGAAAACCATTTTGGTAAGTTTGTTTGTTTTATTATTTTACTTACCTTGAAATTTTTATAGTAATATATTTTCCCCTTATTATCAAATAACATATGATATACCTGATACTGAGTAGTTTGGATGAAATGTTTATCATTGGCTACTAGGAGATGGTGGGATTTTAAATCATACCTCACATCACATCACATTTTTTGGGATATAAAACAACAAAGTTCATGTGATATATATATATATTTATATTTTTATATGAAGATACAAGGTAGTAATTTTTTGAAAGTGGATGATGAGAAGTGTTTTTGGTAAGTGAAATGTTACCATTATATATATATATTTTAAAATGAATTATCATGATCATGATTTATTTATTATTAATTCTAAATTTAAAATAATCAAGGATATCTCATCAGGATATTCAATCTAGAAATTTATACCCACATAAATTATATTCAGTAGGGTATACATTATTGGAATAACATAAAATAGAAGAAAAATAAAAAAGTTGAGAGTTGATTCTATAGGGTCTATAGAGGTTTCCCCTCCACCCAGATCTAGACATGAAAAATGGAAGAGGACTCAGATGAGAAAAAAAGAAAAATATCTTATAGAGGAATCAAGAGTTACAACTGATAAGATTATAATATGTTTAAACTATTTATTTATTTATGTTAAATGAACTCTTTATATATTATTATTAATTAAATATTTTTTCTAATATTCCATACAAGATTCTCTTGATGAGTAGATCACACATGGGGTATTTATTGATGAGGGTCGAAAGAATATTTTAGCTATAACATTGGTGAATCCTAAAAACTCGAGTCATGTATAAAAATACATAATAAGTGTATCATTAAGAATTTTTTTTCCAAATTCAGAAGATTCTTTAATGGAGCATGTTTAAAAAGAAAATATAATCTTTGGAAGATAAATTTTTGGATATTCAAGTGAAAATGGAATACATGATCAGAGTTTCAGTACAGTCAATTTTTGAAGGCATGGAATAATTTGGCCTGCTGATCTGACTCCTCCACCTCCTCTAGTAGATCCCACTCTTGCTTCTTATCTTACTCATACATCTCTACCTCTAGACCGAACCCCATATCCTACCCCTACAACCCTACTCCATAGCTTCCATGTTACTGTGAGTTATATATTGACGATACTCATCATATTGTTTCATATGGAATGACATATTATATTAGAGACACCATTAATCATAAGTTGATTGAGATTGAGAATCATTGGGTTACTGTATAGGATATTATAGATAGATCAGAAAAATACCATGTCCTATTAATTAGGTGGGTATATTTGGAAAAAATATTAGTTTCTTTAGTTTTTCCATATGGACTACTTCGATATATTACCATAGATGTATGTACATATGTTAACTCTTATTTAATTTTTTATTAATTTTTTATCATTTAATAGTTTATATATTTGTCTAAATTTTTTATAGGAATACTTTAAAGGTAAAGAAATATTGTGTAGACAATCAAATAATCGAAGTGTCATGAAATCAGATACCGATTCTACTAGTCTAGATAGACTATCACCAAAATCAAATTTTATTTACTAGAAGTATATGATATTCCAATTGATGTTTCTATTGGTGGTTCTGAAATTACTATTGGTATTTTGAGAAATAATACCATAGAGCTTGTAGTTGGAGATAAATTGGGCAGCAACACTATGCAAATTTTTTCCATGTAAGTCGATTTTTTTCATTCCATTAAATTATTGAAATTTTTTACTCATGTTTGTTTTTTATTGTGTATCTATATAAAATTGTATAGATCATGAAAATACAGATGCATACGTATTTATGAGACCACAATTTATTTATCCTATAACATTGACAATGAATGATCGAGAAAGAACATTTTATATAGCTAAATGATTTCAAAAGAATGTCATTATTCATTATTGGATGTTTCCATGTCTTCAAGAGAATGTGAAATTTTTTATCAAAATGTTTTATATATCACGTAACATATTAACAACTCATATTATATTTTCTTATATATCTATGGTTATTAGGTGTTGGGTATTTTTTTCTAAGAGAGAGGAAAATGTACTGGCTATGCTCTGTCCATGGTAAAGGGAGAGAAAATTTGGAGAATGTATTGAACATGTATGTTTGATTATTTTAATAATTTTTTATATTATAATGAATAAAACATATTTTATTCACATAATTTTCAAATAGGGAATACAATTTCTTTATAGAGATGACAAGAATGAAGAGCTCCAATATCAAATTTGTAGAAGATAAGGTGAATTTTCATTTACAATTACTATATTTTGTATATATTAGTTAAAAATGTTATTTTAAATTAAAATATATTTGAAATAGTGTAATAAACAAGAAATTGTAAAATAATGTGGATATTATGTTTTAATATTTATATTTTAAATAATTTCAACTGGGATAGTTACAAAGTTTCAGAAGGATAGATTTCTTTATAAATATTTCCATAACATTTCATATGTTTTAATGAAAATTCATGTTAAATGATTTCTTTATTATTTTTTACCTTTCTGATAATCCATGAATAAATTGTTCATAGAAGTTTTGACATTTAATAATTGAATGTGCTAATCATTCTACAAGTTTGTTTGATTTTTACTTTATTTGTAATAAACATTGTAAATTTAAAAGATCAATTACAAATGTCTTTTTCTAGTTTTATACTAGTTATTCTCCTATTATATTTCTTTTGTATACTACTATAGTGGATGGTAAATCAATTATAAATTTAATAAAAGATAAAAAGTTTTTTTCCACATTGGTAATTCGATAAGCGATGTAAAAACAATGGGGTAATTTTTATCATGTTATTTATTGGATAGTCGAAATGAAAAACTAATAAAAATAATAATTAATAATTTCAATTTTAGTTAACCACCACTAAAAATTAATTTACAACATTTCCTCTAATAAAGTTTCTTAATAACTGATATGTAAAGTAAAAAAACCGATGAGAAAAATAATTTATGCACTAGTGTGTATTTTCTCATGTGGTGGTTCTGTATTATTATGTGTTTCTTGAATACTTCTTAAGACTGCCACCCAAGAGAGATGTTGAGTTCAAGATTGATTTCATATTGGGAGTAGAACCAGTTTCTATTCTTACCTATATAATGGAACCAACAAAACACCAAGAACTTAAAACTCAGTTGGAAGAACTCAAGATAAAGTGGTATATTCATCTGATTACCTCACCTTGGGGATCTTCAGTATTACTTTCCACGAAGGACGATGGATAATTATAGCTATGTTTTGATTATAAGAAGCTGTATTAGATGATAGTTATGAATAGATAACCTCTTCCTTCAATAAAAGTGGAGGTTGTCGTGTCTTGGGAACAACCCAAGAATGTTGTTGATATCTGAAGTTTTCTGGGTTTAGCGTGATATTCTCAGAGACTCATAAAATATTTATCCAACTTAGAAGAAGAAATTTCAATTTTAACCAAGAGGGGAATCAATTTTTAATGGTATGGGGAATGTGAGAATGCCTTCTAGGAGTTGAAGATGTGGCTAACTACTACACCGATTTTGATCACACTCAAGTTGGGTAAGGTGTATACCTAGTTTTGTGATGCATTCAGTGTTGGTCTTGGGGAGGTTTTGATGCAAAATGAATGGGTTGTTGTTTAGGGTTCATGATAGTTTAGGCCTCATGAATAAAACTGCCAACGCACAATCTCGAGTTGGCTACGATGACTTATTCTTTAAATTGTTGGTGAAACTACTTACTACGAGAGAGGTTTATGGTATATACCCACCATAAAATCCTTAAGTATATTATATCTCAGTATGAATTGAATATTTTGAAGTGAATATGGGTTGATTATATTCATTCCATTTATTTTGAAGTAATATTCACACTGAGGAAGGGAAATAATGTTATGGATACTTTGATCAGTTAGCTGAATTATATATTTGGGAAATATTTCAGGGTGTATTGGACTATAGTTTTGGATCATGACATGTGAATTACATCATGCTTTTGGTAGGGTTTACAGAAGGATCTTAGTGCCCAGGTGTTTTTGAGTATGACCTTACACCCATATACGCACGGGTAATCTATGAATACTATTCAAGTACTATAGGGCATGTTAAGGGCTTGTTTCCTAGATATTGGGGATATTGGGAGAATCACATGGTTTTTGTTGAGTTATTCTATAGAAATAATTTCCAAGATATGATTCAGATGGAACCATATGAGGCACTCTATGATAAACCATATAGATCTCTGTTATGTTGGATAGTGTCCGAGGAAGAAGAGTTTTTAGGACCGAGTCTCATGCGAGAGACATTAGAACATGTTCAGTTGATTCAAAAATTAATGGATACACTCAGAGTAGGTAAAAGTCATATGAGGATTGGAATCATAGGAATCTAGAGTTTATGGTTGGTGATCAGGTTCTTCTTTGGGTGTCACTAAGGTTGGGTCACCATCAAATTTTTTAAACATGGTAAGTTGGCGCCCAGGTTCATGGGGCAGTTTGAGATTGTGGAGAAGATTGAACCGCTGAAATAATGATTGGATCTTCCATAGAGGTATAGTGGAATGATTTCTTTTTTCATGTGTCAAAACATCACCAGTATCACCGTGAACCATATCACATAATCAATGTTTTTGATGTTGAGCTTTAGGATGATGATTCCTTCCAGGAGCACCCGGTGAAAATTATGGACCGTAGGGAGAAATTATTTTGAGTTAAGACTGTGAAATTAATTTTTATGTTATGGAAAAATGGTAATGTTCATGAAGAAACTCAAGAGAGGAATAAAAATATGTAGGCCCAATTTCCCGATCACTTTCTCTCAAAAAATTAGTGATTTTTGGAAGGTGAAATGAGGGCGAGCCATTATAAGGTAGGGAGGTTGTAAGATCCCGAGATATTTTAGGCATGTTTTTAGTAAAATTTCTTGGTTAAAAACCTTATTAACTATTAATTAAATGTTTACTAGACGTATGGGGGGACCCAGGGGTGTTTTGGGGGCCTAGGACACAAAAGATGGCAGCATTTGGCCATCCAGTGCATGTAACATAGTTGGCACATTATTAGTAGTAATTGTGCACCCGGATCATGTTTAGATGGGGTGGGGTACACAATTTGAAGAAATAATGCATGGGGGAATGGGAAACCATGTGGGGTTAGACTGATCTAATCCACATGGTTTCATCATGGTTTTTAAAACCATTCAGCCTCCCAAGGAAACCATCCGACCATTCCCCCTCTTGGACAAAGGGTGGTGTATTGTTTGGAAAACCATACAGTCAAGCCATGATGAACTTTAATAGTGGGGTCTTACCTTTTTTTACCTTGTGATATATTATTTCTCACAATAGTTTATTCTTTGTTTCCACTTTAGAAACCCTGGTGACAAACATAATTGCCCAAAGCTTTCCAAGGATGAATCTCCTTTATTTATAAGCCTCTTGGAGAATAGTTGGTTATGAATCTAAGATCCAGTTGAGTCTAAAAATACACACCTTTCTCTTTTCTAGAATATGGATTGTGTATTTTTTCTTATTCTTTTTAATCTCTAAGAACCCCTTTTCCCATTAGATCTTAGTTTGGGGATTTGAAGGGTTTTCTAATCCGAATAAAAGTCAAGGTTTATGTGAGCGTTCTAATTCAAAATCAAGGTAGGTTGTCTACAATTTATATCCCACCACGTTATTTATTATTCATGTGTATGTGGTTGTGATATGGTGTTTTTGTGTATCCCATTTGGTTAGACTTCATAGTAATGGTAAATTGTTAGGGTTAATGTTTGATGCCCCCCATGATCCCCGTGGGATGTGTTGAGGTTAATTTGAATGAGTCAAGGGACACCCATGGTGTGTGCCACTTATTTAACATGGAAATTGAAATGTTAGTTGAATAATTGAATTATTTTATCATAGATACCTTGATGGATGTAATGATATGTTAGTTTGGGGTTATGAAGTGAAATTAAAGATAATCTTGTTTGCTGATTCACATGGAATAAGGGTTGTTTGATATATTGTTAATGGGTTAAATGGGTTATCGGTTGTAAGTTATAAACCTGTTGTTTGGATAAGGTGCATAAATGAAAAATGACATAAATGGGTAATGGAATGTAAATGAGAAATTGTAAATGGGCTATGGTAAAATGATGGACTATTTGTTTAATTAAATATTGTTGTGAATGATCAAAATGTTAAATGGTATTGGTTTAGGTTTTGTATATTTACTATGGTTAATGAAGCATGTGAACAAGGCTTAGTGGTATGTGGGATATTTCAATGAGGCTCCTCCCATAGTTTGGGTTGTACTAGGGCTCTAATCCCCACCCAGAGAATTCATGGGTTAAGCTGTCAAACTGATACTCTAGGCCTCTAACAATTGCATTGGATGAGACTAACTAGACTAAGGATCCATGTTAAGTGTGATTTTATTAAACGAGACTATGTGGACTGAGGCTCCAAGGTAAGTGTGATGAAATTGATTGTGAAATGATTTACCTAGTGAGTTAGAGAACTTGTATTATCAACTATGCATAGTATTTGACTAGCATAAGATATAGCATAATTTATATAGATACCCAGCCCATGAAATGATGTTATAAATATTTTATGTATAAATTAAGGAGTAATGGTAACTGTTTTATCTTTTGTTTATCATGTTACTCATTTAACACCTTCATACACCATATTTTTAGATGAGATATTTTGTAGAAACTGTTGGTGGTGGCCTACTGAGTTTTACTCACACCCTTCTTGAGCCGCCATTAGGTATATGAGATGATTTCATGGTTAGAGGACAGAAAAAGGGAAAATGACATATGATAGAGGGTTTTTTTGGGAATGGTATGTGCATGGATGAGGGATATGGACTTAGATTCAGGTCCTGTTTTGGGGATTCTCCATCTTGTCTTTATTTTGGGTTTTCATTTCATGTGACATTGGATGACATGAAATAGCATATTTACTTTTCGATTGTGATATTTTTCCCAGTTTTGGGAATGGATGGTAATGAAAGTTCATTTCTTATTTTTTATTGTTTCTATTATATCATATTCAATATGTTTTTTTCTTTTATAAAGAGGGTATAGTTTCCATATGTGACTTATTAGACCCTTGCTGCTAGTAAGAAGCATCTAGAATACATAGAGATGTCCCTATGGTCATTTGGAGACCCTCTTGGGAAACTATTTTAGTGGATTCTAAGTGGGGGGGATGTTACAATTTCTAGAATTTGTTTAATATATTCAAATATATCAAAACACTGGGTTTTAGTCAAAATATTCCCAAGTTGTTCTTCATTTCTCATAAATTGTAAAATAATATCTATTTTTTTCATTTGATCTTGAAGAAAATGGGGTCTTATAACTATTTTCTATACTCATGAGTGATTTTTTTGGGATTTTACTTAAAGAAATTGAACTTTTTTTATCACATAATATTAGCATTTTTTTAATCTAATTCCAAAGCAAATGAGTGTCCGTTTCATCCACAACACTTGAGTACAGAAACTTTTATCTACCACATATTTTTCTTGAACTGTGGAAAGTGATACTGAGTTTTCATTCTTATAATACCATGAAACTAAAGCTTCTCCAAAGAAATGAAATTTTCTAAAAAGTACTTTTAATATCCATTTTAAATCCACAAAAGTTATAATTTGAAAATATTTTGAGTACAAAATCAATTTAATAAGAATAAAATTAACCTAAAACCATAGTTCCCTTAAGATAACAAAAACTTAATTTAACTTCCTTAATAAGGGAATATTTTATGTTATCTTTATTTCTTACACACAAGAATAAAAAAATATGGAAAACATGATATTAAGTATAGAAAAATACAAATCCTTCCCCTATACATATTTTAATCAATTGGTTTCCTAGATTCATCAATATCTAATGTATTTTATATTTCGATTGGAGTACTACTAATTTTAATATTATCATATCAAAACATCAAAAAAAATAATTTATATAATTATTTATAAATATAAAAGATCCCTTTTGTTTTTTTTGAAATTTAAAAACCAAGAAAATAAGTATCTTCCCCCAATTAAAATTTCAAAATAAAATTTCATACGATTAGTAAAATAATTTTTATTATATTTTTTAGTTATATAAATATAATTTCATCAATATAAATTTGAAAAATGATGATGTTTTAAGAAAAAAATTAAATAAAATGTTTTGAATCTATAACTCACTTATAAAAGTTGTTCTGTAACAAAAATATTGTTAATATATCATAGCAGGCTCTAGGGGATTGTTTAAGTTTGTAATGTTCTATAGTAAGTCAAAATACATGGTCTGGAGATTTGTTATTTTTAAAACCAATGGGATTTTCTACATAAAATCTCTCATGTACATATCCTTTAATAAAACCACTCTTTATATCCCTTTGAAAAAATTTGAAATTTATAAAATGTTTCATATGATAGATTAATACTAATAGATTCAAGTCTAGCTAATAGAGAATATTTTTCTTCATATTATATTCCTCATTTTTTGATTTGAAACCTTTTAAAAAATTATAGGTTAATTTATTACTATAATTCCATTTTGATCAAAATTAATTTGGAAAATCCATTTTACACTAATTATATAGGTATCTTTAGGCGATTCCACAAATTCAAAACATAACTACTTTTAAATTCCTTGAGTTAATATTTCATATATTTTATCCAATATTCATTGGATAAATAATCATCAGAAGCTTTTAGTTTTTATACTGATAAAAAAGAACAATTTTAAACTTTATTTATTATGGAAATTCTACTTATAATAAGTTTATCTACATCACTAATTATATTATCAATAGGATGATACATATGAATCAACCAATATCTTGGGGTTTTACATTGTTTTTTCTTTAACAACATGTTGAGATTCTTCTTGTGGTATAAAATTAGAAATATATTCTTTAGTAAAACTATTATAAAAATAACTTACCAACATTTGTTGAAAATTAGTTTTTGAAATAGCATATGAATATGTTGATTGAGGTGTTTTGAAAACAAAAGGGTCAGTTTCCTCAAATTTAACAGGTATTTTTTCTTCAATTGAACTTGTGTTTTTATTAAAAACTTTATAAGCCATACTAGTTGTAGAATAGCCTCGTAATATTGCTTATTTTTATTTTTTAAAAAAATTAGGTAAATTGTGTATAGTATTTATGATGAACACATAACATCCAAAAATATTAACGTAATAATTTTTTGTATTCTTTAGGTACACTACTCATACGATGATTTATCAATAAACAATATTATTAAAACTCAACTTATAGTATATCAAGAAGTTCTAGCTACTTCAACAGAAAAATTTTTAGTAACTGAGTATTCATGTAGCTTGGTTTTTGTCATATCCTAAATAAGTATACTTATTTATTAAACTGCACCATTTTTTGTGGAGATGTAGGTGAATAAATGTCTTTTATTATGCCCTTTTTACTATAAAACGTTTCAAAACCCTAAATTACAAAAATTTCACCATGATAAATAAGAATAGTAATCAAGGATATATTTTTGTCATTTTTAACTCAGGATAAAAAACATTTGAAATAGAAAAAGGAGGCATACTTCTTTTGTAACACCCCCAGATTCCACGGTAGGCTCCTTTGAATAACACAATAGCGTGTGTTGTACGTAACTTCGAGTTCTAACACACCACAACCAATCAAACTAGCCGTTATGAATAGTAATACACAATTTTTGAAATTTTATAAATTTCATCTTTCAAAATGGACTTCATTTTTGGATTCAGAATATCAAAATTAGCTTAGGGTGAATTTTTGGTATTTTTCTGAAAACATTCAATTTTTGATGAATAGAGAAAAATACTGAGTTATAGTTTAAAACGGAATTTTTATTTAAATTATTTTTTATTTTATTTAAATTTATTTTTTGTAAAAATAGATACATAATACCTATATAGTTTCATGTAATTAATTGGAGTCTGTTATAATAATTTTAGATATATAAAAATTTTATTGAACTTTTTACCGTCTTCTACCCACATCCTATGAGAATTTGAAAATTAACATAAAACATAATTTTACCGCTTCAGTGAGTTTAAGTTCAAAAATCCAAGAGACAAGGTTGATATCAATATGTAAAATGTGGAACAATAAGATGAAAATAATTTTTGGTGAATAGTAACTTTTTACTTTTATTTACAACGGTTAAATGTAAATAGGGTAATTAAGAGTAAAAATGATATTATTATTACCCTAACACATGTCCTAATTCTATTGGATAAGTTTAATTCGACCAAAAAAACCTTATGAATAAAATACGATCCTTTAGTTCCACTTTGATCAGATTAGAACATTTATTATTATTTAATTCAAAGAAGAGTTAAAAGTGTTAAATTCAAAGTTTAATAACTAAAACATTTTCAATATAAGGTTACACATAAGATAAATTCGACTATAAATATTCCTTAGAAAGATAAAAAATATTTCCTAAAGAATAGTATTTTATTTATATTTTTTAGACATTAAATAATATAATTTATTTATGACACAATGATGATGCATTAATTACCTAATTAATAAAATATTAAAAGAATTGATATTATAAATATCCAAATAAATGTAATTTGAAACTTTTTATGAATTCCAATATTTTTTTAGTTTAATATGAAATTTTAGGGTTGGTTAGATGAATTTTTTTATAACTAATAATGCTGTTATGAATTTAGAAAAAACAAAATAACAAATACTGTCAAAATTGATATAAAAGAGTTTATAAAAAAAATTATATTATTAATTTATATTCTATTCCTAAAAATCTAAGATTTGGAAAAAAGACTTATATAATGATATATTTATCATTAATAAACCACTTCGGGTTCTCTTGGAGGTATATAGTAAGTTTATTAACCATATAATATAAAAATACAAAGAAACATGGTAATTGTCAAACTATTTAACTTAGATTAAAATCTAAAAGATAAGGTTAATAAAGTGACCCAAACCTGTATAAAACCAGTTGGTTGAGTGGTTTTAGACCCATACCCACCTTACCCTCTAAATAATACATTTTGGATCCATTAGAAACCGAAAATTAGTTTGTTATGAAATAATATTTCTAGTTTTTCTTAAGATTCCCCTCACCCCTCTTATAAAAGGGCACTCCACCTTCTCTCAAATTCACACCTTCAATGCCATTTGGATCGGCCAACCCCTGCCCAAATACCATATCAACTGTCCTAACTTTATCTTAGAGTCCTTCTTTAGTTAGAAGGACATCCTATGGATCCCTTTTGATCAAATCAAAAGGAAGAACCCTTAGAAGAGGTAAATATTTCATCACCTCTTTCAAGTTCCTTTCTTCTTCAACTTCATCTTTCATTTTTGTTTCCTTTATAAAATAATAAATCCAGTATATTATATATACATTGATTTTATTATAAATATTTTACAACAATATTCATTATTCTATCCATCCTTTGAATGACATGTCACAATACGTGCGTACATGAATTACAGTCTCCACGTCGTGGTGTAATTTTTATTCAATACATTAATATTTGGATGGGTATAATAATGATGTGTAATTTATGTAAATAATAAATATAACATGATAATGATTTTGTATATATTATATACCATCCAATTATATATAATTTTAATATCAAAAGAAATATATTTTCTCTCTTGCGTACGTACGGATTACCGTCTCCACGAACGCGATGAGATTAATTCACCATCGTATCCATTCAAGAGTAATTTTCATTTGATGATTAAAAATAATTTTTAAATACTTAATATCATTATGAATATGAGTATGATACATTATATCTACAAAAAACATTACTTACGTAACAAATCATATAAAGGAAAACGAATCAGTTAACACCCGAAACGATAACACTACTAAAATATTATTAACAATGAAATATTAGAAGATCATATATGATATAATATTAATGTATATGATTCTTTTATAATTTTGTAACAATTATTTCACCATTATATAGGAGGTTAACCAACCCTTAACCAAGGAAAAGTACACGGTAAGGGTTAATTTCACAATCTCTTTATTATCTGAGGTTGTTTTTATATAAGTATCTAATAGGACCTCTATATCATCCAAATCCGTGTCTTCTTAAAAATGTATTTCAAAACATTTTTACTATTTACTAGACCATGGGATAAAGTCATTTATACCCTTGTTTTAATTTTTATAAGATGTTTATAGAGGAATCTTTTTGTCATTTTCCAAACAAGGCACTTTATGACCTTTTCGACAAAATTAAGGTAAGAATGTTTTTTAACTTATATGGCAGGTGCAGTTATTTCCTACCAATATAACGTTGTTGAAGCTTCCCATACAAGCTTATAAGAATATTTTCAAAATAAATTTTTTCTTAAATTATTTCAGAATAGAAAGATATATTTCTCTAAAAAAGGTTTTGATTTCATATATGTCATCATCCTTTGATGGATTTTAAGCTTATTTGAAGTTTTTTTTATGATACAAAACCTCCATATTATATTGAAGGTTTTGTGATATGTTTGACTATGGATGTGTCATTTTTACACCATTCATGTTTTATGGATAAAGTATTGGCATTTTGTATGCTAGTTTTAATACAAATGTTTATGTTATGTTAAAACCTTTTCATATTAGGAATTTATTGGACTTAGTATGTGATGGGTGGAGCCCGCTATAGATCCTCGATTCATTAGTAGGTCTCATGAGAAAAACTATTGTCTTGGCACAAGGCCTTGAGAAAATCTTATTTGTAGTATTGGAACAAGGCCTTGACTATGTGGTTATGAATTCTAGGATTATGCATTCCATCATTATGAAAGTGGCTATTGATATTGCATGTGATTATTCGACTAGTAGAATATCCATGTGAATAAGTAAATGGAATTATTTAATTTTATCTTTTCCATGTTATACTAATGTTCTAATTTAAAAGGCATTTGTTTTAATCTTATACATTTCCTTGTATTTTTATGCTTATTTATGAAAGTTTCTGCTTTATTTTTATCCTTACTGAGCATCTGAGCTCACCCATTTCTATGTTTTATTTTTCCCAAGATGCGAAGAAGTATTTTATGAATGACCTATAGGGATAGTCTACATGATCTTAGTGTTGTCTATGAAAACCATGTTGTTGTAGTTTTCCATTTTATGATGTAATGTAAAACCTATAAATCTATCTAGTACTTTCAAGGCTACTAAACTAATCAGTCTTTTGAGACATGATATTTTGTGATCATGCCAATGATACATAATAATGCACCGACTATAGGCTTCTGGGATCAAGGAAGTACAGTTGGTATCAGAGGAAGTTTAGTACAAACCTTGGATAATATATTTAGATAAACTCTGGTTAGAGCACATAGCCCTATGATAGACTTTGAGGATTAGTATATAATAAATTCCTATAATTTTGGTATTGTATAGATTTTCTGAGTTTTCCAAGAAATAAATCCATGTCTGGATACAAGAAGGTTTAGGAGGCTCTGGCATAGATGTACATAGGGGTAAATCTTGAAAACACCACTTTGAGCTAGATTCAAACAGGAACCGGTGCACGAAAATGGGCCTTGCTCCACTCTTGGTTACGAAAATCACGTGAGATTTGTTTTGGATAATTCTCATTTTCTTTACAAACCACTATGATGTGTTTATCTGTATATACTTCCACAAAGAGAACATTTTTTTTATGATTATGGATTATATCCATAAACTGTTCAATTTATGTTAAGTGTTTTACAAGTTTGGAATTATGTATTTTGATTCATAAACTAATCTAGTTTATGCCATTGTTTAGAAATGGTTCCTAGTGGAAGGAATGGAAACTGCATCAATGCACACATTCCATGTAGGGATGTACATACTGCTCAAGATAATTATAGTGCAGTCAGTGATACAACTGGTGCTGATCAACTTATCACTATATTGGGACAACTCACTCAGGTTATGGATAAAAAATTTACCCATATGGAGCACCCTGATCCACAACGTGGAATATCAATGTTAGAACGCTTGATGAGGCAAAAACCACCAACATTCAATGGGGGTACAAATACACTAGTAGCTGAGAAATGGATAAATTCCTTAGATAAAATATTCCATGCCTTGGGGAGTAGCGAAATGGAAAAAGTTGTCACGGATGTTTACCGCCTCACTGGAGATGTGGATCAATAGTGGTCATTGATTCAAAACACAAAGTAAGATAATGAAGTATAAAATATCGAATGGAGGGAGTTTAAAGAAATTCTCTTAGAAAAATAATGTCCTCATGACCATCGAGCGGATATGGAAAGACAATTTCTGAGTCTGAGGCAAAAGAAGGATGAGAATGTCGCAATGTGTGAAGCTAACATTACAAGGTTAGAAAGGCATGCAGAAGATTATATATGTAACCCAAGAAGTAAGATTTATTGTTTCATTGATGGGTTAAAACCATTTATCCATTGAGAATTAGTCTCAAAATCCTTCTCATCGTACGAAGATATTGTCTCATGTACTATCACGACAGAAAAAGAATTCTCTAAGTCTTACAACTTTAAAGTAAAGAAATAGAAGAAGAGATCTGTTGACCACTTTGGAAATGGAAATAAGGGGAATAAGGGGAAATTGGAATATCCATCCTAATATAAATGTGCGAAGAAACACCCTGGTTCTTTCCAGAAGGAACTAGGATGATATCACGATGGACTTTGTCAGGGGGATACCAAAGACTCTTAGAAGGAACGAGGCAATATGGGTCATTTTTGATCATCTTACCAAGTCAACATATTTTATTGTTATAAGAGAAGATTTACGACATGAAGGATTAGCAAGACAATATATTAATGAAGTTTTAAGACTTTATGGAGTACCACTATTGATTGTTTCTGATTGTGATCCACATTATACAACAAGATTCTGGAAAAGTCTTCAGAAAGCCCTCAATACTGAACTTCATTTGAGCATTTCCTACCACCCCCAAACTGATGGACAATCAGAATGGACTATTCAAACCTTAGAAGATACGTTGAGATCATGATCACATTACTTTCAATGTATGTTGGATCAATATTTACCTCTGATAGAATTTTCCTATAATAATTGCTTCCATTCAAGTATTCAGATGGCACCATATGAAGCGTTATACAGAAAGAGATGTTGCACACCAACCTCTTGGGATGATATTGGTGAATGAAGACTCGTAGGTCCAGAACTTGTGGAGGAAATGAAAGAAAAGGTGAAGGTAATGGAAAACAACATCAAAGCAGCTCAAAGTAGGCAGAAGAGCTATGCTAATAACCGAAGGAAGGATTTGGAATTTCAGGTAGGAGATCATGTTTTTTTGAAGGTATCTCCGTGGAAGGGTGTTATACATTTTGGAAAGAAAGGAAAATTGATTCCCAGGTACATCAGACCTTTTGAAATTCTAGAACGAATTAGTTTTGTAGCTTACCGTTTGGAAATGCTGCCAAGTCTCACCAAAGTTCACGATGTGTTCCACATATCATTGTTGAGAAAATACATGCCCGACCCAATGCATGTACTCACCTCTGAGGAATTAGAACTAGAACCCGATCTGTCTTATTGCGAGGAGCTTGTTAAGATTCTTGATACAAGAGAACAAGTGCTGAGAAACCGAATGACTTGTCTGGTAAAAGTTATATGGAGAAACCATAAGATGGAAGAGGAAACGTGGGAACCCAAGGAACTT
Source organism: Viscum album (assembly GCA_963277665.1). Taxonomy (NCBI): domain Eukaryota; kingdom Viridiplantae; phylum Streptophyta; class Magnoliopsida; order Santalales; family Viscaceae; genus Viscum; species Viscum album. The sequence continues at coordinate 1,897,499,292 of OY728135.1, read as the reverse complement.
ATGATGAAGAACCACCCAAGTCTTTTTATGCAGTAATATTCTAGAAATTTCGAGGAAGAAATTATTTTAAAGAGGGGAGAATGTAACACCCCAAGCTTCCAGGGTATTCTTATTTGAATAATATAATAGCGTGTGTTGTAAGGAACTTCAAGTTCTAACACACCACAACCAATCAAACTAGCTGTTATGAATAGTAATACCCACTCTTTGAAATTTTATAAATTTTATCTTTCAAAACGGACTTCATTTTTGGATTCGGAATATCAAAAATAGCTTGGGGTGAATTTTTGGTATTTTTCTGAAAACTTTCAATTTTTGATGAATAGTGAAAAATACTGAGTTATAGTTTAAAATAGAATTTTTATTTAAATACTTATTTATTTTATTTAAATTTAATTTATGTCAAAATAGATAAATAATACCTATATATGTTCAATGTAATTCATGGGAGTCATTTTATAATAATTTTTGATATATAAAAATTTTATTGAACTTTTTACGGTCTTCTACCCACCTTTTAGAAGCATTTAAAAATTTACAGAATACATACTTTTACTGCTTCTGTGAGTTGAATTTAAAAAATCCAAGAGAAAAGGTTGATATCAGTAAGTAAAATTTGGTTCAATAAGAAGAAAATAAATTTTGGTGAATAGTAACTTTTTACTTTTATTTACCACGGTTAAAAGTAAATAGGGTAATTAAGGGTAGAAATGATATTATTATTATCATAACACATGTCCTAATTCTATTGAATAAGTTTAGTTCGACCCAAAACAACCTTAGGAAAAAATATAATCATTTAGGTCCACTTGTATTAGATTAGGAAATTTATTATTATTTAATTCAAAGAAGAGTTAAAAGTGTTAAATTCAAAGTTTAATAACTAAACCATTTTTAATATAAGGATAAACATAGGATAAATTTGAATATAAATTTTTATTCGAAATGTAATACTATTTCATACATAATGGTATTTTATTTATATTTTTTAGACATTAAATAATTTTATTTATTTATGACACAATGATGATGTTGTAATTACCTAATTAATGAAATATTAACATAATTGATATTATAAATATCCAAATAAATTTAATTTGAGACTTTTTATTAATTAAATTAATTTTATAGGTTAACATGACATACTAGGGTTGTTTAGATGAATTTTTTTCAAAGTAATAATGATGTTATGAATTTAGAAAAAACAAAAAACAAAATAGGGTCAAAATTAAAATAAAAGAGTTTTTAAAAAACATATTATATTATTAATTGATATTCTATTCCAAAAAATATACGGTTCGGCCAAAAAACTTATATAATGATAGGTGTATAATTAATGAACCACTTGGGGTTCTATTTTAAGTATATAGAAAGGTTATTAACCCTATAATATAAAAATATAAATATACATGGTAAATGTCAAACTATTTTACTAAGAGTTAAATAAAAAAGATAAGGTTAATATAGTGACCCAAACCTATCTAAAATATATTGGTTGATTGGTTTTAGACCCTTCCGCACCATATCCTATAAATAATTTATTTTTGAGCCATTAGAAACCTAAAATGATTTTACTATAAAATAATATTTCTTGTTTTTCCTAAGGTGCCCCTCACCCCTCTTATAAAAGGGAACTCCCCCTTCTCTCTAATTAACAACTTCAAAGAAATTTGAATCGGCAAAACCCTACCCAAATACCCTTTTAGTTGTCCTAACTTCATCTTATAGGCCTTAATTGAGTTATAAATCCATCTTAAGGATCCCTTTTGATCAAATCCAAAGGAAGAACCTGAAGAAGAGGTAAATATTTCATCACCTCTTTCAAGTTCCTTTCTTCTTCCACTTCCTCTTTCTTTTTTTATTTCCATTCTAAAATAATAACTCCGGTATATTCTATATTCTATGATGTCATTATAAATATGGTACAAACATATTCATTATTCTATCCATCCATTTAATGACATGTCACTATACGTGCATACGTACGGCTTACCACCTCCACGTCATGGCGTAATTGTTATTCAATACATTATTATTTGGATGGGTATAATAATGATGTGTAATTGATTTAAATAATAAATAATAAATGATAATTATTCTTTATATATGATATACCATCCAATTATATATTATTTTAATATCAAATGAATGATATTTCCGCTCGTGCGTACGTATGGATTACCATCTCTACGAATGCGATGAGATTTATTCCTCGTCGTATCAATTCAAGACTAATTTTCATTTGATGATTAAAAATAATGTTTAAATAGTTAATATAATTCTTAATATGAATAAGATACATCATATCCACAACAAACATTACTTACGTAACAAATCATATAAAGGAAAATGAATCAGTTAATACCCAAAATGATGGAACTACTAAAATATTATTAACATAGCAATATTAAAAGATCATATATGCTATCATATTAATGTATATGATTCATGTATAATTTAATAAAAATTATTTCACCATTATATAGGAGGTTAACTTACCCTCAACCAAGGAAATGTACAAGGTAAGGGTTAATTTCACGATCGCTTTATTATCTGAGGTTGTTTTTACATAAGTATCTACTAGGACCTCTTTATCATCCACATCAGTGTTTTATTAAAAATTTATTTCAATTTTTTTTTACTATTTACTAAACTATGGGATAAGGCATTTATACCCTTGTTATAATTTTTATAAGATGTTTATATAGTAATGTTTCCATCATTTCCCAAACAAGGTACTTTATGACATTTTCGACAAAATTAAAGTAAGAATGATTTTTTAACTTATACAGTAGGTGTGACTATTTTCTGCTGTTATAACATCATTGAAGCTTCCCATACAAGCTTATAATAATATTTTTAAAATAAATGTTTTCTCAAATGATTTCAAAATAGAAAGATATATTTCTCTAAAAAAGGTTTTGATTTCATCTATGTCAACACCCTTTGATGGATTTTAAGCTTCTTTGTAGTTGATTTATTATGATACAAAACATCCATATTGTATTAATGGTTTTGTGATATGTTTGACTATGGATGTGTTATTTGTACACCATTTATGGTTTATGGATAAAGTATTTACATTTCTTATGCAATTTTTAAAACCAATGTTTATGTTATGTTTAATCCTTTCCATGTAAATAATGCATTGGACTTAGTATGTGATAGGTGGAGCCCTCTATAGATCCTCAATGCATCGGTACGTCTCATGAGACAAACTAGTGTCTGGAAACACGGCCTTAACAAAATCTTATTTTTAGTCTTGGCACAAGGCCTTGACTATGTGGTTATGAAGTCTGTCATTATGTGTTCCATCATTATGAAAGTGGCTATTGATATTGCATGTGATTATTCGACTAGTAGAATATCCTTGTGAATAAGTAAATGGAATTATTTGATTTTATCTTTGCCATATTATTATGAAGTTCAAGTTTAAAAGGCTTTTATTTTATTCTTATATATTGCCTCAAATGTTTATGCTTTTTTATGAAAGTTTCCTCTTTATTATTATCCTTACTGAGCATCTGAGCTCACCCCTTTCTATGTTTTATTTTTCCCAGGATGGGAAGTAGTATATTATGACAGACTTTTTAGAATAGTTATGGGATTTCAGTGTTTTCTATGGAAACAATGTTGTTGTAGTTTTCCATTTTATGATTTATTATAAGCCTTATGAATGTATCTTGTACTTTCAAGGCTACTAAACTAATCGGTCTTTTGAGACTTAATATTTTGTGATCATTCCAATGATACATAATAATGCACCGACTCTGGGATTCTAGGTTCGGGGCGTTACATATTTACTAGAAAATAGATCCATTTATATCTAATGTAATAATTAAATAAAAATTATACATAGTAGTTTCAACTGATAATTCTAGTTTTTATAGGAAAAAGTAAATCAATGTGGACTAACTATAAATAATCAAATTTTGATACTTCACTAATATATTTAAAACATGACTTATGTTTCCTTTCAAATTCACATGGATAAAGAAAATAAGAAGAATCAAAAATAATTATGGTAGATATTTAACTATTCCTTTATTATATTATTTATCTATAGTTCTAGCATTACATAGTCCTAATATTCTATTCCATAACCAAAATTGGTCTTCCATTTCTCTAAGACAATGTAGATCTTGGATCCTAAGTTCATCTATGTTAAGTGTATAAATAGTCTCATTCCGATTTATAGAAAGAATAAACTCTATTTTGAACAATTAAAAATAATTTATCATTCATGAAGTTCTCAATATATCCCTCATCACATAATTGACTTATTCTAATAAGATTGTCTTTAAGAACTAAAAAAAGAAAACATTTTAAATTAAATATTTACCAAGAATAATAATTTTACCTATTTTGATAATTTCTCTTTGAGAATTGTCACTAAAGGTAACTTTTCCACCTTTAATTTTTATAATCTTCTTGAAAAAATATTTCTTCCAAGTTATAAGGTGTGAAAAAAAACTATCCATGTTCCATATATTGTTTTTGTTACACTTATTATTTTCTAAAAATAAAAATATTAGAATTTTAAAATTGAAACCTTCTTGGGTCTCTTATTATTAGAAAATAGTATTTTTAGAATCCACACATGTCTAACATTGATATATTGAGCTATAGTTAATTGTATTGGAATATAAGCTTCATGAAAACTGAAAGTTTATAGTTTATTTAATGAACATCTATTCTTCCAATGTCCACCACTTTTAATTTTGTTACAAAATGGGGCACTTTATGGAATAAAGTCATTATTTTTAGAAATTGGTTTCTTATTAGTATAACACATTATGGGTACATACTTATGAGGTTTTATTTGTATAAACATATTAGAAATATTCTATTTACCAATATTAAATATCTATTGTATCTTTTTCTGACATGATATTTTAGAATTTATTTACAGAATTAAATTTTTATCCTTAGAAGAAGTTGTACTGAAATTACATTTTTCAAATTCTTTTGACAAAATAGTTTTTTTAGATTATATTTCTCTAAATACTATTAATTTTTAGGGTTATAAAAATTATTTTTCTATAATTATTTCAATAGATTTAAAATATTATAATTATGTGTATATATTCTTAAATTTTCTTTAGAAAGTTTATCCTTAGTAGTATCATGTTTTTAATAACTTTTCAATTTTTATTTTAAAAAAGTTCAGAAAATATAGAGACTTAATTATAACTATGTAAAGTATTTTTTTCTTTCAATGAAGAATATTACTAATTAGAATGTATATAATTTCTTCCATTATCACTATTTGGATAATTTTAATTTAAGGTAATATTAGTTAAGGATTTAGAAGATACCATAGACATGAATTAATTATTATTATTTGGAATCCCAATAATGAAACTAATATTTTTATGATATTTACTTTCATCGTTGGATGAATTTTATGATGAACTATCATCTATAATTTCACTCCATGTGTCTGATGCTATTATAATTTTATTATTCTTATGTTTGTAGGATTTATTATAATTCATTTCAAAATTTATATCATTTATTTATTTATTCTTAATCTCAAGAATGTTTTATTTTATATGACCATACATCTTAAACTCATAAAAAATAACTTTAGAAGAATCATTATTATCACTTCTCTTATTTTGATTCTTATTATATTTATAAAAGACTCTTTTTCTCAATAATATTATTGATCCTTCGGCCTAATTGATCTAGTTCACTCTGACTTTATTTAGATGAACTACTTTCTCCCTCAAACCTAAATTTGTTTTTCTTTAAAGGATTAAAAATATTATTAGTTAACTTGAACTTATTAGATGCATCTGATGTTAGAGAAAAAGAAACTCTAAAATTCTTATTTATAATTTTCTCATAATATCACTTCTTTCTACTTTCTTACTATATAAGAGTTTCTATAAGTTCATCCAAATTTCAATTTCAAATTCTCTTAGTATCATCTAAATATTTCATTCTAGACTCTAATTCTACAAGAATGATTTAAATATTCTTCTCAACTAATATAAATATTTTTAATATCTTTGTCCCCAAGAGATTGTAAGCTATTTATGATTTTTATAAATTTCAGATGCATATTTTCAATAGATTCTCCAGGTATAAATTCAAAATCATGATAATCTACATGAAGAATGGCTCCTCTAAATTCAATTACTTTATAACTTCCAAAATGTGTATTTTCTAACATCTTCCAAATATTATTTTCATCTTCACAAGAATATATTTGACTATATATATATTTTCATAAAAAAGATAAAATTATTCCTCACATGAAAATTCAACTTATATTATAATTCATATTGATTTGTAAAAGTAGAAACATCCTTTCTAGGAATCATATAATTTTCAGTCAATATGAATAATTTATAAACTCTATTGTTAATAATAAAATTATTCATTCCACCACCCCAATATTCAGAGTCAGCGCCATCAAAAAATAATGGTCTTCTAGGATTTCAAATCTTAGGAGTACGAAAATTAAGACGTTATATATTATAAAACAAAAATAATTTATTCAATGCACATATTTTTAATAACAGTTTAAAGAAAAATAGAAAACTTAAAAACTTTCTTGATATAAAAAACTAAAAACATTACAAGTTTTAGAAATATAACCTACTCTAACACCAATTTTTGCATCAAAGTGTTTATAGTAGATACAAGAGGGAGAGGGGTGAGTTTTAGTTTAAGAAATAAAATAAATGAAAATCCCAAACCTCTTTATTATAGTTCATTGAACTCAGTTACCATTCGATGATCATAGTAACTATATCTGACTCGAAGAGCATAAGTTAAATTAGAGTTTAGAAAGATTTAATAAGTAAAACATTCTATATCAATAGAAAATATAAATATAATAACTTATTAAATATGTAAAATATAATATTAAAGTAAAAGTATGAATTAATAAAAAAAATATTTATAAACTTTTTTCTACTATTTTAACTTAAGATTTATGGAAGTCACAAAAACTGAATTTAGGTATCTCTGATTTTGATCCAAACCGTATGTTTTTTATTTATTCAACTAGAAATACATTGATCTAAAAGATCAAAATCATCTCTATATTCTTATCTCAGAATAACTCGACCATCTTGATTAGAATCATCCATCTTTCTATCCTTGAAATCCATCGATCTAAACCCATATTGAACATAGAGAATAGAATTGAAAACATTTTCTATGAAATTTACAATCCAAAATCAGATTCCATAGAATTAAAACTATCTAAAATATTACAAATAGAATATCTAGAGTGGTTACTATAGAGAAAAATTCAGATGGGTTGAGTTGAAAAAGAATATTCTCACAGCTTGTCGAATTCACCTCTATTTATAAGAACACCTCCAACAATCATATTCTATGATTCTTGGAGTTGTTTTGAACGACCTTAGATGAGATATAGGATGATTTCTCTACAATTACATCTCCATAAAATGTCATTTTTATAGAACCATTACATTATTTTAAGAAATATTCTATGTGGTAGACATAATTATAACCATATGATTATAAAAATTATTCCAATGGAACAAACTTTTTTTTAGTGAAATGAATCAAAATATGATAGCCTGACAGATCATAATTGGTCAGTATGATGGACCTAACTCAGTATGTCAGATGAATTAAACATACTTAGTCTAATGGTATAGAATTTTTCATTCCAATTGAGTTCACATTGTCAGTCCAATAGAGTATACCTAGTCAGTTCATTAGACTATAATTTGTTAGTCTGGTGGACAATATTTTTCTATTATAATGGATTAGATTTAGTTAGTCTGAGGGATCCAAGTTTAGTCATTATAATGAACTAAAAATTAAGTGGCAGGTTATTATTTCTTAGTTTAGATAGATTTCTATATCTGGTAGAATAAATTGTTAAAACAAAACATTCTAAAAATATCATGAAATATGAAGTTAGTAGAAAATATTTTTGAAGAGTGTGTTGTGATTTTCAAAACCAATGACAGGAAGTGTAGAAAGTAAAACTCTCAACTCAATAATCATTTAAAAACTATTATATTTGACATTCATGTAATATTTGTGATAATTTATAGACACTTTTTCCCATGACATCAAAAATATTTACTAGCTATATAAAATTCATATCTTATATTAGTGAACTCATTAATTCTCGATTCCCTAATCATACTTACTAAAATAGATGAATCTATCCCATGTCATTATTTTAAAATATATGAACACATAAAATTTCACTCAACTAAGAATGTTAGTGTATTTATTTAACCTTATTCAACCAAGGTCTTGTATTACACACTCTTTATATGGTAGTAAAACTCTAAAATCTGTTAATAAAATCTCACAACATGACTAAAATCATACTCAACCAACAACTAATTGGATTCTTCTCAAGAATAATGTTAGATGAATATAAATGTGTTTTTTGCACATGTATATAACCATTTCAACCTTATATTTTGGATTTCAATGTTTTTATACACCTCAATTACACTAGTTACATAAGTATATGGAATTATATATAGTATACTAAAATTGGATCACTCCATGTAATAATTCCAACTTGTGTTGTATGAATGAAAATTGTATCTTAATATGAGTTCCTAAGAAAAATTATATTCATTTATGATTACATAAAAATAAATTCCATGATGATCATTTATTAGAGTTAACTTATATTCTTATCTTTAGTAGGTTAATTATCATATAAGACTAGAAAAAATCATACATGAATAGTAATTTAGTAATATTCATTTATAATAAAACCATGATACACTGTGTGCTTCCATGATTTATATCTCATGAGTAGATTTAGTCCAATTACCAAAAAATACAAACTAAACTAGTGATAATCACCCATTTATTTAATTCTGAAGGTTATAATATTAAATTTGGGTTTTCAAAGAATAAACTACATTATCACATATGTTTATATAATTTCATTTATATATATCATATTAATAATATCTAGGATGAGGTTGTATCTTTCAATGATGTGTTTGGACCATTATAGAGTTATAGGTTCCTTATCCTACATGATTTATCTATATTTTTACTATAGGTATTTATATGATTGGTAATACTAGGAATAACTCTTAGTTTAAAAATGGAGTTCTTTATTTTTAACAACTTCTTTAAAAAGATTTGATGCCATAATGCATTTTTGTATAATATATAATTAGTTATTATTTACTAGTTATAAATATTTTAGCTCATTATTCCACTATCTAGATATAACACAAACATGGATTGAGCTCTTATATATATGTATTAGTTTTAATGATATCATTGATGTAACCACTTATGAAGAACCATTATCCACCTCCAAATACTAATAAAACATCATGAAATCTTTTCAAATACTTAATAATAATCTCTACCATTACCCAATGAATCTTTCCATGGTATAATTGGTGTTTTTTGGTTATTCATAAAGAAAATTATTCATCTAGTTGTGTAAAAAATATTAAATACATGACATATCATGTTGTTGAAGAATGAGGAATATTATTCATTTTTTACCCTTGTACATCGGTAGATTTCTATTATGGATTTATAAGTCTTTTTCCTTATAAAACTATCAAATATCACTTCATTGAATTCTCCAAAATAAACCCCTTTAGAAATTTACAATAAGGAAAACTATTTGATACACCTTTATATATCATTATAATCAAGAGGTATATTTATCCTCTCATATAATTCACCAAGAATAAATTACACAACCGATAACTCTCATACTGTGAAGTAGGGATATCATTTCCAATTCCAAGTATGCAGTCTACACATAATACCAGAATGATTGTTATTCACACATTAGTCTAAACATATACTTTAAATTCATCTATATTATTTATAAAACCAAAATAATTTTTTCATCACTGAAATGAATGTTCCATATTTTGGATCCATCTTATAATCCATTAATGTATTATTGTAATTTGAAAATGATTGTAGTGCTATATGAATCCTAAAAATTATATATATTTTTCTTAAATGAATAAACTCCAATTATGGAAAATTATTTTTAAATATATATAAGGAATAGAATAATAATAATATGATCTTATGAAAAGTAGAAATAGTAGAATTCATAATAGATATTAGTGAAAAGGCTTCTTAATAGTGTGTAATATGAATGTTTTCATAAAATTGTCCACTAATCAAGTATTATTGGTATATGTTTCACCATATATTTTTATTTTATACCATTTAATAAAATATAAGCATTTCACACTTTGGGTCACGAATATGTTAGGGTTGGTTTCATAGAACCAATTTTCATTATGTACATTTGATTACTGAACCCATGTATTGAATTTGATATATATACATTTCATTATTATTATAAATTTTAACTCTTATAAATACCTTAAAAATTGATTTTCTTAGAATATTTTTCACATAAATAGGTAAAAATAGTTCTATCTATAATGGGAACCTGGGGATTCCATATCAACATTCTTAAAGTTAAGTCATATTTTCTAGATACAACATTCTAAGAGGAAATTAATAATGTCTAAGTATCTAGTGTTAGGGAAGCATAATCACTAAATATTTTTAATTAATTTCACACATGGTGATCTATAAGAAGGGATATCATAAGGACATACCCACAAGTATAAATTCTATGTGATATTTTTTTTTAAAAATCATATCCATAAGCATGTGTAATGGTTTATATAAATGTGAAAATTACTAATGCATTTCCTAAATCACATACATATATTCATTATGAAAACAATCAAATATATTATCTTGGAAAATTATTTTATGTTGAGTAAATAATGAGAGGTATTTCATTAATTTAATGTAGAATATTTTTTTTAAATCTAGAATATGGAAGAAGATATATCTCTAACTTTGATTATGATGAAAGTGAATGACTTAAATTTAAGAATATGGTGACAATATTAAAATTTATCTCGGTAATTAAAATTAAAATATATCATGTATTAAGTGTATATGGAATATAGATGCATCATTTTTTATAGAATATCATATGTAAACGGGAATGTTTTTATATTGTTAACATTTATAGGAAAGTTAATGTTGCTAAAAGGTTTCTCTTTATATGTGGGGATGATGATGTGTTCATCGATATTTCTATTCATTTGTGTGTTGGACTCATTTATATTAAGAAATAAACAAAGTGGTCCACACTAAGTGTATTATACTGTACCACATATATATAGGTGTGTTATTGATTTAATTTTGGATGAAATATGTGTTTTCTGACTGATTTTGGAGGTAAAAAGGGTTTGAGGATGCTCATGATCATGTTTCATAGAAATAATATAGGTGTTTGAAATATTACTTGGATAATGTTTTCTACTAGAAACCAATTGGTATTCCACTAGACCTATTATGGCTAGGGAATGGGATATTTCCACTACCACTAGGAGACTAATGGGGGTGAACTGATATCCTAATGGCCTATTAGAGTTCAAGTGGGATTACATTAGATTTTTGGTGGGAACGCCTACCCTTTAAATACAAACGATTTTTCATTAGTATTTAGGGTAAAATTTTATTAAAAATATATTAAATGAATCCTTATTTGAATGGGAATGTAGTAGTCCTCTCCCCTCCCTCCTTTAATAATTCTTCTCAGTCACACTCAAATCTTAACAGAATCTTGTTTCATTACTTAGAATTGATCTCTAGAGGTACAGAAACATTATAGATAACTAAATATATTATTAGTATTGTTTATTCTTGGTGATTTATTCTAAAATCCCTAATTTATGAGTTTTTATTTTAATTAGGGTTTCATATTTGCTAAAGTCAAATCAACAAAAGTAATTTGATGATTGAAATCTTGATAATAGTTATTAATGAGTCACTAGATATTGTGTTTAGTTTATATAAATTTACATGTGACATGTTAAGAGTGTGTTGTGTTATTTGTGTGTGTGTATAAACTAAAATGAACATTAAACATAGTTATTATTTTTCTAAGAGTGGATTAAGGATCATTAGGGTCATAAATAGTCCTTTGCGTGACATGGTTTAAATTAATGGTCATTGATGACCATGAAATTTCAGTAAATTGTTTATAATATTGTATATGAAACCACTAAGTTGGGTTTTTTTATATTTTATAACATAGTTAACCTTGATAGGTTTCCTTGAAAATCCATTTTTGGTGAATTTTTGTTTATTTAGGAGGTTAGCCCAAGGATATCCTTATAATGGAATTGTAGTATAATTAATATTTATTTGGATGGTGTAATATGTATTTTAACATATGAAATGAAGAAGGAATATTCCTATTTAATTTAAATAGTTTAGGGTAGGGTTTATACTAGATTTAGTGTTAAGGGAAAGGGTTATTTATTGTTAAACAACCTTAAATTAATTATAATAGTGAAAAAATATGTGATACCATGCTTTTATTTATTTTATTAATGGAATTGTATGTTAATCCAAATAATTATCTAAAAGAGTTTGTAATACTACATATTATTTTATAACTACACTTCTAATTATTAGGGAATGAAAAAAATGTTACAGCACTAGAAGATACCTCTTCAATCCACCAGAAGAACACACCCACTAGAGATTCTATTCTGTGGAATTCAAATCACCAAAACTACCCCCCTGAGATTCATATACCAGAATATATGAAAACTATTCACTCCACTCACTATAATAAGTCAAAATACCTCACACAGTCTTGAAACATTATCACAAACATTCAAATGAAGAAAGTAATATGAATGTAAAAATGGTCAAACATGATTACATGGTTTGGAATTTTTTCCTACATCCATGGGAGAACATTCCAAACACATATATTACAAAAAGTAAATGGATTAAAAACACTATAGCTAAGGATATAATGTTGCACTTTGGTTTAGTAGTAAATAAAATCTAAAAAATGTCCCAAATATATTTTATAAAGGTTTATAATTTGTTCAATAGGTGGCATGACCATCTCACATTTTTAGTTATCTATATATTGACTTCACTGTTATTTTGTGGAAAACACTGACTTAACTGTCATAGCTAGTGGGATGATCACATTCCCAAATGATAAACTAACACAAACTTGTAATGCTCATATATGTTCTCAAACTTCTATTATACAAAACCCAAGGGATGGATATATTTTTACTACTACCATGGAATTATTGATATGAAGTTCTGAATTTTATCCTTATATTAATTTCAATAAGTAACTTGAAGAAGCTTCACAATCCTAAAAATGCATCACATGAATATTAAAATTTTGTAATATCTATATAATTATACAACACTATATCAAAACATTACCTCTTTATCTATACATGGAGTGTTAACTACATCATCAATTCACTTAAGTCCTAATTCGGAACAGTGTTTCCTAAAAATTTCACGGAATAATCAATTTTTTAACATGTATACAATTTTTTTCTTATTAGGTATCCTGCATTACTCTAACCAATTTTCCTCTTATAGATTCCAAACTAAATCTAATTTCAAGCAATTGTGTTTCATTCTCACATGAAATAATGGTTTTTGAGAGAGGTTCATAACACTATGAATATAAAAAATAACCCTCCTTCTTCTGGTGTATTTTGAAGTTCCTTTATCATGAACATTAGCAAGATTAACTATTTTTTGGATTCTATAGCTAAAATATATTTTTCTTATATTATAGAACAAGTAACCACATCTTAGTGACAAGACATTAAACTAATCACTATTCAAAAAAATTTAAACTTGAACCCATTATGCTGTTCCAGCTATTTGAATACCAAGAAAAATCCACATATGCAAATCCTTGAAAAGGGTCATCTTCACCAAAATTGAGTACTGTATCTTCTAGTACCTTCAAGTATCATATGATTCATTTAACAGATTCCCAATTCCCCCTTATAGGGTTTGACTATAAAATTATTAGTAAAAACACTCCAAAATAAATATATAGTGTCAAAGAAATAATTAAAAAGGTTAATATTATGATAGATTATGCATACAAAACCATCTTCTTTACTGGACCTCATCTTATGATTCTATGAATATTCCATAGATAAAATAATATTTAAGGAAATTTGGGTAGATACATACTTATATTCAATAATTTAAATCATTTCAATGACCTTACAAATTTATTATTTATAGGATAACACTAGATTAATATATTATTGATCCCACTCCATCCTCTTCCCCAATATTTTCTTATCTTGACTATGATCCTTCATTTCAAATATTTTGGATAACATACTCTACAACTCCAATTTTTTTGAAATCTACGGAGCCACAAGAGGCCTTTCTTCCACATAGTGTAAGACTATTAGGTAATTATCATCATCTAATAACTTATGAAAATAACAATGATTATAGTCTCATTACATGAAGCCTTCTTCAGTCATCAAAGTATTGAACATCTGGTTCCACTAAGAAGGTTTCTCTTTCAAGCAGAAGATCCTTCAATTAAAATTTTTATAAATCCAATATTTTTATCGTCTTTAAATCTATTGGGATGTTTCATGTAGATATTATAATCCAATTCACCATGAAAAAAGGTGGTCTTGACATCCATCTTCTCTAAGTGCAGATTATTTGGAGTAATAAGAATTATCATTTTTCAAACGGAATTATACTTAACCACGAATTGAAATATTTTTTTAAATTTATTCATTCCTATTATTGGAATAATTTCACCACTAACCATAACTTGAATCTTCAAATTTCATCACATTCCTCCTTAAAATGGGAAAAAATATTCTATAGTGCTCAATTTAATTCTAGAAGTTAAACCAACTCCCATGTTATATTCATCTTTAGGGAATTAATCTCTTCCTCCATCAATGACTCCTATTAATACAATTAAATAACTTTAATTACCTATTACAATAATTTATTTTCCCCAAAATCCCATATAAATAATAAATTTATATATAACTCATACTACAGATTGGTCTTATGACTTCAAAAGATCTTCCCATCTTTGTTTAAGATCTTATATTTTTGTTTTTGCAATTTCTAGAAACCCAAATTTTATTGAACTAACTTTTGATCCCTCAAATTATAAAGTGTTACCTTAAGTTGTAGAATAACTTGATAATTATAGCATGTCTTATGTTGGATGAACTTCTGGTAGACCTATGCTATTTTCTAGATTCACCAAAACATGCACACTTCTATTATTTCAATTCAGATAAACTTTTACTTAAATAGTTGGTTTATTATTCTAAACTTCATGATTCAATAAACTTCTAATACTTCTTTAGGATATTATCATTGAATAGATATTTTTTTAATTTTGTTGATTTCTAATTTTTCATCATCCTATAGTCTAAAACCAAAATATATATTCCTACAGTCAATGAGAAAGAAGGATTTAGTCTTTGACTACATCTTGTCACTATCCATTATGGTAATAAGTAATGAAGATAAACATCCTAATATTTTTATCTATCCAACGTACAATGCTTTATTATACCATAGCTCTTTGAGTAGTCTATTTCCCCTATAAAATAATATATTTTTGTTGTCTAGGTATTTTTAGTGTTCATTTCTTCAGCAAAGATGGATTTGGGAAATCTTGAGTGCACACACATTTATCCTTCCATCTAATTAAAAGCTAGATTCATCCATTCTAACACTACATATTTATATGAAGTTATGGTAAATTTCATCTTAATCATGGGAACTTTAATTATAAAAAATTCCAGAAGTTACTTATGCTTCATTTACCACTACAGTCATACCTGAGGCACTGTAACTTCACAACACATTCAAATCCATCCATTATTTTCACTATAGAAATCACTAAATATTTTTGATTTTTGATTTATGGACTACACCCATACATTTATTTTCACATCTTTTATAAATGTGACAAATAAAATAAATCCTCTATAGGGATGGAACCTATACATTGAAGTGAAAAATATCCAACTTATGGGATTTGAGCTTCTGACTATTGATGTTTAATTAAACCCACATTTTCATTCCCATTACTCAACTCGACCAACTTTTGATTCTTGTGTGATCAATATTTAAAATCCCTCCCTAGATTCTAACATTATGTCCTTCTCACAAATTTGAATGAGCCAATAATTATAGACCTATTGATCTTTTGAGGTTGAAATTCTAGCCATTACATCTTTATTTTAATTACCTATCTAGTATAGTATACCATACTTTACTCCTCACAACATAACCAAATACCCACATGTCACTTTACAATCTCCATTTTGGAGTTTAGTTCCATTTCCCACATCATCCAAATACCCCATATATAAAACGTTCTTCGAAGGACTAAGAAGGTTTCCCACTTCCATTAGTCATAGGAAGCACCCATTTTTCATCTAGAGGTTAACATCTCCCTTTACGATCTCTTCTAATGCTTAATCATCACTCATATGTACTTTTACAATGATTCTAGATAAATAATTGATTATTAACACACAATAATTCATTGAGTTGATGTATACCCATGTTCTAACCAAACACGATTCAACTAGGAAATAGAAGTTGAGTAGCATGGCACTTCCATCTTCCATTGTGTTAATAGATTTTTACCTTATGGAAGTTGTACTTATGGAACCGTCTTTGTAATTCCTATAATTTTTATTAATATTTTCAAACATACCCTAATTTTAACACGTGAGTCCTAGACCAGTCAAATTTCCTCGACTCTTCTCTTTAGACTAATCTACCAATCAATGGTGATTCCTTCTTTGAAGAGAAAGTATCCTTCCATCAGTAATATAATGCATTTATATAAGGTAATTGGATATCTATTCTGTATATTAACCCATTTAGGATCATGTTATATATGTATTTTAGCACCATATCAATATTTACACAAGTATTAATTATCAATGAAACCACACCGTCCAAGATTTTGGTAGATATTAAATTAGCATAATTTCACACACATCATTCATTAAAGTTACTTTGACAACCCCATACTGAATTATAATCTTGTTATATCTATTCATATGATATCACAGTGAACTAACTTTCTAAAACCTTATTATAAAAATCCATTTCGTTATAAATACCTTTTTAATGAGATCAAATTTTTTATATCTTCTAGGGCTGCCATAAATTTCATTGTAGTTTACTTCTCCTGGATGTTGAAGGATAAATTTCATGAAAACAACATCCACACAAACCATATTCTATTATATACATATTTTTTATTTACCTTTCACCATATTTTTAGTCTTCTTCCACCCAAAATAATTTTTATATATGAAAATCCTGAATATCAATCTACCAAAAACTATAATCAGTTCCATCGAATATACAAAGTAAAAAATTTCCTTCTTCAACTATCATATATTATAGTAATAGTGAAATAAACTAAAATTAATATAATAATTAGGAAAGAGTGAATTATACCTGATATTATAGATGAGTGTGAACAACTGATCTCTAATTCCATTTTTAGGGGAGGAATAAACAATTGATCCTTTGAAAGATACCTCTTTAATGCATAAGAATATCACACCCAACAAATATTATGCATTATGGAATATAGATCATTAGGAATAACCCTCACAATTTTTCACTCAAAGATAGGAAAACTATGCACCCTATTCACCATACTATTTTAAACTACATCACAAATGGTTTTAAAATGATAAGAAAAATTAAAGAAAATAATGTGTCCTGAATGTAAAATTAGAAAAACATGATTATGTGGTTTGGACTTTCTTCCCACATCCATGGAAGAACCCTAAAGACTCATATATTATAAAAATTAAAAATTATTAATATCACTATTTTCCAAGGATTGGTTGTTACACATTGATTTAGCATATAATCAAATCAGAATCTAGTCCCATCTCAATTTTGTAGGGGTTCATAACTAGTTTAATAGGTGGAACAACCATATGAAATTTGCATTTATCGATACATTGAATTCATTATTATTCTATGGTAAACACTGACTTAACCACTTAAGCCAGTAGACTATTCAAAGAACAAATCTAGTAAATTTACCCAGATTTGAAAGAATATTAGATGTTTTACAGCTTTCAATATTCAAAAAACTTATACTCAAGATGCTACTACCACTGTCTTGAAAATTCTAAGATGAGATTCTAGTGTTTCTCCTTCTGGTGAGTAAAAATTGGAAAATTGAAGAAACTTCAAAATTAGAAAACTATTAATAGAGAATTTCGGATTAGTTTCTATAACAACCCATTCTTTAATTTTTATTATGATTTTATTTTGATTTAATATGTTAAATCACGTTTTTTATTTATTAGATGATGTGCTTAGATATGAGAAGATAATTCATGTTGGATTTAAAAATGGGAGTTGGATGAAAATCCTATCCAAATAGTCTTGGAAGATGATGGAAACCTATACCCACCCATTCATTATGTTTGTATGGAGTAGAATATTCTACGGAGATATTACCTGAATTATATATCGTGTGAGATGATATAAGCATTTCATAGGACATGTCATGGAATCTATGGTTCGAATATGTCGTAAGGGTTGATGTAAGATACCAAGGAACTATCTTTCTGAATTATTTGATAATTATATCCATCATGAATTGTATTTTATTATTAAATGGTAATTAATTAATAATAATTAGTGGATTAATGTTAAAAAAAACTTTTAAGAAAATATTATATATAATAATACATTATTCAAACCATTTTATATGAAGAAATTTATAATAGATTATCTTGGTTGAGTGGTTAAAAATTACTTATAACCATTGGAATTTACTCTAACATTGTATAACATAAATGTTAATTAGTACACACTTGACAATTTACCATGGGTCTATTTACAGAGGCTATCAACCATGTCTTAATTTTTGGTGATATTTATGAATGCATCCTAGCATATTATCTCCCTTTAGTCTTACAACTTTTCCAAGTGAGGTACTAGAATTTAATAAGGTAGAACTAATCCCAATTAATTATACCTTGATTTTATAAAACATGTGGATATTTCATGGGGGAGGGATATCTTTTGGATGTTTTCATGCGATCTTATTTAAGCACAATGAATAAAGATGAAGTGGTGGATAAATTTTTTACAACACAGACTATGGTTTCTCTATCTTATTTATTGAATGATTTTATTTTTTTGAATAGAGATCCTAGTTTGGGGATTCAATTGACTTTAACTATTTAGTTTAATTTTTCTACTACCAAAATTAATCTAGTAGTGATATTATATAGATTCCATGCAATTTTAATCCCAAAATTCTGATATAAAATGGTTATTCAAACACTACTACAAAAACATAGAATTAAATCACCCTAAGTAGTTCAATGTGTAAAATTAAATATGGATGGTTGAAAGGTAAAAGGGGATATCATGACATATAAATATACTACATAGGATTAACCCTAAATTTATTATATTAATCCTATATATCATAGGTCAAAATAGCCAAACCCCTAGTGATATCCTTACGTAATCACCATGGTGTTGATTTAATATCACAGAGGATGTTAGTTAATCTCACACAAGACTCTATCGTATGAGTTATTATAACATGGGTCTATAAAATAAAATTGGTAAAAATATATTTGGGATAAGGTCACACAATTCATTAGTTAATGGTATATAGACCATCACTGCATAAGATTAATCATATTTGAGTGCTTTATCATTGTCACGTGGGTCAGAACAATGTTAATACTATATATGTTACACATTCTAGATCACCTTAAATTGTTCATTATTAATTGGATTAAACATTACATAGTTCCCTACATCATAAGTTGTAGTGTCCTGATATACGAGATGCAAAAGATTAATCCTATACGACACTTCTTGTTTAATCCTACACCACTTGTTTAACCCTACATAGTACCTTTTAGTTTGTTTCTCTAATATTATGCATATCCTTATCATATAATTTGATTCCCTATATTATGTGATATTATCACTGGTCATTCATACATAGGTTATCGTCTACATTATGTTAATCTTACGTGGTCTTGTACTGGGTTGATTTCATAAAAACCAATGTATATCGTTAAAAATGATATGTGAATAAAATTATATTTTTCTAGTAATTCAATTAAGAATTGAATTCTATAATTCATAAGTGTGTAATAGATTATCGAAATAATGATTTTTGGGATATTTATTAATTTATAAAGGTATTTACAAATTAATTAATAATGGAATGTTTATAATTAATTATTTAAATGTTTTTGCAACATTTACTAAAAAACCCATAATATTAGTTAATAATAATAATATAACTTCATATATTTTATGTCATGACTTATAATTTATATATAAAGTGTTTATAAGGAAATTATAAGTGCAATTTAAAGTGTTCATAAATTAAGAAATGAAGAAAAAATAAAAGTGTTTATATTTAAAATAATTTTTTTATAATTATTAATTTTATATTTTCAAATAAAAAAACATATTTAACCTATGTATTTAAACTAAATAAAAATGAGATTTTATGACTGATTTGATCAAGGTTTAAAAATTATAAATATGTGATACTTAAATTATATAAATTATTTAAATAATATATTTAAAATATAAAATGCTTATATTTCTTATAATATCATATATTTATGTAAATTTAAAAATAATAAACAACAAAAATGAGTTCAAATATGAAATAAATATAACATTTTTATATTTATTTAATTATATATTTTACATGATAAATATCTAAATTATAAAGTCTTTATTTTTAACTATATTTATGAATAGTATAATGATTTTTATATCATGTTTTAATCCATGAATTTTTCATTTCTTATTTTAATCTATTATTTATTTTTCATAGATTTAAATTGTTTATATTATGAATATATTCATATGAGTTTTTTTAAAATTGTTAAACAGGTTCTAAATTTTCATACATGTATTTAAGGAGTTACATTCTAGGTATGATATATGATTTAGTTTTATACTACCTTAACTTTGGTTTGTACTATATTATGGACTGAATTGGAAGTTAATTTTTATCTATATATATCATGAATGGGTTTTATATAAATAATTAATATGATGCATTTATGTATGTATAAATATAATTGTATTTTAATTTTGGTTATTAATATAACCATTGTGTTGTGTGAAGATTTACACATCTATATGATTTTATCTTATTGATTTTGTAGAAAAGGGGTAGGATTTCAAACTAAATCATCAAAATAATGAATACAAGTAAAGGGAATAACATTATATAATATAGTGAGATTAAACCCCCTTGAAAATACTAAGTGATATATCACTTCCAAATCAAGAATATGTAATGTCCCCGACTATTAAACCTAGTTGGTTTTTTCACTGTTGAGTGCCCATGGATTATCTTATGTAAGGCATGATGGAAATGGATAACACTGAGAGTTTATTAAAAAAATTACACTATGGGAATTTGGTTACAGTTAGATGGGAAACCCTAAGAGCTATGATAACTGAGGAATTTTATATATTTAATGCATATAATTGATTGAATAAAGATCTCTTTACTCAACCATAAAATATTTATATATAATATGATTAGGATAATGTCAACATAAATAAATAATTGGTTAGAGGAATGACATATCAGACTCATTTATTAGGTAAATATGGTTCTTATACCAAAAATAAATAATATGAATTCTAAAGGGTTCATTTTTTAGTGATATAACAATTAAAAATATTCCATATTAAATTATTTTAGTACATGATACTCATATGATAAAATATTTTTTTTTCAGGTGAACAATATGATCGTAAAGTTTAACTTAGGGATCAATCCTTAAAAATGAGATGCATAATATAAGAAAAACCTAATACTAGTAACTTAAAAAAATATAATAAGTAATGAAAAAATATGTATTAAATAAACACTTCCCAAGTAACCAAGTGTTAAAATATGTCAACAGGTGAATCTAGATTCTATTGATTGACATCGAATTGTTTACTCAAGGTTTCAAAGGAATTATATGAAAGTGGACCAATATACCATTATAATAATCTCATATAATCTATATGGTTGAGTATTATTAAAGTAATTATAGGATTCCTTATGTCTTTTTTGGATGAGGAATTGAATATTTTTTATAATTGTAAATTTTAGGAAAATATGAATTTATTCAAGAAATATTTACCCTATTTTCTCAATGTTTTGAGATTATATGAGGTGGGTATATGATATATTGGTTATGGTACTATATCAACATTATGATTGGATAAATTTTTATACTAAAATAAGAAATGCAAGTTATAAAATACAACAATTTTCTTCTAGCATATAATTATGCTAATTGAAACCAAGAGTTTATCAAGAATGTGGAGTAATGTTTTCATATAATGGAAGTCTTCCAAAATACATAGTGGGGTTTAATAGACTTCATGGAATTTACATATTATGTGTAAATGTTATAGAAATTAATTCATTTATTTAGAAGTTATATGAAACTAAACATATATATTACACATGTTGTGAGAATATAAGAGTTCAAAATCAAGGTAAGAAATGATAAACAGGTAGTTTTTATTCAAGTGATGAAGAAAAGAGTTTACACATAAAATATTTAAATTTAATGGAATATATCAAGCTTATATGGATCTATGTAAATGATTTGCATATTTATATCATTTATCTTATATGATAAAATAAGTTGTTTACTAATAAAGAGTTATTATAAATGATATGATATTATGGATTTAATACACATGGTTTACGATTAATCAGATTTAATAATATTTTTTGAGAAGAAGGTAGGGATAGATATTCTTTATCTAGGAAAAAATATTTTATCCAAAAGTTTATTAAAATATTAGGAATTGAGATCACACCACTATCAGTGTCAAATTTTAATGAATTATATTATTTTCATGAATTTTATTAAAATAGATAAAATTCTATATATAATTTGGATAAAATAATTTATTTTCTAAATATTAATACTAAAAGTAAATAAGAGTTATTTATTAATCACAAATGTTTTTTTATATCCGAGTATGATATTCTGAAAAGAATACAATTCCTAAGTGGTTAGTGTGATTGTGTTTGGACTTAGAGAAGTTTAATGTTAAAAATAAAGGATTATAGTAATCCAAATTTAGAGGGAATGTTGCATTATATTCTAAAGGATTTCAAGATATATATTGGGAAGAGATTAATATAAATAGTAACATTATATTCTAAATGTTTTCCAAAAGAAATCGGATATAAAGGGTTATGTGAATGATTATGATATAGTTAGAAATATTTTAAGTAAAAAAGTTAAATTATTAACATCATAACTTATGAGGTTTTCAATTTAACGATTTTGAATATGTTCAATGGATTTTGGATCCTTAGTCTGATAATTATTTAAACTATATTTCTTCATAGATATTACTCACTAATGAGTTTTCTGGGAGGGTTTTATCATATGGTCATATGGATAAGTGGTAGGATTACATAGAGATGTAATAATAATAGTAAATTCTATACATTTATCAAATATAATTATGATATCAAGTTATGTCATATATGATATATTATAGTGGTGATTATATAGGGATTTATTAATATTCTTAAAAGAGTTTAATGATAAACAATATATCTTTTTATAAAAAATAAAATACCAAATTTATCATTATTTTATATTGTTTATATATATATACACTAAAATATATATTACTTAATGAAATGAGGATTGACCTCTCAAATTAAAACATTGAGTTATCCCTAACTGAAGTTCGTCATTGAGTATTGTAGGTAATTAAAAAATATTAATCTTAGAGTGAGTAAGATTCTTGTGCTGGGACATTAAATATGCTCATGAGGCATAAAATGTGTCTTTTTTACTAGAACACCCATGAATCATACCTTATAGAGTGTCATAAACTATGAAATTGGTATACCAGTGGTTCATGTTTCATATTTGGAGTCCCCAATACACGAGGTGGGAGAGTTATCTATCAAGATAATGTTTTTACTTTGACACTTTTCTTATAAAAGCATTGAGGCTTAAATAATTAGGGGGATGGTTGAGTATGTTTATGATACATTAATCAATTAGAGATTAACCAAGATTGAATTTTCCTATCATATGATGAGTATAAAATACATGACCTCAATTGATATATAATTAGGAAGTGTATGATCAAAATTATATAGTATACATGATATGATTATATAATCGAGTGAGGGTAATGTGATGTTCTTTTGTATAAAGGTGAATGATACGTGATGTAATCGACATGAACAATCTGTACATAGGGAATTAAGACCATATGAGTAGTCTATATGGTATTAACATACTCTATGTCTCATGGAAACTCTATTTATGAGATAAAGGGATTATATGAAAATGAAAGCTTGTCTATGACGATTTTGGTAAACATGGTTATATATATACATGTTTTTGATATAGATCATGTCATACCCCTTTATAGCTTGAGTAACACTGATTATTTTATAGAGTCTTACTTTAACTAAAATATTTAAATTCAAGAATGCATATTTGTTTTCAATTCTATAAAGGACCGTAGGGTATCAATTTTTGGTTGACTGAATGAAGAATGAGTTTGAAATAGATATATATTCTAAAATTTCATTAGAGTTTATCCAAAAGACGTTTTTGATGGGAATTTACAAGGTATTTCATAAGATATGATACATGGTGTAGTTATTGATATTTTTTTTAAAATATTTTGGATGATATCCAAAATAAGTTTTAGATATAGTTTCAAAAGTTACTATATATAATACAATATAATGTGAAATGGATCTATGTATAGAAGCATTAGTGTGAATGGGATATTGAATGATATATTACATAAATCCTATATTATATGAGATCATATATGCATGTCATAGGATAAAACATAGAAGAATAAAAGGAATATTTTTTTCCTTGGTTTGGGTATGTTTTAATTATTTATAAGAGATAATATTCCCCTTCCATTGATTATTTGAGGAGTATATCTATGACGAATTTTATTATATGATTTAGGGGGAATGTTTTGACTATGAATTAGTAGCAAGATGTTAAAATTTAACATTAAAAAATATCTTCCATGTATGGTATCAAAGTAAAAAACCTTTCATATGATGAAGCATACAAGATTGTATATTCGATGAGTGGTTACAAAGAGTTTCTAACTATTGGAATTAACATATACATTTTGAATCATTTTGGTTAATGTATGAATATTATGAAATGTACTGAGATCCTATATAAGAATTTCATAGGCCATTGGTTTGGTTGTATTAATATTCTTACCTAAAAAATGTATATTTTAGACATTTATCATGAATATATCTTCAATTTACTCCTTTACCTGGTGAGTCAATGATATGTCATAGAGAGAGAGAATGAATAAAACTTTAGTGTGGTGTGACTCGGTGAAACTCGTGTATATACCCTAAAAGTGGGATTCCTTTAGTGTATGTATATATGATATTCTTTAAGAATAGTGAATGAAGATAAATTAATAGATCAATGTTGTAAGGTACACATTATAGTTCTCTCACTTTATTTTCATATTTGATTTGGTTTCTTTAGAGACTTGATTTTTATCTTGTGATAATTTGAAATTTTTTTACATATATTTCCTGAGAGAAGCACTGAGATGGAATGAAAATCTAAGGCCTGGTGTGCCCAGAATAAATTATATAAAAATATTATGTATTTTTATACTCTTATCAGGTAAAAAATGGGATATCTTTTAAACTATATCTTAGATCATGGATATGAGGCCATGGTTGAGTCCAGAATGTTCCGTTTACTCTGGGCATGGTATGACTTTTGTCACATCAGGACTTCTGTGAGAAAGGTATCCAAGAGGAAAAATCATCTTTTCCCTTAGTGATTTTTATCCATTGAATTATTTTCAAATAAGTTTTGAACAGAGACTCATAATGGGAATACAAGTCTTACATTGGGTTTGAAAGGGGGCGTTTTTCCTTGGAGTGGCATAAAATGATAGGTCGTGATGGTTTTAGATTTCTATGCCGAGCGGGTCAGTTATAAATAGATGTTAAGTGTTTAGGGTTACTTAAAAACCTTAAACCACTTTTTCTCTCTACTCCCAAGGTATATATATCTCTCATGATTTTATTCACTATTCTTCACTAGATTGGGGAGCTATCTCCACCTTAAACTTGGAGGATCGAAGCATAACCATCATGGACATGTCACCAACGACGAATGAACTGATCGAGGTAGTTTTTCTTCTATTTTTGAGTCCTGATTTAGTCTTCATTTGGAAATCATTTTTTGTCTCTTTTATCTTTATTTTTAAAACCACCAATTATGTCCACATGAACATGGCCATAAACCCTTTCTTAAAACAATTTTTATTCACTGCGTTCTTCACCCATTCTTCGGGATCTCTGACACTTATTTTTAAATGCGTTAAATCTACAATGGATTGGTTGGGGAAGGCTGGAGTTGTGAAGATCCCATCTTGAGGATTCAAAAACTAGTCTCTAAATAATTTTCATGGTTATGGTGAAGGTGAGATGGTCTATGGAAGGGACCACGAGAGAAAGTCGTCTAGATGTGGTGGTGTATGATGACCTTGGACAGTGGCACGATAGAACATCCCATAGCTGAGGCGGTGCACGACAGTTGTCTAGGGTGGCGTGCGATGGTCGTATGAGGTGAGGCCGATGGAACTATAGATGGACAACAGACCGGTGATTGGGGCAGTGTGCATGTGAGGATAGATGGAAGAGCCAAGGAGGCACATGATGATTGTCCATGAGGCGGGGGTCATCAAGCGGGGAGCAACTTGAGGTGGAGGACTGAGGGACTGATAGCGGACTGAGACCCGAATCATGAGGGTATTCCACATTGGCCTGACAAGGGAAGTGACCAGTCACACTGGCATGGACGTTTAGGCAGTAAGGCTACATGCTGAGTTGGCCTGGCCCAGGCAGGGAAGATCAGTCGAACCCAGCCAGTCCAGCCTATTTCGGGCCTGACATCTTTAAACACATGTGATATCTTCTTTAGGCGTCCAATTCATGTGCCATCTGTGGTATCATGATCCTTAAGACTAGATAGACCTTTTGAGCTTCATTTGGGAATTTTAATATTTTTTCTTCTTTTCCAGGTGGCACAAAACACCCATGTTTAATAATAATAAATTAATTATTATTATTTTTGGGATTTTTTATCACACATAACACCTAAACCGGACGTTCCATTGATGCACTGTTAGAAGCGGAATGACCCTGTCCTTTGTGAGTAAATTTCAATATTCCTTTCGTGTGTTTAAGATAGAGACAAGGTGTGGGCTCCACAGTGCCCGGTTCACACATTTGGTAGTGAAATGTCATTTTTCATGTAGAATCTATTTGGGTGTTTGAATACTTGATTTCTTATATTTTTTGAGGGGATTATAATGGAAAAATCCACCAACTTATATTCGGGGCCAAGGTGTGGGTCCCACAGGATGCCTTTTGAGTGCAACACAATGTTTTAAAAATTATTCTTCATAAGTCCGTTCATGGAAAATGAATATCGTACTATGCGTTTTTTTCTAAAAGCATAACAATGGCATGATCTATTCAGATGTGTAGAGCCTTTTTGTGATCGGTAGAGATCCATCACCATTCAGGTGATTGCAATGAAAAGCACACTTTACACTGATGGTCCATTTTTGCTGAATGAAGAGAAGATCCCATGTTTTTCTCTATGGGGATCACAATGGTGTGATCTGAGTGGTATATTTCGGGATTGAGGCACAGGCCCTGCGAATCACCATATGTGTATGATGATGAGAGATGAAACTTCCTCCTTGGGAGTCCATTTTGGGCAATTGAATTAAGGATTCTATGTGTTTCTACATATGGATCACAATGGTGTGATCTATTTGGATGTGATGATCCCTTTTCAAGATCTCATTAAATATGGAAACCTGAAAGGATTATTAGGGGGATACCTCTATATTTTGTTCGAAGAGAACCCTCTACATAGGTTATCTTTGACTCTTGCGAGGGAAGAATATTTATGAAGAGACGTGGTTAATGTTCTGAGGCCATTTGAGGATGTGCATAATCAAAGCTACGTTGTTGATCCTCTGGTCTAACGATGAGTGTTGAATGCTTGTAAGCCTTTCAATGTGATGTGTCATGTACTACATGATTAAATTAACACTCTTATGTGCACTTGTTCACTTTTTGGTATCTGTATATGGTTGGGTACTTGAATAGATGATGAGGTAGGGTAACACATCAGGTGGACCCCACATGCACTATGTACCACTGTGTTTTCTTCTATCACTCATAACACTTTATTTTGAACTAGGATCTTGGATTGTGTGTATCCAATCCTGAGTGTTTTTCCACATGGAATGTGGTGGTGAATTCCAATACAACTTATGAGACTCCCCACACCATGGGAATGGTTCTTTTAACTTTGGGTATTTTCTTCCGGGGTTGTTACTCTCCTAATGCTTTAGAGTGCTAGTGTTCTCATGAATTTCACACAGTCAGACTATTCTCCTACCATGGCAGGGCGTGAACTTTCCTATCTTGTTGTAATTAGGGTCAGTACCCTCTTCCGTGCCTGGGATTAGGTCCTATATCATTCCAGTGGTGCTCCCCAATCAAGGGCGTGATCTCACGTTGCATCCAGTGGTGCTCCCTTATCAAGGGTGCATGATCCTTTTACATTCAGTGGTGCTCCCCTATTCAGGGAACATTCTCACATTACATACAATGGTGATCCCCTATTGAGGATGTTTTCTCATGTTACAATCAAGTGAAACCCCTGACACAATATGGCTTGGGTCCTCTACGATGACTATCAGAGTGAAACCCCCTGATGCACTACGTAGTGGGTCCTATGTCATGAGTTTTTGATTCCTTGGTCGTGTGGCATAATTATGAGGTGTTGTTTGTGGTACATTTGGGTTCAGAAGATAGATGGGTGGTTTCTCCACTAAGACGCATCCTAGTGACGTGATCTAAAACCTTGCATGTGAGTTAGTGCTTCCAAGAGCAGATAGTAACTCGGTGTAGGGATTTGATACCCTTTGAATCATAGTTTAAGGCATAAATGTTGGATGATATGCATCGTTGGTTACTTTTGGAACTATTGTAGACTCGTTTCTTGGACTAAGAAGTGAGATGAAGATCCCCTTACTCCTTTCTTGGGTTTATTTAATTTAGAATTTATTTTATATCCTATTATAGAACCAACTCCTTGGTATTTGTTACTCTCCTTCCAAGATAGGTAAAGATGTGTGGGGTATGCCACATGATTTTTGTGTCTATCTTCCCATGGTTGGAAGAGTCTACACTTCTATTATAGGTAGCGAAGACTTGATGCGAAGTTTATCTTCTCACAGTTTCAAGCTCTTTATGTTTGGATGATCTTGCATTTTATTTTGCAGGGTTGAGTTTCACTCATTTTGAATATACCTTGTTCCATATACTTCTTCCTTATTTTATTATATCTCTGACTACTCCCCTCTTCAATACTTCTCTTGCTACTCCCTCAAGCATTCAGGTCATCCTACTCTGTATTTTTATACTCACCCCTTCTTGGGTTTTTCCTGATCTTGGTGTTCCGTTGCAGAGGATGAACATGTTGATTTTGATATCAGAGGAGCATAGGGATACAGGATTCTTGGACCATGTGGATTGGTCATATGTTGGGATTTATGGGTGGAACTCTCCTAGCTATTTTACTTTGTCACCTGTTGCTGGATTGTGGATCATCTCTAGTTGGGTTTGTGTTTTCCCCCTAACACTTTCAGTTTTAATTTTCTTCTAATTTTACCATTTAGAGTTTGATGAATTTATGTTTGTTTTCCATTTAATAATAGCATTTTATCTTTATTTTTTTTCCTCTTCACTTTTACCTTGAGTTGGCTGCATATGTGTGCACTGTTTCTTAGGAAAAGGCCTCCCCAAGTTTGTTGTGCCTTCGACGCTAGTCTCCAGCCCCAAGCCTATGGATTCATGCTTGTGGTAATTGCAGATCGAGCCCTGATATGGGTTAGGCCATGATAGTTTCTTGCATGGATATCCTTACTAGTATATTTTAATCACTTTTAAAACATAGTTTAATTATTAAAATAATGAAAGAAACCAAAAAACATTATCCCCATTCACCCTTATTATTGATTATGGGAAGTAACATTGTTCACATTCACTCTTATCATGGGTATAAAACTGAACAATTTTCCCATTCAACCTCAACATTGGATATAGTAAGGTATTATATACCAATTCACCCTTGATATAGTTTTTCTAATGGATGTTATTCCCACTTTATTTAGTGTTATTATAGAATGTGATTCTATTCCAACATACCACGACTTTTGATGTTGTGGGAAAATATTCCCAATTATCTTCATATTACTAAGGTATAGGATTCTATGACCACTTACCTTGATATTGTTAAGGAATCTGACACTACACCCAATTATCATCTAAAATTTTAATTTTTTTGGATTCCAGGAAAACCAAGATTATTTGAACTCATGGTTATGTGAATTCAATGAGAATCCAATTAAATGTTTATTTTTTTTATTTTTTATTGATTGATTTTTATATTATAATGAATCCTTATTTATCTTGTTTATGATTATATGGGTGGATTCTATACATACCCTTTGTGTTGTAAGTGATATATATAGACTGATATCAGTATTGGTCAAAGTAGGAATGGTCGTTCAGTATGTGGCTTATTTGAACGTTATTATACAACGATTGATATCAATATTTTTGTTTATTATTAACCAATGAGACATAAAATCATAGATTCAATTCTGTATTATAGATTTTTTAGGGACATAGTTAATAGTGGACTGTTGATTTGTATTCAAACCCTATATGTTTACCTTGGTGGACACACAGAAATTCTGCCCAAGCATAAAGTTAAAATAATAGGATATGTGGTTGATGGGTGAGAATGATAGATACATGGAGTGGGAGACAAGACTGGGTAAAGCCTTAGATGATGTTTTTGTTTTTACCTCCATTATTTTTATTTTTTGGTTAGTTTTTTATATGATTGGATCATGGTATAATCGTTTTTATGTATACATGACCCATATGAAATTTGAATCGTATAAATTTTTCTATAGAATGTATTATTCTAGTTATGGTTATAATTTAGATGATATATATATTATATTTTCTATTGGGAATAAATATTTACTATTATTACATCTGTGGTTATTTATGATTGTATACTATTAAGGTGTAGCCTACCCGTGTTACTGATGGATCCTCACTTCTAGTTGGAAATCATTGGTGTACATAGTGGGGATTCTAAGGTCGTGTGGTGAGCATGGATTAGAGATTTATGGTTTGATAATGTTGGGGAAGTTGAAAAGTGGTATTAGATCCATTTATTAATTTTTATTATTATTTAGGACTTGGTAGTTATATATGGGATTCTTTCAAAATAAAGGATGAACCCTATTATTGGGAAGAGTATACCCTTGTATAGGTATTTAAAAAGATTTTAGGGACATGATTTTCTTCTTATTTTTCAAATCGTTTGAATGATTGGTTATTAGTAAATATGTTATGTGATTTTTTATTAATGTTTTAATCTTGTTTGAGGTGGAAATATGTAATTTTTTTATGAATTATATTTATCATGTCATATTCACATGATATTGATGTGTTTGTGTGGTTGAAAACATGTTTATAAAAAAAGTTTTTGTTAATTTAAGGTTTCAACAACAAGTTAAACAATTATTCCTATATAATTTATTTTTATAACATTACTTGATTGAATCTATGACTACAAATTATTTTATTACTATTACTCATTGAATAATTATTGGAATCTTAAATATATTTTAAACCTAAGATAAAGAGTGGGTAGGTTGGGAGATAAGAAAAAAATTGCTGCAATTTTTTCTATAATCTATGAATATTTTTTAGATTTCATTCCAAAAGATCTTATTTTTATATAGTTCAATAATTTTAGGGTTCTATGTTCATACTTCTTAAAATATATACTTATATCCAAAAATTCAATCCATTTTTTATATAATTTAATTTTTAATTTTTTGTAATTATTTCTAACAATTGAATACATAAAACATTGGACTTTGTAACATATATTTTTGACAATTAAATAACATTTTATTAGTTCTTTTTAAAAAAAATTACAGTACACTAATCATATATATGAAATGGTATATTTATATGTAATTGTATAATTATTTTATCAATAATTTTTCATATTTATTTATATATTTATTTTATCATTTTATATTTAGCTATAATAATTATTTTACATATTATCTTAATATTTTTCACTATATTTAAATTATATTTTCTTAATTAATTTATTTTGTAAATATATTATTATATATAACCATGTTTTAAAATTATTCCATTCAACCATTACATATAATCACTAAAATTATTTATTTAATTTATATTTGAAAAATCGAGGCTAGCCAAGGAGGATCATGGAATGAAAGGGAGTTAAGACATGTAAGAGTAACTTTTTTTAAAACCAATTATGTTAGACTAACTCTCCTATCTTGTAAGAAATTTTTCCAAACATGTATTAATAATTGAAAAATTTGAAAGGGGATCCCAAAATGTTGTATGTTCTCTAAAAATATGTTCTAAGTAGAGTGATATAGTCTATGTTGGGTGCATTTTCTATAAGTTGGTATCAAGTGTTATTCATGTGGGATAAGTTTATTTCAGGTTAGAGAAATTTTCATTGAGTGTGAGGGTTTTTTTGAACTGATATTTTCTTAGGACACCTCCCAATATGTTCAGAGTTTCATATGAAATATTCAGAGTTCCCATGAAATGTTATGAGTCCCAAGAGTAGCAATATCAGTTACTTGCTTATGTTATGATATGTTGATAAATGTTCTAAGATAAGATCACTACTTTTATCATAAAAAATCACAGTGCAAACTATCTTTTGTCTCATGAATTCCACATATGTAGTTCCAAGTCCCCAAATTATTGAACATTGTGATGCTTTATTTTGGAAAAATATTTAATGTGAAAAAAAAAACGTTCTGGATAATGATAACAGAACTTGGGGACTTAACACAGAAAAACACCATATCTATTAAAGTGTGTGCACTCCCTCGAGATATTTTCATCTAGATAATTCCATCTATCTCCCTCAGAAGCATAATTACACTACAATATCCATCCACATCCATGATTATCACCATTATTAAGGTAGTTTGGGAATGATAGGTAAGAACTAATAAGAATAATGATAACAGTTGATAGAAAACATCTATTTTTTGAAACCATGTAGCTGAGGGGGGAAACCAAAAATAATATACATACTCAACTACCTATCCATGTTATAAAATCATCAAACTACCAAACCATATAGAGTAAGTTAATTGATATTGGAGGTTTTAAGGGGTTGGTGTTAGAATGGAAGAATGTCGTTCTTTAATATCTTTATCCATATAATGTTATCATAACATATACATTAATGCATATAGTTTATCTATTCAATCCAATAATAATGGTTTATAATTATAATTTATATAGGTGTTTAATGTAGAAGAAAGGATTAATTACACTTTTAAAAAAGAGAATATGACACATGGGAAAGATAGAAGGATTAGAGCTAAACCAAATAAAATAATTCAATAGATTTGGGTTGAAACTAATGGAAAAATCATGGATTACTTATATTTCAATTATAATCTTATCATAAGGAAGTTATTTACATTTCATCTCTCATAATTTCTTTTTTTAATTATGATCTATGTTGTGTTTTATCAGGGCTATAAATGAATTAGTAGAATTTTATTTGAGTTGTTAAATTTAGTTTATTAATTTTTTGAATAGTGTGGATCCATTTTTCCTCAAATATTAATGTGTATCTAGTTTCTAGTTTTTTTGAATTATGTAATGAATGTTTTGGTTAACAAGTTCTTGGGAAACATGAGCAATGTAAACCAGATAGATAATCCTTGGGAGTGAGTGAACCTAAAAAAAATCAAAACACACTATATGTACTAGGATAAAAATAACTCACACATGGAACAAGGTGTTATTGAGGATTGTAATGTTACACATGTATGGACAAAAAACCCAAAATAAATCTTGAATTATTTATTTAGTAGATTCACACAAACCCACATAGACACACAACATCAAACTTATGATTTAATTATCTAAATTTTAACATGTCAGGAAACCTCAATGAGATAGTTTGATGTATTTAGAAGTGTTGAGGGTGTATTGAAATAGAATATTAGAGTAATTGGTGATAGATGTTGGTTATCCATAGGAAAAATAGTTTATAGGATTGATTAATCATTTTTAGTGTTAATTGAACAAAAAAGAAATCCACCCCAGTGAATGTTCGGTATTCTTGCTTCAAACTCTTTCTTGATGTATCTTCATATATAAAAAACCAATTATTTTATTGTGTGTAGAATGAAAACATGGAAAATAATTTTTAAAAACCTCCCCTATTTTATCACATTCAATTTATTTCTACAAAAAGAACTTTTAAGAACAAATATCTCTATATGGATCAACATGAAATCCCCTACAAAAATATTATTTTCACATAGAAATAAAATAATTCCTACATTTGTTATATTTTTAGGATAAATTGATAGTTTTAATTGTGTTCTTTGATGAAAAATCCCCCAAAATTAGAAAATATAAAATAAAAAAAACAGATAAAAATTAAAAATTAGTTTTCAAATTTAGTTTAGATATTTTCATTAGTTGATAATAATGTCAAAGATAAACTAGAACAATTCTCCTGGACATGTTCTTGAAAATAAAAGTTTTTTTTAAATAAAATAAAAAATATGAAAAATATAATATCTAAAAAAATTATAATAATACTAAGAAAATAAAAAAAATATTATAAGAACATCCACTATTATGTTATTTTTAATCTAATTATTTGATAATATCATGTGAATATAATTAGTTGTTTAATATTTTATATTTATAATTCTTTCATAAAATTAATATTATTTCTCTACGATATTATTATCAGATATTGATATTCTTAGGTGGAAATATATATATGGTAACATTGTTAACATATGTTATGATTGTGGACAATGATTTTGTCATTGTTATTAATTAAGGAAGAGTAATCTCAAACATTAATATGTTTTCAAGGAACATACAATGTATTTTACAACAATAAAAAAGTATGTACAAGGAAAATAAATCGAAGAAGAATGTGAAGGAATGACTATAAGGGAACTGGCCAATAACTATATAGTTAATGATAAAATCAGAGAGAATCATGTTATTTCATCATCACCCACCCTAGAATTTTCAAAAGTTTATATAAACATATATTACATGGAATAAATTCTACATAACACTAGTAATGGGGATATCTAATGGTAAAATATATTATATAGAGCTATGGATTCTACCATAGATCGACATGGGAAGATTGTTAAATTTTTCATGTAGAGAAGTAGAGTTTAAATCAATACATGGTGGTTCCAATAGAGGAAGCCATATTCCCCGTTATGTTGGGGAAATTTTTATAAGAGATCATGGTTTAAGGGTTTAAAAATAAATCACTATTGAAAGCATATTAATTAAATTAAAAAAATTTCTTTACTTTATATCTAATTTTGTTTGTTTTGTTTTCATTTATTTTTAAAATAAAAAACTCAGATTTTTTCCCCCTCCATTTATCATTGTAGGACTTTCGAGTCTCTAGAGTTAAATAGGTGGATGAGACAACCTATTAGAAAGATGATGGTATTAGAAAACTTGGAGAGTCTCAATTTTTCAACTATATTTTTGGCTTATCCTTGTATAGTTTTAATTAAAAAAATTTCTTTCGATTCAAAACATATTTTTTAAGAGATATATTTTTTAGATTAAGTGTGGGGGGGATTGGTTGTCTAGGTACCCATTTAAACTATGGTTCAATATTTATTCATGGAGTAATGTTTCTTAAGATTATATTTAATTACTTGGTTTTGATAACATATTTAATTTGAATACTTAATGAAAATGGTAATGAATGATTAAATTATCACAGTTGGTTAGATTATGAAGTCCAAACTTTAGTGATTTTATGGAGGCTTTATAAGTGATTTTTTTGAAACTTTCAGTTTAAAATATTAATTGATTTTGGGATATATTAGAGTAGTATTTTTAATGTAATGAAATCAAATTGATGTTTTAAAAATTGAATTATTATAGTCTGTATAATAAGTGTATCTAATAATATATATAAATAAATAAATAAGAGTTAAAATAAATATGAGAACTAATAGTCCATATAAATTCTATTATTTTACCATCACCAATAGTCTCAAGGGGATCTTATAAATAGAATTAATTAGTCATGGAAGAAAAAAATTCATTATAGAATAAAAACAATTTTAGAGTTTATTATCCAACATCAGTTCCATTCCCATGTTTTTACACTTAACCTCAAAGATACCAACTAATTGGAATGGTTTAGTTCCAAGATTTATTAATTTAGTCTTGAATAAGATATTTTTAGAAAATTTATTAATAAAAAAATAAAATGAAACCTGTGTGTGGTGTGTGTAGGCCCAATCATATGAGAAATTAAAGGACTAGGTTTTTTATATCTCACACAATGAATTGGTTCCCCAATATCAACAAAATATTTTAGTTGAAAATTTATAAGAGAGAATATTCTATTAAATTTTATTAACTCTATTTTAGGATTTATAAAAAAATAAGATTCATTCATGTTAGTCTTAATAATTCACAAAAATCCATGATTTACTATGTAAAGATGAATATGAAGATAAATCACTTCATTGAGTGATATCCTATGATATTATTGAGGTTGATTCTTTTGAAAAAACATGGTTTATGTTAGGGGAAGTGATTATCCAAAAATGGTCAAATTGTTTCCTGAAATTTAATAAATAATTTCACTAGATCTAAAGATATAATCCTTTATGTCTTTTGAGTTCAATCATTTTAGGGGTTAGGATCACATTTTTGAAAACATAAACTTAAATGGATAAATGTACATCATTTTTTTGATATAAATTAGTAATTCATTTTTATGAATCATTTATTATACTTGAATAAATAAAACATATTATTTTTTAACTTATGTTTCAATGATTAGATTACATTTTATTAATTATTTTTTAATTAATTATTTTTTATATAATATTGACATATATAATGGTACATTAATATTTAGAGGTTTAATTATTCAAAAAATTATTTTTTGTTATATTTAATTATTTATGTATTATATCATTTTATATTTATTTTATATTAATTATGTAATATATAATCTTAATATTTATTTTAAAATTAAAATTATATTATTGTAACTTAATAATTTAAAAGTATATTTTTATATTTAACCATGTCTATAAATTCTTTCTTTTAATCCATATTTATAATGAAAAAGTAATTTATTAAATTATATTATGAAGAATAAAAGAAATCCATGTGAGGGAATGCAGTTAAATGGAGTTGAGACACATAATAATATCTTGGTTTCTAAACTAGTTACATAAGAGAAACTTCCTACAAAATGTAGATTTTTTTTCATCCATGTAAGATTATGTAAAGAATCCTAAAGGGAATCCAAAAGTGTTTTTGGGTCCCTTGATTATATACCGGGGATAAAAACATGTTATGAGTTAGGTTTATTTTCTATATGTTGGACCCAAGTGCTCTATTTATATACCACATGTTCTTTGGGTATGATAAATATTTTTAGAATGTGTGGATGTGTTTAGATCTAAGATGTTTTGAGGCTCCCTATCTAGTTGTTCCGATTTCTAGTTAAAATGTTTTTAGATTCTCTCAAATGATTTGAGTCTTGGAAGAATTATGTGGATTAGGTGTAAAGTCTTTCAAGATGCTGATAAATATTCTAAGATAATATGAAAACTTCCCACATCACCAATACATGGTGAATAATCATATTTTCAATGTCCTTATAATTCTACACACGAAATATTAGAACCCAAA
The DNA here is from genome assembly GCA_963277665.1 of Viscum album. Lineage (NCBI taxonomy): Eukaryota > Viridiplantae > Streptophyta > Magnoliopsida > Santalales > Viscaceae > Viscum > Viscum album. Next base: position 1,897,461,479 of record OY728135.1, on the reverse strand, counting down.
ATATTGAGTGTTGCGATGATTTTTTAGGTAATATTTAACATCAATGTGATAATTCTTTAAGACTTAAAAAAATATCATAAGAAACCAACAAAAATAGAGACCATATCCAACATAGTATGCATCTCGACTCAATATATATTTAGTTATTTAACATCATTGAATTTAATCAGATTCATAATTACAATGGAATATCCATGCATATTCATGATAATTATCATCATGATGAGTGTTTTGTAATCATAGTCATTAAAAAACCTAGAATTGCAGAGAAAGATCCGAGAGGGTAGGAATGAATTGGTTGGTTCTAAAACCCCATACCATAAAGTACGAATGAGTTTCCAAAATGATCACTACCTACACGGAGCTATTATCTACAAATTTATTTGACACCTGGAGTTAGTCCATGAAAACCATAAAGAAAATTCAAAGATAGAAATTTAGATAGGTGTAAAATATATAAGAAAGGATCTAGGACCCTTTTAAAAAATAGAGGAAGAAACACATGAAAGATGGAAAGAGTAATCTGAAATGAAGAGAGTACGTCATGGGAGTTGAGATGAAACTACTGGTACCAACTATAATTGAGTAGATATTGATTAAAATATTCCCATGAGGACTAATTGAAAATTATTATCCCCAATAATTCAATTTTTAGTTATTATCTATGATATTTTTTATAGTATATTAATGAAAAATTATAATTTTATTTTATTTTTTAAGTTATATTAATAATCATTTAAATCATGTGAAACCTTTTTGTTTCAAAAATCATAATGAACATTTGATCACCAGTGAGTGTGAATAGAGTAATGAAATATAAAGTTCATATGAACATGGGAAATTTAATCACTTTTAACAATATAGATGATCTAATGGAGTGATTAAGTAATAAATACCCATAAAAGACTCTATGAACTAGGACACGTGACACAAACACTTAAACATGGATGGTGTAGATGAGTGACACTCCTCACTACTCTGGCCTCACAATCTACACTCAAGCCTAAATTATTAAATCAATTAAAACATGATGAAGCTCATAGTTTTAGATATTTAATTCTGTAATTAAATGTTTGATTCCCACCAAAAATTATTTTTATGGGTAAATGGTACATTTTTATGTCTTTGAAATAATTTGGGTTTCATTTTGAAAAAGAAATAAATTTTGAATTCTATATCATATTTATATTACAGATATAAAATTTTATACACTAATAAAAAAAATTAAATTACCTTTTATGATTATATATTCATTGGGATAAATTTAATTCAGATAGACCTAAATATGAATCCTTCCATAGTTTCCTCAAACAAAGTGTACAAGTGGGGGCTAAAAATATGAGCATTTTTTTGATGAATTTTATTTGTTGATCCCATATATCACAAATTACCTATCAATAATACATTAAATTTTAGCTAAAATAGTGAATAGTATGAGGAAAAATTTCCTTAACAATGGTTTCTTGATATTCATCCCTTTTATAGACTATAATTTCAGGGGAAACTATAGAATTGGAAATTAAAGAGTCTATGAGGGTAAACCATATAAATATAGTAATGTAGCTACAACCATTACTATATTTTCCCAATGGATTTAAACTTTTGTGGGTGGATAGAGAGGATAGATAAGAACAGCTTAAATTAATCCAATTTTCTATATTATCCCATTTATACGAAAAACTAGAATCTACATTTGGAGTTAATATATTGAGGGAATCCATCCCCCCGTCCGACATATAAAATATTACCTTCACTTAATTTCAAAGAGTTATCCATTTCATTAAATAAAGAGGGGTTTATTTTATAGTTTTAATCTTCAATAAACACACACAGAGATATATATATAATATTTCTCACTTCCCTTTTCATATTTTTCTTCCACTCACTCTTTCTTTTCAATTTTGTGTTTCTCCAACCATGCTTCTCTCATATCCATGATTCTGGGGAACTAACCATAGTTATTGTTTGGTGGGATTTTAGTTTTTAGTTTTTGGGCTTAAATATATTCTTGTTATTTTATTATATGATTTTAGTACTATATAAAATTATCAATGTGTGAAATTACACTACTTCCCCTCCTACTGATATCTTACACTTGTTTATATATTATATTATCCCTCATCATTGAAATATTTTATATGGTGGAGTAGTATTTAGGTGGTGATTTATGTTGAAGAGATATCCTTACCACAGTTCGAGAGAGATCATCTTTCATGTAGAGGTATCATTGTAGAGAAAATATAATTTCAAACAAGAGGGTGTTGAGTGACATTTATTGATCTCAAATTTGGATAAGATAATGAGAATATTTTTATTGAATAATTATATCTTCAATACAAACTCCTAAAAAATAAACACTTTATTTTATTTTTCATAAAAACATCATTATGTTTTAATTTTTTGTTTTTTATTACATTTTTATGTTTCTATATATCAATTATATCTTATAAACCCCCACTAATTTAGGTTTATTAAATTACATTTCTAATTATAAATAATGATAATAGAAAAGGAATGAATGTGAGTGGAATCCATATGTGATAGACCATATGGTGAACACTATACAAAACTATTATAAAATAACAAAACATTGAGTTAAGTCTCAAAAAAATCCTCCGATAAATTTGTAACCATTTTAGGGATGTGAAATAATTGTGTACATTAATTTTCATAAACCCACAAAAAAATTCAAAAAATTCAAAAACAAAAAGTATTAATTTATAACACGAATTTAATTTATTTTGTTAGAGATGGAATTTCATAGTGTTTTTTATTATTCTTGACCCATGAATCATGTATATGAGTTTATCTAGGAATATTTATAATGATTTAAGTGTAAGAAAATTTTAGAATGATTGAAGAAGTGAAAAACCAAATAATGACACTTTCAAATTATATCATGGAGATCAAATCGTTTTGGTGAGAACATAAAAAAAGAAAGCTGTAGAAAATGTGATTTTATTCAATGTACATTATTACTTGTAAAAACTAATGAGGTAGTGAGTAAGATACGTAATGATATATTATCTGACCATACTCAACCATTTCTCAAAGTGGTTCTTCATAATAAAAATTATATCAGAAGCACATATAGAATATCAAGAAGGTTAGGAGGAGTACTAGAATAATTTCCTATGTACTAAAATGATAACTGATCCTCCCAACATTGAATAATAACTAATGGTACCTTTATACCACTATATTAATTTACAAGGATACAACACTGAAGTGGTGGAATTTGAAGAAATGTTGGATGATATTGACTAATATCCTCTAACTTCAATAACCTTACCCAATAGGCATTGAGAAAATAAAAATAAATTAAATTTGATCAAATCTAGAGATATAATATTTTATTTAAATTATTTATTTAATATTTTATTGAATATAAATTTAATATTACCTCATATTACATTGATTTCTTAGATAAATATAATACATTGATTGCCTTGAAGGGTGATGAAGATTATAAATAACAAATAGTTGTGGAGTAATTAGTAATGAAAATAAAAGAAGAATAATAATAATAACATGATGATTCTATTTTATTGTGAATACCTCCTCATCACTAGAATAGATAACTAATAAATTAAGAAACCATGACAGTTTATAGGGGTCCCCTCATCCATCTCCCCTAATCTCACCTCAAATTCTCTGACTCTTCTTTCAGGGGTTGGTACATTTTATCTTATTTTCAGAATCCCACTCTTATAATTACATTATAGATTTTGTGAGAAATAAAATGTTGTGGTTTATACCAGGAAAACATTATCCACTTTCTTATTGTGTATAAATAATTAGATATCCCAATTAGATGTAGTCAAATACTAGATCCCACTTGGGGGTTCAAACCATGTTCAATATTTTTTATTCTGTTACCTTTTATTACATTTTTTTTACTTTTCTTTCAAAAAATTTGTTATTTTAAATTATTTATTTCCATTAGATTTAAGTTTCATATTTCCATAGGTTAACTCAAGGATTAAATTTCATAAATAATTATAGTCTATATCTTCCCATATCTTTGGTTTTGTTAACCCTGTCATTTTAATATGTTTGATCCCAAATAAGGGGTAGTTAAATTTATGTGTGGGTGGAGTGTCAAACTACTATGGAATTTTTGTGTGTTTTTTATATCGTCATTTTATTAACATAATTATTTAATGAATATTCACCATAAATTTTACTCTTATTTTTTTATGAGAGAGATTAATTGATTTTTGAATTACATTTTATATGAATCTCAATGTGGAACTTTTTCCTCAAATTTTATTTTTATTAATTTTTACATGTTTGACTATTTTTTGAAATCTATTCCCATAAAATACTGAATAAGATTATTTTTATAGCGATTTGATGTATTTTAAAAAATATTTGACATAATATTTATAATAATCACACCTTCTTGAGAGAAACATGATTTTTTATCATAAAGAGAACTTATTATAATTGGAATTTTAAATAATTGATGTTCCTAAAGTGTTTTTTCGTTGATTGTGGAATTTTTTGGCAAGACACATTTTAAAAATGATATTTACCATTATATATTCCCTTGTTTAGTCCTTTAATTATAGGAATCTTCTTATGGTTTTAGCCAAATTAAATGATAACTTCTCTTCACCAAACATCATATTTAATATTTTTTTCATATATATTTCATGTCTAATTATGGGGAAGGGCCTTTCATGTGTGTTATTTTGAAATAAATTCATTTATTGGTGGTTTGAGGTGTGTTTATTTGTTTGGGTAAGTGTATAGAGTACACTCATCACTGTTGATTCATTTCTATCATTTAATTATTTAAGAAAAATAATATAAAAAAATAGATATGAGGTTTAATTAGTCATTATGATTAATTTAATGAACTATAATTCATTGATTACACTTCATATTCATCTCATCCTCCATGAAAATAAACAAAAAAATAAAAAAATTTAAAAAGGAAAAAATATAGAATTAGGATGAAATAATTCATTGCATTAATTGTTTGAATCACGGTCTAGGACCTTAAAAAAGGGGGATGTGTTGTTTTAAACTTGTAATGGGAATTTAGTGAGGATATTATTATGATTTAATTTGAAAATTCATGTATTAAACTTAATATTTAAAACTCCTCATTTCATCCTATTAATTTTTAAATTTTTTTACACACCAAATTATGTGAAGGTTATCAGGGACCATGTATCTAAAATTTATACAACTCGTGGAAAAAAAACCTAGTGGATGAGTGGGGTTTTCTGTCAGAGATATGGTCCCAAAGAATAAAAACTCATGGACATAAGTTTCTTTTATTTTCTTATCTATATTGTAAAATTAAGAAAGAAAATATGATTTTAGTTCTTTTCATTGTATGAATTCTTGTAAAAACATAGATGTTGGAAACAAGAAAAAATGGTTGACATGAAATTAATGTAGGCCTTGGGTAAATTCAAGTTGGTTTTATCATTATTTAATTTTATTCTAAATAATGAAATTCAATGAGAAGACTCAAAATAATTCATTAACATATACTTAAATATATTTTTTAAACTGTATGTAACCTATAATATGTTTAAATAACCATTAAACAAAATGGAAATCATATTTTTTTCTCCTTGGTGAATAGAAAAGAACACTCCTCAACTGAGTGAATGATCCTACTCGAACACCTGACAACAACCACTCACCATTATTCCTTTAAATCCACATAACTACACTATTATGAGGTTTGTTATAATTGGATGGAATCTTTGATGTAAAACTGGTGAAAGAATGTAATAGTGTTAATGGAATATATAATGACAAATTACTCCTCCACACTCCTTCTTCACCACCACATAAGAATCAAATTAGAAATGAAGTTGGAATTAAATGTATAAACCCAATAAGACCCAATGTAATTCCCCTTGGACCCCCCATGATAGGTTAGATGTCTATATTTATGGATCTTGAGATCACTATAACACCATAGGGGTCAATGAAACATTTATAATGGGGAAATATAAGTGAAATCAAAACATATGAATTGTCAAAATATATTGGAATTAGCATTAAAATGTGAGAAATATAATAAAATTGTAAACTAAATCAAGCTGAGGCCAAAGGCCTATCTTTGAACCCATTATAATGGATAAGGATAATTTTTTTTATATTCATAAAAATATAGTATCCTTAGTTCTCCTTAAAATTTTTGTTGATCCGTGGGCACCTTCCTTCATGGATCATTTCCACATGTATACCTCAAGGTTGGGGATTTCTTCGGGCAGCGAGCTCAAAAATATTCTCCTTTCTCATCATTTATAAAATGAACTCCACCTCCTTATTTATTTGGATGATAAACATGTGGATTTTTAGTCAGGTATTTTCATTATTTGTGAAAACCAATTAATATGGGGATAGATTTATATTTTCTATTTTAGATAATTTTCGATTTTATCCCTAAAAATAGCTCCATGTTGATGTGTAGCATGTCATGGGGTCCTCAATAAACAAAATTAATAAAACCAATGGAAATAAACATTATGTATAACCAAGGTCATATTTTAAGGATTTGGGCCTAGAAAATCTCTATGATAATGCTTATTTTTGTTTGTTTTGTTTTGTTTTTGTAAATTTTAAAGCTGGAAATTAGGGGTTTAATGGATGAAAATATAAATTGAATGTAAATTCAAGACAAAATGAAATGAGGGAAATGGGAAACCCCTAGATTCATCTATTTTATCCATTATTTTATAAAAAAATTGATATATATTCCATTTTATTTATGATACAAATAGATACACACAATTACACTTCATAGATGGTGTGAACAAGAATTAAACTTTAAATGAATTCCAAAATTATTAGCCTATAACTCCTTCAAATTAACCATAATAATGAATCCATCATCTTCCTAACCCATTCATCCCAATTTATATAAGTTATCTTTTCACATATATAAGATATGATATTCAACACTGAAAATGTAAATGGTAATGAATGAAACATTATGTAACATGATCTCTTTATTACCACACTCAACTGAGTTCCTTAGAATCAAATTGAAGGAAACAAACCAAGTGAATGGAATTTGGTTCATTTTTTTTCATATAATGGATGATCCTTAGATATTCCTCTCATCATATAAAAGATCATTAGAATCACCATGTACTCATATAGGTGTTCAAACAGAAATAATGATGAAAAAATAAAACAATATGAATAATAAATAGAGTTAATTCAAATTAAAATGAAAAAAACATTACAAATTTCTAACTACGATCATCTGGAGACAAATTATTTATAATGGGAGAGGGAAAAATATATATAGGAATTGAAACACATCATTCATATCCACATTTATTTTTAGAACCATTATATTTAGTTCTTTATATTTTGGAGTATTGATTCCATGTGTAAAGGTCTAAGTTCATGGTTGTTATATATAAGTAATAAAAATTGTTTATTTATCCTAGACATTCTCCCATGATCGAAATTTACTTATTTATTTAGATGATTGTTATATGGATCATCTATTTGAGTTTGTCATGATTTTTTCAAACCAGAAGAAGGTAATTTTATTTTATGTTTTCCTTTTACAATTTAGTAAACATAATGTTTTAATTTCCCTATAGGTACCCTTACACAAGTCGACATTTGAGTACATTAACAATGCACATTTTCTCTTACTACGAGATTTTCACATCTCAAAGTAGTACCATTATATAGCTAAGGAGCCTAGTATTTTCCCTTATATAGATTAAGATGTACCATTGTATATCACATGGTACCCTGACACAACAATTTGAGACCACATGATACCTTTAGGAAATGCATTGTATAGCCTTATTTTTCCTTTAAAAACTTGGTTGTACTCTTTAGTTTCCTATGAAACATTCCATCTTAATTCCCACAATGGTATGAGTAACTTTACATGATGTATTTGGTCACCCTGTCACACCTTTCATTTTTAACCTTTATGTGGTGCTCTTCAGTGGGAAGGTTTCCACATTTACATATCTTACAAGTGATCCTTCTACCCTAAAACGAGTTGAGCCTGGCTGTAGAATTTACCCATATACCATGGATGATGTCTTATAATGGTTTAGATTAAAAGTTATATAATCACATGGAGTCACTGGAGTATTATGGTGTAGCTACTCTAAAGTTATATGATCAGTTGGATGAAGTTATATGGAAATGAATAATTCATACGATTAGGTCACAACTTTTCCATTTATCATATTTCGATAGGGGAAGTATTTTGAAATGTGTGAAGTTACACAAAAAATCACTTTCTCAAATTTTAGATCAATAATTATAGGATAATAAATTGAATCAATGTAGTATTTGTCAGAATTTATGAAAAATTATTTTAAAACAATTTGAAATATAATTTAAATCCAATTTTAAATGAAATTAAATAAATAACATTAATTTATGAATTCAAAATGAATTAAAAAATGAATATAAATAAGTAAAAATAAAATTAATTTATTAATGAAATTACATATTCAAAAAATTAACAAAAAATAAATTAATTACCCATGTTTTATCTTGATTAGGGGTTAATTATAAATGGAAAATAGAATTTTATTTAGGAATATTAAATCTCATAACCAACACCTGACCACACAATAACCACAAAAATACCATATTATTATAAACATGTTTTCATATAAAATTTTGTATAGAAGGTAATTTTAACTAGATTATGTTGGCACATTCATTTTATATGTATAATCATAAATCCAGATTAAATTGATCTTGAGTGTTGGGTGACATGAATTTCAATGTGAGTTAAGTTTGAATTGGGAAATAAATGTATTTCTAAGGTTAAGAACATTTAAATTTGAGTGAATAAAATTAATGTTTATTGTTTTTTTCATCAATGACACATGATGATATTTAGTCATTGAAAAGATATTTGAAATTTTCTCACTTTTGATTTAGGTGTGGATTTTTATTTGAATATATAATGATTTCTCATGAGTGTAATGGTACATGTGGGGGATTGATGAATATCATATTTTCATATATATTTTATTCAACAATTTAATGTTATAATCATTATAATTTATCATTATAGGTTATTTTTCATATTTTTAGGTGTTCAGGATAATTATGTTTCTATTTTGAAAGTGAATTATGTTTTTAATTCCATATTTTTATTTCTTGCATAACATTTTCTACACTGATAAAAATTGTGTAATTATTTTTTCATGCTTTTATGTTCATTATGATAAGTTTAATTCAACTATACCTATAAGTTAATATAACCGTAGATTGTAAAAATAAATATTATAAGTGGGTCCTCAAAATATGTGCATAGTTTGGATGAATCTTTATATTTGGCCCATATCTCAAAAATAAACTCTCTATAAAATCCAAAATTTTTCTAAAAGATATAAAAGATGATGAGGATTAGTTTTCATAAATATTTATTATTAGTATTTATCCATTTTCAATACCATAAATTCATTAGAAACCATAAAACTAGAATTCTATGAGTCTTTATAGGTAGAAATGTTTTCCATATTAATACAACTCTACCCTTTACTGAACATTTCCAATGGAGCTCAATTTGTTAATTGAACATAAAAAAATATAGATGAAAAATAGGATTATTTTTTTTTAAATTCATATATTTATGATTTTAAAGAGGAATCTCCATTTAGGGGATATATTTTGAGAGAAACCCACTACACCTATTGTTTATAAATTTATACATCCACTCCATTACAAATTGTTATCTAATTCATTAGATAAGGAGGGTTTTGTTTTTCTTTTTTAATCTTCTATACTTTTATATATATCAGTTCAAATTGTTTTCTTATTCTTCTTCTAGTCACACTTTAATTTTTGTTTTTCATTTATCCAACTATTATTCTCTCATCTCCATGATTATAGAGAACTAACCCTCGTTTTTATTTGAGGAGGGAGGAGCGGTGATGTTATGAGTTTTTTTTCTCTTAAATATATTCTTATTATTTTAATCTAATATTTTATTAGTGATTAAAATGATTATAGAGTGGATTCACACTTATTTCCCCACTACTAGATTATTTCTCCTGTTTATTTTTTCTACTTGTCTTCATCATATCAATACTACATATAGAAGAATAGTATAGAGGGGGTGATTTTTGGAAATTAGTAATACCCAGTATAGTCCAAGAGAGATTATACTTCAATTTGAGGTTACAATTTACGGAAATAAAATTTCAAAAAATAAGGTGTTGAGTAAAAATTTTTAGTATCAATATTATATAAGATAATGATAATATTTCTAGAGAATAATAATTGCTTCACTGCAAACTCATAATAAAAAAATATGTATTTATATTTTCTTACTAACTTAATTATGTTTTACCTTTTTCCTATGTTATATATATAAACCTAAATTTTATAATACCAACACCTTTTAGTTTTTTTTAGTAAATTTTAATTATAATAAATGATAATAAAACATTAATGTGTGTGAGTGTTTTTTTAAGATATTGGATCTATGACCTGAACTATGTTTAATTTAGGAAAATAAAAATATATTGAGTTAGTATTCATAATAAATCCTCCCATTATAATACACAAGAACCATCTAACACATGACATATTTATGAAAATTGATTCTTGTTAAGAAACCTCATGTAAACTTAAGAAAACATTATAAATTCTTGGTGGTGTGGAAAAAGAGTGTCCTTGATTACTCAATAGTGGTTTCTAGTTATCTAAAGGAAACATAGTTTATAGATGTGGATGATAATTTTGAGTATTAACTCCCCATAAATGAAACCCAACCCAGTAAACATTTAGCATATTGGTTTTCAACACTTAGGTGAGGTACCTTAATCTCTAAATTTCTATTTATATAAATATTTATATATTTAGAACCTATATATATCATTTTTATAAACCTCCCCTATCTTATTACATTCAATTTAATTTTACATAGAGAACTTGTAACAACCAAATTTTCCTCGTGGTTCGACGTGGATTCCATATATATATATATTAGGCTTCAAAATACCATGTTTCAAAAATTGGCACCGTTGATGTTGATAATTTAATTGGTTTACTGGAATTATTTGGTGAAAAAATTAAAAGAAAATTTAAAAAAAATCCATAACAGTTTAAAAAAATTGTTTAGTTTTTTCATAATCTAATAATAATGTGAAGAAAAAATTGTCATTTTTAAGATACAGGTTATCAAAATTTTTTGTGTATTTTTTATGAAAGGCATGCATAATTTATTAAATAGAAAAAACAAAAAAAAATTCAAAAATATTAAAAAATAAAAAAATCCTAAAAGAATCACTATTATAATATTTTTAATTAAATTCAATGATAATATCCCATATATATTATTAATTGGTCTATATTTTGGATTTATAATTATTTCACCCAATTTATAGTGTTTAAATATGATATTTTTATTTGAGAAGGAAGGAATATTATTGAATTTAATTATTTAGAATATAGGAATTTTAGTATATGTTACAAATTTGGATATCAACTTTAGACTTATTTTGGATTAAGGCTGATGTAACTCAAATATAAAGAAGATATTTTTAAACACACAGTGCATATGAAAACCATGAATAATGATTTCCAAGATATAGAAGAAGAAGTGGACAATAGGTATATAATGGAATTAGTGAATATATATAGAGTTCATGATACACCAAGTGAGAACCCACCCATTTTAACATCACCCACCCTATTGTTTCAAAAATTATATATCCACATGGAGGAGGTGGAAATAATTACTCACTACACTAAACATGGTGAAATTTTAGGGTATAATAGAGAACATAGAGTTATGTTTAAATACATAGAGGTACATGGAAATATTGTTACAGTTTTCATATGGATGAGTAGAAGAGTAATCCATATGAGGTGGTTTCATCTGAGGTAACCAAACCCCTTTATATTGATGATTACAACACCTTGAGATTTTATGATTTATTTCCCTTTATTAATTGTTTAGTGTACGATAACTTTATTTACATGCAACAATAAACTTATGTGAATAATACTTATAAATTATAAAATGAATCTAATTATATAGTATTTTAAGGAAATATAATTATAAAAAATAAATTCTAATTTACTTAGGAAATTTGATTGATCATAATGAACTGTGTTCAAAAATTTTGTTTATAAGCTTTATTTTTATCATGATAGGTTTATTTTATCTTATTTAAAAATTAATTTAGAGAAATAAAATATAAATAAAATTATTTTTTACATATTTATAAAATATATTGATTTTTAACAATTTTATATAAATGAAAATAAAAGAATTTGAATGTAGAAATAGATTTTTCTTAAAAATAGATTTTTAGCGCATAATTTGTTTCTTTATTAATAAATTTAATTAATCACTAATCATGCATGATTTTAAAGAAATGTGAAGATAATATATTCAATAGTATATTTTTTCATTAATATAATGGTTTTTAATAGGTAAGGAATTGGATTAAATTTAATTTTGTGGTTAAAAATACATTTTTTGAAAAATGATTTTATTGTGTTTTGTGCACCTATTTGAAATTAATTTCCACTACTTATAAAAATAAAATTTGATAAAATTATATATATTTTCAATTATAATATGTATTTTTTTAATTAGGCCAACTTCATTTTTGGTCATAATGAATAGTGACTATGGTAAAAATTATTTGCTTCAGTAATGGTTAAAAGGGGTTAAAATAAAGAGATACAAGTTAAAATTACATAAATAATTATCTAAATCTTATTGGTTGAGGCTATTTCCATCCAATATCATAATTTTTTTTAAAATTGAGTCACATTGGAGCTAATTTCCCATGAGAGTGACTTCGTTATATTTTATTATTCATAATAATTATAAGTGTGCCACTCCCCTCACATACAAAAGGTCACCCACTCTCGTATCATTCCGATAAAATTTGAGACCATAACCTTGACCAAACCCTTTCCAAGTCCCTTTTCATATTTCTTATTCAAATCCTAGATTTTTTTATCTTTATAAAAGTCTAAACCAAGGGATCATAACAATAGAATCAAATGTTTTTTCCACAAAGAATATGATGTTTGAATGCATACGAAGAATGAGAAGACTTAAGTATGGGATTTATGTTACGATATAATATATTTATAGTATTTTTGATATTAAATATTAATTGATTAAAATTATATGATTCTTATCCTTCAAACCCAATATAATATTATCATATTGTAGTTTATATATTATGCATGTTTCCTTATATTTCTCACTCTTTGGTTCATAAAATGACTATGTTATTTTAAAAAAACTACTTTATTTCTACTTTTGGTCATTAATATTTCTCCTCCATATCCATGTTCTATAAATTTGTTTCAATGAATATTTTACTATGATGAAATGATTTTCTAAAGTCATTTTAACTATATTTGACATTATTTACAATGGTTTAAAAGGCATGTTCTAGTAATTTTTCTAAATGAGTCACTATTGATTTTTTTAAGAAATGGGAACATAATACTTACTTTATCATTGACTGAATGAATTAATTTTCCCATTATTATGAAAAATATTTGATTTAAATATTGCATTAAATTAATCTATGGTTATTTTTAATGAAATTTTTTTCTTAAATATTCTGTGATTTCTGGTTCTAAAAGTTATCTAATGGAATGTAATATTTTCTATTAAATTTCAAAGAGTATTTTAGATGTTTTTTAAAAGAGATTTGTCAACTTTGTAAAAATCCTTTAATGATTGTTATGTTTCACCTAGGATATTCACTTATGATTCCATCCAAATTTTTTATATGAATTATATTGATGATGATATTTAGATGACTAAATGAAACATGTTTCATTCAAACATGTTAATTATGATATGATAAGATAATTAATGATCTTATGATACCATTCGCTTCCATTATCTTGATGTTTTATGATTATGTGATGAAGAGATTTGTATGAAACTACTATATTTTCCATTTTTTTATGATATGATTAATGTTCTATGATATTTTAGCACACACATATATATGGTTTTCATTATATGAAGGGAGGTCCATAAATTATACAACCCTCTAACAAATTGGCTAAATATTGATATATCATGAGATAATATATGATGGAATGGGGAGTGAAATTAGTTCAGTAATGTGATTTTATCAATATTATATCATAGGGATTGAACCTTGACTGATGAAATGATAGAATTGGGAGTGAAACAAACATATTATTATAGTCTTAGGAGTGAACCTTGAAAAAGGAAATGATGGAATGAGGGTAAACCCAATCCACTATGATGGTATTGGAAGAAAATATTAGCTAATTAAATTATTATATATTATTATTATTGTGCTATAAAATTGTCATGACATGTTCTAGATATTATTATATGAAATCTTGTAGCATGATATATTTATTATGATTCACCAATATTATAGATCATATATTTTTAAATTCAAAATCATTATGCCTTTACTAATGTATTTTGATCTATGAAATATCATGTAGGAATTTTTAATGTAATGATCATAATCTCATACCCTTATGCCTATCATATTCTTGTATACGATCATCAATTGATATCTCCCATGTTTAAACGTACTTAGAATATGAGCACACCATTTTAAAAGTTCAAATTTTACCTAGGTTATAGAGAAAGGTTTTAAGTTGGGTATGTCAAAGAAGGGTATAAAATGGGAACACATTTGTGGTAGATATTGAATATATTTTATGAAATAAGTTTATTTTATATCTTGTCTTTAAATAATCATATCTTTATGGATCTAGTGTGTTCATTTTTATGATATATATTTAATGATCAATGAAAATGGGGTAATATTTGTTTATGTTATGATATGGTCACCACTGTTGGTATTAGAGTAGGAATTGATTGTTTTTGGAGATTAAGTTTTGAAAAATATGTGGGTAGAACCTAAGACAACCTTTAATGATTTGAAAGTGATATATGATGAACCTAAAAGAGTTAAAGGTTCATATGAAGGAATTATAATGTATGAAATTTATAGAATTATTTTAATGATTATATGATTTATTTTTCTTATTATTGTTCCATGAAGCTTAAACAATGATTTTTTATTTTAGTCAACAAATTAAACAAGAAAGAATAATCATAACAATAAATTTTATGGAATATGTAATGAGAAACTGATTGGTATGGGAGATGTAATGTAATATTTTGTTTCTATGCTCACACATCTCTATTAATCCATGAATCATACCAATATTACAAATGATAAAAGGATGGAGAAACAAAACATTAATTATTTAATGAGGAAACATATACCTTCTTTTAGTGATTCCTATAATCCATTCGTTTCCATGAATGAAATATTTACCAATGAAAATATATTCTCTATCCTATAGTGATCAGATTAGGAATAATTTATCCTAGCAGTGAATTAATTGGAAGGATAATCAGATAAATGGTTTAAACGTACAAATAATGTGAGGAAAAAGAGTAAATTGGCTCTATGACTTATTAAGAGTTTAAGAATTTATTTTTCAATAAGTATTTGCCTTCAAATATTCATGTTAAAATGAAGAAGAAGTTACAGGAACTAAAGAAAAAAATGATAAATCCATATATATGTATGAAGTAAATTTTAAAAGGATTTGAAATTTATGTTTGAGATATTATCATTAATTCTGAAAGAAAAAATTATTTATTATTTAGTGTCTTGATACTATGTCTCTAAAAGGAATTATATATAATAGAGTTTGATAGTTATAATTAAATCGTTCGATGTTCTCTCAAGTTATAAATCGATTTTGGAGACTCATTATTCTCATGGTTTGAGGGATAAGAATAAAAATATGAAATATCATGGAAATTATAAAAATATAACCCATGGAGGAACGAAAATGATTTTAAATTTATATATTAAGTATTAAATAAATCATTTGGGTGAACTATTTTATGGGTTTTGATAAATTTTTTTGTTTTGAAAAGAATTTAGTTGAGGAAAGGAGAGATGAAGTGATGTGATAAGGGTAGTCAATGAAAGTAATGGTAATAAAGTTGAAACAAAATTCCCACCCACACTCCAATTATATAATTTTAAGGATGTGTAAATTATGAAAAAAAATTCTTGAATATGAGGGCCAGTGATGAAAATTAATATCAAAAACATCTAATACGATAGAAAAATGGTAATCTGGTGTGGTAAAAATTGATGAATTTGTTCATGAGAATCATGTAGTGAAAGGTATATTTACCATCCACTCAAGAAATAAAATTTTATTGTATTATTATCTCAATAAATTTCTTTTATATATAAATAATATTCTAACGGAATCACGTTACCACCTCAACAATTAAATTTTGATTTTGTAGTAAAAACTCATAATGTCATGATGATCACATCTCATGTTTATAGCTCATTTTTTAAATTAGTTTGTGGGAATATTCTTAATAAATATATTTTTATCTACTCTCTAGTTGAATTTCATATTATTTTGGGCATGTAATGACATTATTAATATATATACCCCATATCAAATTCTAAGGATGGTAAGTAAATATTGATATTATAAATTAATCTTTGAGTATCCATCATTTCATGGATTGATATTAACATCTAATGTAAATTACTCCAATTTTACAAGGTTTAGAATCTATTCATAAGGGATATTTAACTCAACATTAAATATATTAGTTTTGTTTAGGAATACTCAAGTATATTTCATGAGAACTTTTATACTCTATCCTTTAGTCATGAAGTCATTGTTTTTCAATAGAACTCATACCTTATATGACACCTATTTCAAATGCTTATAATATAGTGTCCCTAATTGAGTTATATAAATTTAGGAAACAAAATTAGTAGAATCTAGAAAAGGGATCCATAAACTCAAGTGCATCACCATGAGATAAAGGTTTTCTTTTTGTTAAGAATAAAGATAGGAAAACACATATTTCCAGTTATTATTTTGAACATAACAAGATCTCTATTAAAAAAAGTATAATTTTCTCTGTAGTGATGAATTTTATGATCAACTATATGGAGTTAATTTTTTTTAAAGACTGAAATTCATTCTTTATTTCAACCATTGTTGGTTAATAAGAAGGATATAACCAAGAAAAACATCATCATTATGTATTAACATTAGGAATTTATTTTGATTCCATTGGGAAATACCAATTCCCTCACCATCTTGATGGATCAAATGAATAACGTCTTTTGATATTACCGTGATCAATTTTTGGTAGTTCTTATGGATGAAATTATTATATATAAAAATTGAAAACAATAACATTAAGATCATTTAATTATTATGTTTAAGACCCCGAGGAAGTATAAGCATTATACAAAATTTACCAAATGTGAATTTTGGTTATCAAAATTTTCATTCATGGGGAATATTATCTCAAGAGAGGGTATATCTATAGACTCTTTAAATAAATAATTTATTGAAAAATAGACCATACCAACCATGGTAACCAAGATCTATAATTTTCTTTTCTTTTTTGGATACTATATATATTTTTTGACATATTTATCATAGATATTGAAACCAATATCCATGTTGACAGGGAAGGGATCCAAGTTCCTATAATCAGAAGAATGTGAGGAAATTATCAAGGATCTGAAAAGAAGGATGGTTAGAAAACCTACGATCACACAAACCTATAGTGAATAATGGTTTTTAATCTATAATGATTCATTAAATAAGATAATAGGATGTGTACTCATGTAGAAATATATAGTGATAGCATATTCCTCCAACCAATATAAAAATCATGAAAAAATTACCCAACTCATGATTTGGAGTTGACAATATTAATTTTTGCATTGAAAATATGGATGTATTATATTTACAGTGAAAGACATGATAAATATATAGACCATAAAATATTGAATTACAAATTCATATTTAAATAGTTGAATATTCTCTGAAATACATAGTTGGAGTTGATTAATAATTATGATCTCTAAATATATTTTTACCATGGGAAGGTGAACATGGTGGCAGATGCTCAGAGCTAGAAATACCATGAATGTTTTTCCATGATGGGGATTTAAAGAGATAAAATATGTATAGATATATAAAATATGTATCATGAAATCATGAGTAAATGGCTTTAATCATATAGTTATATGATAAGTGTTCTACTATCCGTCCATATGAGGTTAAACGAGGCATAAAAGAAGATTTGGAATAACCGAAGGATGTGAAAAATGTTTTAGAGTTCAACCATGATTGTGATAGAAGTATAAGGTTTAAGAAAGAGTATTTTTATTGTAAATAATACACATGAAGAATCATATCTTGGGTTATGATCATAGTTTTTCATTATCTATTCATTATTGAAGTATGAAGATGTATAGAGGTCTCAAAAAGTATTTCTGCTGGGTTATCAAGAAAATAATATTACATGGTATATATATTGATGTCTAGTATGTTAGACAGTTAAGGCCTATAGATATAATACTAAGTTGATGTTACAACCATTTATTATACCATAATGTAAATGGTAAAACATTACCATAGATTTCATCACCAAAATCCTCAAAACATCTAAACAGAACAATGCTATTTTGGTTGTAGTCGATGTCCATATGAAATAAATGCATTTTTCACAAGAAAATAATATTTATCTCTTGATCATATTTCCAGGATAAATAATAAATAATTTTAACATTTTTATGGAGTATAGGATTATATCATTTTTGAATGACATCTAAGGTTTAAATTGATTTCTTGGAGAAGTCTTTCGTGGGACTCAAATACTGAATTGAGATTCATTACCACTTATCATACTCATATAAATATTAAATCTAAGAGGACCAATAATATCCCAAAGAATATGATGAGATCCTATTATATTAATTCCAATGGTTTTTAGGATCAACACATTATATTGTTTGAGTGCTCTTACACCAGTAACTTTCACTCCAGAATTGAGATTGTTCTTTAGGATTCCTTCTATGGTAAGAAGTCTATAACTCTAATGTACTGTGATAATGCTAGGGAAATAAATCTATTGGGACCTATTTTAGAGAGAAAATGATAGGAAAGATTAATTATATTAAACAACACATTAAGGAAACTCAATATTGATAGAAAATCTATGATGAAAATCATCAGTGTGTTTTGGAGTTCGATGTTGGTGAAAATGTATTCCTATGAATATCACCTCAGAATAAGGGTATGATATTTTCATTGAATGGAATGTTTATACCTAGATATATTATCCCATTGAAGATTCTATATTAGATATTGATTGTTTTTAGTAGTTGGTTCCTCCATTTAATCTCTATGAAGATCATGATTTGTTCCATGTATCACTATTAACGAAGTTCATGCTCAATCATTCACATGTACTATACTCAGAGGTTTACCACTAGAGCATGATATGTCTTATGAGAAATAACTTTTGGAGATTCTAGTTCATTGATAGAAAGTGTTTTGAAACAAGACCACTCACATGGTGAAAGTGTTATGGTGAATCTATAAATTTAAGGAATCTATGTGGGAACCTTAGGATGTGATGAGGAAGAATTATCCTCGATTTCCTTATCAGAGTGAAAAAAATTTTAGGGAGAAATTCTTATATGGGGGTCAAATGCAACACCTAGAGATTTTAATATATATTTCTATTTAATAAATTTAAAGTGTTAAATAACTTTCTATAGATGAAAAATTCTACAAATATGAATAATTATTTTAAATTATAGGATGAAACATAGTATGTGTTATTAAAAAATAATATAACTGTTGAATGTAATTTCTAATTAACGTAGGAAATAATTTTGATCCTATTGAACTGTTTTGAAATATATGGTTTATTTGTTCTATTTTTATAATGTAAAGGTTATTTTATATATTATAAAAAATAATTTATATTATTAAAAATAATTTTTTACACATTTATATAATTAAATCATTGAATTTCATTTGTTTATAAATGGAAATAAAATCATTTGAAGGTAAAAAGAGATTTTTTTTCTACAAATATTTATTTTATTCACATAAGGTTTTATTTATCTTAATAAATTTAACTAATCAATTTTGATAAATTATTTTAATGAACTTTTATGAAAGCATATTAAATAAAATATGTTAATATTTATCTAATGGGTTTTTCTAGGAAAGGAATTGGATTAAATTCTGGATGATGCGAAAAATGTATTTTTTTTAAAAACTATTGTCATTGTGTTTTTAAAACTTATATTGAAATAAATTTCTTCCACTTATATTAATTGAATTTAATAAAATGGTTTCCATATGAAAAATTAGCAAGAATTTTTTTAATTATTCCACTTTCAATATATTTTATAATAAATAATATCTATGGAAAGAAATCATTACATCAGTAATGGTTAAAAGGGTTTAATGGGGGATTGAAATAAATATATAAGGGTTTAAATAAAGTAAAAACTTGTATAAATACTATAGGTTGACTATATTTTGATCCTCTATCATCCCGTATTTAAAATAGAGCCACATTGGAGTGAATTTTCCATGATAGTGACTTTATTATATTTTATGATTCTTAATAACTACATGTTTTCACTCCCCTCGTGTATTGAAGGGAACCCCTCTCTTCTATAATCTATAACAATTGATCCCTTTACCTCAACCAAAACATTCCCAAAACTATTTTAAACATCCCTAATATATCATATATGTACATATATTCTTAAAATACTAACACAAGGGTCCTTGAAAAGGTATTTGATGGATGTTTCTCAAAAAATAGGATGATTCAATTCTTATGAAGCAAGGAAAGACTTGAAGTAAGAGATTTATAGTATAATGACATTTATTTTTAGTATTTTAAATTCTAAATTTTATAATGGGAAATTATATGATGCTTAAACTTGAAAATATAAATATATATATATATTCTTCTCCTCAAGTTATTTCTAGGGTTTTCATGGTTTCCATAGATTTTCTTCTCTTTGGTACATAAAATTACCAAGAAATTATTTTAGAAAAAAATGAACATTATTTCTACTTTTGGTTTGGAATCATTTTACTCCATATCCATTTTCTCCAATATGTATTTGCATAATGTTTCTACTATGCTCCAATGATTATTTAAAGACTTTTGTCGCTATATTTTACATTATTTACAAAGGATTAAAAGTTATCTTCTTGTAAAATTTACATTCAAGGTATTTTTAATTTTTAACAATAATTTGGGTGGTATCCTTGTTCTAATGTTTAACTCAGGAAATGTTTCTCCCAATAGTATGCCCAATATTTTATTGGGAGTTTTCTTTAAAATGTTATATAGTTTTTTAAAAGAAAATATGTTCCCCAATATTTTGGAAATATTACTTTTAAATTTTATCAAAAGAAAATATATTTTTATCTTGATTTTAAAAGGGTATTGTAAATGATTTTTTAAAAGAGATTTTCATTATATATAAAAAAAAATTTAAGGACTTAGATGTTTCAAAGGGGACATGATATCAGGATTCGATCATATTTTTTGGATGACATATGAAGAAAATGATCATATAATTGTTACATGAAACTTTTTTCATTTACATTGGTTACTTATGGTATGATGTGATAATGAATTCACTTATGATAACATTCAATTCCTTTATATGTATGGATTATGAATATGGGATTTTGAGATGTTAAAAAACCCATATATTTTTACCTATTCATGTTATGATTCTATAAGGAATATCTTATGATATTGTGTCACACTTATATATGGTTTAATTCTGTAATGGGTGGGTATAAAATTATGTAGACCTCAAATGAATTAGGTAAAGATTGACATCTGATGAGATAATATGTGATGGAATAGGGAGTCAACCCATTTTAGTAAGGAAAACTGTTTACTATGGTAGTATTAGGAGTGAACATACACTAAGAAAATAATGGAATAAGTAGTGAACTCATTCCACTATGATAGTCCTAGGAGTGAACATTGACTATGTAAACGATGGAATGGGAACTGAAACCAATCCAATATTAGTGTATTATAAGTGAGCCTTGACTAAATAAATGATTTTTTATTTTTTGGATTGTGCCATAATAGTCTTATGAAATGTTCTAATGCTTAAGATATGATATCATGGATTATTATTTATTTATGGAGATTCCTCAATCTTATGACTCATATATATTGAAATGCTAAATAATTAATCCATGAATAATTTTTTATGATCTATGATATATTGGGTATGAACATTGTAAGTCATGATCTTGATCCCATACATCTATTCTTATCAAATAATAGAATATTATCATTTATTTATATCTCCCATGTTTACACTTACAGAGCATTTGAGGTGACCCTTTCATATTTTTCAATTTTCATTAGGTTTTGAAGAAATATTATAAGTAGGGTATGCTAAGAAGATTACAATATGAGAATAATTTTTTTATGATTTGTTGAATATCATTCATGGAATAAGTTTATTATTCCCTTATATTCCAAATACATTAAACAATTGTGGTTTTGGAGTGTGTATTTCCATGATATGTATTGAATATTCAATAAAAAAGATGTAATATTTATGTTTTTTATGATCAGGTTGCGTAAGTTGGTATCAGAGTAAGGTTTAGTTATTTTTGAATGTTAAGTTATATTTAATATGAGAATATAATCTATGACAATTTATGATGATTTTAATTTGATATAGGATGAAACTAAATGTTTAATAGGTTGATAATAGGGTTTGAAAATCTCGAGAATGATTTTCATGATTATATTGTTGATCACTCTAATTATTGAAGCTTGATTGTCACTCTGAGATATTTAATTTTTTTAAATGTATAAAACTAGAAGTAATCATCCTAAATAATATTATGATATATAATGAGATTAGAGATCAAATATTACTGGATATATAATGTAAAATATTATTTATATGCTCACACAACCCTCTAAATCCATGACTCATGATGGGATTCGAAAAATAAAATAACGGACCAAAACACCATTAATTATTTCATGAGGTCACATATAACTTCTTTTAGTGGGTCTTATGATCTATAATTCCTGATAAATATATCAACAAACATAAAAATATATTATCCACACTCCAGTTCATTGACTAGGAAAATGTTTTCTTAGTAGTATATAATTTGGAATGTGAATCGGATCAATGGTTGAATTTTATCATGAATATGAGGAAATAAGTGGGAATTGAAACTATAATATTTTAAGAGATTAAAATTTATTTTTAAATTTGTATTTTCCCAAAAAAATTCACGCTAAAATAGAGAGATAATTATTTGACTTCAAGAAGAAGGATAATGAATCAGTCTGTACAAATGAGGAAAATTTCACAAAAATTTTTAGATATTATTTGTGTTGTGTCATTGACCTTGAAATAATAATTTTATTGAATGTTTAGTGTCTTGAGACCATGTATCTAAAAATAATTAGATATAATACACTATGATATCTATGATTAAATCATTTTACATGCTCCCAGGCAATAAATAGAAGTTGGAGACTCTCATTATTTTCCTGATTTTGGGAATAATAAGATAAAGGAGAAACTTTTAAGAAATTATTATAATAAAACCTATAGAGGAAAAAAATAAATTTTTACTATATGAAATATGTGGGGAATGAAGAATTGGGGAAACTAAATTATGGGAATGTTAAATGTTTTAAGTGTGGAAAATAAGTCCATATGGTAAAATAATGTTGAAGTTATTTGAATAGGCTCGTTAATGAATGGAATGGTGAGAAATTGCAGCAGAATATACCACCCCAAATATAATGTTATAATTGAAAGTAGTATGAAAATTATAATAATAAGTGAAAATATATAATGGTTAATGATGAAAATCAATGTCAACAACATCTTAAACCAATAAATAATAGGAGATATCATGTAATCAAAACTTTTTAAGTGGGCCATAAGAACGAAGTGTTGAAGGGTACACATTCCATCCACTATAGATCTAAAAATATTTTATTCGATTTTAGATATAGTAACTCTTTTATTTTTGAAGAATTTACTTCTTGTATGAAATCACTACCTTAATTATTTTATATTTACTTGAAATTAAATTTTTTTGATGGAATAATGATTTCATATCATGTTTATACCTCCTATCTGATATATGTTTTTTGGAATTTGCTTCCGGAATTTTTTTATTCTTAATATTGTTGAATTTAATGTTATTTTTTCCCTATGTTAACTTTAATTATATAGATAGTAAAATAATTATCAAGGTAATGAGTGTCATTTGAAATTTTTATTCAACCTTTGACCGTATATCAGTGTGTGGGTTAATATGATCATCTTATGTACAATACATATATTGTATGGGACTTAATACAAATCTAGGAAGGATATTTCTCTCAAATAGCCAGGGAAAAATTATAAATTTATGATTTTTCTATTAATTGTGAATATTATTATTAATTTATTGAATAATTTTATAGTATTCACCCAAATCATGAAATTGAGTTTTTAGGATAACTAATTCATGGCGTTATACCCAATTCAATGGATCCTTATAAGATTGTCCCACTTAAGCTTTAGTAATTAAAGAATAAACTCTATAATAATATTAAAAATTTATTCATACACACAATTCTATCACCATGGTGTAAAACTATTTTTTTAAATATAAAATATGGGTCAATACATCTTTGAATTGATTATAGAGAACATAAAAAGATCATTATCAAGAACAAGTATCATTTAACCTATATTGATGACTTTTTTTATCAACATGGTGGGGCTCAATACATCTCCAAGATTGAACTTCATTCTGGATATCATCAATTGATGTCCAAGAAGAAAGATATACCGAATATAACCTTCCATATGAGGTATAATAAATTTGAATTTATAGTGATTTCATTTGGGCTTCCCTATTTTCCTGCCATCTTCATCGATCCAATGAATCGAGTCTATAGAGATTACCTCGATCTGTTGGTGGTAATTTTTGTATATGATATTAGTATACATTAAATAAAAAATAATATTATGAAGTTCATTTTAGTATTGTTACAAAGACCTTGAGGAAGGATAATTTATATTCCAAATTTACCAAATGGTAATTTTGTCTATAAAAAGTTTAATTCTTGGGGTATATAATATATAGTGAGGTTTTATTCATAGATCCTTATAAGATGGAGGTTACTGATAAAATGTCCAGACTAACCATGGTAATTGATATCTATTGTTTTTTATGTTGGATGTATATTGTTGATTCTTTTTTAGGGATTTATCACATCTATATAACCCAAAAACATTATTGAAAAAGAAGGGTGTTGAGTTACTATGAAAAGATGAATGTGAGGAAAATATCAAGGAGCTAAAAATATGTATGGTGATGTACTTATGCTCACATTACCTTAAAGAAGATATAATTTTCTGATCTATAAAGATGTATTAATGAATTTAAGAGGATGTATCCTCATGTTTAATGATTTGGTGATAGCATATGCCTCATGATAGTTGAATAATCACGAAAAAATTACCTGAATCATGACTTGTAATTGGGAAGCAGTAATTTTTCAATTGAAGATAGAAATGAATTATATTTATCAAGAATGATATTATAAATATAATTATTATAAAAGATGAAAGTATATATTCATGATGAAAGAGTTTAATGTGCACAAAAGGATATGGTTGTAGATGATTAATGATTATGATTTCTCAATTTATTACCACTGTGGGAAGGAGAAAAATGTTGATGATGCTAGGAGTAAGAAAGACTATGTTAGTTTTATCGTGATGATAATGGAAGGATATATAATACTTACAGATTTTCATAAAATGCATCTAGAAATCATAATTAAATTGGAAAGAATATATCTTTATAATATGAATATTTAACCATATATCAATATGAGAATTAAGGGGGGAAAAGTTGGATATGAAACAAAACAATCAGGTGAGAAAGGTTCTTATGTTTAAACATGATTACAATGGAATGAAAAGTTTCCAGAATCAAGTATGTGCCCCATCATACAAACACAATGAGGGATATATGGGATGAAGCTCATATTTTATCATTGTCTATTAATCTTTGAAGTATAAAGATATATAAATATATGAAAGAGTATTTTTTATGGATAAAATTAAATGGTGTATTGAAAGGTTTATATCAAGATTCCTAGTATGTTAGAATGTTAAGGCTGAGATACATAAGATTAATGGGATTTTACAACTATTTCCCATACTATAATAGAAATAAGGAAACATTACTATGGATTTCATAATTAGAATCCCAAAAACATTTAATGGGAATAATGATAGATGGGTTTTCAGTCAAACACCTTATGAAATCAGTGCATTTTATAGCAATTAGTGAATTTTTTCCTTTGGATAAATTTTTAGCATATATATTAAAGAAGAGGTAATGTTTTATAAAGTATCAAATTATTTTTTTAGATTGATATTTGAGGTTTATCATGAGGATTTGGAGAAGTATTTAATAGAAATTGAATACGGGATTGAGGTTTAGTACTGCATATCATTATAAAATAGATGGTCTATATAAAGGGACCATTAAAACCCCAGAGGATATGCTAATAAATTTTTCTATGTATTTAAAAGATAGTTGGGATCAAAAAATTCATTTAGTCAACCTTCTTTATATAAATTACATTCAATCAATAATTAATATGGATCCTTTGGTAATATAATATGGTAGGAAGTGTAAAAATCTAATGTGTTCAAATCATGTTGGGGGAAGAATGATTTTAGGATATGATAAAGTTGTATAAATTATAGTGAAGGTTAGATCCATTCAACTGAACATTAGGTTAGTTAAAAACCAATAAAAAATTATCCTAACAATCATCTATGAGATTAGGATTTTGGAGTTGGTGAAAAGGTGAACCTATAAAAATATACTTGTATTAAAGAAATGATATTTAGAAATAAGTGAAAACTGAAACCTAAATATATCATATTTTTCAAGATTCCTGATTAGATCAAGACTATTTATTATCACTTGGAACTTCAACTGAATTTCTCAAAATTTCATGATGTGTTCCATGTATCACATTTTTGGAATTATATTCCTAGTACATTATATGCACTAGACTAAAAAGTTATACTATAGTACCATGATCTTTCTTATGAGGAACAAATAGTGGGGATTCTAGATTAAAGAGACAAAATTATATGAAACAAGACCAATCATGTGGAAATTTTTTTGTACTGAAACCATAAATTTAAGGATGTTATGTAGGAGAATAATGATGTGATGAAGTAGAAGTAGCCTCATTTATTAGTATTGGAGTGGCATAATTTCAAGGGAGAAATTTATATATAGGGGTAAAATGTAACACCAAAAGATTTTATTACATATTTCTTTTTAATAAATTTAATCCTTTTGATAAATTACATTTCAAAAAACACTAATCTTATGTAAAATATGATAATATTTTATATAATAATAAACGATATGGTATTTAAATGAAATAAAATTGTCAAAAATAATTTCTAAATCACTTAATAAAAACTTTTGATCCTAAAGAACTGTTACCGAATAGTTTTTTATAATCATTTTTTTATCACATAATGGTTAAGTTCTCGTATTTAAAAATTAATTCAGAATATTAATTTAAAAAAATATTTCTTTTCCCTTGGATAAAATGAAATAATTTGTTATAAATTGGTCTGAAATGAAAATAAAACAATTTAATTGTAAAAAGATATGTCTTCTAAGAAAATGTAATTGTGAACAAAATGTGTATTTATCATAATAAATTGAAATAATCACTATTTATTGATGATTTTTAATGAGATATGAAGATAATATATTCAATAAATTATATTAATATTAATCTAATTGTTTTTACTAGGAAATTTTTTGGATTAAATTCTATTTTTCAATTAAAATACATTTTTCTTAAAATTATTTTCATTTCAATTTACACACTAATTTGGAAATTAATATCAATAATTTATAGAAATTGAATTTGATAATTTTTTCAATATTTGGAATTATTATGTACAAAATTGGTAATGAATTTACTATCATTTTTTGTCAATATTAAGTGTAACTATAGTAAAAAAATATTTTTATTGATAAAGTTTAAAAGGGGTTAATGAGGGGATAAACTAAAGTGATAAAGGTTAAAATAACCTAAATATTTCCTAAATATGATTAGTTGACTGTATTAAGATCATATCTAAACATATATTATAAATGGATTCAACTAAGTCCCATTTTCCCATGAGAGTGACTTTATTATATTTTATTAGTCATAATAATTATAAGTGTTCCACTCCCCTCACTTAAAAATTAGAATACCTTCTCTATTCTTCCCCACACGATTTGAGCCAATTAACTCAACAAAACCCTACCCAAATATCTTATAAACAAATCAATCAACATCCTATAGGTTCTTCTACTCTTATATGGACTATCTAAGGTTCCTCAAGAAGAGTTATAGAGGATATTTCTAAAATAGAGTAGGTTTGAATGCATATAAAGAAGGATGAGATATGAGGTGGGAGATTTATATTAATATCCCATTTTTTTAGGGATTTACTATGATATATTTATATTTTGAAAAATTATATTATTTACACATTTTAAATCACATTTATTTTATTCTCCACTATTTATTTTTGTATTTTTCATGTTTTCCTTACACTGTTCTCTCATTTTTACTTAATATGTCTAAGAAATTTCTTTTAAGAAAAAATATCTGTGTTTATCCTATTGATCAAGAATTTTTATTTTCTATGTCCATGTTCTATAAATTATTTTCAAATAATGTATTTTATATGAACCAATTATTAGTTAAATTCATTTTAACTGTATTTGAAATTATCAACAATTTTTTAAAAGGTAACTTATAATCATTTTTCCAAATGAGATACTTCTGATTTTTTTACCAAAAATATAAAAGGAATCATTATTTTATTGTTTAGCAAATGAATGTATTATTTGTTAGGTTATAATAGAGATGAAGATAAAGGATATGGATGGGGGGAATGTATCATTCTAAAAAAACATGAATATTTTCAAATGAGCCCCCCCTTTTTTTAGAAAGAGAAGTAGTTCCCTTTTATTTAGACAGATTATGCACTGGGATATATAGAGAATAAAAAATAATTTATATTGTGATCTAGGGCATAGATATCTCCTAGTCCACTCTACCAACACTCTCTCCATTAGGTTAGTTATTTTTACTAGTAGATCATTTTTTGACGGATCATGATTGTTGAGTGTAAGAAACTATAAATTGTTCCTAAATATTTTATATTAATTGAAAAAGGAAAGACAATATCCCTCAAAACACTCAACAACCAAGTGTTTAGAAACAACATGAAAAATATTTGGTCTGAGAAAATATTATTAAAAGTGTTAATATTGAAAATTTTAAATTGAAAAATCTAGAGATTTTTAGGGGACTAAAATAAATTAATTAAATCTCTGCCCACAAGAAGAATATTTTATTTTATTTAGAGAATGTCCAAGTAACATAATAGCATAAAAAACTTCTTATAAGCCATAAAAAACAGAACATCTATATATAAACTGTTGGTTTCCAAATTTTAGTCTTTAATATTTTTCCATGAACTATATCAGATATATTACATATAATAATTGGGTATTTTTAAAAGAAATGATAATAACTTTGTTAACAAGAAATATATAATGTAAAATTTAAAGAAAGAGACATTAATATTTTCATAGAGATACAATAATATAGAATAATATTCTATCAGATAATTAATATCTCTATTTAAAATGAATCTACTAAAAACTAACTAAGATTCCCTATTTAATTATAAGAAAAAATATCTATAAAAATCAGTAGATAAAATGTGATCATCAAAATTCTTAGCGTATTTGAAATTCAAAATAAATTAGCATAAAAAATCATTACATCCCTTACAAATAAGAACAAATTAATTTACTGTTCAAGTGACTCTAAAATAGTATTTGAATATCTTTATTGGGATATATAATCCAGATAAATCATAGTAGAAATAATAAAAAAAAATCCTAAATTCAAACCTTGAAGATGACTTATTCAATCTGGGTTTTCTATTTATGAGGATAAATCCAAAAGTATGGCTCACACTGTATAGCTGATTACAAACATAAAACACCAGAGTGTGCGGTGAAATATCAATGTCAGGTTAAAATACCAAATATTTTATACTCAAACTTTGGGTTGGTTCGGGAAATTTGGGATCCAAAAAAAACATTCAGTTCTCAAATGGGGATTCAAAAATGATGTTAGGTACTCAAATGTGATGTTAATCATTAAAATTTAGGTTCCCAAACGTAAATTTTAGCTTAAATATAGGATTCCCAACATAGGTTTAGATACCAATGTTAGGTTGCGATATCACTATTTGAATATGGATTCCCTTATTTTTCAAAACACACAAAAATACATTATAGAATAATCTTTCATACAAAATATATGAAAAAAACGTATATAATTCTTAGGAAAATAAAACATATTAAAATAAATGTAATACTTAAATCAACTTAAAGAACTTTCATTTCTAAAAAAAATATTTTTTTTATAATTATAAAAATCAATGAAAAATAAATGAGAAATTTCTTGGACAATATTTTTATTCCCAATAATATCCCCATTTTTGGTGATCACAAAATATATATAAACATAAACTCCAAAATACTTAACATAGATCAATTATTAAAAAAATATCATAATATTAATTATTGAACAAATATTAGAATGTTATGTTTATCTAAATTTATCCATATTTTTTAAAAATATAAAAATATAGTTCAAAAATGGAATAAAATCCATTTAATGTAGAATAAATATGTAAGTGAATTTTATTTAATAAAAAATAAATGCATTATAAAAATGGATTTCTTTAGAAACATTTAACAATAAAAAATAGAAATTGAAAGAGAATAGAGCCTAGAAAATGAAATTTATTTTTATATATTATCCCAGATTATGATAAATATTATCTCATGGATAAATAGGATAAAGTATATGGATATAGGGAGTATCAGATTTAATTTTATAATACTAATAGGATACTAAGTTTAAGGAATCTCTAAGAGTTTTCTGCACAACCTTCATCTCCACCATCAAATCCTTGAAATTATTATTCATTAGAATTTCCTAATCAATCATCAGATAACATAATTATTGATACATTTTCAACACTTAAAACATATTCACCATTATAAAATCATTAAATGTGTTAAAAGAATTAACATATCTTCCCATTCATTATCATAAATAGATGACCAAATTTATAACCCTCGGTTCTTCAAAAGTCACCATCTCAACTAATTCTTTCTGATTTTCCAATAGCATGTGAATATGAACATATTCAAACATCCAAATCTTTATTTATTTATTTATAACTATAATATCATTATATAGAATATCTAACCTTCTCAACACATCTTTAGATCCTGCTATATCTGAAGTAGAATACCTTTTTTGTATTGAAATTGAAACCTCTACACTTTCTAATTGCCTTTCCAAGAGCTTCTCTAACTATCCAAAATCATATTTTTAATCATTTTTCCTTTTAGTTTTACACACTGGTCAGAGATATCTCATTTAAAGATATAAAAATATTCTATAGTTATTGAGATTTCCTTCAAACATTAATATTGAGTCTATATAGTATAAAACATTGATTCAGAAATCATGGAAATTTTAAATTCCTAATAAAATTTATATTACTATTAATTTCAGTTTAAGATTCATGGGTTTATATTTTAATAGATTAAACCATGAGAATAGGCTTTCAATAAAACATTGAACATGGTTTTAAAAAATTCAATCATCACTAGATTCTAAGGGTACTTACTCAGCCCTTGTAGATGGTTCTCCAACTTCAATTATTTTTAGTGATTGAACATCAACATATTTACCAACTAGAGAAGACAACCTTCCATGAACATCTATGACCTCAAAATTCATCTTTACATTTATTTCCTTGGACGTTTCAATAAAATAAACTAATCGGCCCTCAATAAATTTAGTTACAACAACAACTTGGGTTCCTTCCTGCCCTTTTAATTGATCTTTGTCAGTAATTTCTTATGTTATTTTAGATCATTAATAATTTTATGATTTCATTATTATTTGTTATGAATATTTAGCAACTTGAACATCTCATCCTTCAACTATAGGATTGAACCGCTCAACTTGTTCTACAAAGAACCCAAAAACATTCTCAACTATTTATTCTAAAATTATAAATCATTGATCAAAATTTCTATCTTAATAAACTTTTTCAATATGTACAAAAATTTTATTCTTCAAAGTCATGAAAAAAACAGCCTAAGGATCTATCTCATCAGATGATTATTGATAAACTCTTGAAGCTAAAGTTTTCCCATAACATTGGAATGAGTATTTTCATTTTGTAATTTCCTCATACTAGTGCTACCAAGAACATTTAAACCACCAATATTTGAATCTTGTAAATGACCAAATTCACCTTAAATATCTTTTATATTTTATTATATCTAATATCCTCTATATAAGTATTTACATAAATAGTTGACATTAAAATATGATGATCCCCCTCATCACGATCACTAGATTTCTCTTCTTCTTCATTGCTAACTGCAATGATCTTACCTCACATAACACTCTAAATTAATAAAAACTTTATTAGAATTATAGTAGAAGAAATAATTATATGATGAAATATTAACCCTGTCTTATTTTCAACTATAATACCCCTATTATGAAAAAAGATACATTAATCTACCATAGGGATAAAAGAACATAATATGATATTTTTATTGAAATGGATAACAAATCATAAAATGTTATGACTTAAATTTAACATGATATCACTTATCATCATAAATATGATATACATGTTTGGAAAAATAATTTTATCAGATTAAAAAATCCATGGAACAACAGGTTTTGGTATAAATTTGACAAATATTTCTAATCAACTTCGAGATACTTAACAAACATCCTCTTTCCTTGAGAGTCCCCAAATAGAATAAAAACATTATCATTATACATATAAATACCATATATTATTGATATTAGTCTAAAATGTAAAATCCCTTTGTAGTATCATTGAATTACTTAAGCCATTAGTACTGTAGAAATTGAAAACTATTTTTCATTCATATTATATGAGACAACATCCTCACAATCCCCAAAGATATACTAGGAATTTTTATAAAACTTGTTTACCTCTATTTTAAAAATATACCTAGATTTAATAAGGTTGAACATGAATTCAAACCATTATAAATACAACTATTTCTTGAATTTTATATTTTTTGTAATAACCACTCAAATTTCATGACCTTTACCTGTATCAATTTAAACTATAAAATTAAAGGCCTATACATATTCATACTACTAGAACCTGAATAATATATCATATTAGTCATTTACATAAAAATAAGAATAAGGCTTAGGGTTTGTATAAACTTGGTCTGAATAGATTAAGATGTGGAGAGATCGACATGACACATGTTTAAATATAAGAAATATAAAAAGATTAACTCAGATGGTTTTGGTGATGGTTTGGTTTCGGAAGATAATTTTTCAATGTAATTATTCATGTTTTTGAAATGAAAAGATATTTTCTTAAAGTAAAATACAGAAATTAAATTTTAAAAATAGAAATGCACAACCCAAATAAACAACAAAAACAAATACAACTTTAAAAAATAATACTTTTGAATAAAAGAAATTATTATCGAAATGGAGATTAATAATAATATAAAAATATTTACTTATAAATAAATATACTTAAATCCACCTTAATAAAATGAAAACCCATAGTGAAAATTGGTTTAGTGAAAATACTTGCATGTGGATACAAAAAATTAAAAATACTAAAGAAATATCCCTTTTTTAGGACATGATACCTTAGAAAGTGATGTTTAATATCAATATGTGTATTCCTAGAGTTACATACATGTTTTTTTGAAATATTTATAACACTATTATTATTAAATAAAATAGGAAAAATATCAAATTTTAGTCTAAAGTATAAAATTTTGTTCTTAATTTAGAACAATTATGCCCATAAACTACCAATAGATATATATTTTTCCTCAGTGCTTAATAATGGAACAAAATGTTGCTTCTTACTATAATATGAAACCAAAGACTTTCCAAAAAAGTGGCATGTTCTTGAGGTGAATTATCTATCTAAACTATATAATCCAAAATCGGTATTTGTGTATGAAATTAAATCAAATATTGATGTTTTGGGATAATAAAAATATTGAGAAACAATACCTTTTAAATATCTATAAATCCTTCTAATTTTTACCAGATGAGGCTATTTTAGATTTTTTTTGAAATATTTCACATGACAAACATGATTTATAGTCAACTATAATTATGATACAAAAAACTAACTCTCATACCACTATATAACTTGTTTTTAATTTTTTAATATCTTTATCCAAATTTAGATTTATATTGGTAATCATAGGAGTTTTATAAGGACTACTTTTTTCGAGTCCAAATTTTTTTGGTATGTCATTAATATATTTTATTTAATTCGAGACATTTAAAAACACATTTGAAAAATCTGATATCATGGAAATAAATTTAATTATCCCACCACAGTCACTTCAAACACATTTTTCACAAGGTTTGAAATTTCCTTAAAATGATTTTGATTAGATGATCAAAAAATAACATCCTCTAAATTAATTTAAACTAATAAAATATCATAACAAGTGTTTTATCCAAAATATCAGGATCAACTAAACCTAATGAAAAATTTGTTTTCTAAAAGAAAATAACTCAATCACTCATACTAAGCACTTGGTGAATATTTAAAACAATAAAGAGATTTAATATTTTGAAAAATGGATCTTGGTAGATAAGGATTTTCAAATCATTAGGCTTGTTCAACATAAACTTCATCCACTAAATAACTATTAAAAAATAATATTTAATATAAATGTAGTATAATTTTAATTTTATATTTGATACGTAGGACAAAATAATCCTAAAGGATTTAAGACGAACAATAGGGGAAAATGTTTCATCATATTATATTACTTCCGCCTAATTATAACCCTTAGAAACTAGACTTGATTTATTCTTAGTAATTAGACACTTATTATATTTCTTATTCCTAGAGACACATTTTGTTCCTATTAATGGATGGATTTAAGTTATATTAACTAATTTTAAATTATTCCCCTAAAATTGATTCATCTCTTCTTATATATCTAATATCCAAAATTCATAATCTAAGGCTTAATAAATAAACATTAGTTCAAAATAAGATATAAAATTAGATAACTCAACTTGGATTTTAAAAATCCCCATTATCCTAACTTATTAATCTATGTTTTCTATAAAAGTATCTAAATGATGATATTTTAAATTCTTAGTGTATCTTTGTAATACACATTATGTTTCCTCAATTTTATGTTCTTGAGAACTGGACTATTCATAATCATATTTTCTTTTACTTTCAAATGTATCATTAGAAGATTCAAGACTCAACATATTTTATGTATCAATAACTTCATCTACTCGAATTATATTACAATTAAATTGATCATTTTAATCAGAATTCATTTAAAATGATTCTTTAATCATTATTTCCATTTTATGAAACGCTATATAAGCTTTAAAAGTTCCAAGATACCCATAAAAAATTCTTTAATCAGCCATTGGATCAAACTTACCAAGATTATCCTTAGTATTAGAGATATACACCATTCATCAAAAAAGAATTAATTTATACAACATTAGGTTTTCTATTATAACATAACCCATAAGGATTATTTTTATGAAAAGGTCTAATTTAGAAACTATTCCTAATAGGGAATGTTTTATTAACAATTTTTTCCCAATTATATGTAGGTAAACTATATTAATTCAATATAGTTATTTACATTTCATTAATAGATTTATTTATTTTTTTAAATAATTATATTCCATTGAAGGGTTCTTAGAGAAGAAAAAATATATTAAATACCCAGGTTTTAGAAAATTGAATTAAATTTTTTGTTCTAAAATTCTCCTTTATGATCAATTATTAATGGAATTATTTTTAAATATGTTTCATTATGAACAAACTCATATAAACTCACACAAATTTAAAAATATAAAATTTTAATAATCAAAAACTAAACCCTAGTAAATCTGATAAAATATTAAACTAACAAAAATAAAAAATCTACCATCTAATATTTCAACTCTAGAAGGTCCAAAAATCCATGTAGATAAGTTATAACAGTTTAAATGTTGAAAAATTGTTAATTGATTTGAACGATTAATTGTGTTTCATTCCTATTTAGTATGCATCACATAGTCTATTATCATAAAAAATTAGACTAGTAAAATCAAAAACCAACTTATTATTAGATAATATAGACAAAGAAAATTTAGTAAAATGGCTAAATCTCTTATTATTTATATATGGTTCACTTATTTCAACACTCAAATTATTCACTTTGTGTTCACCTAAGGAAATAAGGTCCAAAGTGTAAACATTTTCAGTTTTAGGTGATCTAAACCTAATCTGTTTATTCATAAATATAGAACAAGAATTATTTAGAAAATAAAAAGTAAATAAATCCTAAAAAAGTTGAGATATATATAAGATTGTTCTTCAACCCTTGAACATAGAGAACCTTATTGATCATGATAGATTTTGGATCTCTAACTAAACTTACAGTAATTATTTTTCTATTAGAATTTTCACTAAACTTAACTAAACCTCCATCATCTTTTGATACTGCATGAAAATTTGAGATTCATTCACTCATGTTACTTGAACAGTCACATTCCTAATGGAATATTTCATTTATATCCATATGGATTATCACATACAAAAATATCAAACAAAGACTTATTCTAGTACCCAAATGGTATTGGGGCCTGCAATTTCAGTGAGAAAATATTTGGGAAAAAGATATATTTAACCTTGTGAGAACTACATATTGAAAAATATCTGGAAACGTAATGTTTCTTAAAACTACTGATATTTTGATTCTTTTAGAAATAATTATTATCATAGTTTTCTCTAATTCTGTAATCGAAATATATAAGTCTTAATGTGATGTGATTCTTTGAAAAATGAAAAAATAATTTCAATATATCTTAGGATTATCAATATTACTACAAATACCATATCATTCTTTTTTATGGACATTACTTCCAAAAATATTATTTAAATATTATTCTATCTTAGTAAAAAACTAGAAAGGCCTTTAAAAGTTTATAATTTTGTCTGAAACTATTTAATTTATATTTCCATGATCAATATATCTTGAAGAAAATTTGGTGAATTTTTCTTTTAATTATAAGTGTAGGTTTGACATGTTATATTTCTCACATACGACAAAATTTTTAATATAATTTTTTATCTATACTATTTCATTATAGATTCATATTTTTCATCTAGAATAAAGTAATATTCAAATATTTTAGAATTTGAACAAATTTAATAATTAGATTTATAAAAATAATAATATTAAAATTGTACATCATATTATCTTTCCATATGGAATCTATTTTCTTTTTAATTTGATGTATCTCATTCTGATTCAAAACATGAAGATCCTCTTGAGTGTTCAGATACACCCTATATAGCCTTCATGAATTTCATTTATTTTCATTGAATATTCACCTTTAGTTGGATCTTATTTAATTTATTATAAATTTTACTTATTTAATTTATCATTAGGAAATTAGTTTTGATATGGCCCAACTAATTTGATTCATTAAAAATAACTTATTTCAGATTGAGGCCATTATTCTTGTAATTATTTAATGACTTCATGATGTCTTTATTCTTTTTAAAAAACATGTTTATTCTTCTAGATATGTAAGAGATTTTATATCTATAATTTTAAAAACATAAATCATTTGAGTGTATAAAAGCCTCTTTTAATTATTTTCACCTTTTGGATTAGAAAATTTAAGTGCTTTATTTACCTTTTTTATCATTCCCTGATCTTAATCTTAGATTTCATTTTAATTTTATGCATCCTGTGATTTCCAATCAATCCCTTCATCATTAAATTTTATAAAGGATTTGATTGTCATATTGGAGTAGTTATTATATTCCAATTAGTGGGAAAAAAACAAAGTACCTTTAAAATGTGATCTGGTTTAAGAATTTGAGTTCCCAAGGTAGAAAAACCATTAAATATTTCAATAAATATTTTATTCCTCAATGTGATACATTCAAATTCATTCATTATAGAATCATCAAAATTTATTTTTTTTAGTATTGTACCTAAACTGTCTGACCTTATTTGTTCCTTTATAGGAAACATCAACTTTTTTCCACATTTCATAAGCATCAACACACTGAGAGTCACAATAGAAATCATCAGTTATAAGGCTATAAATGAATCAATTACTAGATGTTTAATTATGATCTTATTCATATTCATTGACAACAACCCATTTTTTGAATCATCTGTAGGAATTTCATATGACTTAATAAATTTTATATTTACTATAAAATTGAGATTATTTAAATAGGTAATCATTTTGTCTTTTGAACATCCATAATTTTCATAATTGAAATACAAAAACACGATCATTAAATTACCACTCTTTGTTCAAAAATTGGAATCTCTGTTCATTTAGATATTTAGCTGAATCCTGGTATAGATTAATAGGATTATTCAAAATAACACATATTTGACACTAATTTTTAGGTTATAATGGCGATGAATCCATAAGAGGGGATTGAATTTTGTCATTTAAAAACACATGAAAATTTTAAAACCATCCCCCTTTTCAATTTGTAAAGAAAAACTATTCCCTTTTATTTAAATAGATTATATAAAGGAATATAGAGAAAATAACACAAAAATTTTAATTGTTCCTTGGGGTATAAAGATCCCATATTCCACTCCGCCAAGACTCTATTCACGATCATGGTGATTTATAGTAGTAGATACATTTAAAAGGGATCTTAATAGTCCAGTGAGAAAAATTGTAACTTGTTATGAAATTTTTTACAAGGATTCAAACACGAAAAACAACAATACCCAAAACACTCCATTATCAAGTTTATCAAAACAACATGAAGCATATTTGGTTAGATAAAATATTTTTGAAGGTGTCTAAAATTGGAAGTTTCAACTAAAAATGTATATATCTTCAGATTAATAAAATAAAATATTCAAATAAGTTTCCTCATAAATAATCTATGATTTTATTTAGAGCATGTCCAAAAAACACAATAGATAAAAAAGATTACTTCTTAGTAGTAAGAATAACACCCATCAAAAGATTATAAAATGTATATTTCCAAATTATAGTTCCTAAAAATCATTAAAAACCCATAGAAGAAACATTACAGACAAGAATAATACCATTTGTAGAAAAAAGAATAATTTATTCTATAACTAGAAGGATCCAATGTAAAATCAAGATATATATATATATATATATATATTTTATAGAGCTTCAACATAAAAACACAGTAGTCTATCAGATCATTGATATATCTATTTTACAGGAATACATTTATAATTAAATAAGCAACCCAATTTAATTCTTATAAAAAATGTCTAGAAAAAAATTGATGGATAAAACTTAAAATTTAAAACAATTAGAAAATTTTAAATTTGAAATAAATCAACCATGAAAAATGATAAATTTCTTTAAAAATAGTAATGAATTAATATGTCATTAACGTGCCTCTAAAATGGTATTTGAACAACTTTATTTATAAATTTACTCAAAATAAACCATTATAGAAATATTTGAAATGTCACGACCCGACCCTACCCGGGCTCAAGCCGCAACTACCCCAAGCCCGCCTCCATAGGCCAGGGGCTGGCGACCAGCGCCGAAGGCTCAACAACTCGGGGAGGCCTTTGCCTAAGTACCTGTACACACACACGCAACAAACTTAATGCAGCAGTTCAGAGTAAAAGTAAAGACAAGCAATGTAAAGGGAAACTGCTATATATAAACCACCGTGTGCATCGAACTCTAACAGTACAAAGTACAGTGCTGAAAAGGAAAAATGGGAAAAACACGCGCCCAACCAGAAAATGTTCCACAACCTAGAAACAGGTAAAAAAAGGGAAACAGCTGACGGTTCTCCCACCTGGAACCCGGCCATGACCACCGCATGCGGTCCAAGCCCCCATGCTCCTATGCTCCACTGAAGTCACGCTCCATCTGTCCATCGTCTGCAAGGGGACACCAATCGCGGGCAAAGCCCAAGCAGGGGTGAGTACAAAAATACTAAGTAGGATACCCCGAAGGCTCGAGGGGGAAACAAAGGACGTACCGAAGGGTGAGCAGTAGAGCGAACAGGGAAAGTAAAGGAGTCAAACCGAGGGTGTAGTAAAGAGTAACAGCACACCAGAGAGTCTAGCTCAACCCAACAAAAGGAGAGAAGGTAGACTCTTCCAGACACAAGGAGCTGGAAACAGTGAGAATATGAACTTCTTGTCGAGTCTTCGCTACCTATAGCAGGAGAGTAGACTCATCCAACCATGAGAACCTAGACACAGAAAGCATGTGGCATACCCCGCACGTCTTCGCCTCTCCTGGAAGGAGAGTATCCAAAACCCAAGGAGTGGGTACTTGTACGAGGTATATACATATCCTTATGGTCAATCGAGAAGCCTGAACAACGTCGTAAGGGGATCTCCGTCCCGTAGCTCAGCCCAAGAAAAAGTAGCCAACAGTCCCGAATGAAACACCATCATCGATGCCCAAAATCCCGCACGTCTGCCCTGAACTGCAAGACAAGGGGCTCAATCACCGCAGTTTGACACTATCTTCTTTGGGCGGCACTGACTCACTCGCACGGTTTTAGATCGCGTCGCAAGAACACGTCTCAGTGGGGAAAGTGACCCTCGTACTTGAGAGTTCTAGGTAAATTCAAACCACACCTCGTCACTACCCTGTAGTCGAGAGGTCTCCTCAAAGCCAAAGTCGTTCCATCACCGACCCGTACAACCAAGGGTCCCACTCCGGTGGTCACGGAGGAAAGACACAGACTAGCCTAGTAGTAAGAACTGAGCCTGGAATTCCAACAGGTGTCCCACTACCCAGCCCTGCTGGAGGGTAATTCATAATACATCAGGCGACCCACTGCCCAGCCCCGCTAGAGGGTAAACCATAATACATCATCAGGCGACCCACTGCCCAGCCCCGCTGGAGGGTAAACCTGGAATAAGTCGACAAGAGACCCACTGCCCAGCTGTGCTAGAGGGTAGACCCTAAGAGGTCGTTGGGTGACCCACTGCCCAGACTCTGCTAAAGGGTAGACCCTAATAGCGTCGGGTGACCCACTACCCAGTCTCTGCTGGAGGGTAGACCCTAATAGCATCAGGTGACCCACTGCCCAGTCTCTGCTGTAGGGTAGACCCTAAGAGCATCGGTTGACCCACTGCCCAGTCTCTACTGGAGGGTAGACCCTAATAGCGTCGGGTGACCCACTGCCCAGTCTCTGCTGGAGGTTAGACCCTAATAGTGTCGGGTGACCCACTGCCCAGTCCCTGCTAGAGGGTAGACCCTAAGAGCATCGGGTGACCCACTGCCCAGTCTCTGCTGGAGGGTAGACCCTAGAAGCCAATGAGTAACCCACTGTCCAGCCCCGCTGGAGGGTCAAACTCAGAACTATTCTGGACATCTCCACTTGAGGGTATAACACTGGCCAACCGAACACAGAGTGGGTATCGCGCAACCTCCCAACTCCAGAACAACTCAACCAAAAGAGGTGCAGCATCTGCTCCAGCACTAGGTGTCACTAGCACCGCTACCGACCAATCCATCGAGAACGAAACCAGGGGGAGACCACTCAACCCGGCTGGTCAAACAAACGAGCACAAAGTCAGGGGAAATAAACTCCACCCTGCTAGTCAAACAAACGAGCACAAAGGGACCCTCTACGCCGCGAGAGGTCCAAGTACACGAAGCAGAACACAACACACACTTGGGGCCCACACGACGTGTGGCCCCAAGTCAAACCCCAACCAAGCGCACAAACACCCTCAGGTACAAACCACGCGTACCTCCAAGTGCTCTCGTATACTCCCAGAGTATACCACATCTCTAGCCCAAGGCCTATCGTGCACACAACACCCAACGTCAATGCGAAGGAACGACGTAACATTTCCAACTTTCCACATCAACGACTGAGGAACGGAAAACAACATCCAAACAAGAATTACTTCACTCACACGGGAGTGCACGCGATCACACGCCAAGGGTCCGCTACAACCACAATAGAAGAACTGCCCCCGGGGCACCTTCACATTTCCATATTTCACAATATCGCGCAAGAGTCTCCACACAACCAAACGGATCGCACCGTTGTAATCCTCGCGAAAAAACACGCGAGATCGACTAGTTACTCACCTCCAACGGATATCCGACGGAAAAGTCACCAACACCGCCACACGCCCAAATGGCGTCCCGTGATCCCGAGCCTCGGCCCCGAAAACAGTCGGGCGCATTGCACCATTGCGATCCCCTCGGGAAAACACGTCAAAGGCACTACTAAATTGAGTGCAATGTATATCCGGAGAAAAAGGTGCATCCCGGTGCACCGCAAACGAGTAGTGCCACGTGGGACCCGCATCCCGGTCCCGAAACTCAACGAACGGATCGCACCTTTGTGATCCTCTCAAAAAATTACACGAAATGGACTATTCACTTGTCCAAAACCATCACTCGGTGATAAAGCTGGAAATCACCGTCAACTCCCGAAACGGACCTTGCGGGGCCCGCACCATCGTGCGGAATTACAGCGGCCAGACTGCGCCAACGCGATGCCCTCGGAAAAACACCCAACATCGACTGCTCGCATTCCTTGAACAGACATCCGAGGAAAAAGTCGCTAAAAGCTGCACGCAGCTCAAAAGACGGTCTGTGGGGCCCGTGCCTCAACTTCGGCCTCAATGCCTGAAACCACCCTGGAGAGCTCTGCCTCGGTGCCAGGGTCTCAACACCACTGACGGCGATTAAATCGGACGTCGGACGCGTCCGCGCCGTCCAAGACAAGTTTCTCGGGAAAAACACTCGTCCAATTAAAGACGCGTCACGCCTCCGAGGCCTATTGTTTATGGAATTAAAAACTCCCGAAACCATCTCAAAATATTCTCTTCGTCCCAAAGAACACGTCACCGCTGACGGCGAGCGAATCCTACACCCAGGCTGACATTTACAACCGTTTAAAAAAAATGGACATTAGTGGGCCAGGCCGGTTCGGCCGGCCCACTCTCCGGTACCGGCTCGCGGTCGTGGGCCGACCTTCCACGCCTGGACTGGCAGCAAGCCAGTCTGGCTTGATTTTCACCCACAAATACCCGCCTTGTGTGGGTCTTGTCTGTTGTGGGGTCCCGAGGACCCCGCCCCCGTTGTCGTCGCATCAACCCGGCCAGGAGGGCCGGGGCCTCGTCGCCCGCACGCCGCGCTTCGTCGGCGCACGCTGGACACCCCTGGCCTCCTCCTGACGCCGCC
The DNA here is from genome assembly GCA_963277665.1 of Viscum album. Classification (NCBI taxonomy): domain Eukaryota; kingdom Viridiplantae; phylum Streptophyta; class Magnoliopsida; order Santalales; family Viscaceae; genus Viscum; species Viscum album. The sequence continues at coordinate 1,897,418,176 of OY728135.1, read as the reverse complement.
CCCCTTGCCCTCGGCTGAAGGCACACCGCATCCCGGCCTCGCCCAGCCGCTCCACCGGACACCGGCGGACGCCCGCGGACACCCCGCCGCCGCGCCGTCCGCCCCAGCCACGCCGCAGCTCGAATCCGCCGGAGACCGAAAACCCGCCAACATCGGCAGATGATTGCGGAAGCCACGGGGCTCGGAATTCGAATCCGAGAGATGCGTTGGAAAGGGAATAATTTATACTATGCATTCATGGTATTTTACTAATAATCCAATAGCATTTCGACTGTGAAAATCGAGCTCAAAGTAGGTACGGGAATAGAAAATGCAAACGACAAATCCTACCTCGTGGGGCTTCGCCCGAAGCATCGCGACGATCCGCCGGCATCACCGCACCTCGCCGGACCGTCTCGCCGGAGGTGGAGGAGGATAGGGAGAGGAGGGGATGCCAGGGTGGAAGGGGAAGGAGAAGAGTGAGGTGGGTGTGTTAAGCGTTTAAATAGAAAACGCTTAACCACCCGCCCGTCAGCCCGAACCCGAACTCCCGACGGGGTCATGGTTAAGCCTCCCTTAGGGTAAAGACCACCTCCTAAGCACAACGACGGTCTCAGAATTTTAATCCGAGACCCCGTTCAAATGTTATAAAATTTAACATCCGAAGCCGCTAAATTACGAAAACGCCCCTGGGGCCATTTTTCACAAACGGCCCGTGCCCGCGAAACGTATACCCCTCTTAGGGTAAACGGCACGCTCCAAACACAACGATGCCCTCGATTTTCCAATCTGAGACACCGTTTAAGAGATACTCGAGTTTCACCATTAAACGAATAAATTAATTAATTTATCCGTTTAACGTTCCTGGAGAAGGCGAGGGGTCCAAACATCCCGTGCGGACAAGTTTTATGTCGTTCATAGGTTAAAAACCCCATTTTGGACACATAAATACACTCGGATCTCTTATCTAGATCACCATTTAGGAGTTATCTCATTTATTTGTCATTTCCAGTGTGAACGCACTGAAAATTTAATTCTGGCCACTCCGGGGCTCGAAATTGCACGCCGTCTGAAGGCGCTGTTCTGGAATATCATCAAGAATATTCCAACGTATTTCACTACAAAAAAACTTGGTTCTTACATCATTCCCTCCTTCAAGATTTTCGTCCCCGAAAAGCAAAACTAGGGAGCAACATAGGGTACTAAGCCCACACCGGGCATTCTCATACCCAGAAGAACCCACACACAGCTCTGTGTCACCGCACACGGACCAAAGGATTGATCCGTTCATGCGAGGTCGGCGCACGCCGATGTCGTGCCCCCACTTTAGACTTTGGGGTTAGGGCAAGGTGTTAGGGAACCTCGTCATCCCTTTGCATAGTTTCAAACGGCCCGAAGGCTCTCGGGGGTAGCTCACCTCCCCGGTCAAACCTCTATGTCGCACGCCGCGACTGGAATCACCACCCGCACCTGGAACAAGGCCCAGTGATTCCCTCCTTCAGAATATCCATATGGTGAAACACACAAGGATATCTGGTCATGCATGTTTTCACAGTCGATGTCTCTCAACCAAGACTCTCTTACACGCTCGGAAGCGAAGGAGCCAACACCATCGACTAAAGGAAATGGTCTCACACCTTTTTCCTTACCAACACAGGGTTAAAACCGACGCCCTACGTCACCCTGGTAACACTTCAAACAAGGAGTAGGGAGAAAATTCTTTCACACGCAGAGCCTAAACATTTTACTGCAAAAAAGTAGAAGAGTCACAAGGGGTAACACTCACCATGCCATGCTCTGCAGGATCGTAGACATCTAAAGCTCGCGGCTGTCTGTGGTCCCAACCGTCAGCTCCCGGAGCCTGACGTGGACCGCCTAGTGGTGATGGGGAGATCTTGTAAAGTCGTCCACCACTACCAACTCCTCCCGCTCCTCTGCTAGCACCACCTCTCTGGGTAATACTCCGATTACGGCACAGCCTCTGCCGTGGTGGTGCGCCTGCTGCCTGCCCGAGGCTCTCAGCAACTCGGGTCGGGCAGTCTCGTGCCAGGTGACCTCGCCCATTGAGATAATATCACCGACTATCTCTGGGCTGCACTGGTGCCCTCCAGCGCCACTGTGATGTACGAACACGCCCCTAAGTCCGGTTGTCAGTAAGCCACCTGCGTCGAGGTTCTGCTTGCCGACGCCCACTAGCTGCATCAGAAGTCTCAGCTCCAATGTGCCTTCTGCCACTACCAACACTAGGACGCGACATGAAGCCCTCTGTCACCAGCGCCTGCTCTAGCACCCCAACATATGTCGAAACTCCCAAGGGTACTATGACAGCATGAATCTCTCGGCGGAGACCCTGCTCAAGCTTTCGCGCTCGGATGTTGTCGTCACGGACCAAGTCCGGGTAAAAGCGTGCACGGTCTGCAAAACTAGCCGCGTACTCGGCCTCCGTTATCCCTCCCTACTGAAACTGCCGGAGCTCATGAATCCGAACAGAGCGCAAGCAGGAGGGGAAAAACTCCTCACTAAACAACAACTGGAATTCGCCCAACGAAAGCGATGAATCATCATGAAACTGAGTCACCAGACTCCACCAACGCCAAGCTGCTCCATGAAAAAAGGGTGGATACCAAAGCCACTCTCTGATCTGTCGGCATCTGCACAAGCCTGAAAAGGCTACCCACTCTCTCTAGCCCAACCTCTGCTACCTGAGGGTCTGGATCACCACTGAACCTCAGCGGTCTCTGCCGCTGGAACTCACGGAGCGCGCTCAACCTGCGCTCAAGCTCAGCCTGCTCTGCTGAAACTGCCTGCTGCTCAACAGGTGGGTGTGCTGCTACCGGCCCACCTAGAGAAAGGGGCTCGCATGATGGGTCTTGGACTGTGGACTCATAGCTCACAGGGTCGTCGTCATGAACCAGAGCTGGAATCCTGGATGGCTGTCTTTGCGGGGACATCCTGATTATTATCAAGGAGTGACGCGGTCAGATGAGCATATATGTATATACCAATATCAACGATGGGGAGCTTACTCAAGAAGGACAGTCAAATACTCAATCATATGTGATGCACAAACCAATATTTCACTGCAACATGTGTCTCAGCATGTCGAGTCGACAAGCGGGTTATCAAGGTCCTGGTGAATGGATATGTCGGTCGCCGCACCATCACTGGGCTCCCTGGCCTGAGAGCCACTCTCGAGACACATTAACACTATTTCCCAAAATCCCAACCAATTCCTCTTTTAGGGACGTCCACACAACGTCCCAAGGAACAAACCAGCTCTGATACCACTTTGTCACGACCCGACCCTACCCGGGCTCGAGCCGCAACTACCCCATGCCCGCCTCCATAGGCCAGGGGCTGGAGACCAGCGACGAAGGCTCAATAACTTGGGGAGGCCTTTGCCTAAGTACCTGTACACACACACACAGAAAACTCAATGCAACAGTGCAGAGTAAAAGTAAAGACAAGAAAAGTAAATGGAAACTGCTATATATAAACCACAGTGTGCATCGACCTCTAACAGTACAAAGTACAGTGCTGAAAAGGAAGAAGGGGAAAAACACGCGCCCAACCAGAAAAGGCGCCACAACCCGGCAACAGGTAAACAAAAAGTAAACAGCTGATGGGTCTCCCACCTGGAACTCGGCCACGACCACTGCATGCGGTCCAAGCCCCCAAGCTCCTACACTCCACTGAAGTCACGCTCCACCTGTCCGTCGTCTGCAAGGGCACACAAGCACGTGCAAAGCCCAAGCAGGTGTGATTAAAAAAATACTTAGTATGATACCCCGAAAGCTCGAGGGAGCAACAAAAGGAGGTACCAAAGGGTGAGCAGTAGAGAAAATAGGGAAAGTAAAGGAGTCCAACCGAGGGTGCAGTAAAGAGTAACAGAACAGTAGAGAGTCCAGCTCAACCCAACAAAAGGAGAGAAGTTAGACTCATCCAGACACAAGGAGCTGGAAATGGTGAAAATATGAACTTCTCATCGAGTCTTCACTACCTATAGTAGGAGAGTAGACTCATCCAACCACGAGAATCTAGACACGGAAAGCATGTGGCATACCTCGCGCGTCTTCGCCTCTCCTGGAAGGAGATTAGCCAAAACCCAAGGAGTGGGTACTCGTACGAGGTATATAAATATCCTTATGCTCAATCGAGAAGCCCGAACAACGTCTTAAGGGGATATCAGTCCCGTAGCTCAGCCCAAGAAAATGTAGCCATCAGTCCCGAAAGAAACACCATCATTGATGCCCAGCATACGCATGTCTTCCCTGAACTGCAAGACAAGGGGCTCAATCACCGCACCTTGAAACTATCCACTTTGGGTGGCACTGACTCGCCTGCCCGGTTTTAGATCACATCGGAAGAACGCGTCTCGGTGGGGAAAGTGCCCCTCGTACTTGAGAGTTCTAGGGAAAGTCAAACCACACCTCTTCACTGCCCTGCAGTCGAGAGGTCTCCTCAAAGCCAAAGTCGTTCCATCACCGACTCGTACAACCAAGGGTCCCACTCCGGTGGTCACGGAGGAAAGTCACAGACTAGCCTAGTAGTAAGGACTGATCCTGGAATGCCAACAGGTGTCCCACTGCCCAACCCTGGTGGAGGGTAATTCATAATACATCAGGCGACCCACTGCCCAGCCTCACTGGAGGGTAAACCATAATACATCATCAGGTGACCCACTGCCCAGCCGTGCTGGAGGGTAGACCCTAAGAGGTCGTCGGGTGATCCACTGCATATACTCTGCTGGAGGGTAGACCCTAATAGCGTCGGGTGACCCACTGCCCAGTCTTTGCTGGAGGGTAGACTCTAATAGCATCAGGTGACCCACTGTCGAGTCTCTGCTGGAGGGTAGACCCTAAGAGCATCGGGTGACCCACTGCCCAGTCTCTGTTGGAGGGTAGACCCTAATAGCGTCGGGTGACCCACTTCCCAGTCTCTGCTGGAGGGTAGACTCTAATAGAGTCGAGTAACCCACTTCCCAGTCTCTGCTGGAGGGTAGACCCTAAGAGCATCGGGTGACCCACTGCCCAGTCTCTGATGGAGGTTAGACCCTAGAAGCCGATAGTAACCCACTGCCCAGCCCCGCTAGAGGGTCAAACTCCGAACTATTCTGGCCATCTCTACTGGAGGGTACAACACTGGCCAACCGAACACAGAGTGGGTATCACACATCCTCCCAACTCCAGAACAACTCACCCAAAAGAGGTGCAGCATCTGCTCCAGCACTGGGTGTCACTAGCACCGCTACCGGAAAATCCATCGAGAACGAAACCAGGGGGAGACCACTCAACCTGGCTGGTCAAACAAATTATCAAAAAGCCAGGGGAAATAAACTCCACCCTGCTAGTCAAACAAATGAGCACAAAGGGACCCTCTACGCCGCGAGGGGTCCAAGTACACGAAGCAGAACACAGTACGCACTTGGGTCCACACGATGTGTGGCCCCAAGTCAAACCCCAACCAAGCGCACAAACAGCCTCAGGTAAAAACCACACGTACCTCCAAGTGCTCTTGTATACTCCCAGAGTATACCACATCTCCAGCCCAAGGGCTATCCTGAACACGGCACCCAACGTCAATGCGAAGGCGTGACTTAACATTTTCAACTTTCCGCCTCAATGACTGAGGCACGGACAACCACATCCAAACAAGCATTACATCACTCACATGGGAGTGCACGCGATCACACACCAAGGGCCCGCTACAACCACAGTAGAAGAACCGCCCCCCGGGGCACCTTCACATTTCCACATTTCACAAGATCACGCAAGAGGCTCCGCACAACCAAACGGATCATACCGTTGTAATCCTCGCGGAAAAACATGCGAGATCGACTATTAAATCACCTCCAACGGATATCCGATGGAAAAGTCACCAACACCACCTCATGCCCGAACGACGTCCCATGATCTTGAGCCTCGGCCCCGAAAACAGTCGGGCGCATTGCACCATTGCGATCCCCTCGGAAAAACACGTCAAAGGCACTACTCACTTGAGTGCAATAGATATACAGAGAAAAAGGTGCATCCTGGCACACCGCACATGAGCGGTGCCACGTGAGACCCTCATCCCAGTCCCGAAACTCAACGAACAGATCGCACCGTTGCGATCCTCTCGAAAAAGTACACGAAATGGACTATTAACTTGTCTAAAACGGTCGCCCGGTGATAAAGCTATAAATCACCGTCAACTCCCGAAACGGACCTTGTGGGTCCCGCACCATTGTGTGGAATTACAGCGGGCAGACTACACCAACGCGATGCCCTCGGAAAGACACCCAACATCGACTACTCGCACGCCCTGAACGGACGTCCGAGGAAAAAGTCGCTTAAAGCTGCACGCAGCTCAAAAGACAGGTCGTGGGGCCCACGCCTCAACTTCGGCCTCAACGCCTAAAACCACCTTGGAAAGCTCCACCTTAGTGCCAAGGTCCCAATGCCACTGATGGCGTTTAAATCGGACGTCGGATGCATCCGCGCCGTCCAAGACAAGTTTGTCGGGAAAAACGCTCGTCCACTTAAAGACGCGTCGCGCCTCCGAGGCCCATCATTTTGGGAATTAAAAATTCTTGAAACCATATCAAAATATTATCTTTGTCCCAAGGAACACGTCTCCACTGACGGAGAGCAAATCCGACACCCGGGATGACATTTACAGCCGTTTAAAAAAATGGACATTAGTGGGCGAGGCCGGTTCGGCCGGCCCACTCTCCTGAACCGGCCCGCGGTCGCGGGCTGGCCTTCCACGCCCGGACCGGCAGAAAGATGGTCTGGCTTTCTTTTTTCCCACAAATACCTTCCATGTGCGGGTCTTGTCTGCCGTGGGGTCCCGAGGACCCCGCCCCCGTTGTCGCCGCGTTAACCCGGCCAGGAGGGCCGGGGCCTCGTTGCTCGCACGCCGCGCTTCGCCGGCGCTCGCTGGACACCCTCGGCCTCATCCGGACGCCGCCCCCTCGCCCTCGGCTGAAGGCACGCCACCCCCCAGCCTCGCCCAGCCGCTCCACCGGACACCCGCGGACGCCCGCGGACACCCCGTTGTCGCGCCGTCCACCCCAGCCGCACCACCGCTCGAATCCGCCGGAGACCGAAAACCCGCCAACTTCGGCGGATGATTGTGGACGCCACGGGGCTCGGAATTCGAATCCGAGAGATGCGTTGGAAAGGGAATAATTTATACTACGCATTCATGGGATTTTATTGATAATCCAATAGAAGTTAGATAGTACAAATAAAGCTCAAAGTAGGTACGGGAATAGAAAATGCAAACGACAAATCCAACCTCGTGGGGCTTCGCCCGAAGCTTCGCGACGATCCGCCGGCACCACCGCACCTCGTCGGAGTCGCCTCGCCAGACCGTCTCACCGAAGGTGGAGGAGGAGAGGGAGATGAGGGGCTGCTAGGGGGAAGGGAAGGAGAATAGGGAGGTGGGTGTGTTAAGCGTTTAAATAGAAAACGCTTAACCACCCGCCCGTCGGCCCAAACCCGAACTCTTGACGGGGTCGCGGTTAAGCCTCCGTTAGGGTAAACACCAACTCCCGAGCACAACTGCAGTCTCGGAATCTTAATCCAAGACCCCATTCAAAAGTTATAAAATTTAACATCTGAAGCCGTTAAATTACGAAAACGCCCCTGGGGCCATATTTGACAAACGGCCCGCACCCGCGAATCTTATACCCCTCCTAGGGTAAACGGCACACTCTGAACACAACGGTGCCCTCGGTTTTCCAATCCGAGCTACCGTTTAAGAGATACTCGAGTTTCACCATTAAACAAATAAATTAATTTATTTATTTATCCTTTTAACGTTCCGGTAGCGGGCGAGGGGTCCAAACATCCCATGTCGACAAGTTTTATGTCGTTCCTAGAGTAAAAACCCCATTCCGGACCCATCCGTACACTTGGAACTCTGATCTGTATCACCGTTTAGGAGTTATCTCATTTATTTGGAGTTTCCAGTGTGAACGCACTGAAAATTTAATTCCGGTCACTCCGGGGCTCGAAATCGCACGCCGTCTGAAGGCGCTGATCTGGAATATCATCAAGAATATTCCAAAGTCTTTCATAGAAAAAAAACTGGGTTCTTAAATGATATATCCAAAATTCATATCCCATTGGTGGATCATTTGATGTGGGGTTATTCTATATGATGATTACTACAAAATATTATTTGAGAATGTAAGGTTGATTAAAAAATTATAATACCAGGTCATGTGGCTCAATACCCTTGTTAGGTAAACATTCCAAATCTTTGATACTCAAACATAAGGTTTCTTTAAGAAATTAAGGATCAGAAATAGAACATTCAGTTCAAACATGATGATACAAAAGTAACATTAGGTACATAAACATGAAATTCATAATCAAAATCTAGGTTCTTTAACATAAATTTTATCTTAAGCATAGTGTTCTAAATGTGGGGTTAGATACCCACCCTAAGTTCCAATATCAGTTTTTAAGCTGTGATTTTGGACTTCTTTAAAACATCCAAAATAATTTGTAAAATAATATCTTAGCTGAATTATAAGAAAATAGCTACTCAAATTCAAGGGAAATCAAATAAATATTCAAATACTTATAATCCTATAATCCACTAAAATTATCTTTATTTGTAAAATAAATGATGGTGTCTATGAGAATAAAAATAAATAAGAAATTATTGGAATAAAATCCTTTTACCCAATATTTTATCAACCTCATGAATACTCTTGGATTTTAAGATTCCCGTCCATATTTTTATGGTTATTTACTAGTGAAATATTTTTATAAATATTATAATTTTTTTGGTTATTAAAATAAACCAAACAAAAAAATATTTTTCCCTTTACTTTGAAAGCATACTTTAAAATATTTTATAAAAAAGATTTTTTATTTATATTATTATCTTTTATGGGTTTTTATGTTTCTAAGGGGATATTATTTTATGATTCCATACAATTTTTGGGATGAATTATGATGATGCTGATCATATAATGATGAAATGAAACTAGTTTCTTCACAATTATTTAATTTTTCTAATATGAGATAATGAACGAACTTATGGTTGAATTCAGTTCCTTTATCTATACAGATTATGATTATGTGATGGTGAAATGTTTATGAAACATGTATATTTTAAATGGGTTATGTTATAATGATATTATTAAAGTTGCATGATCTTATAAGACACATATGTATTGTTTTCATATTATGAAGGGTGGGACCATAATTACATAAACCTCAATTATTTGGGTAAATATTGATATCTCATGAAAGGACATGTGATTTAATAGGGTGTTAAATTAGTTTAGTAAGAGAATTTTTTCCACTAGGATAGTTGTAAAGACCCCAACCCCAATATCCTAGTGTCAGTGTTTACTTTATTACATTAACCCTAGATATAAGTGATCACATACCAAATGACTGAATAGAGTAGTAGTCTTAGTAAACATGGTATATAATTCAATCTCATATTAAAATTAAAAACATGAAAGAAAATATACTGAATTAAAAAATTTCACATCCATCAACTCATTTGAATATTCCTTCTTCATATCCTTTCGAAAGGAAAAAAATATGGGTTGGATCAAATTCATAGTAAGATTAACCTAATGTGAAATCTATTATGAATAAATAATGCATAATCAATTGGTAATAATCAATAGGGAAAGGTAAATATTGTAAAAAACATTATATTTAATCAACAAAATTAATATCTTCATTAGATAAGTCATAATCAATACGGAAAGGTAAATAGCTAAATGCATTAGATGTTTAATCAATAACTTGAGTATCATGATTAGAAATAAAATAATTAAAATGGAATGGTAAATATATAAACACACATTCCATTTTTCCAATAACTTGACTGTTGGGGGTAGATATGGAATAATCAATATGGTAAGATAAATAACTAAACACAATTCTATTTAATCGATATCCTGATCAAAAATTTCATCCATGGATAATATCGATGAAATAATATCACATATAATAATAACTGAATTTTTAATGAAATAAATGATAAATATTGGACATTATAATCTCATACCTTATGATATCTATAATGTCATAAACATTCAAAAGATGGTCTAAAATAATCGATAAAACCCCATTTAGCGATAGAATACTGATTGAACCCATGTGACTATCAATGTATTCATGAGATATATAATTCTAGGCCCAACCCATCATAACATGTCTATGAAATTCCTCATAAATTGAATGATATAGTTAATTAATGAACAATATTCCTTGTCAATAAATGTCTGTATTAAATAAAGAATATGGATTATCAAAGTTTCCCTAGACAATCTAATAATATAAAAATTAAAACACAACATATAAATTATATTAGATTTATAAAAAAATATCTTCCAATAAAAGTAATATGAATATTTGGGGGAAATATATGTCCATTGATCACAATAAAGTGAATATTTCAAGGTAAAGTAAATATTAAAAATGATAATCAAGAAAGAGAATATCAATATATTCCTTGGAAATTTTTTCCCAAACTATTGAATGAATGATTAAGGATGTTATCACTACAACATATGCTCTGTGGATTTTTATAAAAATAAATGTTTTTTTGTAAATAATGAATATAAATAACATAAAAATATCATTAAAAAACATTATTGAATAAAATAACTTTTCACTTTGAAAATATTTTTAAAAAATTCATATTTTCCATAATATTAAGAATACCATTTTCATTGAAAATATCATTTTAATATTTTAATGGAATCTATAAATAACTGAGTGGTCATTATGGTGAGAATGTTCCATTCATGTTGAGTATATTAAAAAAATATTCCTTTCAAATTATTGTTAGAAAAGTGAAAATAACCTTGTTTGGAAAACGAAAATAAAATTCCTTTTAATTTTTTTTGTAAGAATCCGGTTATGGGTAAAACTAACTTTCAAAAATCATAGTAAAACATTTCTTTTAGAAAACATGGATTTATTAGAAAAAATTATTCTCTTCTAAATAGGGAAATGAAGTAAAATTTTATTTAAAAATTATTCTCAATAATTTTATGTATCAAAGAGATAAAAATGGTAGAATTACATGAAATCTTCATGATTAAGTAGATGATAAGAAAATTAAATGGGTTTATTAGTCTATGAACAAATAATTTCTTCAATGTAAATTCATGTATAAATAGTCTCAATTAAAATGAGACTGAATGATAAATCTATTATGATTTTGGTGAATTATAAATAGAAACACCCATGAAATAAATAAAAAAAAGGAAACATTAAATACCAAATATATAATTATATTAATGAGATAAAATATCAAAGGTGTTGGAGATAAGACTCAAAAAATACGATATGTGTGAAAAATAACATATGTCCTAAAGGAGACAATTTTAAACGAGAAACCCATACATTGAATATAAAATTAAAGTGATAATTAATAAATGTATCGATTATGAGTATAAAATTTAAATATAAATAAAAGGAAGAAAAATAAAAAATAATATAATAAAAAATCATTATAGACATAATATTTGAATATCAAAGAAAATAAATAATTAATACACCCAATGAAAAAAACTGAGTTACGAAATTCCTTACCACTTGGTAAATTTCGAGCCAAGTCTCATGAAATGAAATAATTCAAATATAAACATAAAATACCATAAAATATGAATTATTCATGATATTACTTGAAAAGGGGTGACATATACACTATATAGTAGAAATTTGGTGCATAAAATTACAATATTCATCAATGAATGGAAATTGAGACAAAAATCGTTTATCGTACACATTATTTTTGTTGAATGCACATAAAACCAAGTATAATGGTTTTAATAATTTTATTAATTTATAAACAAACCATATTAATTTTTATAATATCATATATGATCCTATTATAACATTTTATCAATCATTCGTTAACAATATTTTATTATTATTATTATTATTTCATGTGTTAATGGACATAGTTCTCATGAGTTTTTTCTTGAGTGTTATAGTTATTGTATATAGGATATATTTACAACATGTAAATAACTATATAAATTTCTTATTTACTTATTTTATGAATTTATAAAACCATTATTGAATGTGTGAAATATAAAATGAACCACATCGCTATGTGGAGATGGTTGGCCCTACAAATGCATGAGTGATGATATCAATCCCTTAATGTGAGAAATGGTAAGAAATAATATGGTATATTAATTTATATAATTTCAATCATGTCATATTTATTATATATATTCATTACATCCATCATTATTAGAATGACCCTAGCCTTTTACACATATTATTACAGAATTTTAAGCATAAGTAACCATAAAATTACAAGACATGGATCATAATGTATAATGTATTTTCATGATTATGTACATAAAATAAAAAACATGGAAATATAGAAAACATATTTTTTTAATCATACATAAATATTTCTTAACTTCTATATATCTCCTACATATTCATAGGATAACCTAGGGAATAACTGAAGAAAATGGATGAGCTAAAAATCATAGTAAATGTATACTCATAAGAATAAAGTAAAGAACATGAGTTAGAAGGAATAACATGATAAAATAATAAAATTGAACCTGAATAAAAATAAGGGAACATAAAATTTAGAGTATGGTGACATGTAATCATGTAATCATAGGAATGTGGAAACCACACACATCATGCTATAAACATGAGTCAAGTCTAACTACGTGGCCATAACACATGGCGGGCAAATCCACATAATGGATTCGGGTTCACTCCCTGTCCCAAAATAAAGTATCATGAGAGTAAGCATTACCCAATGTATTGAAGTGATATCTTGGTAGACCCATCATAACATTATACTGAATATGTGTGTGACATGAATAATCAAGCATATTGGTTACCCAAGGAATGAATTGGGTATCACAATAATTCCATATGGAATAACAAAAGGTAATACCATAATGGAATACATGAAATAATGGATTTCAATAATATATGTACATTAATAAGTTAAAATAGTCATAGATCATGATATGTTATGTCAAAATGAAGTGAAAACATGTAAAAAGAGTGTTTAATATACATTAAAAATGAACCATTTCAGTGCGGTTATATGAAAATATTGAAGAGCATTTAAAGAGGAAACAAAATATTTATTTTCAAAAAATAAATGATAAAAAAAATCTAGTTTTCATGATGAAACGAGTGATTTTATAAAAATAATTTTTTTATAAAATAGATTATGGAACATACTCAAAAATTCATAAGAAATGGTGAAGTTCCCTTTAACCGAGATTACATATCAGGAATATTTGATAAGGGAACCATTTTAAAACATGTATGTGACCATAAAATAAAAAAATTGGGATAGAAAAATATTTTTGGAACATACATAAAAAAATAGGAATATTACATAATAATAATTAATGAATGCAGTTGGTTAAAGAGAGAGTAAGAATAACCTGAAGGAAAAATGGAGGTTCAGAAAGAATCCCTTACCTTATGTTTGAAAGTGTTCTTCCATTGATCTTAATTTACTGGATAAGAAAATTAATTAAATTAATTAATTAATTCAGATCCTTTTATACATGTATTTTATTTATTATAATTTTATTTTCTTCACCTATAACCTTTTTGATGAGTTATAAGATTCAATTTAATTGTTCGGGAGTGTTCATTTCCTTGGATTTGATGATTGGTTCACCTGTATAAATGTATTAAAGATCATATAAAATGGGAAGAGATATCCAGAATTAAAGATATATGTTATTAATAAACAAAAATAATATTAAATGGTTATATAAGTAATTTTTTTTGGTCTGGTTGAATCGTTATATAAGATGTTAGTGATTATCATTTAGATTATTTTGGCTATTTTTTGATCATCACAAAATAATTTTGTTTATTTATTAATTATTGTGTATAAAAGTAAGATTGAGACCATAAAATGGGTTAATTTTTTTATATTCAATGCCAAAAATTATAATTGTTTTATTTCCATCCTTAAATTATATAATATAGAATGAAAACTTTTCATCATCGAAGGCGATAATTCAACACCTCAAATATGATATTTTAATTTTTAGAATAAAAGGAAGAGGAAAATAGGCTTGAAGGTGGATATTACATTAATTTAATATAATCATAGTACATATAAGATACTGAATTTATCATTCATTTTTGGATAGATGTGGTGAGGAGAGTATAATAATTGAATAGAAAGTTAAAAGAAAACAAAAGAAATTAAAAGAGGATTTTACCTCTTGAATTATTCTCCTTGAGAACCGCATTAAGGAAGTTAGTTTTGGTCTTTTTTGGTACCATAATTTCCTAGATGCAGGGAAGAGACATGTGAAGATGATATTTCAGAAATTGGATAGGATTCAAGGCTTAAGAGGTGTGTGGGGGAGAGGTGGCGAGGGTTGGTATTTATAGTGGAGAAGAGGGGTGATTCTGATTATTTTATTCATTTTGTTATTATTTTGAATCACTACTATGAATAGTGAGGATTATTGTGACAAATTATAGTATATAGATCTTTTGGGTTCTAACCAAAGGTTCTTACATCATCCATACATCATCCATGACTCTATAATTCACGGATTTATCTTATTATCGCATTTCACTATTCACCAAAAATTCAACTTTTGTAAAAGAATCCCAAAACAATAATCACTACCATTTTTTGAAATTTAAAATTAAAAAATAGAATCCATTTTTTGATTTTTTTTAAATATTATAAATTTAATATTTAAATAAAATCTTCATTTATTTGAAAAATACCAATTTTAAAATTATGACAAAATTTTTAATACTTTGAAAAATCAATTAAGTCCCAATACAATTATCTTTTAATCATAATATAACAAAATATTAATTTAAGAATATATTTTATGTAAATAAATTTTGTTTTAAATCATTATATTAATTATAAAATTGTTAATAAACATTTATGTTTTATAAAAAATAGCAATACTTAATTTATCATTTTTAAAACATTTAATTACTAATTTTATAATATAATCATATCATATTTTCATTTATAAGATTGATAATTTTTTTTATAAAATCATGGTTGAGGTTACTATTTTATTGACCAATTTACTATTTATAATGGTTATATTACTATTCCAAAGGTAATGTCACTATTTTATTGGTTTAGGTTCATTTATTTGTGTTTATACCTCTTATTTCATTAATTAGCCATTTATAAAGTCTGTATTGTGTTCTGTTTGTAATTTTATGTCATTGATAATATTCATGGATATATTTTTGGTTCATTACAATTATTACTATTCATCTGATTCAATGAAGGAAAACCAATTACATCGGTTTGTAAGGCTATAGACTTCATACACATGAGTGATGGATTTGTTTACCATTTGTGGGGGTAGGAGATAGATAAATATCACATCAACATAATATCATCATAGTATATGGTATATAGTATTTTTATTATTTTTTAAACTTTTATGACATAATTAAAGGTGTAAAAAAGAATAATTAGAAAGAAATATCATAGTGACGACAATTACCTTCTCTTAGAAGAAACTCAGTTGGATCTCTTTTTAAGGGCCATACAGTTGGTATTTTTATGAATAAAAACACCTCTAAAATGTGGCTAATAAATTCTAGGAGATATTTTTGATGGTTTTGTTCAATATGAATTTCTTGAGAGGGGTTAATATGTTAGGGTAGGTAGTTCCCTTTTATAATTGAGGAGGATACACATGAATTACTGAGAAGTATAAATGATACGCAAGTTTTTTTCACATGTCAGAAGGATAAAAAATGGATCATTATCAATCCTTAGATTTTTTAAGATCTAAACATGGACATGAAATAATATTTATACATATTTCTAGGTCATTTAACCTTATATTCATAGTTTATCCCATGGTAAACGAGTTTTCACCTTAACTATAGAAAAATATTTTAACTATATCTTTATTCATTATGAAAAAAATTAAGTTGACCGTATAATATAATAAAAATCATTCTAACTCCAAATATGGAATAAAATTTTCCAAATTCAATTAAAATAAGTGGAATAATTTAATTGAAAATATAACTTGCAGACATGTTAGAGAACAAGTTTTCAAGAAATGAAATTTTCAAGCACAAGATGATCTTATATTGACTATTTGACTAGTAATAATAATGAGATGTATTAAAAATCATATAGTTAGATATAAAATCTAAAAATTTCATTTAAATAATTTATCATTAAATATTATTTTTATTAATTAAATTTTAAGGAACATTATACCTTAAAATGATTTTTCAGAAAACTGTGATTTCAAGCCTAAAAATAAACCTATAAAAAATAAGGTATAAAAATGATTAAAATTTAATTGATTATTTTTAAATTTAATAAAATTTTACTATATTTAATTTTAAATCAAAATCAAAAAAAATTATATCTTTAAATTAATTTATTTAATGAAAATACATAATAATATTTGAAAATTGGTATGTTCACTATTCATTGAAAAAATCAACATTTTTTAAAAATACCAAAATTTCACCCTTTGCTAATTTTGATATGATGTTTTCAAAAATGATATTTTTTTATAAAATATAATTTCTAAAATTGGTAAACATATATTATAAATTCAACCATAAAATTAAAAATTAAACGATTTTTTGAAGAACAATCATTTTAAATCATAACATTGCTTTACTAAAAAATTGTTTGATTATTTACATTGAATATATCAATAAAAATGCTTTATTAGTAACTATATATATATATTAATATATTTCATAATTAAGTTATTCCTATTTGTACTCTCCAATTCAATGACTTGGTTATTATTGTTATAGTTTAATACCACGCCATAATCGTTTAAGATCTATATTGCTTATCGTATATGCTATCAAACGAAATACTATTCTTTTAATGTATTGGAGTTGAATTTACTACATGATATCAAATATATGTAATTTATTTTAGAAAAATATAATTTAAAATTTTAGGGTTTTACTTTCTTCCCTCCGATAAATTGCATCATCACAATTTGAACTTGCACGTGGAAATAAAGGGTTTCAAATTTGAAAATTCCTTTATTGAAAATCCACATCGTTAAAAGGATTAACAAAAATTTCTCTTGATAAGAGGGAAAATGAAGTGTTAATGTCATCCACTATAACACATAACAAGGTTTCCAAGAAGGATAACATTGGTGGGAAGTGAAAATATGGACACTTAAGAAAAGAGTAAATAATTATAAAGAGAAATATAGATAATTTATCACAAGAGAGTGAATGAACAAGAGAATATTAATGGAAAAAAACCATAAATCAATTATGAGTTAAAACACCTCTTTATTAATTATAAAGTATAATAATGGGATAATTTATTTTTTTTAATATCCTTTTGTGGATGTTGAGGAAATCTTTCACTATCTAAGAATATAAGGACATATACCTACTTGATACCCATCTATTTCATCTTCGCAATGTCATCACTTGGATGTTTTTTTGATAAAATTTTACATCATATATTACTCCAAAAAATTAATATCCCAAATTATTTTTTACTCATAAATAACTAAAATTTACTTTTAATGGATTATAATATCTTTAATTGAGTGATATTTCTTTCTATATTTTTCGAAATATTGATTGAAATAAAATCGGTCAACACAGGATAACATAATGTATTAAAATATAAACCTAATAAGTAACACTTGAAGTTCAACATAATAATTATCTTAATTTTTTAATCATAAGCAATTTCATATTTACCAGTACATTACGTAGGCTATTGGTAGGCACAACACCATTATCGTCCTTTAGTTATTGGTTTAAATATTACTGCCTCACCAGATGTGACAGGTTGTTAACCAACATGTAGGTTATCCTTTTTTTGAAACTATATTAATATAATTTCTATAATTTTACCAAATTGTGATGACCCATAATTAATTCAACAAAAAATATAAGATTAACCATGAAGGTTATCAATATCTTTAATATTATTTATAAAAAATGTATATGCATTCTTCTATAAAAATATTTGTCACATGCTAAAAAAATGGGTTGCATTGTTATATATTTATCCCAAAATATCCTTAACCATGATCAAATATAACCTAAAATGGGTTTTTAAAAAATTAAACTTACTATAAACCTTAAAATCATAATCCCATGATGGTATGCATAATTCTAGAGTTAATGTTTGATAGATATATATATGTTTCAAATAATTAAGACAGAAAATACATGTTTAAGGATTCTTATTACCAAAAACCATTTATAAAAATAATTATATCATATAATTATTTAATCATAATATATAAGTACCTTAACCTTTTTTACTTCAACATAGGTCTTTCCCTAGTCTAGCAGCTATCCTTTAAAAGAGGACATCAACTCAGATAATTTCTAGGTTCCCCAAATTAGAGACAATGAATTATAAATGGATTTCTAGGATGAAATTTATTTATCTCAATATAAATTCTAATTTTCCATTGAAATTAATTTCTCTATATACTGATTTTACATACATAAAATATTTTACCATTCCTTTGAGACATTTTCCTAGGTGTCTCTTTCAAATTTCTAGACATGAATGAATTTGAGCGTTCATTCTTCTGTGGTCACCACCACCTTGGAACTTAGAGGAATACATAATTATATTATTTGGTGACTCAAAGAGTTTTTTAATGTATAGAATTTTAATCGTATATCATGATATCCTTTTAGGTATAATAATGGTATCATTCACTCCAGTTATCATCCCATTTGGTTTCTCATAATCACCACATTTTCCATTATATTCAATATTAAAAATAGTCATTTAGGTTATGTCCAACGAATAAAATAAAAAATCATAGTGTGAACAAAAATTATCATATTGTGAAATACATATAATCATTTATATTATTTATAAATCATGTGAGCATCTTTTTAATCTAATACACTATAGGTAAAACCTAGTTCATTCATTTTAATCAACTATTCAAATAAATACCAATGGTGTGTATAGAAAATTTGATGTATCAAAATAATATTCCTTTTGAGTGTCAAACCTTGAACACAGTAAAGACTATTTTTGTACACCATGTTATGATCAAGTTAAATCCAGATGTGACTTTTTTTATTGATTATTCCTATGTATAACTATTCCAAAATCATATACAATTGTACTATCCATAAGGGGTCATATTTCCAAGAAAGCCACAAAATACTGTTCCCAACAAAACATGACATTCTTATATATGTATTCTAAATGTATCAGAGTGTTATGTTACTTAATCTATGTTTTTTTAAATATATTTACCATAGTTTCTACAAAACATTCTCTGATACCAACAGTAAATACACTAACACCAATAATCTAATATTTTTGGTTACTTTATTAAATTTGTTCTATATTCAGCTCATCACATACTAAATGACCAAATAGTTTAATAGTCTTGGTTGAAAAGGTAAATAATTTAATATCACATTAAGTTTGAAAACATGAAATAAAATATAGTGAATGTAATAATTTATAATCCTTGAACTCATTTAAATATTCTTTCTTCAAATCATAGGGACAAAAAAATAATGGTGAGATCAAATGATTAGTAAGAGGTACATAAATTAGAATCTATCATGAATAAATATATCATAATGAATAAGGAATAATCGATATGAAAATGTGAATATCCAAATAAATATTACATTTAATCAGTAAACTGACTATCATGATGAGATAAGGCATAATCAATATGAAAAGGTAAATATATGAACACAAATTCTATTTAATCAATAACTTTACAATCATGGTTAGATAATTAATAATCAATATGGAAAGTTAAATATCTAAAAAAACATTCACTTTAATCAATAACATGGATATCATGATTAGATAATGAAAAATGAACATGGAAAGGTAAATAACGAAACACACATTCTGTTTAATTAATAACTTGAGCATAAAATGAATCTATGGATATTATCAATTACATAATTTCATTGATAACAATAAATAATTTATTAATGAAGGAATGTATTAATATTTTATTTATTTATCTAAAAAATCATGATATATATACCATTAATACCTTTCACAATACAGATTAAAACTATTTTAAAATCCATTTAATGCTATCATACAAATTCATCTCACGATGATATCAAGGCATTGAAGGGATATATAATTCCATGCCTCACCCTTCAATGAATATCCAATGAATTCATTATATATTGAATGGTCAATTTATTTCATGAACTACATGATTTAATAATAAATGATTATATTGAATTAAGAATACATAATATAATTATTTCCCCAGTCAATCAAATAACATTCAATATAAAACACTATATGTATAAATGATATCTAGTTCAAAAAATAAGAATATCCATGATAAATAATATTTGTATTTAGTGGGAATATGTGTCTATTTTTCTTAATAAAGTGAGTATTCAATTGGAATGTTAATGATTACATAAATTAATCATGAAATATAATTTTAATACATTCCTTGGAAAAACAGATCATAAAACATACATGTAAATAAGAAGTATGGTATCATTACAACAGATCTCTAGTGGACTGTATTTGAAATAAATAATTTTCGTCTTTTATGAATATAAATAACATAAAAAAATATCTTCGAAACTTTTCTGAGGAAAATGACCATTTCAAATGGAAAATCAATTTTAAAAACTAAGAATTTAAAAAATATTGGGGAAACCATTTTTGTTGAGAAGAAAATTTTAAAATTTTAAAGTTATCTTATATTCAATGATTGTTCATGACAACGTGAAAGTTGTGTTGATGCCAAATGGGTTAAAACAAATATTCATTTCACATTTTTCTAATTAATGTCAAAAGTAACATTTTTAGAAAATGGTAGGCAGATAAAATTTAAATTTTTTAAGAATAAAATTACGTGTACAAATGAATTTATTTAGTCATAGTAAAAAAATATGAAAATATTTTTAGAAAACAAGGATTTGGAAGAAAAAGGATTTTCAAACGAAGAGAAAATTGAAGTTAGATTTTATTAAAAAAAATCTCGATCATTTTAAGTAATAATGAGAAGAATATAGTACTATTAATTTCAAAACATAATGAATTACCAGTGGATAATAAAATTAAATGGGTTTGTTATACAATGATCAAATAAATTCATTTAATGGAAATTCACATATAAATAATCCCAATTAAAATGGAATTGAAACATAAATATATTACCAATTCAGTAAATTTGAATCATATTTCCCATGAAAGGAATAAAATAAAATGACACATTAAATACCTAGAATATAAAGATATTAATGATATAAAATATCTATGTTTCTGTAGATACACCTCAAAAAATAAGACTGGTCTATATGATAATATATGTCCTAAAGAGGTAACTTGAGATAAGAAACCCTTAAAATGATCATTTCATTGAAGTGAAAATTAATAAATGAATAATTGATGTGTATTAAAGATCAATAAATAAAAAAAGTTTAAATAAAACATAAGATAATCATAATTAATTACAAACACAATCTTTTAGTATCAAAAAATGTAAAGAGGTAATATAACCCAATGAAAAGAAATTGAGTTATGAAATTATTTATAACATGGTATCTTTTAAGTGAAATAACCTTATATGAAATAATTAAAATTGAAAATAAAAATTAAATTAATTATAAATTATTCACAATAATACATGTAAAATATGTATTATATACACCATATAAATGAAATTAGCTGGATAATATTAAAATATGCCCCAATGAAAGGAAATTGAGACAATATCCCTTCCCTCATTCTTTATTTCAGTTGAACATGATTTATCCTCATGTATAATGGTTTTATGAATGTTATTAATTTATTATAGAACCATATTCTTGTTTATAATATCATATATTATCCATTTATACCATCTTAATTAACATTATTTAAGAATATTTTATTATTATTATTATTTGAAGTGTTAATAGTCTTATTTTCCCATATGTGTTTTTAATAACTATTATTGTTATTGTGTATAAAATATTGTTACATAATCTAAAAAATTATATTATTTTTTTAAATATCATATTTACTTTTGGTATTCATTTTTTAAAACCATTCATTAATGTTTGACATAGAAAATGAGTCGCATTACTTCGTGGAGATGGTAGGTCATATGTACGCATGTGTGATGATATCATTCCATTAATGGGTTAAAGGGTATGAAAGTGAATGATATATTGTATTTATAGAATTAATATTACATAAAAGTTATTATATATATTCAATATATCCATCAGTATGACTATCCATGTGATTTTGTGATGTATAAAAATTACATCGCTTCGTGAAGCGGTAGTCTTCCAGACACACGAGCAATGTCTCTACTTCCCATTTGATGGAGGATGAGATGGAAAAATATAATTAAATAAACATAATAACATCTTAGTTTGTTATATATATTGGCATTACTATATGGTAAGATGTAATACCTAATTTAAGGTGGAAGTTGATGAATTAGAAAGAAAGATATTATTGAAGACAATTACCATTGCTTAAAAGAACCTCCATTGGTACTCTTATTAAGGATCCTAGGGTTGATATTTTAGGAATAATAAAACCTATATAACATAGATAAGAATATTTTTGAGATGTTTTGGTTGGGTTTTATTGAGAAAATTTATTTATATGTGTGAATAAATGTGGGGAGGGAGTTCCCTTTTATAATTAAGGTAGATGAAACACATGGATTTTTTGAACAGAATAAATCATTCACTCATTTTTCATATGATAAAAGGCATGAAACAAAAAATATATAACACTATGTGTTATAAGATCTATATACTTTCATAAAATATGATTTAGACATGTTTTTATGTCATATTTACCCTTATCCTCTTAGTTTAACCCCAGGTAAACGAATTTTAAACTTAATTGTGGTAAAATATTTTTACTATTTACACTATTTATTATGACCAAATATTAAGTTAAAATTAATATATAATATAAATTATTATGATTGAAAATATTTAATCCATTTTTTTAAATTAAATTTTAATAATTTTACGAATTTAATATAAAATAGAACCCATAGGCGTGCCGAAAAACTTGTTTTCACGAAATGCATTTTCATAAATATAATTGTCTTATATTAACTATGTGACTTGAAATAAGAATGAGATTAATTTAAATTAATATATTTAGATATATAATCTATACATTTTTTTTCAAGTCATTCATCAATAAATAATATTTTAATTAATTAATAATGCATAACATTATGCACTTAAAAACAGTTATCAGAAAATAAGGATTTTCAACTAAAAATAAACTTATAACAAAATTGGGTGGAGTGATGATTAAAAAGTAAATAATTATTTTAGTATTTAATTAAATAAAACATTTTTTATTTTTAAATCATATTCAAATATTACCAAGACTTTATAATCAATTAATTTAATAAAAATACATAAAATTATTTGAAAAATCATTATTTTCAATATTCACTAAAAATCATCCTTTTCAAAAAAACCACAAAATTTCAACCTAATATAATTTTGATATGATTATTTAAAAAATTTATATTATCTCTATAAAAAAATTATAAAATTTTTATATATTGAATATAATTCTATACATAGAATGAAAAATAAAATCATTTTTTAAAGAATTTGTATTTTTAACCATTAAATGAGTTTACAAAATATTTGAGCCTTTGTTTAATAATAATTTTTCAATTAATTTTTATTTATTATGACCCCTTTATATATATTTAACAAATTGGTAAATTGTATTCATAACCTCTAATTGAATGGATTGGTTATAACTGTTATATTTAAATAGTATCTCACGGTTTGTTTAGGCTTAGTGATGCGTGTCGTATATGCTATCAAATATAATTTTCTTTTTTTAATGTCCCAGGTTTGAGTGTACCAAAAACTATCGAAGACATTAAATTAATTTAAAATAAATATAATTTCAAATCTCAGGTTGTTTCTATAGTCTTGGGAGTGAACCTCAACTAAGGAAATGATAGAATGTGGAGTAAACACTCCCCACTTGGATAATATTGGAATTGAACCTTAACTAACGAAATGATGTACTGTAGAATGAACCAAATCTTCTATGATGTTCTTAAAAGTGATCCTTGAATAATGAATTTTTTTCTATCTTTATGATTTTTCCACAAAACTCATATGACATGTTCCAATGATTATGAAACACTATCATGAATCAGGATTTATTAATGATTATTCCCCACTCTTATGACTCACATTTTTTGAAAAAATAAATATTTATACCAGGACACATATATTATTATATAATATAGGTTGGGATTGAACATTGTATGTTATTATAATTATTTCATACCCTTATTTTTGTCTTATGCTTGCATATGATCATCAATTGATATTCTGATGTTTACCCTTACTGAGTTTCTGAGATCACCCTTTTATAAGTATCTATTTTCCTCGAGTTATAAATAAATGTTTTATGTTGGGTTTTATTAATGAGGGTACCATTGAATACGAAATTTGTGGCATATGTTGAAGATCATTCTTGATATAAGTTGATTATATATCTATTCAACGAATACATTAAACCTTTATGGTTCTAAGGCATGTAGTGTTATTATATGTTTTGAATATTTACCAAAAACTATGTAATACTTATGAATGTTATAAAGAGGTCACCACAAGGATATTTTTTAATTGATGGTGGTATAAGGTATTGAAGATAAAACACTCTTGTAAGGAAACCTCGGGAAATTGGGGAGTTTTATTTACTTCTTATTTACTTTTTTATTTAGGATTTGTTATTTTATAAACCCATTTTTATTTTCCCCTTCATTTATCATTGTAGGACCTTGAAGTATTTTTAGAATAATAGGTAGAAAGACAAACCCATTTTCAATGAGATTGGATGAAAAAACATGCCCGATCACATTCTTTACACTTTATTTTAAACTCTCAATTGCATGATTTTTATTCAGATTTGTTATTTGACCACCACACATAGTTATTTTCATCAAATTTATATTTTATAATATGTTGGAGGGGGGGTGGATTTCCAGTTTCAGTACCCACTTGAAATATGTTTCATTTATTAATCCATGAAACAAGTTTCATAGAATTAACTTTGATGACTTTGTTTTTATATCAAAATCATTTTTAATATTTAAATGAAATGGGTATTCATGATTTATTAAATTTCTATGATTTTTAAATAAATACATAAGTTGGTTTATGGGGTTTTATAGCTGAATAAATTTTAAACTTTTAATTTAAAAGTTTTATCGATATTGGAATTTCTTAGAGTTGTTTATAGAATATAAAGGGCTCTATTTTACCTTTTTAAATATGAATTAGAATAATTCTTCTATAAAAATAATATAAAACAATCAATATAAAATATTGAATAATACTTGAAGGAAATTTGTATCCAACTTTCCATGTGCATAGCTTGACTATCCCCAATAGTCTAGGGGGTTACTATTTCAATTGCTTATTTTTGGATTAACTAAACATATTCATGAATAAAAATTTGTTTGAGAGTTGATTGTAAAATTCTACTTCAATTTTCTAGTTATTAAAAATCATCTCAAGGGATGCCTTGTGGTTGGAATTTTCTAGTTCATAATATTCTTAATTTATGCTCAAATAGGTTCTTTTCACAAAAATGTCGTGATGAAAAATAATATAAATAAATGAAATTATTGTGGTTTGTGTATACCCAATCACATGAGATAATGAAAGATAAGGATGGGTATATCACATATGAAGAATGGATTTCAATATTAAACTAATATTTGTATTGAAAATTTATAATGGAGTAACATGTATTAAATTTTACAAACTTCATTTTTTGAGTGATTGATTAAGAGGATTCACTCATGTGAATCATAATAATTTTTTCCAATTCATAATTTACATTTTCAAAATGAAAATTATGTTTAATTATGTCATGGAGTGATATCATTTGGGGTATTTTTGTGGCTGATTCTTGAGAACAAGCATGGTTTATGTTTGGATAATTAATTAGCTAAACAATTTTAGGATTATCCTATCATTTTATGGATATTTTTTTGATTTATTTCCAAAATATATTAATTTTATTGAGTTCAAGAATTTTAGGGATTTACATTGCCTTTTTTTTAAATGGATGGAAATTCATAAATTCAATTATGTTTTTGATATAATTGAATTATTCTTCACTGAGTGTCATTTCTTATAGTTGAATACAAGAAATAATTCAAATTTGTAACTCATTTTTGAACAATTAAATCACATTGTATTAATTATTTTATAATTAGTTAATATGTAATATACTAATCATATATATTAAATGGTACAATAATATTTTGACATATAATTACTTTGGTAATACTTTTTCTATATATAATTCTCTATGAATTATATCATTTAATATTTAATTTCATTAATTATGTAATATATTATCATAATATTAATTTTTACAGTTAAATTATATTTTAGTAATTAATTATTATATATATATATATTGATTTTAAACCATATTGAAAAATGTTTCCATACAACACCTATTTTAATTACTAATATTATTTTTTAAATTATATTATGAAAAATCAAGGCTTACTTAAAAAGAGAATGAAATCATAGAGAGTCAAGCCATGTTAAAGTAACTTTATATATGTCTAAGTCCAATAATATATTCTGTGTTGGGGGAATTTTAATGGAGTTTCATCTAAGTATTCTTCATTTAAATTAATTGTTACTATTGGCACTAGAAAACGCATCCATGTAATTCAGCGAATTCTACGAGACATGATCTCAGAGCGAATCTTGTTCCACAAGCTTCAATTTGACTAGTTGTGGAGCCCAAACGAAGTTGTGGATCAGAAGTTATGGCCTTATGAAGTCAGACTACTGGAAATGGACATCCAGGATGATATTGGGGCAAAGTATAGATTTGCAGGAAAAAATTGAATCTTGCACATAAAAATGGAATCTTGAGCATAAAAATGGGATCCTGTGCATAAAAAATAGAATCTTCTGTATAAAAATGGAATATTGCGCACCAAATGGCTTTGCATGGAAAATTGGAACAGACTTTTACGCGCACCGACATTAATGTTTTCACCTATAAATACAAGTGCACCTGCTTCTTCCCAAAGCCCCCCCCCCCGGAGGTTGACTTCCACTCTAATGCACGTAAGTCCACATTTTTTGAGCCTGTGCTTAAAACCCCCATCTTGCGCGCAAAACAGCACTTGTGTGAACAAAAGTGCCAACATGCCTAGTTTTGCATACAAATCATTATTTTCACATGAAAAACATTATTTTTTTCTTGCAACAGTGCCACCAGGCCCAATTTCGAGCACACATTCCCTATTGTGCATAAAGATCCACTATTATATGCCAACCTCCCCTATTGCATGTAATTCCCTTCGCTATTGCGTGCACGACCCGCTATTGCACGCACATATCCCATATTGCACACACTCCTACTCTATTGCACGCATGCCTTCCCTATTGTGCTCAATCCCTCCTTCTTGCGAGCAACCCATCCTATGTGTAGCCTATCTTATGCGCAACAAAGCCCATGCATGCGGCGACCAGTCCATATCGCTGGGGCTGCACCCCTACACCCCTGTTCGGGATCAATGTCGAGTTATGCTCCTGGACCTCTGGGATAGTCCCTTCACTTCCATCACTGACCCAGATAAAAAATGGAGTGTTGCACCATGAAATTTTCGTGCCAGGACGCCAACATTTTCCATTTCACCCTTTATGCACATCTACCTTCCACCTGTGGAATAATATGATTTCAAATACTCCTCACACCATGAAACACCTTGATTCAACATATTCCTCTTGGTTAATTTCCCATGTCTTGAGTTGAGATTCTCATCATCAATTCCCCAATTACCTTGATTCGAACCATTCCTCATGCAACTCATCCAAACCTCATCACATGACTGATGTTCCAGATTTAACTAGAGAGATCTTCCCTTGCGTAAGTCCCAACTCCAATCATTCTTAGGCACCTTACACCTAATAGTCCTATCTACATGACTATAAACTATAGTACACCCTATGTGAAAAACAAAGGATGCCTCTTATTCCAAATAAGAGATGCCTTATGTGCCATGCAAAAGATGCCAACAGTTCCCACTACATGACTCTAAACTATATTACACCCTATCATTAAATGATTGGATCCACGTGTTCCAAATAAGAGATGACTTATGATCCAAGCATTTGATGCTAACTATCCTTTATACATGACTATAAACTATAGTATGACATATCATTAAATTATAGGATGCCTCTTGTTCCAAATAAGAGATGGATTATGTGACAAGCACAAGACACCTCATGCCATGATTATAGTGGAGTAATTTCAAGAGCATTAGAATCCGTTCAAACATTCTATCCATCCACCTCATGATTTGTGTGTCCTTCATTAGGATCTTCACCCACTTTCATGTATGAAGAGACCCCGTAATGGCCTAGTCCCATGCCAGCTCGGCTCACCTACCATTTAGGGCCAATACCCTGAAGGACTTTGGACAACACTTTAAGTCAAGTCCTATGTTTGGAACATGGTCAACAGTTGACCCTCATTTGTTTGTCCTCATTTCAGGCTAATGCAAAATGGATGTTGTCTTTCAAATACAGTCAACAGTTATCTTCCATCATTATTCCACCCTCACAGTGTTCCGAATGTCGGGAAAGTGACTCACACTTTTCATATCCATTTTGTTCAGACTGATTCCAACGCCCTTGACGCTATCCTACTTGTGAACTTGTTCATAGGTGTAAGCCCGAACTATATTCCTCAAACAACCAACAAGTTGTGATCCCTTCATGGCTAGACATGAGGAAGACATTACGGGATGCTTCCACGCGTAATCCCCATCCACAATTGCTACACCATTGGAGCACCTAGGAAGCTTTCATGCATAAGCCACATCCACCATTTCCGCTCCTTAGTGGCACCCGGGTAGCTTCTATGCATAATCCCCATTCACCATTTCTACTCCTTAATGATACCTAGGCATGCTAATGACTATTTCTTCTTTTCATATCAATGCTAATGTGGATCCCTCATCGGATCACTACTCAATATCCCCTCACCATGACATTTTCGGTTTCTTCCCTTCACTATGGGTTAAAGCGTGCGGGGTATGTAAGTCATTGGGGTGCGGAGAGAACCCGCCTTGTCCAAGATGCATAACATTAAACTTCCAAGCACCATCATCCTCAGCACATGACAGTAAAATGTGATCCCGCCTCATGCATCATATAATGGGTTCCCCCATCTCATACATTCTCTACGCCCACTGGTCTCCATGCGTGTGAGATCATCCTCACATGGAATGAGATCCTCTCTGTTGGAGTGGCATCTGTTCATGGGGTAAGGGAAACAACCTTAGTGTAAGCCCCTATCCTTTCTTTTGGGAGGCAGAATTCTTGCCCCTTCTATCCTCTTCCTGGATAAAGACTAGAGAGGGGGGATGGGCACCAAATCCCTCCTCTCTTTAGTGCCAAATCCCTCTCTCTTTCATCTTTGTCTCCACCGAGCCTCCATCCTAGAGTAAGCCCAATCTCCACCTCTTTGGGCCTCTAACTATGCGTAAGCCCCTATTTCCTCTTTGGGCTGCGAACCATGAGTAAGCACCTATTTCCTTTCTGGGCCACTAACCATGTGTAATTTCCATTCCACTTCCACGGACGCACCTTTCGCTACGTGATCATCGGGTTTTTGCTGCCTCTTGGTTCTCACACCTAGCATGATTAATGTGGGCATAGAGAAAGCACCGACTATGGCATCCTCTATTGGAAGCCTAGAGTGTAAGACCAACACCATCCCTAACTATGTAGATTTTGATCCTTTCCAAGGCAATTTTCATATGAAGCCACCTAGAGGTTCAATCCCAACAACCAATGGTCCCAACTCCCTTCACGTCAGTTCACCAACACCTCCCGAACTACGTGGACTTTGATCTTTTCCAAGGTAAGTTATGTAGGAAGCATCAATGAGGTTCAATACCAACAACCATTAGCCCCTAATCCCATTATATCGGCACACCAACACCCCCTGAACTATGTTGACTTTGATCCTTTCCATGGAATGAAATGTAGGAAGCCTCCCAGAGGTTCAAGCCCAATAACCATTGGTCCAGACTCATTTCACGTCGGTTCACCAACACCTCCCAAACTACGTGGACTTTATTACTTTCCAACGAAAGGTATGTAGGAAGCCTACAAGAAGTCCCAACCCAACAACTATTGGTCCCAACTCCCTTCACGTTGGTTCACGAACACCCATTTGTCATGAACACTCCACATTAGTCCACCCCTGTCCTGCATGATGTTAAACTATGGACCACTTTTGTCATAAATGACACTAAACCATTCCCCAATCAATAGTATGCCATTATGAACCCCAATAAGCGGTAATCCATTATCATCTCCAATCAGCAGTAGGTCATTATCAACCCCAATCGACGGTGAGCTGTCATGTTCCCCAATCAACGGTAAGGCGTTGTAGTCCCCTTCATTGGTACCCACATCTCTGTTCCACCCACATGGTATCAGACCAACCCTGTGCTGCTAACCACGTGTAAGCCTCAGTATATCATCGAGACTTTGTCCTCTGAGCACACATGATTATATTCCACATTTTGAACTAAGTGGACTTTGATCTATACCAAGGAAAGGTATGTAGGATGCCTCTCTGGTGTTCAAGCCCATCACCCATGTCTCATCCTAGTTTTTCCCCTTTTCCTATATGTTTCAGGAAGGTCATGCCCCAACCCAGAGGTTCCACTTCCTCTAAATCCCTTCTATACAGGTTGCCTTCTTAGGTGTCCCATCGCCTCACTGAACTACACAGACATTGATTCCCTCCCACGGGGGTACATAGAAAGTCTCTTCGAGGCTCTACACCGACATCACCGTCGCCCCTGAGTCCACTCCATCTCAATCTCCATCCACATTACTTAACCATCCATTATCCATCTTGATTCTTACCTAGGAAACCACATCCTAGTGAGATCATGTTAATTCACCTTCTGGATTCAGTGTAACCTCTAGGGTTTTCACCAATTTCATCCACTCTAGTTACTGTTCTGAATAGTACAATTTGTCTTTTCTAGACATTAAACCTATGACATAGCCTATGTTAAACATGGGAAGCTGAGGAAAACCTCAATAACATGCATATGGCATATAATTCCCCACGTTCGATGTGGGATGCCTAGGGATTCCACGCCCTTGAGAAGCCCTATAATAAGGGGATGATACCCAGACGCACTAGTCTTCCATCATCCAAACACACTAGTGATATCCCACATGACTACTCCCCCGATTGAAGGATGCTTCCTTGGCTAAACACCTTGGAATATCCCAACATAAGTAGTGTAATTAACCATCATCCATGAAGATATGGAATTGTTAAGTGTTTCACAAACAACGTCTTAATCTATAAGGGATATCTATACTAGTTGATGATTTCCAAGGATGGATCCACAGAAGGAATAACCAACATCCAATCATCCTGTTTCCATCAAGGAGATAACATCCCTGAATAAGCAATAGATTCTGCCTGCCTTTGGAAAGTGGAAATGTGGGGTAACAAGCAGCACGTACTCAAAAAGATGGATTCACGCACCCTAAAGAATGTGTCCAAACCTGAAATAGTGAACCTGATGTGATGGTCTTATCCTCAATGTAAAGATTTGTAGTGTTCGAGACATCAGTGGACTATCATGTCACTAGATCCTGTTATCCGGTGCCAGGTCCCGCCAAGATAATTTTGGACCTGGTGTGAAACTCACCAAAAGTTGGTGAAGTTGAACATTGGACATCCCAGTCTATAAAGTTGTCATCATGGATCCTTCTTACCATCCATGGAAGAGGGAATGACACTGGGTCACTAGAAATTGATTTCCTTGTTTCAGCACTAATGTTTTAATTCCATACTATCAAGGACCCAAGCTTCCGAAACTGGAAACCAATCACCTCTTATCCACAGACGCAGGGGAAGGGGTGATGTCAACGTGGCAACCCCACATGGCTCCACCGCTTCTGAAAAAATCTCCACAACCACAGCTACTAGGAACCCACACCCTGTCCCCCCTTCTGATTTAGTACAACGAAGGGTGATAAATGACCTCATCTTCTGATATGAGGAGGATGGTGTTATACCGAATAGGGATATGGCCCACCATGATTTAGAGGAATCTGTGCCTTATTTCCCCCATAGCTCCCAAGGGCTGCGTAGGGATCCACTACTCCCCACTCTGACGTATAACCGTTTCGGGAGCCTCTCCCCTGAACACTTCGATGACTCCCTCCCCTACGCCGATGAGGTTGGCGATGTCTCAACCAGCCCGATCGGGATCCTGTTTCAGGGGCACCCAAGAAGGGCTCCCACTAGGCTGTACTAGCACCTCCACCCATCCCCACCAGCCGAGAAGCAGTTAAGCTATGTGCCTATACCACCGGCCCCGGTCCAGTTAACCCGACGCTAGTGTCGGGCACATGCCGAAGAGGATTCCTTCCAAGGGGAATCAACATCAACAAATACTATGGCTCGGGCCACTTCCAACGTATATCATCAGCCCCCTATGTATGATGAGAAGGGGAACATATATACCTAGCCTGGATCAAGGACCCAACCACCCCATGGGCAGGCTGGGTCGAATTTCTTGGTCACTAGCACCGGTAGTGGCCGTCACAGACCTACCTAAAGCAATGACACCTAGTACGAAGGTCCTCCCTATACCTCCACCATTGAGAATGTGGGTCCTCCCCACTTCTAAGCTTGACATGGAGGTCTGCCCCATGCCACCTTCAATCCTAATGTGGGTCCACCCCATGGTAGTGACACTCAGTATAGAAGCCTCTTTCATGC
This sequence comes from Viscum album, assembly GCA_963277665.1. Lineage (NCBI taxonomy): Eukaryota > Viridiplantae > Streptophyta > Magnoliopsida > Santalales > Viscaceae > Viscum > Viscum album. Next base: position 1,897,385,395 of record OY728135.1, on the reverse strand, counting down.
TCATGACATCAGGTATGGGGCCATTCCTCATGCAATAGGCTGACGACGTGGAGATGTTACACATCTTGTCAATATCTACTATGGAAGCCTCCCCCATGTCTTATCGGCGGCCGAAAAAGGTCCTCCTCGCCTCAGTAATCAGAGGTGTGAGGGTCTGCCTTGGTTCATGGGTACCTAGCATGGAGGTCCTACCCATGTTCATTTTGACCAGCACGAGGACCCTCCTTGCACTAAATTTTCTAGGTGAAACAAGCATGGATGTCCTGCATGTGATCCTATTTTCTCCAACAGAGGTCCTACCCACTCCAGAAATTTACATAGAGATTCCATACATACATCAATCAGTAGACACGAAGGTCCTCCCCGTGTTCCCTTTGATATCTATCCAGGTTCTCTTTCCACCCCAGCTCACTCAATAAGAAGTCCTCTCCGCCCTAGAATTAGTATGGCCGAAGGTCCTCCTTGCGCCAGAAATCTACCATGTCCCAAAGACCATCCCAAGGTAGGAGGGATGTTCATCGCCACTATAAAAGAAATACCAAGAAGATTCAGACCGAGATTAAACCAATCTTCTTCTCAGATTATGAGGTGCAATACGACTCAATGATGGAACCCTCGCCTAGATCCTCTATGTCAAGGGTAGAGCTAGGAACAAGGTGAATCATCCTCATACTTCTAGAATGTAAGGTCCATCATATTCCCACCTCCATACGCAGTTACATCCATGAGGATGAAAATCTAGAATTTCCCCATGGTCCGGCCATGCAATCACTTCCATCATCACCAAAAGCACTCTCTACCTCGACTAGAGATCACAGAGAGCTATTCTGAGGAAAAATGGTGGATGAGAAGCAGCGTAGCCAATCGCCAGTAGACATATTCCTTGTGCTATAAATTGCGGTCGCCTGCCCATTTTACCGCAATGTGGTGGCTAATTCACTACACTCTTTAGAGGATAGCCTGAGATGTGGTGGTTTGTCACCTCGCATGCTGTTTTCTCCGCCGGTCATCCCACTGTTCTAGCAGTCTACCTTAGTACCGCTACCAATTCCGTAGCTGCCCCCAGTTGACGAGTGGGTCAACAAGGGGCCAGACCCGAAGTCTGAGATGAGGAGCTTGTGTGCCATTCTTGCAGCAAACCATTTCCCTAAGATGTTTTGGCCACTTGCAGCACCAAATTTTAGTATGCCAGAATCAGTCACCCAGGAAGAGATCGAGTGTTTCCACCACACCCTCTAGGAAACTCATTTCTATCTTTTTTATATACAAGTGTCCTACCCCAAGAGTCAGGTTCACTTTCAAGACATCTTCCAATAATGTTGTTTGGAAGATTTGGCCACACTCTACATGGCTCAGCGCCCTGAGTCACTCGGTCTCCATAGGACCCTCCAACAATGATGCATCCAGAGATTTAAAGTACTCCATAGGATAATCAAGGAGGCTTCTCCCCACATGAAAATAAATGGTTGGGGGAAGTAAACGGACCTTCATTTCAGTTCCATCTGGATCCAGCCTGATTTTCTAGATGACATAGAGGATATGCCTCTAGGCAGGGTCGCAGTTAACATGTCCGATCTTCCATGGGTGAGAACGAGCTAGATCTTCTTGTAGAGGAACTCCCAACAAAGGATTTTTGAACCTCTTGGATCTTTTGGGAAGGATTACTCATCAACGGAGGAATCTATTGGGTCTTCTCGTTCCCACCGAGGAGTTGGTCCTCAGCTGAAATCCCACAAGGGTAAGGAACACCTTTGATCTGTCAACCCCTATGACATGTCTGGCTCAATGCAGAAGGTGTAAGATGATCCTAAAATAGAAACATTGTGTTAGTAACTCACAGAAAATGAGAAGATGGATGACAACCTCCTTCCTGAACACGCTGTGGAGCGGCGATGAGACTACGGTGATCCTCGATCGGGGTAGAAGGGGTAGGAACAACTTCCCCTTAGCGAATTGCCTCTAGGTGACCCTGACCGTCCTGCCCACACAGACAAGGCTGAGGATGGAACTTATGGAAAGAGGGTTGGGTATGTGTTTCCAAATCCACCTGAGCGGTGTGACAACCCCTGGGACCTAACTCAGGTTCCCCCAGCTACTCCACAGGTCATTCCGTCTGCCACTCCACGGGCCGCTGGGCCTGATTATCATGTTGAAGAGCCCGCCAACACAATGGTCGTCCTGGATCCTCGTTAAGACAGGAAACCCCATGATAATGATCCAATGGAAACACTCATCCCCCCCTCGAAGCTTTAGAGACTTGATAGGTTGAAATCCCACCTAATGGAAATCTATATCTAGCGTGGGGGGAAGATATGTTCGCACCCCCAGGTTTTGGAAATCCCACATTTTCCCCCTTAAATGGGACAGGTGACTAGCCGAAGCATCTGGCCCACTTCATCTCAAGGGGTGGAACCATGTTGGGAAATTCAGAGCCGCAGGAGGCCGCCAAACTCTGATGGTTTGTGTATACATCGAAAGGGAATGCATTTGTCTGGTAAAACCAGCTACCCCTTAGATCATTATCCAGATGGAAAGACCTCTGTAGGATATTTCTCTACTAATTCAGTTCTACAACTCGGAAGAAGAGTATTATAGACCTATTCAAGTGCATGTAGAGGCCCGATGAGCATGTTAGAGACTTTGTCTCCTAGTGTAAAGGGCTCACCTACTCCCTTGACATGCCACTGACTCAGGAGAAACTGCTGACAATGCGTTTATAGAATGTAAAGGCCAAACTCGTCCCCTCTCTAATCACCCAGAACTACCCCAGGGGATTATGAGACTACTATGATAAGGCTCAGCACCTAGAGGAAGCTTTGCAATAGGACAACCCAGCACACATGTTGCCTCCTGCAATCCCTGCGAGAAGGGCCTCTAGGGCCGAGCCCGCCATTGTGTCTCAAATAGAGTCCCCAAGGAAACTAGAGCTGTTACCTATGGAGCCACCTCCACAGCCTCGCAGAGGCGCTCCACCTCATGCGCAGCCTCTGGCCTAGCAGTACCCACCTCAGAACAGGTAGGTTCCCCCACGCAATGTGCCACCACCACGTAAGCGAGATAACCAGGATCCACCTCCTCGAGAGGCTCTTTATCCACTCCCTAGGGTCAATATCCTTGCCCCCTTCTTAGATAGGAGGAACCAGAACAACATTCTCAACTAGGATTAGGTCTCCGGTAACTTTCATAGTTCTTTGGAATAGGGGATTGTACATTTTCTTGAATGCAGGAGGCTAGAAGAGGCAAACCTCGCTGATCTCCCTAATTATTGCCTCTATCGCTGGGTTCTAGGAAACACGCTCAAATAATGCTATATGTTTAAATACAAGCTTCAAGACCAGGTGGATAACAACATAGTCCGGTTAGGCCTAGCCCTAGCATAGGTGGCATGTGTCTTCATGATGCCAGACATCAGCAGTGACAGTGAAGGCATGTGGCATCAGGTTTCTAGCCGCAGGTCCCCGAATTATGACGAATGGATGGCTTGTTAAAAAGTCTCCCTAGCCCATGGTGTTATCTGTGAACACCTGAATTTACCAGAGCCTTTATAAGACACAGAGTTTACTTCATCATCATCATCTCAGCTGTCCTCTTCTCAAAAGAGTAATCACCGGCGACGCAAGGGAAAACAATGTCCCTCGCCAATGTTGTTGTCATCTTGTACTCTCGATGACTTCATTCCCGAAGAGATGGCGATTCTTCCCAGAATCCATCCAGCAGTGGATGAATCTTTGAGTGATGGAAAAGGGTATACCTCAGTTAATACCATAGAGCTAGTAAACCCCTACATGATTCCTGATGATGAGGAGTGCCAGGAGGATCCTCCCAATGTCCTCATCCATCGCCAGCATCGGTGGGGCTGTGGCTATATGGGCCATCAGAGTGCCTCGGTTAGTACTTCTGGCCGGGTTGTTCATGATAACAAAACCAGGCCGCATGCCTAGCATAGAGATTAGCACGCGTGACCTTCTCATTTGGTGTCATCAGGTCCGCCTTTGTCACCGGTCATGTTGTTGGATCAGGCGGAGCCACCTCAACCACACCGTGACCAACCACTCTTAGCTACAAACCGGTCTTAGTCATATGGCCCTCATTCGGTAGTAACTCCATAGGCTTTCACTAGTGAGAAGTGAGATATTCCAAGAACCAATCAACCACCGGTACAGCCGGTAGGGCCCACCATACCTCCTGTCATAGAGAAACCTCTTGTAAGCCGAAGTTCGTGTCTGTTACGGATATATTATATCCTCAAACATCTTTCTAGTATTCCATAAAAACTATCAATCCTTGAGGCCCTTTTCCTATCATCAGATATGCATGAGGCCCTCGTCGAATCTTTAAGAAGCCCTCTCTAGTTTGATATAATGGTAGCAGCTGAATAAGCCTTTCATGATGAGGTTTTCAAGAATTTTGAATCTCATGCCATCATTTCGTTCTCTAGAGAAGATGAAGGCTCTCCCATACATGAGAACATTCACCCACATTATATCACCGACCAGTTCAATGGAGTGGATGTTTGTCACTGTCTTGTCGACATGGGCTCTGGACCAACCTAATCCCGACTCAGACACTGCGAAAACTGGGGTTGTCTAAGGAGGAATATAGTCCCTCTGACCTGAAAATTCAAGGTTATGAGAGGACGGAACAAACACCAGTCAACAAGATTTTTTTGAAGACCTAGTTTGGTGGCCTAGTTTCCATCACTGATTTAATGGTTGTCTCCTAGGACACCACCTACAATGCGTTGATGGGCAGGCCATGGCTCCACCTTCCTGTAGCGGTTCTATCACCATATCACCAGTGCCTCAAGTAATCCCTTAATGTTTGAGTGGGCATGCTTCAAGGTGATGCGTCTCCATTTTAATCTTGTGAAGCTCGCTATCTGGATGCTGACTATTACAAGAGAAAAGATAAGCATATTCAGATTAATGAGGTTGATCATGCCACAACTGCGACTGACAAATGGCCAGATCTAGATGATACCTACAACATTCCGATCTATCTATTGGAGGCTACAAACCTGAACATGGGACAATTATTCGTCTTTTATAGAACGAGGAACACATTCCCAATTTTAAGAGATGTAGGAAGATCACCCCATACTCCTACACAAATCAGGCTCAGGTGATCCCAGAACATCTTACTCCCATAAGGTATTGGGATGTCTGCCCCATGGTGAAAAAATATGTCATACTTGCTTGTTTTTCTGGGAAATAATTTATAAAATCAAGCTGATGCGCCACTATTTCTTCGATATCATCAAGCATGGCCCCTTAGGCCAAAGACCATATGGGGTCAGATCAACAACAGTCATCACTGTGGTTTCAGAAGCACCGGAGTTCGCTGATGTGGTGTCCACTACCATTCAGACTGGTACTAGCCTCCCATCAGGATCTATCGACTTATAGTAAAATCCTCCCACTGAGGATCCCTTCTCTATAATTGAATAAGATGATTTAGAGGATGATCACCCTATTTTTGAAGAGGGTGTCTCCTCCACGGTCAATGAATTGGTATAGGTGAACCTCGGTAGGGAGGAAGATCCGAAACCCACATTGATCAATGCCTCTATACCCATCAACGAGCAACATTAGTATATATAATTCCTTAAACAACACTGTGATGTATTCTCCTGGATGTATGACGAGATGCTAGGACTAGATCCTCAGGTAGTCGTCCACCGCCTCGGTCTCCTAAAAATCATTGTGGGTTCAAGAAGCTTCCCCAAACGATGCACCATTCTCACGGTGCCATGGTTGAGGTTGCAGTTGATAATCTCAACAGATCCAATTTCATTAAGGACAACCAATACCCCAAATGGCTAGCCAAACATTGTGCCAGTTTGGAAGAAGAATAGACTAATCAGAGTCTGCATCAACTTACGGGATCTCAACCTTCAGTGTTCGAAGGATGTTTTCCCGTTCCTATGATGTAATTGATGATCGATGCTATAGTTAGGATCCAATACCTCTCTTTCATGGATGGTTACTCCAGGTATAACTTGATCTTAATGGCCCCCGAGGATGCGAAGTCTACAACATTTAGGGTACAACAAGGTACTTTCTATTTCCAAGTGATGCCCTTCGATTTAAGAATGCAGGTGCCACCTCTTAGCGGGTTATACATCGCACATTTAAGTTGATCCTTAGAACATTGGAGGAATGTTACATGGATGATTTGGTGATAAAATCTTTCTAGCATCATGGCCATCTCAAAGACCTTGAGAAACTGTTCAGCTTCTTCCATTCCCACCACCTTAAGATGAATCCATTGAAGTGTGCCTTCAGGGTCACTAATGGAATGTTTCTTGGCTTAATTTTTAGATACATTGGCATCGAGATCAACCCAGAGAAGATAAAGACCATTAGCTAGGTGTTTCCCCCAAGCAACCTCTAAGAGCTTCAAGGTTTCAAAGGCCACTTAGCCTAAAAACACTGATTCATCACAAATCTGGATGGAAAGTGTATTCCCTTTGCTCGGATCATGATGAAAGGAATTGTCTATGAGTGGGATGAAGAATATCAGACTGCTTTCAAGGAAATCAGGTGGTACCGATTATAACAGCTGGTTCTAATGCCACCCATTTCCTGAAAGTTGTTGGTCCTTTATGTGACTACCCAGAAATGATCCCTCGGTATCCTTCTCGCCCAGAAGTACAACGAGGGAACTGAGAACAATCTCTATTATCTCACCTGCATGATCCTTGATTTGGAGACTAGATAATCTCATATAGAGAAGAGCTGTCTTACGCTAGTATTCACAGTACGAAAATTGCAACATTATTTTCAGCACCATAAGGTACAGCTAGTGTCCTAAGTGGATCTGTTGAAGTATCTGAACCACCCAATGTTAACAAGAAGTCTATCTTGGTGGGAAGTAATCTTCCAATAGTTTGACATCAGGTTTGTCCCTTAGAAGGCTATTTAAGGGAAGGATTTGGCAGACTTCCTTACTGCCCAACTAGCTCCTGAGGACCAGCCCTTGGATCTCAATTTCCCTGATGAAGTGAATCTCTCGGTAGACCAAGCCATGTCCTATTGGGAAATTCACTTCGATGGTACTTCCCGGATCCCCACCGGAAGAAGGCCCAATGACCCCAAGCTCAATAGAGTTGGCCTGGGTATTGTATTCATTGCCCCATCACAAGCCATTCCACCGTATTCATTCTTGTTGTCAGAAGGCCGCACCAAAAATGAGGCAGAGTATAAGGATCCCATTACTGGCCTTGAGTTGGACCTCAAGACTAACGTTTCCCACTTGAATAGGAAAGGGGACTCTGAACTAGTCATCAAGCAGATCAACAGTAACTATGTCGTCAGAAAGCCCGAGCTCGTACAATTTTTGTAACACACTCTCCAGCAAAAGGTCCAGTTCCCATATCATCTATAAGTTACTCATGTCCCTCGATCTAAGAATGGTCAAGCTGAAACCCTAGCCAGCCTAGGTGCATCACTTAATGTGACCAAATAGAATGATCTGATTATCCCAGTGGCACACCAGAGAGTCATTGCTCCTATCACTCCAGATTATGGTGACAGCCTGCAGGTAATCCACCTTACCATAAGAACCTCCACATTATGACCCCCAGTCCCCATAGAGGCAGTGATTGAAGTCTATCATGATTGGAGAACCTCCTTTGTCATGTATCTCCAAAATTGTAATCTCCCGGTAGATCGGGCCGAGCGCGAACGAATTCGATGTCGCACGTTACAGTTTACCCTCGAGGAGGGTCTTGGTCATGATAAGATCCTCTACATGTGTAGGTTTGATGTGGTTCTCCTCCGTTTCATTCAAGGAGATGAGATTTCCCATTTAATGAATGAGGTTCATTCTAGTTCCTATGGGGCTCATCAGACCAGGCCAAAACTATCTCACCAGATCTAAAGACTAGGGTATTTTTGGCCATCCATGATTCATGATTGCATCGAGTTCACCAAAAGGTGCCATGCAAGCCAAATTGATGCCAACATTATGCATCAGATTCCAGAGCCTCCCCACACTACCAAGTACTCTTGGCCATTTACGGTATGGGGACTCAAGGTCGTGGGACCATATCCACCGGTGACAGATTGCCAGTGCATGTTCATCTGGAATACTACGAATTTCTTCTCCACATGGGTAGAGGCAATCCAGATCAAGGAGATCAAGGCATGTTCCATTGTTGACTTTAGGAGAACCAACATCATCTTCTGATTCGGAGTCCCTCATGCCATCATCACCGATAACAACATGAACTTCTGGGTGGCTGAGATGAAGAAATTGTATACCAAGTACAACATCCATTGTAACCATACATCCCACTATCATGCAAAAAAAATGGACATATCAAGGCATTCAAAAAAAAGCTCTCTAACATTCTGCAAAAAAATGGTTATTCAGAAAAAGAAGAGTTGTCCTGACAAGCTCCCTAACTCCCTCCAGGCTTATCGGATGACGACTGGTAATTCCACCCAGGTGACACCATATTACCTAGTGTATGGAAGAAAGGACATCCCGCCCATAGATATTCAGTTACCATCCTTGCACATACCTATCTATGATCCGCAAATGCCAGATAAAGTAGCTGAAATTCATCTGGCTGAGTTGGAAGCACTCGATGAGAAAAGGCTTCACTCCTTGCACAATCTGGAAAGGCATCAGAAAAAATTAGCTAGAGCATTCAACAAGAATGTTCGATTCTGCTTATTCTTGCAAGGATACTTGGTGTTGGCCCTGAGGACAACAATGATACCCAGTAGGAAAGCACAAATGTTGGATCCCGAATGGGAAGGACCATACATCATTCACAAGGTTTACTCCAATAGGGCATACTCCCTGGTTACCATGGATGGCGAATATATAACTCCTCCCACCAATTCCAAGTTCCCCAAGAAATATTTATCCTATATAAGAAGGGTCCCAGAAGACCTTAAAATGTCTAGTCCTACATGAAATTAAACTATATGTTGTCCCACATGACGTTAAACTATATATTTTCCCACATGACATTAAACTGTATGTCATCCCGCATGATGTTAAAATATATACTGTCCAGCATGACCATCAACTGTTTGTCAGCCATCAAGACATTACACTATGTGTCATCCTACAAGATGTTAATCCACCAAAACTACATATGGCTTGATTCCAATCTTCGTGGGATACGTAGGAATGATTGGACACTTCATCTTCAGTCCAGTCCGAGTTTCCTCTTTAACTACCCTATGTGTATAGTTCTCTTAGGAGATCCCACATGGTATCATGTAGGATTATTTGGCCCCACTCATGTCAGGATTATGAAGATTTCCCCAGGTGCCCCTCCTTGTTCATCTATTTCTCCCTCTTCCTCACCACACAATGCTAAAATGCATGGCCTTCCGAACTAGTTATAGACTGATTCCAATCGTCATGAGATACGTAAGAATGCGAAAACATTTTTTCTGGTGGCCCAACCCCAACTTAAAAATCTCCCTTCTGGTCGGAAAACATGGTGTGGTGGTAGCTTATGATCTCCTTCATGACATATCAATCATGACCGCACCATATATTCCCTTCCCTGGAGATCTCCACTTCTTTCATCATCTTGTTTGATGTTAAATTGCACGGGCACATTTATGCTTCACACACTCACTATACTTGGGACTCAATTATCCTTCACATCCAAAGGGACCCCCAAATGGATGGATACTCAGTCTAAGGGATCTCCTACCATTATGAGCCTACATCCTAGTGGGATTCGAACAAAACAATGATATATTTCCCATGTTATGAATACGGTTTGCGGTTGACACTCAATTGTTGTTCCCATTTCCGGTCACACGATATGGATTCTATGTTTGGAATTTGGTCAACTGATATATTTTTTCATTGTCACCACCCCCATATATCCCACACATTGATTGTAGTGGTTCTTCTACCCCAATGTCTCTTAAAGCTTCAGTCTGCCTCGAGCAGGAGTGTGATTCCAGCTGTTAGACCCCTATATGATGGTGGGAGCCTAGTCCTAATACTTGATTCTCAAACTGATCATTGCTCACGTGGCCTTATAAGCTATGACAAGGAAATGCCCTCATGGGAGGTCATATGCCTACATTTGGCCCAGGCACCCAGCCTCAGGTCCCTCAAAATGTTCTCCCCCTGGTCCAAGTTCTCATTTGGGATTCTGTGTTGTGGTATGGACTTGTGTCCTCATTCACGTCAAGATATTTTTCCATGCCACACATATCCCTTTGAGACATCCCTTATTCGTTTATCATCCTTTCCATGAGCACATCCCCACCATGCTTCGCAAGCCCCATCATTTGGGTTTTATTCATCTTTTATATCGAAAAGGACCCCTGAATGACATGGATGCTCGGCCCAAGGGCTCTCTTACCATTACGGTCCAACGTCCTTGAGGGTTTTGAATAACAAATTGATACATGTCTTGTGTTGTGAATATGTTCAATGATTGATGCTCAATTGTCTACCCAAATCCTGGTTACACAAATACGGTACTGTGTTGCGAACATGTTTAACAACTACCATCTTTCATCATTATCGCTTTGTGGTTTTCCACGGGCACAATTATTTGACCTCTTTACATAGTTGTCCAACTAGGAATATACGGTCTGATCCCTATGAACTTAAACTAAGAGTACCATAGTCCTTACCACATGATGTTAAGCTGCACGACATCATTCAGAACTAAGTATGTCTTGATTCCCACCCTTATGGGATACAAAGGAAAATCCGAACACTCTATATTTGGGTCTAGCCAAGGTTTCTCCCCCCTTTCTTTCGACATCCTGGTCCAAATTATCTTCGAGAATCATGAATGGTATGGAGTGTGTGGGCTTATTCCCTCATTTACGTCGGGTTACTCGTCATGCCATACACATTCCCCCTTTCTTACTCACCACAAGATATTAAACTGTAAACTGGTTGGGACTTCCCATCTTAGATCCCTCAACCTTTTCAGGCCGCTGGACCATGTTCTCACTTAAGATTATACAGTTGTGTATGAGTTTATGTCCTCATTCACGTTATATTACTCATCGAACCATACACATCCCTCATCATGATACCTTTACCCTACCACCGTTCTTGTTGTATGTCGATAAACTACACAACATCCTTCTCTAGAACTTTGTGTGGCTTGATTACCATCCTTATGGGATATGTAGGACCGCCCAAACATCTATGCCTTTGTGTCCAGCCCCATCTCTTAGAAACCTCCTTATCATTATAACCTCTTGGCCTAAATCCTTCCAGGGTAGGTGTACGTGGTGTGGTATGGGATTGTGTCCCCATTCACGTCGGGTTTGTAACAACAACGCCACATACCTCTCTCTCCAAAGTTCACTTTTCTCCCTTTCACTACACTCATCTTTTCGAGTCTACTAATCTTATGTTGGGTCACTTTACCCTCTTTGGTGATTTGCCAATGTGCCCAAAAGTACTCTGGTTCAGAACCTAGAGTGTTGGATTTTACGTGGACATTCTTTCACCCATTTTTCTGTCTTTATGTTCCCCTTCATTTTGGATTTCATTATATTTCAAATCCGAAGGGATCCCCAAATGGCATGGATTCTTAACCCAAGGGCTCTCCAACCATTACGGGATAACGTCTTCGAGGGTTTCAAACAAAAAATTGATACAAGTCCACATTGCAAAAATGGCCAACAGTTGATGCTCATTTGTTGTTCCTAGTTAAGGTCAAATGATATTGATGCTGTGTTTCAAACATAGTCAATAGTTATCCTCCATCATCCTGCCAAACCCATCAAGCCTTAAATTTCGGTTAAATGATTCAAATCATTTTCCACCCCATCATGTCTTAGTGGAATTTCGACACTCTTGGTATTATACCTCGGTACACATTTTCATGTTAGGTGGACAAAGCCTCATTAATGCTTCATTCAAGGCTCCGAAAAGACTTCCCCTTTATGTGTATCCCATGTGTTGCTAACACCTCTTATGCCCTTGTTTCCCACACCGAGCTTGAATCATGTGGGCTTAGGTACCAAATCTTGGTTTGCGCTCACTTGGAAGAGTGTCACTTCTTTTTGGTCCGATCTATAAGACCTTAAAATAAGATCTCTCTATACATCATCTTTTATAACTACATCTAGCTTGATTCCCATGCTCATGAGATACGTTGGAACGCCTAGACATCTTGTCTTTGGTTCCAACTAAAATTTCACTATTTATCACTTCTATTCAGCCTTTTAGGCCATGAACCATATAGGATTGTGTTGTGTGGCATGTGTGGAATTATGTATTCATTCATGTATTTTTTGCAAGAGCTTCACCATGTACTTACCTTCTGAGAGCTAGTCACTCCTGCCCCATATTATCTAACCTTTTTCTAGCCCCTCAGCCTGAGGTTTCATTCTTGGAATCACATGCAGTGTGATGTGGACCTCATCCTCATTCAAGTTAGGTATGATTTACCATGCCATGAACATCCCCTCTCGAACCTCGTTTCTCCTAAATTTTTCTAAGACATATGACATTAAACTATGCTGCCTAGTCCCACTTGACTATAAACTATTTCATATATACTACACAATCTAAAATGCATGGTTGGTCCCATCATGTGACCCTAAACTGTGACATTATCATCCTGGTCGCACAAAAAAAATGGCGCTACGTTGTGATTTCCTCACTCGAAGGGACATCATGTTTGGTATCGGTCACCCACCATACCATTTGTCAATGCCTGTATATAGCTTGATTCTTGTGGTGATGCCTGGACTCCCAATCTTAGGTCTATTGCTTCACAAAAAAACACACATTCATACTAAAAGTCAAATAAGATCTATTGGTGTGAGGGCCAGACCTGCATGGAAATATTATCCATGTCACTGGTATCTTTCCATGACACCTTCAAAACTACGTCTGGATTTATTCCCATACTCATGGGGCATATAGGAATTCCCATACACTTTGCCTTAGGCCCAACAGAACTTTCAGTTTTGGTCCCCTGACCAGAAGTTTCCCGGGGAGCACATTGTGGTGATACAGATTCATATTGTCCTCATTCACGTCTGTATTAGTAATTACATCACCACATGTCTCCCTCATCAAGTTCCATCCATGGTCCGAGCACTATGACCATAAAAAAAGACCAATCCATGACATTTCATCAAGATGTTAAACTGCACGAAAACATCCAGAACTACGTATGGTTTGATTCCCATCCTCATGGGATACGTAGGAATGCACAAGAATATTGTATCCGTGTACAGCCCCAGGAATCTAAAATTATACCCCCTCTCTTTATCCCTTTGGCCCAAACTCTTTTGGGAACATGTGGTGTGGCGAGTACCTTTGGGGATCTATTTCACGCCGGGTTTTGCAATAGCTACACCATGTGACTCCCTCGTCTTCTCACAATCTGGTCCAAGTTTTATGACCCTAAACTAAGATCTCATTATGGGAACTACGCATCGGGTTTGGCTACTACGCTTCCCTACACACGGTCTGTTATATCAATCCCCCTTAATGTCCCATCCTATAACCTTAAGTAGGAAGCATGTAACGCAAGGACCCTTGTCCTTGGAAAGGTACTGAACTACCTATATCTGATATGTCTTACTGTCGTACTCAGATGCATTCTGAAAAAGAGATCCTAGTGTGGAATTTTCATAGGGACATTCCCTCATTCAATATCCAAGCTTCGTAATCCTGTAATTTGGATCGTCATCCTCATCCAGGTCTAAAGGGACACACTTTACGACCTAGTCTCATGCCTCATTAGCTTACCTACCATCTTTGGACAGTGTCCCTGAGGACCTTGAATGAGATTTTCTACAGGTCCCATGTTTCGAACATGGTTAGTTCTTGACCACCATCTTTCTGTCCCCATTCCATGCTTATGTAATATGAATGCTATGTTTCAAACACAGTCCATAGTTATCCCCTATCTTCACGCCTCCATCATTGTGGTCCAGATCATGAGCATCATGATCCACATTTTTTCATCTATTTTTGTTCATGTGGAATTCCAACATACTCGGTTTTAACCCTTCACACATCTTGGTGCGTTAAGTAGATGGGTTACATTTTGGGGACATCATTCACTTGGCGTCCCACTACCATCAATTTGTGCCTCCCGGTACTATGAAAGTCCCATAACTACACATTGTTTCCCACATCGAGCACGACTAATATGGGCTTAGTAGTTTTGGTAGGATGTTTACTCATGCATCAAAGCCACACATTCCTTTCATCACCTTGTATGACGTTAAAATACACTCTCAGAACTACATTTTTCTTGATTCTCATTCTTATGAGATACGTAGTGATTCTCAGGCATTTTTCCTTGGGCCCAACCTCAGGGTCATTAATCCTTCTATCCCCTCAGCCCTATTTATAGTCCAAGCAGTGTGACCTTAAAACTGTGTGCATCTTCTACACCGTTCGAAATTAAAGTACGTGTTCATTGTCATCCTTGGTACAACCTAAAACTACATGTAATTATAGGCCCTTACCAGAGAGGTCCTGTTCGGAAGTAGGTATGATCCCTGATCAGACTGATTCCCCCACTTAACATGCCTTCACTATGATGGCATAATTTCAAGAGTGTTGGACTCCATTTGAACAACCCATCACTCCACCCTCCACGTTTTTTTGTGCCCTTTATTTGGACCCTCATCCTCTTTCAGGTCTAAAGGAACCCCCTAATAGTATGGATGATCGAACTATGGCTAGCCTACTGTCCTGGGATAATTTTTTGGAAGACTAATGGTTGACATTTTGAGTCGGGCCCCGTGTTTCGAACATGGTCAGTGGTCGGCCCTCATTTATTATCCCCATTTCAGGATAACACAATAAGGATGCTGTGTTTCCAACACGGTCAACATTTATCCTTTATTGTCACGTCATCCCCACAGTGTTCCGAATCTTGGGTATCGTGATTCATACTTTCCACCACCTATATTCAGATATATTCTAACACCCCTGGAGTTACTTCATTCGTGCACCAGAGCTTATTGGGAGAAGAAATTTGTCTCTCCAGAGATCCATATTCTCTATTTGTAAACCATCTCATTTAGGATTCTCCCAATGGTGATCGATGTCCCATTCTGATCCCCTCATATCTTCTATTGTTTAGAACACTCATATAGGTGAATGACCTGATATTATCTCTTTACCAAACCAAGAATGGCTCATATAGGCTTAGATATTTAGCCAGTAGTTTCCTCAATGTGATCGAGATATAGAGGCCCCTAGGGAAAGTGTTTTCGATAGTAGTTTCCTCAGAATGCAGTCTGCCTCACCCTCTTCGTCCTCATTGGAGCCCATTCTTAGTGTTATTACTATTGGCACCGGAAAAAACATCCATGTAATTCATTGAATTCTATGAGACATTATCTCAGAGCAAAGAACATTTTTCAGGCTCCAATTTGACTAGTCTTGGAGCTCAAATGGAGTTAGGGATCAGAAGCTACAACCGTTTGAAGGGAGACTGCTGGAAAATGCCATAGAGGATGATTTCGGGGCCAAGAATATATTTTCATGAAAAATGGAATCTTGTGGATAAAAATGGAATCTTGTGTGTAAAAATGGAATCTTGCGCATAAAAATGGAATCAAGCACGTAAAAAGGGAATCTGTCACACAAAATGGATTTGCGTAGAAAATTGGAACAGAAGTTTACATGCACTGACATTCAAGATTTTTCCAATGAATACAAATGCACCCACTTTTTCTCGGAGGCCTCCCCAGAGGTCGGCTGCCTCTCTAATGTGTGTAAGTATACATTTTTCATACCTATGCATAAAATTCCCATCTTGGACGCAAAAGCGCCAACATTCCCAATTTTTCACGAAAAAAATTATTTTTTCGTGAAATAGGGCCACTGGGCCTAATTGTGGGCACACATTTCCTATTGCGAAAAAGATCCCCAATTATACGCCAACCTTCCCAATTGTGCTCAATTCCTTCGTTATTACGTGCACAACCACCTATTGCGCAGACATAACCCATATTGCATGCACTCCTGCCCTATTGTATGCAGTCCATCCCTATTGCGTGTAATCCTTCCTTGTTGCGTGCAATCCATCTGGTGCACAACCTATCATATATGCAAAAGTGCCCAGGCCTATGCCCACTGGTCCATACCATGGGGGTTTCACCCCCGCACCCCGCTTGGGATCAGGGCTGAGCTATGCTCCCGGCCCTCTCGGTCAGTCCCTTCACTTTCATCACTAACCCATATGATAAATGGAGTGTCGCACCGTAAAATTTTGGGCCAGGATGCCATCATTTTCTATTGATCCCCTTATACGCATCTACCATCCACCTATGGAATACTATGATTTGAGACACTCCTCCTTACACCATGAAACTTCTTGAGTTGAAATATTCCTCTTGGTTCGTTTCCCATGTCAGGAGTTGATATTCTCATCATCAATTCCCTGAGTACCTTGAGTTGAACCATTCCTCAATCAAATAATCCAAACCTCATCACATGACTCCTATTTCAGGTTGAACTAGAGAGGGATTCCCTTTATTAAGTCCCAACACCAACCATTTCAAGGTGCCTTATTCCTAATAGTCCTATCTATGTGAATATAAACTTTAGTACACCCTGTGTGACAAACATAGGATGCCTTGTGTTCCAAATAAGAGATGCCTTATGTTCCAAGCATAAGATTCCAATAGTCCCCACTACATGACTATAAACTCTAGTACACCCTATCATTCAATTATATGATGGCTCTTGTTCCAAATAAGATATTCCTTTTACACCAATCATTTGATGCTAACAGTCCTATCTATATGAATATAAACAATAGTATCCCCTATCATTCATTAATATGATGACTTTTATTACAAACAAGAGATGGAATATGTGACAAGCATAAGATACCTCATGCCATGATTACAGTGGTGTAATTTCAAGAGTGTTGGAAACAGTTCATATATTTCATCAATGCACATCAATCTTTTTGTGTCCTTAATTTCTATCTTCATCCTCTTTTATGTCTGAAAGGGACCCCTAACGGTCTGGTCCCATGCCACCTCAGGTCACCTACCGTTTTGGGCCAACACCCCAAAGGACATTGGATGACACTTTGAGTCCAGTCCTGTGTTTCGAACAAGGTCAATATTGAAACCTAATTTGTTTGTACCCATTTTAAGCTAACACAATATGGATGCATTGTTTTGAATACGATCAATAGTTATCCTCCATTGTCACACCACCCACACTGCATTTCAAATGTCGGGCATGTGACTCACACTTTTCATCCCCCTTTTTTGGACTGATTCCAACACCCTTGATGTTATCCCACTTATACACTGGTCCATAGGTGTAATACCCAACTATATACCTCAAATTCCAAAGATTTGGGATGCCTTCATGTCTAGACATGAGGAATACATTACGGTCTGCTTCCATGAGTATGCCCCATCCACCGTTTCTGCTCCATAGCGGCACTCGAGAAGCTTCCATGTTTAAGCCCCATCCATCATTGTCGCTCCTTAGTGGCACCTAGGAAAATTCTATGTGTAAGACCCATACACCGTTTCCTATCCTTAACGACACCCAGTAATGATAACATCTGTTGATTCATTGCATATACATGCTAACGTAGACCCCTCATTGGATCACTCCTCAATACCCCCTCACCATGGCATTGCCAGTGCCTCCCCTGCAATAAGGGTTAAATTGTGCCAGTTTTATAAGTCCTAGGGGTGCGGAAAGAACCCTCCTTGTCTGAGCTGTAGGAAGTTAAACTTCCAAGCACCATCATCTTTAGCACATGATGTTTTACTCGGACCCCTCCCTATGCATCATAGGTGGGGTGCCCCCATCTCAGACATTCTCTACGCCCACTGGTCTCTACGTGTGTGAGATCTTCCTCACATGGAATGAGATCCTATTTGATGGAGTAGCGTCTATCCTTGGGTAAGGGAAACCACCTTGGTGTAATACCTTATCCTTTTTTATAGGAGGAAGCATCCTTGATCCTCCTATCTTCTTCCTGGACAAAGACCAGAGAGGGGGGGGGGCATGGGAGCCCTCCCCTCTTCCGTTCCAAATCAATCTCCCTTTGGGATTTATCACCACTAGGACTCCAACCTAGAGTAAGTCCCAATATCTACCTCTTTGGGCTACTAACCATGTGTAAGACCCTATATCCTCTTTGGGTTGGGAACCATGCGTAAGCATCTGTTTAGTTTTTGGGCCGCTAAACACGTGTAAGCTCCATTCTACTTCCAAGAATGCACCTTTCACGGCGTGATCGTTAGGTCTTTGCTGCCTCTTATTTCTCACACCGAGCATGACTCACATGGGAATAGAGAAAGCACTGACCATGGATTCTTCTATGGGAAGACTAGAGTGTAAGCCTCATACCATCCAATCTACATGAACTTTGATCCTTGCTATGGCATGGTACGTAGGAAGCCTCCCAGAGGTTCAATCCCAATAACCATTGGTCCCGACTCCCTTCACGTTGGTTCACCAACACCTCCCAAACTACATGAACATTGATCATGGACATGGAAGGGTACGTAGGAGGCCTCCCTTAGGTTCAATCCCAACATCCATTAGTCCCGACCCCCTTCACGTCGGCTCACCAACATCTCCCGAACTACAGGGACTTTGATATTTTCCAGGGCAAGGTACGTAGGAAGCCTCCCTAAGGTTCCTTACCAACACCCATTAGTCTTGAAACCCTTCATGTCGGCTCACCAACACCTCCTGAAATATGTGGAAATTAATCCTTTCCAAGGGAAGGAACGTAAAAAGCCTCCCAGAAGTTCATTCTCATCAACCATTGGTCCCGACTCCTTTCATGTCGGTTCACCAACCCCTCTAGATCTATGTGGACTTTGATCCTTGACAAGGAAAGGTACGTAGGAAGCCTCATAGAGGTTCAATCCCAACAACTATTGGTCTTTACTCCCTTCATTTCAGTTCACAAGCACCCATTGGTTCCGACCACTCCACGTCGGTCTACCCCCATCCTACATGATGTTAAATTGTGCGCCCCTTTGTTCTCGCATGACACTAAACTTTTCCCCAATCAAAGGTAAGATGTTGTCAACCCCAATAAGTGGTAAACTATGTTAAACCCAAATTAGTAGTAAGACATTATCAACCCCAGTCGATGGTGATCCATCATGTTCCCCAATCGACGGTAAGTTTTTGTAGTCCCCTTCGTTGGAACCCTCATATCTGGTCAGCCCCCATGGCGTCAAACCACCACCGAGCTACTATACATGCATATGACCCAGTATATCATCAATTTGTTGTCCTATGAGAAAACCCAATTATAAAACCCATTCTGAACTACATGGACTTTGATCCTTACCATTGAAAGGTACATAGAAATCCTCCATGGGGTTCAATCCCATCACGCATGTCTCATCCTGGTCCTTCCCTCGAGCCTATGTGTTTTGGGAAGGTCATGCCCCAACCTGGAGGTTCCACTACCTCTGAGTCCTATCCATATAGGACGCCTCCTTAGGTATCCCATCGCCTCACCAAACCATATAGACTTTGATTCCCTGCCATGGGGGTACGTAAGAAGTCTCTTCGAGGCTCAATCCCAACATCACTATGGCCCTCAAGTCAACTCCATCTCATTTTCCATCCACTTCACTTAACTATCCATTATCCATCTTGATTCTTACCCTGGACACCACATCTCGGTGAGATCATGTCAATTCACCACCTAGACTCAGTGTTACCTCCAGGGGTTGCACCCATTTGATCCAATTTAGTCAGTGTTACGATCAGTCTGATCCATCTCTATTGGACATTAAACCTGCGGCATACCCTGTGTTAAAAATGGGAAGATAAGGAAAACCTCAGAGACATGGCTATGAAATATAATTCCCTACATTCAATGTGGGATGCCTTAAGCTTCTGTGCCCTTGAGAATCCCTATAATAAGGGGGAAAACCCATACACGCTAGTGTTCTAGCATCTAGACATGCCAGTGATGTCCAACATGACTACTTCCCTGACCGAAGGTTGCTGCCCAAGCCAAAACCCTTGGAATGTTCCAAGCAAAAGTAGTGTAATTAACCGACCTGCATTAATATATGGCACTGGAAAGTGTTTCATGAACAAACTCTTAATATATAAGGGAGACCTGGACTAGGTGACGATTTCCGAGGAGGAATCCATGGAAGGATGAATTGACATCCCATCATCTCATTTTGATCAAGGAGAAAATGTCCCTGATTTAACAATAGACATCTCCCGCCTTTGGTAAGTGGGAATGTATGACAACAAAAAGTGCGTCCTCAAACAAACAGATGCACGTGCCCTGATTAAAACAGTAGAAATAGTTACATAGACATGTGAAATATCATAAAAATTATTGGATGTGTTGTGAATCAATATGTTTTAAGGTCACCCAGCTAATTTTTATAATTTCTGCCTAAAATTAAGATAAGTAAAATTATTCTTTGTTCGAGGAAAATGATTTGAGACATTGAAACATATTTTGATATATGAGTAATTCTTCCCAAATCACCAACACATATTGCAAACTCAAATTTTATTTTCCCAACTAAGTATATATACGACATTTTAGATCCCCTTCATATTAATAATTTTAATGCTCAGTTTGGGAGGAAGTATTAAAAATATAATAATGAAATCTGGGGAATTCCTTTGATGCTTGAGGAAAAAACTCAAACAATGACTAAACAAAATTTATTGTGCATCTTAACTTAAGATATCATCCACTAAAGAGTGAAAATTCATCACCTTAAATGATGAATCCACTAAAAAATATTTGAACAATCATTATAATCATCATCATTATGGGAGCTCATGAATGATAGATAGGATCTGAGACGATTATTGACATCCATTGATGGAAAACGTCACCAGGTGGAAACCATAGAGAAAAGGGGGACCAAATGAACATCCATAGTCAACAACTTAACCATATAAGGAAATAATCAATAAACCTATTCACATAGAGTATGATCATAGTAATATAAATAATAATGGGGTTAATGTTAAAACCAAAGATTTTCATAGAATAAATGGTTTTTTATGCTTACATTCCTTGTGGAGTTATCATCTACATATTCTTTGACATGTGGAGTTGATCCATGAATACAATGAAAAATTGACAAGGTTGAATCTTTATAGAGGATACTAATATAGAATAAAGGATCTAATATGATTTGGAAAAAAATAGAGGAAGATATATGGGAAAGAGAGAATCTTTTGGGATTAGGTATATATTAATTAAAATCTTCTCACAAGGACTTTATGAGAATTATTCTGCATCATGTTTTCATTTTCAATTATGATTTATACAATTTTTTGGATAGGATGTATTTGAATAAGTGAAATTTTTTACGATTTCTTTAATTTATGCAAATAATTGTTTAAACTATGTGAAGCCTTTTTTGTTTCTTAAATCTAAATGTCATTATAATTTCCAATGTCTGTGAATTATGTAATGAATGTTTAAGTGAATATGCAAATGGGAAAATAGAATACCATTAACTATATGAATGATTTTATGGAGTGATTAAGGAAATGAAATTTAAAAATAAATTTATACACTATGATATAATATAATGACCATTAAAAAAAGAATGTTGTTGTGGAGTGACACCCAAAATAGGTGCGGCTTGATAATCCAAAACCAAGAAAAAATTATTGATTCAATGGCCACACACACACACCATCGAACTTGTAACCTCATTCTCCAATGTGTTTTTTATGAAACCTCATGGTGACCTATGACTAGATAATAAAGTATTGGGGTGTGTTAAAGATCATCCATGTTTATATAGTGGTAGATTTTTTTATCTATAGGGAAAATATTTTACTTGATTGGTTTATATATTTTTGTTTTAATTATAATTAAAATAATGAAACTACAATGAATGGTTGGCCTATTATTTATCAAATTATAGTTAAGGATGATTCATCTATATCTTTTAATTTATATCATTATGTATCGATTGAAAAAATATACAAATAATTTCTAAATACCTTCCAGATTTTTCTATTTTAAATTTATATGTACAAACAAAACTTGTTACAATAAACCTAACCATGTAGTTAAAACTAGAATACTTAAAAAAATATTTTTTATTCGTTAAAACATTATGATTCATTGGGATCAGGTGTTCCTCAATTATATGATAATATTATGTGATTATGGTGTGTATATAGTAGTGGGATACATTTCTTGTTAATATTTTCCAAAGTGGTAGTTTCATGCTGATACTGTTGTTGGTACTGTTATTTTTGTGTGAATTTTGGATGTGAAAATAAACATGGAGAGAGATATTATAGTTATGTAGGTTCCTTGAAATGGGATATAACCCAAGACTAGGTGGATGATTTGTAATTTTTATTGATTTGTAATGTGATATTTTTGGAAAATGTTTTGTGATCTATGACCTATTGGGGTATAGAGTATTTTTTTTGGTTATAGAATTAGAATAATGAAATAAAACTCATGGTGGTGTGAACTAGGTGTTTCAGTTAAATAGTTGGGATTTTTCTTGCTTATGATTGAGATGATTCTTTAATCATGAGGGTAACTTGAGAGAACAATTTTCCTTAGAACTAATTTTCCTAGAAATATTAAGTATGAGTTCGTACTATAATGAATGATTAATTTATTGGTGATGTGTGATCAAGTGTTTATTTGGGTATGTAGATAGCCTTGAGTATGTGTAATTTGAATTATATATAGTTCTTATGATAGGTAGTTAATTTGAATGTTAGGCTTGTTAAATGAATATATTGGTTGATTAAGC
Organism: Viscum album; assembly: GCA_963277665.1. Classification (NCBI taxonomy): domain Eukaryota; kingdom Viridiplantae; phylum Streptophyta; class Magnoliopsida; order Santalales; family Viscaceae; genus Viscum; species Viscum album. The sequence continues at coordinate 1,897,362,671 of OY728135.1, read as the reverse complement.
ATGCAATTCATGTTCATATGTGATAAAATTAACAATAAAATGAGTTGAGTTGGTTATAAGCTGGCATCTGTGTATAAACTTGCTCGAGAATTTAGTCTCATGATTTTGAGGTTGGGCGTTTAGCTCTTGAGATTTAAATACGAGTTTTTGAAACCTTACATTTTTGTGCACATGGAAATATTTATCCCCTATAATGTGATTAAATGCTGATGATTTGTGGTTTATATATTGATAAATAACTATAAAAGTTGGATTTTTTGGAAGATCACATGATTGGTGAATTCATTCATTTAGGATGATAAAAAAGAATAATTCATCAATGGATCATGTTCTAGAGTTTATAGTGATTTTTCTGAGGATTTATGATCCAATATATATTCCCTTTAAAAAATAATTCAATGGGTTTTTATGGGATTAATAAAACATTTAAAAGGGGAGAAGTGGTATAATCTTGATCCATTCTTGATTTTGATGATTTTTTTATTCCTAACTTCTAGATTTGTGTATGGATCCCAAGATTCAAAAAATTGGATTGAAAATATACAAATTTTATTTTAATTAATGGAAACTCATAAAGTGTGATATGTTGTCTTGGATGTTTCATGGTTTGAAGACGTGGATTATAAATAGTGGATGATTTTGGGGGCTGATAATAGATAGTGGAATATGATCTTGGATAGACTTCTACTCTATCTTACAAGGGAGGTTTTCTATAAAGAAATTTTACCCTAAGATGATTTTGGATTTTATAGAGATCAAAAATCATGGGAATCTAGTAATAGATTAAACTACCGATCATAAATGGATGACCTACTTTGAATTGATTTTATGGTTGAAATGATACCTTGAGAGCTCACTAATTTGATAACAGGATTCATGACCTAATAATGGTGAGTATTATTTCCATATTTAATGATGAAAACATTTAGAGGGTTAATAATGAATTTATTATATAAACCAATGGTTTTGTATCTCTAGAGGCTTTTAAATGTAATGTGATGGCTGGGAAGAAGTACAAGAAGGATGATAATCCTTAATGATGAAAATTTGATATGGGTTAACAAAGAGGTACCTACGGAGGATTTCATTTGGAGTAATTTGAGGCTAGAAGAGTTGGATATGTGCAGTCTTAGTGTGATACGCATTAATATTGTGGTTATGTGGGGAATGGGAAGAATTCAAATTTTTGTAAGAAATAAAATGTTTGTTCACAATGACATTGACTTGGTTCCTAGGAGATTGTAAACGGTGATCATTGAGTTTTTTTGGAATGATTTAAGTACATTGTTTTATATAATAGTTATAATTCAATTTAGTCCTTATATTCAAATCTCACATGTGTTGAAATTTTTTGGAGTCGTTTCAAGGAGATGATTTGTTTCTTGTTTGATTGTAGTAATATAAAAAAAATGTAAAGCTTCATCTTGGGTGAGGCTCCTAGATCAGGTCTGTATGGTTATAATGAAAAAGTCTCATGATTAATGATTCTTGTGGGATAATGGGAACTAGGATCTTTGGTGATCATGAAATATGAGTTATGGGTAACCCTATATTGATAAGTGCACCAATAATTATTCATAATTGGGGAACATATTATAGATAGATTATGATAAAAGTTATGAGGGACATATCGAAGTCAATCTTCTGATATAATTATAAACAACTGGATTTGAGTAATGAGTTATAGAATTCAATCAAGATTATATTGTATATTTATTTCCATGAAAGGTTTTGATGGATGGTCTAGTACACTAAAAATAATCATAAAATATCATTGATTCATGTCTGATATTATGATTTGAATCTTGATCTATTATACTTGGGTGGTGTTAGTACATTTCGCTACAGACTGATATGAAATGATAGGTATCATTTCATCATTTTTATCTATATGATATATTATCATATATGATAAGAGATAATACATAGATTTATACTCAAAGATAGGCTTCATGTGATGAGACGATTCTTGATGGGGGTGTGGATTCTAAAGTCATGTTAACAGTGGATTCCTAGGGGGAGTTTTAGGTGAACGATGGATTGTCTTATGACTATAATGTAAATTAGGGTGTCATGTTAGTGTTTTAATTTTATTAATGTATCTAAGTATGGGAAATCACTATTTTGGATTATTATCAACTAATATTATTATGTAGAGGTCATTGATAGGTTTATAGAAAACTGGTATGATGGACTATTGTTTACCCGTTCCATATGATTTTTTTCTTATGGGAATATTCAGAAAACTTTTATGTATCATTTAAAACATGATTGGTTAATGTCAATAGATTATATATAAGGCACTGTATATTTATTCTTGAACAATTATATCAGTTCTTGGATGAATGTAATAGGATTATATCATTGGTCATTGGTGAGAAAATGGTATCCTTTTTATTGACGAAGTATCAAACAAGAGACATATAGAATATATCATTTTTTTGGAAGAATTAAGAGACTACTATGAGTATACAGTTTTCATATAAAGAATTACAATATAGATCAATAGAGTTTGAGGTTAGTGAATGATATTATTAAGAGAATGACCATGATTTGGATACAAATTCTTTCGGAAGAAGGGAATGTTAGTGCCTAGTTTTATGGGCTATTTGAGGCAATCACGAGGGTCAATACCATGGAATAATATTCAAATAATTTCCATAGATAAAGTGTGATTCATGATGTGTTACACAAATATCTTCTCAAGAGATATAATATAGAACATTTTCACATGATGAAAATGGATGATGCTGATCTAGTGGTTATTTCCTCATTTAAATAATACACTATTTTTTTAGTCAATGGAAGTAAAAAAAAATGCACTTCCAGAGAAGAATATATCCCTATTACATGTGTGTATTTAACAAAAACGTATCCTGGAAGTCATGTGGCGGTGGGAGGTGGATATATCAGTCAAATAGAAATATATTTTGGTTGGTGACATTTCATAATGAATTTCAAGGCTGAGCTACTATATAGAATGGAGTTTTTAACAACTATCATGTACATATATGTGTTTTTTATTTATTTTTTAGTTAAACATGTTTATTTTGACCTATATTTTAGTTATGGGTTCAATGAGGCCTGAGAATGAGTTTTTATAAAATGGACAGTGTTGTGAAAATCAACACATAAGTAGATTTACTACCGGAAGGTTAGTGGGAGGCCACCAGACATCTGGTGGCCAGGTCAAGTGATATTATCCCTTGTATCGGGGGTATAGTGGGGTGATCAAAACCCCAAAGTCCAAAACAATTTCTAGTAGAAAATCCTACCTACTAATTTTAGGGGAGGTAAATTTGATAATTTTGGATTTAATTTTTTTAAAACACCTTATTTCCCACTCTTTTTTCAAGACACACTTGTTGGAATACACCCTATTCAATTTGATGATTCTTTCTACATCTTCGTTGAATCTCTTCGAATCGTGTTTCATCACTTTATATTTATTATTAGAGGTAAAATTAACTTCATATAACACTGAATTTATTGGATCACTTATTTCTTCTTAGATTTTCATTATAATATCCATAAATTTGTGGTTTTCATTTAAATTAGGGATTCCTTTAGATTATTGACAAATAAAATAATTAAACATGACATGTGGGGTCTTATTACTTAATTTTGGAGGTCCCTAATCCTTTTAATTAGTTTATATGATTTTTCATGTGAGGTGTGATGTTGGGGTTATAGTGGGGGTGTGTGTATCCTAAAATGAAAATGAAATGTAAATCATTTTTTTTGACAGTGTATTGTTGATAATTAGGCCCTAGAGTGGACCTTTTTCTGATCTGTTTTTATGTCATTGTCACTTATAAGCTTAAACCTAATGTAAATTATTGAAAATTCAATTTAAATATTACATTAGTTGTCTTACTTTGATATATTGTGAAATAGTGGACCTCGATAGGAACCCATGAATACCCATTGATGATGGAAGCACCTTTATTTATGTTGAATCTTGAGGGAATCATTCTAATGGAATTATATTGTAGTTAATAATCCTTTGTCTTATATAATAATTTTTTTTGACATTTTAATGGGTTGAGGGTAGTTCAAAATTAATTTAAATGGTCCTAAATAGGTTGTGGCCTATATTTGGGGATGGGGAAAGGGTTTGGGGTTGTGAACAAACTTAATATTAATTATGTAAATGAAATTAGTCATGATTTAAATAATTTTTTTATTTAATAATGGAATAATATATTATCCCAATTAATTCTTTGACATAGTATGCGGTATAACTTGAGATGACATAAATTTACTTCTCATAATATTGAATATTGGATTATATGCTATGATAAAACATGTTATAATATATCTTCTGATGTGATTAAGAATTAATATGTTAAATATCACCTTTTTATTTTTTATATGATGTGATTTGATATGAGATGATAATTCATGTTGAATGGAAAAAAAGGAATTGGATGTAATTCCTCTCTAAATAGGCTTAGATGAAATATGGAATGCTATAAAAATTCATTCCTCAACATGGTTATATAATAGAACATTATTCCCATTAACTCTTGTTATAGTTTATTTAATGAAATATTATTCACATTCACTCTTATTAAGGGGATGTAATGGAACAATATGTCCATTCACCCTCAATGTTTTTTATAATAAGGGATGATATGGCCATTCATAGTTGATATAGATATAACATGGTATGATATTCTCACTTAACTGAAACATTTTTTGGTATGGTATAGTATGATCACATACCGTGATATTTTCTTTATATTGGATATTATTCATAATTACCATGATGTTTTTAAGGCCTGGGACATTTTTCCCACTTACCTTGATATTTTTATGGTATGATGCACTAGGCCCACTCACCATGATATTATTATAGAATGTCATACTAGCCCAATTATCACTTGAAATTTTAAAATTTTTAGACACCATATTAAAAATGATTATGTTAAATCATGGTTATATGAAAATGGATGAAATTTCAACTCATTTTTCAAAAGTTTTGAATATGGATTGATTGATAGTTATGTTTACATGTATAACTTTTTGTCTTGCTTGTGAGTATGTGAGAGAATGGTCTTTGAACCCTATGTGTTATATGTGATATATCTTGATCAATATTGACATAGGATAAAACATGTATGGTCACCTAAAAGGTGTATTGTTAGTACTTAATGATGTAGTGGATGTTTTAATTATCGTTATTTATTATTGGTTACTAAAATATCACATTGTACACACACTTATATACTCTGGACTTATTCAGGGGAACAATTAGTGGTGTATTAATGTGTTTTAATCATACTATGCATGATCACATTGGTGGGCATGAAATCATTATGATTAGGGATTCATGTAATGGTAAGGGAACTATAATTAATGTGTGAGTTGGATATATAACTAGAAGGGGATATGGGATGTGGTGAAGCATTAGACCCAATTTTTATCATCAACTAAAGTATTTTTTTGTGATCATTTTATATGATTATAGACTATGAATATGTTTTTTAATTAAGTATAACTTGTGTGAAACTTTTGTGGGTTCCCTTTTACTATAAATGTTGATATATTGTTATGGTTGGAATTTAACTGTAATGTACACATTATGTAATTTATTATGGATAATTATTTATTATTTTCAAATTCATTATTATTTATGAATATTTAGGATATAGTCTCCACATTTTATTGGTTTAAAATATCAATTATGTAGAATCCACTATCGTATAGGGAAAAATTCCAAAGGTCATGTTGAAAATTCAGATATGGGCTATTCAATTTTACGATTATATTTTGAAAACATTCTCATGGATGGATTTATCAGGGAGCTCTCTCATTTTTTCTCTAAGTACTTGATAACTTCAACTAATATATTTAGGATTAAAGGATATGAATCCATATCATTCTTATATGAAGAAATAAAAAAAAATTCTATTAATTTTTTCTACACTCTCATAAGATATTTTCAGGGATTTCAACAAAATCTTACCACAATCTTCAAGATAATGGAAGTCATCAATTTTTCTAGGATTTGAATAGATATTTTAGATGATTATTGTCTTGTTGTTAATTTTTTTGACATTTATGAAATTATCAGATTCTATAATCATGACTCATGGAATAATTCATGTTTAAAAATATTTATATATACATGGGAACCATTTGTTCTTGGGGGTGTGAATCCCTAGTTTTTACAATTTGGGAATGATTTTCATCTTTCCTCTTAAACTTTTTAGATTTAATTATCTCTATAAAATTTCTATTATCATGGGAAATTCAATTAGGTTAGAATATTTCACATTCTACAGTTCATGGCCTTCATTTTATTAGGTGTGTATTAATCTCTATTTTCTTTTCAAATATCCTAATGGAATATAGATTATGAATAAACCAGAATGATTCTATCATCTAGTTGAATATGACTATATTCCACCTTATTGTGTGTTATTTCATTGATAAGGACATTTCGATTTGGCTTATAGAAAATATGCATTTTTTTAGAGTCCAAAGATTCAATCTTCTAGGAGATCATTAATCATAGGTATTACAGAGAAGATGATGGTAAAATCATACTAAAATTAAATAAAGTGAAACCATTGAACTCATACATATAATATTTTTGTTTCAGTATGGAATGTTACAACACCAATTGGATAAACATAAACCAGAGAGGGGCCAACCCACTATAGAGGGATCTATCAGGAATGAAAAAATGAAAAATATTAATTTGGTTCTTTGATTGAGTAAGGATATAGTTGAAACAGTTACTTTAATTGAGGTAGTTCCTTGCGATTTATATATGAAATGGGAGTAAACATCATGTAAAATAAATTCAATCTCAATGTAAAATAAAATTTCATAATATTTTAAGTTCTAATTTGAATCCAATGATGAACCCGTGATAAATATGAATGTCAATATTAATGAATAAAATATTCAAAAAGGTTTTGATCTTTGTAGAAATATTTTAAACTCTATAGGTCCTTCAGAAACTACAGTTATAAGGATGATATGATTTTTAACCAAATTATGCTTTTCTAATCTTCTAGAGGAAATATTGTTTCTTTGACTCAACAAATCCTGAATTAGAATTCCAGTAAGAAAAGGGCAGGGGAAGGTGAGTAAGATATTGGATTTTTTTCAATTGATTAAAACATTGAGAAGATGTTGGGGATTGGATATTTCATCCCAATACAGAAACTTATGGCCATGATTTACATAATGAAGAAATATTTGATAACATATATCACGCGATTAACAAAAATATAAAAATAACATTATTTAAACAAAGTGTGTTATGATTTAACATTCAAATAAGTAAAGAAAAAATAAGATAATTTAAGTTATGAAATGCAGTATTATTAAAAGATATATTTATAAAGAGATTCATAAAACATTACTGAATAAAACTGATGTTGAAATCTATCTATATGAGGCTCTTAACATTTATTATGATGAATTTACATCACAATAAAAAAAATTATGTCATATTACATAGAAATATAATCTATGAAATAGGTTTTTTTTCAAGGAATCATAAATGATTTTCCCTATATTTATAACTCTTTTATAACTTTTGTACATAGGAATTTCTCAACCAAAAGTGATGATTCTGTACATTTCTCTTTTATATGTAATATATATATGTATATATATGTATATATTCACATGTGGTTCAATTTAGTAAATTAGTGAATATTTATTTATTATAAGAGAGATCATATCATTATATAAATCTATGTTCATGTAATTATTTAATTTGAATAATAAAATCATGATATTTGTTTAATTATATAATTTAAATAATAATTTACGAAGAGATAGTTATATAAATATTTTATTTATAACATTTTTTTTATTTTTTAGTTAATTAATATAAATATTATTAATTTACAAGGAATTAAAAACATTTCAATGACATGGGGTTTAGTTTAGGAATATATAAAAGTAGAGGGAAATATTTTTAGTTCCATAATATAAAAACATTAGAAACATTATAAAATTTACATTGGTAAGTATGGTTTAGTTTTCATGGACCTTATTGTTTCTTGAAACAAAATTGATAGATATCTATCTACAATCCACTAAATTCCTAGTGATATTTTGATAACTTAACCTTCATTTAATACATAGATATTAGAGTAATCTTAGTTATTTGTGATAGAGCCTGAATGATAAGGATGATATACTAAGATTCATAGAGTATATTTTGACATCACAAGAAGGTTTCTTTTTTACAACGATGATAAATAAACATTATGATATAGGGTGGGTATCAAACATCAATAAAACTACCTGTAATAATTACTTTATTTTTAATATTTCTTCAATAATTATTGAACATATTCCATTCTTCAGATCCAATAATCAACAATTAGATTAATTTCATAAAATATGTTACCCACCACATGAGTTTCTATAGTAAAAATAACTTATAACAAGTATTAGAGTGATAAAGTTAGTTTTTTTATTAGTATTTTGGTGCAATCCATTGAAAATATATTTTCCTCTCTCTTGTCCTATATACTGTGGTCAATTTTGTATATAGATTAAATTTTGATTCATTAAGAGAAAATAAACCAGATATGATGATCAATGTAGTAAGAATATCCTTATCTATTTTCCAAATGATAAATAAAATAGATATATATAATAATAATTGTATTTATAGATCAACCATAAATGAAAGAAATTCACATATTTAATTCTGATTTTCCACAAATATGAAAATCAGAACCAAAAACTTTAACTTGATAGCCATATCATCAATCAGATGTGAGTTACATAAATGTATAACCAAATTGAGGGCCTATGAATTTTCCAAGATTGTGGATGAGGTCTGGGTAGTGCCTTGGGTAGCCCTTGGGCAGAACCATGCTCCATGATGACCCATGATTAATTATTCTTTTTTTATTCTATTTTATTTTAATCATATTCATATATATAAAATTTAACATATATTTATATATGTGTGTGTTTATATATTTAATATAATGATTTAGAAAAAAATTAATTAAAATAAAATATAGGGTTTTATAATTTATTTTAATTTTTATAATAAAATAAAAGTGGAATTTTAATTTATTCTATAATTATAACATGGAATTTTAATAGACTATTAATTGATGAGTTAAAATTAATTTTTTAATTATAATTATAAAACACAGAGAGAAATAATTTTTTAACAATTATTATCATTATTGTTTGTAGTGGATGATCACAATCCGAGACTGATCTATGCATGTTTGGTTTTTAAATTATTTTATTGCCTATGTTTATTATACTTTTTAAAAATAAATTATGACTATATATGAATGATCCCTCCCTCATTTATGATGTACATGCTTTCATGGCCAGGATTAATTTTATCTATCCTCCCAACCTGATAATCCACCTTTAGAGGTTAGTATGGGTGAGAAGTCAACCTATAGGTGGAACATAGATAATAAATATGATTTATATCAGAGATGATTTTTATCAATTTCTATTGAGAAGAAATCAAAATAGGTATATACGGATGGATACAACATATTGTCACGTCTCTAGAAACGTATCCTGGATAAAATGAATCTTGCGAAAAATGAGATCTTCATCACCCAAATTACAAGTAATTTTGAATATAGGTTCTAGGATATTCCACATGTACTCAATATTATTGGGAACATATCATTATTAACACAATTAGGATTCAATATAGAAAAATATCTACCAACAAATCTCGTTCTTTCATCATTAGCATACAATTTCTCATGTTTTAATCATAATTATACAATGAATTATATTGAGAATATGCTTATATATGCTTTTGTTATGGTTCAAGGAGCTGATAATGACATGAATAAAGTACTACCTTTAGTTATCATGGTGAATAAGAAAAAATAAATTCTGAAGAAGTAAATGGAAGGATCAAATCCCAAAAAAAATCACAAAATCCACCTAAGAAGAAAAATATTAAGAGGGAGAATAGTGAGAAAGGGGTTGTATTCTTTGTATGTACTAAGAAAGGCTACTGGAAAAGGATTTTCAATTAAGTAAAGAATAATAAGGGGGAAAAGTTCATCCTTAGGAATATGTTTCATTTTATATTTCTATTTTTGTACCTTGGGTATTATATTGAACATGGGTTTTACACAATTTATATTCAAATACATGATTTAAGAAGATTTAGGTAGATTACTAGAGATTGAGTAAATCTTAAAGTTACTAATGTAGAAAGACATATTGTTTAACCTAGAAAAAATTATCTTCTCTATTAGTCCCAATAGACTGTGTAGTCACCCTCGTGTGGGAAACCTACTCCTTTTTAGGAGAAGGATTTATGATTGATGAATTTCATACTATTTGTTAAAGTGTTACAAAGGTGAAAGTTATTATAATTTACTCAAGAGAAGGGATCAAATAGAAATCTAAAACCATAATATTACACATTTGGTTGATATACATCTTAAAAGTTTTGTTCTAACACCTATATGAATGTGACATTTTTATACTAGAACAAATAATATACAACTATTCTTCACAAACATACTTATAAATGGATCATTGAATACAGGGTGTAATTATGACATACTCATTATTCATGATATTTGACCCTTATTCTAGTTAATTAATTCCAAAGCTCTTACTACCAAGATCTTCGTCACCCAGATCTTCCATGAGTAGGTGTTGAAGTTGGTCTAATAGTCCTCCTTCTAGTCACCTAAATATGGTAACTCACTCAACTCATCATAACTTCAATTTATTATATTCTTAACCTTATGACCTAACAGATCTTCTAGGATGTACCTAATCAGCTGATTCCTCTCTTCGATGTTTCTATATAATATCCTCAATACTCTTAATACATTATCAATACATATTTTCACATCAAATTACATATACATCTATATAGGAAATATTCCTATGATAAATATGGGGAACAAATAGGATTCCATTAAAAACACTCCCCATTCCAATTCATTGGCAAATACACATTAATGAATTCTAATGAAATTTGAGTTTTAGTCCATCAACACCTATGCAAAACCTATTGTTAACATTATTCAAATATTAGATAAATCTTGGATTAAATCACAAACTTCCATTAATGAATATATGAAATTTAAATGTATAGTTTGGCCTCATCATAATGGGTATAACTTCAAAATGTTTATGTGAGGTCACTCAATATCATCTAATATTATTACTTCCACAGACTATACATAGAAACTTCTAGTCAGTGAACATGTTTAGAAGTCAAACTCCCTCTTCTTATTCTACCATTTATACTTCAAATAAACCATCTACAGTGTTTGAATCATTTAATAGACTCCATCATGACTCCATGTCTTTTAGTGAGATTTATCAATTGGACCAATCTTTTTATTAAATTATGGATTAAAATATCTTCTTCTTGTATCTCATCATCTTATTTTATCATCATCAATACATGAGTAGTCATTTTTACATTTATTAATTTTAATTATCATCTTATAAGGTTCTCAGCATAATTGAATTCATCATCTTACAATGATTCTCCATTTTACTTCACTTAACATTTGATTAACTCATACATTAATCACCTTCCTCACTTCTTAAACAACATAAAGATCATGTGATGAATTATTCTTTTGTCACTAAGTGAATTCAGGTCATCTCAGCTTTAAAACATCCATATTTACAGAATTCAAGAAAAATTTTATTTCTCCAAAAGTATATGTATAACTACTGGTCAACTCATTTCTTCCGTTTTTGACATAGATCTTTAATTTATTAAATTTAGTATTCAATCTATCAATTTACCAGCTTGACCAGTCAATGAAATTTTATCAATTTCCCATTGACCATTAATTATATGTACTTGTTATTGAAAGTGCTTCTACATTATTTTTACGTTTTTATTTATCTAAAATAATATTTCAACATTCATTATATGTGTGTAGATGCTTCCGGATAGACTCTTATCCCTGAAATCTTCCTTCATCCATCAATAAAACTTCACTTCACATACTTACTTTCAGTGAAAAAATCATTACATATTCCAATACTTCTTTAGTTTTACCATCTATTAGTAGATTTATATATATGATATTCTTGATTCTGATGGATTTAGAATTCATAGTATGATATTATGGTGAAATTATTTGCAGAAAAACCATTAAAAAAATAAACTTAAACATACTCATTGACTTTTTCACGGAATACTAATAATAAATATAATATATCATCATCATAATCTATTGGGTATTTCAATTTAATATTTCATAATGGGTTGATTATTGCAATTGATAAATATTTTTATGGGTATAACATTAATAAAATATTACTATGAATACATTTAAGTACAAATGAGTTTAGGTTATGGGAAGGAACATCTAGATGATGGATTATACAAATACTTTAATCAATAAATCAAATATAGTCCATCAAGGACGAATACTAAACCATATAACTCGTATTATAATCTCTATTGTCTTATTAAATTTGATATGTAAACTAAAAATATTTTGCATAGGGTATGTAAAGAAAGATATTTGCAATATGGAGTTATAACCCTTAGATATACGTTATGATATTTTATAAATATAAAAGTGTAAAGAAACTTTTAGTAATAAAGGTAAATAATCTAAAACGATTATAGAATTAAATCACAATGGTAAATGAAAACCATTTAAGTAATTGATAAGGTAATATTTACATAGTTTTCAATTATAATATTATAATAAATATATATATATATATACATGTATATTTATATTTGATGATTGAAAATAAGATTCATTTAAGATATTTATGGAATATAAAATTAAATTGGATTTTTAAATTGGTAAAAAGTAAAAGATGACTTTTTAGGATTATAGAGAATTCCAAAAAAAATAAATCATTAATTATGTTAAATACTGTGGGATTATTTCAAAAATATTATGATGAAGTCAACGATGAGTGATAGAAATTCTTTCATAATATATTTATGAATAGGAATAACAAACAATATCATATATAATTGGCCAATCTTACCAACGGAAAAATAATATCTCATGTGAGTAGTAGTATGGTAAGAATTTAATCAAATCATGTATTTAGGTATATAAATATAATGTTTTTGTAACGAATAATCCAAATAAAAATATTTTATAATGATATTTAAAGTGAATATTTATAAATTATCCTAAATTAAATAACTTGGATATTTGTTATATAATCCACTATATAGAAAGAAAATAGAGCCCATTTTAAAAAGAGATCGTGAGATAAGATAGGATTCAATGAATTCAAGGAAAAAATGTTCGTGGTTTGAAATATTTAGAATACGAACAAAATAAACATGACACAATGGATGAAGCGATTTTAAAATCCACAAATACTATATAAGTAAATTAAATAAGTTAGATAAATAAATAGATATCGTTTTATTTTCATCAAGAAAGGTGAAATGTTATTCCCTGATGAAGTAAAAAAATGTATTAGAACATGGACATGGATGGTAAAGTTTGTACTAATAAAGTAAGAATGGTAGAAAAATGTTTCACACAGAAGGAAAAGTAGCGACCCTGAAAAAACAATTTACTAGATTAAATTATGTAATACATAATTTATTACCATAATTATTTGTTTTGGAAAGTGGCTATCAGAATCAAATTCCTAAATGAAATATATTCAAATATGTATATATGAAATTACCCTTAGGTATTTTCATACCATAGAAACAAAATAACATATATAATCTATAAATAATAATTTATAGATTGAAGTAGGCATTGAAGTAATAGAATGATCATTTTAATGATTTTATTAGAGAATTTGGTTTCATTATAAATGAAATTTATACCTATGTATATAATATTATAGTAGAAGTGAGATATTTTTCCTAGTGATATATTGAAAATTGAAACATTTCTCACAATATATTAATGCCTGGTTAGATATATAAATCATTGAAATCATTATCCTTTAATGAAAGTGTTGTTTCCATTATTGTTCTCAATTTTTTTGAGTTGATCCATGTATGGATAATGTCATGAGGACTTTGTGAATATTAATGAGGAAAAAGGATTTTTTTTGAAATTTTTTTGTCCTATTTAGTGGTGGCTACACTATAACTCACATGACCATGTTTTAGAGGCGGAAGATTCACCACAGTGAATGTGGTTGTTCCATAATAAAGTCATGGAGTTGAGGCCATACCACAGAGTAAGTCACTAATTCATAATGGTGTGGGTGGATGTGGTTTCACTGTATCCTTTTTCAAAGAGATTTTGACAGAGAGGGCTACCCTTTGGTACCCTAGACCACACCATAGATCTATTTAAATGTCAATTTTAGACTGCTGGTCCAATGCAAAGTCTTTAAGATTTAAATAATTTAATGGAATGATATGAATTTAATTTATGGTTTAATAAACCAATTTATTTGATTCTTTATTTTATAATTAAGAGGGAAATTTGTGAGCCTCAAATGACGGTCTTAATTGAGGTTTTGATCCAAAAAAAACTCAAATATTCTTCCCTTATTAAAAAGATTCATAGATCCAAAGGGATGTAAAGATAACTTGAAAACATAGTACCAACCCTATGCCACGACTAATGACTTTAAAATCTATCATTGAAATTTAACTTCTTATTTTTATATAGTATATATAACATAAATTCAGTTTTTGTACACAATTCAAATATCATAAATGATGAATGAATAAAATAATTGGTATTTCTAGAAGTTAAGGAACCTATACCAATGAAATAGTAACATGAACATAGGAATTATAATGTGAAACTTATGAGTAGTAAATCAGAGAAATGAATAGTAACATATGCCATGAAATTATAAATAAAATTCAGGAACATTATAAATTAAAGTATAATATAATTATATAATAGTGTTAGTAAATGAATATTTTAAAAATTGTTAATTATGTGTTGGTATTTTTGTAAGATAGAAATATTTAATTAAATATTTACAATTAATAAAATGATTTAAATGAAAAATTATTTTTACAAAATTTATTCATAAATTATCATTTTGTTGTCTTGTGATTTTAAAATAATTTTAGGATACCATAGTTAATTTTTTCAGTGTTATAAAATGATTTATAAATTTAAAATGTGTAATTTTTGAGCAAAGGATGGTTTTAATTAAAAATTAAATATATAATACCAAGAAAAATATTTTAATAAAATGAGTTATTTTTTGAATTCTACACATTGAAAAATGTTTAGGGTGAATTTTTGGGTATTTTTATACAATAATTTATTTTTTGCTGAAAAGTAAAATATGATAATTTACGATAAATGTTTAACAGATGAAATTTTGAGTCATTATTGATGAAAGAATGAGTTAAGAACTATTTTTTAGAAATTTAATGCATCATTTACTAAATTTCGTTAGAATAATCAATGTTATTTCTTTTCTTGATCCAAAATAATAAATAAATGATAAAAATATTCAAAAATCACCCCTCTCTTCCACTATAAATACCACCCTACACCACCACTTATACTCACACCTATAAGCCTTGAAGCATGTCAAATTTCTATAAAAAATATCTCCAACACTCTCCCCCATCTATAGGTGCTATTTATTTTACGAAAACTCCAAAACCAATCCCTTTAATGTGGTTCTCAAGGAGGTGTATTCAAGAAGTAAAATCCTCTTCCATTTTCTTTTAATTTCGTTTCAAGTTATTTTATTTTATTAATCACTCCTCACATCCTATGTAAAAAGGATAATGATAAATATAGTATCATATATATATATCTAAATTATATCATGTTAATATAATATCCTTCCTCAAAATCCTATATTTCTTTATCTCTTTTATTTTAAAAATGAAATTATCATCCACAATGTGACAATTTACAACCTTCGTGGATGATGGATTTTCAGTCTTTAACTTCTCATTAAATGCTGCTAATAAAACCATTTTTATGTTTAAAACAGAATATATAATATTTATTATGACCTTTTAATGTTATATAACTAGTATATATACATAATATAAATTTAAATGATGAAACTATTTTGTAATGATCGAAAAACCGCCAACATAATATAAATGATTATCACGAATGTTTTATCTAATGATGCATCAACATACAATTAAAAAAAAGAATTATATAAATATTTAATATTTTTTATGTTCATTAATATCATATAAATTTAATTCGGGATAATTATACCATTTCCATATGAACTTCCATACTCATATTCAAATATACCAATCGTGAAAACCTGGGAAACGAATGCTCCAGATTAACAAAATTGTATCTTATATCTCATAAATGAACTTAATAAAATTATAATAAATAAATTATATATATAAGGTTATGAATTTATTAATTAATGTTTTTAATTTGATTATCCAGGATGTTAAAGTCAAGTTTCGAACACATTTAGATATAAGGTAACAGATTCTACCAGAACCTTGATTTTTTTTCTTTTGGTTATTCTTACACTATCTTTTCCCCAGTGTAATGATTTTTTATTTTTTTAATTATTATATATTCTATTTATACATTCCAAAATATAAAATCCATATTATTTCATCTATATTTTATTTGTAAATACATGTTTTACAAGGTTCCCTTCTCATTTTTTCTCGATAAGCAAGCCCGATTAAACAGAACATCTCAATTTCTTACCCATTTTCAAGTACCATAAATAATTTATTTTAAGATACCTTTATATTTATAAAATGAAATAAAATTTCATGAAAAATTATTTTTTAATTTATGGTTTTATACAAAAAATCATGAAAAATAAAAAAAAATATTTTTCCAAAAGAACGCTTTTTTAAAGTAAATTGGGTATTTCTCTCAAGAATTTTTCGATCAATTTATTAGAGTATTTTTATCTATTTCAAAACCTTTATTTAATTTTATTATTTATTGAGTATTATGTATTAAATTTATCATCATCAATATTTTATTAAATTGTTTATCATTAGTTTGACTATGGATATTAAATCTTTATACCTTTCACCATTCTACCCAGAATGGTTAGTGGTTATGTTTATAGATTGGGGAAAGTTATTTACATTTAATATGTATATATTGTTTATGTTTATCCTCATTTATATAAGTAATTAATTGTTCTTAGTATGTGATGGGTGGAGCCTACTATATCCCCTCGATTCATCGGTAATTATCAACAGACAAACTAGATTGGGATTTTACACATTATGTATAGTGTCTTGGATGGGGGATTGATCTTAAGTTTATAATGTATTATATTATGAGTTACCTAATTATGAAAATAGTAATTTATATTCCATGTGATTATTATACTATTATAATATCCATGGTTAAGTTTTATTATGAAATTATTTAATCAGTTTTTTCCCTTCCATTTTATGCTCAAGATTATGTTTTAATGGAATATGTAATTTTAGTTATTCACCATGTTTTATATTTATGATTTTTTATATTACATACCCTTATTGATCATATGATATCACTGATTTATTATGGTTTGTTTTCCCCTATGATGTGAAGATGAATATAATGAATGACTTATAGGGATAATATAGGAGTTATGGATGTTTCCAATGGAATCTCTATATTGTTTTTTCCATTCAATGTTTTAATGTAAAACAAATATTTCTATTTGGTTTTACAAAATTAATAAAATATTTTTTATTTAGGGATATGAATTCCTTTTTTATTAATCTAATGTAATGAAGGAGGAAATGACCTTTAGGAAACTGGGGACAAGGTCATTACAGTTGGTATCAAAGGAAATTTATTCAAAACCTTGGAAATAAGTAATAGAAAACATAGATTAGGGAACATAAACCTAAGATATAATTTGAGGATAAGAATGGAATAACATCCTAGAATTTTGTTAAGGTTTAGATAATTAGGATCTTCCGATAAATACATCCATATCTAGATACTATAAGTGGATTTGGTTCTGGTATAGATGTAACTAGGGGTAAAAACTTCGACAAGGTCTCCTGAGCCTGACTTAGGGTATCCTGGTACATGAAAATGAGACATATTTTATACCTTCTTTGACACTCGCATAGGATATTATAAGGATAATTAACATTTTAGTTATAAACCATGATGAATTATTTAAATGTAAATATTTCCATAAACAAAATCATTAATATGATTATGAGATTAGGTATGCATAAAACTTAAATTTATGTTATGTCTTTGTATAAATTGAAATTACAAGTTATGATTTATAAACTAGTATAGTTTATGTAATTATATAGAAATGGTTCCTAGTAGAAGGAATGTAACTGTATCCATACATGTATAGCATATAGGGATTTTCCTCATATGAATGATAATGATGTTAGTATTGGAGCTGCGACTGCTGGTTAGAAACTTATAACTATACTGGGAAAACTGAATCAGGTAATGAACAATAACCTTACCCATATGGATCATCATAATCCACAATTCTGATGAGGGATTTTAGAACACTTTATGTGAAAAAAACCTCCATACTTCAATGATACTACCAAACCATCTGTAGCTATGTAGTGGATAAGTTCCTTAGAGAAGATATTTCTTTATTTGGAAATTAATGAGGGTGAGAAGGTTTTAATGGTATTTTTTCATCTATCATGATATGTAGATCAGTGATAGTCATTAATTAAAAACACAAAGGAGGAAAAAGAAATTACAACTATGGAATGGAGATATTTTATGGAAATTTTCCTAGAAAAATATTTTCCTTAAAAAAAACAAGATGATTTAGAAAGAAAATTATTTTATATGAGGAAAACAGAGGATGTGAATGGTTCCAAGTATAAATAAAACTTTACATGGTTAGAATATATTTCCATAGACTACATATGTAATCTAAGGAGAATTATTGATCAATTCTTATAATGTTTAAAACCATTCCTCTGAAGGGCACTAGTATCCCAAGATTTTTCATCATTTGAAGATATAGTCTCATGTGCTATAAAGACATAAAAATAATTATCTATGTTATATGACTTAAAATTAAATGAAGATATGAAGAGGGATTATGAACACCCTTGAAAAGAAAATAAGGAAAATGATATGAAGGGAAGAGTTGATTTTCAATACTGTGATAATTATTAGAAGAAACACCCTGGAACTTTCCTGAAGGGTATTTGTGTTTGTAACAAGTGTGAATAAAAAGGTAACCAAGCATTTTATCACAAGATAAAGAAATAATATAACAATGTTCAATACCAAAATTGAAAATAGAAATGACATTATTAAAATATTTTTCCAAAGAGATAAGGAAAATGTTTCCAATGAATCCCAAGGGAGGAAATCCATGATTATGGGTTAAAACTATTTAAGATAAATTTCCTATTGATGTGGTGGAAATTACTTTAATAATTTACTAAAATATAGAAATTGATTTATTTTATTTTTGATCATCACATTCTTTTATATCTTTCCAGTTTTTAAAGAAAATTAGTCATTTCCCATTTGATTTAATAATTTTGTTGTGAGTCAAAACTCATAAGGGAAGTATCATTACAACAAAGATGTGTCTATCTGTCCCCTTATGTAATAGAAACTTGCAATAGTTTCTGGACTTATCATCATACACATGATTTATTTTGATATAGTAGTCATTATTAATTGGATTTCAAACACGATGAAAAAATATATTGCATGAAGAATGATGCTAATTTTTTTTTGAGAATGATATAGAGTCCCTTATTCGTAGAGGAGAAACCTCTCCATATGATTCTTATGTAGATCCACCACCATTTGCTCTATTGTATTCAATTCATGTGGATTAAGAGAATGAAATATATATGGGTGAGGATATAAATATTCTAATTGAGGATATACCTATTGTACAAGAACACATTTAATTTTTTTAATTATTTAACTAGAAATCCTCCAGTGTGGGATATTGAGTTTTCTATTGATTTAATTCCTTGTTTAATGCATATATCAAATAATCCTTATAGAAAATTCACATCATAATTAGTGGAGTTGAAGAAACAACTAGATGAGTTTAGAATTAAGGGGTTTATTCTCCCTAGTGTTTCTCATTGGGTAACTCTTTTTCTTTTTGTTACGAATAAATATGGATCTATGAGACTGTACATTAACTATATAGAGATCAATGTTATTACTATAAAGAAAGAGAGCCATATTCTTCACATTTATGATTTATTTTATAAACATAAAGGATATCAATATCTTACAATGATTTATCATTGATCTAGATATCATCAATTATGTGTGAAGAAGGAAGATATTCCAAAGACATAATTTTGAACCAGGTATAAACATTATGAGTTTATATTAATTCCATTTGTACTCACTAATGAACCATATGTTTTCATGGATCTAAGGAATAGGGTTTTATAGAAATATATTGATAACATTTTTTAGTTTTTATTTATGATATATTGGTAAACTCTAAAATCTACAAAGATCATGATAATCACATGTGCATTATTCTAAAGACTCTTTAAAGAAATGTGTTATATAGGATGTCTATAAAGTGAGATTCCAGGCTTTAAACAGTTTCTTTTCTTGGCCATATTGTCTATAAAGATCTAATTTTAGTTGATCCTGTGAAGACAATGGAGATTCAATAATTTCCTACACCAAAAATCATAACAGAGGTATGTGGTTTTATTGGTTTAGAAGAACATCATCAGTGCTTAATTCATAACTTTTCATAATTAGATAACCCATTAACCAAGTTTAATTATAGAGGGGTTAAGTTCCTATAGAAAAAATAATGCAGAGAATTTTTTATGGAAATTAATATGAGATTTTTTAAGGCTCCAATCCTGACTCTACCATCAAGAAATGGTAGGTTGGTGATTTATAGTGATGGATCAATGAATGGAATTGGATTTTCACTTATGCAAAATGTTTTAATAAATTTATATGCATCAAAGTAGTTAAAAACTCATGAATAGAACTATCCAACTCATGATATTGAGTCAGAAGCTGTAATATTTTCTCTTATAATATGGAGACACTATCTCTATGGAGAAAGATGTGAGATATGTATAGATCACAAGAGCTTGAAATATAAATTCTCACAGAAATAATTCAACTTGAGGAAAAGGATATGGCTCAAACTACATAAAGATTATTATTGTTCAATACACTAACACCTAGGTAGGAGAATAATGTAGAAGATGAAATGATCATGAAGGATCGTGGAGTTCAAAACAAAATGATACTTAACAAGGATCTTGAGTACTAGGATATAGAAAATATGGATATGGGAATTATCAAGGAAGGTGAAACCTCATTAATTTTTCACATGGTTTCCAAACCATCTTTATTGGAAATGATTAAAAGTTCTCAGTCTGATGATTAGAATCTTCAAAATAAATTTAGATCTATGAATGATGGGGAGTTTAAAGACATTATGTGTAAGTTTGGAATTATGAAATTTGGGAGGAGGTTATGTATTCCATATATACCCAAGATAAAAATGGATTTAATGGATGATGCCAGTAGATCAAATTTATCTATACACAATAGTTTCACTATGATGTATAACGGCTTGAAGGAACAGCTCTGATGGCATAACATGAAGCGGGAAATTGCTGATTATGTATGAAGATGTTTACTCTGTTAACAAGTGAGGGATAAAAGAAAACATCCTAGATGAGTCATTCAAACTATGAATATTACTATATAGAAATGAGATTACATTAATATGGATTTTGTTACCAGATTACCAAAAACCCCAAGAAATAATGACACAATATGGGTGATTGTGGATGAACATAGAAAATCTGCAAATTTCATTACTATAAGGGAGGATTTTATACTAAATATCCTTAAATGGATTTATTTTAATAATATTGCATGACTTTATGGAGAACCTATCTTAATTGTGTCTGATCCTGATCCATGATTTTAAATCCCCAAACACAAACATTACATAAACTTGAGTTACGTCAAGAATTCACATTATGGATCTTTTTATGTTTAGAGTTTTAGGGAATTAGGCTGTAACTATTACATTATATCCCAAAACATCCAATGTTGACACTATTAATTTATCCAAAATTTTCACAATAATAAAACTCATTAAATAAAACATGAGTTATTTTATTGATATAAATTTTCTCTAATACTTCCTTTCTCCTACCCTTCCTTATACCTTGTGAAAAACATTTCAAAAACATGGGATGAGCATTAAAGGCTTAGTAATGGTTATAAAATAAGGAAAGAAAACATTAGTCCATAAATATATAAAAATAAAAGAAATCACACTTATCAATCATAAAACAGAATTCCTTTAACATAAATAATTAAATCATATGATTTATGTGTAACACAAAGAAATCCTAAATCATAAAGTTAACTTGTGGAATACATAACATACTTAAATTATAGCTTTCACAGGTACATAGGGAGTTACATTTAGAATAAACATCACAATATATTCCTAAAATTTCTTAGTAGAAATTGTAACGTTTACCTCTATCATGTTAACAAATTCATTCAAGAGCTATCTCAGGATCACCCTCCCTAGTGTTATCACAGAACCACCTGTATTTTGTTTATCACGTAACCACCCATCACATGTAAAAGTACAATTATATAATCATAACACATAAAATATTGAAATTATAAAAATTTCACTAATCAATCACAATTAATAAATTAATGATATTGAAATATTAAATCCATATCCAAATCCATTTGAAACATTTAATAAATATATTTTTGAATCAAAGTGTCCCATACCACTTTGAAACTTTTTAGAGGCACTTGATATTTATAATTATAAAAAATATATTTGCATATAAATAAATCCTTAGAACCATTTTTAAATCATGTTCATTAATATGAATGATTTAGAAGAATAAATCTTTAAAACATTTAAAACCATGTTTCAGTTAAATAGTATCGTAACACTTGAGAAACACTTGAATAAAAATAATTAAAAAATAACATCAAAAGAAACATTAAATATCACGAGAATAGATAAATTAAGGATATAAAAGTTAAAAATGGTTGTACATACACCTTATATGATATTAAAGGTGAACAATATCAAGATATGCCTCAATGAAAGGCAATTGAGACGATGCCCCTAACAGAGATCATATCATCAGATTAAGGATAGATCATTGAAATAATTATGTGTGAAAAATTTAAATACACCCAATATAAGTGCATATTAAGTGTAATATAATCATAGGTCATTCACAGATATTGTTGAAAAAATAAAACCAATGACACATATATTTAACTCAATGATTGGAGATTGATCTAAGATTTCCCTTACAAAGTTCATATAAATGACTTAAGAATTTATATATGGGGTGATTATGTGTTGAAAAAGTATATCCAGAGAAAGGGAAGTGGGAATTAAAAAATAAATAAATAAATAGTGATTCAAAATATAATATTGGAATTATATAATAAATGATGTATGTGTAAAACCTAATGAGTGGAAATTGAGTTTAGAAATTCCCTTATGAAAATTGGATAGCCTAACAACGTCACGTAAAAATTTAGAAAATGGGTTGATGAGAGAGAATAGTGTATATCATATATTGGAAATAAAAGTTCCATAAATAGTGATATATAAGAACATATCACAACATAATAATATTGAAATTAAAATATTTAACATAAAATAAGTCATTGACTAAAAGTGGACGGTGAAAGGTTCCCTTACCTTGAGTCTGATTCATCACGTATGTTATTTATTCTTTATGAATAAAAAATGTAAGTTAATTTATACATTCATAATAACCTTTTTCAATTTTATTATTCCATTTATATCACTTATTACCAATTTATAAAAATTTCAAAATCATTTAAGTTTATATCGGTCATTTGTCAATATTAATTGGTACTTGAGTCGAAAATTAACTTGTTATAATAACAAATTGTCCATGTGGTCAAAATTACATTATCTACAGATGATATTCAAAATTTATATATCATATATATCTATTATATATGTATATATAATAGTCCTTAACATTTTTATATAATAAATGAAATGCACCGTTCATAGAGATGTTATGCCTTATGTACGCATGAACACTACATTAATTCAAATTTAAATGAATGAAAACATAATGGAACATAGGTATATTATAATTAAATTATAATATATTATTATATATATGTTTCATAAGTTCACTAACACCATCATTTATACATTCCATGTATGTCATGAATGAATCATATCACTTTGACGGGGCTGTAGTCCGCACTTCCTCAAATGAAATTATCATATTTACGCGTTATGGAAATCATAAAGGAAGGATGTAAATGAAAAATAAAGAATAATATATACAATATAAATATCATATATATCATATATATATACATTAACATCATAATGGACACAATGAGAGGCATTATGAGATAATTGAACAATCATCGTTTCGTGAGGCTGTAATTCACCATCTACAGAAATAGTTTGTTATACATCCATTAGATGGAGGTGTGTGTGAGAGTAGGTTGAATAATTTTCATAAAAATATCCTATTATACTAAATATACAGGAATTGTTATAAAATAATGGAATAAATATAGTTTTGGGGGTTGGATAAGGAAATATAAATAAAAGAATCTTGAGAGAAGATATTATCTCAAACCGGGTAACTCCTTTTGATTTATGTTAAAAGGCCTTCTTGAATTACCTTCTTCCCAAGGTAAGGATTATAGGATGAATTAAGGGATGTTGGGGGACTATTTTGGCATAGTTTGGATGATCCAATGGGGATTTATAGGTGTGGGTAAGGGTTAGAGGTGGAGGCCTTTTATAAGAGGGAGGAGGGGTACTTTAGGAAAGTTTGAAAGATTATTTTATTGTAAACTGAATTTTGATTTTCAAAAGTTCCAGAACTCATTTAATTAGAATATAGGAAGAGTATTGTTCTAAATCCTCTAAAAAATAGTTTTTATACAAGTTTTGGTTTGAAATGTAACCTTATCATTTATATTTAACCTTTAGTTAACTTATTTGACTCTTACCATGCCTTCCTGTATATTCATACTATATTGTTAATATAGTCACTATAAAAATCCAATCGAACTTAAAGTGGTTAATTAATGACATGTTCAACATTAAATAAATTATTTTGTTAAACATTTAATTTTTAGGACTGTTATATCATTAATAAAATATTATTTGTTTTAAAAACTCATCTATGTCAATTTATATAATATTCATATCATGATTTTTTTAAAAATAAACAAAAAATTTATTCCTTAAAAAAATCCTTCATTAAATAAAATATTACATGTAATAATCATCCCAAAAATTCTTGTATGGCATAATAAGTTTCAAAATAAATTTATTTTAATTTTTATAATCTCATTTATTTAAAACATTCATTAATAAAGTAATCACTACATCATTATTGTGTCATAAATAAATTTATTTATTTCATGTATAAAAATTAAAAATAAAATACCATTATGTATAATTTTTTTTAGATTTATAATGACTATTTATAGTCGAAGATATCACTTATACTACCCCATATAAAAATTGGACTAGTAAAAGATACATGTTTATGTTATATTTTCCTTAACTTTAAATTAAAAGTAATTAAATGTCATTTTTACAAAAAAGTTACCCCATGGGGTCCTAAAATCTACCCAAGGATGCCCAAGGGTAGAAATATCTCATAAAATAGGATCATGACACATGTTATGATAATTAATATGGTTATAATATTACGTTTTACCCTTATTTAGCATATTGTTCATTTAACCATTGTAAATAAAATATTTACTGAAGTTACTATTCATAATGTCTAATAATAAAAGTTACATATTTACACAATTTAGACATCCGGTTTTCAAATATAGAATTAATTAATCCAAACTCAAATGAAATATGTTTCAAAAATTAGATTAAAATTAATTCCCTTTGTCAAAACCAAAAAGAGTGTTTTTAAGAAGTAAAACTACCAAAAGATTGACATGTGATTATGTCCAATTTCTAAGTGAAATTACATAAAATGAAAAATATTGGATTAAATGATAAAATTTTAATCCAATTAAACATTAAAACCAATTTAAATTGCAATTTAATTAAATACGTAAATTAGATTAAAAGGCAGTTTTGAATTAAAATGTTGTATTTTTCACTATTAATAAAAAATGAACTTTATCAGAAAAATACCAATATTTAGTCAAATGAAAATTTTAATGTCCCAATTCTAAATAATAATTTTATTTTCTTGAATATAACATATAAAAGTGACAAAATCTACATTTAAAAGGGTTTTATATCAAAAGGCACTAAATTGACCTTTTAAAGAATATTAATGTATTTAGTGCTTAAAATTGAATTCATTCTTATTTTAAGCCTATAAAATTTATTGGATAAATGTAGAATCATTTAAAAAATATGTGTAATAATAATTTAGTTAGTTATGTTCAATCCCAACAATACAACGACTATGTGTTAAATATCATTTAAAATAATAATATTATTATTTTATTTTTTGGTATAAATCAAAGTTGTGTGCAACATATGATTTTAAGAAAAATCGTTATTGCATGTTGAGTATATTATCAAAAAAAGTGTCTTACTTAACATAAAATTAATATATTATTCATAAATATTAATAGAAATGAAAAATTATTATTATATAAATACATAGGTCGTTACATCCTTCCCCCCTTTTGGAAATTGCATCCTCTCAATTTTAAAATTGGGAGAAAAAACATCATTGAAAGTCCCACATTGAGAAAAGAATCAATAAAACTATTACATTTAAAGAAATAAAAAGAAGTAAAATGGTCACCCATGAAAACACATACTAAGATTCCATAAATGAAAATATAGATATAGATGAGAGACACAACATCACGTTCTGATAGAGAGTGATAGAAAACATGATCATGAGAAAGTTAACCACTAGAAAATCAAAAAACTGTGATAGGTTAAACAGTCTTCGATTAGCAAGTAAATTTTCAGATTTTTTTGAGATTAAATAATAACATAAGGAAATATAATTACATTTCTAGTAGAGTTTCATCCTTTAATAAATTTCTACCACAAACTCATCTTTTATCTAAACAATGGGTATTCAAGATGACTTAGTCACACTTGAAGTGCTAGAATCAACTTCTAGAGAATCCCAAAATCCAAAAAAGATGAAATATATATTTCCCTTTTCTCTAGACAATAACCAAAACCAAAATGGATAGTACAAGATCTGATGATCACCAAAAAGGATAATATTTTATAGACAAAAATTCTACTCTTAATCTCTATAACTAAACAAACAAAACCTATATTTCAACAAAGAACATTCAATAAACAATTGTCCTTAAAATTATTCAAAATAATCCAAACTAATATTAAAACCCAAAACATAGAAGGATTTGATCTCGTAGTCTTAAATGGTAAATCTTAACATTTATCTCTAAATAACATGAACTACTCTTAAAGTGTCATACCTAAATGTAATTAACCTAATCATATATTTTCTATGATAGGTTAATCATTTCCAAAAAAACCCAAATAATTATAAGTCCACAATAAAAATATAGATTCTTTAAAAATAATTTTCAACCATTACTCCTCAAATAAAACCCCATAGTATTTTATTTTCCATAGGCATATAGTGTTTCCAAAAGAGCGAACATCTTCCAAAATAAAATTTATCACTTAATTACCAAATACTTTTCTTATATTAAGGATATATATTTGATAAATTAAGTTCCAAAAATCAATATATTGTTGATCCATAAAATAATTTTACTAAAAATAATTAGTCATTCAAACTAGGGACTTCACGTAGTCCTATGGTAGGCGATAAATCCCAGTCGCACTTTGGTTGTAGGTTCGATTCCCACAGCTTTGTCCGATGCAACGTGTTGTCAAACGAACTGTGTGTTTCCCTTTTGAAAAACTATTTAGTTTTATAACATTCCCCAAAATTAATTACATGTAATTTACTCATGTTAAATGTTCATATCTACCCATAAAATTATTTATAACAAAATACACAGAAGAAAAGATAATTATTCATGAAATAGAATTTTCACATAACAAACCTCAGGGTTATATATACAATAGAAAAGTATTCTAAAGTAATCCCATCAACAAATATAATTAATACTTTAAATTTTTTTATCACCCATATATCTAAAATAATCCTCGAATTTATAAAATGTATACATTTTAATCATCCAACATTCTCCATGATCTCTTAACAATTGTTTTCCAATTATTCTATAATACTTCCTTTTTACAAAGAAAATCATGAATCATATCCTAAGATTTAATAATATCAAAACATCACCTAAGAAATAATCCATACCAATCATAGGTCATTTCCAATTTCCTCATCTTCAATTAGAATGGAATTGGGCAATGGTAAACATATATTTGTACAGTAATGTTGATCCCATTCCGGAACCTTCTTCGCAAGACATCTATTTTTGTAATGCCATGTACACCACATTTAAAAGATTCAATTGATCCATGAGAAATAATTTATTTCCTTTTCCTGGAGACCTCCAGATGCTTCCTTTTTCCTAGGTAGGTTATTGATTTATGACCTTCTTTACCACATCTATAACATCTTCTCATCCCAATGAATCATTTTCCTAGGTGTTTCTTTCCACATCCTTGACACATTGGATTTTTAATATACTTACCTTTATTATGATTTCATGAACTTCCATAGGAATTTGTTTCTCGCATATATGATTCCATAGAAAATTCCAAAAGGTTAATGTGGTCAATCATGACTCAAGATAGTTGGTTAAGAATAACCATAGAAGTTCTCATTTCAGATCCGATTTCTTTCGGTTACTCATTCAGAAAACCATCACAGTTTTCTTCAAATCCATTGTTACTTTGGTTCCTACTAGATCTAGCCATTAAATAAAACCAAAAAGGTTAGTGTTATTATATCAGAAAAATCATCATATAATATCTTATGAGGATTGTAAACATTATGATATACTTATTCATGTCATCTTAAACTCATTAAATTTATCTAATATAACTATGACTCTTTCTAATATGCTAAAATTATTGTTATGTCACTTATGATTAAATAACACCCTAATCTCTAAAGCTATCTAAACTGACATCTGATACAAAATGTAAGGCCCCAACCTAAAACATTACATAAACTCGAGTTAAGTCAAGAATTCACATTGGGGATATTTCTAGGTTTAGTGTTTTATAGAATTAGGCCGTAACTATTACATTATATCCTAAAAATTACAAATTAGACTCTTCAACTATATCCAATTTTTTACAATAATAAAACTCTATAAATAAAACAAGAGTTATTTTCTTGATATAAATATTCTTGAATACTTCCTTTCTCTTACCATTATTTATACCCAATGAAAAACATTTCAAAAACATGGGATGAGCATAAAAAGCTCCCTAAAGGTTTTAAAATAATTAAAGAAAACATTAGTCAATCAATACATACAAATCAATGAAATCATACTTCTCAATAATAAAACATAATCTATTTAACATACCTCATGAAATCATAAGATTTATGAATAACACATAGAAATCATAAATCATAAAGGTAACTTGTGGAATCTATAACATACATACATTGTATCTTTCATAGCTACATAGGGAGTTATGTTCGGAATACCCATCATAGTATATTCCCTAAATATTTTAGGGTAAACATTATCATTTACCTTCATCACATTACCAATGCATTATAGAGATATCTCAGGCTCACCCGCCCTATGTTTATCATGGAACCACCCGTATTTGGTTTATCATATAACCACCCATCATATGTCTAATTACCATTACATAACCATAACACATAATGTTGTCAAATTATCAACATTTAACTGACTAATCACAATAAATCAATTCTAGATATTTAAATATTCAATCAATTTCCAAAACCATTTAAAACATTTAATAGTGATATTTTGGAATCAGAGTGTCCCATACCAATTTGGATCTCCTAAAAGAAATTTTAGATTTATAATTTTAAAACATATATGTGAATATAAATAAATCCCCAAAACCATTTTTAAAAAATTTATTTTAATGAGAATGATTTAGAAGAATAAATATTTAAAATATTTAAAATGATGTTTCAGTTAATAAGTCTCATAACACATGAAAAAAACTTTAATGAAAATAATTAAAGAATAAAATCAAAAGAAACAGTAAATATCATGATAATATATAAATTCATTACATAAAATGTCAAAATAGTTTTATATACACCTTATATGATATTAAAGGTGAACAATATCAAGATATGCCTTAATGAAAGAAGATTGAGATGATGTCCCTTACAAAGATCGTATCATTAGATTAAGTATAAATCAATGAAATAAGTATGTATGAAAAATATAAATAAACCCAATATAAGTGTAAATTATGTGTAAAATATTCATAGGACATTCACAACTATTAATGGAAAAACAAAACCAATGACATAGATATTAAACTCCATGAATAGAGACTGAGCTAAGATTTCCCTTACAAAGATCATATAAATGATATAAGAATTTATCAAGGGGGTGATTATGTGTTGAAAAAGTATATCCACACAAAGGGAATTTAAAATTAAAACATAAATAAATAAATAGAGATTCCAAAAATAATCTTGGTAGAATATAGTCAACTATGTATTTGTAAAACCCAATGAGTGGAAATTGAGGTTACAAATTTCCTTATGAAAATTAGGCAGCCTAATAACGTCACATAAAAACTCAGAAAATGAGATGATGAGAGAGAAAAGGGTATCTAATCTCTTGGAAAAAAATTTACAGAAATAAGGATATATAAGAACATATCCCTATATAAGAAAATGAAAATTAAAATACATAACGTAAAATAAGTCTTTGACAAAAAAAGTGAGGGTGAATGTTTCCCTTACCTTGAGTTAGATTCGTCACGTATGTTCATTGTTATTACTGAATAATAAAAATGAGTAAATTTATAATTTATTAAGAATATTTTTCAAGTTTATTATTCCTTATATATCACTTAATATCACTTTATAAAAATTTCTTAATTATTTAAGTTAATATCGGTCGTTTTGTCGAAATTGGGTACTTGAGTCAAAAGTGAACTTGTTATAATTACAAATTGTCCATGTGGTCCAAATCCCATTATCTACAAAATGATATTCATAATTTATATATATTATATATCATATATATCTAGTATATATGTATTTATAATAGTCCATAAAATTTTGTGATAAGAAATGAAATGCACTGTTTAGGGAGACGATAAGTCATACGTACACATGAACGCTACATTCATTCATATTTAAAGGAATGAAAAATTAAGGATACATTGGTATTTTATAATTCTAGTGTAATATAAGATTTTATATATGTTAAATAAGTTCATTGAGGATATCCTTTACACGTTCCATTTACGGCATGAACGAGTCATATCACTTTGAGGGTGCAGTAGACTATATTAGCTCAAATGAAATTATTGTATTTACACGTTATAGAAATCATAATTGTATGATGTAAATGAAAAATACAGAAGAATAGATACAATATGAATATAATATATATCATATATAAATACAGTTCTATCATAATCTCCACCATGATAGGTGGAAATAGATAATTGAATAATCATTGTTTCAGGAGACAGTAGTTCACCGACCATAGAAAGAGTATGTTATAAATCCATTAGATAGACGTTTGTGTGAGTGTAGGTCGAATAATTCTCATAAAAACATTCTATTATTCTGAATATACTGGTTTGGCTATAAAATAATTTAATAAAGAGGGTTTATGGGGTTGGATTAGGAGACATAAATGGAAGAATCTTGAGAGAATAAATTACCTCAAATCGGGTAACTACATTAGATTAAAGCTAAAAGACCTTCTTCAATTTCATTCTTACAGAAGTAAGGATTATAGGAGGTATATATGGATTTTGGGAGAATATTTTTATAGATTTTGGATGAACCAATGGGGCTTGAGAGGTGGGATTTAGGGTTAGAGGTTGTGGCCTTTTATAAGAGGACGGAGGGGTACTTTTGGAAAGTTTGAAAGATTAATTTATTATAAACTGAATTTCAATTTTAGAAAGGTAAATAATTCATTTAATTAGAATATGATATTATTATTTTTATAAATACTCTCAAAAAATAGTTTTTAAACATGTTTTGGTTTCAAATTTTACCTTATCAGTTAGCTTTAACCATTAGTTAACTTATTTAACTCTTACCATGTCTTCTTGTATATTCATACTATATGGTTATCATAGTTAATATAAACTACCAATATAATATAAAGAGGTTAATTAATGGAATTTTAACATTTATATAAGTCATTTCGATGAATCTTAGATTTTTTTGACTATAATATCATTTAATAAACTAGAATTTGTTTGAAAAAAATCATTTATGTCAATTTATATACTACTCATATCATGATTTTTTTACAAATCCATAAGAACTTGATTCATTCAGAAAAACATAATTAATTAAAATATTACTCATTATACTCATCTCTAAAATAAATGGATCACATAAAATGTTTCAAAATAAATTTAATTTATTTTTTTATAATCTCATTTATTTAAAACATTCATTAATAAGGCAATCACTACATCATCATCACGTCATAAATATATTTATTTATTTGATGTATAAAAATTATAAAAAAATAACATGATTTATAACATATTTTTATCTTTATAATAAAAATGTATTATCGAAGATATCACTTATATACCCCATATAAAAATTGGTTTTGTAAAAGATATATGTTTATGTTATATTTTCTTTAACATTAAATTAAAAGTAATTAAATGTCATTTTCACACACAAGTGGCCCCATGGGGTCATAAAATCGACTCAAGGATTCCCATGGTAAAACAAATCTCATAAAATAGGATTATGACATGTGTTAGGGTAATTTAATTTTATTATAATATTACTTTTTACCCGTGTTTAGCAAATTTACTCTTTAACTTCTATAAATAAAATCTTTACTGAAGTTACTATTCATAATGTCTAAAAATAAATGTTACCTATTTACAAAATTTGGACATCCTAATTCCAAATATGGAATCAATTTTTCAAAATTAAAAACACTAATGTTGCAGAATTTAATTTCAAATTAATTCATGTGGTCAAAACCAAAGTGTGCTTTTAAGAAGTAAAAAATAACAAAAGATTGACATGTGTTTATATCCAATTTCAAAGTGAAATCACTTAAAATGACCAAGAATAGATTAAATGATAAAAATATAATCTAATTACACTTTTAAACAAATTAAATGTAAAATACAACTATATAATTAAATTATATTAAAAGGAAGTTTTATGTTAAAATGCAGTATTTTTCACAATTCATAAAAAATAAACATTATCATAAAAATACAAAATTTCATCCAAATTAAATTTTTATGTTACAATTCTAAAGAATAATTTTATTTTGTCAAATATAACATATAAAAGTGGAAAAAACAAGATTTAAAAAGGGTTCTCTATCAAGAGGCAGTAAATCAACCTTTTAAAAAATATTAAAGTTTTTCATGCTTAAAATCAGATTAATTATTATTTTATGACTGTAAAATTTATTGGATAAATGTAAAATAATTTAACAAATATGTGCAATCTTAAGGTAGTTAGTTATATTCATTCCTTCAAATATAATGGTTATGCATTAACTACTATTTAAAATAATGTTATTATTATTTTATTTTTTGGTATAAGTCAATGTTGTGTGCAACGTAAGATTTCAAGGAAAATCATTATTGCGTGTTGAGTATTCTATCACAAAAAATATCTTATTTAACATAAAATTAATATATTATTTAAAAATATTAATATAAATAAAAAAGTATTATTATATAAATACCTAGATGGTTACGATGATTTGCATTAAAATTCTAGAAAAGTTGTGAGAAAGCATTGGATACTGAGCTTCATATGAGTACTGATCTTCACCCTTAAACTGATGGGCTGTCAAAAAGATGATCCAAACCCTATAATACATGTCGAGATCATGATAAATTGACATTCAAGGTATGTGGGACCAGTATTTACCATTGTAAGGGTTTTCCTACAAAAGTAGATTCTATTATAGTATTTAAATGTTACTATATGAAGAAATGTATATAAAGAGATGTCATACACCAACCTTTTAGATGAAGTTGGTTAAAGAAAGTTTGTGGGCCCAGATAATGGGGAGGAAACAACAATAATGATAAATAATATTCAAACCCATATCAAATCATCTCAAAGTAGGAAAAATAACTATGATGATAATGAAAGTAAAGATTTGTAATTTCAATTGGGAGATCAGGTTTTCCTGAAAGCATCTCCATGAATGGCTGTTATAAAGTTTGGGAATAAATTGAACCTTAGCCCTCAGTACATTATCCCTTTTGAAATTCTATAGAGAATTGGATCTATGGAATATCGTTTGGAAATTCCACCTAGCCTTTCTAAGGTACACAATTTGTTCCACATCTCATTTGAAATGAAGTACATGACAGACCCAACACATGTACTCACTTATGAAGGAATATATTTGGAACTAGAATTAAACCATGAAGAGACTATCTAGATCTTAGATACTAAATAACAGGTTTTGAGAAATCGGATGACAAGGCTATTAAGTCAAAAAGTCTTTTTTTGACATTTAATTTTTTTTTTGTTTTGGAAGTCACAAATCAATATACTTTGAATACGATTTATATTTCATTTTACTCACACTATTTATCATACTGGCTATATTCATCATAGTCAAAAATTTTATCGTACTGATTATCTTCATCATATTGACTCTTTTTATTGTACTGACTATAACCATCATACTTATTCTATTTATCATACTCCCTGAGTCCATCGTACTTACTCTTCTTATCGTACTCACTATGAAAATTTTACTCACAATGTGTATCATAACTACTTTCCATCATATCTATATTTTCTATTATATTCGTATTGACAAGCGATACTAATTGTAATCATGTTATAATTTTATGACATGTTTACATTCATTCTTTTATTAAAACACATGTTTGTACCGATCTTACTCATGTTATCATTTTTATGTATATATTTTTTTAACAAAAATGATTTTTGGAGTTGATTATAAACTAATCAAAACAATTTCATGTTTCTATTTCAGTATGACCATTAAAATTCCAGGTGTCCAAGCCCCTCCAATTCTATTCAGATAAATATGACCATTGGAGAGAATATGACCATTGGAAGATGAGGTCTAAAAGAAATAGGTCATTTGAAGAAGGGACAAAAACCTAAACAACCTTTTCTCCTTCCAAGTTCTAGAGAGAGACTGTGTGACTTCTCTCTTACTTCATGAGAAATCCATGAAATTACAAAATGTGAATGGCTTGTTCTTAGATTTTGTATTTCAATAAGTGATTTATTTTTCTTTGTGAGTCTAATTTGGAGATAACGATCAAGGGATACTGTGGATAGGAAGATAGTGTGACATATCATCATACCAAGGGATTTCATGTGTTTGAAAGATAGAGGTGCCGATTACATGTAAAATTATGGGCATGTAGGGATAAAAATATGGAAATTCCAATAATTGTATCGAGGGATTACTGGTGTTGGTATGATATACCTATTATACTAGGTAAAAGGATACCCTTCTATTTGGGAAAAAAGAATTGTAATACCTTTTACTTTTCTAATTCTTATTATAATATAAATAGAATCCTTTTATTTCTTATTTCTATTAGTATTATTTTTTAATTGTTTTAATTACAATTTATAATTTTTAGTATTGATTTTATACTCTATATGGTAGTATCATTTATACTTTTTATTACTTTGAAATTTTTAATCAACTTGAATACAATTGTTTCTTAATCGACGATATTATATCATCAGACCAAGAGTCAATCTAATAATTTATTTACTTTTATAAGTGGCATTGTGAATTGTTTTTTTATGTTGTTTTAAACTAAGAACCTTCCATAAAGGTTTTAATAGAAATTTTTTAATATAAAATTCACCCCCCTTGTATTTGTGTCATCTCATATCCTTTTTGATCCAATAATTGGAATCAAATGAGGTTTTCCACTGTATTGTATATTTTTAAGTTACATTGTTTTCTAAATACATTAACTTGTATTTGTAGAAAGTGGATTTTGTCTCATTATAATGGCAGGCATAATGAATGTTAGTTCAATTGAAAATCTTAATCCTACAAAACAACCTATATTTTATTGCATTGATTATGAATATTAGAAAGATCATATGAATAATTTTATAAAAAATACTAGTGTAGATAACTTTTTTATGCTCAATGGTGATTATAGGATCCCCAAGAAAGAAGTCATAACTTTTAATGCCCAAGAAAAAAATTAAAATCAGTTAAAATATAATGTATGAAATACATTGTTGTGTTCAACAACCAGGAATATTTACATTCAAATATATTCATGTGAAGCCACAAATACAATATGGAAGAAATTAAATGTTATACACTTTAGTACTTTTAGAGTTATTGAAACAAGAGGAGAAATTCTACGAGTTGACTATCAAGATTTTAAATTTCTATATGGTGAACCTGTAGCCGTGATTTGACAAAGATTTATGATGATTGTTAATATTCTTCATGCTATGGGATATAAAAAATTTTAATATGATGTTTTAGTTGATAATATCATAGACGTTACGCCTAATGAATGAGAATCAAAGAGGTCTGCAGTTGTTGAGTCTAGAAGGATTAATATTCTTATAGTTGATGATATATTGGGAAATATATTTCAATATGAAGGAATACTTAATATATATGTAGATAAAGTCAAAAATAATAATGGTGAAGTAGCATTTACTACTAGATCAAATCCTTCCAAGTCTCAATCACTTATGAAACCTTAGTCCAGGATGAGAAAAGTTGAAGTCTTATCAGAATCCAGTGATACTTAGTAGTTAGAGAATTATAATGAAAATCATTCTAGAATAATGAAAAAAATTGTTGGATAGAAGGATTTCCAATATAGAAACAAAAACACTTACAAAGGTAACAAGAAAAACAAATATTCTGAAGTCACATACTATGAATGTAAAAGAGCATGACACATTCAAACTGATTGTCCTATGCTAAAAAGAAATTATTGAAAGGAAAGAAATTCAGAGAAGAATATTTATAAATAGTGTATGTCCATGTTAATGAAAATATTGAAAGTAAACGACTCTTGGAGTGCTAGTGGAGGTTATTCTTCTAAAGACTCTTTTGAAAGTAATATCTCAGATCACAAGAAAATTGGTCTCCTTTCCAAAACATCTTATCATTTCTTAATGACCAAGTTACACAATATTGAATCACTTACTATTATATCTTTTAGTAATTATTTTCTTGATAAATATTATTGTTTTGATAATGATACATCATCATCAAAGAATGATAATTCTTAACCTTCTTATGAATATGTATCCAGATTTTCTAAACATTTTGAAAATGATAATTATAATGTTTCTTGTAAAATTGTGAAATAAAATACTAGGATTGACATTTTAACAAGATAAGTATCAATTATCTCTAAATATTTTGATTCTAAAACTCTATAGATTGTAATTCTTTTAAAAACCTTGAGAAAGATAATTTTGAAATGAACAAACATTCTAATTATTTGGATAATATAATTTCTGAGGAAACTGTTTTAAAAGAAAAACTCAATTCTATAACTATTTTAAATAAGGATAATAATTTGGTTATAAAAATAAAATAAAAAATGATTTCTTTGAAGAAACGGTTATCTATTTTTTCATCTCAAAATGAAAATTTTGATAAGTTGTATTCTCAAATATGACCACATAGTAATATTCATTTTCCTAAAAAGTCTTCTTTAAATAAAACACAGTATTTTCTTTTCCACAAAGCAGGCTTTTTAAAACAATCGTGGATTCAGAAAAAATCTTGTTAACATTTTTGGATCTAAACAGGTTTGGATTCCAAAAGATTAATTATTTCTGTTTCAAATAAAAAAATAAGGAAGAATAAAAATACATGGTACATGGATAGTGGATTTTCTAGGAACATGACTGGAAATAGAAATATCTTTGAAAATGTTATCAACAAAAATGATGAAAAGTTACCTTCTGAGACAATTCTCAAGAAAAGGCTATTGGTATAGGTAATATTGTTTTCCTTGCTAAAATTTTTATTTCTAATGTTTTATTTGTTTATGGTCTTAAGAATAATCTCATTAGAATAATTCAATTACGTGATAAAGGTTACCTTGTGAATTTTAGGAATGATAAATGTATAGTTCCCAATTCCAAGGATGAATTTCTTTTCTCTGCCCAAAGGCATGATAATGTTTACAAATTGAATTTAGAAGACCGTAGGAGCCAATAAATATCGTGTCTAAGGGAAATAGAAGGCCAATCATAGTTATGGCATAGAAGGCCAGGACAATGTATTTTTAGAAATATATAAAAACTCCCTAAGAAAGGACTTGTTAAAGATATACCTAAGCTTAGTTTGATTCTCCAAATGTTTTTGATCCTTCTCAGTATGTAAAAAAACATAAATGATCCTTTAAATCAATAAGTGAGGTTATAAATACTGATGAATTACTGTTAGTCCACTTGGATATTTTTGGTCCTACAAATACTAGAAGTATTAGAGGCAAGTACTATGTATTATTTTTCGTGGATGGATACACTTGATTTACATGGGTATAATTAATCTTTAAAATATCAGAAGCTTTTTGTTTCTTTAAAACATTTGTATCTAATATTTAAAATGATAAAAACCAACCATTGATAACTATCTAAAGTGATCATGGTGGAGAATTTGTAAATTCTGATTTTGAAACATTTTGTAGTAAGGAAGGTATTACAAAAAACTTTTATACACAAACAACACCTCAGAAAATGGTATTGTTGAAAGAAGAAAAATAATTCTTCAAGAGATAACAAAAACCATGATAAGTTAATACTCAATAGAAAAATATTTTTGGGTAGAAACTATTTGTACTGTTTGTTATACTATAAATTGATTTTTAATTTCACCTATTCTTAATAAAACACTTTACAAGTTGTGGACAAGCCAAAAATAAAAATTTTAATACTTAAAAGTATTTGGTTGAAAAGTATTTATTTTTAAAACAAAAGATAACTTACATAAGTTTTCACTTAAATTTGATGAATGAATACTTTTAGTTTATTACAATACCTCTAAGGCTTATAGAGTTTTAATAAAAACACATGTGTTGTTGAATAAATAATACAGGTTAAATTTAAATAAACATGTACTTTTGTTGTCAAAAACCATAAAAATGTTGTTTCTGAAGTGTTTTCCAAAAATGATTATTAACCTATAATATAAGATATATAAAACATTTTAAATACTCATGAAATTAATTCTGAGATATTTACACCTGAAGACGTTCTACCATATGGTGATGAATATGTTTTAAAAAATCCAAATCAACTATTACTTAGGAATCATCCCAACGGTAACAACATTGGTGATTTCAATCAACCAACAATTACTAGACACTCTTTATGAAATTAAATATAACATTTTTATTTTCTATCTCTATTTGAACCTAAAACTCCTGGTGAGGCCTTAGGTGATGCGGATTGAATAAAGGTAATGCAAGATGAACTAAATGAATTCAAAATTAATAAAGTCTAGACCATGGTTAAACCTAAGGATACATCTATTATTGGAGTAAAATGCGGTTTTAGAAACAAATGCAATGAAAATGGTATCATTGTAGGAAATAAAGATTGACTTGTTGCTAAAGGCTATAATTAACAAGAATTAATAGACTATGAAAAAACCTATGATCTAGTAGAAAACTCTAATCTATTATAATTCTATTAGCCTTTTCAGAATTGATCAATTTCAAAATCTATAAAATGGATGTCATGTGTGATTTCCTTAATGGATATGTAAATGAGGAAGTATATGTAGACCATCCCTTAGTTTTGAAGATAAAAAACATCCAGAATATGTTTACAAACATACCAAGGACCTTTGTGGGATTAAACATACCCTATATATTGGAATGATAGGTTAAAATGATTTTTTACAAAACAATTACATTAAAGGAACATCTGATCCAAAAAAAATTAAATAAAGAAAAAAAAATGTTATGATCGTTTAAATTTATGTTGATGACATCATTTTCAGATCAACTCAAATGTCTTTAAAAAATTGTTTTACTAATCTAATGAAGTCTGAGTTTGAAATGACTATGATGGGTGAATTAAAATTCACTATTTGTTTTTAAATTTCTCAAAATGTTGAAGGTATTTATATATATCAACATAATTATATCAAATTCTTACTCAAAAATTATTGATATGACAATACTAAAAGTATTAGTACTCCAATTGGAACCTCAAACACTCTTGATCATGATGAAGCTGGGAAACCAGTTGATCAAACAACTTTTAGAGGTATGATTGGAAGCTTTCTATACTTAACATCCAGTAATCCAAACATAATGTCTTCTATATGCTTATGTTCTATATCTCAAGAAAATACAAAAAAGTCCAAATTAAAATCCGTGAAAAGGATTTTACGCTATTTAAAAGTATATTTGGATTTAGGTATTTTATATTCTTTTGGAAATGATTTCCAATTGAAATTTTTTTCAGATTTTGTCATTGGTGGTTATATAATGGATATAAATATTAATTTTAAAACATTTTATTTCCTATCATATTCCTTAGTTTCTTGGTCTTGTAAAAAACAACACTCAGTTGTACTCTCTACTGCTGAAGCTGAATATGTGGAAGCTGGAAGTTGTTGTGCTCAAGTGTTGTGGATGAAACACACACTCACATACTATAGAATGAGTTTTACTAAAACTAAAATATTTTGTGATAACACAAGTTCCATTCCCTTATTTTAAAACCATGAACATCACTCTCATTCAAAACACATAGCTATTAGGCATCAATTACTTAGGGATCACACACAAAAAGTATATATCATTTTAAAATTCATCAGAATGAAAGAACATCTTGCTGATATTTTTACAAAACAATTGTCTTCCGATAGATTTGAATATATTAAAAATAATCTTGGAATGATTAAAATGAAATAATAATTCACATATACTTCATGTTTTTACAATCTTCATACATTAAAACACTCCTCTTTAGAGGGGGAGAACATTAGTCTTTTGTTCTATGTTTTTAAATATTTTATAGTTTTCTTGTTTTGTATACATATTTTATGTTTTCTATGTTAATTATGCAGTTTAAAGTTCTATTTATTTTATTTGTTTCATTAGTTGTTTTATTGTTATTTGGATTCACTTTTATCAGTTTGACATTATGTGTATCTGTTTGACATTTTTTCTATTTGCTTGAGTTTCTGTCTAGCGATTTGACATCCGGTGTAATCGGTTCAACACAAGTCATTATATCGGATTGAAAACCGATGGTATAGACATTGTTTTCCATCGGCTTGAAAACCTATGGAATTGAATTTGTTTTACATTGATTTAACATCTTATGGTAAATAATTTTTTTCTTTCAACTTGACAACCTAGGATATTGACTTTGTTTTCCATCGGCTTGACAACCTATGGTATTGACTTTGTTTTCCATTAGCCTAACAACCGATCATATTCAATTCCCTTATCATTGGTTATATATTTGATCATATTCAACTTTAATTGTTTTAACTATTTTTTTGTATTGTATTATTTTTTTACTTTAATAATATTATGAATCCAACAAGTCACTTGAAATCTTCTACATATACACTCTCTTTACTTTTTGTATCACTTTTCTATTATGTTATTATTTCTCATTTTTAATCATTTTATTTCTCTAAAAAAATAATTTCAAATAAAAATATATTTTTTTAATATCCTTTTATTCCTTACCATTGGATTCCTTATCTTTTAATCTCAACCGTAGAAGACCA
The DNA here is from genome assembly GCA_963277665.1 of Viscum album. Classification (NCBI taxonomy): domain Eukaryota; kingdom Viridiplantae; phylum Streptophyta; class Magnoliopsida; order Santalales; family Viscaceae; genus Viscum; species Viscum album. Next base: position 1,897,320,912 of record OY728135.1, on the reverse strand, counting down.
ACAGTCGAAAAAATTCGACTATAAATAGGGCTTCCCAATCCCCAAACCCACACAGATTTTTCATATTTTCTCGGTGATGCTTTTTCCCTCATTTCAAGGCTTGGTGGAACTGTTTCTTTTTTAAAAAATCTTTATGTCTTAGTCTTCAGCCAATACTTCTTCCGATATTTCTTTAAATACTTTCTCATAAATGGATTTCTTTAGAGAAATCTTATTATTTTGAGATTTATTTGATAGTTATGACTCATCAATCAAAAGGATTATTTTGTTCCAAATATGGAAACACCTTTTTATTGAGAAACCTTTTCTAGATCCAATTAATGTGGAAAATGATAAACAATTCTATAATACAATGACATTTGATAGTTATATAATGATTAATTTTTCTATGTATGATTAAATTTTTTCTATGTTAGTAAAACATGCAGCACATTTTCTCAATGTCTCTACTAAAGGTGACTCTTTATGTCCTCCTCATAAGTTACTAGAGGATGTCTGTACGTTTAATGAGGAAAAATCTAAAAAGTCACACTTTCTTATTAATGAGGAGAAAATAAAGGTATCCAATATCTCTGCATACAATCATTTTATCTCCCTATGGATGAATGGGTTTCTTATTCCAAATAAATGAGAGAGATAAACTCTTAAGATTTATGATATATTTATGTTATACTATCTTGTGAATATGAAAAAGTTAAATCTCATGGGTTATATTTTTGATACAATTAAAAATGTGAAGTTAGGGGGAATTAAGTCTCATCTAATCATGTATCCAACCATTCTTACAATGTTTATCCTTGAATGTTTTATGTTTTTCAATCTTCCAGTGAAAGGAGAATTGAACATTTTGAAGGTCTCAAGGATTAGCAAGGATAAAATTATAAAATTGAACATCCATTTTGATGATGAATCAAATTTTTTCAAGGATGTTCAAGAATCAGCACCAAAACAATCAACACCACTTCTTATTGAATTAGCTCCAGTAGTTATAACTTCTCAAAAGTCAAATCCTTAAACTGGTTAAAATTTTAAAAAGAAAACAAAATTTAGTAAAGAGGTTGTATCCAAGTGGAGAAAGGATAAAGGAAAATTAAAAAAAAAGGTGATCCATAGTTTGGTCTTGATCCATCTAAAGCCTTATCAGAGAAGATGAGAATAGAAGATAACCTACATGATAAGAAGAATTAGAAGAAACATTTAAGATGAAAACTTCAGGATTTTGATGATTCCAAGATTCTAAAAAGATTTGAGTTAGCTAGTGCTCAAATTATAAAATAAATATAAGAAGAACCGATCATATCAACTCTTCCAGAGAAAGTGAAAGAAAATGTGCATGAATTATTTCAATCGGCTTTACAACAGGAAGGTGAAGAAAAATAGGAATATGAATTAAATATTGAATATCTTCAAATATCTAAGAGAAGTAGAGAAGAAAATTTTCTTCAAAAAAAAGTGAATGGGTTCAATAATAGAATGTCCATGCCTATCAAGAACCATTATAGTCTATGGAAACTCAATCAGAATTAGTTCCTTCATAGGTCAAGAAAATGGATCAAAGTTCTCATCCTGAGAGAACCATTATCATCAGTGTAAAAACTAATGAAGAAAGAGATGAGAAAGAAGATGGTACAGTTGGGAAAGAAAAAAGGGAATGTAAAAAAATAAAACAACCTCAAGAGGACTCACGCTGATCAAAAGAACATGAATCTTATGATGAAGACACAGATTCAAAGAACACTATTTCTCTCATGAAAAGTGACTAAATTTTCTATGTTTTAAGAAGGATAGGGAATACCATTCCTCACTTTCCCATAATAGAAGGAATGATTTATTTTATAATAGAGATTAAAAGTAAGAAATTCGGTTTAGGAAGAGATATTAGAATTAAAGTGATGTTAGTGGAGGCCGATCTAAAAATTAAGAGTGATAACAAAATTTCTCATAAGAAGGCTTGCAACAACATGACCAAATGGTCATAAAATTAAAAAGATCAGTAAATGAACATGAGGATCCCATTAATGACATATTGAGTCTTTTAAATTATTATTTTGTTGCTTTTAATAATCTTGATAAGGAAATAATTGAGAGGTTAAATAAAATTCCCAAAACCCATGGAGATGATACTCATTAATGTAAACGAGTAACTAAAAAGTCTCAATATATTCCTATCATATTTTTTAAAAGTTCCATCTTTCAATGAAGAAATTGTTTTGTTCAAGAAAAAAACACTTTTTTGGATGAAGAAAATAGGAATATGCATAACAAAATCGATAATCTTGAATAAGTGATCAAAATCCAAGAATACACCATCAAAAACTTGGATCATCTTTTTGCAGACCAACAACAGCTTCTCAAATCTCAGGGTGTTTCTATCTTAGAATAAAAGAAAGAGATAAAGAAGATGAAGGTTTTTCTCCATGAGTTGATCAAGAAAATGAAATAAAGAGAAAACAAATGAATGTTTTTTTGTATATTTCATTACTTATTGTATTAATAAATTCTATGATTTTTTGACAATTCAATGAACCCTACATTTGAATTTCCATTATTTTGAATTCTTTTCTCTCTATTTTTTTCAGAAATATAAGATTACCCCATTCATTTTGAAAATTACAAAGGGGAGAATGTTTTATAAAAGGAGAGTATGTTTAACAAAGGGGGGAAATTATTAATGTTTTACTTAAATGTATTAAATATAAAACAAGTAAATCTATAAATAAAATCCTTAAGAATGTATATACCTAAAAGGGATTTAGTTTTATTTATCATCTTATCTAGAATAGTTTTCTTAACTCAGGGGGAGATATGTATTTATTTCTATTTTTACATTAGGTTATGTGGTTTCTAAAAGGGGGGATATTGTTATGTGAAAACTCCTCTTTTAACATTTATGTTTTTTGTTTTGGAAATAAAAAATCTCTATACGTTGAATACCTATTCTATTTCATCATACTCACACTGTTTATCATACATACTATGTTCATTGTATGCAAAATGTTTCTCATACTGACTATGTTCATTATACTCACTCTCTTTTTATCGTACTGACTCTAACCATCATACTTATTTTGTTTATCGTACTCACTCAGACCATCATACTTTCTCTACTTATCTTACTCACAATGACCATTGTACTCAAATGTGTATCACACATACATTATATCATATCTATATTTTGTATTATATTCATACTGAGAAGCGATACTAATTTTACTCATGTTATAATTTTATCAGATGCATAATTTCATTATTTTATTAAAACACATGTTTTGTACCAATCGTACTCATGTTATAATTTTCAAATATCTATTGTATTTACTAATATAATTTCATGGAGTTAGTTATAAACTAATAAAAATGATGTCATGTTTTCTATTTTAGTATGACTGTTACAATGCCCAGTGTCCAAGTTTCTCCATATTTTTTAGAGAAGTATAACCGTTATAGGAAATATAACCATTGGAACCTAAGGCCTATTAATAGCAGGTAATTTAAACTAGAGACAACAACTTATATTTTTTTCCCTTCCATGTTCTATAGTGAGACTCTTTAACTTCTATCTTTCTTCATGTGAAAGACTTGAAATTAAAAAACATCGATGGCTCATTCTTAGTTTTTTTATTTAAATAAATTCTTTGTTTTTCATTTGGCATCCTATTTGGGGATAATGATCAAGGGATACCGGGGATTGGAAAATGATGTGATTGATCATCGTATCAAGGGATTTCAAGTGTTTGAAAGAAAGAGGTGCTGATTACCAATAAAATCAAGGGCTTGCAGGGATAACAATATGGAAATGTTGATCATTGTATAGAGGGATTAGTATTTTTGGTAAGATAAAACAATTTTCCTAGGTGAAAGGATATTATTCTCTTTAGGATAAAATAATTATAATAACTTTTAATTTTCTGCTGCTAATTGTAAAAAAAATAGAATCATTTTTATTGCTTCTTTATACATCTATTCTTTCGTAATTGTGTTAATTAAAATTAATCTTTTTATAATTGATTCTATAATCTATATGGTAGAATCATTTACACTTTACGTAACATTGATATTTTTATTAAACCTGAATAATTTTTTTTCTTAATCTGATGTATTATATAATCAGATCGAGAGTCAGTCCGATCATTTATTTTCATTTATAAGAGGCATTGTGAATTGTTTTATTTTATGTTGTATTAAATTAAGAACATTCGTTAAAGGATTTAATAAAAATTATTAAATATAAAATTCACCCCCTCTTGTATTTGTTTCATCTTATATCCTTTTCGATCCAACATCATCTTGTAAAGGTAAGTTGAAAAAATCATAAAATTGAAGAGGCGATGTTGGAGCAAAAGAAGATTATGATGAAGAACAACCTAAATCTTTTTATGGGGTGACAATCTAGAAATATACAGGATTAAAGTTTTTTATATGAGGGGAGAATGCAACAACCCAGAACCCTATCAATGAAATTTTCCATCATATTTTTATATAGTATAGATCACACAAAGTCACTTATAGAACACAATACAAACATCATTAATGAATAATTAATGAAATAAGTGGTATTTCTAGAACTTAAGGAACCTATACCATTGAACTAGTAACATGACATTAAGAATAGTAATATGGTAATTATGAATAGTAAATTGGACTAATGAATAGTAAAATCACCCATGAATGTATAAATAAAATTTAGGCACCTTATAAATGAAATTTTCATATAATTATATCACAATATAACTAAATAAATATTTTAAAAATCGTCAATTAAGTGTTGGTATTTGTGTAACTCATAAATATTTCATTAATTTTAATAATTAATAAAATGATTTAAATGATAATTTATTTATATAAAATGTAATCATAAGTTAATTTTTTTTGTTTTCTTATGATTTTAGGATAACTTTTTGAGACCTTAGATAATTTTTTTAAAGTGTTATAAGGTCATTTATAAAATTAAAATCTTTATTTTCTGAGTAAATGAAAATTTTATTTAAGAATTTAATTTATTATATTCGGATAATTATTTTTAAAAATGGTGTTTTTTTGAAAATTTTTCACATCAGAAAATGGTTAGAATTAATTTTTAGTATTTCCTAAAATACATGAAGTTTGATGAATAGTAAAATACCACAATTTATGAAAAATGTTAAATTAATTAATTATTGAGATATTTTTGATGTAATCCTATGGTAATAACCACTATTTATAACACACATGAACTAGTTGTCGTATATATTCACAATAATCAACATTATTTACTTCCTTTAGCAAAATTAATTAACAAATGATAAAAATATTCAAAAATCACCCCTCTCCTCCACTATAAATACCACCACTCACCGCCACATTTCCTCTCACCTCTAAGCCTTGAAGGTTTCCAAATTTCTTCCCAATCCTCTCCCAAAGTCTATCCCCACCTCTAGGATCTCTTGGTATTAACAGAAGACCAAAACCCATCCCTTTTTTAAGGTTATCAAGGAGGAGTATTCAAGTGGTAAAATCCTCTCCCTTTTCCTTTTAATTTATTTTCATGTTCTTTTCATTTTTTATTCTCTCCTCACATCCTCTGTGAAAATGAACATGATAACTCCAATATCATCTATATACTGGAAAAATATCACCTTAATGTAACATCCTTCCTCAAACTCCTTTCTCTCTCTCTCTCACTTATTTTAAAAATTAAATCTTCAACCCTGAGGTGCCGGTTTGTAATCTTCATAGATTAAAAATTTTTATTCTTCAATTTATCCTTAAAAAATGTTAATGAATCCAATTTTATGGTTAATATAGACTATTATATACAAATTAAAACATATTTTATGTTCTATAATCAATATATATACATAATATTAATTCATATGACAAAACAAGTTTGTAATGATTGAAAAACTGGTAAAATAAGATAAATGGTTATCCCTAATATTTTATCTTGTGAATCAACCGCTTAAAATATAAAACATGAATTATATAAAAATTTAATATTATGTATGTTCATTAATATCATATAAATTTAATTGTGGAGAATTATACCCAATCCACATGAACTTCCATACTCGTATACAAGTTTACCGATCGTGAAAACCAAGAAAACGAACGCTCCCAAGAAAAAAAATTGTATCTTATAAATCAAAAATGAAAATAATATAATTAAATCAAATAAAATAATATAGAGAAGGTTATGAATTAATTAATTAATGGATTTAATTTAATTATCCTGGATGCTAAGGTGAATTGTAGAACACATCTGAACATAAGGTAAGTGATTCTACCCGAACCATCAATTTTTTCCTTCAAGTTATTATTCCATTATATTTACCCCAATTAAATAATTTATTATTTTTGTTTAATTAATATATATTCTATTTAAATATTACAAACTCTGATATATCTAGATCATTTTACCTATCTTTTATGGGGAAATGTATATTTTACAAGGCTCCCTTAGCATTTCTTCCCAATACGAAACCCCGATTGAAGTGAATGTCTCTATTTCTTACTCATTCTCAAGTTCCATCCAAAATCTGTTTTAGGAGACCATAATTTTTATAATATGACTACTTTTTTCATGAAAACTATTTTTTTAGTTCTGGTTTTATTCAAAGAATCATAAAAAATAAAAATTATTTTTCCAACAGAACTCTTCTTTGTAAAGTTAAAATGGTATTTCTCTCAAGAATTCCTTGATGATTTTTAGAGTATTTTCATCTAATTCAACAACTATATTGAATTTTATTCATTATTTAGGTTTATATCTTATGTTTATCATCCACCATATTTTATTAAAAGGTTTATGATTAGTTTAAATGTGTATGTTCTATCTTGAAACCATTCATTATACTACCAATATTGGTTGGTGATTATGTATATAAATTGGGGAAGGTTATTAAAATTTAATTGGTATATGTTATTTATGTTTATCCCAATTCATATTAGGAATGAACTGAACTTATTAATTGATGGTTGTAGCCTTCTATATCCCCATGATGCATCAGTAGGTCTCATGAGACATACAAGACTTGGTTTCTACCCATTATGTATAGTGTCTTAGTCAAGGCATTGCCGACATGTTTATGATGTATGAAATTATGCATTCCATTATTATGAAACAAGTAATATATAGTACATATGATAGTTATAATATTATAATATATAAGGTTAGGTTTCATTATGACATTATTTAATCAGTATTTTTTCATTCCATTTTATAATCAAGATTATGTTTTAATTGCATGTGTACTTTTAGATATTCCCCAGGATTTCTATTTATTATTCAAATGTATTACATAAACTTACTAGGAATATGATCTCACCATTTTCTTATGTTTTATTTTTTTCGTTGGTTATGAAGATGATTATTATTAATAACATTCAGGGATAATCCAAGATTTATGGATATTTCTAATGGAATCTCTATATTGTTTTTCCTTTAAAAGTTATAATGTAAAACATATGTTTGTATATGGTTTTTCAAAACTACTAAACTATTAGGTCCTTTAGGATACAAGTTACTTGTTTATTATGAAAATTTAATTAAGTAAGGAACATAGTCTCAGAAATTGGGGTCCGGGTCTTTACAACAAATCCATTTATGTTTTCATATTTTCTACCCCACATTATTACCTTAGGTTATATATTGGTTCGTTCCCACATAATAACATTTCTTCCTACACCATAGTGATTTGTTTAGTGAACCTTTTCACTAAATTGTAATACCTATAACCTTGGTGTTCTATTTTAGTGCACCATTTCCTATTTTCGGCCTCTTCAAGAATACCATTTCTCTAAAAAGGGGTTTCCTAGACTATGGTCCAGTTTCCAATACACATCTACACTAAAAACCCTTGTTTGCATCATGGAACCACTTAATTAGATAAAAACCTATGGTTTCAAATTATGAACAACATAAATTATGTTTTTGTTGTACCCCATTAAATTTTATCTCCTTGACATACTCAATAACCCATGAAATATAGATGTGGACGTGGTTTATGGAGTCCTTGTCATAAGAACATGGTCTGGTTGGTGTACAATCATAGTTCAAGTGAAAAAATATTCAATGAACCTTATAATATTCATTGAAAGCCATGAGTTAGGAATATACTTAAATTTTAGTATCTCATTCACACATTTTCCATGTTATAATTTGTGTATTTTGAAAACTAGCATTCGAGATTTACTTGTGATCGCATATGGCTGTGTGTAGCCCGTGAGACTCGCCTAGATATTTTTTCCATGTTATATGTTAGGAAATATATATTCTTTGTTTTTTATTGATTAAAATGTTTACATGGTTGAATTAATTACCTCATGTTTTAATAATATGTTATTTATCGTACTCTACCTTATTGTGTATTATTTTCCCTTTAAATGTCTTGTGCTTGGTACATATGATAGGTGTCTATCATTTTATATTCATCCATTAGAGGTGGAGTGTTCTTGGTGTATTATATAGAAAAGGTAGATCATGATAGACCTATATTCCATATATAACTCAAAACCATTTGGATTTGGATGTACATTTTGATACTCGATGCCTTGTAGATTTCAAGTAGCCCTTGACTCGATACCTTCTGGATTCTGAGTAGAGTATCAACTCGATACCTTGTGGATTCTGAGTATCTTTCCCAATTAATTCTTTTTGGATTCCCAATATCATGAAAACCAACATATGTCCAGTTTTTCATCATTTTCTAATGAATCACATTCATTGTTAGATTATGGATCTAAATCATGTGTGACAAAGGGTTTGTGGTGGCTTGGTTAGCACATGAACTCTCAATTTTGGATTGTATGGTGTAATATATTTTACACATTTATTATCATGTAATAAAATTGTATAGATGATAAAACTTGGTTACGTACACATTGGTGATATACTACTATATCATGTATCCACACCCAACTCCGTAATTTCTATGTGCTTGTAGATTTCATGACTAGAGATCAAATGATGAAAAATAGCCCTATGATAGATGGCTATGCAGAGGATCATAAAGTTCATAGTATACCATGATAGAACATGGTTTACCTAATTATTTATGTTTTCTTATTTATTCTTCTTCACTCATTACCCAGGTTTGGCTTTCCACTTTTTTGACTATTTATTTGTATGACATGTATTCCAGCCTTTAGTTTCTTCATGATTACTCTGATTATTAATTATTTTTATTGTAATTTTATTTATAATTATATACTTAATGAAATGATAAATAGGTTATAAAAACTCCATTACAAGGATTAGACCCTAACTTGTAATCAACAAAATCTTATATATGGGGAGGTGTGCCTGAGGTCATGTGAACCTTCTCCTCAGATCTGTTGGTTTCGGATGGGGTGTTACAAAATGGTATCAGAGAATCACGATTTACTAAATTTTTTCTTCTCCTTGACATGATTTGGGATAGGGTAGATAGGATAAATTATTTTTGGTACTTGGGCATTAGATCTATGATAATGAGTAGCTAGCATTTTATGGTTGACATTTGAGTTTCCATAATGTGGGGGAAATTATGTTTTGTTATTACCATTGATTAAATTCACCTTGGGTGATTCACTTGATGTAGATATGTGATTTATGATATTTCAAGAGTGTTCATGAAACATAAATAGTCTTGTAAGTTTAAATTCAATGAATATATTCATGTTGTTGTTTTGTATAGAATTTCATCAATTAAATTCCTTTATTTATCATATTTTTTCAGCATAGGTCAATTTCAGTAATATATATGTTTACATTATATTTTCATGTATCTTTTTTGGAATTGTCTTTTTTGAACTGAGAGTGTTTTTTTATTAATATATATATGATGATTGTGGGTAATGGGAAGGCATGGAAATCAGGTTCTAGTTCTATGTTCTTGGAGTTTATACCTTGGATTGAGTGCAGAGGAGATGACTTTTATATTGAGATCATACAGGGTACACATCCCTTTTAATACCAAGTATCACATGGCACCAACTGAGATAAAATAGCAATAATAGTAGCTATAAAACATATACCATACGAGATTTATTAGGATTATGACTTCACCATTGTGGTGAAACTATATTTTTTTCCAAGAAGGAAGATGTCAATCTTTGAATCTTAAAAGAATACCCAAATCTAGACCACATAACAAATAAAAATTGATATCCATTTCCCATGCTTTATGATATTTTTGATCATCTATGTAGATCCTGACTATTTTCCAAGATAAATCTTCTATTAGGATATCATCAACTTCTCTTTAGAGGGGAAGAAATTCTAAAAATTTCATTTCAAAGAAGTTATGTGTTGTATGAGTAGATAGTAATTCCATTCAAGTGGAGTAATATTCCTACACTTTTCAAGAACTACATGAAAAAAAACATCCATCATATCTGGACTCATATATCATGGTGTTTGTCGATGAAATCTGCATCTACTCATTAACAACAGAGTAGCCTGCAAGACACCTTGATATTGTCTTGAGTATTCTTTGATCATATAGAATTTATGCCAAGATATTGAACTGTGACTTTTGAATTTGGTAGGTGATGTTCTTAGGTCATGTGGTGATCATGTTATGAATATATATATACCTAAGGAACATAGGTTCAATGATTTCATGGACACATACTTGGAACATGTTTGGGATCAATAAAGTTTTGGGTTTAATAGGATATTACTGATAATTTATCTAGGAATTATCGTGTTTATCAGTGCACAAGACTGAACTAACAAAGAAGAGAGTAAAATTATAGTTTTAAAAATAATGTGAATAACCATTCCTTGAGATGAAGAGAAGGTTGGAGACCATCTTAGTACTGAAACTTCCTGATCCTGAGAATAGTTGTTGAGTATATTGGGATATATCATGAATTGGTTTTGGAATGGTATAGATGGTGAGAGAGAGGGTTGTAGCCTATTGGTCAAAATAGTTATTACACTATGAGTGTAAATACACAAAACATGAATTTTAGTTACCAGATTTGGTTCACACTTTGGAGTGTTTGCGACACTATCTCTTTGGATAAATATTTATTGTCTAAATCAACCATAATATCCTTTGGTATATATTCACACAAAATAACCTAAACCTAAGATAGAGGCACTTGGTTGCGTATATGCATATATTCAATATTAATATGATTTATTCATCTACTAAGTGTAATGTCAAAATAGATTATCTTATCCATAAGATGCTGGATGAGAAAAAGCTTGGTGAGAGGCCTTCAGAGTAACAGTGGTGCCTAATGAGATTATTGGATGATTGTAGGGTGGATTATTTAAAGAATTATTGGTTAATTACTTGATCCCCTTTTTATCACATATTATCTTGTATACTGGGTGAGGATTTACAAGAATAAATTCTAGAGTGTTCTATGGTTCCAGAAAATCTTTCTAGAGGTGACCTAATACCCGGGTGGTTGTTGGGAGATGATGATGTGATCGTGGTAAATGGGAGATTAGTATTACATACACCAATAAGAGTGGATTTGGAGAGGGATTACCATAACCCTATATGGTAAGTACATATAAGATTAAAAAAGATGTGTGATGACTTCATTAAATAGTTCTAGAGGCTAGAGATGAAGGGGGACATTACTGGGTTCATCTCTAGATTCCTTACCAATGAGAGGGTAAAGTCCAAGCACTGGTGACCATGTGGTTTTCTTTAGACAATTATTGTGACCATGTTGGAGTGGTAGGATTTCATGATGGAATTTACGATATTATTACATAGGAAACAAAGGATTCATGAGGTTTTCTGAGTGATTGTTGATTGGTTGATGAAAATTTCCCAATTTTTACTCATTTGAGAGTCTCACTCAGTAGATGGATTGGGAAAGATATATGATAGTGTGACTACATATTTACATGGAGTTACCTTCAGCATTTATTCTAATGTATATTTATGTTTTACCTCATATTTTGGGATAATTGTAATGAAACCCAAAGGGACTAAGTTGAGATGGAGAAAAACATACCATCCTCAGACAGACTGACAATTTGAGTGGAATATACACATATTAGAGGATATGATTTAGGAATTTGTTATAGACTTTGGTGGAGTGTGGGATGATCATATATCCTAGGTTTAGTATATATGATTTTTTTACCATGGAATGATTCATATATAACATTAGGATGTTCTTTATAGAAGGATGGGTTTTTCACTACATTGTTGGAATGATGTGGTTGAGGCAGTAGTTGTGGGACCAATTTTGGTTCATGATACCTCTAAAAGAGTGAATCTAATTTAGAAGAGGTTTATTAGGACTCAATGTTGACATATATATTAGGAAAACTGAAGGATGATACATTTGGAGTTTTTTAGGTGACCATGTTTTTTTGAGAGTGACTCCTTAGTAAGGTCATAAATGTCTGAGGAAGCATGGAAAATTATGTCCATGATTTCTTGGAACATTCAAGACCACCAAGTGGGTTGGGATAGTGTAATACCATATAGATCTTCCTTATCATTAATGAGGTATGAATGTTGTTTTTCGTGTTTCATATATTTGGAGGTATATGGATGATCCAATTCAAATCATTGAATATGAGTACATTAAGTTGGTTCCTGATGCATATTAGGAGGAGCTTATAGTACAGATATCCTACTAGAGAAACATAGTCCTTCAAGGGAAGATGATGTTACTCATTCAGATTTAGTGACAAAATGGGAAAATAGTGGAGTTTGTTTGGGAATGGGAGGGTTTTGTTTGTGTTCTATGGCTAGATTCTTTCGAGTAGGAACCCTGGAGATGCTTCTTGAGGAAGGGGATATGACTATGTCTTAGTGGATATGGGTTTTCCCTAATAAAGATATGGAGTTGAGGCTAAACTATTGAGTAAGGAACTACACCATATTGGTTTGGGTGGCTAGGTTTTCATATTATCCTTAATTATGGAGATTTCACCTGGGGGGATGTGTTGTGGTGTCTCAGACCATGCCACAAAACTATTTCTACATCAGTTACAAAATCCCAGTGCAATTGTCAAACTTCACGAAATAGATCCATGAATGGATTGTTAAAAATTTAGTTTAAGGTTTTTTTATCAATTTATGTGATTGTTTATTTCATAATTAACAGGGGAATTTTTTAAGAATAATGAAAGGTCTTCCACACAGTTTTCATCCCTCATATTTCTATAATCCTCTTCCTCACTTTAAATAATTCGGAACTCTGAAGGGTTATAGGGATAAACCTGAAACACAACAATCCCCTTGTTCCACATCATTTTAAGGTTTAGTATGGTTATATGATAAATTATTAACTTCTATGTTGTAGTGGTTAATTCCCATTCCACAAAATGTTTTCCTTCACCATAGCAGTTATTTCAGTGTACTTCTACATTTTAGTGGATGTTCCTGCTTTCTGGTGTTCTTTTCCAATGCACCGATAAACAACGATGGCCACTTTCATTACACCCTTTTTTCATAGTGGTTATCTATGGGTTGTGGGGTGGTTTCTAGAACACCTCAATGTTGGGTTTTAGTGGTTATCACCTTTCTTTCATCATGGAGTCTCCAAATTTACCAGAACCTTATGGGTTTCCTCCAACGACTTACTTTAGGTTTGTTTATTCCTATAACATAGAATTTTTTCTCATTTCCTCACTCATGAACCCCTGAAATATTAGTTTTGATCCAATTAAAGGATTACTTAGCATGTGATCGGGTTCTGATTTGTATATTAATGTATTTCGATTGAAGAAAGATTTGATAATCCTTGATGTTGACATTGAAAATGTTGAGTTCGGAGGATCCATACCTTTTTTGGATCTCATTTAAACATGTTTTAATGTTATTATTTTTGTGTTTGAATAATTAATATCTATTATTGAATTGTGATTATATGTGGGTGTGGGTGTATCCCATGAGACCCGTCCAGATACTACTTCCATGAAATATTTTAGGATAACGAGACTCAATATCTGGTGTCGAGTCAGATGTTAACTTGGTGATATTATTTATCTCATTATGTCATTCTATGTCCTATGTCATGTAATACATTATTTTATATCTTCATAAATTTGTAGGTTTTTTCTTGGTACACATGACTAGTGATCATAGTGGTGTGATCACCCCTAAGAGCGGTAGTGTGCATGGTGTATGATGAGGATGAATGTGCATCGTGATAACCTTCTTGGACGAATGTAACTCAATGCCTTGAAGATTCTGAAATACATTCCAATACACAATTCCATATAGATTCTTATTATCCATTAACTCTATTACCTTTGGATTCCATGTTGTGTGTCAACTTGATTACTTATAGATTGTGAGTAGAAATCCCACTCGATACCATGTGGATTATTTGTTTCAAGTAAACTACATTGTGGCAGGGCTAAAATAATTTTTTGATGACTCATTATCATCATTTCTGTACAGAACTAACATAGTTATAATCGAGGTTTTTTTATTCTATGACTACTCAATTTTGTATTTTTTTGGTGTTATTCTTGTTACAAATTTTTTATTATGTCATAAACTTCTATATTTGACCATAATTGTTTAAGGAAACATCGGTGTTGTACTATTGAGTTTTATACACACACCATAATTGAGAAATTTAGTGTACTTATAGACTTTGAGAATAATGATCCAATGAATGGAAAGCTCCCTATGGAAAAAGGAAAATTAGAGGTTCATGGATCTGAAAGAAGATTTGGATAGACATAGTGGACCCTACTTTTTATTTTTTCTTAGTTTATCATCTATATTCATGACTTAGGTATAGCTTCACACTTTGGGATTCCATTTATTTTTATGTCATGTATACCATCCTTTAGTTTCCACTTGATTACTTTGATTATTTATTATTATTTTTATCATTTTATTTTTTATTATATTCTCAAAGACATGATACAGAAGGTATTGTATCCACATTTATTGACCTAGACCCTTACCACTAGTTTGAAACCTCCTGCATAAGAGGATGCACACATGAGGTCATGTGACCCATCAGTTTGGACCCTATTGTTTAGGTGGGGGTGTTACATGAAGCTAACTACTTTATAATGGAATTAAAGAAGAAATATTTGTCATAAGGATCAAGATATATAAATTGATTTAAGAATCTATTTACATTTAGTGAAATTATATATATTTAAAATGTAATTAAAGGATACAATTTGTAACAAGGAACTAGAGGATTGTTTCCTACATGAAATGGTATAAATATTTCAAGAATAAGTGTCTTCAAATATAGTATGATTAAGATAAAAAGAATAAAATCATTTATAATTTAGCGATTAGATGTATCATATATATACTATGAAATTTACTAATCTTGATCATATATATGAAATTATTGGAAAAATACATTGAACAGTAGTTAAAACCATCCTCAAGAGTACCATAGATATTTTATTATAATATGTTAAGGATATAAAATTAGTAATTTGGGAATTTATATATGATTTTATCTGAATAGAACATGTTTATTTAATATCATAATTACTTGTAGTGAGTAAGAGAAGGTAAAAAATATTATATGTTTATCAGTTATAAAAATTAGAGTATATAAATGTTTTTGTTATAGCTATAGAAGAAGTTTTATTATTCAAATTTTTATGAGATATTATTGTATTGCCAAATAGTGTAGACCATATCATAGTATTCTGTGATAACACTAAGGAGTAGCCACAAGGGTTAATAACCCTTGTAGTTTTGAGGATATTCAAGATATCATGATCTTTGGGGGTTGTTTTTGAATTTGTAGAAGTTTCTCATGAAGTTAGTCAAGACGGGGGACCTATAAATTTATCATTATTGAGACATAGTAAATATAACATCATTATAACAAGGAGAGTTGAATTAGACTAAAAAAATTATTCTACCCTAGGGTGTGGGGTGTAGATAACCTTAACATTGGATCCATTTTATAACCAATCTCTTGAAGGACCCAATTATTGAGTTTTTGAGGTGCTTTCATGTAGAGTTTATTAACAATATGATCATGGGAGAGTTTGAGGCTATTTGGAGTTTAGTGAAGAATAAATAGAATAGATAAATACTGATTTAGAGGAAATAATGGTATGCAGGATATGTTTGTTTCATTATATTTATTCTATAGTGGAAGATTTTATTCTTATGCAAATGAATCATGAGTAATAGTATCATTTGTGGTATTAAAAAGATGAAACTGGGAAATAAGGCACACTGTTTTTTGCTACACACAACACTATCAGTTACCATTATAGTTACATAAGTAACCAAAAAAGTTATCTACTCATAAATATGATGATTCAAGATGTAATTTGGGGGTTTTTCACCATGAGAGTTCATCTGAGGTGTTTTTGAGGATTCGATTGGGATGTGAAGACTAACATTAAAGAAATTAGTGTCGGGCTATTTTGGAATCCAAATTGAACTTACTTTGTAATGAAATGGTTCACTCCCCAAGATTTCAACATGAAATAACAGTAGATATGAGAATATATAACATTTAGAATTTGATTATATGAGATATTTCACAATAATATTCAAGGATATTTTAGGTTCACCATTCATATCAATCATATCTGACCATCACACCATGATAAAGGAGGTCACAATACATTTCTTGTTTTATCTATAAATAAATTGGGACCTTATCCATATTGAAAGAGTGCGTGATTGTGAGAAATTATAATTTAGAATACCATTTTTTTATTAGAGTTCCTAAGATAGTTTGATATAAATTTGAGCATAAGAGTAAGGGTTGAAGTACAATCCAAATTCTAGATGAAAATAAGTCGAGGTAAGTAAATATTTATTGATTTATTAATGTTTATTGTTCTTTCTTATACTAAAATTTCAGCTTTATATTTCCTATATTTTCAATTATATGATTTTTGGAAAAATATGATTTTGGGTAGTGGGGTCACAACTGTTTCACATCAGTGATTAGCCACTTGATAGAATGAGTAAGTGAACCTTGGTTTTCATCACTATGTAGTGTGTGTTATATCTCAATATTTAACTCATCACCACATCATCATCATGATATATGTGTTCATTAAATAGTGTGATAAACATAGTTTTGATAGTTTTTTTAGTTAACCCCTGATTTCCTCTATATAAATGGTGGTTTAATCATCCATGGGTTTATTAGTTAGTAGTCGAGCACATTGTTTTAATGGTTCAGTTTAATAAATGTTTGATATATTTTAGTTGATATTATAATAGGCTATAGTACTATCTAGTTGTAATCCTATAAATATATTATTTTTAATTTCTGTATAGGGGGACTCGATATTTTTCTATATATTTTAGGTTTCTTTTCACCACATATATCCTTGATCATTATGATCTATGGATTCAATAAATAATGTTAGAAAAAAGGAGTTCCTATGTTAGATGGAAATTGATTCTATATATGGTGGTTTCTTCTCACATATCACTTATATTGGGCATTCTCAATGTTACAAATAATGGTTAAAAGATTATAAAAGTTGATTTAACCAATACATTATTAGAAAAAAGAATATTGAAGGTGATTGGGGAGCTCAAAATGTCTCAATTTTAATTCTATCATAAAATGATCTGACTTCAGCCATGGGGATTAAAATATTGAATGTAATATAGTGGAAAATACAAGAAATCAATGAGGAATTTAATAAAGTAAGGGATTCTTAGTTAAAATATCTTCATGCTCAACTTGAAGAAATCTGAATGGGAGAAAATAAAACAATGGATGAATTCTTCATTCTAGAGAAAAAATTGTGATTTAAATAAAAATATATACATAATTTATTAAAGATTATACTATGGTGAAAAATATGATGGTAATCGTATAAGATAAATTTTATTCAAAAAACTATCCCTTTTAAGATCATGGCTTAGATGAGCGAACCATCATCAAACTAAACAATGTTTGATTATTTATGAGATGAGATTGGGGAAATCCTTATCAAAATTGTAATTTTACAAATCGATGTCTTTTAAAGCTACAAATGGTATGAAAAAAATTAAGAAAAATATGTTTCATGAGTAAGAATCCAAATATAAAGGTACTATCATGGATTTCTTAGAATCCATAACTTTATTATCTAAAGGCATGTAATGAGGTAAATGAAAATATAAGTGTTAGAGTTATTGAAACATATGAATCATTTAGAATACTCTTCCTATAAAATATATATATGTAGAGGAGTATGATCACTCCAATAGATCATTATGAAGAATAAACTACGTGAAAAATGGTTGTAATGGGAGAAAATTATTCAAATGAAAAATGAATTCCAATAAAATGAAGATGATGATTTTTTATCTGAAAGAAAGATGTCACATATTATAATGGGGAAAGTGAAAAAGTTATATAGAACTCTAAATATGAATTGAAAATGGTTTTAATCCTAAAGATCCCTCGAGTAAAATAGAATAAAGGAGTTACGAATATGATTAAATTATTTATATGAAAACACATAAAGTGCTATCATTATGAATGGATACTTTGGAGTTCTTAAAGAAAAATAAAAATGTTGAGAGAAAAATTGAAGCATTGAAATATGATAAAGTCACATTAAGAAAATATCTTGATGAATCAATTGTTAAGAATTGTTTTTGAGATTCAAATACATATTACATAAATAATGGGAAATATCAATATTATCATTGATGTTAGGGATAAAATGATTATTATGAAAAGTATAAATCTCATTTTAAACAATGATGAATTAATATCTATTAAGTAAATAGTAGTTGATGTTGAGAATTAATTGAGAAATAATAAGATATGGTGTTCATGAGTTCAATGAATGAAGTGGGTGATTATCCAAATTAGTGGAAAAATGATCTAGTGATTCTAAAAAACACATAAATGTTCCCAAAATATCATTAATCAGTATTTTGGACACCTAGTCTTTCATGATAAATGGCGAATGATTAAGCTAATAGAAGATGAATGAGATTTCCTAAAATAAAAAAAATAATAAACCATTTGATAATTTTTATGGTGCTCATGAAAATTAAAAAATAAAATATTTTTTGAAATTTAATAATATTTAGGCCAAGCCTAAGGGATATGTAAATATAATAGAGACAAACCTTGATCTATATATGGTTTATTGTAAATAGTGGGACCCAAATCATTATTATTGACAACTAGGTGGTTTTGAAGAGCCTACCTAGTATATGAGAATATTTCACTTTAAAGAAATATATAAGTGTTGTGGATTCAATGGAAACAGATCACATGGGTGTGGTGCAATATATCACTCTATCAACATAATGAAATTATAAATATAGGAGGATTCAACATGAAATTCTAAGAAGATAACAATAAAACATCCAAAATAGAATGTACAATTTAGTAATACCTTTAATTCCCTTTAAGAAACTTATGGGAGGTGTGATTAACCAAGAGAAAACCCCAAAACGTGTCTCACAATGCTACCAATGAGATAAAGAAAAAAATCCAAATATTTTAATAGGATAAATAAAAAAGAGTATTTAATAGTGGTTGAGGATTAGTATAAATATGGATAATGAGAAAATATTTTGATACTTAATATTTCTCACATGTTATACGTTAATGAAAACAATAATAACATGAAAATATAAAAAATTTATGATTAAGGAGTGGTTTCTTTAAGAAACAATTATCACTTAATGTTAGTGGAATTGGATTCACTAAGATTGGAAAGAATAAATCCAATGATGTTCACTTTTTGGATGAGATAAAACACAATATCTTGAGTGTTTCTTAGATTTGTGATAATGGTAATGAAGTGATTAAAAAAAGACAGATTTTTCAAAAGTAATGTTAATGATGGAACAATTTTTAAGAAGGGATAATGAAAAAGTTGAATTCTATTTGAAATTTCAAATAATCAAAATAAATTGAAAATGTGAAAAAAGAAAAATAAATTATGAAATAAGAGGAAAATCTATTTTAGTAATATTACATGTCTAAGATTATAAAGCATGATTTTTTTGGGGAATATAAAAAATATATATCATGAAATGATCAATATTTATCATTAATTTCAAAAAATAAATATTAAGAATAATATTCATAGACCTTTGGATATCAGGATAAACAAACCTCTTAAGTTTACATAGAAAAATGTATGTAGTACAATTTTATTTACGTGAACCAATATAGATATTCAATTTGTGATTATTTTTATTATTTTAATTTTATATATGATATTTATTTTATGATGAGTTAAAAAATCTCTTTATAAATAAAAACACTTTCAGAGTACTATTGATAATTCATTATAATGTGTTATCAAAATATTTTAGGTTGATAATGTTTATAAATATAATAATAAATAGTTTAAAAATATCATGAGATTCACATAATTTTTAAAAAGTTTATTGCTCCATACATACAATAAAAATTTATTTTTTGATTAGAAGAATCAATGTTTTGTGTATATGAAAGTAACCATTTTTAGGGTATGATTCATGATATATTTTTGGATATAAGTCCTATAAGAATCTATTTATATTAACAAGTACTATTTTATTTGACCAACTTTAGTCAACATATAGTATGAGTTTTTTTTGAAATAATTCTCATATAAAAAACATGACGGTATTCATTATGCATTGTATTATTTTGATTAAAGAAAGATATTTTTGGATGCTTTATAAGAGATCTACTGATGGTATATTTCTTTGATACAATCCTAGTGAAATGAGTTACTGGTGATATAATGAAAATCAAAAGAAATATTCGGAATGGTGAAACTATTTTCAAAATAATTATGAAGAATATATAAAATGAGGGCATTGATATAAAAACAAATATGTTTAGGCTAAGAGAATTTTGAAGAGTTCCAATCAAACTAGTTTTCTTCCACAACATAACCCTAAAAGCATTGAAGAATCTTGTAATCATGAGGATTTGGTAATATCTATAGAAGATGTGATAAGTAAACTTCAGAAAATTTAATCATGGGAATTGGGGTCACATACCAAATAAAATAATGTGATTTAAAAAAGTGGGGTTTAAAGAATAAAACCAATGATATTGGAGATATAACACTGACCAACTCTATTATAGTTTGTATCTCATACTCCCAAATTGAGGGTTTTGAATTTGATGTGATGCTTACTCTTATCATAAAGATAGTAATTATCTAAATGTTTCTTGAGAAATGTGCCCATATAAATTATAATTTTATCAAAATGGATATAAAATTAGTATTTTTGAATGGTATACTAGATGAAGAAGTCCACAATGAACAACTGAAATGTTTTATGCTTGATGGTGATGGTTCTCAATTATAAAACTTTAAAAATGAATTATATGTTCTTGAAAAAGAATCTTTATGACATCCGAGACTCAGATTCCACTTAATGGGTGCCCCAAGCCCGGTGGGCCACATGGCCTCAAGCGCATCTTCCAGAATGCCATAGGCTGTCGACTAGTAGCGAGGGCCTAGGGTGTGTCCTTGGGAAGAATATTCCCTCATTAGTAGAGTGTATCATAGTGTAAGGAATATAATGTAATATTAAACAACGTAATCAATATAAAAAAATAGCAAATGCAAATTGATACAATAGAGGAATGAGAATAAAAATAACTATATCAACTAGAATAGAGATGATGTAATGTAATGTCTTTAGAAATATGGAAATCATGGGTACAAAAAATAGCCAAAACATGTCCCAAAATTAAAATAAAACAAAGACTACTCCAATCATCTTTAAATCCTACTCGGCCATCTGCTATCATGATCCATCATATCAACACACAATCAATTATTGGAAGTTGTATGATTCCCTTAGTTAATACCCGCAACCACGTAAACTACTCTGGGTACCAAACGGTTCCCTGAGTGGGTTTGAGATAAATCTCAGTGGGCCACCACCAACGGTGTCTATAACCCGTGTAATGGAATATAGTAGTTTTCAAGCATGAATATATAATGTAAATAAAACAATACAATATAACTAAATATATAAGTACCTACTTTCACCCCTGGATGGTGTATAAACAAGTAACCAGTTCAATAATTAAGAAATTACCATTTAATGTTAATAGGTCATGTGAGGCATAGCCAGCACTAACATCACCTTGTGATAATACAAGTGTTGAAGGTCCCAATACATAATAAGGAAACCTTACAAAGACATCCAGTGAGGGAGTTTCATGGTAATAATCAATTTAACAAAAATCTCAAGGAACACTAACTCAGTAGAATCCAAGTTTAGAAAATGGGTAAGAGTGTAATCCGAGGAGCGTAATTCAAGGAATTTAACAATAAAAAAACCTACCGAGTCTGAGGTGATCTAACAAGGTAAAACAGGACTAAGAAATGTAGGGCCTTATGGGATATCATCATGGAACCTACAATTCAATGCTACATTTAAGGAGTTTATCCTAGGTATCCTGTAATAATGAAAAGGACCCTATGTTAGTATACTGGTCATATGAGTAATCGACGAGAATCAGAGTCTAGGTGGGAATCAACCTAAGAAAACCGCATCTTTGAATTGGAATGGGGTTTCCAAGACCCAAGGTATTCCCCTCTCAGAATCCAAGTGGAGCTTGAGTTATTCCAATCTTATTTAATATATTAATCATGTAATAATTTTTTCTGTTAAAGTTTTGCATTCCATTGGTGTGGATAGGTCAAGTAGATTTGAAACCATTATTTATTGGTCCATGACTTGCCTTTCATTAGTGTGGATAGTCTAAGTAATGTTTCAACCACTTAATCAAGCCCCTATTAATCATTAAAGCATATTAAATTATTGAGGTTCACTCTTCTACCTTCCTACTTCATGGAAAGGGGTGCTACAAACATGTAACCTTTATTCAATCTCCTTTCCGATGCCAAAGTTATATACATAGTATTCCTTCAGTTTCTTGTTTCTAATTTAAAAATCATTTCGAATCACATACATTAAGAAGTTCAATTGTTGAGAATACTTGATATATTCCATCATGCAATTCTCATTAATAAGAAACCATTTATAAAAAGAGGGCTCACCTTTAGGAAGGTCAGAAAAGGAACACCTGAACAGTGACTCAAATGTCTCAAAACACTATAAAACCAATTATAAAATATCCTTCGACATGAGATGGATTTAGTTATGGGTGTAACCACGAACAAAAAAATACATATATGGGAAGATAATAACCATAGGATTCTAACAAGTATAACCATGGCATGAAAATTTAAGAAACAATTTCCAACAAAACTGGTGGGCAGCATAAAAACATTCTGAAAACAATGAACATTAGGGATAAGTTATTGAACACCCATATTTGGGTTGTACGATACTTATCCTCTGGTATCAGCCCTTGATTTCCCTTAGATTGGTGTAGATCTAAGTAAAGGTGAAAAATTCTCACATAATGATAGCTAGGTCGAGAGAGAAAGAGAAGAAGAACGGATAAAGAGGACTTGAGTACTAACCATTGGGTATCCAATGTGAAAAACATAAACTTAATCATATGTCAGACATAGGAGGCCTCTTCATTCCAAGTTTAGATCTTCAAAATTACCCAAATTGAGAGAGAAATGAGGTTAATCCTTCCGGTTCTTGAATTAGGGAGGAAGGGTTGTCTTAATAGATCATTAAGGGAGAAACTGGAAATTTACCAAGAAAATTAGCCTGCACGAAGTTTGTCGGCAGAGTTTGTCAAACCGTGTGCAAACTGTGAGAGACAATTCTTCTAGAAAAGACATCCTCCACACGGTTTTTATAAACCGTGTTCAAGCCATGCATAAGTACCTATGGAAAAAAGGGAATTTTCACGGTTTGGCCACACATCCATGCAAAAACCGTGCATATGACTCTATTCAAAAATAAACCATCCGCACGATTAGGAAAACCATGTGGAATTCCAGCACCGTATACTCTAAACTGTGTACCAAGCTATTTGTTCCAAAAAAGATGGGTTTCGGGATCCTAATAAGTCCCAGACACCCTCAAAACCATAACAAACACATTATGCATTTATATTAGGTCCAAAGTAAATATTTAGACCAAAACATAAAGGATTCATACCATAGTGAAAAATCGGGTTCTTACAATCTTCCCCCATTAAAAGAAATCACCCCCATGTCCCCCTTCCATGGGTAAGGAATAACTATCGTAGAATAACTCTGTACATTTGGCATGTCTGTTGGCTTCCATCTCCCTTGTCTTATCCTGTACTTGGTCGTGATACATTAGCACCCATACAAGAGGAACAAAATTTACTTAGAGAGCCTTTGTGGTTTGATAAACTATGTGTACTGTATATTCCTCAAAGGTAACATTGACATCTTACTCTAATTCCACAGGATAAATGTTGTGAGATGGGATGGCATGATATCAATGAAGTAGTGAGACATGAAAGATGTTGCACATGGAATGATACCTCTGAGGTAGTAACAACCGATAGGCTACCAGCTCGACCATCTATAGATTTTCAAATGGCCCGACATAACGATGTGACAACTTTACCTCCTTCCATAACCATCTATTCCCTATCCTATAGGATACCTGAAGAAAAACATAATCCCCAATCCCGCACTCAAAAGGTCATCGACGATGATCAACATTTGATTCATGTTTAGACTGAGATTTATTCATATTCTTCCCAATCATATAGACCTATTATGAAGTCTCTGAAACAAGACTAGGACCTAGTAGGGCTTGCTCACCTGCCTCTAGCCAGCACAAGGGTGAACCCCATGACCTACCATATAAGTTCTCAAAATGATCTATCTAAATAATCACCTGAAAAATGTTATTATAAGACAACTCAATGACAGGAATATGCTTTTCCCAAGATTTTACGAAATCAATAACTCATGCTCGGAGTATATGCCCTAGAACCTATATTGTATACTCTGATTGTCTATCGGTCTCAGGGTTAAAAGTTGTGAATTGAAGCACCATAGGTCCCATAGATTTTTTCAAACCCTTCCAGGACTGTGAAGTGAAAAGAGTGTCCTGATCTGAAATGGTAGTACGTAGAGCCTCATGTAGTTGTTTGATCTCATGGACATACAATCTTCTCTCCTCATCAATAGATGAAGTCTCCCGAATATGAATGAAGTGGGATGATTTTGTTAGTCGGGTAATGACTACCCAGATATAATCGCTACCCCTCAGTGACCTAGGTAAGCCGATTATGAAGTCCAAAGAAACATCATCCCAATTACATTCTAGGACTGGAATTGGCCATAACAAGCCTACAGGTCTCTGGTGATACTCATTCACCTATTGATAGGTGGAACACCTAGTGATGAATCCTACAATCTGATGTTTAATTATTGTCCACCATTACTTAAATCACTTCTCTTGATACATCTTTGAGATGCCTGGATGAACTACCCACTGAGAAGCACGAGACACATTCATCAACTCCTCTCTCATATATGCAGGCACCCAGATACATACACGTAGACGCATGACGTCTTCTCTATCCACAAAACAATCCAGGGGTGGGTTATCTTTTAATATACTCTCATGGAGAACCAATCCTACATGATATGAAAACTGCCTACCCATCACACTCTCAAGGAGGGAAGAGTTAACTGTTAAGGCTAAGAGGTAAGGCTGGTCAAGACTATCATGAAAATGTAGATTAATTTCAGAAAAGAGGGCCATTAACATCCATTCATCACTAGATTCTTGTATGACTTGTATTTGAGTTTTATGACTCAATGTATCAGCAGCCTCATTTCCCTTTTTAGTTGTATAGGCAAGCTCAAAATCAATGGATTGAAGATATTCGACCCATCTTTGTTGTTTAAGGTTCAAGTCATGTTGAGAAACGATATACATGAGGATATTGTGGTCTATATACACCACAAAGTACTCACCCAATAGATAATGTCTCCAGTAATGCAAGGCATGGAAAACTGCTGCTAACTCAAGGTCGTGTGTTGGGTAAATTCTCTCGTGAGGCCTTAGCTTCTGATATTCGTTTGCAATGACTTTGTCTTCCAACATCAACACTGCTCCTAGACCAATGTCTGATGCATCTCATAAGATGATATAACCTTTACCTTGTTCTAGAAGAATTAGAATAGGTGCCAATACAAGCCTCCCTTTTAGCTCCTGAAAGGATGTATCACAACATTTTGACCATTGGAACTTGAAACCCGTATTTTTAAGACTAGTAATAGGTGAATCAATGTTAGAAAAGTATTATATGAAATTCTTGTAATATCCAGAGAACCCTAAGAATCTCTTGATATCAAAAAAAATCATAGGATGCTCTTAGGAAATAGCAATACTAATATTTTTAGGGTCAATAGAAACGCCTGATTCTGAAATAATATGACCTAAGAAGTGGAGCTTGTTGATCCAGAAGTCACATTAAGAAATCATGGCATAAATATGATGCTCTCTCAGTGTACTCAGAATGATAAAAAGATTTTTTTCATGGTCTTTATGAGTAAGATAATACACCAAGATTTCATTCTAAATGACCACAACCAAAGTTCCAAAATAGGGGTGGAAAACCCTATTAATCAAAACCCTGGAAACAACAAGTGAATTCGTAAGACCGAACAACATAACAAGATACTCATACAAACCATACCTTCTGTAGAAAGCTGTTCGAGGTATGTATAATGGTCTAAATCACACCTAATGATAAGCTGATATCAGGTTGTTCATAGAGAACACCTTTGCTCCTCGGAGCTGGTCAAAGTGAACATCTATTAGAGGAATTTGATACCAGTTCTTGACCGTATACTAGTTCAACCTTCTATAATCCACACATAAACAAAGAGTGCCATCCCCCTTCTTAGCAAAAAGAATAGGTGAACCCCAAGAGGATGTAGTAGGCTATATAAAAACATTGTCCATTAGGTCCACTATATACCACTTGAGTTCTTGATGCACGGTAGGTTCCATCCTATATAGAGATGTACACTAGAGCTACTCCGGGAACAATCTCAATTATAAACTCTACGTCTCTCTTATGCGGTAAGAAAAAAAAAGTTATCAAAAAAGAATTCTTTGAAATCATCAACTACTGGAGGAAAATTCTTTTGAAGAAAACATGATCCTCCATGAACATATTTTCAATGTAGGTGGTCACCCCACCTAGACCATGATGCTTCGGTCCAGCTCTCCCATCCTAGACATCACATCACCATTAAAAAGCTAACTCATGCCTTTTGGTGGTGTAAAAGAGACCCTACAACGATAGTAGTCTACAACGTATTGATATTGGACTAACCAATCCTTCTTGAGAATTTAATAGAAGCCCGTTATCTCGAGAACAAAGAGTTCCACAAGAAATGGTAACTACCAACCTCAATGGCACAATCCCTGCACTGGCATATGCCCTCCATCTGAATTCACAATGGTGTATCGGGGGTCATTACACCATAGTGATACAATATGTCTAGTCTAAGAATTTACATGATAGATATTTAAATGAAAGTGTTTAAATCACATATATCAAAGAAAGAAGAGACAATAGTAGAGGCTACTAGAATATTACCTCATATTGTAGATGGTCAAGAAGCCTATCTTTAGGTATAGGTTATAAAGCATGAAACAGACCTGATCCATGACCAAGTGCAATAGATGGACTACCCAGATCATGAATTTTCTTCTTGTGCATATTTTGATCAGGGTATTGACTACCACTACCACGTCTTCCTCCTCATCCAGACCTATTGGTGTTACTCCAAATCCCTTCCAGACATGACACAAAATAGCTCATTCCTGTAGGTGGAGCAGATACTGTTCCTTTTCCATTCTATGCTAGTGGAACGGTCCTGCATAAACACTGAAGATCACCCATACGACCACAAGACTAAAACTACATAGGATATCTATCACATTGGGGATTCTTATTCCCCAATATTTTACACTGATGATGCACCATAGAGCTATAAAACTGGATACTCTAGTTTCCATTATCCTAAAAAGAAACCTCAATGGAATGTTTCCTGCCATTGGAAGAACTACTAGCCTAACGCGGCATAGATCATTTAAACCCGGTACTCGTTCCATCACTCAGGTGACACTCAGTGATAAGGGCATGATCAACTATTTCAGAAAATGTAAAAGGGATAAAGATAATCACCTGAGTTCAGATGGAATACTGGAGCCCATCCTCAAAAGTTCCAGCACACTAAAGCTCATCACCAAAAATTAGCAGTTAAAAGTCCTGTAAATTAGTGAAATGTGATGAATATTCCATAACTTACATAGTACCTTGTTCAAGATGAATGAACGCTCTGGCTCTGTCATCTCTCAATGCCCGAGGAATGAACTGATCATAGAAGGAAGTCCGGAAGTCAATCCATAACATGCTCTGATGATAACTAGATAGGGTAATCACATCCCACCAATAGTTGGCCAAATCCTAAAGCATTCAAGTAGAAATATTAACTCGATGATTTGGAGGAGTTTTCATATTCTCAAATATATAAACCATGTCCTCTATCCAAGACTCATTAGCCTGAGAATCATTGTCCCCTGAAAAGGTAGGAGGATGCTGCTGCTTGAACTCGCAGGTCAGATTAGCCATCATAGGTGCAACCTATGGAGAACCATGCATGGACTTAATCATACATAGAAAAATAGCATGGAAATTGGAATTAGTGACTGGATCATGTACAACATGTAGTTCCTCAAGTTTCACTACAAGAGGTATGAATGGTGGCTTATATCCCACCACGTCTGGAATATGGTCATTACCACCCTCCTGGCGAATGACACAAGGGCGTCGTGGTGGAATTGGTATAAAAATTCCAAGAACACACCTTAGAAAAATCATAGATGTAAGGAGATAACATCACTAGCAGAAAATAAATGTATTAAAACTCACTACCTGAGGCATACTACCCAAACTACCCACATAGATGGCCTGGTATTGCAATGTGCTCAAGTATAAGTTTCATGTAATTTTGTTGTTATTTACCAGGTTCACTACATTACCTTTCATAAACATGAAAAGGTGAGATAAGGATATGAAACCAATTCATTTTAGGTTTCAGGGTTCACTTTATAATGGATATCTATTTTGGATGAATATGTTCCCATAAACCTATCACCAGAAATGACCCCCATTTATTTATATTATAATGAATAGAATTGGTAAATTACTCATCCCAACACATGAGGCCCTTTACACCTCATTAATTGAGACATGAATTAACTCAATTGAAATGAAGAGTAATACAAGTAAAAGAAACTATCACAACATCACTCAACAATCACAAGCATATCAAGAATGGTAATGCAATGAAACACACCAACATTGCATGAAAAAATGCATGACATGGGAACTCTATGTGCCTATAAAGATGCATGTAATAATACTCCTTACCCTCATATCATCGGACCAAGAATGAAAAAAAATTCTCAAACAGAGTAATAATCAACAACACCACACAGCATGTGCATCACCCAATGGTGAAATAATATCAACTATAATAAGAAAAAGCATAATAACAACTATAATTTAGGAAACATGGTTTTTACCCCAAAAATGGGTTCATGACTCACAGGCATGGATTATGACCAAGTACCAAGCGTTCATATTCTTCAATCTATTCTCTCCAAATAGTAAAGAAAGCAAAGAAACTACCTCAGATACTTCTTTGTGATGTCTCAGACCAAGATGCCACTTAACTGGTGCCCCAAGACTGGTGGGCCACATGGCCTCCAGCATATCTTCTTGAACACCAGAGGCTACTGACTAGCAGCAAGGGCCTAGGGTGTGTCCGTGGGAAGACTATGCCCTCATTAGTAGAGTGTAGCATAGTGTAAGGAATATAAAGGAATAGTAAAAAGTGGAAGAAATATAAATAAATAGTGGAAGAAAACTGATTCAACATATAAATGAGAATAAAAATTACTATATCAACTGGAATTCTGATGATGTAATGTTATGTACCTAGAAAACTGGAAATCATGGATACAAGACAATAAGAATAATATGTTTTAGAAACTAAAATAAAACAGAGACTATTCAAAGCATCCCATGATCCAACTCAATCATCTACTATCAGTCTCCATCTTATCATTATAGAATCAAGTATTGAAAGATGTACATTTCCATTTTTCAATACCTATAACAATGTAATCTAATCTGAGTACCAAATGGCGCCCAGAGAGGGTGTGAGATAAATCTCAGTGGGCCACCAACAATGGTGTCTATAACATCTATCCCAGGTAATGGAATATAGTAGTTATGGAATGAATATATAATGTAATGAATGAAGTACAATATATCTAAATAACTATGTACCTGATTCAGCCCTAGAGTGGTGTTTGAACATGTCACTGGTTCATTAATAAAGAAATTAACATTTAATATTAATAGGTTGTGTGAGGCATTTCCTGCACTGACATCACCTCATGATAGTATAAGTAGTGAAGGTCCCAAGACATAATAAGGCAACCTGAAAAAGACAGCCCGTGGTAGAGTTCCTGGGTAATAACTTAGATAATGTAAATATCACTGAATTGTAACTCAGTAGTATTTGAGTCTAGTAATGGGATAAGAGTGTAATCCAAGGATCGTAGTCTAAGGTATTCCATAATAATATGCCTAAAGAGTCCAAGGTGATCGAACAAGGTAAAACAGGGCTATGTAAGGATAGGACCCTATAGGATTTCTCTATGGAACCTACTAGTCAATGCTGGATCCAAGCAGTGTATATGAGGTATCCTGTAATAATGAAAAAAACCCTATGATAGTATACTAGGCCTCCACGGGACAGAAAAAATAAGAGTCTAGTTGGGTATAAACCTAATCAAACTACATCCTTGAACTGGACTGGGGTTCCTGAGACCCAAGGTATTCTCCTCTCAGAATCTAAGGTGAGTTCGAGTTAGTCCATTCTTATTTGATATTGTAATCATGTTGTAATTCATTTGGTTTAATTCATTCCTTCCATTAGTTTGGATAGGTCATGTTGAGTTGAATCCATTATTTTTTGGTGAAATTCATTCCTTCCATTAGTGTGGATAGGTCAAGTAGAGTTGAAACTATTATTTATTTGTACAAGCCTTGTCTTCCATTTTTGTGGATATTCCATGTAGTGTTGCAACCATTTAATCAAGTCTTTATTAACCATTAAGGCATATTCAATTATTTAGGTTCACTCGTCTACCTTCCATCAACATGGAATGGGGTTATAATAACATGTAACCTTTATTCAATCTCATTTGTTACGGCCATGTTATACAGTTAGTATACTTTAAATTCCTCATTTCACATTTAAAAATCCTTTGGACGCACTTACCTTAGGCGGGTAAAGTGGTGAGCATACAAGGTACATTTCACCATGCAATTCTAATTAATAACAAGCCAGTTATTACAAGAAGGTTCACCTTTATGAGGGTCAAGAAAAGGCACACCCGAACAATGGATAAAATGTGTCAAAACACTAAAAACCCAATTATTGAATTTCCTTCAACCTGATATGGATTGATTTGTGGGACAAACCACTAAAAACTAAACACATATTTGGAAATAGAATAACCATACGATTCTCACAATTATAACCATGGAATGAAATTAAGAAAATTTTTCCTATGAAACTGGTGGGCCTCACATGAACATTTCAAAAACGATGAACTTTAGGGATAAGTTATAGACCACCCACCTTAGGGTTGTAAAATCCTTCACATCCGGTATCAACCTTTGATTTCCAATGGATCGTATTAGATCTAATAGAAGGTGAGAAAATCTCACAAGAAGGTATCCTGTCAAGAGTGAAAGTGAAGAAGAATGGGTAAAGTGAACTCGAGTACATACCATTGAGCATCAAACATGACAAACAGAAGTTCAACCAGAAGATGGAAAAAGGACATCTCTTCATTCCATGTTTAGATCTTCAAAAATCCCAAAATTGAGAGAGAAAGGAGGTTAATCCCAGTAGTTCTCAGATTAGAGAGGAAGGGTTGTATTGTTAGATCATTATGGTTGAATGTTGAAATTTTTCCAGAAAATTAGCCTACGCATGGTTTGCCTACATGGTTTTTCCAATAGTGCACAAATAGTGCATGACAGTTCTTCCTGAAAAGACATCCCCTACATGGTTTTGTCAAACCGTGCATAAGCCATGCACGAGTACCTAGGGTAAAAGGGTTGTTCGCATAATTAGGCCACACAACTGTGAGAAAAACATGCGAGATGACTATGTCCAAAAAACACCATCCACATGATGAGGCAAACCATGTAGAATTCCAACATGGTTTACTCTAAACCATGTGCCAAGGATGTTTTTCCCAAAAATATGGGTTCCGGGCTCCGAATAAGAACCAAACACCCTCATAACCATTACTAAATCATTAGGAATCCATATTAGGTCCAAAGTAATGATTTATACCAAAAAATAAAGGATCCTTTACTGAGTGAAAAAATGGGTTCTTAGAGTCTTCCCCCCTTAAAAGAACATTCCCTCCCCAAGTACTCCTTCCAAGGGTAAAGAAACACTGTCTGGGAACAACTATTTCCATTGGGCATGAACATCAGATTACCTGTCCCAAGGCTCATCATATACTCGGCCATGTTTCCATAACACCCATATAAGAGGGAAAAACATTCATCAAAGAGACTTCGTGCTTCGGTCAATGATGCGTACTGGATATTCCTAAAAGGTAGCATCAGAATATAACTCTACATCCTCAGGATCAAAGGTATACGATGGGTTGACATGATATGGGGGAATCTATGAGAAATGAATGTCATTTTTCATGGCATGGTACCTTTGAGGTAGTAGAAATAGATAAGCTATTTTCCTAACTCTCTCAATAATTTAAAAGAGCCTAACGTAATGAGGAGACAACTTCACCTGCTTTTGTAACCATCTATGCCCAATACTAGGCAATTCTTGAAGAAAAACACGATCCCCAACCTCAAAATCTAGAGGTCATCAATGTAGATCACCATATGATTTCTATCAAGACTGAGCTTTAGTCATACACTTCTTGATCAGCTAGACTTGTTCTGAAGTCTCATGAACAAGATGAAGACATAGTAGGTCTACCTCACTTACCTCAAGCCATCTCAAGGGTGAATGGTATGACCAACAATATAAGGCCTCAAAAGAATCCATCTAAAGCATCACCAGAAAATTATTATTATAAGTGAACTTGATGAGAGGAATATTCTTCTCCCATGAATTTTTGAAATCAAGGACACATTATTAGTGCATAATATCTAGAACTTGTATTATCCACTCCGATTGTCCATAGGTATGAGGGTGAAAATCTATGCTTAGAACCACCTGAGTTCCCATAGATTTATGAAAACCCAACCAGAACTGTGAAGTGAAATGAGAGTCCCGATCAGAAATGATAGTACGTGGAACCCAATGTAGTCTTATTATCTCATGGACATACAGTCTTCCCATCTCATCAACTAATAAAGTCTCACAAATAGGAATGAAGTGGGTTGATTTCGTTAGTCGGTCAATGAATACTCAGATAGAATTGATACCCCTCATAGATATAGGTAATCCAATTACAATGTCTATAAAAACATATTCCCATTTCCATTCCAGGTCTGTAAGTGGATTTGACAATCCTGTAGGTCTTTGGTGCTGTTGGCGCCAAAATATTGCACGAAAGGAAGGGACGAAAAAGAAGGCCCGCACGCTGCCTCGCGAAGTACCGACGCGAAGCACCCCGAGCATCGCGGTCCCGCGAAGCTCCAGAGACGGTACCTCTCCGCGAACGAATTTGAAGTTCGCAATCCTGACGCGAAGCTCCGGAGGCGGTACCTCTCCGCGAACGAATTTGACATTCGCAAGCCTGATGAGAAGCTCCGGAGGCGGTACCTTTCCACAAACGCATGTGACGTTCGCGAGCCCGCCGCGAAGCACCGGAGGCGATACCTCTCCGCGAACGAATTTTACGTTCGCGAGCGCGCCGCGAAGCACCGGAGGTGGTACCTCTCCGTGAATTAATTGGACGTTCGCGAGCCCATGGCGAAGCACCAGAGGCGGTACCTCTCCGCGGACGAATTTGACGTTCGCGAGTGCACCGCGAAGCCCCGGAGGCGGTGCAGGAGTTCGGATTCGCGGCGCCCCTTGCCTATAAATACTGAGCTCCCCCTGAGTCCAAGGGATGGACAATACGACCTTTCGGCTTCTCCTCTCCCAAATCGTGAAGCACCATTTGCCCCGATAATCATGAGCTCCGCGAGGTACTTCTACTTCGCGTGACGCCTTTGCTTTGTCTCGTTTTGAGCCCCTCTTCGGAGAGGAATGCCCTTCGTGAAGCTCAAGGGAATTCGAGAAGGAGGGAGATTCCCAAGGGAACCCGGGTAGCCGCGGAGCGTTTATGATTCGCGAAACACCCATCCTATATTAGTGATCCCCATGATAAGGAAGGATTGCTACACATCACAAAGCACACTTCTTCGCAGCACCCTACTTCGTGAGGCACCTCCTCTTCGCGAGGCAGTGCTCCGCAAATACTGTTCTACTTCGCGAATCACTCTCCACTCACACCTTTTCCCCATGCTAAGTCCAAGGCACTCCGCTTTGCGAAGCACACTCCTTTTCTTGGCAATTCCCCTTCCTCTACGACCCTCCAGGTATACACGATTTGATTTCAAAGTCCCACGGACAATACCACTCGTAGCGTTGATTCGCCTAATGCTTCTTCGCATAGGCACGCTAATGGCTATTTCTTCTTCGCATAGACACGCTAACGTGGACCCCTCGACGGTTCGCTCTACGACCCCCCTTGACTACGGCCTTACTCGTACCTTCCCTCCCCCAAGGAGCAAAGGGTACCAGTTATATAAGTCCTAGGGGTGTGGAGTGAACCCACCTCGTCCGAGCTGCAGGACGTTAAACTGCCAAGAACCACGTCCTCAACACATGATGTTAAACTGTGGCCCAACCTCATGCCTCGCATGAAGTATCCCCCCAGCTCGAACATTCTTTACGCCACTCGTCTCCACGGGAATGGAATCACTCCCCCCACAAGGGATGATATCCTCTTTATTGGAGCGGCGTATGTTCCCAGGATAAGGGAGACCCTAGTTCCCCAGTGGATGGCTGCACCCCTGCATCTCCGTACTTCCCCATTACCAAGGTCAGGGGAGGGTGCGGTAGGGAACGAGGCACCTACCATCATTGGTCCCAAATCCCTCTTTCGCTGCGCTTTGCCGCACTTCAGGCCTCCATCCTGGAGTAAGTCCCAGCACTAATGGGCCGCCTAACGTGTAAGCCCCTCTTCACTTCTCACGGACGCACCCTTCGCGACGTGATCATCAGGTCCTTGCTACCTCTTGTTTCTCACGCCGAGCATGACTCACGTGGGCCTAGAGTAAGTATTGGCTTTGGAAATACCCTCGTCCAGCATGACGTTAAACTGTATGCCCTCGTCCAGCATGATGATAAACTGTATTCCCCCATCCAAGATGACATTAAACTGCACACCCATTTGAAATACGAGGTCTTTGATCCATGTCAAGGCATGGTACGTAGGAAGCCTCCACGAGGTTCAAGCCCATTTGTCATCCAATTCACATCAAGTTCCACATGCGTCCATCATGAAGTTAAACTGCATTCCAGTCTGATGGCAAGACGTTGTGACCACCCGAACTATGAGGAATTTGTTCCGTGTCAAGGAATGGTATGTAGGAAGCCTCCCTGAGGTTCATGACCAATAATCATTGGCCCAGACCGTCTCCTTGTCGGTGTTCCAAGCCCCCATTTTCAACCCGAAATATGAGTACTTTGATCCATGTCAAGGAAAGGTACGTCGGAAGCCTCCCTGACGTTCAAGCCCATCCCCCTGTGGACCAAGGTCCCTCCTTCCTCACATCGGTTCGCTGACACCCACCATCCGAACAATGAGGACATTGATCCATGTCAAGGTATGGTACGTAGGAAGCCTTCACAAGGTTCAAGCCCACCACTAGTGGACCCCTAGGTCTACTTTCATGTTGGTTCACCGATGAAACCCTTTGAACTACGAGGTCTTTGATCCATGTCAAGATATGGTATGTAGGAAGCCTTTACGAGGTTCAATCCCACCACCCGTCATTTATTCATGTCGAGTTCTACCCTCGTCCAGCATGACATTAAACTGCATTCCAGTCCGACGGCAATCCGTCATGACCGTCCCGAACTACGAGGACTTTGATCCATGTCAAGACATCGTACGTAGGAAGTCTCCCTGAGGTTCAATCCCACTACCCATCGGACCAAGGTACACCTTCACGTCCGTTCGTTGACGAATCCCCCTTTGAACTACGGGGTCTTTGATCCATGTCAAGGAATGGTACGTAGGAAGCCTCTATGTGGTTCAAGCCCACCACCTATTGGTCACGCCGACCTTCTTCACGTTGGTTCATCTACACTCGGGCAGCATAGTGTGTAAGCCCCACACCATCTGGACCAAGGCCCACTTTCACGTTGGTTCGCTGACGACATCCATCGGACCAAGGTCCACCTTCATGCCGGTTCACCGGCACCATCCCAAACTACATGGACTTTGATTCCCTGCCACAGGGATACGTAGGAGGTCTCTTCGAGGCCCAAGCCCAACTTCACCATCGCCCTTGTGATGGTCCCTTTCCATTCCACCCTCCACTTCATTCATCCATCCATCATCCACCCCGATTCTCACTCGGACCATCATATCCCAGTGAGACCATGTTGGTCCGCTCCTCTTCACAGACGCCCATGGGCTGGTCCCGGTATCGGCACCCCTTCAAGGGAAATCCATCAATCCGATCCATTCTCGCTAATGCTCTGATCAGGCTAATCAGTCTCCGCTGGATGTTAAACTCACGGCATACCCTGTGTTAAACACAAGAAGCTGAGGAAAAACTCAGATATATTTCTAGGGCATATAATTCCCCGCGCTCGACGTGGGATGCCTCGGGCTCCCACACCCTCGATAAGCCCTATTACTAGGGATAATAGACAGACAGGCCAGTTCCCCAGCATCCAGACACGCTACTGATGCCTCGACATGACTACTCCCCTGACTGAAGGTTGCTGCCCTGACCGGACCCTTTAGAATGTCCCGATAGAAGCAGCGTAATTAACTGGCATCCATGAAGATATGGCCCTGGGAAGAGTTTCACGAACAACGTATTAAATCTATGAGGGAGACCCGTACTAGGTGACGAGTTCTGAGGAGGAATCCATAGAAGGAAGAACCGACATACCATCATCCCGTTTCGATCAAGGAGCAGACGTCCCTGAATAAGGAGCGAATGCCTCCCACCTTTGGAAAGCGGGACTGTGGGGTAACAATGCAGCGCATCCTCCTCCGCGGATGGACGGATGCGCGCACCTCAGAGAAAGCGTCGGAAACAGAAATGGTGAACCCGACGTGAAATTCTTCTCCTCAATGTGGAGATTAGTAGTGTTTGAGACTCCATTAGACTGACGTGTCACTGGATCCAGATATATGGTGCCTGGTCCCACCAAGCAAATAGCGGGCATGTCGTGAAACTCACCGGAGGTCGGGGCAGTAGAACGTGGGGCACTCCGTTCTGCAACGTGTTGGCGTGGATCCTTCTTACAAACGTGGAGAATGGAAAGACGTTGGGTCACTGGTTGTCAATCCTTTTCTTCACAGTGCTGATGAGTTGATCCCTTCGTTTCTCAGGAACCAGGTTGCTGTTACAGAGACATGATCACCGCCCGCTCGCCTACGCAGGGGCAGGGGAACACCGGCACAGCCACCCCGCATGGCTCCGCTACCGCCATGACGACCTCTACATCCGTGAATACGGGGCTCCCACGTCCCCTATCCCCATCAGAGATCATCCAGAGAAGGGTGATAAACAAACTTGTACACAGGTACGAGGAGTAAGGGGTCATCCCAACTCGGGATATGGCCCGCCTGGACCTGGAGGCATCCAGGCCCCACCGTCAACGCCGCCCTAACAGGCCGCGCATGGATCCCTTGCTCCCCACCCCAACGTTCAATCGTTTTGGGAGCCTGTCCCCGGAACGACTCGACGACTCCTCTCCTTATGCTGATGAGACAGGTGACGTCCAGCTCGGCCCGCTCAAGGTCCCGACCCAAGGGCTCCAGCCAAGGTCTCCCATTCGGCCGCGTCAGCGCTGCCGTCCGACTCCGCAGGAAGAGCAGGCAGGCCATGCCCCTGCACCACCTGTTCCAGCTCTTCTGACCCGACGTCAGCACCGGGCCTGAGCTGAGGACGCTCGTCAAGGTGTGTCGACGTCAACAACTACCATGCCCCAAGCCACCGCCGATGCATGTCCTGGAGTTCTTGCATACACTGAGCAGGGACACTCGTTCGCCCGACCAGGATCGAGGCCTCTGCCGCCCCACGGGCAGGCTGGTTTGACTCTCAGGGTCGCAGGCCCGGGCGATGATTACCATGAACCAATCCATGGTAACGTCACTCCATACGGAGGTCCTCTCCGTACCACCATTCCACAGAGCTTGGGCTTTCCCCGCTCCAAAGCTCGTCACGGAGGTACGCCTCGTGCTACCCCCATCCCGAAGGAAGACCTGCCCCGCGACAGCGATGCCCGGCGCGACAACCTCTCCCGCGCCCACTATACAGGGTATGGAGTCCATCCTCCTGCCCACGACCGTCGATATGAAGGACATGTCCATCTGTTCCCTCTCCAACGTGGGGTTCCTCCATACGTCCTCTCTGCAACGGGCGAAGGTCCTCCTCACCCCAGCAACTCGAGGAGTGAAAGTCAGCCCCGCTCCGCCCGCATCGACCATAGAGGTCCTCCCCATGCTCCTGCCGATTCCAACAGAGGCTCCGCCCACATGGGTGCTGTACATGGAGGTCCTCCCCATGTACCCTTCGACATTTTCCCTGGTTCCCCTTGCGCCCCAGCCACCTCGAGCGGGGGCCCTCTCCGCCACGGTGGCAGCGCTGCCCCGAGACTACATGTGGAGAATCCACCATGTCCCGAAGATCCACCCAGGGGCATGAGAGCGGGTCGTCGCCACCACAAGAAGAGTCCTGGGGGGGCCTAGGTGGAGATCAAACTGGCCCATTTCTTAGATTCTGAAGCGGAATGCGACTCAGCGATGGAACCTTCTCCCCGATCCTCTGTATCAAGGAAGAGGGCAGGAAACAGGAGCGTTAGCCTCATTCTCCCGGAATGCGAGGTCCACTAGATTCCCACCTCTCTCCGCAGGTACATCCAAGAGGAAGATATCGTTGGAATTCCACAGGTCTCGACCGTGCAATCACTACCATTGTCACCAGAAGCACCCTCTACCTCTACCATAGATCACCGAGAGCTATTTTGGGGACCAACAATGGTAGAACAATGACATGACCTATCACCGGAAGCTGCGACTCCTATGCCGGAAGCTGTGGCTATCATCCCATCGTATCGTGATATTGTGGCCAGGTCACCTCACTCTTCAGAGGATGGCCCGGAACTCGGCGGCCAGTCAGCTCGTTCGCCGTAATCTCTGCCGCCGAGTTTACTATCCCAGAGGTCCGCCTCGGTACCGCTACCGGTCCCTCAGCCTCCCCCGGTTGATGAGTGGGGCAACACAGGGCCAGACCCCGAGTCCGAACCCAGGAGCTTCTAGAGCATTCTCACAGCGGATCACTTCCCGGAGAAGTTTTGGCCGACGGCGGCGCCGAACTTTTGCGCACCAGAGTCCCATACCCCTGAAGAAGTGGGGTGCTTTTGTCGAACCCTATGGGCGACACACTTCCGCCTTCGTTACAAGCGGGTGATGTACCCCAAAATTCGAGAGCACTTTGAAGAAATCGGCGATCAATGCCGCCTGATCGATTTGGACGCACTCCTTGTGGCCCAGCACCATGAGTCACCAGGCCGTCAGAACGCCCTTCAACGGAAATGTGTTCAGAGTTTCAAAGTACTCCACAGAGTCATCAGGGAAGCTACCCCCCTTGTGCAAGTCCGTGGTTAGGGACACTATGCCACTCTCCTCTTTGACCCTATCCGACGGCAACCCGATTCGTTATGCTACATTGAGGAAATTCCATCGAGAGGGGTCGCGGTCCACATGGCTTTTGTAGTGGACAAGGAAGACGAGCTCGAATTTCTTGATGGAGACTTACCCCCCGAGGGCATACCACCACTGATGGACCCATCAGGGAGGGTTACCCATCAGCAGAGGAACCTTCTAGGCCTCCATGTACCCACCGAGTCGCTGGTACTCGGTCGAAATGCCGACAAGGGTAAGGAGCACGTCGTAACTGTCAAGCACTCCGACCCGTCTGCCTCTATGCAGAAAATGGACGAAGATCCCGAGAAGGACACGTTACACCAACAGCTTACTGAGCAGAAGAGGCTGGTTGACGAACTCTTGGCTGAGCGCGCTACAGAGCGGCGACCCGACTATGGTAATCCCAAGCCGGGGCAGCAGGGGCAGGAACAATTTACCCCCGGTGAGATGCCTCCAGGCAACCCTGATCATGCTACTTCCGCAGACAGGGCAGAATCCGGAACTTACGGAAAGAGGGCGCGATACGTCTCGCCAAACCCCCCTGAGCGATGGGGAAATCTGAAGAATCCAGTCCGGGTTCCCCCAGTCGCCCCACAGGTCGTTCCGCCAGTCGATCCACGAGCTGCCGAAGCCATCTACCGGGTTGAAGAACCTGGCAATGCACTTGTGATTAGGGATCCCTATCAAGACATGAACTCCCACCCAAATGATCTTATAGCGGCACTCATAGCCCGCCTCGAAGCGCTGGAAATGCAGCAGGTGGCGGTCCCACCAGATGGCAAGCCGTATCCCGTGTGGGTGGATGATATGCCCACACCCCCGGGTTTTGGGAACCCTACTTTCTTGCCCTTCAACGGGACAGGGGACCCGCCGCAGCACTTGGCTCATTTTTCTTCCAGGTGTGGCCCCATGCTAGGGACCCCGACCCAGCAAGAAGCCGCCAAGCTCTGATGTTTCTTGCAGAAATTGGAAGGTCATGCATTCGTCTGGTACATCAAGCTCCCTATCGGATCGGTGACCGGTTGGGAGGATCTCCGCCGACAGTTCCTATACCATTTCAGCTCCACCACGCGAAAGACTAGCATTGCAGACCTCTTCAAGTGTAAGCAAAGGCCTGATGATCGAGTCGCAGATTTCATCGCCCGGTGGAAGGGACTTACGTACTCCCTCGATATGTCACTGAATCAGCAGCAATTAATGAAGATGTGCATAGGGAACATTAAAACGGAGCTGGTACCCTCCCTGATTACCCAGAACTACCCTGGAGGGTTCCGAGATTTCTCAGATAAGGCTCAGCGCCTTGAGGAGGCTCTGCAACAGGCTAGTCAGGCATGTTCGTTTCCCCCTATGATCCCGGCCAGGAGGATCGCCAGAGCTAAACCCGCTGCGGTGGCCCAAATAGAATCCCCTAGGCAGCTAGAATTACTGCCAGCGGCACCATCCTTGCAGCCCCGCAGAGGTCCTCCACCTCAAGTACATGCTCCTTCCCAGCAGTGACCGCCTCAGAATCGACAGGTTCCCCCGGGCAATGCGCCGCCTCTACCTAGGTGAGACAATCAGGAACCGCCTCCTCGGCAGGCCCCTCCGGCCCCTCGTCAGGGCCAGGCCCCCTGGGCCCCCTATCTGGAAATAAGGAACCAGAATTATTCGTTCAACGACAATCAGGTCCCTGTCTACTTCCGAAGTTCTCTAGAGCAAGGGATTGTGCGCCTACCCGAGTGTCGAAGGCCAGCAGAGGTGAATCTCACCGATCACCACAACTACTGTCCTTATCATCGGATTCTGGGACACACCCTCAAGCAATGCTATGTGTTTAAAGACTGGCTTCAAGACCATGTCAACAAAAACATAGTCAGGTTGGGCCTGGCACCAACACAAGTGGCGGGTGTCTTTGCTAGGTCAGAGATCGGTAGCGACAGCGAAGGTGAGTGGCAACAGGTTCCCAGCCGCAGATCCCGGAAATACAATGACTGGATGGCTCGAAAAACCGTCGTCTGTGCCCATGGTATCATTCGGGCGTGCCTGAAGCAGCCGGAACCTTTGAAAGAAGTACCCAGTACCTCTGCATCCCCTTCACAGTCGACATCTTCCCAAAAGGGAAAGCAGCGACGACGCAAGAAGAAACAATGTGCTCCACCAGTGTCGTCGTCATCCCGCACTCTCAGAGACATTATTCCCCAATAAATGGGGATTCCTCCCAAAATCCGCCCAGTGGTGGATGACTCATCGAGCGACAGTCAGGGGTACGCTTCGGTTAACACCGTGGAGCTGGTAAAGCCTTATATGACTCCCGACGAAGGGGAACGCCAGGTGAGCCTCCCCAACGTCCCCAGCCGACGTCAACATCAGCGGAACCACAACCATGCCGGTCATCGAGGCACTTTAGCGGGAACTTTCAGCCAAGACGTGCACACTACTGAGACCAGAAAGCAGGCTCAGTGCAGATCTCAGCACGCGCAACACCATCTAACGCCCTCAACTCTACCACCACCGCCGTTTGTTCTACTAGAATAGGGAGAGCTGCCTCATTCATATCATAGTCAGTCTTGCCTGACTACAGGCCAGTCTCCGCTATCCGATCCTAGTCCGGCGACTACTCTCCAGGCTTTAACTAGTAGGAAGCAGGATGTACCCAGTACTAGCCAACCGCCGGTTCAACCGGCAGGACCCGCTATGCCTCTAACTACCGAACGACCTCCTGTAAGCAGAGGTTCGCGTTTGGCACGAAAGTATGATGTCCTGAAGCACCTGGACGACATTCCGGTAAGGCTTTCTATCATTGGGGCCCTTCACCTGTCATCTGAAATGCATGAGGCACTTGCCGAGGCCCTAAGGATC
Organism: Viscum album; assembly: GCA_963277665.1. Taxonomy (NCBI): domain Eukaryota; kingdom Viridiplantae; phylum Streptophyta; class Magnoliopsida; order Santalales; family Viscaceae; genus Viscum; species Viscum album. The sequence continues at coordinate 1,897,278,283 of OY728135.1, read as the reverse complement.
CCCCTCCAGTTTGAGACGGAGGTAGCAGCTGCAGAAGCCTTCTATTCCAAGACAATTGAGAACGCCGAATGTCAGGCAGTTATCTCGTTCTCTGGTGAAGATGAGGACCCTCCTATACGGGGGAATATTCGCCCGCTTTATATCACTGGCCACTTCAATGGTGTGGAAGTCTGCTGCTGCCTCATTGACACAGGTTCCAGAATCAACCTAATTCCGACTCAGACATTGCGAAAGCTGGGTCTGTTTGAAGGTGATATAACTCACTCTGACCTCAGAATCCAGGGGTACGACAAGACCGAGAAAACCCCATTCGGTAAGATCTGCCTGAAGACTCAGTTCGGTGGCTTAATTTCCAGCACCGAGTTCATGGTCGTCTCTCATTACACCGCCTACAATGCATTGATGGGTAGGCAATGGCTCTATCTGCATGCAACGGTCCCTTCGTCGTATCACCAGTGCCTCAAATACTCACTCAACGATCGAGTAGGCGTGCTCCAAGGAGATGCGTCTCCTTTTTCCTCTTGTGAGGCCCACTATCTGGATGCTGATTATTACAAGAGTAAGGATAAGAAAATCCTAGTAAGTGAGGATAAACCCTCCCCGGTCACAAGTGATCCCTGGGAAAGCATGGATGACACCAACATCCTCCCGATCCACCGATTGGAGGCCACAACCCCCGACATGGGGCAATGTTTTGTTGTTTCAGGTATGCAAGGAAGGCATGTTCCCGTGTCCAAGCGACGGTGGAAAATCACCTCATACTCCTACATCAACCAGGCTCAGGTGATCCTGGAACCTCCTACCCCTGTACGGTACCAGAATGTAAAGCTTATGACAACATCGGTACGCTATACGTGTCTCTTCCACCAGGCTGGAATCAATCGACTCAGGCCGACATGTCACCACTGATTTGATGTCATCAAAAGTGGCCCCTTAGGCCGAAGGCCAGATTGGATAGGGTCGACTTCCTTCATTCTTATGGTCTCAATGAAGAGTGAGTCTCCTGATATGATGACCACTGCTTCCCAAGCTGGCACCAGCTACCCCTTAGGTTTTGATAGCCCAGAAGTATCTCCCATCTCGGGAAATCCCCCCATGGGTGGATAGGAAGACCTGGAGGATGCTCCCCCACCTTTGAGGAAGGCGTCTGTACCACGGTTATTGAACTGGTACAGGTGAACCTTGGTAGCGAGGAAGATCCGAAACCCACATTGATCAGTGCATCCATGTCCCCCGAGGAGCGGCAGCAGTACGTAGACTTCCTCAAACAACACCATGACGTGTTTACCTAGAGTTACAATGAGATGCCAGGACTAGATACCCAGGTAGCCGTTCACCGTCTGGGCCTCTCGGCAAACCATCATGGGTTTAAGCAGCCTCCCAAGAATATGCACCCTTCTCATGGTGCTATGGTTGAGGCCGAAGTTGACAAGCTCATCAAAGCCAACTTTGTTAAGGAAGTCCAGTACCCCAAGTGTCTTTCCAATATTATGCCATTCAGGAAGAAGAATGAGCAGATCAGAGTCTGCATCAACTTCCGCGACCTTAATCGCCACTGCCCAAAGGATGACTTCCCACTCCCGGTGACAGAGTTATTGATTGATTCCATGGACGGGTTCTAAGATATCTCTTTCATGTATGGGTATTCCGGGTACAACTAGATCCGGATTGCCCCTGAGGATGAGGAGTCTACTGCCTTCAGGGCTCCCCAAGGTACCTTTTTTTACCAGGTTATGCCCTTCGGCTTGAAAAATGCAGGTGCCACTTATCAGAGGGCCATGCATCGCATATTCAAGCCAATTCTCGGGATCCTGGTGGAATGCTACGTAGATGACCTAGTGGTCAAATCATGTCAGTGTCAGGACCATCTCAAAGACCTTGATAAGGTGTTCGGTTTCCTCCGTTCCCATCACCTGAAGATGAACCCGTTGAAGTGTGCCTTCGGGGTAACCTTTGGGAAGTTTCTGGGTTTTTTTGTTAGATACCGAGGCATTGAGATTGACCCAGAGAAGATCAAGGCCATCATCCAAATGCCTCCCCCGAGAAACATTCGGGAACTTCGAGGCCTCCAAGGCCACTTAGCCTATATACGCCGATTCATCGCGAATCTGGCCGGAAAGTGTAAGCCCTTTTCCCGGCTCATGAAGAAGGGCACCACCTACGAATGGGATGAGGAGTGTCGGACCGCCTTCAAGGAAATCGAGCAGTATCTTCTCCAACCTCCGGTTTTGATGCCACCCGTCTCCAGAAAGCCGATGGTCCTTTACGTGACCACCCTGGAAAGATCCCTCGGTGCACTGCTCGCCCAGAAGAATAACGAGGGTATTGAGAACAGTCTCTGCTATATCAGCCGCATGCTTCTCAATACGGAGGTCAGATACTCCCCTATCGAAAATAGCTTCCTTGCGCTCGTCTTCTCCGTACAGAAGTTGAGACATTACCTGCAGCACCATGAGGTACAATTGGTCTCCCGGGTAGACCCACTAAAGTACATCCTAAACCTCCCCATGCTGACTGGCCGACTAGAACGGTGGGCGGTGATTCTCCAGCAGTTTGATATCAGGTTCGTACCTTAAAAGGACATTAAGGGACATGCGTTGGAAGAATTTTTAGCTGCCCATCCAACCTCCGCGGATCAATCCCTAGACCTGGATTTTCCTGATGAGACGATCCTCTCAGTCGATCTTTCCGTCCCGTGTTGGAAAATGAATTTCGACGGTGCCTCCCGGAGCCCCACCGGTAGGAGGCTCAACGATCCTAAGATCAACAGAGTGGGCCTGGATATTGTCTTCATTACCCCGGTGCAAGTCGTCCTGCCTTACCCGTTCCTGTTTTTAGAAGGTCATACGAACAATGAGGCAGAGTACCAGGCTCTCATTACCGGCCTCGAGTTGGCCCTTGAGATCGGCGTGCCCCATCTACATGTTAAAGGAGATTCCGAGCTGGTAATCAAACAGGTCAATGGCGACTACGTCATCAGGAAGCCGAAGCTTGTACTGTTGCTGGAGTACACTCTCCGCCTAATGGCCCAGTTCTCTTCTCGACCAGAGATTACCCATGTCCCACGGTCACAGAACGGTCAAGCAGACGCCTTGGATGGCTTAGCCGCGTCGCTCACAGAACCCGAGCAAGATGATTTGATCATACATGTGGCACACTAGAGAGTCATTTCCCCCGTCACCCAAGAGAACAATGATGGTCTACGGATAAGTCATCTCACCGCCGGGACCTCTATGTCAGGGGTCCCAGGTTCGTCAGACACAGTGGTTGAAGCCACTCCCGACTGGAGGGCACCTTTTGTCGAGTATCTCAAAAATGGTCGCCTCCCGGACGACCGGGACGAGCGCGAGAGAATCAGACACCGCGTGCTGCAATTTACCCTCTAGAGCGGCCCCAGTCTCGAATAGAACCTTTATAAGCGGAGCTTCGATGGCATCCTCCTCTGTTGCATTCAATGAGTAGAGATTCCTCATGTTATGCAAGAGGTTCATGCCGGTTCATGTGGCACCCATCAAGCTGGGAAGAAGCTGTCCCATCAAATCCGGAGGTTGGGGTACTTCTGGCCCTCTATAATCCACGACTGTATTGGGTATGCCAAGAGATGCCATGCGTGCCAAGTTCACGCCAACTTCCTACATCAGCCGCCGGAGCCCCTCCACCCCACCAAGTACTCTTGGCCATTTGCGATATGGGGACTTGATGTAGTGGGACCATATCCACTTGCAACAGCTCGCCAGTGTAGGTTCATCCTGACTCCTACAAATTTCTTTTCCAAGTGGGCAGAGGCAGTTCCACTCAAAGAGGTCAAGGCCCGTTCCATCGTCGACTTTGTGAGCTCCAGTATTATCCACCGGTTTGGGGTCCCTCACACCGTCCTCACCGATAACGGCACCAACTTCCGAGCGGCTGAACTGAAGAAATTATACGCCAAGTACGACATCCGTTCGAACCATACCTCCAACTACCATGTGCAGGAAACAGACAGATCGAGGCGTTCAACAAAACCCTCTCTAACATTCTGCAGAAGATGGTTGGTCAGAACAAGAAAATTTGGCCGGACAAGCTCCCCAATGCCCTTTGGGCTTATCGGATGACGACTCGCAACTCTACCCATGTGACCCCATATTCCCTGGTGTATGGGGATAAGGTCGTCCTACCCATTGAGATCCAGCTGCCATCATTACGCACTGCAGTCTATGATCACCCGGCATCAGATGACGTGGCCGAAATCCATCTAGCTGAATTAGAAGCACTGGACGAGAATCGGCTTCATGCCCTGCACAATATGGAAAGGCATCAGGATAAGATAGTGAGGGCGTTCAACAAGAAGGTTCACCTCCGTTCTTTTCTAAAGGGCGACCTAGTACTGGCCCTTCGAGCACCAATAATCCTCGGTAGGAAACCGCCCAAGCTAGAACCCATATGGGAAGGGCCTTATATCATCCATAAGGTTTACCCCAACGGGGCGTACTCCTTGGTGACCATGGATGGTGAGCGCGTAACTCCTCCCACCAATGTCAGGTTCCTCAAGCAGTACTTCGCCTGATCTCGTGTGGTCCCGCATGACCTTAAACTGCATGTTATGGTCCAACACAACCTTAAACTGTATGGTCCCGCATGACCTTAAACTGCACATCATGGTCCAACATGACCTTAAACTGTATGGTCCTGCATGACCTTAAACTGCACCGCTGTCCTACAGGACGATAAACTGAAAAATGGTCCAAGCTCTATGACCTTAAACTAAGATCTTCCCCCATCATTACTGTAAGAAGTTAAACTGCAAGCCAGTCAGGCCTTCCTGACCGAGGCTCAGCCTCAGGCCCCTTGGCCTCCTCGGGCCCCCGGCCCCCGTCCTTACTGTAAGACGTTAAACTGCAAGCCAGCCAGGCCTTCCTGACCGAGGCTCAGCCTTAGGCCCCTTGGCCTCCTCGGGCCCCCGACACCCGTCCTTACTGTAAGACGTTAAACTGCAAGCCAGTCAGGCCTTCCTAACCGAGACTCAGCCTCTGGCCCCTTGGCCTGCGTCGACTCTAGCTCTCAGATGTGATTGTATGGTGTGGTGTGGGATTACATCCTCATCTACGTCGGGTTACCCGCGGTACCGTACATATACCCAGTTGAGACACATTTCTCATCCAGAACAATGCTAAACCGCGCTTCAAGAACTACGTGTGGCTTGATTCCCATCTTAATGGGATACGTAGGAACGCTCGGACGTCTCGTCTTGAGCCCAACCCCAATCTTTTCTCTTCCACTATCCCCCTGGGAATAGTTTCCTTGGAGGATCCTTGCATAGTGAGGAGTAGGCTTTCTTAGCCCTGCTCATACAACCCCGCTCATACAAGGATTGTAAGGATTGCACCATGTGCCCAATCCCGTTCTTCTATCCTCCCACGTCCTTACCGCATGACGTTAAACTGCATGGCCTTCAAGAACTACGTATGGCTTGATTCCCATCCTAATGGGATACGTAGGAACGCCCGAGCATTTAGTCCGTTGGCCCAGCCCAAAGGCCAAAATCTTCCCCTCGGGTCAAGACATATGGCGGGGTGCACACTTTTTCCCCAACTCACATCGAGCAAGCCTCGACCAGGCTGCACTTCCCCCCTGGAGATGTTCGCCTCTTTCGTGGATGGATATAGCTGTGCTTCACCCACTCCTTGACCGGGGTTCCATCATTTTTGCACACCCGGAGGGACCCCAAAGAACAGCCTGGATACTACGCCCAAGGGCTCTCCTACCGATACGGGCCGACACCCTTGAGGGTTTTCAAGCAATAAGCCTATACAAGTCCTGCGTTGCGAATTTTGGCAACGGACGACGCTCATTTGTTGCTCCCATATCAGGTCACCATAAGAACGCTGTGTTTCGAACATGGCCAACAATGTCCTGGATCTTCGGGTCCACCCCAAGATGTCCCAAACATCGAGTATAGTGATTCGTTCTACCCCATCCCGAAGTGACAAACTTCCCTCTGGGTGGTGCTAGCGGTCAGGCCCACAACCCCGATTCTCTTATAAGGAATGTACGGCGTGGTGTAGAATTACGTCCTCATTCACGCCAGGTTACTTGACATGCCGTACACACCCCCAGATCAGATACAGTTACCCCTTTTCCCGTCCTCACGTAAGATGCTAAATTGTGAACCAGCCAGGCCTTCCTGACCAATGCCTGACCTTAGGCCCCTTGGCCTTCTCAGGCCCCTTCGCCCAACCTCTTACCCAGGGTGTTTGGTGTGATGTGGGATTATGTCCTTATTCATGTCAGTCTCGTAATGACCACGCCATGTACCTCTCCCTCATGATCTGTTTCGTCGACCCCTTTTTGGAAGTTCACCAATGTGCCCAAGGGGACTCTGGTTTATTACCTGGAATGCCGGGCTTTACTCGGACACGTCCGCACCCGCTTTCCAGGCTTTGCGTATCCCTGCATCAGGGCTTCCATCATCATTCACACCCGGAGGGACCCCCAAGAACGGCCTGGATACTACGCCCAAGGGCTCTCCTACCGTTATGGGCCAACGCCCCTGAGGGTTTCGGACAACAAATCGATAAAATCCCGCATTGCGAATATGGTCAGTGGTCGATGCTCGTTTGTTGTTCCCACCTCAGGCTAATGCGATATAGACGCTGCGTTTCCACCATGGTTAACAGTTTTCCTCTATCGCCATGCCAACCCATTAAGCCCAAAATGTCGAGTACACGATTCACACGCTTCATCACTTCATCGTGTCCAAGTAGAGTCTCGGAACTCTTGGTACTTTTCCTATGTTCACGTCTTCACATTGGGGAAACAAGCCACATCATAGGTGTCCTTCGGGGCTCTCTGCCGACACCCCTCTGATGGACCCACCAAGTATTGCGATGAGGATTCCCCCCCTTGTTTCCCACACCGAGTTTAACTCACATGGGCTTAGGGATCAGGTTGACATCTGCGCTAACTTGGGAAGTTGTTACCATTCATGGTCCGAGCTCTAAGACCATAAACTAAGATCCATCTAGAACTACGTTCAGCTTGATTCCCATCCTCATGGGATACATAGGACCGCCCAAACGTCTCGTCTTCGGGTCCAGCCCATTTAGTGAGCTAGTCTCTCCCCCCTTCATTTCACCTTTTACCTTTATATAGGCCCCTCGGCCTAAGTTCTCCCTCTTGGAGTGGCGTACAGTGTGATGTGGGATCATGTCTCCATCAATTGTGTCGCACGACACCATACACATTCCCCTCCTAGCATCTCCTCTACTACGTCTGCGCTGCATGACGTTAAAATGCACGCTTGGTCCCATCACACGACCCTAAACTATGACATAATCGTCCTGGCCACACGACGAAAAATGACACTACATTGTGATGACCTCGTTGTAGAGGACATCACGTTGGGTATTGCTCACGTGCCATGCCATTTGTCAACGCCTATCACGACTTGATTCTTGTGGCGACACCACGACCAACTACTCTTGGCCTGTCGCTTCACAAAAAAAACCACTCACCTTAAAGGACAAACAAGATTTATCAAATTCCGCTTCTTTTAGTGCAAGGGCCACGACCACACTCCCCTTTTCCATTGTAACTGGTATCTTACCATGTCACCTTTCAGAACTACGTATGGCTTGATTCTCATCCTCATGAGATACGTAGGAGCGCCCGGGCACTTCCCCGCGGGCCTAGCCTAACCTCTGTGTTCGGTCCCTCGACTCGAGAATTTCCCCAAAGAACGCATGGTAAGTAAGGCTTAGGCCCTCATTCACGTCGGGTTTTGTTTCCATGTGTCCCCTTCTCCCTTTACCCATTTATGGTCTAAGATCCATCTATAACTACGTTCATCTTGATTCCCATACTAATGGGATACGTAGGAATGCCCAGATCTCCTGTCTTTGGGTCCAGCTTGAGTTCAGCTAATTCGCCTCTCTAGTCCTGCCATCGGGACCCCGACTATGGGACCACGTGGCGTAGTGCGGGATTATGTCCTCATTCACATCGAGTTTGCAATAGCTACACCACGCGCACCCCGTTCTGAGAGTTAGCCCTCCTATTATTTGTCACGCATGACATTAAAAGGAACCCTTCAGAACTACGTATGGCTTGATTCTAATCCTCATGAGATACGTATGAGCACCTGAGCACTTCCCTGCAGGCCCAGCCTAACTATCGCTTTCTGTCCCTTGACCAAAAACCTCTCCCAAGGAGGTTGTGCAGTGTGATATGGGATTGCATCCTCATTCGCGTCGGGTTGTTCACCGCACCGCACACACCCCCTATTCCCATTCACGCCAGGTGTTTGAGTTACTCCACCATGTGCCTCTTATGTTTCCTCCCTCTATCTAATACGTCTTATTGTCGTACTCAGATGTGTTTTGAAAAATTCCTAAGTGTGGAATATTCATGGGGACATTCCCTTCGTCCCATGACCAAGCTTCGTGAGCTCGCTATTTGGATGCTCATCCTCTTCCACATCCAAAAGGACCCTCGGACGACATGGATACTAATATTAAGGGCGCTCCATGGATGCTGGACCTAAGGTCCCTCCAATCGTTTCGAGCCAACGTCCCTAAGGATCTTTGGAAACATTTGTGACATGGTCCCGTGTTTCGAACATGGTCAGCGGTCAACCCTCATTTGTTTGTCCCCATTTTAGGCTAACGCGATATGGAAGCTGTGTTTTCGTCACGGTTAACAGTTATCCTCTATCGTCACACCACCTTCATTGCGACCCTACTCTCAAGCGACACGATTCACACATTTCCCCTTCCTCATGTTCTCATGGAATTCCAGCATATTCGGCTCTATCTCTTCGCGCATCTAAGTGCGCCACATGGGTGTGTTAGTATCATGGGGTTGGTATTAACCAAGCGTCCCTTCACCCTAACCTGACCTTTTCTATGTTAGGAAATTACCACCACTACTTCTTGTTTCCCACACCGAGCATGACCTACGCGGGCTTAGCAGTTTTGGAGGGATGTGTACCAACACGGTCGGGCCTCTCATCGTCCCACATGACATTAAACTACGCTTCCAGAACTACGTATGGCTTGATTCTTATCCTCATGGGATACGTAGAGACACCCTGGTATTTTTCCTGGGGTCCTGCCCATAGAAATCATTAATCCCATCCTTCCCCTTTCCGGCCCCCTGGTCAGACCCCTCGCTAGAGAGGCCCTGTCCCAAAGAAGGAAGGATCCATGACCAAACCAACACACCCATCTGGCGTACTCCCACCACGGTGGTGTAACTACCCAAGTGTTGGATTCTGCTAAAAAAAACCATCACTCCATATTCCACTCTTTGAATTCCCATTTATTCGGACCCTTGTCCCCTTTCATGTCTGACGGGACCCCCTAACGGCCTGGTCTCATGCCGCATCGGCTCACCTACCGTCCTGGGCCAACGTTACGAAAGACTGGTCATGTTTGTAAGGACCCCCTAACAGTATGGATGTTTGACCTATGGTCCGCCAACTATCCTGGGTCAATGTCCCGAAAGATTGACCGACAATATTTGTGACATGGTCCCATGTTTCGAACATGGTCAATGGTTGACCCTCATTTTTGTCCCCATTACAGGATAACGCAGTAACGATACCGCTTCTCCTCCATGGTTAACGATTGTCCTTTATTGTCATGCCATCCCCACAGTGCTCCGAATCTTGGGCATCGTAATTCACGCTTCCCGTTTCCATCTATTCGGACTGATTCCAGTGCCCCTGGTGTTGCACCGTTCGTGTAGGAGGGCATGCTGAAGAAACTGTAGTTCAGCTGTTCTGAAAATTTCCTTCTCCGGTCAGGGCTCTCCCATATTTCGGAAATCCAGACTGGTAATCCAAATCCCGGATGCCCGGAGCATGGTCTCCACTCCTATGTTAGGTGGGACAAGAAGGCAACTATCTCCTGTTTCTCACATCGGGCTCGAACCACGTGGGCTTGGGGAATTATCGCCGAACGTCCCGCAAACATTGTAGGGATGTAACGAGGCGATTCAAACAGTGGAAATCGTGCGCGCTACGACATTCAAAACAAAGAAGGAACAAATTGAAGCGTGAAAGTACCAATAAAAGGTTTTTAGTTTGTTACAGTACCCGGGGGTCGACTCCCCCCATGGACGGGTTGACCCCGTCAAAAGAGCTTTGCAGCTCCGCCACCCATTGGATTGTGGCGTCCAAGGATTGCTGCCGTTGACTCAGCTCCCGCTCCTCCTCAGCAGCGGCAGGGTGCTGTTCCTCAGCCTTGGCTCTGGCCCTCTCTACCTCAGCCTGAATGGCAGCCATCTTTCTAGAAGCCTGCCTCATAAGCTCCTCCGCCTCTGCCAGCTGGGCCTTCAACCAGGAGATCAGCTCAGATTGTGCATTAAGAGAGGCTGAGTGCTCATCCGCCCGGGTCTGCAGCTGTTGGACCTCACTTTCAGCCTCCCGGAGCTTCTTGATGTTTGTCTCCTTCCTCTTCTGCCAGCCCACGCTGAGCCCACGATCATGCTCCCGGATCTTCTCAGCCATAAGATCACGGATGAGCGCGTGAGGACGTTGGGCATCCACTCCCCCAGTGCACAGTTTGCGCAACCGCGAGCGGAGTCTGTCCATTTCGGCCAGCCATAGCACTTGGGGGGTGTCCTTGATGAAGCGCGTGATTAGCTTCCACGACCGGCGGAAGACTATGCTACTGTCTTCCTCGTCGGAGGCCGTTTCGTCCCAGTCTATGCGATTGGCAGGCTCGTACGCAGGATACGCCTGCAGGAAGTCCTTGGCGGGATCTTCATCTGAAGTTGAATTCGGCGCGACATCTGGTGCCAAAGCAGGTGCAATAGGAGTGGGACCGACCGGCCAATCCTCTTCATCAGAGTCCACCTCAATGACCTCAGGCACGACCCTGCTGGTGGTCCTGCCGGTGATGATGTGTGTTGCAGCTCAGGGAGATGGGGAGACTATCGCCCCCATCACCGGCATGACCCTGGGAGGGACGCCACCAGACATCCCGACTAGTCTTGCCACAGCAGCCCACGCCAGTCGGAGAACAGTACGACAGAGAGGGACATAAACATTAGTTGACATAGTCTACATATGACGACAAGGAAACCGGTAGAGGAAACTTATGGAGATCGACCTCCTGGTGCTTCTCTTGAGAAGATACTGATGGGACCCCGAGGTGAGGCCCTCCGTATACTGTTGGAAGGTCTGGAGATTCCAGAGGATCCACCTCGGGTGCTCTAGTCCCACCAGACGTGGAACTGGATGCAGCCATAGGTAGGAGTTCTGAAGGTCCCGCATCATCACCCGGCGAGGGGCGAGAACGAGGCCTACGAACAAGTTCCTCCTGCATGTCTCAAACATCGGTGAGAAACCCATAATGACCCAAGAACGAACTATAAGGAAAGAATTTCGGAATGCTACCTCGAGACCTCTGCGAAATTGTCGAAATCTGAGCCTTGATCTCCGACCTCACCCTCCTCCAATGGGCTCCCTCCTCCAGCCTCATCCTCCCGAGAGGAGTCCTATGATTCTTCCAGCAGGGGGAAACGATCCCTTAGATCGGCGACCGATAACAGTGGGGGGATCGTTCGATTCAGCAGTACCCTCACTCGGTCTGTCATTGGGCGAGGGACACCACGGGAGTGAATGTAATCCTCCATCTCGTCCAAGTATTGCTCTGCCTCCACCGGAGATGCCATGAATCCAGCCCGGACTGGGCCTATTCCCGGTAACTCCATCCCGAGGCGATTCAAGTGCGCCCATATCTTGGGTGGGCAGAGGAATTTCCGGTTGGCATCCCAAATGTCCCAGGCTTCCGGGAAGACAGCATCCTCTGCCATGTCAATATGACGAAGCCACTTCCCCAGAGCCTGAGTGGATATCCTACGAAATCCCCTCGGTGGCCGCCCCTCCGGATGGCCCTGCTCTTCCGGAATCACCGGATCCGCCGCTGCTGCCACACCCTCGATCGGTGAGGGTCTCGCCACCATGGAAGTCCCGCCACCGCGAGAGGCCCTAACTGCCCTCCTACCCCGACCTCGAGATAGAGGATGCCCACCGTCACTGACCCGAATAGTTGGCTGCTTCAGCATCTCCCCTGGGTAAGCAGCTTCCCAACTAATGGCATACTCCCTCACCAATCCGAAAGAAGCGGTGGATGGAGGCAATGCAATTCGCATCTTCCCATATTCCCATGTGAACATGATTCAAAGCTGCCTCATCACACATGGGTGCTTCTCATGACGCACCTCCCAGTAGACCTGCGGGGTCAGCCGCTGGAGGCACCGGAACTGCCTCACAAACTGATGCGGGGTGTACGGTTCACAGAGTGGATCACGATCCACTCGTGCCACCAAAACTTCACCTCGAAAGGCCAGGAGGTAGGCCCGATGCTCTTTCGCTCCCCGACCTTCGTCAGTAAGTATCCACGTCAGCAATGGGAAGGGGTGGAAATTAAACTCATCCGCCCTCCACACCCGATTCAGCACCATCGGCACTGATAGTTTGAACAGGAATCTCCCGACCGCATTTAGGATGGAGGGGCGGAAGTTTGATCCCGGCGGTGAAATAGGGTTTGGATACTCATAGATCCCCCTGATGTGCACTGTAATCCACCCATACATGAGGTGGAAGGGCCCACATATCCTTGGTGGCTTCTTGCCCTTGCTAATGTTCCGCAACATTCTATACAGCTTGGCGAGCATTGGAATCCTCAGATTGACCCGCTGCCCCATGGCCAACATAGACGCCATAATAAACGAGCTCGGTCACACCCCCATTCTTGTATCCCTCACCGGTAGGATCCAACCATAGATGAGAGCCGCGATGAACGCCTCCAGCCTGACTATCGGCTGTTGTTTCGTACTGACACTGAAACCCCAAGTCTTCCATTGGCTGTCTTCCAAGACCCACCAATACAAGTGCTCCTTACCCCGTTGGGCCGCCCTCGGACAAGTTCGAGGCCTCGGAGGGAACTCTCGATTCTATGGGAAATTCAGGAAGCACTTGAACCATTTCATAAAGTGGACATCCCTCACTGCCTCCTTGTCCTCTCCAGGGATGAGTGTCATCCGCACTGATGCCAGTCGCGGCATTTTCTCAGTATCCTCCCACGCGCTCATGATGGAGAGGAACTCATCATACATGGTCCCCAAGATCGAAACCCCAGAAATCTGGTGGACATCCCACAGGCAGATGCCCACCTCCCCATGGTGCAGGTGAAAGGTATTGGTCCTAGACGACAATCTGCTCAGCAATTCTGGCATCAGTTGTTTCGGTTGGTAAATGTAGAATTGGGAGGCCCATGTCGCCTCATATAATTCCACTCTCCTCAGCTCAGCCCCAAACTCCTCGCATGAGGCGCCTACCCAGTAGGCCCAGGCCCAGTCATCAGTAAAGTTGCCGCCCTGGCGTAGGTCCCACTCATCCGACCATCCTTTCTTTGAATCCTACAAAGCCACCTTTAGCATGGTACGGTAGAGAGGAGGGGAAGTCTCTGGTTGCAGTGGCTTCCCGTCAATATTGTTCACATGGTTGTAGAGACAGTCGGCGGTAACGGGTGTGAAGTCCTCCCGCGCATGACCATCGGACGCCCTGAACCATTTATGCTGACATGGCGTGCTCCTAAACCAGCAAACTGGTTCGTCCCTACTCGCCTCAGGGATGAAGACGTCATCCCTCAACCCGAAGCGGTACAATGGAAAATTCTTACACTGCAGATAATTCTTCTGACCCTTCAATAGCAGATCTGTCAATGAAACGTGGTCCGAGTGGCTTCAGACCATCTCCCCAGGGCCTGGACAGTTGGCCATCTCATCCAGACGGGCGACATCTGCAAGCACCCCCAATACAGCTTCTCGATGGGCCATTTCAGTTCCAAAAGTCAAAAAAGAATTTCTTCCAGAACAGATCGTGAAGTTGGATCATGAAGCTGGCTCGCGAAGGTCGATCGCGAGACCAAGCCGCGGAGTCTGACCTAGGATGACAAACAGGAGTTCGCTTGGCGCGGTCGCGAAGTCGGAGACCCGCGGTTCGCTGCGAAGCTCGATTCGCGGAGAGCGGGCGCGGAGTACACGGAGGTTCGCAAATTTGAGAGCACAAAAAGACAATAAAATCGCATGAAGACAAAAGAGGTCGACCCCCCTATTTATAGGCCGTGACCCCGGAGCATCGTGGCGCACCCCGCCCGCGCGGAGCATCGCGGCGCATCCGGATCCGTGGCCCCGATCAGCACCACGGGCCCTCTCCACGAAGTCGCATCGCGAACCGCCAACAATTTTGGCGATTCTCCCTCAGACATCATCCCTTCAGCCTTCCACGACTCCATGTCTGAGGGGGGGCATTTGTTGGTGCCAAACTATTTCACGAAAGGAAGGGACAAAAAAGAAGGACCGCACGCTGCCTCGCGAAGCACCGACCTGAAGCACCCCGAGCATCGCGGTCCCGCGAAACTCCGTAGGCGGTACCTCTCCGTGAACGAATTTGATGTTCGCGAGCCCACCCTGAAGCTCCGGAGGCGGTACCTCTCCGCGAACGCATGTGACGTTCGCGAGCCCGCCACGAAGCTCCGGAGGCGTTACCTCTCCGCAAACGCATGTGACGTTCGCGAGCCCGCCGTGAAGCACCGGAGGTGGTACCTCTCCGCGAACAAATTTGATGTTCACGAGCGCGCTGCGAAGCACCAGAGGCGGTACCTCTCCGGGAATGAATTGGATGTTCGCGAGCCCGCCGCGAAGCACCGGAGGCGGTACCTCTCCGCGGACGAATTTGACTTTTGTGAGCGTGCCGCGAAGCCCCGGAGGCGGTGCGGGAGTTCGGCTCCACGACGCCCCTTGCCTATAAATACTAGGCTCCCCCTGAGTCCAGGGGACGGACGATCCGACCTATCGGCTTCTCCTCTCCTGAATCGCGAAGTACCCTTTGCCCTGGGAATCATGAGCTCTGCGAGGTACTTCTACTTCACGTGATGCCTTTTCTTTGTCTCGTTTTGAGCCACTCTTCCGAGAACGATGCCCTTCGCGATGCTCAAGGGCATTCGTGAAGGAGGGGGATTCCCAAGGGAACTCAGGCAGCCGTAGAGCATTTATGCTTCGCGAAACACCAATCCTATATTTGTGATCCCCATGCTAAGGCTGGATTGCTACACATTGTGAAGCACACTGCTTCGCAGCACCCTGCTTCGCGAGGCACCTCCTCTTCATGAGGCAGTGCTCTGATAATACTGTTATACTTCGCGAAGCACCCTCCACTCACACCTTTTCCCCATGCTAAGGCCAAGGCACTCCACTTCGCGAAGCACACTCCTTTGCTTGGCAATTCCCCTTCCCGTGCGACCCTCCAGGTATGCACGATGTGATTTCAAAGTCCCACGGACAATACCACTCGTAGCGTTGCTTCACCTAATTCTTCTTCGCATAGGCACGCTAACAGCTATTGCTTCTTCGCATATCCATGCTAACGTGGACCCCTCGACGGTTCTCTCTACGACCCCCCTTGACTACGACCTTACTGGTACCTTCCCTCCCCCAAGGAGCAAAGGGTACCAGTTATGTAAGTCCTAGGGGTGTGGAGTGAACCCACCTTGTCCGAGCTGCAGGATGTTAAACTGCCAAGCACCACGTCCTCAACACATGACGTTAAACTGTGACCCGACCTCGTTCCTCGCGCGATGGGTCCCCCCAGCTTGAACATTCTTTACAACACTCGTCTCCACGGGATTGGAATCACTCCCCCCACAAGGGATGATATCCTCCTTATTGGAGCGGCGTATGTTCCCAGGAGAAGGGCGACCCTAGTTCCACAATGGATGGCTACACCCCTACATCTCCGTACTTCCCCATTACCAAGGTCAGGGGAGGTTGTGGTAGGGAACGAGGCACCTCCCATCATTGGTCCCAAATCCTTCTTTCGCTGCGATTTTCCGCACTTCGGGCCTCCATCCAGGAGTAAGTCCCGGCACTAATGGACTGCCTAACGCGTAAGCCCCTCTTCGCTTCTCATGGACGCACCCTTAGTGACGTGATCATCAGGTCCTTTCTACCTCTTGTTTCTCACACCGAGCATGACTCACATGGGCTATGAGTAAGCATTGGCCATGGAAATACCCTCGTCCAGCATGACGTTAAACTGTATGCCCTCGTCCAGCATGATGTTAAACAATATTCCCCCGTCCAGCATGACATTAAACTGCACACCCATTTGAACTACGAGGTCTTTGATCCATGTCAAGGCATGGTACGTAGGAAGCCTCCATGAGGTTCAAGCCCATTCGTCATCCAATTCACATCAAGTTTCACCTGCATCCACCACGACGTTAAACAGTATTCCAGTCCGATGGGAAGCCGTTGTGACCACCTGAACTACGAGGACTTTGATCCGTGTCACGACATGGTACGTAGGAAGCCTCCCTGAGGTTCAAACCCAACAATCATTGGCCCAGACCATCTCCTTGTCGGTGTGCCAAGCCCCCATTTTCAACCCGAACTATGAGGACATTGATCCATGTCAAGGCATGGTACGTAAGAAGCCTCCCTGAGGTTCAAGCCCATCCCCATGTGGACCAAGGTCCCTCCTTCCTCATGTCAGTTCGCCGACACCCACCATCCGAACTACGAGGACATTGATCCATGTCAGGGCATGGTACATAGGAATCCTTCCCGAGGTTCAAGCCCACCACTAGTGGACCCCTGGGTCTACTTTCACATCGGTTCACCGATGAAACCCTTTGAACTACGAGGTCTTTGATCCATGTCAAGACATGGTACGTAGGAAGCCTCTACAAGGTTCAAGCCCACCACCCTCCATTTATTCACGTCGAGTTCTACCCTCGTCCAACATGACGTTAAACTGCATTCCAGTCCGATGACAAGCCGTCGCGACCGTCCCGAACTACGAGGACTTTGATCCATGTCAAGACTTGGTACGTAGAAAGTCTCCCTGAGGTTCAAGCCCACTACCCATCGGACCAAGGTCCACCTTCACGTAGATTCTCCGAAGAATCCCCCTTTGAACTATGGGGTCTTTGATCCATGTCAAGGCATGGTACGTAGGAAGCCTCTATGAGGTTCAAGCCCACCACCTGTTGGTCACTCCGACCTTCTTCACATCGGTTCATCCACACCCGGGCAGCCTAGTGTGTAAGCCCCACACAATCTGGACCAAGGACCACTTACATGTTGGTTCACTGACGACATCCATCGGACTAAGGTCCAACTTCATGCCGGTTCACTGACACCATCCCAAACTACGTGGACTTTGATTCCCTGCCACGGGGATACGTAGGAGGTCTCTTCGAGGATCAAGCCCAACTTCATCGTCGCCCTTGCGATGGTCCCTTGCCATTCCCCCCTCCACTTCATTCATCCATCCATCATCCACCCTGATTCTCACCCGGACCGTCATATCCAGGTGAGACCATGTTGGTCCACTCCTCTTCATAGCCTCCCATGGGCTAGTCCCGGTATCGGCACCCCTTCAAGGGAAATCCCTCAATCCGATCCATTCTCACTAATTCTCTGATCGGGATGATCCGTCTCCGCTGAACGTTAAAATCACGGCATACCCTGTGTTAAATACAGGAAGATGAAGAAAACCTCAGATATATTTCTAGGGCATATAATTCCCCGCGCTCGATGTGGGATGCCTCGGGCTCCCACGCCCTTGAGAAGCCTTATGACCAGGGATAATAGACAGACATGCCAATTCCCCAGCATCCAGACATGCTACTAATGCCTTGACGTGACTATTCCCCCGACTGAAGGTTGCTGCCTTGACCGGACCCTTTGGAATGTCCCAAAAGAAGCAGTGTAATTAACCGGCATCCATGAAGATATGGCAATGAGAAGAGTTTCACGAACAACGTATTAAATCTATGATGGAGACCCGGACTAGGTGAAGAGTTCTGAAGAGGAATCCGCAGAATGATGAACCGACATCCCATCATCCTGTTTCGATCAAGGAGCAAACGTCCCTGAATAAGGAGCGAATGCCACCCGCCTTTGGAAAGCGGGTTTGCGGGGAAAAAATACTGCGCGTCCTCCTTCGCAGACGGACGGATGCGCGCGCCCTGGCAAAAGCATCAGAAACAGATGCTTTGAATTTACCTGTTGAGAGGTGGAGCACCTTATGATAAAACCTACAATCTGATGTTTCATTCTAGGCTGCCAATACTGGCATCACATATCTTGATACATCTTTGAGATGCCTGGATGAACTATCCACTGGGAAGAATGCGACTCATTCATCAACTCATCTCTCATATCTACAGAAACCCAAATATGTCCACGTAAATGCAAGACATTGTATCAGTCCACAGACCAATCTGGAGGTGGGTTGTCTCTTGATATACTCTCATGGAGAACCAATCCATTAAGATCTAAAAACATTCTACTCTCCAACTACTCAAGGAGGGAGGAGGTAACTGTCAAGAATGAGAGTTAAGACTCCTCGTGACTATTATTAAACTCTAGATGAAGTTCACAAAAGAGCGCCATTAATGTCTATTCATCACTGGATTCTTATATGGCTTGTATTTGAGTTTTCCGACTCAGTGCATCAGTGACCACATTTCCCTTTCTAGGTGTATAGGTGAACTCAAAATAAAAAGATTGTAGATATTTGACCCATATCTACTTTCTGAGGTTCAAGTTAGGCGGAGAAAAGATATACTTTAGGATCTTGTGGTTAATATACAACAAAAAGTGATCACCCAACACTTAATGTCTCCTGCAACGTAAGTCATGGACAACTACTTCTAACTCAAGGTAGTGCATCAGGTAATTTCTCTCATGAGGCCTTAGCTACAGAGATCCCTATGCAACGACTTTGTCTTCCAACATCAACACTACTACTAGTCCAATTCCTGATGCATCACAAAAGATGATATAACCATTACCTAGTTCTAGAAGAATCAGAATAAGTGCCGATACAAGCCTCCCTTTCATCTCATTAAATGATTTCTCACATGCTTATACATATGTCAACTTGACACCATTCTTTGTAAGACTATTAAGAGGTCCAACAAGATGATAAAGTCTTTAATGAAACACCTATAATATTCAGTGTTCCCTAAGAAACTCTTGATATCTAACAAATTCTTGGGATTCTTTATGGAAACAACAGCAGTAACCTTTTTAGGGTCAACATATACGTCTGATTCTAAAATAATAGGATGTATGAAGAGGACATTGTCAGTACATAATTCACATTTAGCAAGCTTGGCATAAACCTGAGGCTCTCTTGGTGTACTCAGAACGCCCTCAAGATGTTTGGAATGGTTGTTACAAGTACGAGAATACACCAAGATATTTTCCACAAAGACCATAACAAAAGAGTCTAAATAGGGGTGGAAACCCCTATTAATCAAATCCATGAAAATGGAATGTGTTCTCGTAAGATCGAATGGTATGACAAGGTACGCATACAGAATTTACATGCTATAGAAAGATGTATGAGTTATGTTTAACGGTCTGAATTTCACCTGATGATAACCTGATCTCAGGTCGATCTTATAGAAAAAATTTGCTCCTCAGAGTTGGTAAAAGAGATCATCTATTTGAGGAATTTGATACCGGTTCTTGACTACAAGCTGGTTCAACCTTTCGTAATCCATGCATAAATGAAAATTTCCATCTTCCATCTTAGAAAAAAGCCTCGATGAACCGCAAGAGAATATACTAGGCCATATAAAACCATTGGATTATAGGTCTTCTATCTGTCACTTTAGTTCCTGAAGCTCAGTAGGTGTCGTCCTGTATAGAGGAATGGACACTAGATTTGCTCCTAGAATAATCTCAATTGTAAAATCTACCTCTCTTTTAGGAGGTAGGCCATGAAAAATCTCATGAATGACTTCCCAAAAACCATCAACTACTAGAGGGAATCCGTTTTAAGTAAACCTTGATCCTCCATGATAATATTTTAAATCTGTGTGGTCCCTAAACCTATCAAATGATGCTTCAGTCCTACTCTCCTAGCCTAGAAATACCACTCACCTTTGAAAAGATAACTGCTTCCTTCTGGTGATGTAATAGAGACCCTATGGCAATAGAAGATTAAAAAGGCATGATAGGGGACTAACCAATCCATCCTGAGAACGACATAGAAGCCCATTAACTTGAGAACAAAGAGATTCCATAAGAAAGAATAACTGGAAACCTCAAGGGGACAGTCCCTACACTATCGTATGCCCTCTATCCATATTCCCAATGGTGTATTGAGGGTCATTACACTATAGTGATAATGTATCTATAGTCCAATTCTTTCCATGGTAGATACAAAAATGAAAGATTTTGATGCTCCTATATCAAACAAATACGAGACTATTAGAGGCCACTATAATAATACCTCATACCATAGATGGTCATGCGGCCTGATCCTCAGGTATTATCTTTAAGGTATGCAACTGACTTGATCCATGGACCCATGACACAGATGGACTACCATGATCATGACTAATCTGATGGCACTTCTGGTGATCAGGGGTCAGACTACCATGACCATGACTACCTCCTTAGTCAGACCTACCGATGTTACTCCAACTCTGAGCTGAACATGACACTAAATAACTCACTCTTGTAGGTAGAGTGGATTCTGATGCATTTCCACTCGAAGATGGTGGAAAGGTCTGGTAGAAATGATGAAGATGGCCCATATGCACACAAGCTAGACACTCCATTAGGTCTCTATCACATTGGGGCTTCCTATGTATGAGTTTTCCAAAATTATAACACACCACAGAGCTATCAAACAGAATAATCAAGCTACCACTGCCCTGACGAGAAACCTTAAAGGAACGTTTCGTACCATAGAAGAACTATTGTCCTGACACAACACTGATCCCTTAAACCCGGTATCTGCGCCATCCCTCAAGTTACACTTAGTGATAAGGTCCTGATCAACTATTGTAAAAATGTTAGGATGGAGAAAGACATTCCCCTGAGTTCAGATGGCATACTGAAGCCTATCCTCAAAACATCTAGCACACGGAAGCTCATCACCAGCTAGAAGCAGTGCAAAGATCTGTAAATCAGTGCAACATGATGAATATTCTATAACTAACATAGAACCATGCTCGAGATTCGTGAACTCTCTAGATCTATCAGCTCTCAATTCCTGAGGAATGAAATGATCATAGAAGGCATTTTTTATGTCAACCCATAACATGTCCTGATGACCACCGACCTGGGTAACCACATCCCACCAACGCTTGGACAAATCCTAAAGCATGTGTGTTGTAACCTTGAATATCTATTATAGAGGTGTTTCTAGATTCTCAAAGCTAGACATCATGTCCTATAGCCAAGGCTTAGCAGCCTGAGAACCATCATCCCCTGAAAAGGTAAGAGGACGAAACTGCTGGAACTCACAGGTTAGATCAGCCATCATAGGTGCAACCCGTGGAGTACCTTTCATGGACTGCATCAAACATAGGAAACTATCATAGACATGGGAATCAGTTCCCAAATCATTTACCCTAGGTAGTGCCTCAAGTGGCACTCCAGTAGGTATGACTGGTGTCTTAGGGCCCTCCATGCCTGGAGCATGGTTGTCACCAGCCTCCAGGAAAATGACATGAGGAAATCCTGGCTGCATTGTTCTACAAATTCCATGAACACACCTCAGAACACGATTAGAAGAAAAAAGGTAACATGCCTATAAAAAACTAAATGTAATAAAATTCACTACATGAGGTATACTACCCAAACTACCTACTTAGACAACTAGGTATCAGTAAGTTCCCAAGTACATGTTTGATGTCATTTTGCAGTTAATTACCTGGTTCAGTACTTTAACTTTCATAAACATGACAAGGAGGGAAAGGATGTGAAACCAATTAATTTTACATTTTAGGATTCACTTAATAATGGATATCCATATCTGATGAATCATTTCCCATAAACATATCACTAGAAATGAAACCCATTTTATTATAGTATAATGGTTCAACTTGATAAATTACTCTTCCCTACCCATGACGGCCCATACTCCTCATGAATTGTGACATGAAATCATTCTATCACAACCAAGAGTAATACATGTACAAGAAACTATCACAAAATCACTCAAAAATCACAAGAATATCAAGCAAGGTGAAGAAGTAAAATACATCTAAAAGGCATGTCAATATGCATGACATGTGAACTCTAGGTTCCTATAATGATATATGTAATAATTCTCCTTACCCTCATATCATTGGGAAAAGGATGAAAGAAATTATCAAACAGAGTAATAATCAACAACACCACACAACATGTGTGTCACCCAATGGTGAAATAATATCAACTGTAATAGGAAAATTCTGGATAACAATTATAATTTAGGTAACTTGGTTTTTACCTCGAACATGGGTTCACGACTCACAAGCATAACTTATGACCAAATCCCAATAGTTCCTATTATCCAATATATTGCCTCTAAATAGAAAAGAAAGAAAATACACCACCTTTAATACCATTTTGCGATATCCCAGATCCAAATGCCTTTTAACAGGTTCCCCAAGCCTGGTGGGCCACAAGGCCTCAAACACATCTTCCTAAATTCCAGAGGTTGCCGAATAGCAGCGAGGGCCTAGGGTGTGTCTGTGTGAAGACAATTCCCTCATTAGTAGAGTGTAGAACAACGAATAGAATATAAAGGAATAGTAAATAGTAGAATCAATATAAATAAACAGTAGAAGCAAACTAATGAAATAGATAAACAAGAATAAAAATAACTGTGTCAACTAGAACAGCAGTGACGTAATGTAATGTCACTAGAAAACTGGAAGGCCTAGATACTAGAAAATATGCATATCATGTTCCAGAAAGTAAAATAAGACAAATACTACTTTAAGAATCCTGAGATCCTACTTAGTCATTGGATATCAAGCTCTATCTTATCGGTAATAAATCAAGTATTGGAAGCTGTATGATTGCATTTTTCAATACCTATAACCATATAATCTACTACGGGTACCAAATGGTGCCTAGAGATGGTGTGAGATATATCTCAGTGGGAAAACACCAATGGTTTCCATAAAATATAGCCCATGTAATGGAATATAGTAGTTTTAAGGATTGTATTTATAAAGAAAATCAATTATTATAATATAACTAAATCCCAAGTACCAGATTTAGCCCTCGGCTAGTTTCTGAACATGTACCAAGTTCATTAATTAAGAAATTATCATTTAATGTTAATAGGTCACTTGAGGAATATCTTGTTCAAACATCACCTCATGATAGTATAAGTAGTGAAGTTCCTAATACATAATAAAGAAATTTGACAAAGACGTCCAGTGAGGGAGTTCCAGGGTAATAATCAAGGTAACCAAAATCTCATGGAACACTAACTCAGAAGTATCAGACTCTAGAAAAGATGTAAGAGTTTAATCCATGGAGCGTAAACCAAGTAATTCAACAATAAGATACCTACCGAGTCCAAGGTGATCGACCCATGTAAAATGATGCTAAGAAAGTATAGGGCCCTAGGGGATTTCACCATGGAACCTACTTGTTAATGCTGGATCCAACGAGTGTATCTGATGTACCCTGTAAAAATAAAAAGGACCCTAAGATAGTATACCAAACATTAGAGGAATAGTAAATAATCAAAGTCTAGGTGGGTTTCAACCTATGAAAACCACATCATTGAATTGGAATGGGGTTCTTCATAGACAAGTTATTCTCCTCTCAGAAGCCAAGGAAAGCACGAGTCAGTACATTCTTATTTGATATTTTAATCATGTAATGATTCATTTGGTTCAAGTCTTCCATTCCATTAGTGTGGATAGATAACATAGAGTTGAAACCATTATTTATTGGTCTAATCCTTGAATTTAATTAATCTAGATAATCCATGCAGTGTATCGACCATTTAATCAAGTCTCTATTAACCATTACAGAATATTCAATTATTGAGGTTCACTCTGCTAACTTCCATCAACATGGAAAGGGGTTCTACAGACATGTAACCATTATTCAATCTCATTTTAAGGCCAAGTTATATACTTAGTATAAATTACATTCCTCATTTTACATTTAAAAATCATTTTGATTCACATTACTTAGGCAGGTCAAGTGGTGAGCATAAATGGAAACTGCCATCCTGAAATTATCATTAATAACAATAAATTTACTATAAGAAGGATCACCATTAAAAAGGTTAAGCAAAGGCACACCCAAATGGTTTCTCAAATGTTTCAAAACACTAAAAACCTAATTACTGAATATCCATCAACATGAGACAGATTGAGTTGTGGGTGTAACCACTAAAAACTAAACACTTATTTGGAAAGATAATAACCATATGATTCTAACATGTATAACCATGACATGAAAATTTATGAAATGGTTTCCAACAAAACCGATCAACCCCACACATACATTCCAAAAATAATGATCTTTTGGGATAAGTTATAAGCCACCCACCTTAGGGTTGTAAAAACCTTCTACTCCGGTATCTTCCCTTGATTTTCCTTGGATGAGAGTAGATCTATGAAATGGGGAAAAAATATCACATGACGATAACTAGGTCGAGAGTGAAATAGAAGAACGGTTAAAGGGGACTAGATTACTTACCGTTGCACTACCATCATGACAAAAGAAAGCTCGATCGGATGTCAGACAAACGATATTTCTTGATTCCAAGTATAGATCATCAAAATCCCAAATTGAGAGAGAAAGGAGGTTTATCCCACCATTTCTTAGATTAGGGATAAAGGGTCTGATTAAAAGTTTTTTTGACAAGAGGGTGTGATTAATAGATAATTAAGGGAGAAAGTTTAAATTTACCCCGAAAATTAGCCTATGCACAGTTTGTCTGCACAATTTTTTAAACTGTGAGCATACCATGTGAGAAAATTCTGCCCTAAAAGACATCCTCCACATGGTTTTGTCCAACCGTGTACAATCCATGCATAGGTACCTGGGAAAAATTGGTGTTCACATGATTAGGCCGAACAGTTGTCTGAAAACTATGTGAGATGGATCTGTCCAAAAAAATACTATCTACATGGTTAGGCAAACCATGCGAAATTCCAACACTGTTTACTCTAAACCATGTGGCAAGCTAGTTTTTTTCCAAAAAGATGGCTTCTGGGCTCTGAAAAATCCACGGACACCCTCAGAACCTATACTATCTCATTAGGAATCCATATTAGGTCAAAAATAATGATTTAGACTGCA
Organism: Viscum album; assembly: GCA_963277665.1. Classification (NCBI taxonomy): domain Eukaryota; kingdom Viridiplantae; phylum Streptophyta; class Magnoliopsida; order Santalales; family Viscaceae; genus Viscum; species Viscum album. The sequence continues at coordinate 1,897,253,161 of OY728135.1, read as the reverse complement.
AAATATAATATCCATACCGATGTGAAAAACTAGGTTCTTATAATCCTAAGAATGGTATTCATTGTAAGAGAATATCTTATGAAGTATGAAATTTATTAAATGAAATGTGGATTCAAATTTCTATGTCAATGGAGATTAAACAAAATCAATCTTAGTTATTATATATACTTATGATACTATTTTTTTATTGAACTAAGGAAGATTGTTGTGAGGTGTGACACCCAGATCCTATGTTGTAACATTTTAATTAATATTTTTTTTATTTTTTTTATTTTATGCTAGTAAATATTATTAATGAATTATAGAAAATGAGATCACACACGAAAAATTTTATTTAATAAAACACTGATACATTTCATTATTATAAGGCTAAAGACATTATCTAACCAAGAAAATATATTGCAAGCTCGATTAGCACCATAGAAAGGCCTCCCAATAGTATAATAAGACTAATTATATTGCGTCCATCACTTGGATCCACTATAATAAAAAATGAAACAACAAGAAGAATATAAAGAATGGTAAGACCAAAGGGAATGTAAAACAACATTTCAGAGAATTTTTGCAGTGCCTTCAGAAGCCTGTAAACATAGGTATTTATAATATCCTTTCAAACCATTGTAAAAATAGAAGTTGGAATTTAATTTTAAGTGACCATGGATGTTTTTACGTAACTTCTAAAATTTTAAAACCATTATGTTTTTTAAGTGTTTAAATTTTTAAATGTTTTAATGTATTATTTTCAGATAAATAATAATATGGGTTTAATTAAAGATAATTTTTAATATATTTTGTTTTTCAAAATTATAACATGGGTATTTTTAAATTTTTTAAGTAACTGTTGTTGTTTTAATATTTGACTGTCTTACAAACTTAAAATGAATTTCATTTTATATTTGTATATAATAAAATTAACAACATGTAATGATATAATTATTAATTAGATAATATAACGATAGAAAATATTAAAAATGGAAAATTAATTTTAATGTATAAAAAATTTATAAATATAATAATATATATATTTTATTTTGTAATATATATATATATATTATTTTTTTTAATTTTGAAGTGTTATTCTAATAAAATTTTATCCTGTTTGATAAATTTTTTATCAAAAAAATTATAAGTAGACCAAAAACCGCGAGTAGCCACAAGGACCAATCCGTCAAGGTCTAATGGGGGAAAACTCAATCAAAGCCCAAGAAACAGGTGTCAGCCCAATAATTGGGTGGGACAAATCATCTCTAGAATTGATGTAATGAGAACTAGTTTAGGTAATGTTTGGGTAAAGCCCACGAAAACCATGTATAAGGCCTCTTTGTTGTGTGTGTTTATGACATAAAAAAATGCACAACTCACCTACCCTTATATAGTGTTCCCCAAAAACATTTCATTTTGATCTGGTATGCATTTTTTAATTTCCATCCACTCTAGGATTCCCATTTTAGTGGTATTTGATATCGTCCATCCTCCACCCTTTATCCTGATCGACATCCTATTAAACATGTTAGGTTTGATCGTAGTTGTTGGATCAGTTCCAAATCATCTGGGTCGTCCGTTGATTTTCACCCTTTCTCCTGTATCAAACACACTTGTGCTTCATAGTAGGTCACCATTATTTTTAATATTGACCGTGGTATTCTCTCAGGCATGATCTCAAAATCCCATCCTCTTTGGTTTCCTTCTCCACACCACACTAGGTCACACCGGATAGTGGGTTAGCTGCTGGTTTTTTTCTTCTTCCCCTACTAATTTTCTTCAACCCAATGAACCTATAGCTTCAACCAATGATGCACATTCCATTATACTTCGTTGATGTCACCCTCATCCATGTACCCATCTTGATTCGGCCCCTCCAAAAAATTATGTGGATGATTTTCATTTTAAGCCAAAATCCCTATCCATGTCTCGACATCCTTTACAAGCTTCAATTATATATATATATATATTTCTATCAATCTGAATTTTTTATGATTTTGATTCAATTATTAATGTTGTTTATTACTACTTATGTAAATTAGGTTTCCAATTGTCAACTTTTCTAATTAAAACTTGGGTTCTATTAGAACCCCTCTTTGCACCTCATTTTACCTGACCCTCTTCCTCCCAAGAGCTCAAATTCTTGCTGCTAGAATTTCATGAAGCCTAGAACCCATCTTTTGATATAAATCTGGTAAGGGTTAATTTTAGTTCTTCAAATTTTTAATTATTTTACAATGGTGATATATATATATATGTGTGTGTGTGTATATATGCGTACACACACACACAAATATATATAACAACCTATTTCGGAATATATAATTATAAAGGGGTATTTTTTTAAACATAATTTCTAAAACCAATTTTTTGTAAGGGATCATTTTAGTTCTTCATATTTTGTTTACAAAGGTGATATATATATATATATATATATATATATGTGTGTGTGTGTATATACAGGTGTCTATACATAAATATATATCAATCCTTTTGAGAATATATATATATATAAAGGGATCTTATTTTAAAGTTAATTTCTATAACCGATGTTTTTTATGGGTTTATTTTATCTTATAAAAATGTTTTTTGTTTCAAAGAGTTATATATAGATATATATGTGTGTGCATGTTTTTCTATATACACATATATAACCGTTAATTTTAAGAATATATGAGATTAGGGTTTTTCTTTAAAAACATAAAACCTAAATCCTACAGTTGTAAGTGATTGATATTTTTATGGTTTTCTATCCATATATATAGTTATATGTATATACACATATATATGCATATAAATAAACATTTTTATATTTATATCATATTCTTTATTTATTTTCATAAGTTATAAGTGGTATTTTGAACCATCAAAATAATGTTTAAAATTTAGGTAAAAGTTTATTTCCTATAATCACATTGTTTACAAAATTACATGTTTTCCTATATAATTCTTATCATTTTATGTGCAATAATGAGTCAAGCTATTATTTTCTGCAAACAAATTCATTTGAATCCCCTGACATGTCATCCATAAATATGTATGACCATCATCAAGCTCATATGTGACATTCCATGCATTAAAAGATCATGCACACACTTAATCAATTTTTTATATAATTATAGATTTCAAATAGTTATAGTTATTACAAGCATGGTATTATCTTAAATGGTTTTAGAGAAAAAATTTAATGTAAATTTGATGACATGATATAAGAAAAATTATTTTCAGGAAAAGGATGTAATTCTATGTATGTGATTTAGAAATGTTTTGGATTTGAAATATGAAAGGATTTTCCATTATAAATGATTTAGAAAATGGAACTAGTATGATGATTGCCATGATATTGAGAGTAAACCAATAAGAATTAATGGAACTTTTTTCTACATGAGTATTTTCTAGTGGCCTTATGTTATGATTTTTAAATATGGTCTGCCATATATCAGAAAATAATCCACAATAAAATTATTATTTTAAAAGGAGCATTTAAAAATTATTTAATGAAATATATATTTTATAAATTACATGGACTTTCAATTATTTATAAATATTCATTGAAGTTCATGTATTTAAATATATTTTCAAAAAAATATTATTTTAAGAAAATATTATTTAAAGGTCTCCTTTAACGTTATCAAAACCCATTTACTGGGTATATATAATGCTCACTCTAAGTATTATAATAATGTTTAAATGTTTAGTAATATTACTATAATGAAATTATATTATGGATGTAGTGACCTGAAGAATCTTTGTTTATTAAATTTTCAATTTTGTACAGTTATGTTGGAATGTATTATTGGTTTCTAATTATTCAAAAACTAGACCGGTAAAATATCCTGATATGTAACTTAAATTTTGGGTAATTTTTTTTTAAATTACATAGCATTTATATGAGATGAGCCCGATAGATTGGGATTGTGGCATTGTAGTTGTTATCAGAGCAATGATCTACGTAATTTTGGAAAAATTAGAACAAAACTAATAATCTCAGTATCCTTTCTCGAGTAAAATTATTTTCCTAAATTTTTAGAAGATAATAGATCAAAACCAATCTTTTGCCTCCTCCTACAAAGTTACTTGAAACTGTAATTGTTAAATCATTTTTAGATGTTTAAGAGCCTTTCACAAACCTATAATTATCCTGTGAAAACCATTAATAGATATCGAGCACCTCAAATATCCTCAAATTCTTTTTGGGATCTGGCTATGTCTATTTTCTTATGGATTATACAAAACATTCATTCTATATGTGAAAAATTAAATAATATGAAGGTCTCTTTAAATGTTTTAATCTGTCAACAAATTATCTGTACTAAGAGAAATTTACAAAATCATTAGATGAGGTTGGCCTTCTTGAAACCTATCTATTTCAATTCTTGAACTTTAGAACATTTGGGAAACATTATGATATTAGACTTTTTTGAAACAATGTAGTCGGACTGGTCAATAGGAACCGAGTCAATTATGTTGTCTCTATGATTTAAACCGTCTATTCCTCTCTCTGGAGAACCTATTATTATATATTTATGTTTTATCGTAGCTTCCTGAGATGTATTTTGGATTAAGAAATTGAATATCATAAAACTAACATGGGAATCAATTTATCTAGAAGAACATAAGGGAGTTGTTCATGGTGGTGGACCTTGTGAAGGTATAAATTAATTATCTTACATTCAATTTTTTAATTAAAAATAATTAATATGTTTATGTAGAGACATCAAGGATGATTTTGGAAGGTCTATGAGGGTGGGAATATGTGAGTACAATCGAATTTTGGGGGAACATTTCTGTTTAGGGGGACTATGTGACACCACAAACTCATGTTGGAACAATGTAATTAATAGAATTGTTTTTTTTAATTTTTTTATGGGTAAATATTATTAACGAGTTCCAAAAAATTATAACACACATGAAATATTTTTTTTAAAACATTGATACATTACAATATTAAAGGTTAAATACTTTAACTAACCTAGAAAACATTTTTCAAGCCCATGTAGCGCCACTGGAAGTCCTCCCAATAGTATAATATGACTAATTTTTTAGCCTCCAACTCTTGGATCCACCATAAAAAATGAAATATCAAGAATAATAACAAGAATGATAAGAACAAAGGGAATGAAAATCATTATTTTGGAGAATTTTTGTGGTGCCTTTAGATACCTGTAAACATAGATATTTATAAAAGTCTCTCTGATAGTTGTAAAAATTCCTATTGGGATTTCATTTTGTGTTGTTGTTTTTCTATTTATATAATAATTATAATTTTATAACCACAAAGTGTTTTAAGTGTCTAAAATTATAAATATTTAAAAATTTAAATGTCTTAAATTATCTTTTTAGTTAAATAATAATATGGTTTTAATTGAAGATAATTTTTCATTTTTTTATTTTAAAATAATGAAATGCGTATTTATACCTTTTTTAGTAACCGTTGGTGTTCTAACAGATGACTATTTTAAAATTTTAATAATAAGTTAAATTTATACTTTTAATTAATAAAATTAACAACATGTAATGATATGATTAATAATTGGATAAAATAACACTAGAAAATAATAATAATGGAAGACTATTTTTAAAGTATTAAAAATATAAACATATGAGAATATATATATAGTATTATATTAGATATGTATATTTTAAAATGTTTTTTGAAGTGTTATTTAAATTTTCTTTTCATGTTTGTTAAATTTTTTTATCAAAAATATCTCCCATGTACCCATATTACTGAGAGTAGCCAATAGTGCCAAGCCCTCAAGGTCTAGTGGGGGAAAACTCAAGAATATCCCAATTAAAAGGTTCCATCAATTGTATAGGGTGGGGTGAAACACTTTGAGAATGGTAGGATGGAGAACTGGTTTCAGTATAGGTTGGGTGATACCCACACGACCCGTGTATAAGGTTGATGAGTTTTGTGTGTTTGTGACATCAAAAAAAATGAACCACGCACCCAAACATAAAATACGGTCCCCAAAACGTGTTTGTTTCGATGTGGGACATGTCTTATAAATATGGATATAATATCGGCGTACCATTTTAGTTGTGTACGATCTCAGTCATCTGGCTCCCTTTATCACGACTGGGATCCTCTTAAACATTCTATGTTTTATCCCAACCATTGGATCCATTCCAAGTCATTCAGGTCATCCGTTGTTTTCCTCCCTTTATCCCCCATCAAACCCACTTGCACCGCACAATAGGTCACCAACATGATTAATCACGATCGTTAGATTCTCTTAGGCACAATCTCAACCACCCATCTGATTTGGTTATCTTCACCATGCTGCACTAGGTCGCACCGTACAGTGGGTCATCTGAAAATTCTTTTCTTCATCCTCCACTTATTTTCATCAACCCTAAAAACCCATAGCTTTAACCCATGATGCAAAATTCCTTCTTCTTTTTTGAATTCACCCTCGACCACAACCCCATATTGATTGGGCCCCTCTAAATAATTCTGAGGATGGTATTAATTTTAAGCCAAAATCCATATCCACGTCTCAACTTCCCTTACAAGCTTCAATTATATATATATATATATATATATATTTCTTTCAATCCAGTTTGTTCATGATTTTTATTCGAGGATTATAGTTTTTATTGCCACTTTAGTCAATTCAGTTTTCAATTAGAATCTCCTCTAATTGCAACTTGTGTTATATATAAACCTCTCTTTGCACCTAATTCTACCCGGCCCTCTTCCTCCCAAGAGGTCAAATTCTTGCTGTTCGAATTTATAGAATTCCACAACACGTATTTTGATCTAAATTATGTAATGGTTCATTTTAGGTCGTCAAATTTATAATTTTTTTTATAAAGGTGATATATATATATATCAACCCGTTTCAAAATATATATAAAATGATTCTTGTTTTAAACCTAATTTCTTAAACCGATGTTTTATAAGGGCTCATTTTAGTTATTGAAAATTTTAATTGTTTTACAAAGCTGATATATATATATATATATGTTTATACATGGGTGTATATATATATATATCAACTGATTTCAGAATATATATATATAAAGGGTTCTTATTTTAAAATTTGTTTCTAAAATCTATGTTTTGTAAGGGTTTATTTTTTCATATAATTTTTTTGTTTTAAATAAATATATATTTATATCTCTCTCTCTGTGTGTCTATATATATATACAGGTATATAACCAATAATTTTCAGAATAATTAATATTAGGGTTCTGTTTTAAAAACATAATTCCTAAAACCTACAGTTGTAAGGGATTGATGTTTTAAATATTGTCAATCCATATATACATTTATAAGAATATATATATACACACACAAATATATTCATATATATAAACATGTTTTAGTATAAATAATCTTCTTTATTTATTTTGAAAAGTTATAAGTGGTATTTTCAACCATCAAATTAATTTTTTAAATTTATGTAAAAGTTTATTTCAAATAATCACCTTGTTTAAAAAATTACATGAGTTCTGTGATAATTTTTATAATTTTATGTTAAATTATGAGTAAAACTATTATTTAATGTGAAAAATTGTGTCTCCATCCCCTGACATGTCATGCATGAATAATTATTTCCATCATCTAGCTCATAAGTAAAATTCCATGCATTTTGAGATCATGCCCACACGTAGTTCATTTTTCTTACAATTATAGTTTTATAATCGTAATAGCTATTACAATCATGGGATTCTCTTAAATAGTTTTAGAAAATGCTTTTAATTTAAATTTTATGACATTATATAAGAAAAATTACATTCATGAAATGGAAATAATTCTATGAATGTGATTTAGAAACATTTTCGGTTAGAACTAAGAAAGACAGTTCTATAGGAAATGATTTAGAAAATGTCAATATTATGATGAATTCTATGAAATGGGGAGTGAACCCATAATAATTAATATTACTTTTTTTCCTCATGAGTTATGTATAGTGGACTTACATTATAGTTTTTAATTATAGTCTCCTACGTATCAGGGAATAATCCTCCAAAAATTATTATTTTCCAAGGGCAATACCTAAATGATTTTACAAAAATAATTTTTCTATGAAATCAATATTTTGGAAATTCTATGGATTTTCATTGATCTAGAAATCTAATTTGAATTTTATGTATTTAAACATATTTTTAAACAAAATATTATTTCAACAAAATATTCATTAATGGTTTTCTTTTACATTATCAAAACCCCTTACTGGGCATATTTAATTCCCACCCTATGTATTAGAATTACTTTTATTGGTTTAAAAAACATGTTGTGATGAAAATCAATCTTGGAAGCAGTGTGCTGAAGAATCATTATTTATTAAATATTAAATTATGTGTTGTTATGTTGTAATTCATTATTGGTATCTAATTCTCTAAAACCTAGATGAGTAAAATATCCTGATATGTAACATAAATGTTGTGTATTTATTATGTTTTTTTTAATTTACACAATTTTTATATGAGCTGAGTCTCGTAGCTTGGTCTCGGGGCATCATATGAGGCCTTTTCTTCCAAATTGAGGAATCAATTTGTGATGTCCATGAATAAGGATATGGAATTTTTATTGGGATTTAAATACATGAACATAGCTCCTTCTATCTAACTATTACAAGAAAAGTATTCTCATTAACTATTAAAGATGTTTGTAATTGAATAATTGAAAGTGTTATTTAGTATTATTGTATATGAGATCATGTGATTTGTTGATGAGGAAGGTATGAGTGTGGATCAAATAGTTGTGAGAAGTATTATTAGTATCCTACGTTATTTGAATACCTCTCAAATCAACATTATATTTTTGTTAATTTTTTTTCATGATTCCAAAGTAAACTTAAGGGGAAACATGTTATAGCGGTGGAAAGGATCATATAAAATATCAAAGTAACACTTGATTTCAATGGAATGGATGATAATAATAGTTGATTTTATATTTATTGTTTTTTAATTTCCATTAGGATGGATATGTAGTTGATTGAAAGTTAGTTAATGAAGTTCATTCTTTATTAGTGAAATATACATTGAATGGTATTCCATGAATGAAACTTATATCACATTTTGTAAAGCCTATTGACAGTAAAAAATGCTCGTTATGGGAGACAGGGAGGAGTGAACAAGCATTTTGAAGCGAATCATTTCCAAAATGGTGTCAAAATCCACAAAAGGGACTTCATTCGTGAATATAAAAACAATTTTAAAAAGAATGTTATTTATGAAGTTCCTTCAACCACCATAAAAGAAAACTCACATGAATGTCGATAAACTTTTCTCAACATATACATGCATGTGAAGGTCATCAAACAAATTCAAACTTTTTGAAACTTACCTCAAGGATGGTAACTTTTGTGAAATTAACCTTCCTACTTATACCGTTCTAATAAATACCTCCCTCTATCAAAAATTTACGGGGATGTGACCTTTGGGATTACATTTTAAGATTTGAATTTGTAAAACTTCATCCATCCCAACCTAAACTTGAGATGGATTCTTATATGTATATGTATTTCAAAAATGGCCTCCTATGAATTCATAATGCCCCAAGACAATGGTAGTGATGATATTCCAAAAGGTTTATGAACTTACTGATAGTGTAAAATCGGTAAAACTTCATGGGGTTTCAAGAGATAATTATACATCTTGAAACCTTCACCAAGAGGTTCAAGACATTACCCCGAGGTCAGAGAACCCTGTTATGTGAAGTTCTTCACTTCATGAAAACCCTAAAATTCAATAAACCTCATACCGTTACAAAACTCAAATAGAAGGTCCCGATATAATTCATCCTTTTAGAAGACCCAGCTTCATGTAAGTTGATTTCTAAGCGGTATATACCCATTAAAACATAGTTTATCCATGCTCAAAACTTCTAATCAACCATTATCATCAACCCTCATATTCATCCTTTTTTCTTCAAGCATACCCTAGAGAGTTTTATGGAATCATACTACTAAGAATTGAAACCCTAATTCCAGGACCCCCATGTGATGCCTCACTATGAGAGTTATTACGCCTTGTGTTATAAAAAATAACATGTGCAATAAGAACATAAACCCTGAATGTTGAATAATTAAGGGAAATGGATCTCCATTCCATGTAAGAAGCTATAATATCATATATTTGTCTCATAGCTGTGAATGGGATCCCTGGGAATATGTCAAACCTAGTTTGAGCTGTAATAATATCAAATGAATATCCCAACATCATAATCATATGATGTTAAACTATAATACAACTTACACAGTACATGATGTTAAAGTATATCCTTACTATATGTGAGGAATACAAAACCCCTTGTATAACAAGAATTGGATTATTCCTCAAAAACTACCCAATGTGATTAACATAATATTCCCTATGAATAAATCACATGGGAGGACACTGGGAAACCCTAATCATAATCAAAACACTCTCTCCTATTTTTTCTCTATCCATGAAATGACCGTTCATTCCAAATTATGTTAAATTTCATGGACCGATCTTATGAAATGACTGTAATATATACACATGAACAATGTGTGAATTAATAATTATCCCATGACACATAATTTAATATTACTCACTGATTCCAAATCCCGAATAACTTAGGATACCTTCACGAGGTCAAACAATGATACCCTAACGCCACTATTAATCCTACATTTCCTCACCACTTGAAGCAGACAACTAAGAAGTGTGACCATCTCCCTCTGTGAAACACTGAGCCTCAATAACCTATACCCATAATATAGAAAATCTAATACTTAATTTTCTTCAAAACATGTTAAACCTATGAATAACGTATCCCAAAAATATGTTAAACATGTGACTTGCCTTTCCCCAAAAGACCCTAAACTTGTGATCCTACTAGACGATGCCGAATCACTACCTCATGCAATAAAAATGGGATGGAAAAGGTAAAAATTCATTAATGTATTACTCCCCTAGAACAAATTACCATGTGAAATACATGATATTCTTCATGTTATACCACAAACATGACCAATATATAAGTTTCACTCAACATAGAAAGAATAATATTTTATTGGTTCCCACCACACTCAACATTCAATGATGTTTAGATGTGTCCAATGTCACCATCATATCTGACCATAAGTATATTCCCTTTCTTGAAAGTAGTAGAGAAATTAACAGGTGTGCACCTCAAGTTTTCATTGGGGGAAAATTTTTACAAACATGTATCAATTCTATAAAAGATCCATGTACTATGAAATGAGCTCTATGGAGGAATATATGGATGGAAGAAAAGTTATCCCATCATCCCATTTCAAAAAAATATCCAACTACATAGTTAAAAATGGTATAGGATTCCTCGCATTGGAAACTAGGAATGTGGGGAAACCTTCTAGCCACCCTGGAGGGGGATTAAAATGTCCCTAGAAGAAAACCACTCCAGGAAATAAAGAGAAGTAAAAGGGCTTCAGCAAAACCCAAGTCATGGCCTCAGCTAGAAAGCATTGGAAAAAATGTTGAACCCAATGTGAAGCTCTTCCCCTTAAACCATGAGTAGATTGGTAATGTTGGAAACCATAAGAATTAGATGACTCTAGAACTAGAAATTCGATGTTAATACTAAAAAACTACATTGTGGGCCCAAAATAAACTACAATCCTTCAACTGGGGGATAATAAATGATGTTGGAATTATCTGGTATGAGAAATAATTAGTATTGATCCTTCCCCAAATTTATTGATAATGGTTGAAATTGGGAATGTTGGGTATCACCTTCATCAGAATTGTACTGATGACTGACTTCATGTACCATGCATGACTAAAGCTTTTGAAAATGCTTGAAATCCCACAACCATCATACATGAGTTTTAGAGAAATAGTGGTGTGGAAATCACAGAAAACTACACTCCTTCCATGATGACCACCAAATCTATAAATATTAGTCACCTTCACCCCATCTCCCCCTCTGTAGTCATATAGTGGAGTGTCATAAATTCCTTGTTTCATTTATGCGAATAAGAAAGTATCATCCCAACTTGGGATATGTCCCAAAAAGACCTATAAGCATTTTAACCCCACCGAAACCATCTCCCCAAAGGGTTGTGTAGGGGTAACACCCTGTTCACTATGAAAATTCATTTTGGGATAATCTACTCATATTGGTACAACTGCTCACTCCTATAAACTGAGTAGGTTGGGAATATATATATATGTAACACATACGGATACCACCACAGGAGAGCTACTTGAGAGGGATCCTAATCAACTAAAATGAAAATGATGATATTTTCCATAGGCTAATGAGAAGTTAATCCCCATATCTTCTTCACTGGACATTGTCCATAACACTTAGCCCTAATGTAGGGGGAAGGCCACAAGACATGCCTGACAGGAGGACTCTCCATAATCTTATGGGGACCCTAAAACCATTGAAATTCCTCATCCTACCCTCAAATCCATAGTATTGGATCCCAACTTCTCCCAATTGTGATCGAGGGCCCAACCACCTACTAGGAAGGTTGGGTAAAATATCCCCATCATGGTATCCTCTAAAAACCGTCACCGGCCATCCCATGAAAAATAATTTCCCCATAAATATCCTCCTTATAACACTAAAAACCAATATGGAGGTCCTCCCCATAATGATGATTTCATATTACCCTAAGATCCATCCTAATTTAGGGTAAAAGTATCATTGTGGGGGTCATACCTAGAGACCTGGCCATGATGTATATGAATTGAATCCCTCAAATCATCATATTATCACACATGAAGAACTCATATGGATCATAAGAAGAGACTAGAGAAATGTCACATAACCATCGACCTATCAAATTATAATGTGACGACCATCTCAATAGAAACTCCTCCTCCCCCACCATTAGATCTGGGGGTGGATGCCCTTTGATTGAGGCTAAAAATCCCTAAAGAAAATGTCCACAAGGTCCTCAGATCCTTATTAATACATATGAGAATGAAATATTTTTGGCCCCTTTGCAGTGTATTTCAGTGAAAACGCCTTTATCACAACCTACTCTCCTCCTCTCAACCTCCACCTTGGAAGTAAGAGAGACACTGGGAATTGGATTGAAACCTTTAGAAAATGGTGAGAACTGCATTGAGACAATGAGAGATGATGTATTTCCAAATCAATAGGGGGAGACAAATATACAATTACTTAAGGATATGGTCATGAAACTAGACCCACCACCAGCAGACACTCCAACTTCCCATGTATGATTGGACCATATAAAAACCCCTACACCAAAAGGAAAATAATAAAGAAGGTCCTCATCCTTACCAACAATAGTTTCTCGGACAACATAGATTTTCACTTGGGGCTATCTGGAGTCATACACCCCTTAGGTAATGAGATATAAAAATATTTGTGTGAGATAATGGACACCAACAAGTTGAAATTATGTTTTTTCCACCTACAACCCTAAGTTTCAGCATTCTAGAGTTACTCGCCAAGGACTATGCATCCTGCTTCTTCCAGAACATTTATGCGATGTCAAAATACCTTTAAGATCATAAGTTATTCTACCCATGATTCCATGAACACCTCCAGTACATTTATCACCAACATCATAGGGAATACATCATAGTGGTCCTAGGGGATTAATGACCAGATTTCCATGGATACCACCATGATCTCCAACAGACCCTTGTCATGTGCCCCACCATGACATGGTGAATTATTCAAGAGGAATACCACCATTTGTAGATAAGAGGCATGGGGTAGTGCGCTACCCTCTACTTTAGTCCCGTTCCATGGGTACAACAGGCCTATTAGGGTGGCCCTTCGGATGATAATGAAAAAAATCTAATTCAATAATCGCCATTGTGAACAACATCACAATCAATCTCATGGACAATCAGAGAAACTGTGTCAATTACACAAGACATGATGTTGAAACCCCACCCTGATAGGATTCATAATATCAGAGAGACCCTTTTAGGGATCTCACATTCATTAGTATAGTTAGATTATAGGCCATGTGAGTTCCACTAAATATGTATTTCTTCTTTCCCATCATCATGTTGAAAAAGGAATGTGAGTTAATAAATTCATTGGATCGTCATAGGCCACACAAGAGAACAAGTCAAATTCCATGTTGGGAATTTTTTCTAGGATTTTGAGGGATACATGTTATTCACTATCTATCTCATCACTAAAAAATCCTAGTGTGTGAATGTTTTAAGGGGTACCATATCCATCTCCAAGATGAGTAGAGAAATATTCTTGTCCATGTACATGGGGTTGAGGTTGGCAGGTACAAAAAAAGTTGGAGACATGACTTTCTTATCCCTCTTGAACAATGTGAGTTCTCTCCTTGGGACCATTATTTCTATTCAAATTGAGCTATAAGACTAACCAAAATTATTTTAAACCATAAAGACTTAACAAGTTTATGTGGTAGATTCTCTTATCACCCATGTTGAGGCTTTGGAAAAATGTAAGATTCAATCCCACTAAATGGAAATTTGTACCCTGCATGGGTAGACCAAATCTGTATTCTTCTAGATATTGATAAACCATGATTCTCCCCATTCAATGATAAGGGTTACCCACTTCAACACCTGGTCCAATTTTACTCATGGTGAACCCCAATGATAGGGACTCTAGAGTAATATGACGATCCCAAACTCTAGTGTTTCATCAAAACTTTGAAGGGATGAAATTTTCTTTTTATAGCCAGCTGTCCCTTGGATTAGTTATCAATTAGTACGATTATCAATGTAATTTACTATTCCATTTTTTCTCCGCCATGCAAAAAACTAGTATAATTGGCCTCTCTAAATTTTGGCAGGGGGTGATGATTGAGTCATTAAATTAATTTCCTGATTGAAGAGGCTAAATACTCACATGATATGAATGTTTCATATAATCATCAATTAAGGATGTGTGTGGATAATTTCAAAGATGATTTGGCCCTTACCCTCATCACCCTAAAGTATCTGGGTGGGTTTTTGGAGTTCATTGAAACATCTAAGATTCTAGAATAATTCACATAGTATAATAAGAAATGATCTTTCTCATTACCTCTTCCAACTTCTATGTGAATGAAAATAAGGGAAGAGATATATGCTACTATCTAGACATAAGTATCATATCTAGTCCACCATTATCTATATCTACTTGATAGTCTTTTTCATAAAGACATTCATAATCACCCATAACCTCATCATGTGTAGCCTATCCATGAATATTTTTCCCAATACCCCGGTTAGGGCCTGAGAAGCATTATTCCCTTTTAAAAAATAGAATAATATATCCCACTACTTAATGTACCCACATGTCATAAGGTACTTCATTTGTTCTTTAAAAAATAACATCTTAAAGGTGATAGAATATATAATATATAACAAAGATAACCTCACTAACCATGACAACGTTTTTTCACACAATAGGATCCCCAAGAATAGCATCAATGAGTGTTTTATATTCAATGATTATCTCTAGGGAAATGTGAGTTTTGTACTAGTCACATTGGGATATGTCCAAGAATATGTATCTTGTGCATCTATAAATAATGATTTTTGTGACAATGACTACGAAGAATGGAAATAGGTTTCAGGATGTGGTACACATAAGTACAATGACTAGATGTGTTTCTTGATGGTCACTCCCACCCATGAAATTATCCATTCCTACTTGATAAAACAAATACCTCTTATAGTAACTACACCCACTCCAACCATCTCATCATTATCATAATCCTTCCATGTATCAGAAAAATAGGATTTGATGATGGTAAGGGAATCAGAGGCCCTTGTTGGTACTGAAACTAACCTATACCCTTGATGATTTCATGCCTCCAAGATTGGGATAGAATATGAAGATTCATTTACCCCTAGAATATTACACCAAAGAAGAACATGAATATACATTTTTATAAGTTTTTAGGTTGGTAGAATGCTACATGATTCCTATTGATGAGTTACCCCATGTTATATTCTCAACTACATATGGCCTATTTCATTGAAGGAGAGGTAGGAGCCATGCTAACAGATAGTGTTTCTAATCTAGTGCTACATAGGAAGTCATTCATTCCATTGAGACCAAACATCTATCCTTTAACATAGATTATAAATCATAACCCTCTCATAGTGGTTCTTCTAGGATGTCTCCATGTAGAACCATATTGGTTTATCATGTGATTCATATGCAATAGCATCTTACATAGTTTAAACTGACCTGATATTGACCTAAACCATTAGATTCTCATCCTAAACCGACCATTCAGTAGTGAAATTTTTCTATTACCAGCCGGGTCCCAGTGCCTCAGCCAATGGATCACACTACACTCCCTATCAAAGACAGGACCTTTACATTTTGGAACACACTAATTTAAAATAATTATAATGTTATGAGACACCTTAGAAGTATTACAGTGAGACTCTTGATCCTCAACACACTCTGTCTATCCAAAGAAAAGAATGAGCCCCTTATCAAGGCCCTAAAGATCCATATCTAGGTAAAAACTAAATTAGTATCTACTAAGGCCTATATTCCTAAGGAATCCGATTTGGAAGAGTTTCAATCCACCATTTTATAATATAAAGAGTATAAGAATTACCATATCCAAGCACACATGTTTCCATTGTTTATCATGGTCTAATTCAATGGAATAGAATTTCACTAATGCCTCATGGATATCGCCTCTCGGATAAACGTCATTGTAGACCATAATATATACAAGATAGAAATTATATAAACTTATCTAACTCCATATAACTTCAAAATTTATGGGTATGATAAGAGAGATCATAAACTATATGGAAATATTTAGTATAAGACCTAGCTCGATATCCTGGTAAGATGCATTGAGTTTATAGTCATCTACCAAGACACCACTTACACTTCTATTTTAGGAAGTCTCTAGCTCTATTTTCACATGATGGTCCCCTCCTCATACAATTTTTTCCATAAATAATACCTTGATGATCATGTTGGTTTACTCCAGGGCGACCCTTCTCACTTCAAATATTGTACATCATATTACTTGGATGTTTCGTACTAAAAATTGGAGGGGAATCAACTTCAGAATAATGGGGTTGAGGGTATAGACACCCCTAATGATATGAAGTCCACCTAAGTGTATTCTTGTATTTATTTAAGTGATATAATTATTCTACAAATTCATTGTTTGGATTCCAAAACACCAAAACTAAGAAGATGTGTCATCACTTCATAGAAGGAGTTACCAAAGATCAACTTGTACTCTTACATGAAATATGCTCTATAAGTAGAATAAATCTTGACTCCTATGTAATACTTAGGGTTATTCCCTATGAACACTACTTCATGATTCAGCCACAAGTTCCAAAATGTAGGTTTCACTCAGTGTAAATCCATTCGACGCCACTACTTCGATATCAAAGGTGGGCCTCACAGTTAGAAACTGCATGGGATTGGATGATCAGCTTTTTTCACCATGGTCTGTGTGGAGAAAGAATCCCTTGGTGATGGTTCCAACCTTTCTACTACCAATCATGGGACTTTATATCTCGATAACTCAAATCCCCTTTTTGATACTCATGTTATTGATGGTAAAGAGCATCTGGATGAATCCCCTCATGTGGTGGAAGAGGGTTCTACCGACATGGTTCATGTGATAACCCAAGTGAATTTTGATATATAGGAATACCTATGAGAAACATTGATCAATGAAATAATTTCTTCAAAATATAATTAATAATATATATATTTCATTAAACAGAACTAGAACATGTTTTCCTGATACTACAATGATATTCTAGGGATCGATCTCGAGGTTTTCTTTTATCACCATGGCCTCCCTATAAGCCACCATGGGTTCAAAAATACTACTAAGAAGATGAAGCCTTCCAATAATACCATATTGAATTCCAAATTTGACAAAATAATTATGTAAAACATCATCCGGTATGTTTAGTACCCCATGTGGCTGGCCAAAATAGTCCTTGTTAGAAAGAAGAAAGGGGAAATCATATTTTTCATTAACTTTTGGGACCACAACTACCATTTCCCAGAGTATGACTTTCTATTTCCATTGATGGAGAAACCGATTAATGACACTACACAATTATAGTCCTTATTTTTCTTGTATGGATATTCCAAGTATGACCAAAATTAGATAGCCTTGAAAGATGAGGATTCCACTTCTTTTCAAGTACCCTAGATAACCTTTTTCTACTGAGGGTTAGTATTTGGCATGAAAAATTCTGGAGGTACCTCACAATGTTTCATGAACTATATATTCAATATTATCCTTAGGATTTTGGTGGAGTTTTTTTGGATGAACTGGTTGTTAAATATCCAAAGATTTAGGACCATCTCACAGATCTTGAGAAAGGTCATGACTTCCTCTATATCCATCACTTGAAAATGAACCCCTTGAATTTGGTATTTGGTGTCACCTTTGGATTGTTTCTTGTATTCAACATCAGAAACAATGTCATTGATATTGACCAAAATAAGATTAAATCCATCAGAAATAAGCCTCTTATGCACAAAATCTATGAGTTGTAATGCCTTCATGTCCACTTGTACTATATATACCAATTCATTGAAAATATCTCTATAAAGTCTAATCCCCTCTAACTGATCATTAAGAAATGAATCCTCTACTAGTGGGATGAATACATCATGATTGTGTTCGAGGATTTGAACTAGTATTTACTATATCTTATGGTCTATATTTCAACCATCATAGGGAATCCTCTAGTCCTTTATGTGACCACCCTTGAATGACCCCATGGTGTACTCATATATTTTAAGAAAAATATAGATATAGAAAACAATCTATAATATCTCAGTCACATGCTCCTAGACACTAGGATGAGATATTCTCCCATTTAGAAGAATTTCATCACAATGGTATTCATAGCCAAGAAGTTGTTGATATAACTATATCACCATGAAAAATAGATGACATCCCTCGTCTATATGCTAAAATATATTCAAAACCGCCACATATTTATAGGTCAGTTGGAACATTGTGAAATGATTCTACATCAACTTCACATTAGGTTCATCCCTCAGAAGGCTATAAAGGGACACACATTTGAAGATTTCTTAATCACGCATCCGACCTCAAAGAAGATTGCACTGGATGGTGAATTCCCAGAAGAATACATCCTATCTATGGATCATATTTCACAATGTTGGAAAATTAATTTTTATGGTTCCTCCCATAGCTTGATGACAGAAGGTTCAATAAACACAAAATCTATAGGGAATAACTTAAGATTATATTCATCACTCCCACGCAGGCCATCAAGTCATACTCATTCATATTTTTAAAAGGTTGTACCAACAATGAGGCTGGATAGAAGAATCTTAACTTTGGCCTAATTTTGGATCTCAAGATTGATATATGATCCTAGTTGAGGCCTCTCAGAGGGGATTCCTAACTATATCCAGTAAAATACTACTAAAGGGACTATACTCATGTGAATAGGAAATGATACCAGCTAAAATTCAGAGGATAGAAAAAGGGCACAAACCCAAACAAAACTTGTTTACGATATGGTGGAAAATAGATTCAAGCCATGTAGGAAGGTGTACACGATAAGTAGTAGGGTCACACGACGTGTACCTTGACCCCAGTTACTACCCATGCCATCATAACATTTCATGTATAATAGGTATACACAACATGTATAAATGTTCAAATGTCATGTCCAACTATATGGGGTCCACCCATGTACTCTGGACATGTTCCAGTACACGATGTCATGTCGTGTTCGCTTTCTTGTGTACCATTACATGGGTTAACCCGTGTATCCGATCTAGGCATGGTTGTGTGGTAGGGTACATGCCATGTAGGCAAGCCATGTACTCCACCCTATGTCCAGGTAACCCCCGAGATACACAACAATATTTGGGGAAGGCCCCCATACACTATGTGACAGGGGTCACACGCCATGTATTTTGGACTGTAGACCATGTTCTATGGTATTTTCTAGAAACCCTAGTTCATGCTTCATAGTCTCCTCTACTATTATGACATTCATTTACAGTAATTCTTGGTTTGGAAACTTGAGATATGGGGTCATCTAGTCCATCCATCAATGAATTTGTAATATTCAAGCCTCAAATCAATGAAAAAAACAAGATCATCGTTGGTCTTCATTTTCAAAGAAGAATGAGAAATATGAACCCACCATCATTCGATCTGCTGATGCAACCATTTTTTCACCTCCATCAAGTCATAATGATACAAGATCTTTAATTTCAGATAATTTTATTGTGAAATGAAATTGCAACGATAGTTGGTTCATAAAACATGAAGAATATGAATAACACAAATAACTTAAAGAATTTCGAGGTAGAAAAATCACATGGAAAAATTCAAGGAATGAACCTTGAAAATTGATTGTTCTGGCCTCGATCAATTCCATAAAAATGATTAAGATAAAAAAAATAGTATAATCATCCCCAAATTCCTGCAATCAAACCATCTTGTAAAAATGATCGAACCGTAAGTCATCCTATTTGTGGTTGATCAACGTTTGTCATTAATTATAAAGAACAATGAATAAGGAATTGAAATAACATTCCCAACCTAGGGTTTGGAAGATTCACAATAAAGGATTCATTACTGATGGCAATCAATCAAGAGCAATCACAATTCGTTGTCCCACTATCTTCCATCTAGAGGTTTCTCCAAGAATTATCTCCAAATCTTAGAGGGATTTCTCCAGGGTTATAAATTTTAACCTTGGGTCCCTTCCAAGCTATTGTTTTTAAAATAAATATTTCACCATGTCACTATAATATCAGAAAAAATCATTGACTTATGTTATTATTTAAACATCCAAAACTAACTTTCACAGCAGACCCACGACAGCTGATGTTAGGAGACACGTAAGGTAATGTTACTACTCTGAACACAATGGTACCCTTATATTTATAATTTTTGCACCCATTTATAATATGTTCATCTTTTTCAGGAAAACATCTCATGTGCACTATTTAATATATTTAATATATTTCAAACATTTTCTCTGGGCACAGCAGTCCTCGGAATCGCAGGCTGTCTCAGCGCCTGATCTCGAATTAATTCTATATAATATTTAAAAATAATATATATAGATATTCATGATATTAAATTTAATTTGGAAAGAATGAAAAAAATATCATCCATCATGAAAACTAAGTGTTATAAAGTGTATTTAAAAAATTTAAAAGTGTATTGTCAAAGAAAAATATTTTAAGAAATATTTTTTAACTTCTTTTTAATTTTTTTTCAATGGGAAAAAGTTATGTTTCCAAAAAAAAATTAATGAAATTTTAATGGTATTTATATTAATCAATTAAATCAATAAGTTATTTTACTTAGGATCCACTATGGATATATTGTTTTTATATAATATGTCTTTTTTTTGGATGGTCTATGATTAGTTTAACTGAATGTTTACAATTTTATTACCATTCACTTTATTACTCTGGATGGTTTATGATTCTATTTGTTTGATTTGGTATGTTTTAACATTTAATATTTTTTTCCATTAAAATTAGGATGATGACTATGTTTCACCCCTTTCATATGAGGACCGAACGTGACATAGTATGTAATGGGTGGGTCCTTATTATATAAATCCCATCGTTGCATCGACAGGTGTAGTGTGATAAATTACTTGGACAAATTAGATGTTTTTATACACATAGATTTAAAATATATTCTAAAAGGTCTTGGAAGTTCCTTTTAGATGTATAGAATTATAATTCCCTTATTGCGAGATTAGTTATTGATTTACGTGTGATTATTCAATTAGTTAGAATATTCATGGATAATTTTTAATCTTATGTGATTATTTATTTGGATTTATTTAAACATAATTTAATATTTACATAATATTATAATTTTATTTCTTAAATGGTATGTGTTTGAATTATTTTCCTTTCCAGATTGATTATGCTTATTTATTCATGATAACTTCTACTTTACACATAACCTGATTTATAATTTAAGATCACTGCATATGTTCTATTTTTCCTAGGATACCATTAAGTGTTTTGTGATTGATATGCATGGACACACCTAAAATAATATTGGTGTTCCCAAATAAAACACTATTTTACTTTATATTTTCATTTGTGAGTTAAATTTCTTTTATACATATTTTTTACCAAGACTACTAATCAATTTAGTTCTTCATGATGTGATTCATTGTAGCTTGTGTCAATGTAATAAAGTAAATACATGCTTTAGGTTACTAGATTTGGGGTATTTTCTGTTTGTATCAGTGAAATTTTAGTAGAAATTATGGGAACCAGATTTTGGAAAAGGTATATTAGGGAACAAGACCCTACGGTATACACTGAGGATAAGTATAGATGAAAATCCCAATATTTTAGTTAGGTAATGGTTATGTGGTGTTTCCAAGAAATATATCTATATGGAAACTATAAGTGAATGTGGTTCTACAACAGATATCCCTAGGTGTAATAACTCTAAAAAAAACACCTTGGTCCTGATTTAATCATTTCTAGAAACAAAAAATAGACTTTACTATACACCCAAGTAGACATTCAAAGGGGGTATTATTGGTATAATTTAGATTTTCATTATGAACCATCATGAAGGATTTGAATAGATGATAACTATGAATAACCCTGGTTAAACCTAGGGTGTCACCAATTAGACATACCATACACGATTATTTATGAATATGTGATTTCCCATAATGATTAGTGTTTCTAACACCGTTATTTTTTGTTTTTGTCATTGGATGGAACCATAAATAACTAGGTTAATTTAGAATATGTTAGAAAATGTGTTGATGAGGAACCAACTGGGATAATGAATAGGGTAAAGGATATTTTTCTTATTCCTAATCTATTATCATGATATATGGTTAATAAAAATTACCATAAAAAAACACCCAGATTCATAAAAGATGATGACAGAGTCCCCTAAGTTCTTGATGAGTGGATACTATAGAGGAAAGAAAGTTCTATTTATATCTCGTCTGAAATGTGGAAAGATATAATGATGAGAGTGTCACAGAGGAAGAGGAAAATGTTTTATGTGTGGAAATAAAGGACTCTAATCATGTAATTTACACACAAAAATGAAATGTTTAGTTAATTCAATGGATGATAATAAAGGATACCCAAAGGTATTATCAAAAGATGAATTTATTATGTGTATAATGTATCGAAAATATGTAAATTTATTTCTTAATAGGAATTCCCATGAAGAGAATCACAATTTTTGTATAATTAATTGTTATATTTATGATTATGATTATACTACAAATGAAATATGAAAGGAATGAGGTATAGAGGAATAAGATGATGAACACTAGTTAATGGTTTTATAATGAATTGGAATTATTAATTTTCATGTGTCTGGATTAAAGAATAACTTTTGAAGATTTTTTTATCAATGAAATTATAGTTACAAAAATTATGAAATGTATAAGGATTGTACTATACTACTTTTTCATAAATAATTTTAGAGCAAATATTGAATGGTACCGATGATTTGGAAAAGTGATTTATTGAAATGTTGATATTTTTCAACAGAAAATAATTGAGGGAAAATAACCCTTAGTATGTGCTCGATGTTGACATAATAAGGATAGATAGATGTTTATGGGATGTTATTGGTGACCATGAAATTTTATACAGGCTTTTTTTATGTAATATTTGTTGGATTTTACTATATTTTAAGATTTATTGAATACATTCAAAAAACTAAGATTTATTTTTAGATGCATGGATGTTCCTATTAAGGTGTTATGGTGATCATGGTCTTCACATAATTAGAATATAAATTAAGAGAAACATTATTAAATTAATTTTACAAACCATTTTGGTCATAGAGAATATATAGAGATAGGAGGAATGGGTTTTCATTATTATTTTTTGATATTTTCATCTATTAAATGTGATTCAGGTATAAACATTCATTTTTCGATATTTATTTATTTATTAGTGTAAGAGATGAAGTGGAAATTTATTGAACCATATCCAAATGATTAAATTGTGCCTATAAAATAGAAAGATATCATGGACATAAATTTTATTATGTTCTCAGTGTAGATGGTAATATAATTATTCAACTCTATGAAAATTATCTTAAGAAAATATTATCATACTACCTTAATTTTATGATGAATAAAATAGTCCCTTAACTCATCAAAACATTATTTATATATGGAAATTAAATTTTATAGATCAATAACTTTATTATGATCAATAATCTCTATCACTCTATATTAATCCTTTGACATGTCTATTTTATTCTATGCACATATCTTTATTTTCCCTAATGTTATATTATTTGGAAACCCAATATGTGTTTTTTATGGATGAAAACATAATTTTTTTCCTCTATTAACAAGGGGATAATTTTTACCCCTTTTTTATGTGGGTTTCCCAAAAAGGTATTTTTAAATTTCAAAACCTTGATTATCGGTATCAATATTTAATTACAAGGATATAATTTATGATAATTTAACAAACTAATACTTGATGATATATTTTATTTTAAATAAATTTATCCTCTTCGATGGGATGTGATACACATAATAGTAGTTATAAATAAATAAAAAACTCTATTAAAATATTACTATTTAAACATGACCATTATAACATATTTATTGTGTTGAAGATTATGGATAGTAATAACTAAATTATGAAAATAATATGGTTTACACTTGTAAAAAATAAACTAAATAGTTATATATTTTTTAGAAATAAAATAATAAAAATTTGAAAGAAAAAGATTGTTTTTCTAAAAAACAATATTTTTCTAAAAATATGTTTAGTCATGATTTAAACAGAAAATTAAAAATAATATTTTTAAAACCATTATAAAATTTATTTTTAAATAAATTTTTAATATAAATTGAAAAATTAAATTTTGGTTAATTTTCTATAATTTTATGAAAAATTTAATTTGATTAATGAGTAATGAAAAATGCTAATTTTTATTGAAAACAACCTTTTTATTAACTTATTTACAAAGTTGAATTAAATTTTAAATTTTTTTAAAAGGTAATATTTTTAAAATTATAATAAATTTTAACTAATTTGGTTAATTTTAGTCAATTTTATATTTAATTTTGATATTAAAATAGTATACACTTATGAAAAGTTTCTCTTTGGAAAACAACTCATTCATTGCGTATGTGGTTTAATTCTAAATTGAATTCCACAAATTTTGTAAATATAATATAGAAAAATTTATTCCATATTTGGAATAATGATAACATATATTATAAAATAAGGTAAATAAATTTTTACCCAAATAAATTGTAAAAAAATAGTAAAAATTAATCACCATGGGTAAGGTAAAAATGGGTTTACCAAGGGTTAAACTAAGTATATAAGGGTTAAAATGACTTAAAAATTGTAAAAATAACAATGGTTATATACTTATTTAGACCCTATAATATAAGAGGTTCATTAATGACAAATTTTTAGTATTTTTCATGATGAAAATGTGGGTATCAGTTTATCTTTTAGAAAACTCAATCTGTATCCTCTCCCCCAATTATTAAAGGACACCAACTATACTCCCATATTCACATTTCCAAAACACTTTTGTTCAGAATGTCACTATAAAAATATGTTATTTACATCCATTAACACGTCTTATGTGCCTTATTATTATTAGTAATACCTCTTATGAAGGCTTTATGTATAAACCTAAAGAGGCTCTCCAAAGAATAGGTAAAATTCATAAACGCGTGTAGTTGTTTTATTTCTTCTTCAAACTAACTTAAGCATTATTAAAATATTATAATATACTAAAAACAATATCAACTATATACTCATATTTTTTATGTTAATGGAATAACCCATATCCATCCCCACTTCCATCAAATAGGAATCTAAATTGTCGATCATGGGTACATCGGACTACTACTTCGAGAACCGATGTAATTTATTTTCCATAACCACATTTAAAGTATTGATATAATTATATATTTAACATGTTTTTATAATATTTATCAAATTATTGTATTTATATAATTTTTATATCTCATATTACTTCATAATTTTATTTCTTTTGGGGACAGGATAATGTCACTCATGTGTATAACTGATTGTCGCCTCCCAAACTAATGTAATTTGTTTTTCACTTACATTTTACATGAAAGGTATTAAGGTTAATTTTAATTAATATATGTGATATTTTGATCTAAAAATACTAATGGAGATATAATATCATATATAACATCTTACCTTCCAATCCATTGGAAAATAATGTCTCTTATGTGTATGTGTGGACTACCACCTCCACGTAGTGAAGAGAAATGTTTTTAATTTTATTTTTAAATGGAATGAAATATAGATGTATTTGATTAATATAAATTATATATATGAAACAATTATTATTATTAAATTTTAATTATTTATTTATCTTCCCTTCATTCCATCCATCGATAAAAATGTAAACAATGTTCATGTCTAAGTACGACCGACTTTCTCAATAAACGTTTTAATTAATTTTCTATCTATAAATTCCATAGATTAATATTAATAAATATATAATGAATATATATTATATTTATATCATGTTGAAAATTATTTTTATGATTTAATCATGATCAAATGACAGGGGAAAAAATACTGTAGTAAAATATACATGAGAAACAAGAAATTATCATCCAAAACATAGATTTTAACAATGAATTGTTAATAAATGGGTGATAAAGTGATATAATTAAATAATATATAGTATAATATATATGAGTATAGTTATTTAATATATTTATAATAGAACAATATTTATAGTACTATAGGTTTAGAAACATACAATGGATGTTGGACCTAATGTAAGGGTTTGTCCTCTCACTTTTACTTCTGTCATACATACACTATATTCACTACTTATTTTTTTGTGGTTTATATAATAAAATTTTTTATATGTTATAATATGAATATATTTATATTAATTGTATTTTAAACTTCCATATACCATTATATCTTGCATGAGGAATATTATTTAAAATTTACCAAAGTCGTAAGGGTTTATTTCACAATCTCATCATTATTTAGGATTGTTCTTACTTAAGAATCCCTTAGGAAAATATTTGATATTTATAACTTAAAATCCATTTTTTTCTTATAATATTGTTACTCATCATATTTTTCAAGTAATAGTTCCATTTTTACATTCTTTGGTTATTAAAGTTATTAAGAAAATGTTTTTTTAGAAAATCTTACTTTATTTCTCTCTTCGGTTGAAAACTCTTTTTTGTCAAAATCAATATTTTATAAAAATGTATTCAGAAATATTTTTAACAATTTAAATTATTTTTATTAAATAAACTTTTCGCATTTTTACTTTTTTATAAATGTTTTGAATGGAAAAATCATGTCATATTCAAAACAAGTTCTATTTGGTTGTTACTGAAAATGGGAAAGAAATCATAGTTTTAACATGTATGGCATGAATAGAATTTTAAACCAAAATTACCACTTAGTTTTTTAAATATTATTTTACATGATTTCAATGGTTATTTTTAAACAAAATTATTTTCAAATAAAATTATTTTAAAAAAAATATTTTCCAAATATATTGTGAAATTTTAAAAATATATTTTCAATGTGAAAATATTATTTTCCATAAAAAATGTTTTCATGAAAATTTTATTATATTTTTATTCATTAATGATATAAAATAATTATTATACTTATGATACAATATGGATAGAGTGTATTTATTTCATCATTATTATTTATTTGGTTGGTTCATGATTGGGTTTACAGAAGATTTACAATCTTATTACCATTGTCCATATTACTCTGGATGATTTATGATTATGTTTATTTTTTTGGGGTAATTGTTAACATTTAATATTGTATTTTTTTCTATTAAAATGTTAATATCAATTATGTTCCATTATAATTATATTATGATTTTATTAGAATTTGTAATTTAGGGGTGGTCCGGGTTATAGATATCCCCTCACTCCATTGACCGATGTCAGGGCGCTAATCATTTGCTCCAATTAGTTCGATTTTTACCAAAAAATTTATACAATCATGTGAAAGGTCTTGAAAATATATTTAAAATTTTCTAAATTATGAATTACCTCATTATGAGATTGTTTATTGACATCCAAGTAATTATTCAATTAGTTAGAACATTCATTGATAAGTTATAGGCTTATGTGATTATTTAGGTGGATTTATTTGATCAAAATTTATTCTGACCATATTATTATTAGGTTCTTTTTGTAAATGTCATGTGTTTATTTTATTTACAATTACATATTGACTGTTAATATTTATTCATGATATATTCATCTATACACTTACCCTTACTGAGTATCTAAGCTCACCCATTTCATTTTATCTATTTTCCCCCAAATACCAAGAAGTGTTTTGTGATTGATATGTAGGGATAAACTATGAGGAATAATAACGTTTTCAAAGAAACAATTTTTTATATTTTATGTTTTATTTTTTAATTTTAATTTCAAATATTTATTTAGTTTACTAAGAATACTAAACTCTTCATTCATTTGAGATGTTATACCTTATATCAAGCGCCAATGTAAAAAAGTAATTACCCACTCTGGGATAGTGGAGTCTAGGTATTTACAATAATTATGATATTATACATAGTCTGAGCTATTTTAAATTAAAAATGAAATAATAATGACCACAACCCATGATGTTATACTAAAACCTTTCCCTATGTGATAAACATTGGATTACTCATAAGATAAATTTGAGAAGATCCATATTTTGAGACGTATGAATTTTAATTACAGTACATAACATTCTCAAAACATGATGCTAAAATATTATGTTACCCTATTTGATAAATATGGGATGCCTTATATGATATATATTAGATGATCCATTATTCAATCTGTATGTCTTTACAAAAAATCCAAACACCCTAGTCATAAAATGTCAAACTATTTGATATTGTTCTAATCACATGATGATCAACTGTAGCATTACACTCTGTGATAAACATGGGATGACTCAAAATATAAATATGAGATGATATAAAGTATAAGATTTATGAATTTAAGCTAAAAATCCCAATATTATCTGCACATGATGATAAACTATAGCTCTAACTTATGTGATAAACATGGTATGACTTGTTTAAAAAATATGAGATGATTCGATGTTTGAGTGGTACAATCATAAACTGCAGTAACTGACATCCTCATCGCATGAAATGAAACTATAAGATACTACAAATCCTCATTAGATAGTATTCCACCATTCAAGTAGTGTCCTCCCACCACATAGTTTTTTAGAACTACATGTGGCTTGATCATTAGTCACACGATATACGTAGTGACACCTAGATCCCCTATATTTGGTACTAGCTATAAATTAACCCCACGGTATCACCTTCACAAGCATTAACTCCATGTGGCCTCTATTCACTCTAATTCCAGTACTAGATAGTAGATACACTCCACATTCATTGTAGATCCACATCATGCCCTGATGCTAAATGGCATGACATCATCCTAGTTTCATGATGTTAAAATACATTATACTGAATGTTAAAAGCATCGAATTCCTCTTGTGAAAAACAAGAGATGCCCTAAACATCAAGCACAATATGCCACATGAAAATATCCTGACTTGATCCCCCAATAATCCCCATGGGCCTTATCATTAGGTGTAGGGTCCAATTATATTTCTCGACCCGCTGGTGGGTATATAATCCCCGATATATATCCCCACTAATATCAAGAGACCCCCATGTGCCTCCTCTTGAGGTGTAATTCCCAATAATATTCATTTTTATTATCATTGGTATGATATTATCTCATGAATTGATATGAGGAGGGAATAATAGAAATACCTAGTGGGTAAGACCTATATATTCCCCACATTAATCCAAAGACACCCTCCTAGGGGTGTGAATGTTGATTGTATTTCCCAACCCATCAGTGGGTTGAAATTCCCTCATGACTTTACATGAGGAAGAAGGAATGAGAATCGTCTTTGTGTAACTCCCAATCACACCATTGCTGCCTCTACAATACCTCTGTGTCTTCCTTGTGTTGGCCACAAATCAGTCCTTCTTTACTATTCAACAACAATGGGAGGGCCCAAGGGAAATACCACCATGTTCAATGCTCTATGACATTAAACTGCAAAAAACTCACATACTCACTGTATGATGTTAAACTTCATTTTCAACATCCTTTTACCATGACGTTAAACTATATGATCCACGTCTTTATAACACAATGTGAAACTACATGATAACTTAAACCCCTACTATATAGGATTACCTCCCATCTGATGTTAGTCATTTACCACACTGTTTCCTAGTACTATATGTTGCATGATTCCTTATTTCATGGGATACATAGTGACAGTAATATCTCTTATCTTAGGCCCACCACAAATCCCAAATTAGTTTTGGGACTCCCCCTTTGGATATATTAATTAAAAATGTTATTTGGAATTAAAATCTATTTGAAAAAGTTTCATTAGAAAGAAGGTCTAAAATAATGTGGATCTTATTTTTTATGATTTATGTATGAAATAATTTCCAATGGGATAGTCACAAAGCTTTAGAGGGTTAGGTTTCTTTATAAATATATCCTTAATATTTCATATGTTTTATTGAAAAATCAAGTTAAATGATTTATTTATTATTTTGTATCTTCTTGATGACCGAGAGTCGTATTCTGTAGAGGAGTTGATACAATCACAAATTGAATGTGCTAATCATTTTATAGGTTTTATTGATTTTTAGTTTATTTTTAATATACATCATAAATTTGCATATTCAATTGGAAGTGTCTTTTTCTATTTTTCTACAACTTATTCTTCTATTATATTTCTTTTGTCTGCTACTGTGGTGGAGGATGTATCAATTTTTATTTTAATAGAAAGATATTTCTTTCGTGTTGGTTATTGGATAATCAATGTGAAAAATAATGGCATAATATTTATTTCACATCTGTTAACGATTAATCAACATAAAAATCCAATAAAAATATAATTTTACAGTGTTATTTTTAGTTAACCAATGATAAAAAGTAATTTAAAAGTATCCTCCAATAATTTCTCATAATAACTGAAATGAAAAGGATAAAAACCGATGTGAAAAATCATTTATGAAATAGTGTGTATTTCCTCCAGTGGTGGATCAATAATTACTTGATTGTGGGGAGTCACCTTCCTGTTGGACCATCGGTGACAAAAAGATCATTTTTGTTAGTGGTCTTGTTATTGTACCAACATTTTTATAGGAAGAGTTGATGATTGAATTCTATAAATTTAATTGGTCTCTGAAAACTGGATTAACCAAAATGTATCTTTACCTTCATAAATTGTATTGGTGGTCAGGGATGAATAAATAGGTTGAAGGTTTCCTGATGTGATGTTATACCTATCAGCTGGTGAAGGCCAAGAATTAGCGACTAGGAGGCTTGTCACAAACATTTCTCATTCTAGAATTTAAATGGCATGATTTAACAATTGATTTTATGGTGTGTCTCCATGGGACCTCTTTGAATATTGATTTGATATGGGTTTTTGTGGATCAATTGACCACGGTGGATCATTTTTTATCAATTCAAGAGAGCTTCATCATTGATTAGTTTGTTGAATTGTTTATTGGAGAAATAGTGTGGTTTTACTGGATGCGATAGAATATAGTTTCCGATAATGACCCGTAGTTTAAATTTTCCGTCTGGAAGGGGCTAAAGAAGGGGATGGATTCCTAGGGGTTTTTGATAATGAACTTTAACCCACATACAGATGAAAAATATGAGCATTCTATTCAGGTACAATAGTACATTTTAAGGGATTGTGTCCTAGATGTTGTAGGATATTGGAAGAAGAACTTAGTGCTTATTGATTTCAACTATGACAATAGTTACAAGGATATGATTAAAATGTCACCATATGATGTACTCTATGGTAAACCATGTAGATCTCCATTATGTTGGATAGAGGCTAGGGAATAAGAGTTTTTAGGACCATGACTTGTAAAAGAGACATCAGAACAGGTTCAGTTGATTTAGAAATGAATGGATATGGCTTAGAGTTGGAATAATTCATATTAAGATTTGTTTTATAGGACTCTAATGTTTATGGTGGGTGATCATGAGTTTATTTGGGTTTCACCAAGGTTGGGTCACCATCAAATTTGGATGCAGGGTAAGTTGGAACCTAGGTTTATGGGGCCATTTGAGATCATAGAGAAGATCTGACCAATGGCACATCGATTGGCTCTTCCATAGTGGTATAGTGGAATGACCAATTATTTTCATGTGTCACAGCTTTGGAAGTATCAGCCTGACCCATCTCACATTATTAATTTTGATCATGTTGGGCTTGAGGCTGATGCAACATTTGAGGAGCATCTGATTTTCATTGTGGATCGTAGTGATAAATTCTCGTGAGGTAAGACTATGTCATTGTTCTATGGGTTATTGAAACTTGGTAATGTTATGAGAGAAACATGGGAGAGGGATATAGATATGCGGACTGTAACGACCCAAACTTTCATTAATGGAAATCCCTCTTGATCTAATTACATGTCTCTTTATGTAAAATGTTAATATAAAATGTAAACGTCTTTGGTTTTATGTTTTTGGATTTTAAAATACTGTAAATAATTGGTACCATTGCTAATATAGACATTGAACAGTGATCACATGATTAGTATAAATATAGGGATTTAACAAATCCAATTTACATAGAAAAAGGAAGAAATGGCCTCATCTTGTAGATGTGCCCCATACGAAGCCCATCTATCAGAGCTTAGAAAGGAGGTTTCCTATTTGTGATTTTCTCTTGACCAAGCCCATTCGAAGCTTGAATATGTTAAGTTGATGTAGAACCACCTACGAGAGAAGTGGAAGTTGATAGAGATTACCACCCGAGCAATGTTATCTGAGCTACCCCAAGATTCGATCACCATCTCACACCTTACCCTTCGGTCTTATGCAGGTTTTATAAGGGGATATGTAATAAGACATTAGCACTATGGTCATGTACATTATTTTTGTATAAAATAATGAATATACTTTCATTTTACTATTGATACCTTGTAGATTGTTTTTAAAGCACATATAGTTTTTTAGTTAATATTCAACTACGAAATCTATTTTGATGAATTAATGGATTTTTGAATTAAATAATACACTACTGGAATGTGGGTTTTTCCCCACACTTCCATACCAAAGGTTTTATGAAACCGTTAGTAAAGGATGGTTTAAGAGAGATTTTACCAATGGTTCTAAAGAACAGTTTGTATAGGTGTGTTTATGGGTGATTTTCCCAATGGTTCATTAGAACCGTTGGTATAGATGTGTTTATGGGATTTTTTTACCAATGGTTTAATGAGAACCATTGGTATGGGTGTGGTTTAGGGGAGATTTTACCAATGTTTTAAAGAAACTATTGGTATAGGTGTGGCCTGAATATATATACCAACGGTTTTTAAAAACCATTGGTAAAACTTTCCCCCAAATTAACAGCGGCCCATCCTCTCCCCCATTCGCGATACAAAACCCTAAACAAGAGCAATTTGGCGATCTAGGAGCTTTGTCAGCTTCCTCTTCCTCCATCCCATTCAAGCTACTAATCTCCTGCCGAATCTTATCAGACCCGTCCTAAAGTAGGTATTTTCTTAACCGGTTCCTTATTTTTATTAAAATTTATCTTATATTTCAGTTTTCAGTTTTGATTTTGATGTGTATATGTTTTTGTTTCTGTTTTGATTTAACCTATATGTGATGATCTTGTATCATCATTAAGATGTGAAATAATGTGGGTTAACTTTGGTTTCCACAATTTCCAGAAGCCGCAGCACCCAGGTGAACCCTAACTCGAGTTCTGTCATCCGATCGGCTGCAACTCCACCATCTGGGTTAGACTCTTTAAACCTCTTCCCAAATACAAGTCCTCTTCCTCTGATTTCCATATTTATTTCAATATGTAGAAAGATCACGTCATTTTTTCCTATTTTAGGGATTTTGGAAAATTTTATGATTCACACTATTTGATATTGAATCAATGACTAATACATGATGGAAGATGTCTGTGACTAGGGTTGACTTTGGTTTCATATATCATTTGTAACAAAACATACGACATACTACCACTAATATGATGATTCCACCTATGAATTGTGGAATTTTCCTAGGATCATGGGGCTTCCTCTTCTTTTGTTCTATAGATTTTGTAGTGTTGGTTTTTAATGTATTTTATTTTATTATGGATTTATTGTGATTATATATTGGGTTCCTTTTGTCATGAATTTCGGGTGATTTATTCTTAATTTTTTCTTAGAGATCATTGTAATCATAAAGTGTGCCTAATTTTTTTAGGTGGTGTTGACTCACTAAGTGACTATTTGGTTATGTTTTTATGATGCCAACGTTCAATTTTTTTAATAATGAAACCTATTTATATTTTAATGATATAAACGATTGGTTTTTAAATATATGTTTATAAAATAGGTAAATATTTTTCTAAGTGGTTTATTTGGAACTGTGCAAAGACAGATCCCATTTTTATTGTATTTTAAAATCTCATTAAACATATTTATACTTAGCGAATACTTTATAAGATTGGATCAATGTTTGAGCATTACCACTAATATCCCATAGCTTAATAACTTTTTTAGATTGTGTATATCAAATTAGATTTTTTAATGAGTTCACTTCTTCCTTCATTAATGTCTTCCAAGGATGTCTTAATAATCTAATATCCACTTCAATGTTTTTCCTGGCTTAAATAATGTAATGTATTCCCGAAATAGTCAATTAATTTTTACATTCTAGTAAACCATATTGATAATCTTCATGAATATATGATCTAATAGGTGGGTGTGGTGAATATGGATATAATTTTAAACATATGTATTGAATTTTTTTTATCTTCCAGGGTTGGAAATTCTGCAGTTGGGTTTTTTAAAGTGATATATAGCAACGTTTTAAACCCCTGCTATATATGCGTAATGGTTTTTTAGTAGCTGATTAAACCACCACTATTTAAGGTCAATATTTGTTTACCGTTTTTTGATTTATCAGTTGTTTTCCATGGCAAAAAATGGTGAGGATAAAATGGCTGTTCAAACCACTATTATATCCTTTCCATTTTCTGGCAGGTGAAACTGTCGCTAAAACCAAAAACGCCACTAAAAAACATTCTGTGATGATTCCCCGAAGCTGCCGCTAAATTTATAGAACTAACCCCCACCCCCTAGAAATCCCCCTACCCCATGAACACCCCGACCCCCTGGACAGCCCCGCCACCCCCGTGGATAGCCCGCCCACCCCATTGGATAGCCCGTGCCCCCCCCCCCCTAGACAGCCCCCACCCTTGTTGACAGCCCGCCCACCCCCACCCCCGGACACCCGCCCACCACCCCTCGGACACCCCCATCCCCCCGGATGCCCCCACCCCTGGAAACCCCCCCCCCCCACACCCCCTTGACACCCCGACCCCACTGGATAGTGCCCCCACCCCTGTGGACAGCCCTACCACCCCCCGTGGACAGCCCTCCCACCCCCCTAGACAGCTCGCCCACCCCCTAGACACTCCAGACCCCCTGGACAGCCCCACCACCCCATGGCCAGCCCGCCCACCCCTTGGACACCCTGTCCCCCCCGGACAGCCCCACCCACCCCTGGACACCCCGCTCACCTCCTTGGACAGCCCGCCCACCCCCTAGACTCCGCCCACCCCCTTGGACAGCCTGGCCACCCCTGAAGATAGCCCACCCACCTGGACACCCCAACCCACCTAGATAGCCTCCCACCCCCTGGACACCTCCGACCCCCCGGACGGCCCCACCACCCCCTAGACACCCCGCACCCCTGGACACCCCGCACCCCTCTTGGACAGTCCTTCCACTCCCCTGATCCTAATCCTACTCCTCATCCTGATCTCCCTGAAGAAGTTAAAGTATAAAACTCATGTACTCCCAACAAGACCCTTAAGGATTATGTATTCCTTGATCCATCTCCAATATCTTACTGGAAAATCCTTGAATATAGGCATTAGAAATTTTGAATCTTGTTTTCTTATATACACTATATTTTTTTGTATTTCTTAATATGATTCTCATATAGATTAATGTGTCAGTTATGCATTTATATAAAGTAAACAATTGTCATTTACCTAAATATTTTTTTGTTTAAACTTTTATATTATTTAATTGCATTGAAATGACTTATTGTAATTTTTTTATAGAATTAATAGAAGTTGGATGTGTGAAACTGATTGGATTTCAACAGATTTTCAAAATAATTTGAACAGCTTTCTAGATTTTTCATTTGATAAGGCTTCAGATAGTGGTCGCATACACTGCCCATGTTTTAATTGTATTGTAAGACCTTGGTTGAGTCGTGAAGTAGTTATCTATCATATAACCGAATATGGTTTCCAAACAAACTATTATGTGTGGTATCACACTGGAGAGAAAATGGAATCTCAAAATGTTGATGACCCAAATGATAGGACTGAATTGGAGAGTTTGATATATGACCGGTTTCCATTTATTCATCATCATGAGAAGGAAAGCATGTCTAGCCAACAAGATTTCAATACAATCACACATGATGCATCCAATGAAAATGATGATGTTGATAGGGTGAAAAAATTGAATGATGCTACGACGAATATAGTATATCGCCAATGTGGTAAAATGAAAAAGTTGGAATTTTTAATCTGATTGTTTCATGGGAAAAC
This sequence comes from Viscum album, assembly GCA_963277665.1. Taxonomy (NCBI): domain Eukaryota; kingdom Viridiplantae; phylum Streptophyta; class Magnoliopsida; order Santalales; family Viscaceae; genus Viscum; species Viscum album. Next base: position 1,897,216,593 of record OY728135.1, on the reverse strand, counting down.
TATGTATGGGATTTCAAATACTACAATTTATTACATTCTTACCTTCTTGAAGACATTTCTTCCAGATGATGCAGATATTACCACAATCCACTATATGGCATGGAAGTTAGTTGATGAACTAGGATTCTAAAAAAAATCCATGCTTGCCCAAATGATTGCAGCTTATTTTGGGAGGAAACTGCTAAAAGAAATTATTATATCAAATGTGGAACCTCCCGATGGAAGCCAAAAGATGATGGAACACCATCTCGTGTGCCACAAAATGTAATGTGGAACTTTCCATTGATACCCAGATTATAGAACCTTTTCATGTCTGATGAAATATTCGGAAAAATGCGATGGCATGACACCGAGAGAAAACAAAAAATAATGAAGAGTTGGTTCACCCTGCAGATGGATTTCCATGGCAGAGATTTGATGCTCGATATCTTGAAATTCCATCCGATGTGCATAATGTGAGATTGGTTCTTTCATGTGATGGTTTTAATCCATCTGGGAATATTCTTACTTCACACAACACATGGCCGGTTTTCATACACATTTATAATCTTCCCCCTTGGTTGTGTATGAAAAAGCCTTACACTTTCTTGAGTATACTAATATCTGGCCCTTCTGATCTCGACAATGATATAGATGTATAAATGCAACCTTTAATAAAACAGTTGAAACTTTTTTTGGATGTGGGTGTGCCCACATACGATGCATGTTCGAAAGAAATATTTTAGATGCGTTCTGCGCTTATGTGGATGATCAATGATTTTCCAGCTTATGTAATGATGTATGGATGGAGCATAAAAGGAAAATTGTCATGTCCTGTTTGTATGAATAATAATTGATCGAGAAGAGTGAAATATCTTCGTAGTTTTAGTTTTATGGGACACCGACGATTCTTGCCAATTAACCATCCATATAGAAACAATCGTCGAAGATTTGACAATACCATGGAGAATTATGATCCACCTCAGCGTATGTTTGGAACTGATGTGCTTAATGAATTGAAAGATTTCAGTTATTCATTTGGGAAGGGTGTAATGAAATCTAGAAAAAGGAAAAATGTTTCCAATGATACCTATTACAATTGGAAGAAGAAGAGTATATTCTTTGAGTTGTTGTATTGGTCAACAGACTTGTTACGTCATTTCTTAGACGTAATGCACATTGAAAAGAATATATGTGAAATGTTGCTTTTGATTCTTCTAAATGTCAAGGGGAAGACAAAAGATGATTTAAGATCTCAACGTGACTTGGTAGATTAGGGGATCAGACCATAATTGCATCCTGTTTGTATCAGTGAAAATAAATAGAAAGTTCCATGTGCCTCTTATGTGATGATGCCTACTGAAAAAAATTAATTTGTCGATGTTATAGAGACTATTAAAGTTCTTGATGGTTATTCAAGAAATATATCTAAATCGGGTCAACAGATAAGAGTTGAAGCTGAAATATTTGAATACTCATGATTATCACATCCATTTGCATGAGTTGATTCCAATAGCAGTTCGTCATCTCTTGTCCAATAATGTTAGAGTCTTAGTCATTCGGTTGTGCTATTTGTTTATAGATCTTTGTGCTAAGAGGCTGTCCAAATCCTTTTTGCAAAAAACTATTGGCAGAGACACCATTAATTTTGTGTGAGTTAGAGAAAATATTCCCTCCATCATTTTTTACATGCATGTTGCATCTGACTGTCCATCTTCCGACCGAAATACTTCTTGGAGGACTCGTTGCTTTCTGTTGGATTTATCCAGCTGAAAGAAACATGTGCACATTGAAATCATATGTTTGGAATATGAATTATCCCGAAGGTTCTCTTTTGAATGGTTACTTGCCTCAAGAATGTATGGATTTCTGTTCAATTTATTTGTCTGATCTTAATATGAGAATAAATAGACCATTGAGAAATGAGGAAGAACAGTATGCTCAAATTGAACCAAGGTTTCCATCACTTCCTCAGACAAGAGGAATTTCGGGATAATATACATTGACGACATTATGCCTTGATGAGCGAGAGATGGTACATCGCACAATGTTGTTCAATTGTGATTTTTCTATGAGTATATCAAGTAAGTAAATTGTACATGTATCTCTTATCTTATCTCTTGTAATTCTAAATATTTGTTAAACTATTATTATTTTTATCTACAGGGAACATAAAGAATTGATATATAGATATCATTTTTCTTTATCTTTGAGAAGGAAAGAGACTTTGCATAGCAAAGTGTTTTATTCTTGGTTGAAATTGAAGGTAAAAATATTTTTGTAATAACTAAATAAAAATAATATTTAATTAAGTTTACTATTTTCTTATATTTCAAGTATCGAGTTTTCCTTCAGACTCTGTTTCTAAGGAAATAAGAGCTTTGAATTTTGGTTTTAATACCATGGTTCATGCTTGTAAATCACTTGTGATCAATGGATACAACTTTATTATCACTGAATGAGCAAGAAACATGAGAACAGAACATAATGGTGTTTTTCTAACTGCCACAACAGACTGTTATGCCAGTTCATCAGATACTAGACCTCGTTCTCAAAATGTAGCTTATAATGGAGTCATGGAGAAAATAATAATTTTGGATTATTACTCGCATGGTCGAGTCACGATGATGAAATGTCAATGGTTTGATTCAATGACGAGGCAAGGCACATTTATTGATGATTGTGGATTTCGAGTTATTGAAATGACTCACACTCTTGCCACCGATGAACCATATGTATTGGCATCAATGGTGAAAAAAGTTTTTTATGTAAAAGATCATCGTCATCCTAAATTCAGTGTAATTATTGAAGTAAATCCAAGACATGTTTTTGATGATGGTGATGATGAAGTTGACACTATCTCTACGGCAATTGGAAGAAATCCGTTTATTACTTATGATGATGCCAATAGCTTAATTGTCAGAGCTAATTGTGAACCCAGAGTTGTGGAGGGAAATATATAGAATCATACAGTCCTGTTCTCACCTACATGTTTCACTTACATCATTCAGAGTCTGTATCATAGTACTTACCTTCAAACCACCATAAATCTTATGTTTCGTTATGTTTTTTTTATCAAAATGGTTTTTCTATATTTGTTTTTTTGGGTTACACATTAGTTATCTGTTTCTAAGTACTTCCATATTTGTTTTCATTGCAGGAAATGACACCCATTGAAGAGAGGCAGTGGAAAAAGATAACAGAAAATAATCGTCGCATGATACAGATGGGCGTTTCTCCACTCATCCCTATTGTGAGAATTTTATTTCAAATATAAATATTTCAATAACTTATAATATCATGTGTTTACTTTTGTGTTAAACTTTTTTTTCAGGATCCACCCCTAGATGAGAGATATCTGACAAGGAGCCTAATATTGCTCCCAATAGTGAGGCCGGTGGTAAGAGAGGGGGTGGTGTCAGAGTTGGACAATCATCTATTGGTCCTGGTACTGAGGTCGGTGGTACGAGGGCTCGTGGTGTGAGAGTTAGATGATCCACTACCACATATGTATCTTCTACACCCCATTTTGATCCTGCTGTGTCTACAGGGACACACATTATATTTAGACCTCGGATATTTACACTACCAGTTGTCCAGACGTCTATGCCATCATCTTTTTCTTCTGGTTCATTATCTCTGAGCTATTATATTCCACCTTCTTCGACTCCTGCTCCGACATAGTATGTGGCTGAGGAGCGTACCCTGAGGGACACTCCACCTCTATAGGATATTCCTTCATCTTCTTCACATCCAATGATGCCCATTAATCCGAATACCACATGTATATTTATATGAATCTATCAAATTTTTATACCAAAATTTATTTTTATTATAACTTGTACTGATATTATTTTTCATTAATAACAGATTCATCTACAGATAGGAGGCGGGGGAGGGGGCGTACTCACTTGCGTGCGGTATGGAACCGCCAGACATAGTTGATGGTTGAATACCATGATGATGGACACATGATTGAGAAATATGGGCAGCAATGTCAGGGGTTTTTTGGCGACCCTAGCCAAATACTCCGATATCATTCCGGTTAGCCCTCTCTCTTGGAGACATCTGCCACACAAAGTCAAGGATAACATGTGGGCACAAATATGGGTAAAAAATCTATTGGATTTAATGTGGTATTTTTTTTGTATTTATATGAACTAATCTATTGGGTTTCAGATTTGGTTTAAATTCCCTGATGGTGAAGATCCACGACCAGCATGTTTAAAAGAGCTAAGAGAGCATTGGAGAGATTATAAGCATGAGCTATATGTTGGCTGGTGTGATAGAGTTGGCACGGAGTTGGAGACATTACCTATCCTGGATGAATTCCTGATATAGAAATATCTCCAAATGATTACCCATTGGGTGACTACCAAATTTAAGGTATTGATCTCATTTGAGGTATTTAAATGACAGTTTTCATATTTTGAATTAATATAATCTTATTTATTATTAAACATTATTTAGGAATCTTCTGAAAAATACAAAAAAAACATTGATTCCAAGAAATACGTCCACACTTTGGGGCATACAACTATGTCAAATCATGAGAGGCAGCTGGTACAATATAGTTGTTTACAAAAATTCTTTAGGACATTCCCTTTTTATTGTTTCATACATAAATTATGTGATATATTGAATATTGAATATTTGATTATACTTGTACTTTATATTGTTTCAGAGTCATTATAGAAGCACAAAATGAATATTGAAGGACGTATCTGTCAAGAAAAATTGTTTTTCTCGAGTAGAAGAAAAAAAGATGGAACTGCGGTAAATGAACCAACCCAAGAAAAGATTGTAATTTTTGATTTGTTTATTTTAATGCTTAATATCTATTTTGAAATTTAATAATCTATTAATATTTTTAACAGGCTGCTTTAGAGGCTGTTGATTCCCAAGATCCTGACAATTTTGGGCCACACGATCATTTATACCAGGTTTTGGGAGAGGAGCACTCTGGTCGAGTACCCTGCCGATCTGGTAAGAATATAGTCCTGACGAGGTATTGGTTCTCTCTAGGTATCCATTCTAGTACCAACAAGTTAGAATAGGTTAAGGAGCATGAATGACAGTCTGATAAAAGGGTCATATAGTTGGAAGTACAAGTTCAAACGAGGGACAAAGAATTTATGAATTTGATGAAATCCTTATCTTCATCACTTCCACAAGAGACCAGCATGGCTTGTCATACATTTATGTCCTTGTTGGGTGCATTATCCAATGCACCAGGCGGCAGCTCTAGTGGTGGTCGAGATGATGACATTCCTGGTGATGATGAGGATGCTAAAGAGGACGAGGGTGAGGATAAGGATGAGGACGAGGGAGAGGATGGGGCCTAGGGCGAGGATGGGGCCGAGGATGAGGATGAGGTCGACGATGAGCATGAGGACGATGATGAGGACAACGACAAGAACAGAGATGGAAGCGAGGATGGGGTCGATGATGACAGTGGTGATGGTGATGGTGATCATGGGCAGATTGATCCATTACATTTTTTAATTCTGTATAACTCTTTATTTTTGAACATAGTTTTCCACTCTAGTATGGATTTTTTTGAATTCAGTATAACTCTTTATTTTCGACCAAATATGGAAGCCTAATGATGTTATAACGGTTTGGAGGTGAGTGATGCTATATGATACTTTATGGGTTATTGTGAGGAGTTCCTTTCCCTTTAATTTATTGGTTCATAAAACATAAGTTGGTTTTTTATTCTGTTGTGGGTGTGTTTAACCCGAAATTCAAGGTAGGTGGTTCCATTTCTAGCCTATGATAATGAAACTACTTGTTTTTATTTTCAAATTGATTTATAAATTGATTAATGAAATTGGCATGATTTTTGAATGTGTTGAAAAAGTGTTTTGAAATAAAAATTGGTTTTCCTTGGCTTTTGAAAAATGTATTATAAATGGTTTTGAATGGTTTTCAAGGCACTGAAATGGGTTTGTGAAAAAGAGAACATGGGTTACCTTGGGTACTTAGGTGAAAGGTTTATCTTAAGGAAATCATCCATTTCATTGTGGTTATCAAGAAGGTTTGAATTTGGTTTTACCCATATTTTCTAGGAATATTATTCTTGGGGACTGATATTGATATTTTGGGGAGATTACTCTTGGGGTATTCCTCTGCTTCATAGGGACGTTGTTATCAGATCTGTTTTTTTCACTTGATTCTTATTGTATGATTAGTCTAATACCTAGTCCTTTAGTATTCCTTGGTATTGTGATACCCATTTTACTATTTTTTATTACTTATCTTTCTTAGTTAGACATGTATTTCATGTTTATTCATGTGGAAAATGTTATGGAAAATGATCTTTGAAGTAGATAGCTTCTTGAGTGAAATTGATATGATATTACCTCTAATGAAATTACAATTCCATGGTTATTTTATTCACACCATGACCAATTTTAATGAGGTAATTAGATATATACTGGGATTGGTACCCCAAAGCCAAAAATAGAGGATAAGAACATATACCACTCAATAATGAAGGCATGTTTTGTGGATATTTTTTTTAAAATAATAATTATTTTCATGAATCCTATAATTATAGGAAAGTAAGGTTTCCAAACTATGTTTGAATGATGATTAAAAGGTGATAACTGAACTCAAACCATCTGAGAATTTTTTTTATCCACATAAATAGGTCCATGACTATATTCAATACATTATCAATCATTTGTGACATGTAAGAGTCAACCTAGCCTCAATCTGAGGCGCGGTGTGGCGGGCACCACTCAAAGTGTCTCACTTTTCGTTGAAATGGACAACATTTTAAGTAAAAACAACAACTGACATACGGAAAATGGACCAAATGCATTAGGATTATTTTGATACATTAGTAAAAGTATCCATGGGTCATTTTTTACGTGTACGAGTCAACCCTACCTCAATTTGAGGCATGGTGTGGCCGATACCACTCAAAGTGTCTTTCTTTTGTTTGAAATGGACATGATTTTAAGTGAAAACAACAACTGGAAAATCGAAAACTGACCAAAAACATTTGGATTGTGTTGATACTTTAAGAAAATGATCCATAGATCATATTTTATGTGTACGAGTCAACCTCGCCTCAATCCGAGGGCCGGTGTGGCCGGTACCACTCAAAGTGTCTTTCTTTTGTTTAAAATGGATGCAGTTTTAAGTACAAAAAAAAAAGACATACGGTAAACTGACCAAATGCATTCTGATTGTGTTGATACATTAGGAAAACGATCCACGGGTGATTTTTGATGTGTACGAGTCAAGCACACCTCAATCTGAGGCACGGTGTGGCTGGCACCACTCAAAATGTCTCACTTTTCTTTGAAATGAACAAAAGTTTAAGCAAAAACAACAACTGACATACGTAAAATGGACCAAATGAATTCAGAATCTTTTGATACTTTAGAAAAAGTATAAATGGGTCATTTTTTATGTGTACGAGTCTACCCCGCCTCAATCTGAGGCACAGTGTGGCCGGTACCACTCAAAGTGTCTTTCCTTTTTTTTGAAATGGACTAGATTTTAAGTGAAAACAACAACTGGCATACGGAAAACTGACCAAACACATTCTGATTCTATTGAAACTTTAGGAAAACTATACATGGGTCATATGTGACGTGTAAGATTAAACCATGCCTTAATAAAAGGGCCGGTGTAGCCAGTACCACTCAAAGTTTCTTTCTTTTGTTTAAAATGGATGCGCTTTTAAGTAAAAAAACGACATACGGAAAACTGATCAAACATATTCGGATTATGTTGATACTTTAGAAAAAAGATCCATGGGTCATTTTTGATGTTTAAAAGTTAACCCCGCTTCGATCTGAGGCGCGGTGTGGCTGAAACCACTCAAAGTGTCTCACTTTTCTTGGAAATGGACAACATTTTAAGTAAAAACAAAAACTGACATACGAAAAATGGACCAAACTCATTCAAAATCTTTTGATACATTATTAAAAGTATTCTTGGGTCATTTGTGATGTGTAAGATTCATCCCCGACTCAATATGAGGCACGGTGTGGCCGGTACCACTCAAAGTGTCCTTCTTTTGTTTGAAATGGACATGATTTTAAGTGAAAACAACAACTAGCATACGGAAAACTGAACAAACGCATTCGGATTCTATTGAAACTTTAGGAAAATGATCCATGGGTCATATGTGATGTGTACGAGTCAAAACCGCCTCAATATGAGGGTATTTATGGCCGGTACCACTCAAAGTGTCTTTCTTTTGTTTAAAATTGATGCGCTTTTAAGTAAAAAAACGACATATATAAAACTAACCAAACACATCTGGATTGTGTTGATACTTTATGAAAACTATTCATGAGTCATTTTTGACTTGTACGAGTCACCCCCGCCTCAATCTGAGGTGTGGTGTAGCCGGCACCACTCAAAGTATCTCACTTTTCATTGAAATGGACAACAGTTTAAGTAAAAACAACAACTGACATACGGAAAATGGACCAAACACATTTGGATTCTTTTGATACTTTAGGAAAAGTATCCATAGTTTTTTTGTGACGTGTAAGATTCAACCCTACCTCAATATGAGGCACGGTGTGGCCAGTACCACTCAACGTGTCTTTCTTTTGTTTGAAATAGACATGATTTTAAGTGAAAACAACAACTGGCATACAGAAAGCCGACCAAACACATTCAGATTCTATCGAAACTTTATTAAAACGATACATGGGTCATATGTGATGAGTACAAGTCAACCTCGCCTCAATCTGAGGGCTGGTGGGGCTGGTACCACTCAAAGTGTCTTTCATTTGTTTAAAATGGAAGCACGTTTATGTAAAAAAACGACATACAGAAAACTGACCAAACTCATCAAGATTGGGTTGATACTTTAGGAAAATAGTCCATGGGTAATTTTTGATTTGTTAGAGTCAAACCCGCCTCAATCTGAGGCACGGTGTGGCCGGCACCACTTAAAGTGTCACACTTTTCTTTGAAATGGACAACAGTTTAAGTAAAAACAACAACTGATATACGGAAAATGGACAAAACACATTTGGATTATTTTGATACTTTAGGAAAAGTATCCATGGGTCATTTTTGATGTGTACAAGTCAACCCCACCTCAATATGAAGCACGGTGTGGCCAGTACCACTCAAAGTGTCTTTCTTTTGTTTGAAATGGACAATATTTTAAGTGAAAACAACAACTGGCATACGGAAAACAGACCAAATGCATTCTAATTCTGTTGAAACTTTATGAAAATGATCCACAGGTCATATGTGACGTTTAAGAGTCAACCCTACCTCAATTTGAGGGCCGGTGTGGCCGGTACCACTCAAAGTGTCTTTCTTTTGTTTAAAATGGATGCACTTTTAAGTAAAAAAATGAAATACATAAAACCAAACAAATGCATTCAGATTGTGTTGATACATTAGGAAAATGATCCATGAGTCATTTGTGACGTGTACGAGCCAACCCTGCCTCAATCTGAGGCGCGGTGTGGCCAGAAACACTCAAAGTGTCTCACTTTTCTTTGAAATGGACAATAGTTTAAGTAAAAACAACAACTAACATACGGAAAACGGACCAAATGCATTAGGATTATTTTGGTACTTTAGGAAAAGTATTCATGGGTCATATGTGACGTTTATGAGTCAACCCCACCTCATTCTGAGGCACGGTGTGGCCAGTACCACTCAAAGTGTCTTTCTTTTGTTTGAAATAGACAAGATTTTAAGTGAAAACAACAACTGGCATACAAAAAACTGACCAAATGCATTCTGATTCTATGGAATAATTAGGAAAACGATTCATGGGTCATATGTGTCGTGTATGAGTCAACCTTGCCTCAATCCGAGGGCTAGTGTGGCCGGTACCACTCAAAGTGTCTTTCTTTTGTTTAAAATGGATGTGATTTTAAGTAAAAAAATGACATATGAAAAACTGAACAAACACATTCAGATTGTGTTTATACTTTATGAAAACTATACAAGGGTCATTCGTGATGTGTACGAGTCAACCCTGCCACAATATGAGGTGTGGTGTGGCCGGCACCTCTCAAAGTGTCTCACTTTTCTTTGAAATGGACAACAGTTTAAGTAAAAACAACAACTGACATACAGAAAACAGACCAAACGCATTCTGATTCTTTTGATACTTTAGGAAAAGTATCCATGGGTCATTTTTGACGGGTACAAGTCAACCCCGCCTCAATCAGAGGCACGGTGTGGCCGGTACCACTCAAAGTGTCTTTCTTTTATTTGAAATGGACACGATTTTAAGTGAAAACCACAAATGGCATACGGAAAACCGACCAAACACTTTTTGATTCTATTGAATATTTATGAAAATGATCCACATGTCATATGAGATGTGTATAAGTCAACCTCGCCTCAATCTGAGGGCCGGTGTGGCCGTTACCACTCAAAGTGTCTTTCTTTTGGTTAAAATGGATGCGCTTTTAAGTAAAAAAATGACATACAGAAAACCAATCAAACGCATTCAGATTATGTTTATACTTTATGAAAATGATCCATGGGTCATTTGTGATGTGTAAGAGTCAACCCCGCCTCAATCCGAGGAGCATTGTGGCCGACACCACTCAAAGTGTCTCACTTTTCTTTGAAATGGACGACAGTTTAAGTAAAAACAACAAATGACATATGGAAAATGGACCAAACACATTCGTATTATTTTGATACTTTAGGACAAGTATCCATGGGTCATTTGTGACGTATACGAGTTAACCCCGCCTCAATATGAGGCACGGTGTGGCCGGTACCACTCAAAGTGTCTTTGTTTTTTTTGAAATTGACATGATTTTAAGTGAACACAACAACTAGCATATGAAAAAATGACCAAATGCATTCGGATTCTGTTGAAACTTTAGGAAAAAAATCCATTGGTCATATGTGATGTGTAATAGTCAACCCCACCTCAATATGAGGGCTGGTGTGGCTGGTACCACTCAAAGTGTCTTTCTTTTGTTTCAAATGGATGCACTTTCAAGTAAAAAAACGATATATGGAAAACCGAGCAAATGCATTAGGATTGTGTTTATACATTAGTAAAATGATAAATGGGTCATTTTTGATGTGTATGAGTCAACCCCACCTCAATCCGAGGCGCGGTGTGGCCGACACCACTCAAAGTGTCTCACTTTTCTTTGAAATGGACAATAGTTTAAGTAAAAACAACAACTGACATACGGAAAATGGACCAAACGCATCCATATTCTGTTGATACTTTAGAAAAAGTATCCATGGATCATTTTTGACGTGTACGAGTCAACCCCGCCTCAATCTGAGACACAGTGTGGCTGGTACCACTCAAAGTGTCTTTCTTTTGTTTGAAATGGACATGATTTTAAGTGAAAACAACAACTGGCATATGGAAAACCGACCAAACACATTTAAATTCTGTTGAAACTTTGGAAAAACGATCCATGGTCCATATGTGACGTGTACGAGTCAACCCCGCCTCAATATGAGGGATGGTGTGGCTGGTACCACTCAAAGTGTCTTTCTTTTGTTTAAAATGGATGCGCTTTTAAGTAAAAAAATGACATATGGAAAACCAACCAAATGCATTCGGATTATGTTGATACTTTAAGAAAACGATCCATCTATCATTTGTGACGTGTACAAGTCAAGCCCACCTCAATCCAAGGTGCGGTGTGCTCGGTACCGCTCAAATTGTCACACTTTTCTTTGGAATGGACAACAGTTTATGTAAAAACAACAACTGACATACGGAAAACAGACCAAATGCTTTCGGATTCTCTTGATAATTTAGGACAAGTATCCATGGGTCATTTGTGACGTGTATGAGTCAACCCTGCCTCAATATGAGGCACGGTGTGGCCTATACCACTCAAAGTGTCTTTCTTTTGTTTAAAATGGATACGCTTTTAAGTAAAAACAACCAGCATATGGAAATCCAAGCAAATGAATTTGGATTGTGTTAATAATTTAGGAAAACGATCCATGGGTAATTTGTGACGTTTACGATTCAATCCTGTCTCAATCTGAGGAATGGTGTGGCCGACACCACTCAAAGTGTCACTCTTTTGTTTAAAATGGAAATCATTTTAAGTGAAAACAACAACTGACATACGGAAAACTGACCAAATGCATTCGGATCCTATTTAACTTTATGAAAAAGATCCATGGGTAATTTTTTACATGTACGAGTCAACTTCGCCTCAAACCGAGGCACAGTGTGGCTGAAACCACTCAAAGTGTCTAACTTTTCTTTGAAATGGACAACAGTTTAAGTATAAACAACAACTGACATATGAAAAACAGACCAAACGCATTCGAATTCAGTTGATACTTTAGGACAAGGATCTATGGGTCATTTGTGATGTGTATGAGTCAACCCCACCTCCATCCAAGGCACGGTCGGCTGGTACCACTCAAAGTTTCTTTGTTTTGTTTAAAATGGATACGCTTTTAAGTAGAAACAACCGGTATACGGGAAACCAACCAAACACATTAGGATTGTGTTGATACTTTAGAAAAAATATCCATGGGTCATTTGTGACATTTACGAGTCAACTCCACCTCAATCCGAGGTGCGGTGTTGACGAAACCACTCAAAGTCTCTCTTTTGTTTCAAAAGGACATTATTTTAAGTGAATACAACTGAAATTTACACTCATCAATGATAGTCGCAAACTCTTTTTCTTGAGTTGGGTAGTTTCACTCATGGGGTCATAAGTGAAGAGACTCCTACGAAAATAGCTTTTCACCATATATTATAAGAAATACAAGTTCAATGCAAAATTCATCACAAATCATTACATACCCAAATATAGGATGATAAAAAAATGGGATTTGATCCAATTTCAAACTCTTATTCAACTATAATAGGTATTTCTCAAAATATTTTGCCTATTAAAATTTGATGGGGAGGTGGGGTGGCTATGCTGGTTTGGGGGTTGTGTAGGGGTGAGGTGAATTACTACCAGATGATTATTGTCATATAAAGATTGAAATAGGTAATTGCAGTACATGACATGGTTGGAAGAGTTTGATGGTTTTATGTGTTTTTTGTGCTATTTTAGTGGGTTTTTATACTTTTTTATGTCTGTGTGGTTTTTGTGATATTTTTTATACAGGTGTATAGTGGAGGGGCTACTGGAGGGCTGTTGTGCAGCAGTTCTGGATAAACTCAATACCAACGGTTTAAAAGCATTGGTATATGTGTTCTGGAATTCTGAAAAAACACAATAACAACGGTTTAGAACCACTGGTAAATGAGTTCTAGAAACCACAATACCAATTATTTTCAACCGTTGGTATAATAATTCTTAAAAAATACAATACCAACGGTTTTAAACCATTGGTATACATTGAGAGAAATTTAAAAAACAATATTTACCCACAGTTTCTGAAAACCGTTGGTAAAAATGTTATACAAACATATACCAACGGTTCTCTTGCAACCGTTGGTATATCAATAAATACAGTGGTATATACCAATGTTTTAGATCAAACCGTTGGTATAAGGCTTTCCTCACGGCTTACTAGCCTTCGGTTTGGAAAACCGTTGGTATAGGCTATTCAAACGGTTTTCCAGCCTATGCCAATGGTTTAGAACTATTTGTATAACCTTCTTTTCTAGTAGTGATATTTTAATAAAATATTACTATTATTATTAAATTAATTTTTATTAAATATAAATGATTGTATATATTTATGAATGCAATCATAATTTTTATTAAGGCTTGAAAGCCATTTTTGTCAAAACCCGTGAATTTTCGATAAATGTTGGTTTTTTATTTTAAAAGTGAAAATTAACATATTTTGAAAATTATTTAGATAAAATAATTATTTTCTATGGAATGAGGATGTATAAATTATCCAATGGTGAATTTTTCATAATTTTCTGAGACAGTAAAATATTTGGGTAAAACTTAAATACCGTTTAAATATATAATGTGTTTTATGACATCATAATGACCCAATAGTGACGTAATAAAATACTATAAGCCTTATTTTCGGCCAATATATGTTTTTCCATTAAAATATTTTGATTTTGGGTTTGTTTGACTTATTCTACAAAGTATTAATGGACCCTTTAAGGCTTATTAAACATCTTGTCTTTTTAAATAGATTTCCTTGGGAGTGTGACTCACCTCCACATAAGAAGCCCCATTATTTTAAGAAGTTCAGACTTTAGACATATAAAATATTGTTTTCCACTTCCCTTTTCCAAAAACTATGGGCAAAAACTATGGGATGGTTTGTGGTTAGGATTAGTTTAATGTGAGGTGTCCCAAACCAAAATAATAAATAATTCCCTCACCTTTCATATATAAACCCACCCAAGCTCCCACTTCTTCCTCACTAAAAGCATTTATATTTCGTCCAAAATCTAAATTTATCTCTCTATAATCCTCCCAAGGTGCCCCATGTCCCTATAATCCTCTCCCAAGCCTATCTCAAGACTTTGGAAGCACACATCCAAGTAAGTGTTTCACTTCCTTTATCATTTTTGTCCAATTTTCTTAATGTTTTTATTCCCTTTAAATTTCAATTATAAATGTTGGAGTATAGTTTCTCACCTCCCCCATAATGCCCTATTTATTTTTTAATGATGAGATACCCCTTTATCTCTCATTATATTCCTCTCATGTACACTCGTGACAATGCCAAAATTCTGAAAGGAATTTCTCTCACCTTTTTTACATTCGAGAAATTATTTGGTATTATGACTCTAAATTCCATTAAAATTATTGGGACATGTATCTATATTACCAAATTACTATCCATTTCATGTAAATATGATGAGATACCCCTTTCTCTCTCATGAACCATTTTTATGAATTCCGACGTCACGTCGTTACGTTGTCGAAATTGCACTGATTTTCCAAGCCAATGTCATTGTGTAGTGAATACCATGCCCATTTCTCTATCAAGGGTATTCACCATTATGCACATTTACTTATTGTTTAAATAGTTTCATGTATTTATACCACATTCCTTTATCATGGAATAAATGATGATATTTTATGAATCCATGTTATATGATTTATGTGGCACACATATGCGTGAAATGAAATGTTTAAGAGGGGTGCGCCCTTATTGTATTCCAATGCATTGGGTGAAGTATAGTATCATGATACATCATGTGCAATGGGTGTTTAATCATTATAATTCAAGTACAATGATTTTTTACCCATTCTTCATATACAATGAGGATTTAATCATACTCCATGTGAAATGAGCCTTGGCTCATGCTAATTCCATATTAAGTGTTGCTGCCACATTTTCATGTAATGATTATCATGATTTATCATGAATTTATGTTTATGTTTCTCTTGGGATATATTTATATGCCTATTTTGTAACATGTATTGTTTTCCTTTTGTTATTCCATTTTTATTCCATTATTGGGCATTATAGGTCACCCTTTTTTTGTGCATGTCCTCAGGTTATCCCATGCAATGCTAAGTACGAGGGAATATAGTTGTCATGTAAATGAATTTTTCAATAAAGATATTGTATTTCATTTTTTATGTTGTTACGTAATTATCTTATGCCCCAAAGACACTATAACTATTGATATTTAATGTTTTATCAAGTGATGTTAATGTAATAAATCAGGTTTAAGTGTGTAAAAAAATGCAGTGTTGTCACAGTTGGTATCAGAGGATAGTTTATTTATTTTTGGGATTAAGATTAGAAAAACCTAGTGAATCCTTAGAGACAAGACTAAGTATAATTAAAACATCCCTATGTTTTGGTGAGTATTGAGTAAGTGGTTTATCAAGAAAATACATCTCTGGCTGGATATGAGCAGGTAGAGGCTACTCTAGCACAGATGTATCCTAGGGGTAAAATCCGAAAACACCGCTTTGAGCTAGACTTGAATGAGAACTGGTGCATGACAACAGGCATTTTTGCACTCTTGGTTACGACCCTCTCGGGGGTTATTCTTTGGTAAATCAACAATCTTAGTATGGAACACTATTAAGGGATAAAAAATTACCTAAGAATATATGTTAGAAAGTAGATCATGGATAACATAGACTGAAGCCAATAGATTCAAATAATAAGGAAATAAGAGTTATTTATATGTCATTAGGTTTGTCCCTATATTACCCTTTATGTGTTACCCCTAACATTCCTTTTATTCCAGCCAATGGCCGGTAATAGGAGGACTTGGAGTAACAACCAATGTGAAGATCAATGTGATGACTGTACTAATGAGATTCCCAATCCAATGGAAGCAGGAATTGCTAACATTATCATGCTTCTCTCTCAGTTAACTCAAGATTTGAATAGAAACATGGGTAAAGAGGAATGTTCACCCCCCTATGAAATAACAAGTCTCTATTGAGAGATTCATGAGACAAAGGCCTCCTACTTTTAATGAATCATTTGATCCCTCAATCACTGAACAATGGATCAACTACATTGAAATGATCTTATCCAACATTCAATGTTCTGAACAAGAGAAGGTTCTCCTGGATACTTATTGTATAGAGGGTGAAGCCGATCAATGGTGGACGTTGATCAAAAACACATAGCCTGAGGAGGACATTGAGACGTTGGAATGAAGGATTTCCAAAAGATGTTTTTCGATAAATATTTTCCGCGCACCCTCCGGCTTAAGATGGAATGGGACATCCTTTCCCTCAAGAAAAAAGACAACAAATATGTTTGAGCGTACGAGGCAAACATCATAAGGTTTGAACGATATGCTTCCATCTTTGTTGTTCCCCCCAAATGCAAGGTTTACCTCTCCTTTGGTGGGATGAAACCAAGCCTATGGAAAGCACTGCTGATCCGTGACTTCGACAGCTATGAGGAAATTTCCCGATGTGCCCTCAAGGTTGAAATAAAGATCGGAGAATCTCAGGGGTATCATGGGGATAAGAAGTGTAAGGAGGACTTCAATGATGGTGGTCGAATGGATAAATCCAATAGTGGTAAGAATATCCAACACCTCACTTGCCAAAGGTGCGGAAAGAAGCACCCTGAAAATTGCATGAAGGGTACAAGAAAATTTTTTAGGTGTGAAAGTGAAGGGAACCATGCTGTTAACTATCAGCAAGAAATACCCACAGCTGCGAAAAAGTAGAGGAACAATCAGTTCGAACCTCAATGCTTGCTTCATTTCTATAACTGTAAAGAACCAGAGCATCTTGAAAATTAGTTCCCTAAGACAGGGGATTTCATAGGAAATTGACAACCTCCAGGGTAGAAAGGGTGAGATTTTTCCATCACTACTGCTGAAGTGAACCCTGACAACGAATTAGTCACATTTATTCTAGTTATTCATTCAATAATAGAAAACATAATTTTTTTCTTTAGGTTCTACACATTCTTTTATATCTCTAATGTTTAGTAGAAAAATCCTAGAACCACCACAAAATCATGTAAGTGAAGATGTCGGTGAGTACAAGAAATGGGGAAATCATTGCATCCCATGAATATAACTCCCCCTATCATAATCTATGGATTGAACTTCTCGACGATCCTCGTCATACTCCCTCTATTGGAATTTGATGAAATTATTGTCATGGATGGGATTTCATTATATAGAGAGAACATAAATTTCCATGAGAGGGAAATCACTCTTCATGTGGAGAATCGAGCCCCGATTCTTTACATGTGCAAGGAGGAAGATGAATCTGCTTTAGCTCCATCATCTCAAGTGTGGATATTATAGCCCTATGAGAATGTGTATTTTTCTCAGATGATTGAGTCTAAGGAGGCAACCATCCTATAAGACAAGCCTACTGTGAGGGAATTTGCTGAAGTGTTTCACGAGGAATTGTCTGGTCTTCCTCTTAGAAGAGATGTTGAATTCTCAATTGATCTTATACCTGGGGCATTGAAAATATCCAAGACTCTATATATAATTTCTGTTGTGGAGATTGAAGATCTAAAGAAACAACTATAGGAGAATTTGGATAAAGGTTTTATACGCCCAAGTGCTTCACCAAGGGGTGAAGCAGTCCTCTTTGCCAAGAAGAAGGATGGGTCAATGCACCTTTTCATCGATTATCATGTGCTCAACAAAATCACGATAAAGAAAAAGTATCCTCTCCCACGAATTGATGACTTGTTCGATCAGATTCATGGAGAAAAATACTTCTCCAAGGTGGATCTGTGGTTGAGATATTATCAAGTAAGCGTGAAGAAGGAAGATATCCCCAGTACTACTTTTCGTACAAGAAATTAGCACTATGAATTCATAGTAATGCCTTTTGGACTCACTAATGCTCTAGAAATCTTCATGAAATTGATTAATGGAGTCTTTATAGATTACCTCTACAAGTTTGTGGTAGTATTTATAGATGATATTCCGATATACTCTAAAACTATGGAAGATCATGAGGAGCATCTAAGAACTATACTAGAGACCTTGTGGATGGAGGAGCTCTATGTAAAGAACAACAAGTGTGAGTTCTGGTTTAAGGAGGTCTCATTCTTGGGCCATATCATAACAATCAATGGGATATATGTGGATCCCACCAAAATAGATGCAATTGAGGTGTGGCTATGACCAACATCAGTAACGGATATCTGTAGCTTCTTTGGGTTAGCGGGATATTATCGACGATTTGTGAGAAATTTATCATGGTTTTCCAAACCTCTTACCAAGCTAACTCAGAAGGGAGTAATGTTTTCTTGGAGTGATGAATTCTAAGAGAGTTTCAAGAACTTTAAAAGGAGGATTATCACTATGCTTGTGCTCACTTTACCCACAAGTGGAGAACTTTTTGTGGTATTCAGTGATTCTTCAAAGAAGGACCTGGGATGTATGTTGAGGAAAAATGACAAATTCATTGCCTATACATCAAGACTATTGAATTTTCATTAATAGAACTATCCAACACATGACCTCTAGTTGGCTGCAGTGATCTTCATTTTGAATATTTGGTGGCATTATCTTTTTGGGGAGAAGTGTGAAATATATACGGACCACAAAAGCCTCAACTATATATTCACACAGAAAGAGTTGAACATGCACCAACAATGATGGTTAGAGCTGATTAAAGACAATTATTTTTCAATACATTACCACCCTGGTAAAGTGAAAAAGGTGGAAGATGCCCAAAGTAGAAAGGACCTAGTGATTCTATCATTGATGAGAATTGAAAACGATCCGATCTTCTTAGATTTGATGAAGATGGACATGTTAATCATAAAGAAGGGAACATCATCAATCCTTTTAAAAATGATTTCTCAACCATCACTTTTAGAAAGGATAAAGGATTATCAAAAGGAAAATTTGGAAATTCATGAAAAAGTGGAATCTATTAGAAAAGGGGAATCCTTGGAGTTTAATGTTAATGAAGAAATAAATGTGAGATTTTGGAAAAGAATATATGTTCCATCAATTCCAGAGTTGAAGAAGGAACTTTTGGATGATTCCCGTAGGTCAAATTTCTCTATTCACCTAGGAAACACAAAGACGTATCAAGATCTCTAAGAACATTATTGGTGGGATAATATGAAGAAGGAGATTGCTGAATGTACATCAAAGTGCCTGGTGTGTCAGAAATTAAAGGCAGAAAGGCGGAATTCTAAGGGGTAGATGCAACCATTGCCCATACCAGAATGGAAATGGGGGAACATCACCATGGAATTTGTCACTGGACATTCAAAGTCATCCAAAGGAAACAATTAAATCTATGTTGTTGTGGATCGTCTTACAAATTCTTCAAACTTCATTTCTATTTGAGAGTATTTCTCATTGGATCAACTGGAATAGATATATATCAGGGAACTGGTAAGGCTTCATGGAGTACCACTGTCTATTGTGTCCGATCAACATCTAAGATTCACCTCTATGTTCTGGAAGAGTCTTCAACATGCTCTTAATACTGAACTAAACTTTAGTATGTTTTATAATCCTAAAACTGATCCAAAAACTTGAGGACATGTTGAGAGAGTTCTCGATGGACTTTAAAAGAGGGTGGGATCCACATCTGCCACTGTTTGAGTTCACTTATAATAAATATTTCCACTCAAGCATCCAAATGGAACGATATGAATCCCTTAATGGGAAAAGGTGTATAACACCGGTGTGTTTGGATGTGGTCAGTGAGCGAAAGTTGCATGGACCAGAAAAGGTCGAAGAAATGGTGAAGAAGAGGAAAACCATTCAGTAGCATATCAAGGCTTCCAAGAGTCGACAAAAGAGTTATGCATATAACCATAGATGGGACCTTCAGTTTATTGTTGGATACATGGTATTTCATTGCATATCTATGTGGAAGAAGGTCATGAGGCTTGGAAAGAAAGGGAATTTATGTCAATGGTTCATTGGCCCCTTCGATATTCTTGATCGTGTCGGGGATGTGGCCTATTGACCAGCACTTCCACCTACCATGGCCAAAGAACACAGTGTCTTTCATGAATCCATGTTAAGGAAGTATATACCAGACCCTTCACATGTACTCTTTTCAGAGGTGGTACATTTAGAAGATGATCTTTCTTATGAGGAGAAACCAGTGAAGATCTTAGGTCATAGAGAAAAATTTCTATGGAATAAGACAATTCCCCTCATCAAGGTGTTGTGGACAATCTACAAGTTTAAAGAAGTGATGAGGGAATCAGAGGAAATTATGAAGCAAAGCTACCCACATCTATTTTAGTGTGGGAAAATGAAATTTCAAGGGTGAAATTTCTTAAGGGGGGAACATATTAATGACCAAACTTTAATTAATGGAAATACCTCTTGATCTAATTAAATGTCTCATTATGTAAAATTTTTATATAAAATGTCAACTTCTTTAGTTTTATGTTTTTGGATTTTAAAATATTGTTAAGAATTCTGTCCATTGAAAATATAGTCGTTGAACAACGATCACATGATTAGTATAAATATAGGTCTTATACAAATCCAATTTACTCAGACAAAGAATGTGATGGCCTCATATAGTAGACGTGCCCCATATGAAGCCTATTTGTTAGATCTCGGAAAGGAGGTTGCGTCCTTGGGCTTCGTTCTTGACCCAGCCCAAGCCAATCTTGAATATGTTATGCTCGAGAAGAACAACCTACGAGAGAAGTGGAAGTTGATAGAGATTACCACTCAAGAAATGTTATCCAAGACACCCCAAGAGTCGGTCACCATCGCACACCATACCCTTCTATCTTATGCTGGTGTTATAAGGGGTTATGTAACAAGACATTATCACTATGGTCATTACATTATTTTTGTATATAATAATGAATATACTTTAATTTTATTATTGATACCTTGTAGATGGGTTTTAAAGCACAAATAATATTTTTAGTTAATATTCAACTAAGAAATCTATTTTGATGAATTAATGGATTTTTAATTAAATAATATTTTAATAAAATATTATTATTATTATGTTATTTTTTATTAAAAATAAATTATTTTATAATTTTATGAATGCAATCATAATTTTTATTAAGGATTAAAATCCATTTTTGTCAAAACCCATGAATTTTGGATAAATGTCGGTTTTTATATTAAAAGTGAAAATTAACATATTTATAAAATTATTTAGATAAAATAATTATTATTTCTAGAATCAGGATGTCGAAATTATCCAACCGTGAATTTTTTATAATTTTCGGAGAGAGTAAAAGTTTTGGGTAAAAATTAAATACCTTGTACATATATAATGTCTTTTATGACATCATAATGAACAAATAGTGACATAATAAAATTCTATAAGCCTTATTTTCGGACAATATATGTTTTAGTGTTAAAAATATGTGATTTTGGGTTTTTTTGACTAATTTTACAAAGCATTAATGGACCCGTCAAGGCTTATTAAACATCTTGTCTTTTTAAATCGATTTCCCTGGGAGTGTAACTCACCTCCACATAAGAAACCCCATTATTTAATGAATTTAGGAAATTGGTCTTTTAAAATATTGTTTTTCACTTCCCTTTTACAAAACCATTGGCTGGTTTGTGGTTAGGATTAGTTTACTGTGAGGTGTCCCAAACCTAAATAATAATAAATTCTCTCACCTTTCCTATATAAACCCACCCAATCTCTCACTTACTCCTCACTAAAATCCTTTTGAGGTCATCAAACCTCCACCCTTCTTCCTCTATAATCCTACCAAGGTGCCCAAAGCTCCCAATAATCCTCTCTCAAGCCTCTCTCAAGCCTTTGGAATCACATTTCCAAGTAAGGATTTTTCTTCCTTTCTCATTTTTGTCCAATTTTCATAATGTTGTTATGAAATTTTAGTTTCAATTCTAAATGTTGGGGTATTGTTTTTAACCTCTTCTATACTGCCCTTTTTATGTTTAAATGATGGGATACCACTTTCTCTCTCATTAAATTCCTCTCATGTACACTCGTTACTATGATGAAATTCCGAAAGGAATTTCTCTCTCCTCTTTTACATTAAAGAAATTATTTTGTATAATGACTCAAAATTCCATTAAAATTCTTGGAACATGTATATATATGACCCCTTTATTTTCCAGTTCAGGTAAATATGATGAGACACCCCTTTCTCTCTCATCAACCATTTTTATTAATTTCTACGTCACGCCATTACGCTGCCGAAATTGCACCGATTTTCCAAGCCAATGGCATTGTGTAGTGAATACCATTCCCATTTCTCTATCAAGGATATTCCCCTTTATGCACATTTACTTATTGTTTAAAGAGATTCATGTATGTATTCCACATTCCTTTATCATGGAATAAATGATGACGTTATATAAATCCAAGTTATAGGATCCATGTGGCACACTTATGCATGAAATTAAATGTTTAAGAAGGGTGAGCCCTTATAGCACTCCAATGCATTGGGTGAAGTATAATATCATGATACATTATGTGAAATGGGTTTCTAATCATTCTAATTCAAGTGAAATGAGGTTTTACTCATTCTTCATGTTCAATGATGATTTACTCATGATCCATGTGCAATGTGCCTTGGCTCATTCTAATTCCATGTTAAGTGTTGTTGACACATTTCCGTGATATGATTATCATGATTTATCATGCCATTATGTTTATGTTTCTCTTGTGATATATTTATATTCCTATTGTCTAACTTGTATTATTTTCTCATGTTATTCCATGTCTATTCCCTTACTGGGCTTTATATCTCACCCTGTTCTTATGAATGTCCTTAGGTTATCCCATCTAATTCTAAGTATGAGGGAATGTTGTGGTCATGTAAAAGATGTTTTCAATAAAGATATTGTATTTCAGGTTTTAAGTTGTTATGTAATGATCCTATTCCCCAAAGACACTAGAACTCTCGATATTCTATGTTATATCAAGTGAAGTTTATGTAATAAATCAGTTTTAAGTGTGTAATAAAAAGCAGGGTTGTCGCATAGACCTTGTAGCCTAATCTTGTTATGTTACAAACTTAGTAATTCTTGGGATGGTCACACAAGGATTATCCATTATAAAGTGGGGAGTTTGTAAGATCATGGGATTTTTTTGGAACATTCTTGTTAAAATTTATGGTTTAAATACTTTAATTATTTTTAATGAACTATTTACTAGGTGTATGGGGAGACCTAGGGGTGTTTTGGGGGTTTAGAACACAAAAATATGGAAGAAATGGACCATCCTATGCATGTTTCATGGTTAGTACATGGTTATTAGTAAACATGCACCCAAATAATTTTTTCATGGTGTGGGGTTCATAGTTTGACGAAATAATTCCTAGGGTAAGGGGAAACCATGTAGGCATGGATAGAGTATATATGAATGGTAACTGCATGGTTTTGCAAACCATACAGCCTCACTAGGAATCCATGTGACTTTTTCCCCTTGCATAAATTGTGGTTCACAGTTTAGAAAACCGTATATCCAAACTATACACCCTTTAATAGTGGGGTTTTACCTCCCCCCCTTAGGATTTATTAGTTTTCACCTGATTTTCTTCCCGATTTATTCTTTAGAAACCCTAGTGAGGAACCTAAATTCTGAATTCATCCCAAGGATAATTTGCATTCATTTATAAGCTGCTTGGAGTGACATTTTTTTTGAATCAAATCTCCAGGTGCGTCTAACACTCCTCTCCATTCTATTTTCATGATTATTGATTATGTAGTTGTTATTATTCTTCTGAATCTCAAAAACCCTCTTTTTCTTGTGGATCGTAGGTTGGGGATTTGAGGTTTGTTTGAATCCCAATCAAAGGCCAGGTTTAAGAGAACGTTTGTATTCAAGATCAAGGTTGGTGGTCTTAATGTTATATCCCATAGTCTTGTTGATTATTTTTTTGTATGTCCTTATGATTTGGTGTTTTTTTATTTCCTATTAGGTTAGACATTGATTTAATGATAAATGTATTGGGTTAGTGTTTTATTGGACCCCTCATGATCTATGTGGGATGTGTTGAGTAATCATTTATTGGTACAAGGGAAACCCATGGGCCGTACCACATCTTGAACATGGAAATTTAAATTTTATGTGAATATTCGAATTATTATGACATATATCCCTTAATGGATGTGTTGATATGTTAGTTTGGGGGTTTGAAGTGAAACTGTAGAGAATAGTGTTTAGTGATTCACAAAACATAAGGGTTATTTGATATAATTTTAATCGGTTAATGTTTTTGTGGGTTTTAATTGATAAAAATATTGTTTAGATAAGGAACATAAATGGTAAATGAGTTAAATGGGTCAAGTCATGTAAATTACACTATGTAAATGGTAAAAGATAAAATTTTGTTTCTTATTTGTTGAATGAACTCTTGTTTGGAATAATTTATGTTTTAAATAGTACTGTTTTATGATTGGTGTATAAACCGTGGGTAAAAAAATCATATTCACATGGATTGGTGTTATTCGGGATTTTGGACTAAGGATCCTCCCATAGGTTGGGTTGGATAGAGGCTCTAAACCCCACCTCTAAAATACATGAGTTAGGGAGTCAAACTGATGCTATAGACCCCTAATGATTGCATTGGATGAGATTACCTAGACTGAGGCTCCATGGTATATGTGATTTAATTGGATGAGACAGTGTGGACTAGGGATCCCTGATATGTGTGGTGTAATTGATTCTGAAATGGTTTTCTTAGTGAGTTAGGGAAATTAGATTATTCTATATTCATAGTAGTTTTTTGGAATAGGATATAGTGTAATTGATGTAGATAATCAAACAATGAAATGATGATGTAGATTGTTTTTATAGACATTGATGACTAATATAACCCGATTTAACTTTTTTATTATTATGTTACTCATTCATCACTTCCATAAACCATATGTCTAGACAAGATATTTTATATACACCATTGGTGGTGTTATACTGAGTTGTACTCACAACCTGATCGGGCCACCATTGGGTGCCCAAGAAGATTTCATGATTCTAGGTCATGATATGGGAAAGGTCCCTAGGATTGAGGGTCAATTCAGGAATGAGATTTTCATAGATTATAGATTAAGAAATATATTCAGAACCTATTTTTGGATTCTTCAGTTTGGGTTTATTTTGGGGTTTCCTTTCACATGTCACTGCATGACATGACATATCATATTAACTTTTCAGTTTTGGTCTTATATGGAGTT
Organism: Viscum album; assembly: GCA_963277665.1. NCBI lineage: Eukaryota > Viridiplantae > Streptophyta > Magnoliopsida > Santalales > Viscaceae > Viscum > Viscum album. The sequence continues at coordinate 1,897,191,143 of OY728135.1, read as the reverse complement.
CTATGAATGGTTGGTAATGAATTTTCATTTCTTATTTTATATTGTTTCCTTTTTATCTTATTTTATATGTTTTTCATTTCTCTTATAAAGAGGGTATAGTCTCCCATCATGAATTATTAGACCCTCACATCTAGTTAGTAGCCTCTAGCATATGGTGAGGTTTCCTAGAGGACATGTGGTCACATGAATCATAGAACTTGTTTAGTGGCTTCTGGGTGTGGGATGTTACAATTCATAACTTCTCTTGAATATATTCAAATATACCAGAACTATGTGTTTTAGAAAAATATCAGGAAGTTGTTCTTTCATTCTGATAAACTATAAAATAATATCTCCTTTTTAAAGATCTATAAGGAAATGGATTATTATATCTATTTTCACAACTCATGAGTGATGTGCAGGGTTTTTACATAGAGAAATGGCACTTGTATTATCACACAATATTAGAGTTTTTTTTCTAAAACTCATGCCAATGTCAGTAACTGTGTGTTTCATCCAAAAAAATTGATTACAAAAACATTTATGTATTATATATTTTTCTTCAATAGTGGAAATGATATTGAAGGTTTTTTCTTACAAGAATATGAAATAAAATATTCTCTTAATAAATGACAAGTTCCAAAATGACTTTTTCTATCCATTTAACATCCACCAAATTTAGAATTTCAAAGTATTTTAAGATCAAAATCTTTTTCATACGAATAAAATAAATCTAAAACCATATTTCCCATAATATAAAGAAAAATTAGTTTTACTACCTTAATATGGGGCACTTTTGGATTATATTGATATCTTACACAAAAGAATAAAAAAATTAATTCTATAAAACTAGATATTATGTATAGTAAAATACCAATCATTCCTGAAAACATATTATGATCAATGAGTTTCCCAAATTCATCAATACCTATAGTATTTGATGTTCCAATTTTAGTACTAATATATTTAATATTATCTTTTCCAAATTTCTTAAGAAGATATTTTATATATTTATGTTGAGATATAAAATATCTTACTAGTTTTTGTGAAATTTAAAAACCTAGAAAATAAGTATGCTCCCACAACATGCTCATTTTAAAGTAAAATTTCCTCACACCTGTAAAATAATTTTTATTATATCTTTTAGTTGAAAAAATATAATAGTGTCAACATAAATTTAAAAAATTATAATGTGTTTATAGAAAAATTTAATAAAATGTTTTGGATTCATGGCTCACTTTAAAAATATGTTCAGTAACAAAAATCCAATTAATCTATCATATTCAGCATTAGAGGCATGTTCATGTTTTTAAAGTGCCGTATTAATTCTAAATATATGGTCTAATGATTTTCTATTTTAAAAAATAAGGGTTTTTCTACATGAAATACCTAATGTACATATATTTTAAGAAAATCACTCTTCGCATCCTGTAGAAAAGTTTTAAAATTACTAAATATTCCATATTCTATAAGAATATGAATAACTTCAAGTCAAGATACTAGAGAATATTGATATTCATATTCCATTCCCTATTTTTTAATTTTATTCCTTTACAAAAACTATACCATTACTTCTTACTATAATTCCGTATTCATTACACTTAATCTAGAAAATCCACTTTACACCAATTATAGAGGTATCTTTAGGTCATTCAGCCAAAGTCCAAACTCAATTTTTTTGAATTCATTTAGTTCATCATGCATTTTTTTATCCAATATTCATTACTTGATTATTCATCATATGTTTTTAGTTTGGGAAATGATAAAAATGAGCAATTTTAAACTTCATTTGTTAATGAACTGCTACTTATAATAGGTTTATCTACATCACCAATGAAATTATTACTAGGATGATTCCTATGTATCAACCAATTTTGTAGGTTTATAAATTTTTTTTCTTCAACAACAAGATGATATTCTTCTTGTGTTATACCATTAGACACATATTATATAGTAGTTATCTTCTATGAATAACTTCCCAAAATTTGTTGAAAATCAATTTTTTAAAAATCATAATAAGATGTTGAGTGATGTTGTTTGAAAACCAGGGGGTCAGTTTCCACAAATTTAACAAGTATTGTTTCATTGATAAAAATTTTGTTTTTATTAAAAAATCTATAATCCCGACTAGTTGTATAATGGACTAGTAATATTCGTTCACTGAATTTTGGAAACAATTATGTAAATTATCTTTATTATTTATAATTAACAATTTTCTTCAAAACGAAATTTAACTAGGAAAGTTTAGGATTTATTTATATACACAACTCTTATAAATAATTATTAATAAATGGAATTATGAAAACTCTATTTATATTCTATCAGGAAGTTCAAACTCCTTTAGCTGATTTTTTTGAACTAAGTATTCACTAAACATGGTTCTTGTAATATCCTAAATAATTTTATTTATTCATTCAACTACACCATTATTTTATGGAGTTATATGTATGTAAATGGTATGCATTATTCAGTTTTTACTATAAAAATATTCATAAATATAATTCACAAATTTTCCATAAATAACACTAAGAATAGTTATCAAGGATATATTTTTGTCTCATTTTTAACTCGAGATACAATTTTTTTGAAATAAACAAGGCACCAGACTTCTTTACTAGAATGTAGACCCATGTATATATAATTTTATCATCAACTAAAACATATAATTAGTATTTTTAATAGATACTTATAGCTTTTGTAGGAAAAAATTATTCCATATTCACTAACTGTAAAGAATCATAAGTTGATACGTCACTAATATAATTAAAAATTGAATTATTTTTTATTTTTAATTTAAAAGGATAAAAAAATGTTCGGATAATCCAACATAAGTTCTAGTAGATCTCAAAATACCCATTTTTTAGTTAGTTTACCTATAGTTCAAACATTATAGAGTCCTAATATTATACTCTATAACCTAAATTGGTCTTTTATTTCACTATGTAAAGTTTGATATTGGATCCCAAGGTCACCTATATTATGTGGATAAACATTGTCAATCTAATTGGTAGAAAGAATAATTTCTACTTTGAAGTAAATTTAAAAAAAATCCATTCCTAAAGTTCACAAGGAATCTGTCATCACATAATTGACTTATTCTAAGAAGGTTTTCCTAAATAACCACAAAACATGAAATAGTTGAAATTAAATATTTACCTAGAAGAATAATGTTTCTTATTCTGATATTTTATCATTAAGAATTGTAAAAAAGGTAAATTATTCACCTTTTATTATCATATTATTGATGAAATATTTTTTCCATGTAATAGGTGAGAAAAAATATCTCCATGTTGCAAATATTGTTTTTGGTACACTTATTATTTGCCAAAAAAAAATATTAGTATTTCGAAACCCAAACCTGCTTGGGTTCCCCATTATTTGAATATAATATTTTTGGAATCCATATTTTTCTATCATTTAAATTTCATAGAGTAGTTAATTCTTTGGGAAAATAAGATTTATGAAAACATATTGATTATACTTTCATTAAGGAACATATATTCTTCGAATGTCAACCAATTTTATTTTTTTTTACAAAATGGGTACTTTTTGGAACAAATTAGTTAATTTGGATAATATGTTTCTTATTAGTATAATCCATTATGGATATATCCTTATGAGGTTTTATTTGACTATACATATTTTCAAAATTGTCATTACCTGTAATAAACACCTATATTATCATTTTCTAAATTAATATTTCAAAGTTTAGTTTCAAAACTATATTTTAACCTTAAAAGAAATTGTACTCGAATTAAAATTTTCTAATTCTTTTTAAAAGATAGTATTTTTTTGATTATATTTCTCTAACTCCTTGGAATGTATATTGATCCCAAAATTATTTTTTAGTAATTATTTTGATAGATTTGAAATATTATAATTATGTGTATATATTATTGAATTTTCCTTATAATATTTAGCCTTAGAAGAATCAGTTTTTTAGTAACATTATAATTTTGATTTTCTAAATTTTTTAAAAATACAGAGCCTTCCTTGTAACTAGTTTAATTAACGTTTTCTTCTGATGAATAATATTCCACATTAGAAATTGTAGAATTGTTTTCATTATCAATATATAGATAATTGGAATTTATGGTATCATTAGTTAAGGGTTTATAATATTCCGTATCTATGATGAAATTATTATTATTTGGAATCCCAACAAAAAACCAATATTTTTATGATCATCACTTTAATTATTTTATGAATTTTATGATGAAATGTCACCTCAGTATGTATTCCAAGTGTCTATTGCTTTTATACTTTCTTATTCTTATGTCTGTTGTATTTTTTTAGAATTCCATTCTAAATTTATATCCTTCTAGTCCACCTTCTTAATCTTGGGAATGTTCTATTTTATATGATCAATCTTCTAGTACTCATAACAAATAACTTCAGAAGAATATTTATTATCACTTATATCATTGGGATTCTTCTTATACAAATAAAAAAATATAATTTTTCTCAAAAATACTATTTATCCTTTGGGAAAACTGATCTAGTTTATTTTGAATTTATTTATATGAACTACATTCTATTTCAACTCTAACTTTTTTTATTTAAAGGTTTGAAACTATTATCAGCTAACTTTATTTTCTTTAAAACATCTGATGTTGAAGAAAAATAAACTCCACAATTCTTATTTATAATATTCTTAGTATCTACCTTTAGTCTACCTTATTACTATATAAGAGTTCCTATAAGGTTATCCAAATTAAAATTTCTAATTTTCTTAGTGTCATCTAAATATTTCCTTTTAGCATCCCATTCTCGAAGAATGATTTAAATAATCTTTTAAAATAATATCTAAAATGTTATATCTTTATCCAAAGAGAATATAATCTATTTTTGATTTTCATAAATTTGGGATTCATAATTGAAATAGGCTCACCATGTATAAAATAAAAATCTTGATAGCCTATTTGAATTATGGATCTTGTAGATTCAATAACTTTTGATGTTCCGAAATATGTATTTATAAAACATCTTCCAAAAACTATTTTATCTTTATAAGAGTGGATTTGACTATAATTATATATATTTTCATGGAACAAAGAAATTTATTCTTCACATGCTAATTTAGCTAATATTGTAGTTTATATGAATTTTGAAAATAGAAAAAAAATCCTTTTAAAGAATCTTATAATTTCCATTCAAGATGAAAAAGTTATAAAATTAAATATTAAAAACCAAAGTATTCATTCCATGTTTTCAATTTTCATAGTCTGCACCATCAAAAATTGGTGGTCTTCTAGGATTTAAAATCTCCAGAGTACAAAAATTAAGAGCTTCCATGTTATAAAATAAAAACTATTTCATCAATACACATTACTGTAATAATAGTTTAAACAAAAATTATAAACCTGAAAACATTCTTGGTATAAAAAAAGTAAAAACATTACATGTTTATGTATTTTAACCTAATATGATACCAATTTTTGGATCAAAGAGTTTATTATGGATACATGATGGGGGTAAATTTTATTTCAAAAGATTAAACTAATTAATCTACAAAATCTCTTTATTAATGTTCACTGAACTCAGTTAAAATCTGATGATCATAGTAACCATATCAGACTCATAGAGAATCTATTAAATTAAATTCTAGAAAAAATTAATAAGTTAAATATTATATATCAATGCACAATGAAAATATGATATTTTATAAAAATTGTAATATAATATATTAAAGTAAAATTAATAATGAAAAACAATAAGATATATTAAATTATTTTATCTCTTATACCTTATGATTTAAGAAAATAACAAATGTTGAGTTTGGGTATCCCCGTATTTTAACCGCACTGCTTGTTTTTTTATTCTTCAGTATGAAATACATTGATCTAAGAGATTAATATGACCATGGTAATTCTATCCCTAGATGCTTGTGATTAGTTTGATTAGAATCATCCATCTTCCAATCCATAAAATCTATCGATATAACCTAAGATCAGACACAATAAATACAATTCAATGTATTTTCAAAGGAATTAATTTCCTAATTTAGATTCCATAGAATGAAAAATCTATGAATGTTTACAAAAGAATGTAATTAGAGGTTACTATAGAGAAAACATAATATGTGTTGAGTAGAGAAATACATATGGTCCCATCTCCTATAATCACTTATATTGATAGGCACAACTCTAACGGTAATATTCCATGAATCTTGGTGTTGGTCTCGATGGGCTCATATGAGCTCTAGGTTGGCATCTCAATAGGTAAATCTCCATCCAATGTCATTTTGATAAAACCATTAAAATTTTGTAATAAATATTCTATCATATAGAAATAATTCTAACCATACTATTATAAACATTATTCCAATGGAACAAATTTTTCTAGTCCAATGAATCAAAATATTTTAGTTTGTCATATCAGACTTCGTTAGTCCAACAGACCTAACTCAACCAGTCTGATGGAATATACTTTATTAGTCCAATGGATTTGAATTTTTTTATTCAAATAGACTTGACATTGTTAGTCTGATAGATTATACTTAATCAATTCTATTGACTATACTTTTTCATTCTGATGTACTATACGTTATTAGTCAGATGAATTTGATTTTTTTTATCTCGATGGATCAGACTTTAGTTATTCTAATAAACTAAAAATATTGTGGAAATTTTGTATACATTTGTTTGATTATATTTAGATTCTTATTAGAATGAAAATATTTCTTTAAAAAAATTCTAAAAATCATGGCAAACAAAATGTTTGTAAAAAATAACTCTTAAGAGTGTATTTTTATTTTCAAACCTAAGGATTGAAAGTGTATAATGTAAAACTGGCAACTCAATATTATTTTTAAAAACTATTATACATTTCTATCATGTAAGATTTTTGATCACTTATAATCACATTTTACATTACATCAATAATATTAATGAGATATAAAATATGTATACCTCATATTAGTGAAACCATTAAGTCTTGATTCCCTAACCATAAATACTAAATATATGAATTTATAAAATATCAATATCATAATTTATATGAACACATCACATTTCACTCAATGTAGTATGTCCATGTATTTATTCAATTTTATTAAACCAGGGTCTTGTATTCCATACTCGTCATATCGGAGGAAAACTCAAGAATTAGTTAATAAAATCTCACAACACGACTAACATAATACTCAACCAGCAACTAATTAGAGTATTCTCAAGAATAAGGTAAGATTAATATCAATGTATGATTTTCCCATATATGTAACCTTGTTAGGATTATATTTGGGATTTAAATGTTTTTAAACACCTCATATACAATGGTTACATTAGGGTATCAAATAATATATAGTTTACTCAAATTGGAAGTGTAACACCCGAGACTTTTATGTTATATAAATCATCAAAGGAATCTTTTCCTACACAACACTTGCTTGGCTTGCTTTACACGCAATCACGACCTTCCTCGATAGCTTGCATCGTACGCAATACCGAGTTTCACTAAACAACAATATGCTATTAAAACTAGCCGTTATGAATAGTAATAACCACTTTTTGAAATTTTATAAATTTTATTTTTCAAAATGGACTTCATTTTTGGACTCAGAATATCGAAATTAGCCTAGGGTGAAATTTTGGTATTTTTCTGAATACTTTCAATTTTTGATGAATAGTGAAACCACTAAGTGGTAGGTTAAAAACTGAATTTTGCATAAAACTTAATTTTACCGCTTCTGTGAATGGAATTTCGAAAATCCGATAGAAACGGTTAATATCAAGGACTAAAATGTGGTTCAATGAGATGAAAATAATTTTTGGTGAATAGTAACTTTTTACTTTTTTTTACCACGGTTAATAGTAAATAGGGTAACTAAGGGTAAATATGATATTACTATTACCCTAACACATGTCCTAATTCTATTGGATATGTGTAGTTCGACCAAAAAAAACCTTATGAATATAATATGACCATTTAGGTCCACTTAGATTAGATTATGACATTTAATATTATTTTATTTAATGAATAGTTAAAAAAGTTAAAATCAAGGTTTAATAAATAAAACATTTTTAATATGGGGTTATACATAAGATAAATTCTACTATAAATATTCATTAGAAATCTAAAAAGATTTCCTACATGATGGTATTTTATTTATAATTTTTAGACATTAAATTATTTAATTTATTTATGACACAATGATGATGTAGTAATTATCTTATTAATGAAATATTGACATAATTGATGTTATAAACATCAAAATAAATGTAATTTGAGACTTTTTATGAATTCCGATAATTTTCTAGGTTATTATGATATATTAGTGTTTATTTAATCAACTTGGTTCGAACATATAATTCTGTTATGACTTTCACAAAAATCATATATCAAATAGTGTCAAAATTGACACAAAATAGTTTTTAAATCAAATATTATATTATTAATTGTTATTTTATTCCTAAAAATCTAAGGTTCGGAAAAATGACTTAGATAAGGATATATATATTAATAATAAACAATTTGGGGTTCGTTTGGCATGTTATAGTAAGTGTATTAACCATATAGTGTAAGAAAACAAAAAGACACGGTAAAAGTTAAATTATTTAACTTAGAGTTAAATCTAATTGATAAGGTTAAAATAATAACCTAAACTTGTCTAAATCCTATTGGTTGATAGGCTTTCGACCCATCCCCACTTTATCTTCGAAATAAGACCCTTTGGAACCATTATAAACCGATTTTGACTTTAATATAAAATAATATTTTGAGATATTCATAAGGTGCCCCTCTCCTCCCTTATAAAAGGGCACCTCCTCCCCCTCCCCCTCACACCAATTTGAGCACTCAAGCTCGGCCAGCCCCTGCCATTTTCTCCTCTCCACTTCCCTAGAATAATCCTAGAGGTCCTGGTCTTCTTCAAAGACCAATCTTAGTTCCCTAAGTGGAGGATTCAAAGAAGCGTTCCAAAGAAGAGGTAATATCCATTACCGATCTTTTCAATTTCTTTCTTCTTCAACTTCTTCTTCTTTAGTTGTTTCATGATAAAGTAATAACATCAGTATTACTTACATACTGATATGTTATTATAAATATGAAACAACCCTAATTCACCTTCTATCCATCCTACGGAAAAATGAAATCACCGCGCGTGCGTACGTACGGAATACCGTCTCCACGCCGTGGTGTAATCTATTTTCCACCATCACTTTACAGGGATGGGTATAATGGTGTAATGAGTAACTATTTATGATTATTATAAATTAATATTGATACTGAAATAATATATATATACTCCAATACAGTTCCACGATCATAGGAATGATATCATCACTCGTGCGTACGTACGGAATACCGTCTCCACGATGTGATGCGACTCGTTCTACATGATCATCATTACATAGTAATTATATAAATTGAATGAATAAATATGATATATGTTACACTAATACCATTCTGGATATAAGGTATCTATAACCTTAAAAGAAGAATAAGAATGTATTCGGCAAAACACGCATAAGAACAAAAGGCAATAAAGACCCGAGTAACAAGTAACAATAAAATATTACTATCAAGAAGCTAAGAATATGACCATATATGATATCATATCAATATGTATGATTCTGGAATAAGTCAATAACATTATTTAAACCATTATACAGGAGCTTCGGACACGTACAAAGCAAATTGGACCTAAGGTCAGGGAAATATCACAATCTCATTTTTATCCGAGATTGTTTATTCGTAAGTAATTACTGGGGTGTATTTTATCATCCACATCCATGTTTCATCAATATGTAATATTATTTACATCCACCTACAATTGTTTAAATCCATTTTTACCCTTCGGTGAGTTTTTAGTAAAATAAATGAAAGGAATCTTTTGTCGTTTTTCGTACGAGGTACTTATTGACTTTTCCGACAAAAGTACGAGAAGAATGTTTTTTTAACTTATACGGCATGAATGGATTTTTAAAACATTACTTCAAAGAAGCTTCCTTTACAAGTTTTCAAGTTTATTTTTAATCAACTTCTTTTATTTTAAAGTTGTATGACATGTTATGAAAGGAAAAATGTTTTTGAAGAAGAAAGGATTTTTTCCTCAAGAATGGAGTTCAAGTGTTTTATCAAAATTATTTTCCATCTACGATAATAAAGGGTTATATTTTTATCCCTATTATTAAATTGATTTGATCATGTTGTGATGGAATTATTTATATGAATTCCTTTATCTTATATGAATTGATTTATGATGTCATGATGTTTCAAGAATCCCATTTTTGTTACATGTGTTATGCGATGATGTATGTTTTATGATTATGTGGCACACATAAGAAAGGATTCATTATAAGATGGGTGGGACCTATATCTCCCTCCAATGCATTGGGTAAAGATTTTATATCTCATGAGATAGACATGGCTGGAACGGTAGGTTATACCGGTTCAGTGAAACAGGACTGGAACGAGGGTGACTCGGTTCAGAAAGGGACTTTGTCCACTAAGATAGTCTTGGCAATGAGTCATGACTAACAAGAAATGATTTTCCATGATTATGTGTGCATGCCACAAAGTTTCAAGTTTTATGTTATGATTATGGGGATCTCATTTTCACTTCTATGATTTATTCCATGTTAAGATATTATGATCTCTTTTGCAGGTTTTTATTTTCAAAAAGATATGATATGATTTTTATTTCCTTTATTTGCCCTTGCTGAGCATTTGAGCTCACCCTTTTATGTTTTCTTTTCCCCAGGTCAGGAAGATGGATATTAAGTAGAATATGCTAAAAGGGACCCTAGATATGATGAAATAAATGGGAGACACTGTAGAAGATTTATGAAGCAGTTGTTTATGTTTCCCAGTTTCTAAAGACACTATACCTATACGGTCCTTTGTGGTTTTGTCATATGTTGTAATAAATGTGCTTCAATTTTGAAGTATTAACAATGTATGTAAAGTATGGGTCGTTATAGTTGGTATCAGAGGAAAGGTATAGTCAACCTTTGGAAACTAGGATGTGAAATCCTTAGTAAGAACCCTAAGGATAAGTCTAAGCATAGAACACAATCTTAGTGTTTTAGAAATGGCCATGAATAACCTAGGATAAGACCTTAAGCGTGAAAATTTTATTCTTGAATTATGTGGTTTTCCTATTATAATTAGTGTTTCTCACACTATTATTTTTGGTTTTAGTCAATGGCTGGAACCCGAAGGAACCGTGTTAATGCGGAATGCGATGGGCAATGAAATGATTGTCCCCCTGAGCAACCAAGCGATATGGGAGCTGGAATGCAAAATCTTGTAGCCATGCTCACACAACTTTCTCAAGCTATGAATCATGCAGGACTTCCAAACGAGCAAATGAAGGAGCAACATTCTGTTGAATCCTTCATGAGGCAGCGTCCACCTTCTTTCAGTGGGTCTACTGATCCATTAGTTGCTGAACAATGGATTAGTACTACTGAAAAGATATTTTCAGTTCTTCAATGTTCTGAACATGATAAAGTCATCCTAGCAGTGTATCGTTTGGAAGGAGATGCAGATCAATGGTGGAATCTTATTAAGAATACGAGGCAAAGGGATGAAATTGAGTCTATGGAATGGGACGAGTTCAAGAACTTATTTTTTAATAAGTACTTCCCTCGTATTCTCCGAACAAAGATGGAGAAAGAGTTTCTTGAACTGAAGCAAAGGGATGATGAATCTGTTGGTACCTATGAAGCAAATTTTACAAGACTTGCAAGGTACGCTTCTGGTATTATTATCCAACCTGAGAGTAAGATCGATCGATTCTTTAGTGGCTTAAAACCAAGTCTTCGAAGGGCGTTAGCCATAAGGGACTTCAATAGCTATGAGGAAATCGTTCGATGTGCTCTCAAAGTCGAGATGGAGATTGGAGTAACCCATCAGTCATATGGGTTTGATAAGAAGAGGAAAATGGAATTTAAAGGAAAATCTAAAGAGCACACTGAAAAGAAGATGAGCTTTCCCTTATGCTCAAAGTGTGGAAAGAAACATGGAGGGAGTTGTCTTAAAGGAACAAGTAAATGTTTCAAATGTGGAAAGGAAGGTCATCGGGCATTTGAATGCCGCGATGATGGGAAGAAGATGTCTAATGATGCAAACAAAGGAAGGGATACACAGAATGAACCTACTACACTTCAATGTTTCAAGTGCAAGGAGATGGGGCATTATGCCAATCAATTCCCAAATCCAAGGGTTGATGATGATGGTCAACGTCAACAAACTCTTAAGGCTAAAGACAAAGTAAAGTCACATGCAATTTCTATCAGCGATGTGGAGTACGATAACGAAGTGGTGAAAGGTACACTTACCGTCCACTCTAAAGTAGAAAATGTTTTATTTGATTCTGGATCCACCCACTCTTTTATTTCTGAAAAATTTTCTAAGGGTATCACCGTACTACCTCAACAATTAGATGTTGAGTTAGCTATGACAACACCTAATGGCACAACAGTCGCATCAAAAGTTTATAATTCTTCTCCGATCGAAGTTTGTGGGAAAGTGCTTCCTGCAAATCTTGTGATCCTTCCTTTATTGGAATTTGATGTGATTCTTGGCATGGATTGGATTTCCTTACATGGAGCTCATATCAATTTCCAAAGAAGGGAAGTCACATTTCATATTCCAGATCAATCTACGATCGTCTATCGATGCAAGGATGAATATAACCTTCCAGTGGAAATTCCTTCCATCTTATGGGTCTTGATTCCACTAAATGAAGGTTATTTATCTCAAATGGTTGGTGAGAAACTCACAATTAAGAATATACCCATAGTACGAGAGTTTGATGATGTCTTTGCGGAGGAATTACCGGGTCTTCCACCAAATCGTGAAGTTGAGTTTTCAATAGAACTCGTACCGGGTGCTTTGCCTATTTCAAAGACACCTTATAGAATGGCCCCAATTGAGTTGTAGGAATTGAAGAAGCAACTCCAAGAGAATCTTGACAAGGGATTCATATGCCCTAGTGCGTCACCTTGGGGAGCACCTGTTCTATTTGTTAAGAAAAAAGATGGATCAATGAGACTCTGCATTGATTATCGAGAACTTAACAAGATCACTATCAAGAACAAATATCCTCTCCCACGCATTGATGACTTATTTGACCAACTATGCGGAGCTCAATACTTTTCCAAGATTGATCTTCATTCAGGGTATCATCAATTAAGGGTCAAAAGGGAGGATATACCAAAGACGGCTTTCCGTACAAGGTATGGACACTATGAATTTATAGTGATGCCATTTGGTCTTACTAATGCCCCTGCTATCTTCATGGATCTAATGAATAGAGTCTTTAGAGACTATCTTTATCAATTTGTGGTAGTCTTTATAGACGATATTATTGTCTATTCAAAGAGCAAGGAAGAGCATGAAGATCACTTGAGAATTATATTGAAGACCGTGAGAAAGGAGAAGCTTTATGCCAAATTTACCAAGTGTGAATTTTGGCTTCAAAAAGTTGCATTTTTGGGTCACATAATCTCAAAAGATGGGATATCTGTGGATCCAGCAAAAACAGAGGTTATCGAAAGATCGTCAAGACCAACAACAGTAACTGAGATCCGAATTTTTCTTGGTTTGGCTGGATATTATCGACGTTTTGTAAAAGATTTTTCACGATTATCTAATCCACTCACCAAGTTGACTCGGAAAGGAGTTAAGTTTGTCTGGACAGAGGAATGTGAAGAGAATTTCAAGGAGTTGAAAAGAACGTTATCCAGTGCACCTGTTCTCACACTGCCTTGTAGTGGAGAAAGGTTTGTGATCTACAGTGATGCATCCAAGAAGGGATTGGGGTGTGTTCTTATGCAAAATGATATGGTGATAGCTTATGCCTCATGACAGTTGAAAATCCATGAGCAAAATTACCCAACACATGATTTGGAGTTGGCTGCGGTAATCTTTGCATTAAAGATTTGGAGGCATTACCTTTATGGTGAAAGGTGTGATATTTATACTGATCATAAAAGTTTAAAGTATATTTTCACACAAAAGGAGCTGAATATGCGTCAAAGAAGATGGTTGGAGCTGATTAAGTATTATGACTGCTCAATCCATTACCACCCTGGGAAAGCAAACAAGATGGCAGATGCATTAAGTCGACAAGACCATGCTAGTTTATCCATGATGAGGATCACAAAAGATCCAATATTTATGGATTTACAAAGGATGGATCTTGGAATTATAATGGAAGGGGAAAAATCTTATCTTTCTCAAATGAATGTTCAACCATCTATACATGTGAAGATTAAGGAGGCACAGAAAGAAGATGTCGAGTTACAAAAGAAGGTGAGAAATGTTCCTGAATTCAACCTTGATTGTGATGGGATAATAAAGTTCAGGAATCGGGTTTGTGTTCCTCCCATCCCCGAATTAAAGAAGGAGCTGCTGGATGAGGCTCATAGTTCTTCATTCTCTATTCATCCTGGAAGCACGAAGATGTATAGGGACCTGAAAGAGTACTTCTGGTGGGATGGCATGAAAAGAGATGTTGCTGAATATGTCTCTCGATGCTTGGTTTGTCAACAAGTTAAAGCTGAGAGACAGAAGTCTAAGGGGATGTGACAACCATTACCCATACCCGAATGGAAATGGGAAAACATCACTATGGACTTTGTCACAGGACTTCCTAAAACATCCAAAGGCAATAATGCTATCTGGGTCATAGTTGATCATCTTACAAAGTCTTCACACTTCATTGCTATTAGAGAGGATTTCTCTCTGGATCAGCTTTCCAGGATATATGTAAAGGAAGTGGTAAGATTGCATGGAGTACCACTTTCTATTATATCTGATCGGGATCCGAGATTCACCTCGATGTTCTGGCGAAGTCTTCAGCATACTCTGGATACAGAGTTGAGTTTCAACACTGCTTATCATCCTCAGACAGACGGTCAGTCTGAGAGAACAATTCAAACCCTAGAAGATATGTTGAGAGCTTGCTCTATGGATTTCAAAGGAGGTTGGGATCAACACCTACCCTTGGTGGAATTTTCTTATAATAATAGCTTTCACTCCAGTATTCAGATGGCTCCTTATGAAGCTCTCTATGGAAAGAAATCCAGGACTCCAACTTGCTGGGATGAAGTTGGGGAAAGAAAGCTATTAGGACCTGATCTCATAGATGAAATGGAAGAAAAGGTCAGATATATTCAACAACACATAAGAGCAGCTCAGAGTCGACAGAAAAGTTATGCCGACAACCGAAGAAAAGACCTAGAGTTTGAAGTGGGCGATAAAGTGTTCTTACGAATATCTCCCTGGAAGAGGGTTATGAGATTTGGAAAGAAGGGGAAGTTGAGCCCTAGATATATCGGTCCTTTTGAAATACTGGATCGTGTTGGGAAGGTAGCTTACCAATTGGCGCTTCCACCGAATCTCTCTGAAGTTCACGATGTGTTCCATGTATCTCTCCTGAGAATGTACATACCAGATCCTTCACATGTACTCAGCTCAGAAGTTGTACCGCTGGAGCAAGATCTTTCTTTTGAAGAACTGCCGATAGAGATTCTGGATCGTAGCGAAAAAGTCCTACGAAACAAGACCACTTTCTTGGTGAAAGTTTTATGGAGGAACCACCAACTTGAAGAAGCTACATGGGAGCTTGAGGATATGATGAGGGAGAAGTATCCTCATCTGTTTGTTACAAAATGACGAATTTCGAGGGCGATATTCTTTTTAAGGGGGGTAGAATGTAACACCCGATACTTTTATGTTATATAAATCATCAAAGGAATTTTTTCCTACACAACACTTTCTTGGCTTGCTTTACACGCAATCGCGACCTTCCTCGATAGCTTGCGTCGTACGCAATACCGAGTTTCACTAAACAACAATATGCTATTAAAACTAGCCGTTATGAATAGTAATAACCACTTTTTGAAATTTTATAAATTTTATTTTTCAAAATGGACTTCATTTTTGGACTCAGAATATCGAAATTAGCCTAGGGTGAAATTTTGGTATTTTTCTGAAAACTTTCAATTTTTGATGAATAGTGAAACCACTAAGTGGTAGGTTAAAAATTGAATTTTGCATAAAACTTAATTTTACCGCTTCTGTGAATGGAATTTCGAAAATCCGACAGACACGGTTAATATCAAGGACTAAAATGTGGTTCAATGAGATGAAAATAATTTTTGGTAAATAGTAACTTTTTACTTTTTTTTACCACGGTTAATAGTAAATAGGGTAACTAAGGGTAAATATGATATTACTATTTCCCTAACACATGTCCTAATTCTATTGGATATGTGTAGTTCGACCAAAAACAACCTTATGAATATAATATGACCATTTAGGTCCACTTGGATTAGATTATGACATTTAATATTATTTTATTTAATGAATAGTTAAAATAGTTAAAATCAAGGTTTAATAACTAAAACATTTTTAATATGGGGTTATATATAAGATAAATTCGACTATAAATATTCATTAGAAAGCTAAAAATATTTCCTACATGATGGTATTTTATTTATAATTTTTAGACATTAAATTATTTAATTTATTTATGACACAATGATGATGCAGTAATTATCTTATTAATGAAATATTGACATAATTGATGTTATAAACACCAAAATAAATGTAATTTGAGACTTTTTATGAATTCCACTAATTTTCTAGGTTACTATGATATATTATTGTTGAGTTAATCAACTTGGTTCGAACATATAATTCTGTTATGAGTTTCACAAAAATCATATATCAAATAGTGTCAAAATTGACACAAAATAGTTTTTAAATCAAATATTATACTATTAATTGTTATTTTATTCCTAAAAATCTAAGGTTCGGCAAAATGACTTAGATAAGGATATATATATTAATAATAAACAATTTGGGGTTCGTTTGGCATGTTATAGTAAGTGTATTAACCATATAGTGTAAGAAAACAAAGAGACACGATAAAAGTTAAATTATTTAACTTAGAGTTAAATCTAATTGATAAGGTTAAAATAATAACATAAACTTGTCTAAATACTATTGGTTGATAGGCTTTCGACCCATCCCCACTTTAGCTTCGAAATAAGACCCTTTGGAACCATTATAAACCGATTTTGACTTTAATATAAAATAATATTTTGAGATATTCCTAAGGTGCCCCTCTCCTCCCTTATAAAAGGGCACCTCCTCCCCCTCCTCCTCACACCAATTTGAGCACTCAAGCTCGGCCAGCCCCTGCCATTTTCTCCTCTCCACTTCCCTAGAATAATCCTAGAGGTCCTGGTCTTCTTCAAAGACCAATCTTAGTTCCCTAAGTGGAGGATTCAAAGAAGCGTTCCAAAGAAGGGGTAATATCCATTACCGATCTTTTCAATTTCTTTCTTCTTCAACTTCTTCTTCTTTAGTTGTTTCATGATAAAGTAATAACATCAGTATTACTTACATACTGATATGTTATTATAAATATGAAACAACCCTAATTCACCTTCTATCCATCCTACGGAAAAATTAAATCACCGCGCGTGCGTACGTACGGAATACCGTCTCCACGCCGTGGTGTAATCTATTTTCCACCATCACTTTACAGGGATGGGTATAATGGTGTAATGAGTAACTATTTATGATTATTATAAAGTAATATTGATACTGAAATAATATATATATACTCCAATACAGTTCCACGATCATAGGAATGATATCATCACTCGTGCGTACGTACGGAATACCGTCTCCACGATGTGATGCGACTCGTTCTACATGATCATCATTAAATTGTAATTATATAAATTGAATGAATAAATATGATATATGTTACACTAATACCATTCTGGATATAAGGTATCTATAACCTTAAAAGAATAATAAGAATGTATTTGGCAAATCACGCATAAGAACAAAAGGCAATAAAGACCCGAGTAACAAGTAACAATAAAATATTACTATCAAGAAGCTAAGAATATGACCATATATGATATCATATCAATATGTATGATTCTGGAATAAGTCAATAACATTATTTAAACCATTATACATGAGCTTCGGACACGTACAAAGCAAATTGGACCTAAGGTAATGGAAATATCACAATCTCATTTTTATCCGAGATTGTTTATTCGTAAGTAATTACTGGGGTGTATTTTATCATCCACATCCATGTTTCATCAATATGTAATATTATTTCCATCCACCTAAAATTTTTTAAATCCATTTTTATCCTTCGGTGAGTTTTTAGTAAAAGAAATGAAAGGAATCTTTTGTCATTTTTCGTACGAGGTACTTTTTGACTTTTCCGACAAAAGTACGAGAAGAATGTTTTTTTTAACTTTTACGGCATGAATGGATTTTTAAAACATTACTTCAAAGAAGATTCCTTTACAAGTTTTCAAGTTTATTTTTAATCAACTTCTTTTATTTTAATGTTTTATGACATGTTATGAAAGGAAAAATGTTTTTGAATAAGAATGGATTTTTTCCTCAAGAATGGAGTTCAAGTGTTTTATCAAAATTATTTTCCATCTAAGATAATAAAGGGTTATATTTTTATCCCTATTATTACATTGATTTGATCATGTTGTGATGGAATTATTTTTATGAATTCCTTTTTCTTATATGAATTGATTTATGATGTCATGATGTTTCAAGAATCCCATTTTTGTTACATGTGTTATGCGATGATGTATGTTTTATGATTATGTGGAAAACATAAGAAAGGATTCATTATAAGATGGGTGGGACCTATATCTCCGTCCAATGCATTGGGTAAAGATTTTATATCTCATGAGATAGACATGGGTGGAACGGTAGGTTATACCGGTTCAGTGAAACAGGACTGGAACGAGGGTGACTCGGTTCAGAAAGGGACTTTGTCCACTAAGATAGTCTTGGCAATGAGTCATGACTAACAAGAAATGATTTTCCATGATTATGTGTGCATGCCACAATGTTTCAAGTTTTATGTTATGATTATGGGGATCTCATTTTCACTTCTATGATTTATTCCATGTTAAGATATTATGATCTCTTTTGCAGGTTTTTATTTTCAAAAAGATATGATATGATTTTTATTTCCTTTATTTGCCCTTGCTGAGCATTTGAGCTCACCCTTTTATGTTTTCTTTTCCCCAGGTCAGGAATATGGATATTAAGTAGAATATGCTAAAAGGGACCCAAGATATGATGAAATAAATGGGAGACACTGTAGAAGATTTATGAACCAGTTGTTTATGTTTCCCAGTTTCTAAAGACACTGTACCTATACTGTCTTTTGTGGTTTTGTCATATGTTGTAATAAGTGTGCTTCAATTTTGAAGTATTAACAATGTGTGTAAAGTATGGGTCGTTATAGTTGGTATCAGAGGAAAGGTATAGTCAACCTTTGGAAACTAGGATGTGAAAGCCTTAGTAAGAACCCTAAGGATAAGTCTAAGCATAGAACACAATCTTAGTGTTTTAGAAATGGCCATGAATAACCTAGGATAAGACCTTAAGCGTGAAAATTTTATTCTTTAATTATGTGGTTTTCCTATTATAATTAGTGTTTCTCACACTATTATTTTTGGTTTTAGTCAATGGCTGGAACCCGAAGGAACCGTGTTAATGCGGAATGCGATGGGCAATGCAATGATTGTCCCCCTGAGCAACCAAACGATATGGGAGATGGAATGAAAAATCTTGTAGCCATGCTCACACAACTTTCTCAAGCTATGAATCATGCAGGACTTTCAAACGAGCAAAGGAAGGAGCAACATTCTGTTGAATCCTTCATGAGGCAGCGTCCACCTTCTTTCAGTGGGTCTACTGATCCATTAGTTGCTGAACAATGGATTAGTACTACTGAAAAGATATTTTCAGTTCTTCAATGTTCTGAACATGATAAAGTCATCCTAGCAGTGTATCGTTTGGAAGGAGATGCTGATCAATGGTGGAATCTTATTAAGAATACGAGGCAAAGGGATGAAATTGAGTCTATGGAATGGGACGAGTTCAAGAACTTATTTTTTAATAAGTACTTCCCTCGTATTCTCCGAACAAAGATGGAGAAAGAGTTTCTTGAACTGAAGCAAAGGGATGATGAATCTGTTGGTACCTATGAAGCAAATTTTACAAGACTTGCAAGGTACGCTTCTGGTATTATTATCCAACCTTAGAGTAAGATCGATCGATTCTTTAGTGGCTTAAAACCAAGTCTTCGAAGGGCGTTAGCCATAAGGGACTTCAATAGCTATGAGGAAATCGTTCAATGTGCTCTCAAAGTTGAGATGGAGATTGGAGTAACCCATCAGTCATATGGGTTTGATAAGAAGAGGAAAATGGAATTTAAAGGAAAATCTAAAGAGCCCACTGAAAAGAAGATGAGCTTTCCCTTATGCTCAAAGTGTGGAAAGAAACATGGAGGGAGTTGTCTTAAAGGGACAAGTAAATGTTTCAAATGTGGAATGGAAGGTCATCGGGCATTTGAATGCCGCGATGATGGGAAGAAGATGTCTAATGATGCAAACAAAGGAAGGGATACACAGAATGAACCTACTGCACTTCAATGTTTCAAGTGCAAGGAGATGGGGCATTATGCCAATCAATGCCCAAATCCAAGGGTTGATGATGATGGTCGACGTCAACAAACTCTTAAGGCTAAAGACAAAGGAAAGTCACATGCAATTTCTATCAGCGATGTGGAGTACGATAACGAAGTGGTGAAAAGTACACTTACCGTCCACTCTAAAGTAGCAAATGTTTTATTTGATTCTGGATCCACCCACCCTTTTATTTCTGAAAAATTTTCTAAGGGTATCACCGTACTACCTCAACAATTAGATGTTGAGTTAGCTGTGACAACACCTAATGGCACAACAGTCGCATCAAAAGTTTATAATTCTTCTCCGATCGAAGTTTGTGGGAAAGTGCTTCCTGCAAATCTTGTGATCCTTCCTTTAGTGGAATTTGATGTGATTCTTGGCATGGATTGAATTTCTCTACATGGAGCTCATATCAATTGCCAAAGAAGGGAAGTCACATTTCATATTCCAGATCAATCTACGATCGTCTATCGATGCAAGGATGAATATAACCTTCCAGTGGAAATTCCTTCCATCTTATGGGTCTTGATTCCACTAAATGAAGGTTATTTATCTCAAATGGTTGGTGAGAAACTCACAATTAAGAATATGCCCATAGTACGGGAGTTTGATGATGTCTTTCCGGAGGAATTACCGGGTCTTCCACCAAATCGTGAAGTTGAGTTTTCAATAGAACTCGTACCGGGTGCTTTGCCTATTTCAAAGACACCTTATAGAATGGCCCCAATTGAGTTGTAGGAATTGAAGAAGCAACTCCAAGAGAATCTTGATAAGGGATTCATATGCCCTAGTGCGTCACCTTGGGGAGCACCTGTTCTATTTGTTAAGAAGAAAGATGGATCAATGAGACTCTGCATTGATTATCGAGAACTTAACAAGATAACTATCAAGAACAAATATCCTCTCCCACGCATTGATGACTTATTTGACCAACTACGTGGAGCTCAATACTTTTCCAAGATTGATATTCATTCAGGGTATCATCAATTAAGGGTCAAAAGGTAGGATATACCAAAGACGGCTTTCCGTACAAGGTATGGACACTATGAATTTATAGTGATGCCATTTGGTCTTACTAATGCCCCTGCTATCTTCATGGATCTAATGAATAGTGTCTTTAGAGACTATCTTGATCAATTTGTGGTAGCCTTTATAGACGATATTATTTTCTATTCAAAGAGCAAGGAAGAGCATGAAGATCACTAGAGAATTATATTGAATACCCTGAGAAAGGAGAAGCTTTATGCCAAATTTACCAAGTGTGAATTTTGGCTTCAAAAAGTTGCATTTTTGGGTCACATAATCTCAAAAGAGGGGATATCTGTGGATCCAGCAAAAACAGAGGTTATCGAAAGATGGTCAAGACCAACAACAGTAACTGAGATCCGAAGTTTTCTTGGTTTGGCTGGATATTATCGACGTTTTGTAAAAGATTTTTCACGATTATCTAATCCACTCACCAAGTTGACTCGGAAAGGAGTTAAGTTTGTCTGGACAGAGGAATGTGAAGAGAATTTCAAGGAGTTGAAAAGAAGGTTATCCAGTGCACCTGTTCTCACACTGCCTTGTAGTGGAGAAAGGTTTGTGATCTACAGTTATGCATCCAAGAAGGGATTGGGGTGTGTTCTTATGAAAAATGATATGGTGATAACTTATGCCTCACGACAGTTGAAAATCCATGATCAAAATTACCCAACACATGATTTGGAGTTAGCTGCGGTAATCTTTTCATTAAAGATTTGGAGGCATTACCTTTATGGTGAAAGGTGTGATATTTATACTGATCATAAAAGTTTAAAGTATATTTTCACACAAAAGGAGCTGAATATGCGTCAAAGAAGATGGTTGGAGCTGATTAAGGATTATGACTGCTCAATCCATTACCACCCTGGGAAAGCAAACAAGGTGGCAGATGCATTAAGTCGACAAGACCATGCTAGTTTATCCATGATGAGGATCACAAAAGATCCAATATTTATGGATTTACAAAGGATGGATCTTGGAATTATAATGGAAGGGGAAAAATATTATCTTTCTCAAATGAATGTTCAACCATCTATACATGTGAAGATTAAGGAGGCACAGAAAGAAGATGTCGAGTTACAAAAGAAGGTGAGAAATGTTCCTGAATTCAACCTTGATTGTGATGGGATAATAAAGTTCAGGAATCGGGTTTGTGTTCCTCCCATCCCCGAATTAAAGAAGGAGCTGCTGGATGAGGCTCATAGTTCTTCATTCTCTATTCATCCTGGAAGCACGAAGATGTATAGGGACCTGAAAGAGTACTTCTGGTGGGATGGCATGAAAAGAGATGTTGCTGAATATGTCTCTCGATGCTTGGTTTGTCAACAAGTTAAAGCTGCGAGACAGAAGTCTAAGGGGATGTTACAACCATTACCCATACCCGAATGGAAATGGGAAAACATCACTATGGACTTTGTCACAGGACTTCCTAAAACATCCAAAGGCAATAATGCTATCTGGGTCATAGTTGATCGTCTTAAAAAGTCTTCACACTTCATTGCTATTAGAGAGGATTTCACTCTGGATCAGTTTGCCAGGATATATGTAAAGGAAGTGGTAAGATTGCATGGAGTACCACTTTCTATTATATCTGATCGGGATCCGAGATTCACCTCGAAGTTCTGGAGAAGTCTTCAGCATACTCTGGATACAGAGTTGAGTTTCAGCACTGCTTATCATCCTCAGACAGACGGTCAGTCTGAGAGAACAATTCGAACCCTAGAAGATATGTTGAGAGCTTGCTCTATGGATTTCAAAGGAGGTTGGGATCAACACCTACCCTTGGTGGAATTTTCTTATAATAATAGCTTTCACTCCAGTATTCAGATGGCTCCTTATGAAGCTCTCTATGGAAAGAAATGCAGGACTCCAACTTGCTGGGATGAAGTTGGGGAAAGAAAGCTACTAGGACCTGATCTCGTAGAAGAAATGGAAGAAAAGGTCAGATATATTCAACAACACATAAGATCAGCTCAGAGTCGACAGAAAAGTTATGCCGACAACCGAAGAAAAGACCTAGAGTTTGAAGTGGGCGATAAAGTGTTCTTACGAATATCTCCCTGGAAGAGGGTTATGAGATTTGGAAAGAAGGGGAAGTTGAGCCCTAGATATATCGGTCCTTTTGAAATACTGGATCGTGTTGGGAAGGTAGCTTACCGATTTGCGCTTCCACCGAATCTCTCTCAAGTTCACGATGTGTTCCATGTATCTCTCCTGAGAAAGTACATACCAGATCCTTCACATGTACTCAGCTCAGAAGTTGTACCGCTGGAGCAAGATCTTTATTTTGAAGAACTGCAGATAGAGATTCTGGATCGTAGCGAAAAAGTCCTACGAAACAAGACCACTTGCTTGGTGAAATTTTTATGGAGGAACCACCAACTTGAAGAAGCTACATGGGAGCTTGAGGATATGATGAGGGAGAAGTATCCTCATCTGTTTGTTACAAAATGACGAATATCGAGGGCGATATTCTTTTTAAGGGGGGTAGAATGTAACACCCGAGACTTTTATGTTATATAAATCATCAAAGGAATATTTTCCTACACAACACTTGCTTGGCTTGCTTTACACGCAATCGCGACCTTCCTCGATAGCTTGCGTCGTACGCAATACCGAGTTTCACTAAACAACAATATGCTATTAAAACTAGCCGTTATGAATAGTAATAACCACTTTTTGAAATTTTATAAATTTTATTTTTCAAAATGGACTTCATTTTTGGACTCAGAATATCGAAATTAGCCTAGGGTGAAATTTTGGTATTTTTCTGAAAACTTTCAATTTTTGATGAATAGTGAAACCACTAAGTGGTAGGTTAAAAACTGAATTTTGCATAAAACTTAATTTTACCGCTTCTGTGAATGGAATTTCGAAAATCCGACAGACACGGTTAATATCATGGACTAAAATGTGGTTCAATGAGATGAAAATAATTTTTGGTAAATAGTAACTTTTTACTTTTTTTTACCACGGTTAATAGTAAATAGGGTAACTAAGGGTAAATATGATATTACTATTACCATAACACATGTCCTAATTCTATTGGATATGTGTAGTTCGACCAAAAACAACCTTATGAATATAATATGACCATTTAGGTCCACTTGGATTAGATTATGACATTTAATATTATTTTATTTAATGAATAGTTAAAATAGTTAAAATCAAGGTTTAATAACTAAAACATTTTTAATATGGGGTTATACATAAGATAAATTCGACTATAAATATTCATTAGAAATCTAAAAAGATTTCCTACATGATGGTATTTTATTTATAATTTTTAGACATTAAATTATTTAATTTATTTATGACACAATGATGATGCAGTAATTATCTTATTAATGAAATATTGACATAATTGATGTTATAAACACCAAAATAAATGTAATTTGAGACTTTTTATGAATTCCACTAATTTTATAGGTTACTATGATATATTAGTGTTGATTTAATCAACTTGGTTTGAACATATAATTCTGTTATGAGTTTCACAAAAATCATATATCAAATAGTGTCAAAATTGACACAAAATAGTTTTTAAATCAAATATTATATTATTAATTGTTATTTTATTCCTAAAAATCTAAGGTTCGGAAAAATGACTTAGATAAGGATATATATATTAATAATAAACAATTTGGGGTTCGTTTGGCATGTTATAGTAAGTGTATTAACCATATAGTGTAAGAAAACAAAAAGACACGGTAAAAGTTAAATTATTTAACTTAGAGTTAAATCTAATTGATAAGGTTAAAATAATAACCTAAACTTGTCTAAATCCTATTGGTTGATAGGATTTCTACCCATCCCCACTTTAGCTTCGAAATAAGACCCTTTGGAACCATTATAAACCGATTTTGACTTTAATATAAAATAATATTTTGAGATATTCCTACGGTGCCCCTCTCCTCCCTTATAAAAGGGCACCTCCTCCCCCTCCTCCTCACACCAATTTGAGCATTCAAGCTCAGCCAGACCCTGCCATTTTCTCCTCTCCACTTCCCTAGAATAATCCTAGAGGTCCTGGTCTTCTTCAAAGACCAATCTTAGTTCCCTAAGTGGAGGATTCAAAGAAGCGTTCCAAAGAAGAGGTAATATCCATTACCGATCTTTTCAATTTCTTTCTTCTTCAACTTCTTCTTCTTTAGTTGTTTCATGATAAAGTAATAACATCAGTATTACTTAAATACTGATATGTTATTATAAATATGAAACAACCCTAATTCACCTTCTATCCATCCTACGGAAAAATGAAATCACCGCGCGTGCGTGCGTACGGAATACCGTCTCCACGCCGTGGTGTAATCTATTTTCCACCATCACTTTACAGGGATGGGTATAATGGTGTAATGAGTAACTATTTATGATTATTATAAATTAATATTGATACTGAAATGATATATATATACTCCAATACAGTTCCACGATCATAGGAATGATATCATCACTCGTGCGTACGTACGGAATACTGTCTCCACGATGTGATGCGACTCGTTCTACATGATCATCATTACATAGTAATTATATAAATTGAATGAATAAATATGATATATGTTACACTAATACCATTCTGGATATAAGGTATCTATAACCTTAAAAGAAGAATAAGAACGTATTCGGCAAAACACGCATAAGAACAAAAGGCAATAAAGACCCGAGTAACAAGTAACAATAAAATATTACTATCAAGAAGCTAAGAATATGACCATATAGGATATCATATCAATATGTATGATTCTGGAATAAGTCAATAACATTATTTAAACCATTATACAGGAGCTTCGGACACGTACAAAGCAAATTGGACCTAAGGTAAGGGAAAAATCACAATCTCATTTTTATCCGAGATTGTTTATTCGTAAGTAATTACTGGGGTGTATTTTATCATCCACATCCATGTTTCATCAATATGTAATATTATTTCCATCCAACTACAATTTTTTAAATCCATTTTTACCCTTCGTTGAGTTTTTAGTAAAAGAAATGAAAGGAATCTTTTGTCGTTTTTCGTACGAGGTACTTTTTGACTTTTCCGACAAAAGTACGAGAAGAATGTTTTTTTAACTTATACGGCATGAATGGATTTTTAAAACATTACTTCAAAGAAGCTTCCTTTACAAGTTTTCAAGTTTATTTTTAATCAACTTCTTTTATTTTAAAGTTGTATGACATGTTATGAAAGGAAAAATGTTTTTGAAGAAGAAAGGATTTTTTCCTCAAGAATGGAGTTCAAGTGTTTTATCAAAATTATTTTCCATCTAAGATAATAAAGGGTTATATTTTTATCCCTATTATTACATTGATTTGATCATGTTGTGATGGAATTATTTTTATGAATTCCTTTATCTTATATGAATTGATTTATGATGTCATGATGTTTCAAGAATCCCATTTTTGTTACATGTGTTATGCGATGATGTATGTTTTATGATTATGTGGCACACATAAGAAAGGATTCATTATAAGATGGGGGGGACCTATATCTCCCTCCAATGCATTGGGTAATGATTTTATATCTCATGAGATAGACATGGCTGTAATGGTAGGTTATACCGGTTCAGTGAAACAGGACTGGAACGAGGGTGACTCGGTTCAGAAAGGGACTTTGTCCACTAAGATAGTCTTGGCAATGAGTCATGACTAACAAGAAATGATTTTCCATGATTATGTGTGCATGCCAAAAAGTTTCAAGTTTTATGTTATGATTATGGGGATATCATTTTCACTTCTATGATTTATTCCATGTTAAGATATTATGATCTCTTTTGCAGGTTTTTATTTTCAAAAAGATATGATATGATTTTTATTTCCTTTATTTGCCCTTGCTGAGCATTTGAGCTCACCCTTTTATGTTTTCTTTTCCCTAGGTCAGGAAGATGGATATTAAGTAGAATATGCTAAAAGGGACCCTAGATATGATGAAATAAATGGGAGACACTGTAGAAGATTTGTGAACCAGTTGTTTATGTTTCCCAGTTTCTAAAGACACTATACCTATACGGTCCTTTGTGGTTTTGTCATATGTTGTAATAAGTGTGCTTCAATTTTGAAGTATTAACAATGTATGTAAAGTATGGGTCGTTATAGGAAGGCTCCAGGTAACAAGTCCAAATTCTGCCACATAAATGAACATTATATCTTAATATGAGTTCTTAAGAATATTTATATTCATATATAATTATAAATAAATAAATTACATGAAAATAATTTATTATAGGTAACTTAAAGTCTTATCTCTAGTTGGTTAGTTATCATACAAGACATGAATAAAATCATATATGAATAATAATTTAGAAATATTAATTTATAATAAAACCATGATACATTATGTGCTTAAAATATTTATATCGCATGGATAGATTTACTGCGCATACCCAAAAAAAACCAAATAAACTAGTGATAATCCCCCATTAATTTAATTATCAAGGCCTTTTCATCATCTTCAATTTTATTATATAAAATTAGCCTTTTCAAATAATTAACTACGTTATCACATATATCCATCTAAATTTCATTATGTATACCTTCTTAGTAATATCTCTAACGATATGGTATCCATGAATGATGTGTCTGGACCATTAGATATTTCTATGTTCACTGTCCTATAAGATAGATCTATTGTTTTCATAATATATCTCTATATGATATGTAATTCTTGGAACAAATCTTAGTCGAGAAATGGACTTCTTCATTTGTAACACCTTCTTTCAACATATTTGACGACATAATGCATTTTTATTCTAATATATAATTAGTTATTGTTGACTAGATGGAAATATTTTTTATCACTACTCCACTATTCAAATTTGACACAAACACTGAATGAGATCTTAAATATTTTTATTTAGTTTGAATGATATAATTTTTGTAACCACTTATAAAGAACCATTATCAACCATTAAAGTGTAATATTATATCATTTATTTTTTAAAATACTAAATATTATAATTTTCTATTACCCATGGAATCTAACCAACGATTAATTAGTGGTTTTTGGTAATGATTAAAGAATATTATACATTTATTTGAGTACAAAATATGAAAAAAATGATATATAATATTGTTGATTCATGAGGAATATAATTCATTTTCCCCCTTATACATTGGTAGATTTCCATTATGCCTTAATAAGACTTTTCCCAAGTAATACATTCAAATATCACTTCTTAGAGCTCTCCATAATAAACCACTTTAAAAATTTTCAATAATGAAACCTATTGGACACACCTTTATATATTAAGATACTCAATATGTATGTCGATACTCACATATCTTTCATTAAGAAGAACTTACCCAATTGATAATTATCTTACTCTACTGTTGGGATGTAATTTATAATGCCTAGTGTGAAATCTACACATAACACTAGAATTATTATTTGTCCCACATTAATAATAATATATAATATAAATTCATATTTATTCTTGATAAATACAAAATCATTATTTTCATCATTAAAATGAATGTTCCGACTTGGGGATCCTTCCTGTAATCCATTAATGAATTACTGTAATTTGAAAATTATAGCAGTGATATTTGAAACCTAAAAAACATTGGCTTATAAATTTCTTACTCTAATAAACTCATATTAATGAACATGATGTTTAAAAATATATAAAGAATATCATAATCATAACTTGATCATATTTAAAGTAGAAATGTTTCATTTTATGATAGATATTAGTGAAAAGATTTCATAATAGTTAGTACCGTGATTTTTTTTCAAAACAAAATTCCACTAATTAAGCCTTATATGTATATATTTCAAAATCTATTTTTATTTTATGCCATCCAGTCATATAAAATTATTTCACACATTGGGAAAAGATTATGCTACAGTTACTTCCATTGAACCAATTATCCTTATGTGCATTAGATTATTGAGCACAAGTATTAAATTTGATATATGAACATTTAATTATTATATATTGTTTACTCTTATTTATCTCATTCATAATAATGTTGCAAGTATAGTTTTCACATAGTTATATTATAACATTTCCACCTATAATGAGAACCTGTGTATTCCATGACAATATTATTAAAGTTAACTCACATTTCATAGATATATCAGTATAAGGGTAAATTAATAATGTCTAAATATCTAGTGATAGGGAACCAAAATAATTGAAACATATTCTCATGAATTTCAAACATGGTGATCTCTAAGAAGGAATATCATGAGGACATTCCCACAACTATGAATTCCATGTGAAATTTGTTTTAAGAAATTATTCTCAAAGATCATATGTAATGGTTCATATAATTGCAAACATTACTAATGAATTTAATAAATAACATACATAGTTGCATTATGAAATCATTGAAATATATTATCTTGGAAAATAATCTTTATTTGAGTTAATAACAAGTGGTATTTCATTAATTGAATGTATAAGAAACGTTTTTTTCAATATTGATTACATCAGAAGATTTCTTGGGCCCTTTGATTAAAAAAAATTACTGGAATTATATTTATGACTATGAAAAACTCATAAAAATGCATCTTGGTAATTAAAATTAAAATAGATGAATTATTAAATACAAATGGAACATAGATGCATAATTAATGATATAATATTAGATGTAAAACGGATGTTATTATATGGTTAACATTTATAAGAATTATATTTCTAGTAAAACATTTCTTTTTCTATACGGTTGTCATGATGTGTTTCTATATGTTTTTATTTGTTTTTGGATTTCGACACACTACCATTTAGAAAGAGACATAGATCTCAAAAAAAAGTTTATTATAATGTCCTGCATATACATAGGTGTGTTATTTATTTAATTTTTCTTAAAATATGTGTATTTTGACCTATTGTGGAGGCACAAAGTGTTTTAGGTTTCTTGTGATTAAGTTTCATAGAAAATATCTAGATGTTTGAAATATGACATAGAGAATATTTACCATTTTAGCCTAGTAGGATTCTACCAGACCTTTGACGGCTATAGATGGGGCTATTTCCACTGCCACTGGGAGACTGATGGGGGTGAGCTGAAATATAGATAGCTTATATAAGTTATAGTGGGGTTCTGTCAGAGTTCTAGTGAGAACCCATACTGTTAAATTTTAATGGAATAAACATTACTATTTTAGGGTATTATTTTATTAAAACTCTATTATATGTATCCTTATTTGATTGGAAATACTATTAGTCCTCCCCCTCTCCCTTTAACGATTCTTTCACATTATCCCCAAAATCATAATTGATTCATGTTTTATTACTTACAATTGATATTTATAAGAAATTATAACTTTATATTTATCTAAATATCTTGTTAATATTGTTTTTATTGGTATGTAATTAAAAATCCCTACATCATGGGTATTAATTTGAAATAGGGTTTCCCATTTTCTAATTTCAAAAAAACAAAAGTAATTCAATACATAAAGTCCTAGAAATATATGGTAATTAGTCCATAGAAATTATTTTTAGTTTATATTAGTTTCCAAGTGATGTGTCAAGTGTGTTTTGTGGAATGTGTTTTTGTAAAACCTGTAATAAACTGTAAACATAGTTATTATTATATTGATAGTGTATTAAGGATCATTAGGGTCATGAATGGTTCTTTGTGTTATATGTTTTCATTCTATGTTCATTGAAAACCATGAGTTTAATGTAAATTTTTGATAATATTTTATATAGAACACTGAAGTAATATTTTTTGATATTTTGTGACATAGTTAACCTAGATAGTTTTGTTAAAAATCCAATAATGGTGGATACTTGTTTATTTAAGTGGCCATCCCAATGATAGACTTTTAATTGAATTGTGTTATAATCAAAATTCATTTTGGTAGTGTAATATGTATTTAAACATATTAAATGAGGAATGAATATTCTTATCTAATTTAAATCGATGAAGTCATGGTTTATCCTATATCTATGTATAAGGAATAGGGTTATTTATTGTGAACCAACCTAATATTAATTTTAACAATGAAAATAGATCTGATACCAAGCTAGGATTTATCTTATTAATGCAATTTCATTTTATTCCCATTAATTATTTCAAATAGTATTTAATATTCATGAATATGTTATAACTACACCTCTTATTAGTAGGGGAGGACCAAACTGTTCAACCACCAAAAGATACCACTATAATCTATGAGACGAAAAATTGGACGGACATGGTAACCTGGTTGTAAATTGTTTCCTACATCCATGGGATAAAATTTCAAACACTTATATTACTAAATGTAAAAGTATTACAAAAACAATATATATGGCTCCAATGTTACACTTTGGTTCATTATGAAATTCAACAAACAATATGTCCAACCTCAATTTTATAAAGGTTAATAGCTAATTGAACATGTGGAATGACCAACTGACATTTACAGTCATTTATATATTTAATTCACTATTCTCTATGGTAAATGCTGAATAAACTTTGATAGCTGGTGGGATGTTCACATTCCCATATTATAAACTGACCAAAATTTGAAATTCTCATATGTATTCTCCAACATCAGGTAGAAAACCCCATGTGATGAATATTCTATTGCTACAATCTTTGAAGGACCGTAATTAATTTATAAAGTTTCTCTATATAGTAATTAGAATGATTAACTTTAAGAAGTGTCAAAATAAAAAAAATCATTCACCCAAACATTACATTTTTTGATATTTATATAATACTAAAAACACTAATTAAAAACATTAACTCTTTCTCCATACATGCAGTACTCTCTACTTCATCCATTCACTCAAGTCCTACTAAGGTATAATGTTGCTTCAAAATTTCAAAGAATAAGAAATTTCTTAACATGTCAAGAAGATTTTTCTTCTCAGGTATATTATTTTACTCTAACAACTTATCCTTCATTATATTCCAAAAGGAAATGGAATTTCAAGTCACTGGGATTCATTCACTCATAAAATAATAATTTATGATAATGGTGGTTAATGAACTGAATATCACAAAATAACACACCTTATTACCCCATCTTTTGAAGTTCCTTTAGGAGGAACATTAATTGGATTAACTACATTCATGATTCTATAGCTTCTATGTATTTTTCTTCTATTATGGAAAAATTAATGACATCATAGATCCAAGACATCCAACTAATCACTATTCCTAAAAATGTAAATGTGAAGCCCATCATGATCTTACAAGTATTTAAATACCTAGAAAAATCAACATTTAAAAATCCTGGAAAAAGGTTATATTAACCAAAATTGATTATTGTATCCTCATGTACCTTCAAGTATCAGATGATCTATTTCACAGATTTCCAATTCCACCTTCTAGGGTTTAACATGATACTACTTACTTAAACCACTAAAAAGGAAATATATAGTCTCATAGAAATAATCACAAAGATCTCTATTCTGAATTATTATGTATAAAAAGCCTTCTTTAGTACTAGACCTCATCTTTTTTATGCTATGATTATGACTTTGACAACATGGAGTTTAAGGGAATTAGGGTTTATTAATACATATATTCAATTTTTTAAAACATATCAATGATCTTAAAGATGTATTATTTCTAGGATAACACCAAATTATTCTTCAACTCTAGCTTTTGGGATCTGGGCTTCTGGCCTTTAACGTTTAACGAAACCCAATTTTTCTTTCCCAGTACAAAAAACTCACAAGATTTCATTCTTGTGTGATCAAGATTTATAATTCCTTCCAAGATATAAACATCATTTTCTTCTCAATAATTTGAATGAGCCTATAATTATATATATATGGATTATTTGAGGTTGAAATTTCATCCACTGTGATTCTATTTGAATTTTCTTTTCAAGTATGGTATATCATCCTTTACTCCTCACGCCACATGCAATGACCATCATTTCACCTACTGAAAACCTTTTTTTGTTTAGTACCACAGACTATATCATCTTTCTACCCCATATATACAAGGTTCTTCTAGGGACTAGAATATATATCACTTCTATCAGTCATAGGAAACATCGAGTTTATCATCCAGAGGTTAACATATTCCTTTTTGATCTCTTCCAATGATTCATCATCGCCCATAATATCATTCGCAAGGATTATAGATAAATAATTGATCATGAGAATACAATAATTTATAGAGTAAAAAATGTACATGATCAAAAGAAACATGATTCCAATGGGACATTAATGCTGAGTATCATGTGATTTCCATCTTCTGTTGTGTTAACATATTTTTATCTTTTAGATGTTGAACATCTAGAATTTGAAATTTTGGTACATTATTTGTGATTCCTATAATTCCAATTATGATTTCAAAAGTTACCAAAATTGAAACATGTGAGTCATGGACCAGTGAAATTTCCTCAACTATTATCCTTAGACTTATCTTAGGATCATTGATGACTCGTTCTTGGAGGTGAATGTATCCTTCCATCAGTATTACATTTCTTTTCTAGAAGTTACTTGGAGACCTCTTCTCTAGAGTTACTAATTGAGGATCACTTTCTATATGTATTTAATCACCATTTCAATATTTCTAAAAAAAATTAACTATAACAGTAACCATACCATCCAATGATTTTGGTAGATATGAAAGTAGTGTAATTTCTAATATAACATTCATGAAAGTTACTTTCACTACCTCATGCTGAATTATGATAATGTTAAATCAATTCACATTATATTACACTGAACTAACTTTATAAAAGAATATGATAAACATACCCTTTATTAGAAAAACCTTTTTTAATGCTTTTAATTTTTTAATATGTCAATTGGGGCTATAACCAGTTTAGCTATCATTTTATCCTAGGATAAATTTCATTACAATAAAAACTAAACTAAACCATAATCTATTATGTATATATATATTATTCACCTTTATCCATCAATTTAGGATTATATGAACAAAAATTAATTTTAATATAAGAGAATGTCAATATTTATTAGTCAAAAACTATAATTGGTTCCCTTGAATTTAAAAATTGGATTTTTTTCCTTCATCCACTACCATATTTTATGGTAATAATAAATTCTTCTAAAATTAATATAACAATAATGAAATACTGAATTAATCTTGATATTCTAAATGATTGTGAACAACTGGTATGTGATTCTAATTGTTATGGGATGAATAAACTAGGAAACCACAGAAATATACCTCATTAATCCACCCGAATATCACACCCACCAAAGATTATGCATTGTGGAATCCAGATCATTAGAACTTACCCTAAACACAGTGTACATGAAGATAAGAAAACTATGAACCCTAGTCACCATACTATGTTAAACTACATTGAAAAATCTATAAATATTCTAAAAACATTAAATAAATGAATTTAACATGAAAGAAAAATTGGAAAACCCTGATTATGTGGTTTGGACATTCTTACCACATCCATGAAAGAACCCTAATAACTCTTACATTGATAGATGTAAAAATAATTACAATAATTATTTCTAAGGATTAATTTTTAAACATAAATTTGGTATAAGATCCAATAAAAACAACTATCATCTCTATTTTATAATGGTTAATAGCTAGTTGATTAGGTGGATCCACTATATGTTATTTTTGGTTATCCATAGATTGACTTCACTGTTATTACATGGTAAGAACTGACTCAACCAAGAAATCTGTTGGACTTTTTATAGACCACATCTAGTAAAGTTATCCATATTTTTAAGCTTATTAGTTGTTTTCCATCTTAAAATAGTCAAAACTCATGTATTTAAGATGTTGTTACCACTGTCTTGAAAAGCACAAGATGAACTTCCAGAGTTTATCCTTTTGGTAAGTTAAATTTGGAAAATTGAAGAATCTTCATAATCCCAAAACTCATACTATAGAATTTGGGATTTCTTACTATGCCCACACATTGTTAAATTTTTCATATGATTTTATTTTTATTTAATATTCTAGATCAGATTTTTTATTTGTTAAATAGTGCTATAATATATAAGATGATAATTCATGATGGATTTCAAAACAAGAGTTGGATGTAATTCCTATCCACATAGTCTGAGAAGATGGATAGAACCCTATACCCACAAATACATTATTTCTTTGTGGAATAGAACAATCTAATGAAATATTCCCTAAATTATAAATTGTATGAGATGATATAAGCATGTCATAGGGTATAAAATTGATTCCATGGTATGGATATGTCATAAGGATTCATATAAGACACCAAGGAAAAAACATTATTAATGATTTTATTAGTATATCCATCATGAATTTTATTATATGATTTACTGGTAATTCATGAATAATCATTAATGTATGAATATTGAAAAATTTTATTTATGAAAATCCATTATATAAGAAACCATTAGACTAAACATTTCATATGATGAAATGTATAATATTTTGTCTTGGTTTAGTGGTTAAAATGTACTTGTAACCATTGGAATTAACCATAAAACTTTTAAAATATATTTTAATTAATCAATAGTCAACAATTTTACATGGGAATATATAAGAAGGTTATAGGCCATGGATTTGGTTATGGTGATATTTATGGATTCATCCTAGCCTATTATCTCCATTTTTTATTCTACATTTTTATAGTGAGGCACTAAAATGTCATCGAGAGGGGAGGAATCATAACTGATTATTATTTGATTTTGTAAAACATGTGGACACATATACTGGAGGGATATTATTATGTAGTTTCTATGTGATATTAGTTAAGCACAATGAATAAAGATGATGCGGTGGCTAAATGTTATACGATAAACAATATGGTCTATCTATCTTATTTATAGAATAATTTTATTTTTCTTCATGGAGATCCTAGTTTGGGGTTTCTAATGAATTTCACTATTTATTTTAATTTTTAAACAACCAAAATTAATCGAATAATAATATTATAGATAGTCCATAAAATTTGAATCCCAAAATCATGTTATATAATGGATATTCAAACACTACTGAAAAACCTATAATTAAATCAACTTAAGTAGTTGAATGTGTACAATTAAATATCACTAAATAAAAGGAGAACCAATATAAATTAAAAATAAAATATATTATATAGTATTTTCCTTAAATTTATTGAATAAAACCTATATACCATAGGCCACAATTGCCAAATCCATAGTGATATCCTCACATAGGCTGTATGGTGTTGTGTTAATACCACACATGCTTTTAGTTATTCTCATGAAAGCCTCAATCGTATGAGTTATTATAACATGGGTTTATCACATAATTTAGGTAATAATATCTTAGGTATAACATCACACAATTCTTGAGTTAATGGTATATAGACTATCACATCATTTGATTAATCTTATTTAGGCCCATTGTCATTGACATATGGGTTGGAACAAAGTTAATAATATAGTACTTACATTTTCATACTGACCTTAAAGTAGTCATTATGAATTGGATTTAATATTACACAGTTCCATATATTATATTTTGTAGTGTCCAAGTATACGAGATGCACTGGATTAATCCTATGCAACTCTTCTTGTTTAATCCTACACCTCTAATTTAATCCTTCATAGGAACTTTAAATTCATTTTATAATATCATGTATACCCTTATCATATACTTTTATCCACTACCTTCTATTAGATTTGTAGTATTCATTATTACCCCGGATAACATTAGTTCTATATTAATCTTACATGGGCCCGTGTCAGTTTTATTTCACAAAAACCTATTTATATCGTTAAAAATGATAAGTGAAGAAAATTATGTTTTTATTGTATTCAACAGAAAATTGAATTGTATAATTTTTAAAATGATAATAAATTATAGAAATAAGTATTTTTGTGAAATTTATTAATTTATAAAGTTATTTCTAAATTAATTAATAATTAAATTTTTATAAATGATTACTTAATTTTTCTTAGAAAACTTATTAAATATATCATAATATTAATTATTAATAAGAAAATAAAATTTCATATTATATGTCATGACATATAATTTAGATATAAAGTGTTTAAAAATAAATTATAAGTGTAATTTAAAGTGTTTATTAATTAAAAAATGAGGCAAGAATATAAAAGTGTTTATATTTAAAATAATGATTTGTTTATAATTATTTATATTATTATTTTAGATAAAAAACTTATTTTGAAGAAATTATTTGATCCAAATAAAAATGATAGTTGATGAATATTTTGATCATTTTTTAATTATTATAAATATTTTATATTTAAATTATAAAAATTATTTTCATAATAGATTAAAAAAATGATAATATTATATTTAATAATATATCATATATTTAAGTAAAAATATATATAATAAACAATATTAATGAGTTCATGTTGGTAATAAATATAAAAGTTTTATAATTATTTAATTATGGACTTTCCAAAATGAATGTAAAAAATATTAATTCTTTATTTTTATCTATATTTTTGAATTTTTCCTAAATGTCTATCTCATGTTTTAATTGATTAATTGTTAATTTATTTATTTTACTCCCTTTTTTATTTTCTGTAGATATAGATTTTTTATATTAGGAATATATGAATATTATTTTCATCAAATTGATAAACTTGTTCTAAATTTTGATATATGTATTTAAGGAGTCACATGCATGGTATGAAATATTATTTAGTTTCATACTGCTTTAGTTTTGGTTTGTACTAAGTTATGGACTTGAATTGGAAGTTAATTTTCATTTATATAAAACATTAATAGGTTTCATATAACCAATGCATGGGATAAATTTGGGTATATATAAATATAATAGGATTTAAAATTTTGTTAGTAACATAACCTTTGAGTTGTGTAAGAGTTACAGATTAATATGATTTCATCATAATGATTTTCTGGAATGGGAGTAGGATTTAAAAATAAATCATTGAATAATGAATAAATGTAACTGGAATAACAAGATATAATATAGTGAGAATAAATTCCATTGAAAATATTAAGTGTTATATTCCATCCAAATCAAAAACATGTAAATACATTGAACATTCAACCAGATAGTTTTTTCCAATTTTTGGTTCCCAAGGATTATATTTTATAAGTCATGGTGGAAATGGATTTTACTATGTGTATATTATGATATTTGGGTTATAGTTAGTTGGGAAACCCTAAGTTTTATGATAGATGAGGAATGGTATTGAGTTAATCCATATAATTGATCGAATAAATAGTTATATGATCAACCATCTTAGAGTCTTATATAATATGGTTGGGACAATTCCCTACCTAGATTTTTAAGTGGGATAAAGAATGAAAAATTGGACTCATTTCATAGTGAAATATGGGTTTTCCCCACCAATTGATAAGATGAATTCCAAAGGGATCATTATTTTTCTAGGATAACATTTAATAAAATACCATATTTAATTATTGTAATACATTATACTCATATGATAATTTTTTAGGTGAAAAATCATCGTAAAGATTAACTTATATATAAATCCATAAAAATGAGAAGCATAATATAAGGAACACCTAAGACTCATAACTTAAGAAAATTTAATAAGTAAAGAAAACTAATGTATTGTAGAAACACCTTCCTGAGTAATTAAATGTTAAAATTCGTCAACAAGTGAATCTAGAATATTGGGATTGATATAGAATGGTTCACATACGGTTTCAAGGGAATTATATGAAATATTACCAATATATAATTATCATCCTCTCAAATACTCAATATGATTGAGTATGCTTAGAGATATGAGAGATTTCCTTAGGTATTATTTTGGATGAGAAATTCAATATTTTTTCATCATTGATAATGTTTCAAAAATATGAATGTATTCGTGAAATATTTACCCTATTTTCTCAATGTTTTGATATTATATTAATTTGAAGTAGGTGGTATAGGTTTTGGAACTATATGAAATGTATAATTTGTTAAATTATTATACCAAAGGAATAAATGTTTCTTAGAAATAAATTTTTTTTCTTCTAGTATCTAATCAAGTTCATTGAAGTGTAGAGTTATAAATTAGGTGGATTAATGTTTTCATCTAATGAAATTTTTTAAATATACATAACATGGTTTAAGAAATTCCATGGAATTTTCATATAATGTATTAATGTAATACATATTAATTCTTTTATTTAGAAGATATATGATAAAAATGTATACTATATGCTTTTTGTGAGAATTTGAGAGTTCAATATAAAGGTAAGAAATGATAAACATATAGTTTTCATTTAGGTGATGAAGAAAAGATTTTCCACAGAAAATATTTTATTTTAAATGAATATATCAAGCCCAGATGGATCTATGTAAAGGATGTGAATCATTATCTCCTTTCTTTTATTTGATAAGAGAATTTTTTTACTAACAAAGAGTTATTATAAATGATACTAGATTATGAATTCAATACACATGGTTTATATTTCATCATATTCTATAATATGTTTTGATAATAAGACATGGTCAAAAATTCTTTATGTAGGATAAAAGAGTTTATCTAGAAGTTTGTTAAAATATGATTAATTGAGATTCCACCACTATCGATAGCATATTTTAATGAATTATATTCGTTTCAAGAATTTTCTCAAAATAAATAGAATATTATATATAATATAGATACAATATTTTTTTTAAATATTCAAACTAAAAAGAAATACAAGTTACTTATTAATAAAAAAGGTTTTTTCCATATCTAAGCATGATATTCTAAAAAAATGCACTGCCTAAGTGGTTTTGTGGAATTATGTTTGTACTTAGAGAATTTTAAAGTTAAAAAACTGGCGATTATACTAATAAAAATATAAAGTTAATTTAACATTATAAACTAAATTATTTTAAGATGTAATTTGGTAAGATATTTATGAAGATAGTTTCATTTGATTCCAAATGATTTCTTAAAATAATTGTATGGAAATTGTTACATTAATGATGATTATATAGTAAGAAAGAGTTATATGTGGAAAGAATAATTTATTAACATCATTATACATGATTTTGTTATTTTAAAGAGTTTTAATATCTTCAAAAAAATGTGGATCCAATTTCCCAACATTAGTTAATATATATTTCTTCATAAATGATACTCACTAATGAGCTTATTAGG
This sequence comes from Viscum album, assembly GCA_963277665.1. Classification (NCBI taxonomy): domain Eukaryota; kingdom Viridiplantae; phylum Streptophyta; class Magnoliopsida; order Santalales; family Viscaceae; genus Viscum; species Viscum album. The sequence continues at coordinate 1,897,150,690 of OY728135.1, read as the reverse complement.
AGGGTTTTTTATATGGTCATATAGAGATATGGGAGGATTACATAATGATATAATAAGAGTATTAAAATCCTAAATGAATATCAAATATAATAATAATATCAAATAATATCATATATGATATTGTATACTAGTGATTATATATGGATTTTTTAATGTTCTTAATAGAGTTTAAGAATAAAAAATGTATCATGTTATAAAATAGTCAATATAAACTTTATCATTAATTTTTACTAGTTATATATATATATATACTGATACATATATTATGAATTTAATTGATGAATGAACTCTCCATGTCAAATAATGTGTTATCCCTAAATAAAGTTCATCATTGAGTATTATATGTAATGTATCAATAATAATCTTAGAGTGAGTATGTTTTTTGTTTTTGGAAATGAAATATGCTCATGAGGTATAAAATGGGACTTTTCCACTGGATGACCAATAAAGCGTACCACATAACGTGTCATACATGATGCCTTTGGTATATTAGGGGTTCATCATTCATATTTATAATCCCTAATACATGTGGTTTGAGAGATATCTATCATGATAACCTCGATAAATCGATAGTTTTATTTTAAAATCGTTGATGATTAGCTAATAAAGGGATGGTTGAGAATATTGATGATCATGTCATTAGTTGGATCTTAACCAAGATGATATTTTCCAATCATATGATGACTATGAAATATGATACCTAAGATGATGTAGAATTAGGATGTGTATGGTCCAAATAGTATATTATTCATGATGTGCTTATATATTTGGGTGAGGCTCGATCAATGTTCTATTGCATAATGGTGAAAGACATGTGATGTAATACCTGACAGGGATAATGTATACTTAGATAATCAAGAGTGAATGAGTAGGATATATGTGATTAACATACTCTGTGTGTCATGGAAAATCTATGTCTTAGAAAATGGGATCATAAGAAAATTAAATCTTACCTTTGATGGAGATGGAAAATATGTCTAAAGAGATACATGTGTTTTATGTAGATCATGTCAGACCCCTTTGTAACTTGAGTAACCCTGATTCTTTTCTAGAGACATTCCTTTAATTAAATTTACGAATTTATGAATTTATTTTTATTTTCAATGATACAATATCCTATGGGGACTCAATTTATGGTTGAATGAACGGAGAATGAGTTTGACATAGAGAGATGCACTAAACGTTTTGAAGAGTTTATCCAAAATATGTTTTGGATGGGTATTCACATGGTATTTCATATGATGCGATACATGGTGTATTTATTGATATTTTTTTTAAAATATTTTTGAAGATATTGAAATGATGTTTTAGACATAGTTTCAAATGTTATTGTATTGATACCATATAATGTGGAATTAAACTATTTCAAGAAAATTTTGTCTAAGTAGGATATTGGAGGATATATTACATTAATAATATATTATATGAGATGATATATTCATGTAATAGGATGCATCAATGATGAATAATATACATACTTTATGGCTCAGTTTGGGTATATTTTATGACTTTATAAGAGATTCCAATAAACATAATTTTCTGATTTGAGAAGTATTTCCATGATTAATTGTATTATATGATTTGGAGGGCATATTATGACAAAGAGATAGTATCCAAATTGTTGAAATTTATCATTAAAAAATATCTTCCATGTAAGATATCATTATAATTACCATTTCTTATTTTGAAACATATGGATGTTTGTATTAAATGAGTGGTTACAAAGTGTTTTTGGCAATTGGAATTAACATACAAATTCTATAACATATGAGTTAATCTATGAATATTATGAAATTTACTAAGAACCTATATAAATATGTCATTGGACATATATTTGGTTGTGTTAATACTCTTACATGAAAAATGTACATTTTGTCCCTTTATCATGAATCTATCTTCCATTTCCACCTTTACATGGTGAGGCACTAAAATTTTATAAAGAGAAGAGGAATAAAAATTTAGTTTGATTTTAATCGGGGAAACACATGTATATACCCTAGTGGTGGGATTCCTTTAGTGTATGTATTCATGATATTATATAATCACAATGAATGAATATAAAGAAATAGATCGATGGTGTATGGTACACATTATGATTTTTCATTTTATTTGCATCATGGATTCTATTTTGTTCATGGAGATCCTGGTTAGGATATTATAATCCCTTCTAGAACATAGTTTAATTATTATACTACCATAATAAACCTAAAATTATTATTCCCATTCACCCTTATTATTTAGGATGGAAAGTGACATTATTCCCACTCAATCTTATCATGGGTATAAAATTGAACAATATGCCCATTCACCCTCGACATTTATTATAATAACGGATGTTATACCCATTCATCCTTGATATTGTTTTTAATATATTTTATTCCCAATTTATTTGATATTATTATAGAATGGGAATCTATTCCTACATAACATGATATTTTTATGTTATGGGAAAATGTTTCCACTTACCATGCTATTACATTGGTACGGGAATATATGCCGATTTAAATTGATATTGTTATAGAATAGGAAACTATAACCAATTCACAAAGAAAATTTTAAATTTTTTGGATTCTAAGAAAATGAAGATTATTTGAACTCATGGTAATGTGAATTAGTTGAAAATAAATGTATGTGTTCAATTTTTTTTGAATTTTTACTGTTTGATGTTAATAATAACATGTATCCTTATTTATGTTTTTTAAGATTATATGGATGGATGATATACCGACCCTTTGTGTTGTATGTAAAATATATAGACATATATTAGTATAGGTCAATGTATGTAGGGTTGCTCACAGAGCGGGTGGTTAACACTTGTGATGAAATGACTATTATCACTATTTTGGTTTATTATTGGCCATGAAGATATCAAATCGTATATTTAATTATATATTATTTAATTTTAGGAAACCTATTAATGTAATTTTATTGAGTTTTATTTAAATCCTATATATAAACCTTAATGGACATGAACAATTTATGACCAGGTGTACACGACAAATAATGGGATTTATGGTTGATGGGTGAGAAAGATATACAGATGGAGTAGAAAACAATACTTGGTGGAACCTCAGATGATGTTTTTTATATAAATTATTTTATCTTTGGGTGAGTATTTTATATTATTAGACAATGGGATGATATTTTTATGTATACATGAGTCATATGACATTTCAATGGTTTTAATTTTTCTATAGAATGTGATATGCTGGTTAAGGTTGGATCATAGAATATCTCTATATTATAATTTTTATTGTGAATAAATATTTATTATTATTACTAATTCTATTATTTATGATCGTCTAATATTAAGGTATAGCCAACCTGTGTTACTGATGGACCCCCACCGCTAGTCTGAAACGTTTTGTGTACATGGTGGTGTTCTTGAGGTCATGTGTTGATCTTGGCTCAGAGAATTACTATTTAATCAAGTTGGGGAAGTTAAAAGGTTGTATTAAATCCCTTTCTGATTTTTTTATATTAATTAGGACTCAGTAGTTAGAGATGGGATACTATAAAAACATATGATGAACCATATTCTCGGGCACAACATATTCTCTTATAGGTGAATAACAAGCTATTAGGGACATGATTATTGTTCTTGGTTTCTATATAGTTCTAATTTTTGGATTTTAATTAATATGGTATTTGATTTATTATGAATTTTCTACTCTTACTAGAGGAGGAATGACAAAGTTTTTTCATTCATTATATGTAGCATGTAAGATTCACAAGACTTTTATGTGATTGTGTGTGGTTCAAATCATGGTTATAAAAAGGGTTTGTTAATTTATCATGTCAACAAGTTATACAGTTTTTCCTATATAAATTAATTGTATCTCTTTACTTGAATGAATATTTGATTACATGTAAATTTACTATGATTATCTATTGACTGATTATGTGAATCATATATATATTTTAAACATAAGACATATAGTGGCTAGGTTTAATGATTAAGAAAAACATATTGTAAATTTTCATATAATTTGTGGCTAATTGTTAGATTTCATTCAAAAATACATTGTTTTTATAAATTTCAACCATTTTAGGGTTTTATAATCACATTTTTTAAAATATAGATTTATATAAAAAACATGAAGGATTTTATTATAAAATCTAATTATTTATTTTTGAGAATTATTTCTAACACTTGAAAACATAAAACATTAGACGTTGTGTCATATTTTTTTATGATTAAATTACATTTTAATAATTATTTTCTAATAAATTAATTTTTAATAACCTAATAATATAAATTAAATGGCATATTATAATTATTTTAAAAAATATTTTTATTTATATTTATTTATCTATGTCTTATATAATTTTATATTTAATTGTATTAATTATGTAACATATTCGCTTAATATTTTTCACCATATTTAAATTATATTTTTGTAGTTATTTCATTTGTAAATATAGTTTTATATTTAACTATGTTTCTAAATTCTTCTATTCAACAACATCTTATTATTACAGAAATTATTAATTAATTTACATTTAAAAAATCATGGGTTTCCAAGGATAATCGTGGAATAAAAGGGGGTTGAGACTTGTAAAAGTAACATAGTTTTTAAAGATGTTATGTAAGAGTAAGTCTCCTATCCAGTAATAAATATTTCCATTCATGTATGAGTAAGTGATTAATTTTAATGGGTATCCCAAAGTTTTCTATGTTCCCTAAAAAAGATTTCTAAGTAGAGCTATATATTCTATGTTGTGTGAATTTTCTCTATGTTGGGATCAAGTGTTCTTCCTATGAGACAAGGGTTTTATAGGAAAGAGAAATTTTCATAGAATGTGATGATTTTTTGATATGACATGTTCCTAGGAAACCTCGCTATGTGTTTGGAGTTCTATATGAAATATTAAGAGTTATAATGAAATGTTTTGAGTCCCAAGAGTAGTAAAATGAGTTATTTGTAGGTGTTATGCTATGTTAATTAATGTTATTATCTACGATAAATGATTCTATCAAAATGAAATCATCGTGAAAAAATTATTATTTTTTCTTGAAGTCCAAAAATGTAGTTATGAACCCCAAACATATATAACATTCTGATGCTCTATTTTGTATGAATATTTAATATCAAAACAAAAATATCTAGAGGATTATAATAGAACCTGAGTAATTAACACATACAATAACCAAATCCAATAAAGTGTGTGTTATCACTCAAGAAAATGTCCACTAGGGAATTCCATCTATGACACTGAGAAGACTAATAACACTATAATATCCATGAACATGCATGATCAATATCATTATTATGGGAGTTTGGGAATGATAGAGAAGAAACCATAAGAATAATGATAATTTTTATATAAAAAAACAACTCTTTGTTAAACAATATAGCTGAGGGTGGGACCAAAAATAATATCCATACTCAACTGTGTAGCCATATTAAGTAATCATAAAAAATACCACCATATAGAGGAAGATCTTAGAGATGGAAGTTTTTAAGGGGTTTTTGTTAGATTGGAAGAAAGGTGTTCTGGAATCTAATAATCCATATAGAGTTATCATAACATATTCATTAAAATATATAGTTGATCTATTAAACAAAATAATAAAGTCTGAGAATTATTATTTAGAGAGGAGGTTTATGTAGAGTAATGGATTCATGAAGCTTTTAAAAAAGAGATGGTGACACATGGGAATGATAGAATGAGTTTAGATAAACCAAATAAAAACACTTAAATTGTGTTGGGTTGAAACTAAGGGAAAAATCATCTATTAATTAGATAACGATTTGATTATTCTCAAAAATAATTTTTGATCATTTTTCTCAATTATATTTTTTTTAATTATGGTCTATGTTGTGTTTTAGCTGGGATATAAATGAATAATTATAATTTTATCTATGTTTTTAAATTTAGATGATTAATTTTTTGAATATTTGAGATCCATTTTATCTCATATATTACTTCTCATATGGTTTCAATTGGTTATGAATTAATTAGTGAATGTTGAAGTTCACAAGTCCATGAGAACAATGAACAATGTTAATAAGATAGACAATCCATGGGAGTGTATGAATATAAAAACTGAAACTCACTATATAAACTAGGAAAAAAACACTAACACATGGATAAGAGTGTTATTGGGGATTTACATATTTTACATGTATGGACTAAAACCCACAATCAAGATTGAATTATTGATTTAGTAGAATCACACATACACACACACACACCATCAGACCATTGATTTAATTTTCAATGGTATAGAATGTTACGAAACCTCACAAAGATATTTTGATGTATTTAGATGTCTTGAGGGTGTATTAATGCAGCATCTTTGAGTACATGGTGAATTTTGTTTATTATATTCTTGAAAACTAGTTGATAGTATAAGTTATGTATTTTTAGTGTTAATGGAACATAAAAGAAATCCACTCCAGTGGATGTTTTGAATACAAGATATAAACTCTTGGGTGAGGTAGTTTTATATAAACCTACCCATATAGGTCATTTTGTGTCAGCTAAAAACATGAAAAAATCCTTTTTAAAAACCTACCATATTTTATCACTATAAATATATCTCGACCAAGATAACATGTAACACGAAATATCTCCTTATGGCTTGACTTGGAATCCCTGAAAAATATTATTTTCACCTAAAATTACTGTGTTTTATAAATTTCTTCTATTTATGAGGGAAAGTAGATAGTTTTACTAGTTTTCTTTACTGAAAAAATCCATAAAATTTGAAAATATTAATTTCAAAAAAAAAAGATAAAAATTGTAAAATAGTTATCAATTTTAGTTTTGATATTTTCATAAGCTGATAACAATTCCAAACATAGACTAGAACTATTTTCAATGACATAATCATGAAACTTTTGTTTTTTCTAATAAAAAAATGAAAGATATGATATCTATAAAAATAAAAAAAATATCATAAGAACATTCGTTATTATATTCATTTTAACCGAATTATTTGATAATATTATATAAATATAATGTCTGGGTTAATATTGTGTATTAATAATTCTCTCACTAAATTTCTGTTAAATATTTGGGATTTTTTAGTATATATAGATATTATTGAGTGTAAATATATATAGGGTATCATTGGTAATATATATTATATCATTGGACGCTAATTTTATAATATATATTTATTAATGAAGTGGAAAACAAGACAGGAATAAGTGAGTGGAGAACACATAATGTATTTTTAAACCATAAAAGGGATGTCCAAGGTAAATAAAATAAAAAATAAGGTGAAGTAATGGTTATAAGGGAACTATAAAATTACTATAAAGGTAATGAAAAATGTTTATAAAATCCCCACATTTCATCATCACCCATCCTAGGGTCTTATAAAGTGTATATAAACATGTATGTGGTGGAAAAAATTCTGTGTAACAATAGTTATAAGGATATATAAGGGTACAATAGAGTATATGAAGCTAAGGCTTCTACAATAGTTCCTCATGGGAAGATTGTTAAAGTTTTCAAGTAGATAACCATAGGAGAAATCCATATGTTTTGGATCCAACTAAGGAATCCATATTCCCCATTATATTGGGGAAATTATTACAAGAGATCTTGGTTGAAGGGTTTAAAACTAAAGAACTATTTGAAGCATATAAAGTAAAATAAAAAAATATTTATTTTACATTTAATTTTTCATGTTTTTATTTCATTTATTTTATAAATAAAAACCCACTATTTTTACCCCCTATATTTATCATTGTAGGACTCTAGAGTATCTAGATTAAAATAGGTAGAAGTTACAACATGTTAGCAAGAGGAGGAGATAATCGCACTTGGAGTGTCTCTTTTTTTCAATTATATTTTAGACTTATCCTTTTAAAAATTTAAATCTAATTGATTATTTGGATACCTAACTTATTTTTTAGGAGATATATATTTTAGAGTAAGTGTGGGGGTAATTGGTTATCTCGGTACCCAATTCAAATAAGTTTTATTTATTTTTCTAGGAGACATGTTTGTTAGGATTATATCTAATGACTTTATTTTGTTATCATATTTAATTTGAATATTTAAATTAACTGGTAATTAATGAGTGATTAAATTAGCATAGTGTGTTATATTATGAAATAAAAACTTGAGTGATTTTATGGGGTTTTATAAGTGAAAAGTTATAAACATTCAATTTAAAAGTTTAAATGATTTTGGGATTTATTAGAATAGTATGTTGATGGTAATGAAAACAATTTTTTGTTTTCAAATATGAATTAAGATAATGTGTATAATAATTTTATGAAATAATAAATATAATTCTATGAATAAGAGTTAATGGAAATATTAGAGATAACTATCCATCTAGATTCCATGCCTTTACCATCTTCAAGAGGCTTGATGGGATCCTTCTGTTAGTTTTTATTAGTTATGAATGAGCTAAAGTCATTCTAGAATAAAAATCTATTTCAATGTTGATAAGACAATATCACTTACAATACCATGTTTGTGCACATAACCTCAAGGAATCCAACTGATTGGAATAGTTTAGTTACAAGGTTTATTAATTTAGTCTTGAAATTTTTTTATGCATAAAATGGATTAAGAAAAAATTTAAAATTGAAAAAGATTATGGTGTGAGTATGGACAATTATATGAGAGAATTAAGGATGAGTATTTTCATATCTCACGTGAATAATTGGGTGGTCAATATCGATTAAACATTTTAGGTGAAAATTTATAATAGAGAAATTTTAATAAATTTAATTAACTATATTCTAGGATTGATGAAAAAAATAATATTAATTCTTTTTAGTCATAATAATTCACAAAATAACTTGATTTATAATTCCAATATGAATATGAAGATAAATAACTTCATGGAGTGATATCCTATGATATTATTGAGTTTGATGCTTTTGAAAAAACATGGTTTGTGTTTGGGGATGTGATTAGAAAAAAATTGTAAAATTTATCCTCTAATTAAAGAAATTATTTAATTAGATATCATGATAGAATCTATTATGCCTTTTCATTTAAAGAATTTAAGGGTTTTACATTCACATTTTTGAAAACATGAAATGAAATGAAAAAAATATATTTCATTTTTTGATATTATTGAACTATTAATTTTTATAAATAATTTCTTATACATTAATAAAAAAATACTTTTTAACGTTTGTTTCAATGAATAAAATACATTTTATTAATTATTATTTAATTAATTACTTTTTAATATACAATTCATATATATTAAATGTTATATTAATATTTAGAGGTTTAATTATTTTAGAAATATTTTTTTCATAGTTTATTATCTATGTATTATATCATTTAATATTTATTTAATATTAACTATGTATAATATACACTTATATTTTTTATCATTAAAATTAGTTTGCGGTAATTAATCCATTTATAAGTATATTTTTACATTTAACAATGTTTATAAATTATTTCATTTAAAAAATATTTATAATTAAAAAAATTATTTATTTAATTTATATTAGGAAGAATCAAAGAAGGTCAAGGGAGAGAATGGAATTAAAGCGAGTTGATCCACATTAGAGTAAATGGGTTTCTAAACTATTTAAATAAGAGTAACTCCCTTCTCTTGTAAAAAATTAGGTCAAACATGTAAGATTATGTGGAGAATCAAAAAGGGTACCCTAAAGTAATTTCTATGACCCAGGAATATATGAAAATATTAGAATCATGTTATAAGTTGGTTTTATTTACCTTAAATTGGGAAAAGGTTTTCTGTCTACAAAACAAGTGTTCTTTTGGTCGATTAAAGGTTTTGAGAATGTGTGGATTCCTTCATACCAGAAATGTTTTGAGGCTCCCCTCTATTTGTTCTTATTTCTGATTAAAATGTTTTGAGAGTCTCTAAAATGTTTTGAGTCTCATGAGAATTATTATAATAAGGTGTATAGTATTTCAAAATTCTGATAAATATTCTACGATAAGATCAAAGATTCCTACATCACTAATACATAGGGAAAATCATATTTTTACTATCCTAAGATGTCTACACAAGAAACATTAATTCCAAAAATATTTAGTTTTTTTAAGTAATATTAAACATTACAGTGATACTTCATGATGAATTTAAAAATAGAACGAGGAACCCAAAAAATAGAGACTATATCCAACATATTATGAATCCATAACCATCATAGTTTTAGTTATTGCACACTATTAACTCACTTATTTTCCTTATTCCATTGCAATATCCACATATATGAATGATCATCATCATTATTATGGGTGTTTGAACCAATAAAATAAATAGTTGCCAATGATGGGATATAACTTAATGTGGGGAAGATGTCCCCAGGAGGGGTAAAAGAATATTCATACCCAACTGAGAAATCATTAAAAAACCTAGTGTTGTGGAGTACGATCCTATAGGGTAGGAATGAGTGGGTTTGTTCTAAAATCCAAGACTACCAAAGAAGAAATAGTTTTGAAAAGCTCACTCCCTAAATGGATTTATTATATGCACATTTATTTGACACCTAGATTTGATCTGTGAATCCCAAGAACAAATTAAAAGATGTCCACTTAGATAGGTGGATAATATAGAATAAATGATCATGGAACCTTTGAAAAAATTGTGGAAGGAACACTTGAAAGAGGTAATGAGTGAGATGAACTGAAGATAGTACATCATGGGAGTTTAGATGAAACTATTGGTACCACCAATGATTAGGTTATGATTTATTATAAGCTTCTCGGAAGGAATTCTTGATCTTTATTCTCCCCCACACATTAATTTTCAATTGTGATATACGATATGTTTTAAATGGTATATAAATAAAAATTATAATTTTATTTGAATTGTTTAATTTTGATTAATAATTGTTTAAACCTTATGAATCCATTTTGTCTCTCAAGTTTTAATGATCATTTGATTACAGGTGAGTTGAAATGGAGTATTTATTGATAGAGATCACCTGGTCATGGGAAATTTAATCATTGTTAACAATATATATTATATATAGGAGTGATTAAGTAAAAAACCATAACTCACTTTATACACTTGGATTCATGACACTAACACTGAAGCCTTGGTGGTGTGGAGAAGTGACGGTCCACACCGTTGTAACCTCTCAACCTACACTCAATCCTAAATTGATTATTCAATGAAAACTTATTAAAGCTCATATTTTTAGATTTTTCATTCTATAAATAAATTTTTTAATGCCACCAAACATTACTTTTAAGGGAAGCTAGGACATTTTTAGGTTTTGGGAATAATTTTGTTTTTATTGTGAAAATGGAAAACATTTTATTTTTATATTATATTTATGTTTTAGCCATAAAATTTTATACACTAATAAAATAAATTAAATTCCATTTTAGCCATCCATGTTTATTGGGATAAATTTAATTTATATAAAACTAAAGTTGACTCCATCCATATTTGTCCCAAATGAAGCTTATTATTGGGGCCTAAAAATCTGAGCAAAGTTTTGACAAATTTTTTATTGATACCATATCTCACAAAGTACAAATCCAAAAGAGGTGAAATTTTAGAAAAAATATTGAATAGTTTGATAATTTTATTATATATGTTTTATAGATATTCATCCCATTTCAAGACAATAATTTTAGAGGGAACTATTGTATTCAAATTTGAAGTGTCCACTAGGGTAGAAAAGATTACTTTAGTAATGTATCTCTAACATTTAAAACATGTTCCAAATGGAGATAAAATTTTATGGGTGGATAGAGAAGATATCTGATAACAATATAAATTAAGACAAATTTTCAAACTATCCAAATTATGTGAGAAAACTAGATTTTTCATTTAGAGGAAAACCGTTCACCCTGCTAACCTATAAAATTTTACATCCCCATCATTTCAAATATTTTTCAACTTCATTAGATAATGAGTGGTTTAGTTTTAAGTTTTAATATTATATATATATATATTTATTAGTTATCAGTTTTCTTTTCTTATTCTTCTTCCAATCACTCTTTATTTTCTATTTTTTATCCCACCATGCTTCTCTCATCTCCATGATTCTAGAGAACTGACCCTTGTTATTTTTTGTGGGAGTGTTGTTGTGAGTTTTTTGCTGAATTATATTATTTGTATTTTAGAGTAATACATAAGTAATAGTTAAAATGAATGTTTAATTAAGTAACATTTCTTCCCCTACTAATAACATGTTCTACTTGTTTATATATTCAATTATCCCTCGCCATTTAAATATTTAATAGGGTAATATATTACTGAGGTGGTGATGTGCGGAGAATACCTCTCTTTTCTATAGATTGAGAGAAATTATCTTGCATGTAGATGCATCCTTATATGGAAACAAAATTTTAAACAATAGTACATTGAGTGGTTTTTCTTAATCTAATATTTGTATAGGATAATGAGAATATTTTTAGAGAATAATGATATCTTCACTATGAACTCCTAAGAAAAGAAACTTTGTTTTTCATTTTTCAAACAAAATACATTATGTTTTAATTTATTTTTTGTTTTTCATTTAAATAATATATTTTTATATATCAAATATATTTTATAAACCCTCAATATTTTAACATTAGTTTTTATATTACATTTCAAATTATTAATAATGGTAATATAACATCAGTGCATGTGAGTGGAATCCATATGAGATTGACGTTACGGTGAACTGTAATGGCCCAGAACTCTCTGGTCCATTAATTTGTAAAAATGTGGTCTTAGAGGTGTTATAGGAGGTTAAGGTGACTTGGGGGTGCGATTGGGTGAACTTTTAAGGAAGACCAAAGAGCAGTAGCTTTCACACGGGCTGTGCACGGTTTGTCTAAACTGTGCGGCCAAACAGTGTGAGGTGGGTGTTAGAGGTAGTGGCTAAAGCACGGTTAGTGCACAGTTTGGCTAACCATGAAGACTAACCGTGTGAGGAGTGTTGGCGAGGCAGTAGCTATTGCATGATTAGCGCACGGTTTGTCAAACCATGTGGACTAACCGTGCGGGCACTTAATCTTAGATCCTAAAATTGTAAATCTAACTCGTTTTTCTTCTAAATGGTTTGTTTATGCCCCTAAGAATCCATAACTCAGGATTACCATCCCTTGAAGGTAGGAGAACCACTCCAAGTGTTTTGGAGGTGATCTGAAGGCTTACCAAGGCGAATCGAAACCAGTTTCATGAGGTATGTGATAGTTCTCCATCGTTCTTGATGGTTTCCTTAGATCTCCTTAGATCAACATCTTCTCTTCCCTCGGTTTCTTAGATCTATGACTTTTATGGGTAGATCTAAGTGTGTTGATTCCATATATGATGAGATTTGGTCTTGGTTATGTTAGGAGAAGGGATCTAAGGAGGATTCTTGGAGGATCAGCCTTGCTTCTTGTGCGTTCTTCATTTGTTGGGGTTGTCATAAAAAACCTTTGAGGTAGGGATCATAACTTCGTCTCTCTCTCTTCTTTTGCATCATGCGGGGTGTGTATCCTCTTGTTTTCATGCGGTACGGTTGAACCACTAAATAAAGATAATAACTAGTTAAAGAACGGGTTTGGGGAAATTTTGTTGACATCGTTGTTCTATTTCCATTAATTCTTATCCTTTGATTATGTTGTGAATTTAATAGGGTTATACCTACTAAAAATCAAGGTCGTTGGGGGACTTTTCTTGGGTAATTAAATGTTTCCCCGTGTTTCTGGATTTTTTTTGGATGGAATATCATAGAATGTGGAAATTGGATAATCATGTATAGTTGAATGATTAAATGAATACCTGGAACCCTTGTATGATCAGCCTGATTAAATTAAATGAAAGAATGAATTTTGTGGCTGCTGGTTAGGGTTTAATTATGTGAAGGGGTGTTTCCTGGGTTTTTGTGGAATGGGTGAGCAGCGGGGCTGCGGTTGGCTTGGTTGTGGATTGGCGTGTATCATCTGGTTGTGATGGGCAGCGGAGCTGCGGTGAATGGTATTGAAGGGATAATGATGCTGTACGGGTATTGTTTACGAGGTGTTTGTGGTTGTGGTGGTTGGCAGTAGGGATATAAGGATGGGTTGTGCATATGAATAAAAGTGGAAGAGTTAAATAATAAATTGTGGGTCATGGTAGTTGATTAAATATGAAAAATAAATGAAATTTATTGGATGGTAAAAGAAAATGGTTTTGTGTTGATTGTATTTTTTCCCTAACTATATTTGTGGTTGGCAGGGATATGTTTTACAAACGATTGATCTGGTTTGGTTGTTGTTAGTTTATCAGTAGTTAAGGAACTGATAAACTAGAACTGTTGAACACGAAAAGCTTAATGGGGTTTGGGGCTGTTCATTGTGTGCATACTTTCGTGGTAGCAGTGTCAAGTCATGTGCTCAGATCTTTTGTGTCGAAGCCTTTGGATGGGCTGAGTGGTTGATATAATTATATAAATCTATATGTTTTATGTTTCTTTATGCACCCCACCCATGTTGAGCACTATGTTCCAAACACCCGTGGGATGGGGGGTGTGATTCCCAAACATCCAAGGATGGCTGGTTACTCTTCTTCCCTATGATCCCTCTTCCAGGTTCTATATCCCAAGATCCTTCAGGCAAGTTATGATAGATATTTCCCAAGAGTCATTGGGATGGGGATGTGATGTGTTCCCAAGAGTCTTCGGGATGAGGATGTAATGTGGTTCCCAGGTGTATTTGGGATGAGATGTGGTTATGGTCGAGGATTGATTGCCGGTGGAATGTGGGATGAGATGTGGTTATGGCGGAGGATTGTGTGTCGGGGGGATACTATGAGCTTCATATGGCCAGGTTGCGGCACTAACTCAAGCTTCATATGGCCAGGTTGCGGAACTAGATCAGGAAGAGGGGAAAGCATCAGAGTGTTAGGCGTGAGGGCTTGAGCAGTATTAAGTGGGAAGGTGGTGTGGGGTACCCATACTTTGATAATATTACTATACTACTCTATTCAGTTGTGATATTTGGTGAGTATGGCTTGTAAGTTTGGGTGGATAGATTCCTTGCTAGGCTTTGGTTCCTTCTGTTTTATCATGGGGCATTAGGATGTCTCCCCACCTGGGCACGAGAGCTTTAGGTTATCTTACTGAGTATACTTGTATGCTCACCCTACATTTACTTTCAGGTCTTCCGGAGGACTTCAGGGACCATGCGAGACCTTGCTAGTTGGGAGTTGGAGTTTTTCTGGTTGTAGTCTTTGCTTTCTTTTTGGTATCGTACATGGGAGCTTTTCTTGTTCTTGTACTTTTGTTTCAGTTTTGTATAAAACATGCATATGGGTTGGTTTTGGGTTTATTTTCATTTACTCGTTCCTTTTCTTTTGGTGTTTGACTCATCCTATTTCCCGAACTTAATTAATAAAAAGGGCAATTCCTCCCATAATTGTGATAACTCATACCCTTGGTGCTAGTCGCCACTCCGGGGTCTACTGGAGGTGGGACTTAGGGGTCATTATCTCCCTTTCACCATTGCCATCTTAGGAGGGGCATCTTTGGTGGGAGGGGATTGTGACAGAATGGTATCCGAGGATGGAGGTTGATGGATAGAATGGAGTCTGGAGTTAGGCACAGTGAGTATTGCATGGGATGGTAGGGCAATAGTGTCGGGTGATATTGGAGCATGAAATAGGCCAGGGAAGATTGGTTAGGACACGGGATTTTAAGGCCCCCCCCCCCCCCCCCCCGTGATCCGATGCAAGGACTCTGGACCTACCTAACGACCAAGTGAGGCCACACCGATTTCAGGATAGAGACCCTAGGAAAGGTAAATGCATCATAATGATTTGTGTTCTTGCGTTTCTTGGGAATTTTGGGGATTTAAAATGAATAAAGAGTCTACGAAAAATTTAAGAATAGTATTCTACACTACTCAGGCTTAGTCATTCCTTGTTTTCCTTGCAGCTATGGCACCTGGGAGATGACCACGAGTAGTGAAGGTGATCGAGGCCCAGGGGGTTGACTTGGCTTATTGAAAGAGGGATAACCGAGAGGAGGAGGATGATCAGTTTCAGAAGACACTTCATGCCTTTCAGCAGTAGAACCTTGAGAAGTACGAGGGAAGCATCTCTGAAATGGAGACAAAGAGATGGATGGAAGAGCTGGTGATAGATTTCATCTTGATCCAGGCTCTAGTGGAGTACTGGTTTCCTCTATCTATGAGCTAGATGCGGGGAGTGCCGCATCAGTGGTGGACGCTCTATCTCAGGGTGAAGGGGGAGACTGAGGTTACGTGGGCAGATTTCGAGAGGGAGTTCAGGTCGGAATTTATCTCTTCCACAATGAAGGCTGAGAATATGCCTGAGATACTCTCCCTCAAATAGGGGAGCATGTCGGTGAGAGAGTTGGGGATCAAGTTCAAGGATATCCTCTGTTTTGCTCTGGAACTCTTTCCAGATGAGGAGTCTTGGGAGAGATGTTTGGATGAGGCACTTCGACCTCCTCTCCAGTATGTTGTTACCCCCTTCACCCTACTGACGTACTTGGAGGTCTAGAAGAAGGATGAAGTGGTGGAGAGGATTCACATCCTGGGAGGTGTGTCACGAGAGGGAATCCAGTTGTGCTCATCAAAGGGGAAAGTCGTCAGTAGCAAGCATCCAACATCAGGGCCCTCTAGGTTCTGACCAGTAGGGAGAAAGCCTCAACAGTTTCAGTTCCGATCTCCCGGTCCTCGCCCTTTTCCATCGGGCCCAAGACCAAGGTGTTTCATCTGTGGCAGGAGTGGGCACCTTCGGAACCAGTTCCCGGACCGTGTACAGTACATTGGTGGTGGACCAGTACAACACCCGCCTCAGCCACAGTAGTTTCCAGCCAGGTCCTTTCAGTAGCATCAGCAGGGGAAGTGAGCTCCCACTCCTCAGAGGGAAGACATTGTAGGTGGAGGCTGACCTCAGGGCTCTCCTCAGGGACCTCGACCAGGTCATAGTCAGGGAGGTGGCCGATAGCCGAGAGGTAAAGGAACTAGGCATGGGCAGATGAACACTGCAGAGGAAGTAGTTCCAGTAGGGACAAAAGTCATTCGAGATACATTCAGCTTGTTTAGTACCCTTTCCTATTCCTTGTTTGATTTAGGAGCTTCACACTCCTTTGTTGCACCCAGTATAGCATGTGTCTTAGGCCTAGATATAGAGACACTTTCCATACCCCTAGTTTTGAGTACGGCAGTCGGAGGGCCGACCAGCTTGTCTTGTGTTTTCCAAGGATGTAGGTTGATGTTGGGGCCACACCAATCCAGTGGAGATCTACTTTTACTGCAAATGTAGCCATACGAAGTCATTCTAGGCATAGAATGGTTGTTCTCAGTGGGTGCCGTCGTCGATTGTTTCCGAAGAAAGGTGGGGTTTTCAGAATTGGGTAGCCGACGTGTGACTTTCATCGGTGAGCGGGGTTACCATGAAGGTAACTGGAAAGTGGAGCCCCTCCTTTCATTGTTAGCTGAATTGTCAGTGCATTCGGAGGATACAGAAATGGTGGAAGTCCTAGGGATTGTAGGTGAGTTTATGGACGTCTTCCTTAAAGAGGTGGAGACTCTACCCCCTATACGTGATGTTGAGTTTGGGATAGACTTGGAACATGGTTCCCATCCGATTTCGATGGCTCCCTACTAGACGACACCTTATGAGTTGCGGGAGTTGTAGATTCAGATTGACAATCTGATGAAGAAGGGTTTTGTTCGACGAAGTGCGTCACCTTGGGGTGCTCATGTCTTGTCCGCAAAGAAGGAAGATGGTGGTCTCAGGCGATGCATAGACTACCGGATACTGAATCATGTAACGGTCAAAAACCGCCCCCCCCAACGATAGCCTATCTCTTTGACTAGCTGAGGGGAGCAGGTTGGTTCTCTAAGATTGATCTATGGTCTGGATATCACCAGTTGAGGGTGAAGGAGGGAAACATCTCGAAGATTGCCTTTAGATGTAGGTATGGACACTTTGAGTTTGTGGTCATGTCGTTCGGTGTTACAAATGCACTATATGTGTTCATGGGACTCAGCAACTCCGTCTTCCCAGAATACCTAGATCAGTTCATAGTCGTGTTTATTGACAACATTCTAATCTACTCAAGATCAGTGGAGGATCATGCTGAGCACCTGAGAATAGTTTTATAGCTCCTCTGATAGCACTAACTCTATGGAAAATTGTCAATGTGCATGTTCTAGAACTGAGAAGTGCACTTACTTGGGAATGTGGTGTCCGAGCAGGGAATAGCGGTGGACCCATCGAAGGTCAAGGTGGTTGTTTCTTGGGTAACACCCAAGAACATGGAAAAGGTTCATAGATTCCTTGGACTGGTAGGTTACTACTAGAGGTTCTTCTCGAGTCTTAGTACCTTTGACAGCCTTGATGAAGAAGGATCGAGCTTTCGTGTGGGATGAGCAGTGTCAGGCATCCTTCAGTCATCTAAAGGGAAAGTTTGTAAGTGCCCGAGTGGTGATATTACCAGAGGAGGGAGTATCTTTTGAGGTATTCTGTGATGCCTCAGGCCAAGGATTAGGGTGTGTGCTAATGCAACAACAATGGGTGATCTCTTATGGGTCTAAGAAGTTTACGTCCTCATGAACATAAATATGACACCCATGATCTAGAGCTTGCGACGGTTGTGTTCGCACTGATGTTGTGGCGGCATTACCTCATCAGAGAGCGCTTCATGGTCTTTACGAATCACAAGAGTTTCAAGTATATCTTCTCCCAGCGGGACCTGAATTTGCGACACCAAAGGTGGATAGTGTTTTTCCCGGACTAGGGCTTCGAAATCTCATACACCAAAGGCAAGGGAATTTTGGTGGTTGACGCTTTGAGTAGGAGAAAGTACATGATTCAAAAGTCAATAGATGTCTGGAAGGAGAAGGAAGAATTGGCTGCACTACACCTTGATGTATGGAAAGATGGTGGTAGAGGTTGTCTGTTTCAAATGACAGTGTAGTCCTCCCTACTACGGAAGGTGGAGGAGTCTCATTGGGGATACATAGAGAGTTAAGTAATGCACGATCTGGCTATCCAGGGAAATGCTCCAGAATGATGGTTGGAGGATGGTCTGAATCAGATGCATTTCACTACTACAAACACGGCCTTTATCAGCGCTAAAAATGGCCTTTATCAGCGCTAGAAAAGCACTGATAAAGCCATCGTAGATAAAGGGGGGGTCCCCTTTATCAGCACTCCGAAAAGCGCTGATATAGGACCCCTTTATCAGCGCTAAAAAAAGCGCTGGTAAAAGTACCCCTTTATCAGCGCTGATAAAGGGGTCCTATATCAGCGCTTCCTTTATCAGAACTCTCATTTTAGCGCTGATAAAGGACCCTTTTATCAGCGCTTTTAAAAAAGCGCTGATAAAAGTTAAATTTTTTTTAAAAATTTTAAAAAATTTAAAAAATACTGCCAATCGTGGGGGGATTTTATAGCGCTTGAACCCCCCCCTTTTACAGCCCTTTTCGGCCCCTATACAACACCCCACGCACCCCCCTCCACCCTTTAACAGCGCTTGCTCCAATATTCCCCATGCGCGCGCACCCCTGCCTCCTCCAGGATTTGAACTCGAGACCTCCCCCCTGCGCGCCTAAGCCTTTACCACTACTCTATTTTGATTTGCTTTCCAATTCATGATATCTCTATATATATATATTTATATATTTAGTTATATTTATTCGTATAGTAATATATATTTATATTAATATATATATATAGTTATATTATAATATATATAGTAATATTAATATATATATATATAGTGGTATTAATATATATTTATATCTATATATATATATATTTAGTTATATTTATTCATATAGTAATATATATTTATATTAATATATAGTTATATTAACATATATATAGTTATATTAACATATATATAGTTATATTAACATATATATAGTTATATTAACATATATATAGTTATATTAACATATATATAGTTATATTAACATATATATAGTTATATTAACATATATATAGTTATATGAATATAAATTTATATAGTTATATTAATATATATATAGTGATATTAATATATATATTTATGGTGATATTAATATATATATTTATAGTAATACTAATATATATATATGTAGTTATATTAATATATATATAGTTATTAGATTAATATATATATAGTTATTAGATTAATATATATATAGTTAGATTAATATATATATATAGTTAGATTAATATATAGGTATATAAATATTCATATATTGGTATTTTAAATAAAATTGATATTAGTTATTATTTAGATAAAGCTAATATATTTTATATGTAAATATGTTTAATTATTTATTTAAAAAATTTAATTTTTAGGTGCGAATATATAAAAAATATGTACAAATAGTTATATATTTGATTATAAATAGCAGTTCATTATAAAAAAGGATGAAATTTCAAAGAAATAATATCAATATGAATGTAATACCTTGGAATAAATTTAGTCCCCACCAAGAAAATCCAACAATACCCCCTTAAACGAGTTTGAAAATCCACAAAATGTTAAAAAATCTTGGTACCCCGACAAAAAAGTTAGTTTTGGATGCTTTCTGGGCCTCTTTTGGCCTTGAAAAACGCTTGACTAGGGTCCCCCCGAGTCACAGAGACGTAGAGCTCGTCGCAGACTTCGATTTGATATGTGGTAGAGATCAAACGGACACCCGGATCAAAAGTTATGACCGTTTGAAGTTTGAGTTGCGTTTTCAACATATTTTGGATCTTTTTTAAATTTTTTTAGTTTTTTTAGTCCTCAAATTGTTATTAAATGACTATTACTCTATAATGATTATCAAAATATTAATTAAAAATATTTTTTTAATTTTTTAAGAAGTCATTTTTACTAAATATCATAAATATTAAGTATAATAAGTTTAAATGTACATTTATACTTATCTAAAATATATTTAAAAATTATATATTATATTTATATAACTATATAACTATATTTCTATATTAATATATTTTTAATTTTTTTTTGAAGTCGACCCTTTATCAGCGCTAAAAAAGCGCTGATAAAGGCCCCCCCTTTATCAGCGCTACTAAGCAAGCGCTGATAAAGGGGGGCGCTGCGAAAAACTGTTTTTGTGGTAGTGATTTCCAGGGAAATTTGTTTGTTCCAGAGGCAATGCGTGAGAGAGTTCTTGGTGAGTTCCACAAATCACCCCTGGCAGTACACCCGGGAGCTTCCAAGATGTACCAGGGCTTGAGAGTGCAGTTCTGGTGGCACGGGGTGAAATGGGAAGTAACAGAGTTCATAGAAAATTTCCTCACGTGTCAACAGGTGAAGGTTGAACATCGCGTTCCAGGAGGTCTGTTACAACCTTTAGATGTACACTAGTGGAAGTGGGATGACATCTCAATGGATTTCTTCATGGGGTAGCCTAGAGTTCATGGGGGTTGCAATGCCATTTGGGTAGTTGTGGACCGGCTGATGAAATCATCCTACTTCCGATCAATAAAGGAGTCAAGTACGGTGAGGCACTAGCTCAGAGGTATGTGAATGAGGTGGTGCAG
The DNA here is from genome assembly GCA_963277665.1 of Viscum album. NCBI lineage: Eukaryota > Viridiplantae > Streptophyta > Magnoliopsida > Santalales > Viscaceae > Viscum > Viscum album. The sequence goes on along the minus strand of OY728135.1, from coordinate 1,897,129,290 downwards.
TTGCACGGAGTTCTAAGATCTATAATATCTGATTGGGATACCCGGTTTACCTCGCGGGTCTGGAGAGGATTGCAACATGCTTTTTGAACTAGGCTATGCCAGAGCACTGCTTTCCACCCCCAGACATATGGGCAGACATATCCCACCATAAAAAATTTGGAAGAAATGCTACGAGCATGTGTTTTGGGCCTTGGAGGATCATGGGCACAAAACATTCCTCTGATAGAGTTCTCTTACAACAACAGCCATCACTCTACCATTGGCATGGCTCCTTTCGAAGCATTGTATGGGAGGTCGTGCCGCTCACTCGTATGCTGGATAGAGGTCGGAGAAGCAGGTGTTATCGGCTCAGAGGTGGTGCAAAGCACGACGAAGAAGGTTCAGCTTATACGAGAGTGGATGAAGGCAGCTCAAGACCGGCAGAAGTCATAAGTCGATAATAGGTGGAGACCCTTGAAGTTCGAGGTGGGGGACCACATGTTCTAGATGTTCTCTCCTCGGCGTGGGTAGCGAAGATTTGGAAAGGGAAGCAAGCTTTCTCCCAGGTTCGTCAGGCCCTTCGAGGTGTTGCGGAGGGTTGGCGAGGTGGCTTATCAACTGGAGTTTCTACCACCGCTGTAATGGGGCCCGACATCTTCCATGTGTCTCAGCTCCGTCAGTACCTGCATGACTATTCACACATCTTCGACTGGGGAGAGATAGATATCTGGGACGAGGCAACATTTGTGGAACGACCCATGATGATTGAAGTTCATGAAGAGATGATTCTTCATGGATGAACCATTCCTTTGGTCCGTGTGATATGGAGGCATCATGGGCTTGAGGAGAGTACCTGGGAACGGGAGGCACAGATGTGCGCCCAATACCCAGAGCTGTTTTGAGTTTTGTTCTGTTATACTGGTTTGTGATGAAGTGTTTTAACCATGTTACTACGAAATGTGTTGTTTTCCTTATTCTCTGAATGTGTATGAAGAGTCTAGACTGTGGGGAGGGGAGGACCTGATCTCTAATCAAGAAGCTTTAAGGTGGATGTGATTAAACCCGTGCGGGCGAGTTAGTGCTGCCGAAAGAGGATAGTATCTTGAAATGGGGGAAGACACTCCCTAACCCATATGATTGGACAACTTGACCCTTTAATGTTGCAAGGTAGATTAAGGGTGGGGGTGTTCCTATATGTCGGAGAGGTTCAAACCTAAGAGGCATCTTTTAGGGTGGTTGTTCGGACCCCCTCTTTTCTTTGAGTCTGGGTTTAATTCTCGAAGACGAGAATAGTTTGAGAGGTATCTAATGTAATGGCCCAGACCTCTCCGGTCCATTACTTTGTAAAAATGTGGTGTTAGAGGTGTTCTGGGTGGTTAAGGTGACTTGGGGGTGCATTTGGGTGAACTTTTAAGGAAGACCAAAGGGCAGTAGCATTCGCATGGGCTGCACATGGTTTGTCTAAACCGTGCGGCCAAACCGTGCGAGGTGGGTGTTAGAGGTAGTGGATAATGCACTGTTAGTGCACGATTTGGCTAACCGTGTAGACTAACCATGTGAGGAGTGTTGGCGAGGATGTAGATAACGCATGGTTAGTGAACGGTTTGTCAAACCGTGCGGACTAACTGTGCGGGCACATAATCTTAGATCCTAAAATTGTGGATCTAACTCATTTTTCATCTAAATTGTTCGTTTAATCCCCTAAGCGTCCATAACTCGGGATTATCCTCCCTTGAAGGTAGGAGAACCTCTCCCAAGAATTTTGGAGGCGATCCGAAGGCTTCCCTTGGAGAATTGAAGCCAGTTTCTTGAGGTATGTGATCGTTCTCTTTCGTTCTTGATCATTTCGTTAGATCTACTTATATCTACTTCTCCTCTTCCCTGGGTTTCCTAGATCTACGCAAGTTATGGGTAGATCTATGTGTGTGGATGCCAAATATGATGAGATTTGGTCTTGGTTGTGTTTGAAGAAGGGATCTGAGGATAATTTTTGGAGGATCAGCCCACCTTATTGTGCGTTCTTTGTTTGTTGGGGTTTTCGTCAAAAACCATTGATGTAGGAATATTTCCTTTGTCTCTCTCTTTTGTGAATCATGAGGGGTGGGTATCCTATTGTTTTCATGAGGTATGTCTGAACCAGTAAATAAGATAATAACTGGTTAAAGAACAGGTTTGGGGAATTTTTTTTGATATTGTTGTTCTATTTCCATCAATGATTATCCTTTGATTATGTTGTGAATTGAATATGCTTATGACTACTGAAAATCACCATTGTTGGGGGCCTTTTATTGCGCAATTAAATGTTTACCTGTGTTTCTAGATTGTTTTGTTGATGGAATTTCATAGAATTTGGAAATTGGTTAATTATGTAAAGTTGGATGAATAAATGAATACCAGGAACCCTTGTATGATCACCCCGATTAAATTAAATGAAAGAATACATTTTGTGGGTGATGGTTGGGGTTTAATTACGTGAAGGGGTGTTTCATGGGTTGTTGTGGAACGGGTGAGCTGTGGGGCTGCTGTTGGCTTGGTTGTGGATTGGCGTGTATCATATGGTTGTGATGGGCAGGATTGCTGCGATGAATGGTATCAAAGTTATAATGATGTGGTACGTGTATTTTTTCCGAGGTGTTTCTGGTTGTGGTGGTTGGAATTAGGGCTGCAGGTATGGGTTGTACATATGAATAAAATTGGAAGAGTTAAATAATGAATTGTGGGGCATGGTAGTTGATTAAATAAGGAAAATCAATGAAATTTATTGGCTGGTAAAGGAAAATGGTTTTTGGTTGCTTGTGTTTTTTCCCTAACTATATTTGTGGTTAGCAGGGATATGTTTTACAAACGATTGATATGGTTTTGTTGTTGTTAGTTTCTCGGTAGTTAAGGAACTGATAAAATAAAACAGTTGAACATGAAAAGATTAATGGGGTTTGGGGCTGTTCATTGTGTGCGTACTTTCGTGGTAGTAGTGTTGAGGCATGTGCTCAAATATTTTGTGTAGAAGCTTTAGGATGGCCTGAGTGGTTGATATAATTATATAAATCTGTATGTTTTATGTTTCTTTATGCACCCCACCCATGTTGAGCACTACGTGCCGAACACCCGTGGGACGGGGGGTGAGATTCCCAAACATCCAAAGGATGGCTGGTTACTATTCTTCCTTGTGCTCCCTCTTCCAGGTTCTATAGCCCAATATCCTTCGAGAAGGTTATGAAATATGTTTCCCAAGAGTCTTCAAGATGAGGATGTGATGTGTTCTCAAGAGTATTTAGGATGAGGATGTGATGTGGTTCCCAGGTGTCTTCGGGATGAGATGTGGTTATGGCCGAGGATTGAGTGCCAGCAGAATGCGGGATGAGATGTGGTTATGGCCAAAGATTGTGTGCCCGCACGATACTATGAGCTTTGTATGGTCAGGTTGTGGCACTATCTCGAGCTTCATATGGCCAGGTTGCGGTACAAGTTCAGGAAGAGGGGGAAGAATTAGAGAGTTATGCGTGAGGGATTGAGCAGTATTCAGTGGGATGGTGGTGCGGGGTACCCATACATTGATAATATTACTATACTACTCTATTGACTTGTGATATTTGGAGAGTGTGTCTTGTAAGGACGGGTGGATATATTCCTTGATAGGCTTTGGTTCCTTCTTTTTTCTCATGGGGCATTAGGATGTCTCCCCACCTGTGCAAGAGAGATTTTGGTTATCCTACTAAGTATACTTGTCTAATCACCCTACGTTTACTTTCAGGTCTTCAGGAGGACTTCAGGGACCGTGCGAGACCTTGATAGTTGGGCGTTGGGGTTTTGCTGGTTGCAGTCTTTGCTTTCTTTTTGGTATCATACCTGGGAGCTTTTCTTGATCTGTTACTTTTGTTTCAGTTTTGTATAAACATGCATATGGGTTGTTTTTGGGTTTATTTTCATTTACTTGTTCCTTTTATTTTGGTGTTTGACTCATCCTATTTCCCGATCTTAATTAATAAAAATGGTAATGCCTCCCATAGTTGTGAAAACTCATACCCTTGGTGCAAGTTGCCACTCTGGGGCCTACTGGAGGTGGGACTCAGGGGACATTATCTCACTTTCACCATTTCCATCTCAGAAGGGACATCTTTGGTTGGAGGGGGTCATGACATAGAGACTATAACACACTCTTATAATATTTTAAAACATTGAGTTGAGACTCCAAAAAAACCTTCCATAAATTTGGAATCATTTATATGGATTTATAACACCTTCATACATTGTTTTTCATAAAAACACAAAAATTAAAAATTAAAAACTTCAAACCCTAAAAAATGAACTTTATTGCATGCCTTTAATTTATTTCTTTAAAGATGTATTTTCATATCAATTTTTATTATTATTGACCAATGAATCATGTGTATGACATTATCAAGGAATAGCTATTAAATATTTAAGTGTATGAAATTTTTAGAATGAGTGAAGAAATGAAAAAGCAAATAATGATGCTTTCAATTTATATCAAAGAGATCAAATATTCACGGTGACAACATAAAAAAATGTTAATGAAAAAGTAAAGTTATTTGATGTACATTAATACTTGAGAATCCTAAGCAGGTAGTGATTAATATGCTTAAAAATTTAGAAAACTACATTACTCAACCATTTTCAAATCATTTTTTAAAGAAAAAATGTTAGATAATGCACATATGTAATAACAAGAAGGGTTGGAAGGGTATTAGGATAATTTAGTAAGAACTAAAATAATAATTGATCCTCACAAATTTTAATAATAAAATTTACTACCTTTATACCTCTATCATACATTGGAAGGAGACACCACTTCTATGATGGAATTTGATGAAAAGTATGAGGATATTGACTAACAACCTCCAACTCCAATAACCCAACTCCAAGAGGCATTATGAAAATAAGAATAAATTCAATATGATCTAATCCAGTGATATAATATTTTCATGAAATCATTTATTTTAAAATTTATTGAAACTAAATTTAATATCACCACACACTACATTTTTTTAGATAAATATAACACATGGGCTTCATCAAATGGTGTTAATGATAATAAATAACAAAAAATTGAGGAGTAATTAGTAATATAATTAGAAGACTAAGAAGAAGAAGAATAACATGAGGAGCCCATGGTGTTGTGATTACCTTGTTAAAACTAGACTATATAACTACTAATTGAGGAAACCATTATAGTTGGTAGTTATCCCCCCAAACTTCTCCTCCCATCTAACCTCAACTTCCATAACTCTTCTTTTATGTGAGGTGGTCAATTTTTATTTTATTTTTGGGATCCCACTCATTGGTTTACCTTATAGATATTGGGAGAAATAAAATATCATGATTTATACCATTAAAACAACACGCACATTCTTATTGGTTATGGATAACTAGATCCACCAATTTGATGTAGTCAAATAATTCTACCTGCTTGGGGGTTCAAACCATGTTCAGTCATTTTTCTTATTTTACATTTTCTTAATTTTTCTTTACTTTTCATTCAATTTTAATTATTATTACCTTAAATTATATTAAAGTGTTATAAATTACAATGTTAACTCAAGGATTCCATTTCCTAAATAATCATAGGACATATCTTTTCATCCATTTAGATTGGTTACCCTTTCCATTTTAATATGTTTGAGATGGAATTAGTGGTAGTTAAATTTAATTGGGGGGGGGGGGAGTTTCAACCTATTGAGGATTTTGTGTGTGTTTTCTATTCATCATTTTAGGAACATGAAGATTTAATGGATATTCACTATCAATTTTCATTATTCAATTTATTTTGAGATAGTTGAATTTATTTTTGAATTTATTTTTAGATTAATCTCAATGTGTAACTTTTTACTCAAATTTTTTTTTAATATTTTTTATGAGTTTGACCATTTTTTAAAATGAATTCCAATGAAAGAAAGAATAAAATTATATTTCTATTCCATTGAGGTATTCTAAACCATTTTTTACGTAATATTTGTAATATTATTCAACTCTTGAGTGAAATATGGATTTTTTCCAATACTGAGAACCTACTATTTTTTCTATTTCAAATTTTTGATGTTCATAAAATGTATTTTATTTGATTGGGTTATTTTTTTATCAAGAAACATTTTAAACATGAGACCCACCATTACTTATAACCTTGTTTAGTCCATCAAATCCTTGAATCATCTTAAGGTTTAATCCATTTTACATGATAATTTTACCTTACCAAATATTTATACAAAACTTTTTTATTTGCATATTTAAAGATTAATTAGGGGGAATGACATTTCTTGTGTGTTATTTATGAAGATATTGATTTCAAGGGGGTGCGAGGTGTGTTTAATTTTTTTTTTTGAGTATCGACTAAAATCATGAGTCATTATCAACATTTGTGCTTCATTTCTTTCATTCATTTCTTGAAGAAAAATAAAATAGAAAAAATAAAGATGTGGTTGAATTATTTATCATGATTACATTCAAGGAAAATTCATTACACATGATATTCATATCATCCTCTATTAAAATAAATGATAAAAAAATAAAAATAGTTAAAAAATTTAAAAAAAGACAAAATGGTTCAATTAGGATGAAATAATTCGTTGTAGTCATTGTCTAACTCCTGTCCCATGACATTCAAAAAGGGTGATGTAGTGTTTTACACATGTAAGGGGAATTATGTGAGGGATTTCCTATTATTTAATTTGAAAATTGATGTGTTATAATTAAGAGTTTAACCACCTTTTTTCATCCAATTAATTTTCAATTTTTTTACACACAAATTGATATATAGATAATCATGGACCATACATAAATAACTTCTAAAACTATAGGAATACAACTTAGTGGATGACCTGGGTTTTCTCTTAAGGAGATGCGTGTAAAGCTTCAAAACACATGAAGTTGCATTATTTTTATTTGTTTTTATATATTTTTAAAGTATTAAAGACATGATGATTTTTGGTTCTTTCGATTTTATAAATTCATAAAACATAAGCTAAGTAGGAAACAAGAAAAAATTGTTTTAAAGAAATTCACGTAGTCTATGGGTGAATTCCAGTGGGTTTTGACAATATTTATTTTTATTCTAAATCATCTAATTCAAGAAGAAGAGTCAAAATTATCCATTTACATATCCATCACTATTTTAAATTGTACAAAACCTCTAATATATTAAAAAAATATCAAAAAGAATAGTAATACTATTTTTTATCAATTAGGAATAGACAATAACACTCCTTAATATAGTGAATGATCCAAATTGAACAATTAAAAGAAACCACTCACTATTATTCCTTTATAACATCATAACTCCACTTGTATAATGTGTGATATGATTGGAATGAAAATTTTATATAGAACTATTGAAATAATATAACTATGTTAGTGGAATATATAATAAAAAATGTCTCCTCTACCCTTTATCTTCACTGTCGCATAAGAATCCGAGAAGAAATAAATTATGAATTAACAGCATAAATTCAAGAAGACCAAATGTAATTACCCTTGCACCACCCATGGTGGGTTAAATATTTACATTTATGGAAGATAAGATCACTAGAAATCATAGGGGTTAATGATACATGGATAATGATGGAATAAAAGTAATAGAAAAACACATTAATGACCAAAGTAGAATGGAATTATAATTAAAACATGAGAAATATAGTAAAATCCTAAACTAATTCAAGATGAGGCTCATGGCCCATGTTAAAACCCATTATAATGTAGAACGTTAAATATATTTATTAGAAAAAATGCCATATCCATACTTCTAGTTCCAATTACTGTTGATCTAGGAACACCTTCTTTCATGGATTATTTCCACGTCTATGACTTGAGGTTGGGCATTTCATTGGGTAGGGAACTCATGAATATTCCCCGTTCTCATCATTATTACAATGATATCCACATCCATCTTTATTTTTATAATCACCATGTTTATTTAAAATTGTATATTTCATTTATTTTGGAAAATGAAGGTGGGTTTCATTTATATTTTCTATAATGGGGAATTTTAGATTTTATTCTATGAAAACAGCTCTTAGTTGATGAGTATAATCACATGGGGTCCTCAATTTTTTTCTAAAACTAATTGAAAGAAAAAAAAATGGATAACCACGGTAATATGTCAAATATTTAGACCTAGATAATCTCTATTATAGTTCTTATTTTTTGTTTTTTATTTTGTTATATTAATTTTTATGTTGGAAATAGGAGGTTTGATGGATGAAAATAGAAAGTGAATAGAAATTAAAGACAAAATGAAAATAGGTAAATGAGACTCCCCTAGATTCAAAACTTTTTATCCATAATTTTATTATGAATTTATCCATATATACCATTTTCTTTATGTTCCAACTAGATACACACAACCACATTTCTTTGATGGTGTGAACATGCTTCACACTTTGGATGAATTCCCATGTTATCTACCCATAAATACCTCAAATTAAACCCATTGATCCCGATTTACATAAGTGATCTATTAACATAGAGAGGAAATGGTTTTTTATAAATGAAAAACTAAATGTTAATGAAATAAACAATAGGTAACATGATATCATTAGCCCCTCACTCGATTAAAATCCTTCGAAAAAATAGAAAACAGAAAACAATATGCAGGGACATTGGTTCATTTTTTCATCTAATAGTTGATAATTAGGTAATTATATCATCATGGAAAAGATAATCAGAACCAACATTTCCTTTTATATATTTGTAAGTAGGAATACAGTTGAAGAAGAAGAAAAAATGAACAATAGATAGAGTGAATTGAAATTGAAATTTAGAAAACGTTACAAATTTTAAGCTAAGATCAACAAGAGAAATTTTATTTTCAATGGAAGTGGGAAAACATATATATTAAAATTAAAAAACCTACTTAATATCCTCACTGATTTAAAATACCATGATATTGAGTTATTTATATTTCATGTACTGATTCCTCATGTAAAGGTTGAGGTTTACGATTTAATAATCTTGGCATAAAAATTATTCCATCTCTTATGGGAATTCTCTGAAGATCGACACTCCCTTATTTATTTGGATGATTGTTACATGGATAATATTATTGAGTTATTTATGGTTTGGTCAAAAATAATAATATATTTTGATTTTGTGATTTCCTTTTGAAATTTGGGAATCTCAATGTTTTAATCTCCCTATAGGTACCCTTACGCATTTCTACATTCGAGTACCTTGATAATGCACATTTTCTCTCAGTATGAACTTTTCACATATCCCTAATAACCCTTACATAGATAAGGAACCAAGGATTTTACCTTATAGAACTTACAATACCATTTCATGTCACACACTACCTTGACACAATAATTTTAGATCACATTTTACCTTTATGAAAATAATTTTATAGCCTTATATAGCCTCTAGAAACTTATTTTTACTCTTACATTTCCTAGGAAACATTAAATATTCATTAACATAATGTTATGAGTTACATTACATGAGGAATTTAGTTACCCTGCCACATGTTTGATTTCAAACCATTATGTATACCTCTTAAATGCGAAAGGTTCCACCATTACAAAGCCCAAGGGTCCTCCCTCTTCCTTGAAACATGTTGAGTATAGCCGTATAATTTACCCTTATACAATATATGAATTCATATGATGGTCTAGATTCAAATTCCTATGATCATATAGTGTCACTAGAGTATTATAGTGTATCTCCTCCAAAGTTATTTGATCAGTATGATGATGTCCTATGGAATGGAATAATTCTTTACGATTAGTTCATGCATTTTCCATTTTTCATCTTTGGGTAGGGGAAGTATTATAAATTGTGCCAAGTTATACAAAACTTACATTTTCGAATTTTTTGGATATGAAACTATATAAATATCAATTGAATCAATAATTTATTTGTCTGAACGTATTCAAAATTATTTTAAAAGAATTAAAAATAGAATTAAAATCCAATTGAAAATCTAATTAAATAATTAAACTCAATATATGAATTCATAATTAATTCCAAAATTAATATAAATACATAAAAAAATAAAACTAAATGAATTTATTTATGAAGTTATGGATATAAAAAATTAAAAAAAATGATGTAATTAAACATGTTTTATCTAGATTATAAGGTTAATTATCAATGGAAAATAGAAAATATTTTTGAAATGTTAACTCTTTTCACCAACCCTTATCTACCAAATAACCATGAAAATACCTCATGATTGGAAACATGTTTTTATCTAACTTTGTGGATAGACGGTAATTTTAACATGATTATGGAAACATATTGATTTTATAATTATAGGAATAGATCTTGATTAAATGTATTTTGAGAGTAGGTGACATGAACTTACAAGTGATGTATGTTGTGATTGGGGCGTATATGTATATCTAAGGATTAGAAAACTAAAATATCAGAGAATAAAATAAAAATTTATTATTTTTTCTTAAATAAGTCCTGATAAAATATAATCATGGAAAAGATCTAGGAAATTTTATCAATTTTGATTTAGATGTATATTTTTATTTGAATATATGATGATTTCTATTCAGTTTAATGGTACATGTGTGGGATTGTTGAAGCTCATATTTTAAGATATTTTTTATTCCATTATTCAATGTTCTAATCACACTAATTTATCATTTTAGGTTTATCATAATATTTTTAGGTTTTAGGAATAATTATTTTTTTATTGTGAAAGTGAATTATGTTTTTTATGCCATATTTATATTTTATCCATAACATTTTCTACACTAATAATAATTTTGAAATTACATTCTTATGATTCTATGCTCATTATGATATATTACATTCATCAAAGGATATTGGTTAATCAAACAATGGATTGTAAAAATGATATTTATAAGGGGGCCTTAAAATATGTGCATGGTTTTGATAAATTTTGATGTTCGGCCCATATCTCATAAATGTACTTTCCAAAAATGCTAAAATTTTACTACAAGATATATAATGAGATGAGGAAAATTTTTTCATAACTATTTATTCTTGATATGTATCAATTTTCAAGATAATCAATTCATGTGAAATCAAAAAATTGGAATTTGAAGAGTTTTCTTGTGTAGGAAGGTTTTCATTTTTACTATGGCTATACCCTTTACTTCACATTTCCAAAGGTGCTCAAATTTTTAAGTGAACATGAAAAACATAGATGAAAGACATCAAAGATATCATTTTTTTGAAATTCATCTATTTCTAATTTTAAACATAATCTCCATTCAAGGGATAAATTTAGAGAGAAACCAACAACACCTCTTACTTATAAATTCATATATCCACATCATTAAAAATATTTATCCATTCTATTAGATAATGAGGGGTTTATTTTCCTTTTTTAAGATTATATACTTTAACATATATTACTTCTCACATTTATTTTCTTCTTCTTCTTATTCTACCTATGCTTTCTTTTTTCTTTTTCATTTCTCCCCGTGTTCTTCCCTCATCTCCATGATTATAGAGAACTAACCCTCATTTTGGGGGGTGATGTTTTTAGTCTGCTTCACTTAAATGTATTCTTATTATTTTGTTTTAATATTTTATTAGAGTTTAAAATGATTATACTGTGCATTTACCCTTCTTTCTCTACTACTAAATTCCCATTATTGGTTATCTTTTCTAATTATCTTTATCATATCAACACTGCGTATGGTGGAATAGTATTGAGGGTGATTTGTGAAAATTAGTTCTACTATCCATAGATCAAGAGAGATCATCCTTTACGTTGAGGTTATGATTTAGAGAAATCAAATTTTAAACAATAATATGTCGACTGAAAATTATTAATCCAAAACATTAGTTAGTATAATAAGAATATTTTCATAGAATAATGATATCATTACATTGAACTCTTAGTAAAAATTAATGTATTTAAATATTATTACTAACATAATTATGTTTTAATTTTTAATGTTATGAAATATATATATATATATAACCAAAATATTATAATACACATACCATTTAGTTTTTTTGTAGTATATTACAATTAAGAAGTAATAAAAATAATACATCAGTGCGCTTAAGTGTCCTCATTATGATATTTAATCTAATGGAATGAATTATTTTTCATTCTTAGGATAATAATAAATTAGTGAGTTGGTATTCATAATAAATCCTAACATCATAACACACAAAAATAATTGAACATGTGACCTAATTATACAAATTTAAGCTTATTAAGAAACCTTAGGTAGACCTATGATAACATTAGAAATTATTTGGGGTGTGGAAAAAGAGTATTACTGATTACTCAATAGTAGTTTCTAGTTATCTATAAGAAAAATAGTTTATAGACATGGATGTTAATTTTGAGTGTTAACTCAACATAAATAATACCCAGACCAGTAGATGTTTATACTTTTGGTTTTCAACACTTCAGTGTCGTTCCTTCATCTCAGAAATCCTATTTATATTAATATATACTGATTGACAACCTATATTTATCATTTTTATAAAACTAATATATTTAACTCCATTAAATTTATTTGAACACAAATAACTTTTGACACTATAATTTTCCTCTTCGTTCTACTTGGAATCCCAATATTAATTTTATGGGCATCAAAACACGAGGATACAAGAATTTTCACCACTTTTGGTGGCATGATGATATGTTTTCTAGTATAATTTGATCAAAATATTAAAAAAATGAAAATTCAAAAAACACAACGGAATGTAAGAAAATTAAAAAATATATTTCAATTTTAAATTCCTTTTGTTAATAATCTAGTAACAATGTGAAGAAACAGTTATCATTATTTTAAAGATATTTTATTGAACATTTTTTTTCTTAAAAAATTATAATAATTGAGATATAGAAAATAATAAAAAATAGAAACAAATAAAAAAATCATAATTAAAACCACTATTACAATTTTTTAAATTAAATTCAATAATAATATACTATATATAATATTCATTGGTCAATATTTTCCATTTATAATTATGTCATCCAATTTCATGTATTTCCATATGACATTTCTCTTTGAGAAAGAATAGATATTATTGAAATGAATTATTTTTATGAGAATAATTTTAGTATCTTTTACAACATTGGAAATTAATTTTTTCATTATTAATGATTAATGAAAATGTAACTCAATCATGAAGGAGATATTTTCAAACCCGTAGTGCATATTAAAACCATGAATGAAGATTTCCAAGGTATAGAATAAGAAGTAGACAAATTTTATATAAGTGAATTAGTGAATACATATAGATTACATGATTAACCAAGTAATAATGCCAAAATTTCAACATTTTTCACCCTAGTGTTTCAAAAATTTTATTTCCTCATGGAGGTGGTGGGATGAATTATAGATTAAACTCAACACATGGAAATTTAATGGTATAATAAAAAAATAGAGCTATGTTTTCATCAAAAGTGGCTCATGGAAATATTTTTATTATTTTTATTGGGATGAGTATAATAGTAACCCATATTTGGTGGTTCTAGATAATGAAACCACAACCCCATTTGATTAAGGATTTTAACACCTTGAGATTTTATAATATATTTCCCTTTAATAAATTTTATGTGTCTGATAAATTTATTTAAATTTAACACTAAGGTTATATGAATAATGATTATAAATTATTAAATTAATCACATTATATGTTGTTTAAAAGAAATATTTTTATAAAAAGCAAATTATAATTCACTTAGAAAATATGATTGATCCTAAAGAACTGTATTGGAATATTTTGTTTATAAGAGTGTTTATCATGTTAGGGTAATTTTATCTTGTTTAAAAATAAATTTAGATAATGAAAATTTAAAGAAAAATATTTTTTACACATTTATAAAATGAACTCATGTTTTTAACAATTGTATGTAAATGAAAATAAAATCATTTTATGGATGAAACTATTGTTTTTATATATGAAAAATTATTTTTATACACACAATGTGTTTCTATCTTGACAAATTAAAATATTCACTATTGATTAATGATTTTAATGAAATTGGAAGACAATATTTTGAATAAAATACATTAAAATTCATATAATGGTTTTTACTAGGTATGTAATTGGATTAAATTTAGATTTATGGTTAAAAATTCATTTTTTGAAAATAGTTTTTGTTGTATTTTTTGCACTTATTTTGAAATTAATTTCCACTACATAAAGTAATAAAATTTCATATATTTATTTATATATTTTGAACCATTATATCTTAATTTTTTAGGACACATTTATTTTTGGTCAAAATTTATAGTGATTGTGGTAAAAATTCATTACATTAGTAATGGATTGAAGGGGTTAAACTAAATAGATATGAGTTAAAATTACAAAAAAAATGTTGTCTAAATTCTATTAGATGAGTGGATTTCGATCCAATATCATACCGTTTTCTAAATGGGGTTACTTTGGAGCTAATTACCCTTGATAGTGACTTCATTATATTTCACTATTCTTAATAATTAAGTGTGCCACTCCCCATACATAGAAAATGGATACAACTCTCTTATCTTTTCCACACCACTTGAGACATTGAGCTTTACTAAACCCATTCTAAGTCTTTTTTCATATTTCTTATTCACGTCCTAGATTTTTTATCTTTATAAAACAAAAATCCAAGGGACCATAAAAATATAATCAAATTTTTTTAACAAATTATATGACGGTTCAATGCATACAAGAAAAGAGAAGTCTTTATGTATGGGATTTATTTTACAATATAATATAATTTTAGTATTTTATATATCAAATTTCCCTTGATGAAAATTATATTACCCTTTTTATATAATACCATTGTAATATTATCCTATGGTTATTAATATATTATTCATGCTTTCATTATATTTTTCAATCATTGATTTATAAACTAACTAATAAATGTATTTAAAAAAACAACAGTTTTTCTATATTTGGTTACAAATCATTCTCCCCCATATACATTTTCTATGAAATGTTTTCAAATTTTTTTATTATGATCTATTAATTTTTCAATGTAATTTTAATTATATTTGACATTATTTATTAATATTTAAAAGGTATGTTCTAGTAATTTTTCAAAATGAGTTTCTTTTGAATTATTTTAAGAAATGTGAAAAAAATATTTATTTTATCTATGATTGAATGAATTAATTATCCCATTATTATATAAAACAATTGATTCAAATATTTCCATAGATAAATTTATGGTTATTTTAAATGAAATTTTTTTCACAATATTATGTTCATTTTGGTTTTACAAGTTATAAAATGGAATGAGATATTTTCTCATAAATTTCAAAGAGTATTTTAGATTATTTTGTAAAATTGATTTTTCATCTATGTAAAAAACCATTATGGAATGTTATGTTTCACTTGGGATATTGAATTTTGATTTCATCTGAATTTTATACCTGAATTATATTAATGATGATCTTCATATGACTTTAAGAAACATGTTTCTTTTATAAATGTTAATTAAGATATGGTGAGATAATTAATTATATAATGATATCATTCATTTCCTTTCACATTATGGTTTACAATTATGTTATGAATATATAATTAAGAAACTATTATATTTTTCATGTATTATGCTATGAGAATATGATTAATATTCTATGACCTTTTAGAACACCAATATATATAGTTTTTAGTATGTGAATAGATTTCCCAAAATTATATAACCCTCTAATGAATTAGCTAAATACTGATATCTCATTAGATAGTATAAAATGGAATGGGTTGTGAACCTAGTTTAGTTAAATGATTTTCTCACTATAGTATCATTGGGATTGAACCATGACTAAGGAAATGATAGAATGGGGAGTGAACCAAATACATTATTATAGTTATAGTTGTGAACCTAGAATAAGGAAATTATTGAATAGGGGTTAACACAATCGACTATGATAGTATTGTAAGAAATACATGGATAATGAAATGATTTTTTATTCTTATGATTCTACTATAAAACACTCATGACACATTTTAATGATTGTCATATGATATCATGGATTATGATTGAATTATGATAAATCACCACTCTTATGGATCATGTATTTTGAAATACCAAATCATTCTGCCTTTACTCATGCATTATGATATATGAAATATTTGGTATGAATTTTGTATGATATGATCATGATATTATACTATTATTCTTATAACATTATTTTATAGCATCATCGATTGATATCTCTCTCTCTAGTGGCCCGAAGGCCTTCGTTTTTTTATTGAATCATGATAATCCACCTTTCAAGGGGTGAGGTGGAACCCTTACAAGGCCAGTAGGCATAAGTATTATGGGGCCCATATGATTTAGAGGAATTCATTGCCCATAGACATCAAACATTACATACAACCTGAACAAGCAACTTGTAATTGCTCTTCCAAAGAATTTCCATCGTGAAATCCGCTCTCCACCTTTGCATGGATGTTCGACTAGGCTTTCCCGTGAATGCACAGGCGTGTCCTGATGGCAGGTGCCATACCCTCTCATATTATGTTGGGAATGTCAAAGAAGTGTATAATGTGGGAACAAATTTGTGGGAGATATTTAATATCTTTCATGAAATATGATTATTATGTATCTTATCTCTAAATATTCTATATCTTTATGGTTCATGATTGTGAAATGTTATGATATATATTTAATTATCATAGAAAATGGGGTAATATTTAGAAATGTTATGATCATGTCAACATAATTGGTATTATAGTAGGGATTAATTGTTTTTGGAGATTAGGTTTTGGAAAATCTGTGGGTAGAACCTTAAACAACCTATCATGATTTTATTGTGATTTATGGTGAACTTTAAAGTGTTATAGGTAGATAAGAAGGTGTCATAATTTAGGAAATGTATAGAATTATTTTATTGATTATATGATTCCTCAATCTGATTTTTGTATCTTGATGCTTACAAAAAAACTTTTTCTTTTAGTAAATTAATGAAACATAACGAAACCATACTAAAAATAAATCTTATAGAATATATAATGAGAAACTGAATTCTATGAGAGTTTTAATGTCATGTTTTATTTCAATGCTCGCAAATCTATGAAAATCCATGAATCATACTGATCATACAAATGAGAAAAGAAGGGAGAAACAAACTATTGAGTCTTTTATGAAGAAACATATACATTATTTTAGTGATTCCTACAAACCATTACTTTCCATGAAATTAATATGTACCACTAAAAATATATTCTTTACACTATAGTGCTCATATTAAAATAATTTATCCCAGCATTATATTATTTGGAAGGAGAATCAGATAAATGGTTGGATCATATAAATAATGTTGGTAAATAAGAGTAAATTGAATCTATGAATTGGGATGATATTAAGAAGTTATTTTTCCATAACTATTTTCCTTGAAATTTTCTTTTTAAAATTGAGTGGATATTCCTAGAAATAAAGTAATAAAATGGTAAATCCATCTTTGTATATGAGGAAAATTTTAAAAACCTTGAAATGTTTTCTTAAGGTTTTATCATCAACCCTAAAAGAACAATTTTTTAATTATTTAACAGCTTGATAAAATTTATCTAAAAGGAATTTGATATAAAATACTTTAATAGTTATAATTAAATCATTCTATGTTCTATCAAGATAGAAATAGAGGTTGGATACTTTTATTATTCTCATGGTTTGAGGGATAAAGATAAAAATATGAAATTTTGAGGAAATTATAAAAATATAATCCATGGAATAATGAAAATGAATTTTAATTTATATAAAAAGAATAAAAGAAAGCATGTGGGTGAACTATATTGTGGGTTTTGGTAAAATTTTATTTTTTGAAAATAATTCCATTGAGAATAAGAAAGGTAATGTGATGTGAGGAGGCTAGTTAATTAAATGAATGGAAAGAAAGTCAAGAAAACTCTACCACCCACACTCGAATTATGTAATTTTATGTAGTGTGTAAATTATAAAAATTTGTTCATGAATATGAGGGAGAATAGTGAAAATTAATGTCAGCAACCTCTTAATCCAAGAGTAAAATAGAATGTTTTTGTTGTCATAATTGCTGAATTGGGTTATGATAATGATATGGGGAAAGGTACATTTACCACCCACTATAGAACTGAAAATGTCTTATATCATTATATCAGTATACACTTTTATATATATAAATAATCTTAAAATGGTACCATGTTACCACCTCAATGATTATATTTTGGGTTGGTAATAAAAACAAATAATGTCACGATGAACACATCTCATCTTTATAGATCATTTTTTATAGAAGTTTGTGGGAATATTAATACTAAAAATATTTTTATTAACTACCTATTTTAATTTCATATTATTTTTGAAATAGATTAACTTTATTTTTATAGATCCCATATCAATTGATGAAGATGGTATGTAACTATTTATATTTTGAATTAATCTTTGAGAATCCATTAGTACATGAAAAAATATAGAATCTAATGGAAAATACTTCAATTTTATGGGAAATACTATTTATTCATTAGGTATACATGCTCGAAATGGTTTTGGATAAACTCAACAATAAATATTTTCATTTTATTCAGGAATATTTTATTGTATTTATTGAAGACTTTTCTACTCTTTCCTTGAGCCCTGAAGTCAATTTTTCAATAGAACTCATACCTTATGTGACACCTATATCATATGATTCTAATATAGTGTCCCCAATTTAGTTATAGGAATTAAATAAGAAACCTCAAGAGAATATAGAAAACAGATTCATAAATTGAAGTGAGTCACCATGAGGTAAACCATTTCTTTTTCTTAAGAATAAAGATTTGGCAACACATATTTTTGTGATTATTGATAACATAATGAGATCATTATTTAAAAAAACTATACTTTACCCCATATTGATTAATTTTTTGATCAACTATATGGAGCTCAAAATATTCCAAAGATTTAAATTCATTCTAGATTTAATCAATTGATGTTTAAAAATGAAGATATACCCAAAAACCCAACTGTATTAAGTATGGTCGTTATTAATTTATGGTGATTTAATTTGGGCATACCAATTCCCATAATATCTTCATGGATATAATGAATATAGTCTTTTGAGATTACCATGAACAATTTGTGGTGGTATTTATTTATGATATTATTATATATTTAAATAGTAAGGAAGAACATGAAGGCCATATAAGGATTGTGTTGATGACACTGAATAAGTAGACGATATATACCAAATTGATCAAATGTGAATTTTTTATATCAAAATTTCCATTCTTAGGGGAATATTATATTTATAGAGGGTATATCTATGGAAACTCCAAAAATGGAGGTATTAAAAAATAGAATAGACTAACCGTGGTAACCAAGATCCATAATTTTATTTTCTTTTTGGGATACTACAGTAAATTTATGATGTATTTCTCATAGATATCTAACCCAATATTCATTTTTATATGGAAGAGAGACAGGTTAATATAGACAAATGAATATAAGGAAAATATGAAAGAATTTAAAAGAAGGTTGGTCAACAAACCACTTCTCACACAACCCAAGAGTAGGAAATGGTTTATAATCTATAATGATTTATAAAAGAATGTACTAGGATTTTTACTCATATTGAAAGATATAGTGATAGAATATTCCTCCAACCAATAGAAAATTAATGAGAAAAATTACCTTACTCGTGATTTGTAACTGACTACATTATTTTTTTCATTGAAAATATAGACGCATAATCATTATAGTAAAAGTCATGATAAATATACCGATCATAAAATCGTGAATTAAAAGTTCATATATAAATATTAGAATATTATCAAAAATATATAACTGCATATGATTAAATATTAGGAACACTCAATATATTTCTACCCAAGGATGGAGAATGGGGTAGCTGAAGCTCTATGATAGAAATACCATGCTATTTTTCATTGATGAGGATTCAAAGCAAAAAAATATGTTTTGATTTATAAAAGATTAATCTTGAAATCCAGATGAAATGGAATAAATCATATCTTTCTATGATAAATGTTCAACCTTCAATCCATGTGGTGTTTAAAGATGAACAAAAAAAAGATGTGGAATAATAGAATGAGGTGAGAAATCTTTCAGAGTTTAACCATGATTGTTATGGAATGATAAGGTTTAGGAAATTTGTACTTCTAATTTAAAAACTACACATGAAGAAGGATATTAGGGGTGAGGATAATAGTTTTTCATTCTTTATTCATCATAGAAGTATGAAGATGTATAGAGATCTCAAAGAGTATTTATGATTGGTTAACAAAAAGAGAATATTACATAGTATATATCTCGATGCATACTATGTTAGAAAGTTAAGGCCTAGAGATAAAAGTATATATTGATGTTACAACCATTTTCCATACCATATTGGAAATGGGAAAACAAAACCATGGATTTCATCATCGAACTCCTCAAAACCTCTAAGGGGAACAATTCTATTTGTATTATAGTCGATATCCTTATGAAAAATTAGTACATTTTTAACATCAAATATGATTTATCTCTTGATAGTATTTCAAAAATATACAATAAATAAGTCTCAAATTTTAATGTAGTAGAAAATTCAATTGTTTCTGAGTGACATAAAAGGATTACACTGATGTTTTGGAAATGTCTTATGTAGGAACTAAATACTAGAATGAGAATTAGAACTGTTTATCATCCTCATAAAAATATTCAGTCTAAGAGGGCCATTATTACCTTAAAGGATATGATAAGACCATTTTCTATGAATTTAAATGGTTTTCGGGATCAACACATTACATTGTTCTAGTGATATGATACTGATAACTTTCACTCGGGCATTTAGATAGCTCTGTATGAATCCCTATATGGTAGAATGTTAATAACTACAATGTTTTTGGATAAAGTTAGAGGTTGAAATATATTGTGACCTATGTTAGGTAAGGAAATTATAAGGATGGTTAAACAAATTCAAAAACACATTTTAGAAACTAAATATTGATGCTAAATTTATGATAAAAATCATCACTGTGTTTTGGAGTTTGAATTTGGTGAAGAGGTACTCTTATGAATATAACATCAGAATAGAGTTATGAGATTTTGATTGAAGGGGAAGCCAAGACCTAGATATGTCTTCCCATTCGATATTCTAGATTAGAATGTGATGGGTTCCCATTACATGGTGCCTCCACTAAATCTATCTCAAGATCGTGATTTGTTCCATGTATCACTATTAATGAAGTACATACCTGATCCATCACATGTACTAAATTCAGCGGTTTCATCGCTAGACAATGATATTTCTTATAAGGAATAACTGGTGGAGATTCTGGATCATTGAGAGAATGTTTTCTGAATCAAGACGACTCACATGGTGAAAGTGTTATGGTGAAAACTTAAATTTAACGATTCTTTATGGGAACTATAAGACGCATTGAGGAAGAAGTATCCACAATTTTTTTTATCATAGTGATTAAATGTTAAGGTATAAAATCTTATAAGGGGGTAAAATTTAAAACCAATATATTTTAATATATATTTCTTTTTAATAAATTTTAAGCGATCAATAGCTTTGTTTAGTTGAAAAATTCAACAAATATGAATACTCATTTTAAATTATAAGATAAAACATAAAATATGATATTAAAAATAAATATAATTATTGAAACTAATTTCTAATTAAATTAAGAAATAATTTTGATAATAAAGAATTGTTTTTGAAATATTTTATTAATATGTACTGTTTTTATAATGTAAGGGTTATTAAATATAATCTAAAAAATAATCTAGAGTATTAAATTTATAAAAAGATATTTTTACACATGTATAAAATGAAATAATTGGATATAATTAGGATATAAATGGAAATAAAATCATTTGAATGTAAAAAGATATGTTTTTACAAAAAAAATATTTCTTTTATTCATGAAAGGTGTTTTTATCTTAATAAATGAAACTGAGAAATATTGATAAATGATTTTAATGAAATTATAAGGTAATATATTAAATGATATTTATTAATAATTATATAATGAGTTTTAGTAGAAAAAAGAATTGTATTAAATTCAGTTTGATGCTTAAAAATGTATTTTTCTAAAAACTATTATTGTTGTGTTTTACACAGTTCTTTTGAAATGATTTTATTCCAATTATATAAAGTGGGTTTCAGAAAATGGTTTAAATATTTAAAACTAGTATGAATTTTTTTCCACATTTAATTGTTCCATAATAAATGCCAACTATGGTAAAAAATGCATTACTTTAGTAACGGTTAAATGGGGTTAAAGAGTGACTAAACTAAATATATTAGGGTAAAAATAAATTAAAAAACGTGGATAAATAATATTTTTTATGGATTTTGATCACATATCATCTCATATTTAAAATTAATTTGCTTAGGAGCCACTTTCCAAGAACGATGACTTAATTATATTTTATGACTCTTAATAATTACAAGTTTTCTACTCACCTCACTTATTAAATGGAACCCCTCTCTTCTCTACTCAATTCCAATTGATCCCTTTAACTCAACCAGAACCTTCCAAAATATATTATAAAAATCCCTATCTATATAATACAGGTAATTATATTCTTAAAATACTTACCCAAGGGTCCTTAGGAAGATATTAAAAGGATGTTTCTCAAAGAATAGGATGGTTCAATGCATATGAATCAAGGAAGGACTTGAGGTAAGGGATTTTTCATATAATAATTTTATTTTATTTTAAATGTTAAATTTTCCATGGGTAATTATATGATTCATATCCTTTAAAATCCATATATTTTTTTATCTACTTCTTATTTCTAGGGTTTTCATGTTTTTCATACATTATCATCACTTTGGTACTTAAAATGAATGAGAAAATATCTTAGAAAAAACCAAAATTATTTCTTCTTTTCACTAATGGAAATAAAAGGTATTCCAACGGTTGAAAACCATTGGTATAGTCTGTAAAACCATTGGTATAAATTATACCAACAGTTTTACAAACCATATCCAAGTAAGCCGTGACAATAGACATATACCAACGGTTTCAAAGAAACCCTTGGTATATGTGAATAAATCTATACTATACCAATAGTTTTATGTAAATCGTTGGTATAGAGATGAGGTATCCCAATGGTTATAAACCATTGGGATAAAATTTACCTTGAATTTTACCAATGGTTACTAAGAACCATTGGTAAAAGTCTCAACTATTCACACATATACCAACGGTTTAAAACCATTGGCATAGGCTTAGCTATACAATTCACACACCAGCCTATTGATATGTGTCCCACTATGTGAATTATATAGCAGGAAATGATATCATCAATTATGAATACAATTTGGATACATAATTTAATAAACAATTATGAATAAAATAAAATAATCAAATATGAATACTATACATTAAAAACTGAATACATAATTATATGTGATATAGAATTATGAATAAATACAAAATTGAATTTTCTATAACAAATGCATGATTGAGTTCAGAAGTTAGAATCTAATAACCCAATATAAGTAAATGAATAAATGAATTCAACCAAACACAACTATAATTTCCCATGGTTTGGGGCAGGTGTCTTTGAACTTAGTGATGATGTTAATGGGTGTGTATCACTGAGCTTGAGTGACTTAGGGAATATAGTTGTCCTTGGTGTATTAAATGTCATGTGTTTTAGAATAGGGGTAGGAGTTCCTCACATGAGAAGTGTCTTGTGTGAGGCTGGACCATGGATCGTTGTGCTAAAGTATAAACACAATCTGAATACGTTTGGTTGGTTTTCCGTATGCCAGTTGTTTTTACTTAAAATGATGTCCATTTTATTCAAAAGAGAGACAATTAGAGTGATATCGCCCACACCGTTCCTCGGATTGAGGCGGGGTTGACTCGTACACGTCACATATGACACATGTGTCATTGTACTAAAGTATCAACACAATCTAAATGCGTTTGTTGTGTTTTTCATATGCCAATTGTTGTTTTCACTTAAAATGTAGTCCATTTCAAATAAAAGTTAGATAATTTGAGTGGTACCATCCACACTGGGCCTCAGAGTAGGGCTCGGTTGACTCTTACACATCATAAATGACCCATGGATCGTTATGGTAAAGTATCAACACAATCCGAATATGTTTGGTCGATTTTCCCTATGTCAGTTTTTTTCACTTAAAATAGTGTCCATTTTAAACAAAAGAGAGACACTTAGAGTGATACCAGCCACACCATGCCTCTAAATGAGGCAGGGTTGACTCGTACACATCACAAATGACCCATGTATCAAGTTCCTAATGTAACAACACAATCCAAATATGTTTGATCGGTTTTTCGTATTCCAGTTGTTGTTTTCATTTAAAAATTTGATCATTTCAAATAAAGGTGAGACACTATGAGTTCTTCTGGGCACTCCACACCTCTGATTCAGGTAGGGTTGACTCGTACATATCAAAAATGACTAATGGATCGTTTTACTAAATTATCAACAGAATCGAAATGCGTTTGGACGGTTTCCCATATGACAGTTTTTGTTTTCATTTAAAATGTTGATCTTTTAAAATAAAGGTCTGACACTTTGAGTGTTACCGGGCACACCGCACCTCGGATTGAGGCGTGGTTGACTCATAAACATCACAATTTACTCATGTATTGTTTTCCTAAAGTATCAACAAAATAAAAATACATTAGGTCAGTTTTCCGTATGCCAGTTGTTTTTACTTAAAATGATGTCCATTTTAAACAAAACAGAGACACTTAGAGTAATACTGGCCACACCATGCCTCGAATTGAGGCGGTGTTGACTCATACACATCGCATATGAGTCATAGATCATTTTACTAAAATATCAACACAATCTAAATGAATTTGATTGGTTTTCCATATGCCAGTTGTGATTTTCACGTTAAATGATATCCATTTTAAGCAAAAGATAGACATTTAGAGTGGTACATGCCACACCATGCCTCAGATTTATACGGGGTTTACTTGTACACGTCACAAATGTTCCATGGATCGTTTTCAAAAAGTATTAACACAATCCGAATGTGTTTTTTCAGTTTTTTATTCTAGTTGTTGTTTTCACTTAAATTGTTGTTCAGTTCAAATAAAGGTGAGACACTTAGAGTGGCACCGACCACACCGCGCCTCGAATTGATGTAGCGTTGACTCCTACACATCACAAATGTCCCATGGATCGTTGTGCTAAATTATCAACCCAATACAAATACGTTTCTTCAGTTTTATGTATTCCAGTTGTTTTTACTTAAAAGGGTGTCCATTTAAAACAAAGGAGAGACACTCTGAGTGATATCGGCCACACCATGCCTCAGATTGAGGCGGGGTTGACTCGTACACGTCATATATGACTCATGGATCATTTTATTAATGTATCAACACAATCCAAATTCTTTTAGTTTGTTGTTTGTATGCCAATTGTTGTTTTCACTTAAAATGATGTCCATTTTAAACAAAAGAGAGACACTTAGAGTGGTACCGGCCACACTGTGACTCGGATTGAGGCAGGGTTGACTCATACATGTTACAAATGACCAATGGATATTTTTCCTAAATTATCAACACAATCTGAAATCATTTTCTCAAAGTATATCAATTGTTTAAAACTGTTGGTATTGTGTATTTTTAGAACAATTGCATAGCAGCCCCTCCCGTAGCCCCTCCATCATACACCTACATAAAAAATAGCATAAAAAACAAATAAAAACAGACTTAAAATAGCATAAAAACACCTTCAATATCACAAAAAAACAGATAAAACCATCAAACGCTTCCCACCATGTCCTCTACTAAAATTCCTTATTTCAAACTTCATATGACAATAATCTTCTAGTAGAGATGAATAATAGTTTCAATAATTGAATCATTGTTTACACCGATTTAAATCTTCATATAACAACCACTCTTCCAGTAGTAATTCACCTCACCCTTGCACAACCCCCCAACCAGAACAACCCCTCACCTCCCCATCAAATTCTAATAGACAGAATAGTATAAGAAATACTTATTAGAGTTGAATAAGAGTTTGAAATTGTCTCAAATCCCAATTTTTTTCTGATCATATATTTGGGTATGTAATGATTTGTGATGAATTTTGCATTGAACATGTATTTTTTATAATATATGGTGAGAAGGTATTTTCTTAGGAGTATCATCACTTATGACCCCATGAGTGAAACTACCCAACTCATGAAAAAGATATTGTGTCTATCGTTGATGAGTGTAAATTTCAGAGACACCACCTCTTTGATTATAGGCGTGTTATATATAAAAACTGAATCTCATAGTAATATAATTTATTCTAATGTGAACTAAATCGTTTTTAGATGTGTTAGACAAAATACTTGTACATGTTCAAATTTGAAATGGAATATGTTCTTTGTAAAGGAAATGTCATTTTTGATGCACTAAGAAGGAAGATAAAGGAGGTAGGGGTGTTAATGTCAGATATTGGGTGAATGGTAATGGATTTTTTGGTAGACTCTAAAGTGGTAATAACATAATATACTTGGGTATTGGTTTTTATACACATAGTGATCATGTCTAAATTGGTTGAATAAGTAAATGTTGAACATGTGTCTGATCCAGAGTGTGTCGTGATGCATATGAGGTTGACAAAAAACAGTCCCCTTCTAGGATGGGTTATAGTCATACATAGTGTACTAATGATTAATGTAAGGGAGACAATTCTTCATTACATGATAAAAATAATTGATGAGACCCTCTCATGCTTAATTGTGAGAATAAAATTGACAACACATAATATCCTCAAAAAAATTGGATCCAACTGAATCATGACCCAAATACGTTCTTTATCCAAACCATCATACCATAAGACTTTGACAAGTGGCATCATATTACCTCGCTACACTTTCTTGCTGTTGTAAAATAAAACCCCTCAATTTTTGATATTGTTAGGATTTTTAGGATCATAATAAGATCTTTTGACAAAGAAAGAACACCCAAATATGATCTATCATAAAAAAAGCAACTTTTATAGAAAATGAAAAATGTCTGAAAATGGATTTTACCTGGGAGTGGTTTTATTCTTCCTACATCTAAAGAGAAAGTTTGATGATGCATGTTATGAAACTATGTTTGAAAATGAGGTATGGAAACTTACCCATGGTTCCATGGTCGTTACAAAAGGAGTAAATTATTGAACTCTTTACTTGATTTAAAATTCAGGAAGAAGTAAAATGATTAGAAGTTCAACTTGTGATGGTCTAGAAGAATGGAACTATAAGCTTATTGACCTTAATGAGAATAATATTAATGTTCTTAAGGCTATAAAAACTAAATGGTATAAGTATGGTGTGATCTATTGATCAGAGTAGGATTTCACCACATCGTGCCTTCGAGTGAGGCGGGGTTGACTCGTACATGTAAAAAATGACCAATGTATTATTGTCTAAAAGTATCAACATAATCCAAATACATTTGCTCAGTTTTTGGTATGTTAGTTATTGTTTTCACTTAAAATGTTTTTCATTTCACTGAACTACGTGTCATCCATGAAATACATATTGTTGGGTAAAAATACTATATTTTCTCTAAAAACACTATATTAAATACAAGGGAAAAATAAAAGACATAAAAATATAAAAATTACCTCACAATTAAATAATGGTTGTGACACTTGGCCAACCATGAACCCACCTGGAAAGCCCACCCCCCCCCCCCCCACCTGGACATCCCCCCCAACTGCATCTCCCATTGCATCCCCCACCCCACCTACACACTCCCCCTCCCCACCCTAAAAAAATAAAATTGAAATTAAAAATACCTTAAATATGATTTTTTTTTCTTCAAACAAACTCAATTATTATTCCACTACTCCAAATGCTAAAAACGATGACATATTTTTTGAAAATATGATGCTATTCATGGCCTTCAGGGATGAAGAAAATCAAGTTTTCCTATGTAATAAGTCTCTTCAGAGTGTTCTAAAATTAAATATGTGGGTTTAGAAATGAAAATTAAAGTGTTATAAGTTGGATTTTTATGGAGGGTTTTGAAATTTCTAATTAAATAGCTCCAACTCATATAGAAGATAAAGATTTCAGAATATCCTATAACCAACATATAATTGTAAATGAAGAGATTCCTCAAAGTGGTTTTAAATGAGCATAATTTAATTTGAAATCCAATAAGGGTGGTATCAGGAGAACACCCTAATGGAATAAGAATTCCTAAGGAAATCTATTAATGATACTGATATGAATCACCATTTATATATTTACATTGGTTTTATTGATGGATAATGATCTTCTTTTTCATGTGTGGAGTTGGGTTGACCTCAAAACACTGAATGTATTTCATCTCTATAGTTCTGAGAATATATTATCCAATTCTATGAAGCTTCCACCTGTAAACATGACAACTTTATATCAGTGCCTATTGGAATTTCATGACATTTAAGGGATATGTCTTTTTTGAAAAGCCTATGCATTATAGGGATATTCATGAATGATGGTTTTTTGTCCATATGTGTATGGAATTCAATAACGAGGATGGTTTATTCCATTTAACCAAAGTTATAGTGTTTGTTTAGGATGAGTTCATGAATTTAACCAGTGTTATAGTTTATGTTTTGGTGAGGTGAGTTAGAAACCATGTTAGGAATGTCATTAGAACATGGGTTCTTCCCTTTAACCATGTATTCATGGATTTTGGGGATGAATGTGTTTTGGCTGAGCTAATTACTACCCACTCTATAGTATGGACAACACATCATATGGAAAAACCCATGAAACAAAGGCACGTTAAAATGGGTCATTTTCAGCACCCCACTTGGCCAAAAATACTTTTTAGCATAAGGGATTGGCCATGTATATTTACATGGCTATCCAAGTCATGTGCTATGTGTACATTACCATGACACTAGATTATCTTAGACACCATGTGAACCCTTATACAAACCATGTGAACCCTTATACCATATATTCATTATTACAACCATTAAAAAGAACTTATTAAATAACATAATTTTTCAAAGATAAAAAAATTGAACATAAATCAATAATACTATTGGATATATCAAGTAAAATGAAGGCATACTATATTATATCCTAAATGACCACCCACAACCATGATTAGAGTCCATAGATCTCTACTTTCTGCCAGATCAAAAAAGAAAAAAATAGTTATAGAAAAACAAAACCAAGGTATAAAAAATAGTTGCAGAACCAGAAAACCAGGGTATCACTTACATATTTAAAGTGTAGAAGAAAAAATTTCCTTGATTGAAGATGGATCAATTAGTGGATGAAGTTTGGAAGGCTGGGGAAGAGTGAGATCCCATTTAGGGCACCAATTGAGCAGAGGAGGACCTCTAATCAAGCAGAGGGGGAACTGGACGTCTGATCTACATTTAGGGTAAAACATTCCCAACGGTTTTTAAAAACAGTTGGGAATGTGTGTATATACCGATGGTTTGTATAAACCGTTGGTAAAAGGAGGTAAGAATCCAACATATACCAATAGTTATTGATAAACATAGGTAAAAGTTCCTAAAATAAGGCCTATACCAACTGTTTTACAAACCGTTGGTAAAAAAAACGTTACAAAATCTTCTACGCCAATAGTTTTAAGCGAACTGTTGGTATACATAGCCATTCCCAATGGTTTATCTAAACCATTGGGATATAATTGTTGGTAAAAGTGATATTTCTAGTAGTGTTTGGTTTGGAATTATTCTCCTCTATATCCAAGATTCCTAATATGTATTGAAATAATGGTTTTACTATGCTCTAATGATTATTTAAAGTTATTTTTGTCATATTTTTCATTATTTGTGAAGGATTAAAAGTTATCATCTAGTTTTTCTTCCAATAACGATATTTGGATTATTTACCAAAAATGTCAAATGTATCTTTGTTCTAATGTTTACCACATGAACTGTTATTCCCACTAGCTTGAACAACAATACATTTTCAGTTTACTTTTTATATTTTTATAGTTTTTTTCAAAGAAAAAATTTTCTGCAATATTTTCAGTATATTTGTTATAAAATTTATCAAAAAATATATACGTTTTATCATTATTTTCAAGGGGTATTTTAAATGATTTTATAAAAAAGATTTTCCAAATTTGTAAAAAACATTTATGTATTTTGATGTTTCATTGGGGAAATCATCTCATGGATCTATCCACCTTTCTAGATAACTAAAAATGATGATGATCATATGATTATTACGTTGAAACTTGTTTCATTCTCATAGGTTAATTAATATATGATGTGATAATGAAGTCACTTATGATACAATTAAATTCCTGTATATGTATAAATTATGATTATGTGATGATGGTATGTCAAAAAAACACATATATTTTCCACAATTCATGTTTTGAATCTATGATATATATTTTATGATCTTGTGTCACACATATATATGGTTTTAATTCGATAACATGTGGTCATGTAATTACATATCCCTCTAATTCATTTGGTAAATATTTATATCTCATTAGATAATATACGATGGAATGGGGAGTGAACCCATTTTAGTAAGGAACTTTGTTCAGTATGACTATCTTAGGAGTGATCCTTCACTACGGAAATAATGGAATGGGGAGAGAAACAAATCCCCTTTAATAGTCTTAGGAGTGAAAATTGACTAAGGAAATGATGGAATTGGGAGTGAAACCAATCCACTATTATTGTATTATAAGTGAGCCTTGAATAGAAAAATTATTTTTTATTCTTATGAATATCCCATAATACACCTTTGAAAAGTTACAATTATTATGATATGCTTTCATGGTTT
Source organism: Viscum album (assembly GCA_963277665.1). NCBI lineage: Eukaryota > Viridiplantae > Streptophyta > Magnoliopsida > Santalales > Viscaceae > Viscum > Viscum album. The sequence continues at coordinate 1,897,098,676 of OY728135.1, read as the reverse complement.
ATAATTGATTTATATAGATTCCTCACTCTTATGACTCAACTAAATTGACATGATTAATCTTTTTTCCATATATTTTTTTGATATATGATATATTTGGTATGAACATTGTAAGTTGTGATCATGATCTCACACACTCATTCTGATCCCATGATTGTATATCATCATCGATTGATATCTCCCATGTCTACCCTTATAGAGTATCCAAGGCTACTCTTTCTTATTTTTTTTTTTTCCTAAGGTTATGAAGAAATGTTTAAAGTAGGGTATTCTAAGAAGGTTACGATATGATTTGAAAGTTTTAGGAGATGTTAAAGATCATTCATAAAATAAGTTCATTATGAATCTTGTTCCTAAATACTCGAAAGAATTTTGGTTTTTGGGTATTTATTGTCATGAGATGTATTGAATTTCTATAATAATGATGTAATATATATGTTTTGTATATTCAGGTTGTGTAAGTTGGTATCAGAGTACGGTTTAGTTAATTTTTAATATTAAGTTATGATAAATATGAGGATAGAATCTAAGAAAACATATGATATTTTTAATGTTATATAGGGTAAAACTAAAAGTTTAATTGGTTGATAATAATGTTAGTAAATATCAGGAATGATTTCCATAATTATATAAATTGTCACTTTAATTATTGTAGCTTGAAGCTTACTCCAAGATCTTTACTTTTGGTAAATGGATAGAACTAGAAGGAATCACAATGACTAAGAATATGATATTGAATGTAACGAGATACCAAACCATATTTGATATGTAATGTAAAATCTTATTTACATGATCACAAAACCCTATAAATCCATGAATCAGGTTGAGATTCCAAATGATAAAATAAGGGACCAACACATCATTATTTTTTGCACGAGGTCACATACAAATTATTTTAGTAGGTTCTAGGATATATGGATGACTGAAAAATACATCAACACTATTAAAAAGATATTTTCCACCCTACACTTATTATATCATGAAAATGTCATCTTAGTGGTACATAATTTGGAAAGTGAATCAGATTAGTGTTGTAATGTTTTCTAGAATATGAGGTAGTATGAGTAAATTGAAAAAATAAAATTTGAAAAGATTAAAAATTTATTTTTCAATAAATATTTTACATAAAATATTCACACTATAATGGAGATATAATTATTTGAATTAAATAATAAGGATGATGAATCCATCGATACCTATGAGGAAAATTTCACAAGAATTTCATAATATTATTTTGGTTGTATCATCAACCTTGAAAGAAAAATTTATCAAATATTTAGTGTCCTCTAACCAAGTATCTAAATGGAATTGGATATAATATACATTGATATCTATGATGAAATCATTTTACATGATCCCAATATAGAAATAGACGTCAGATACTCTCATTATTCTCATAGTATTGGGGATAATATGAGAAAGGAGGAATTATGAGAAAATTATAACAACAAAACCCATGGTGGAAAAAATTTAATTTTTCATTTATGAAATATTAGTGGAATAAAGCATTGGGGAAAATAAATTATGGGCATGGTAAATGTTTTAAGTGTGTAAAATAATTTGATCAAGTAAATGAATGGTGAACTGATGTGAATAGAAAGTCAATGAATGGAATGGTGAGAATGTTCTTACAAATGTACCTCATATAGTCTATTTTTATAATTGAAAATAGTATGGAAATTCTACTAATAACTGAAAAAAATATAAGGTTTAGTGATTAAAATTAGTGTAAGAGACCTCTTAAACATATAAAAAATTGAAAGATCATCTGATCTCAACTATCAAAGTGGGCCACAAGGACAAACTGGAAAAGGGTACACTTACCATCTAATATAGTACTAAAAATATATTTTTTGATTCTAGATCTACCCACTCATTTATATTTGAAGAATTTTATAATGGTATTATATCACTACCTTAATGATTAGATATTGACTTTAAAGTACAATATCTTAATGGAATAATGATTACATCTCATGTTTATATCTCCTATCAGATATATGTCATTTGGAATGTTCATCCTGAATTTTTTAATTCTTAATATAGTTTAATTTCATGTTATATTTGGCATGGATTGAATTTATATATATAGATAATATATCGACTATCAATTTAGAAAATTCACATTTGATATTTTTAATCAATATTTTACCATCTACCAGTGCATATATGAATATGAACATAATATAGAAATTATATCTATTTTATGTGACTTAATACATGTTCATGGATATTTATCTCTAATAGTAAAACACAAGATCAAAATATTGATATTACTATTAATTGGGAATATGATAATGAATTTCTAGAATAATTTCATAGTATTCCCCTAAATCAATAAATTCAGTCTTTAATAGAACTCATTCAGGGTGTTATAACCATTTCATAGAGTCCTTATAAAATAGTCCCACTTTAGTTTTAGAAATTGAAGATGAAACTCAAGGATAATCTAAAATATGAATTCATACAACCAGGTGTTTCACCATGGTGTAAACTTCTTTTTTAAATAATAATGATTGGTCAATTAATCTTTGTATTGATTATAGGTATCTTAACAAGATCACTCTCGAGGACAAGTATCATTGAACTAATATAAATGAATTGTTTTATTAACTATGTAGAGCTCAATACTTCTCAAATAACGAAATTCATTATGGATATCATAAATTTATGGTAATTAATAAATATGTACCATATATTCCCTTTAATATGAGGTATTAAAAATAATAATTTATAGTGATTTCATTTGGATGTCCCAATTTCTCTACCACCTTAGTGGATCCAATGAATAGAGTTAGTTGAGATTACCTTGATCGATTTTTCATAGTTTTTATATATGATATTATTGTGTATTAAATTAAAAAATAATATCATGAAGATTATTTGAGGATTCTTCCAAAGACCTTGAGGAATGATGAGTTATATTTCAAATTTAACAAATGATAATTTTGGATATAAAAAGATTAATTCTTAAGGTATATAATCTCAAGCGAGGATGTATTCATGGATCCTTATAAGATGGATTTTATTGATTAATAGACCATACCAACCATGGTAATTGATATCTATAGTTATTTTTTTGGAAGGATATTTTTGATTCCTTTTAGGGGTTTATCATGGAAATCTAACCCAATAACCATGTTGACATGGAAGGGTCCTGAGTTCCTATGGAATAATGAATGTAAGGAAAATTTCAAGGAGCTAAAAGGATGTTCAGTGAGATACCTATGATCACATTGACTTGAAGAGGACAATATTTTGTGATTTATAAAGATGCGTCAATGAAGGTAATGGGATGTATCCAAATTCATAATAATTTGGAGAAAGCATATGCCTCTTGATTGTTGAATATTGATAAACAAAATTACCCAAATCATGATTTGGATTGGTAAATAGTAATTTTTTGTATATCAAATATAAAGGAATTATCTTTAACATGAATTGTATGATATATATAATCAGTATAAAATAGCAAAGTATATATTCATGTGGAAATATTTCAATGTGAACTAAAGGATATTTTTTAGCTCATTAATGATTATGATTGATTAATTCATTGCCGCCATGGGAAGGAGAACAATATAGATGATGTTATGAGTAAGGAAACTATGTTAGTTTGAGCATGATAACAATTTTAGGATAAATAATACCTGTGTATTTACGTAAGATGTATCTTGAAATCATAATGAAATTGGACAGACTATATCATTATCAGATGAATATTTAACCATCCATCCATGTTATAATTAAAGAGGAACAAAAGGTTTATATAAAACTAAATAAAATGATATAAAATATTCTTGAGTTTCAAAATGATTATGATGGAATGATAAGGTTTATTAATCAATTATGTGCCCTATAATTCCAAAAATGAAGAAGGATCTATTAGAAAAAGCTCACAGTTCATCATTCTCTATTCAATGTAGATGTATGAAGATAAATAAATATATGAAAGAGAATTTTTTTTAGATAACATAAAAACTGATATTGCTATGATTGTATCTTGATTATTATAATGATAGAAAGGCAAGTCTTGGATACATATATTTAAGGGTATTTTACAACTATTGACCATAGAAAAATAGAAATAAGAAAATATTATTATGGAATATATAATCAGAATCATCAAAACATCTAAATGGAATATTGCTATTTGGGTTGCATTAAAAAAACATTTAAAATCAGTGAATTTTATTGTAATTAATGAATTATTATCTCTTCATAAAATTTCTTTCATATATATTAAAGAAGTGGTAATTTTTAATGAATTATAAAATTGAATTTTTTATATCAATATATGAGGTTTATCATGATATTTTGGAGAAGTATTTAACAAGAATTAAATATAGGATTAAGGATTAGTACTGCACATCATACATGAATAGATGGTCTATTTGAGGAGACTATTCAAATCATAGAGGATATGCTAATTAGGTTTTCTCTGTATTTAAATGGTTGTTGGGATAAAAAAATTCATTTGGTCAAGATTACATATTTAAATATATTTCACTCATGAATTTAGATGGATCATTATGAATACCACTAAGGAAGGAAGTGTAAAGCTCCCATGTTTTCAAATTAGGTTGGAGAAAGAAAGGTTTTAGGACTTGATAATGTTTTATAAATTATAATGATGGTTAGATCCATTCAACTGAACATTTTGGTAGTTCAGAGTCGATAGAAAGGTTATTCTAACAATCAACTGAGAGATTTGGATTTTGTAATTGGTGAAATGATATACTAATGAATACGACCTTGTATGAATGTTCTTTTTATCAAGGTAATTTCATAGGTGTGGCATTTTCAAACCCTCCATATCATGAAACCCCCTCCACATGAAGTGATCACTATGGATAGAGCCCCATATGGGAAGGATCCATTGCAAGCCAAGATAGAAGAGCATCCCGGAGGGTGATGACCCGAGCAACGATGGTTCGACTCAACAATCCGTCAGCATAGGTGGGTCGTGCATCATGTTTCTCACCCAGTTTGGACCGGGAGACCTATCAAGGCAAGTGGATCCTGGGGGAGAGGTTTTCCCAGAATGAATACTCCCATGATTCAAACCCTATACCTCCTAAAGAATGACGTGGTTATGCCCCTCTCCTTCACCACTACGCCACTGTCGAAGCAGCACGTCCATGTAGGAATGTTATGATTTTTGGGAATAAGATAAAATAAACCCTAGATATATCATCCCTTTCAATATTATTGATTAGATCAATACTATTTATTATCACTTGGAACTTTAACCTCATCTCCCTAACTTTCATGATGTGTTCAATGTATCACATTTGAGGAATTATAAACTTATTCCTTTAAATGTACTGAACTCAAATGTTAAACTGTTAGATCACGATCCTTCTTATAAGGAATAAATAGTAGGGATTATAAATCATAGAGAGAAAATTATATGAAAAAATACCATTCATGTGGTAATTGTTTTGGTGAAACCATAAAATAGAACCCACCATCATATCTTTCCCACACCACCTAAGACATTGAGCTAGAACAAACCCTTTCCAAGTCTCGTTTCAATTTTCTTATCCACGTAGTATATTTTTCTATATTTATAAAATACCAAACCAAGAGACCTTAATAATAGAATAAATGGTGTTTTTAATAATGAATATGATGTTTTAATGCATATGAAGAAAGAAAATACATATGTTATGGGTGTTATGTTACAATATAATATATTTTTAAGATTTTTGATGTTAAATTTTCTGTGATGAAAATTATATGATCCTTATCCTATAAACCCAATGAAATCTTATCATATGTTTATTTCTATGTTATTCCTGATTTCCATATATTTTTCTATTTTGTACATAAAATGACTAAGAAAATGATTTAAAAAAACATACCTTATTTCTATGTTTTCTCAGGATTCTTTCTCCTTAATATCCATGTTTTATAAAATGTTATCAAATAATGTTTTAATACGATTAAATGATTTTTCAAAGTCATTTTAAAAATATTTGACATTATTTAAAAGGGTTTAAAAGGTATTTTTTATATTTTTTTCTAAATTAGGTAGAATTGATTTTTTGAAAAAACATTTAACATAATCATTATTTTATCATCTATTGCACAAATACATTTTCTGATTCTTTTGAAAAATATTTTATTTAAATATTCCATTAAATGAAAATATAGTTAATTTAAATGAATTTTGTTTCTCAGTATTATGTGAATTTTTGTTTTAGAATCTATCAAGTGGACTGAGATATTTTATCATTATTTTCAAAGTGTATTTTAGATTTTTTTAAAAAAAATATTTTTGATCTCTCTGTAAACATCATTTTTGGATTTTTATGTTTAACCTAGGATATTCACATAAAATTTCATCCAAATTTTTAGATGAATTATATTGATGATGATATTCATATTTCTACATGAAACCCATTTCTTTAAAATATGTTAGTTATGATATGATGGGATAATTAATGCTCTTATGATACAATTCACTTCTTTTGTCTTGATGGTTTTTTATTATGTGATCAAGAGATATTTATGAAACCTCTATATTTTCCATGGGTTATTCTATGATGATATGATTAATGTTTTATGATCTCATAACTCATAGATATATATGGTTTTCATTATTGAAGGGTGATCCCAAAATTTTATAACCATATAATGAATTGATTAATGATTGATATCTTATGAGATAATATGTGATAGAATGGGATGTGAACCTAGTTTTTTATGATAAATTTTTTACTAAGATATCCTTGGGAGTAAACATTGACTAAGTAAATGATAGAATGGAGAGTGAACGAAATCCATTGTGATAGTTCTAGGAGTCATCCTTGAATAAGTAAATGATGGAATGAGGGTGAAACCAATCCACTATGATAGTATTATATGTAATAATTGGATAATAAAATGACTTTTTATGATTTTGATTGAACCATAAAACTCCCATGACACATTTCAAATATTATTATATACTATCATGGATCATGATTGATTTATGAAAATTCATCACTTTTATGGACCATGTATTTTGAAATTCCAAATATTTATGCATTGACTCATATATTATGATCTATGACATATTGGGTATAAATTATGTATGTTATGATCATGATCTCATACCTTTATGCTTATCATTTTCATATATATGTTCATCTATTGATATCTCCCATATTTACCCATACATATAATATGATATCACCATTTCAAATGTCTCAATTTTTAGTTAGGAAGAACGTTTTTAAGGTGGGTATGTATTAGAGGGTATAATTAATGAACAAATTTGTTGGAGATATTGAATATATGTCATCAAATAAGTGTTTTTTGTATCTTGTCTCTATGGACTATATATATTTATGGTTATGGTGTGTGTATTTTTATGATATATATTTAATGTTTAATGAAAATGGCGGAGTATTTATGTTTGTTATCCTCATGTCACCACAATTGGTATTAAAGTAGTGATTAATTGTTTTTTGAGATTAGGTTTTCCAAAATACCTAGATTGAACCAAATGCCACTTATGATGAGTTATATGTGATGTATAGTGAACCTAAAATTATTATAGGTTGATAAGAAGGCTACATAATGTTGTACATATCCAAATTTATTTTAAGGATTATATGATTTATCAATCTATTTATTGAATATTGATGGTTACACTGTAATATTTTTCTTCATTGAATTACTGAAACTATATGGAACAATCCTAATAATAAATTTTATGTAAAATTTAAAGGAAATGAAATTCTATGAGATATGGGATGTAAAATATTGATTATATGATCACACATCTCTCTCAATCTGTGAATCATACTGAGCTTACAATTGAGAAATGTAGGGAGAAACACACCATTGAGTCCTTTATGAGGAATCATATACCTTATTTTATTGATTCCTCCAATCTATTAGATTCTATGGAATGGATCTATACCATTGAAAAGATATTATCTATCCACTAGAACTCAAATCATGAATAATTTATCCTAGGGGTATATTATTTTGATGGATAATTGGATAAATGGTTCAATATTATCAAGAATGTGAGGAAATATGAGTAAAAATACTTTATGACATGAGAAGATTTTAATAAGGTATTTTCAAGAAGTATTTTCCTTGAAATATTCATGTTAAAATAGAGAGATAATTTCTGGAACTCATGAAAAAAATGATACACCCATCTATACCAATGAAGAAAATTTCAAATGGATTTAAATGTATGCTTAAAGATTCATCATCAACCATAAAAGATATATTCATTGATTCTTTAGGGGATTGGGAACATGTTTCTAAAATTAACTGTCTATAAGAGACTTATATAGCTATAATAAAGTTGTTAGACGTTCTCTCAACATATAAATGAATATTGGAGACCCTCATTATTCTCATAGTTTAAGATATAAAAAAATATTAAATATCAAGGAAATTATAAAAATAAAACACATTGTGGAATAAAAATGAATTTTCATTTATACTTGATGTATTCAAAAAATCATGCATGCAAAAAAATTTATGAGTTTTAAAAAATGTTTATGCTTGGAAAAGACGAATATTTTGAAAATGAAAGCTGAAATGTTGTTAAGAGGAAAATCAATTAAATTAATAGTGAGAAAGTTCAACCAAATGTTCCAACAACACTTTAAATCTAGAATTTTTGTGATTGTGTAAATTATGAAAATTTATGTGTGAATATGAGGGAAAATGATGAAAATTTATGTTAATACAAACTTAATTCAAGAGGAAAATGAAAAGTGTTCATGGTATTAATTTCTAAAGTGGTTCATGAGAATGATGTGGGGAAAGTTACATTCACCGTCCATTCTAGATCTATAATTTCCTTCTATTATTCAATTAGTATAAACCTATTTATATATAAATAATTTTCTAATGGTATTATGTCACCACCTTAATGATTTTATTTTGAGTTTCTAGTAAAAAATACTAATGTCATGATGGGGACATCTATTGTTTATAGATAACTTTTTATATAATTTGGTTGTAGTATTGTAAATAAAAATATTTTTGTTATCTCTCTTTTTGAATTTGATATTATTTTGGCCATGGATTGACTTTATTTATATAGATCCCAAAATCAATTTCTAAGCAAGGTAATTAACTATTGATATTCTTAATTAATATTTGATTTGTTATCATTACAAGGATTAATGTTAACAGCTAATTTAAATTACTTCAATTTTATGGGTCTTACTATCTATTCATATGTGATATTTATCACCAATGGTTGTGGATACCCTCAAAATAAAAAATATTTCCTTTTTTAATGAATATTGTAGAATATTCCCAAGATATTTTTATAGTCTTTCCCCGAGTCATGAAGTCAAATTTTCAATAGAATTCATAACTTATGTGGCAGTTTTTTAAAATATTACTAATAAAATGGCCCCAATTGATTTGTAGGAATTGAAGAATAAACATCAAGAGATTCTAGAAAAGTGGTTAATAAACTCTTGTTCATCACCATGAGACAAACCTTTTTTGTGGAGAATATAGATAAGAAAATGATTATTTTCTTTTATTAATGATAAAATAACAAGATCACTTTTAAAAACAATTATCTTTAACCCGATATTGATGAATTATTTGATCAACTATATGGATTACAAAACATTTAAAATATTTAAATTCATTTGATATTTCATAAATTTATTGTTAAGAAGGATAATATAACTAATAAATAATCAATATTAGCTATAGTAACTATAAATTTATAGGGATTCCATTTGGACATACCAATTCCCTCACCATCATTATGGATCTAATAAATAGGGTCTTTTGAGATTACCTTGATCAATTTTTTATAGTCTTTATAGATGATATTATTATATATTAAAATATAATTGAAGAATATGAAGATCAATTAAGGATTGTGTTGATGACCCTACGTAAGTATAAGATGTTTAATAAATTTACCAAATGTGAAATTTTGTTATTAAAATTTTCATTATTATGGTATGTAATCTCAAGAGAGGGTATATTAGTAGACCCTTCAAAGAATGATGTTATTGAAAAATAGACTAGACCAACCATGGAAAACAACATTAATAACTTTTTTTTATATTTGAATACTATATAAAATTTATGATGTATTTATAACATATATCTAACCCAATAACTATGTTGACATGGAAGGCATCCAAGTTCCAATAGATTGATGAATATGGGGAAAATAGCAAGGATCTGAAAAGAATGTTGGCCAGAAATCATTTAATCAATAAAAACTATAGTAGATAAGGGATTTTAATTTATATTGAATCATCAATGAAGGTACTATGATATACCCTAATTTAGAAATATATAGTGCTAAAATATTCCTGCAACTAAAATAAAATTCATGAGAGAAATTACCTACCTTCTGATTTGGTGTAGACATAATTATATTTTTCATTGAAAATATAAAGGAAATATCTTAATAGTGAAAGGAGTGATAAATATAATGATAAAAAATATTTAATTATATATTAATACATAAATAGTAGAATATTCCCTAAAGTATATGGTGGGAGTTTATTAAAGATTATGAATTCTCGATATATTTTTACCCTTAAAAGGTGAAAAGGGAGGATAATACTCTAATCTAGAAATACCATTATAGTTTTTCCATGATGATGATTTAAAGAGATCCAATATGTTTGAATTTATAAAATATGGATCTTTAAATCATGATGAAATGGGATAAATCGTATCTTTCTATGATAAAATTTCAACCATCCATCCATGTGAGGTTAGGAGGCCCAAAAATTGGATGTGGAATAACATAAGGAGTTGAAGAAATGTTTCTGAGTTCAAACATTATTGTGATGGAATGATAAGTTTTAGGAAATATGTATTTTTAATATAAATAATTTACTTAAATAGGGATATTTTTTGGGATGATAATAGTTTTTCATTTCTCTATTCATCAGGGAAGTATGAAGACTTCTAGATATCTCAAATAGTATTACAGGTTGGATAACAAGAAAAGAATATTACAAAGTATGCATCTCGATGTTTGGTAGGCTAAAAAGTTAAGGCCAAGAGATATATTTATATGTTTATGTTAAAACCATTTCCCATACCATAATGGAAATAAAAAATGATACCATGAATTTCATCACTGAATTCTCCAAAACTACTAAATGGAATAATTCTATTTAGGTTGTAGAAGATTTTTTTATTAAATAAATACATTATTTTACCATTATAGAAGATTTCCCTCTTAATCATATTTATAGGATATACATTAACTGAGTTTAATGATTTCATATAGTAAAAAATTATATTGTTGCTGAATGAGATCCAAGGATTATCATGATGTTTTGGTAAAGTCTTTTCTAGAAGTTGAATACGGGATTGAGCTTCAGTACTTATTTATCATCCTCATACAAATATTTAGTATGAGAGGACCATCAAGGTCTTAGTGGATATGATGAGATCGTGTTATATGAAATTAAATTTTATTTGGGATTAGAACCATACATTGGATTAGATATATTACACCAATAACTTTTACTCAAGAATTTAGAAATATCATTGTCAATCCCACTATTGTTGGAAGTGTAAAACTCCAATATGTTGTGACAAAGTTAGAGAATGTAATCTGTTTGGACCTATGATAGATAAGTATATGATATGAACGTTTAAATATATTCAAAAACACCTTAATGTAGCTAAATATTTATTGAAAATTAATGATGACAATCATTTTTTTGGAGTTTTATTTTCATGAAAAGGTATTCTAAGGATTATCAACTCATAATAGAGTTATGAGTTTTGATATAAGTGAAATTTGATCCCAAGATATATCATCCTATTAGAAATTTCATATTAGATCGTGATGGTTTCTCATTACATGGAGTCGCCACTGAATTTCTCTAAAGATCATGACTTGTTCCATTTATCACTATAAACTAAGTACATACCTGATCCTTCACATGTATTGAAGTCAGAGGTTTTATAGCTATAGCATGATCTTTCTTATAAGGAATAACCTGTCGAGATTTTGGATCATTGAGAGAATGTTTTGTTAAAAAAGTCCACTCACATGGTAAAAGTGTTATTGTGGAACTATAAATTTAAGGAAGCTATGTGGGAACCTATGTATGTGATGAGGAAGAAGTGTCTTCAACTAATTCTATCATAGTGATTAAATTTCAAGGGTGAAATTCTTATATAGGGGTAAAATGAAACACTTCAAGATTTTAGGACATATTTATATTTAAAATTTTTTATGTGTTTACTAAATTTTTTAGACAAAATATTCAACACACATGGATAATTATTTAAAATTATAAAATGAAACATAATATAGGGCATTAAATTAAAATTGATTATTGAAATTAATTTATAATTCAATTAGGGAGTACTTTTGATCCTAAAGAATAGTTTCAAAATATTTTTTTCTATATGTATTGTTTTTATAATGTAAGGGTTTTTTATATCATTTAAAATTAAATTTATAGTATTAAAATTATAAATAATGTATTTGTTTTACATGTTTATAAAAAAATATTAGGTTATTATTTGGTTATAAATTGAAATAAAATCATTATAAGTTAAAAAGAGATGTTATTTCTGAATATATTTATTGTATACACATATGTAGTTTTTATCATAAAAAGTTAAACTAATCATATTTGATCCATGATTTTAATGAAATATTAAGATAATATATTAAATAATTTTTTTAATATTTATGTAGTGGTTTTTACTAGGCATGGAATTTGACTAAATTCAATTTAATTCTTAAAAATTTATTTTTCTAAACACTATTGTTATTGTGTTTTTCATTGAAACAGATTTCAGCCACTTATATAAATTGAATTTGATAAAATGGTTTCCATATTTAAAATTAGTGTACATTTTTTAATGATTCCACAGTCAATTGTTTTCATAAAAAATATTAAATATGGTAAAAATTCATTACTTTAGAAAAGGATAAAAGGGGATAATGAGGGATTAAACTAATTATATAAGGTTAAAAATAAACTAAAAACATGTCTAAATCCTATTTTATGATTGTATTTTGATCCTATAACATCAAATATTAAAAATTGAGTCACTATTGGGCCACATTACAATGAGAGTGACTTTGTTATATTTTATGATTCCCAATAATTACTATTGTGACACTCCCCTCACTTATTAAAGGGCACCCCTCTCTTCTTCAATCAATACTAATTGACCCTTTTATCACAATAAAACCTTTCCCAAATATCTTCTAAACATCCATATCCACATAATACACATACTTATCTTTTTAAAAGTCAAACCGAAGGGTACTTAAGAATATATTCAGTGGATGTATCTCAAAGAATAGGATAGTTGAATGCATATGAATAAATAAAGGACTTCAGGTAAATGGTTTATTTTATAATAACATGTCTATTTAAGATTTAAAATATAAAATTTTAAATGGGGGAAATTATATGATTATTAACATTTAAGATCCAACTATTATCTTTTCCTCTAGTAATTTCTAGGGTTTTCATTTTTTCCTTACATTTTATTCTCATTGGTACTTAAAGTGGATGTGAAAATATTTTAGAAAATACATAAATTATTCCCTATTTTAGTTGGGAATAATTCAGATCCATATCCATGTTCTCTAAAACGTGTTAAGAAAATGATTTTACTATGATCTAATGATTATTTAAAGTCATTATTAGTTATTTTTTACATTATTTAAAATGGTTTAAAATTTATCTTCTAGTCAATTTTCCAATCAATGTATTTTGTCTTCTTACCAAAAATGTGAAAGGAATTTTGTTCTAATGTTTACAACATGAATATTTTTCCCACCATTATTACCATTATTTTCTTTTGATTTTACTTTATATGTATCTACATTTATTTAATACAAAATAGTTTCCTTAATATTTAGTGAATTTTCATATTAAAAGTTAACATAAAAATATATATTTTATTATGATTTTTAATTTGTATTTTAAATTATTTTATAAAATGGGTTTTCCATCTATGTAAAACCCCAATTAGGATTTCTTATTTTCATAGGGTACAAGATCTCATGATTCTATCCATGTTTCTGGATGACTTATGATGATTCAAATATTATGATTATTATAGGAACCTTATTTCATTCTCAATTTTTAATTAAGGAATGATGTGATATATAATTCACTTATGATACCATCCAATTAATTTTCATTTATTTATTATGATTATATGGTTTTGATATAATTAAAAACATATATATTTTTCACAATTTATATTATGATTCTATGATGAATATTTTATAATATTTTGTCACACATATATATGGTGTTAATTCTATAATGGGTGGGTGTGGAATTGTATATACCTCAAATGAATAGGGAAAAGATTGATATATAATGAGATAATATGTAATGGAATGGTAATTGAAATCACTTTCTTAAAAATATTTCTCCACTAAGATAGTCTTAGGAATGAATATTCACAGAGGAAATGATGGAACGTGGAGTGAACACAATCCACTATAATTTTCTTGGGAGTGATCCTTGACCAAGGAAATGATAGATTGTTGAGTGAACTAAATCTAATATGAATATTTTATAAGTGATCCTTCACTAAAGTAATGATTTTTATTCAGATGATTGTCTTATAACACTCTTATAAAGAGTTATGATGCTTATGATATGATATCATGGTTTATGATTGATTTATGGTAATTCCTCACTCTTATGAATCATATATATTTAAATGATAAATATTTTTCACATAAATAATTTTATATGATCTATGAAATATTTGGTTTGAAAATTCTAAGTTATGATCATGATGTTATACGCTTATTATTATCCTATGCATGTATATGATCATTGATTGATATCTCCCATGTTTACCCTTACAGAGAATCTGAGGTGACCCTTTCTTATTTTTTCATTTTCCTCAGGTTATAAAGAAATGTTTTAACTAGTGTATTCTAAGAAGGTTACTATATGATATTAAATCTTTAGGGGATTTTTATGTTCATTCATGAAATAATTTGATTATGTATCTACAATCCAAATACACTAAACCATTATAGTTTTTTGGGTGTGTATTTTTATGATATGTATTGAATATTAAATTAAAATTATGAATTATTTATTTTTGTTTTAATAATTTTTAATATGTTTTTATTAGAGAAAGGTTTAGTTATGTTTGGATATTAATTTTTGGGAAATATGATAATAGAATCTAGAAAAAAATATTACTATTTTAAAGTTATATAGGGTGAACCTATATGTGCCAGAGGTTGATAAGAAGGTTAATAAATAATAGGATTCATTTGCATGATTATATTATTTATCACTCTAATTATTGTATCATGATCCTTACTATAGGATCATTGAATTTAGTTATTGTCTAGAAATATATGGAATAATCTTGATTAAGAATATGATATATAATGCAATGAAAAACTTAATAGTATTGGAGAATGAATGTAAAATTTAATTTATTTTCTTACATAACCATCAAAATCCAAAAATCATTTTGAGCTTCCGAATGAGAAAATAAGGGACAAACACACCATTAATTGTTTAATGAGGTCACATACACCTTCTTTTAGTGGGTCCTCTAATCTATTAATGGATGATAAATAGATCAACAACAATGAAAATATATTATCCTCCCTCTAGTTATTAGAGAATAAAAATTTTGTCCTAGAGGTATATAATTTGGAATGTGAAGCAGATCAATGGTGGAATATTACAATGAATATGAGGCAATAAGAGGAAATTGAAATGATGAAATTTTATTAGTTTAAAAATATATTTTCAATAATTATTTTCATTGAAATATTCCATCTAAAATGCTATATAATTCCTTGAATTAATTAATAAGGATGATGAATACATCAATAACTATAAGGAAAGTTTCACAAGATTTTCATCATATTATTTGGGTTGTATAATTGACCCTGAATAAAAATTTGATTGAATATTTTGTGGATCAAGACCAATTATCATTAATTATTTATCTATATGTTACATTGATATATATGATTTAATCATTCTACATTATCACAATAATGAAATTGAAGTTGGATACTCTCATTATTCTCGTGGTTTGGTGGATAATATGAGAATGGAAGAATTTTTAAGAAATTCTAATAATAAAACCCATGGAGGAAATAATTGATTTTCCATTTATAAAATAATTGGGGACTGAAGCAAGGGGGAAAATAAATAATGGTCATGGTAAAAGTTTTATATGTGGAAAATATTTCCATCCAGTAAAATAATGATGAAGTGATATAAAGAGGCTTTTCAATGAAAGGAATGTTGAGAATGTTCAACCAAACATACCCCCAAAATCTAATTCTCAAATTGAAAGGAATATATAAATTATACCAATCAGTTCAAAAACCTATAGGTTAATGATGAAAATAATTTTCACCATCGACTTAAAAAAATTACCAATGTTAAATCTCATGTGATAACATGTTTTTATATGGTCCACAGGAAAAAAGTTGTGAAAGTCACACTTATCGTCCACTCTAGAAGTAAAAATATTTTATTTGATTATCGATCTACCCACACTATTATTTATGAAAAAATTATAATGGGATTATATCACTACATTAATTATTATGTTTTTATTTAAAAGTAAAATGTATTAATGGAACAATGATCACATACCATGTTTATACTCCTATCTAATGATAGTTTTTTGGGGAATGTGATTCTAAACTTTTTTATTCTTAATCTCATTGAATTTCATGTTATTTTTAGTAATGAATTGACTTTATTATATACATACTATAACAATTAACATGGATGGAAATTTATATTTGATATTTTTAATTCACCATTGATCGTATATCAGTGCATGGATGAATATGAAAATATTATGGAAATTAATTCTATTGTATGGGGCTAAATACATATTACTAAAGGATATTTATCTCAAATTATTAGGGAAAAACTCAAAATTGATGATATTATTATTTATTGGGAATACGATGATGTATTTATAAAATAATATCCTAGTATTCCCCCGAATGAAAAAAATGCATCTTTAAAAAAACAAATTCATGATGTTATACCTATTTCAAAGACTCATTATAAAATGGTCCCACATAAGATGCATGAATTAAAGAAGAAACTATAGAATAATCTAAAAAAGGGTCTCAAACACCCAAATGTGTCATTGTGGTGTACACTACTTTTTTGAAGAATAAATATGAGTAAATTCATCTTTTTTTTATTATAAAGAACTGAAGAAGAAACCTATCAAGTGAAAGTAACATTTAACATGTATTAATAAATTTTCTGGTCAACTTTGTAGAGATTAATAATTCTTAATGATTGAAAATCATTTCAGATATCATATATTGAGGTCAAAGAAGAAGGATATACCAAACCGAACCTTCCATATGAGGTATAGTCATTATGAATTTATATTAATTAAATTTGGACAAACCAATTCCCCTACCTTCATTATAGATCCAATGAATAGTTTATGTAGAGATTACCTTAATCAGTTTGTGGTAGTTTTTATATATGATATTAATATATAATAAATGGTCAAAAAAGATCATAAATACCATTAGATAATTTTTCCAAACAACTTTAGGAAGGGGTATTTATATTCCAAATTTACCAAATAACAATTTTGGATACATAAAGATTAATTCATGGTGCATAAAATTTCTAGAGAGGTTATATTCTTGAATGCTTCTAAGATTTAAGTTTTTGATAGATGGAGCAGGAAAACCTTGGCAGTTGATATATATAGTTATCTTAGGTTGTATTGATATTTTTGATGTTTTTTGGTGCATTTATCATGGAAATCTAACCCAATAACCATGTTGACATGGAAGGGTGTTGAGTTCCTATGGACAGATGAATGTGTGGAAAATATCAAGGAGATAAAAAGATGTTTCCTGACATACTAATGTTCACATGAACTTTATGAGGAGAAAATTTTGTAAACTATAATGATTAGTTAATGAATTTTATGGGACGTATCCACACACATAATGACTTGGTGATAGCATATTCCTCTAGATAGTTGAATATTCATGAACATAGTTTCCCAAATCATTATTTAGACCTAGGTGCGATAATGTTTGTATATAAAATATAATGTAATTTTCTTTATCATGACTGATTTGATATATGTACTTATTATAAAATATCAAAGTATACATTCATGTATAAGGAGTTGAATGTACACCAAAGGATATAGTTGCAGCTGATTAATTATTATGATTTCTCAATTCATTGTCATCATGTGAAAGAGAACAATGTGGGTGATTTTATGAGTCAGAAAGACCATGTAAATTTGACTATGATGATAATTGAAGGATATATAGTAATTATGACTTCAAAAATTATGGATCCTGAAATAATAAGGAAAATGGATAGATCATATCATTATTATATAAATATTAAACCATCCATCCATGTGATAATTCTAGAGGAAAAAAGGTGGATATGAAACTATATCTGAAGTTGAGAAATGTTCCAGAGTTTAAACATGATTGTGGTGGAATGATAAGGTTCAAGAAACAAGTATGTCCCCCATAATACCTAAAAAAAGGAAGAATCTATTAGATGAAGCTCATAGTTCATCATTCAATATTCATCATAGATGTATGACAATATATAAATATCTGGAAGAGTATTTTTTTTGTGGGGTAAGCTGAAAAGGGATATTGAAAATTATGTATCTAGATTCTTGGTATGTTAGAAAGTTAAGACTGAGAGACATAAGTCTAAGGGGATGTTATATCTATTTCCCATACCAAAATGTAAAAGAGAGATCATTAATATGGATTTCATTATTAGAATCCCCAAAACATATAAAGGGAATGATGCTATCTGAGTTACAGTATAACACCTTATGAAATCGGTGCATTATATTTCAGTTTTTGAATTTTTCCCTCTTGATAAAATTTATAAAATATATATTAAGGAAGTGGTAATGTTTCATGATGTATAAAATAATATTTCTCTAAATTGATAACTGAGGTTTATATTGATTTTTTCATAATTATTTAGTAGGAATTGAATATGGGATTTAGGTTTAGTGCTGCATATAATCCTCAAATAGATGGTCTATTTAAGGATACTGTTCAAACCCTATAAGATAAGCTAGGATTTTTTTCTATGGATTTTATAGGTGGTTAGAATCAAAAAATTCATTTAGTTATGTTTCCATATATAAATACCTTTCACTCTATCATTTATATACATCCTTATGAATACATATATGGAAGGAAGTTTAAAACCCCAATGTGTTCAGATGAAGTTGGAGAAAGAATGATTTTAGGACCTGAGAAAGAGAAAGAAAAGATTATTATGATCATATCCATTCAAAAGAACATTTATGTAGTTTATAACAAATATAAAAGTTATTTTTAAAACCATCGGTGAGATTTGGATTTTGTATTTGGTGAAAATGTATACCTATAAGGCCCCAGCCTTAAACCTTACTTAATCTTGAGTTATTACAAGATTAAAAATTGAGGATCTTTTCGGGTTTAGAGTTTTAGAGAATTAGATCATAAAACTTGCATTACATTCCACATATAAACAAAGTGGTTACATAAAGATAGTATTATTCATTCCCATCAATGGAAACACATTTAAAATAAAACATGGATTATTTCTTGACACATCCTTGACTCTATCATCTTATCATGTACCTTTCCCTTGACCTGTGAAAAACATTTTAAAAACTTGGGATGAGCATAAAAACTCAGTATGGGTTATAAAAAAAACATGGAAAGGAGACATGAGTTCATATATACATAAGAATGAAATCATACTTTACCCATAAAACATAGGCACTTTAACATACCTCATAAAATCATGAATAAATCATAGAAAATCATAAGACATAAAGGTAACTTGAGGCATTCATAACATTCTTACGTAGGGAGTAACCCTCTTGGTTACGTTTGGAATACCCATCACAGTATATTCCCTAAAATCTCTTCGGAGAAACCTTAACGTTTCACTCCTTCGCGTTACCCAATGCATTGGAGAGCTATAACGGGCTCACCCGCCCTTAGTTTATCACGGAACCACCCGTCTTCATAATAATTCCCAAGAACCATAACATAATCATATCACATAAAACATGGATAAATGAAACATAAAATTTCCACATTTCAATCACGAGATATCAATACAACACATTGATATAAAAACATTATGAAAACCATTTTCAATACTAAAAGAAAAGAAAAGTAAAACATGGTATTTATTTTTCTTTTAAAAAAAAGGTATGGCTTGTAGAGGAATCCGCAACTCAAATAACGGTCACGACGGCGGAGAAGTCGTTGTCGCCGCATACGTACGACAAAAACATTCCCTTTTGTCGTTTAGTAAACGCTTCGTATAAAAAAGATTCCTTTTGAATAAATGTAAAAGTCAAAGGGGTTTATACACCGTAGAAAAGAAAGTTGTGTATAAAATAAAATATGCCTCAACGAAAGGAGATTGAGACGAAGTCACATACCTCGTATCCGACTTGACCCGACCGTTCTTTAATCTCCTTTAAAAGTGTAACTCCTTTTGATTTGAGCCTAAAGGCTTCCTTTGAAAGGATTCTACCCAAAGGGAATCCTCTAGGATGAGAAGAGGGATGTGGAGAGAGTAAATGGGCAGGGGTTGGCCAAGCCAAAGGCTTGAGAAGTGTGTGAAATGAGGTAGAGGTGGGGGCCTTTTATAAGAGGAGAGGAGGGGCACTTTTGGAAAGTAAAGAAATATTACTTTATTTGAAAATGTGTTTGGGTTTTAAAAGGTCCCACATTGTTATAATTCGTGGATAAGGTGATAAGGGTTCGAAATACACTCATCCAATTTGTTTTGGACATGTTTAGTTCATAGATTTTACATTATCTTTCCATTTTATTTAAATCGTCAAATAATGATGTCATCGCTGCATCATTATTATGTCATAAATAATTTAATTTATTTAATGTCTAAAAATCAAAAAAAATACTATGATGTAGGAAATCTTTTTATCTTTCCAATTACTATTTATAATCAAAAATCTGATCTTTATAACCCCATGTAAAAATTGTTTTCGTAAAACATCTCTTGTTTGTGTCATTTTTACTTTAACATTTAATAAAAAGTTATTTATGTCATTTCCAAACCAAAGTTTCTCCATGGGGTCCCCAAGTTGACCCATGGCTTGTCTTGGTCGTCCATGACACAACCAATAAGGTTGGGACATGTGTGTAGGTCATTTCCTTTTATTAAAGCATTATTTATACCTTAAACTACCCTAATTACCACTAACCGCGATTAAGAACTTAATAAGTTACTATTCAACAAAAAATTATTTTAATCTCATTGAACCACATTTTAATTCTTAATGACAACCATGTATGTCGGATTTTCAAAATTCAATACACATTAGTGGTAAACATTCATTTAACTGAAAAATCAGTTTTGCTTGATTACCACTTAGTGGTTTCACTATTCATCAAAAATTGAAGTTTTTCAGAAAATTACCAAAAATTCACCCTAAGCTATATTTGATATTCCGAATTCAAAAATGAAGTCTATTTTACAAAATTCAAATCATATAAGTCACATTAATTAATTTAATAATTAATTCCCGCTGCCAGAGCAAATAGCGTGTTTTTACAAAACAATAAGTATCAAAAGATTGACACCAGTTTAAGTCTAATTTAAAGTGAAATTGATTCCAATGACGACCATTGGATAAAATGGTAAAAATATATTCTAATTTCACTTCAAAACCAATTCAAAAAATAATCTAATAATATAAATAAATTAGATTAAAAAGCAGTTTTGATGTAAAATGCAGTATTTTTCACTATTCATTAAAAAATGAACATTGTCAGAAAAATACCAAAAATTCACACAAGGTAAATTTTGATGTCCCAATCATAAAGGATATGTTTATTTTGACAAACATAGTTTATAAAATTGTCAAAATATAGATTCAAAAATGGTTTGCCATCATAAGTCACTAAAACAATCTTTTAAGAATATTAGTGTATTCCATGCATAAGATTGTATTTATTTTCATTTTAAGCCTCTATAACACTATCTTAATCATTAAAAGACATAGATAAAAATATCTATTATTCATTACTTACTTGGGATGTTACATCATTCCCCCCTTTAGAAAATTGCGTCCCCGCAATTTATTTACTTATCGAATAAATGGGGGTACTTATCCCTCATTGCATTTTCAGATTCCCATGTTGCCTCTTCAATCATGTGGTTTTTCCACAAAACCTTTACCTGCTTAATCACCTTATTCCGTAACACTTTCTCCCTGTGGTCAAGAATCTGGACCGGTTGTTCCTCATAAGATAGGTTCTCTTCCAGCTGAACTACCTCTGGACTCAAAACATGAGATGGATCTGGCATATACTTTCTCAACATCGAAACGTGAAAAAAATTGTGTACCTGAGATAAACTCGGAGGTAAAGCCACTCGGTATGCAACTGATCCAACTCTTTCTAGAATTTCATATGGTCCAATGAACCTTGGACTCAACTTTCCTTTCTTACCAAATCTCATCACACTTTTCCAAGGAGAAACCTTGAGAAAAACATGATCACCTACCTCGAAAGATAGATCCTTCCTCCGGTTATCCGCATAACTCTTCTGCCTGCTCTGAGCTGTTCTCATGTGTTTTTGAATCAGCTGAAATTTTTCTGCCATCTCTTCTACCAATTCTGGTCCCATCAACTTTCTTTCACCCACTTCATCCCAGAAAGCTGGAGTTCGACACCGCTTTCCATATAATGCCTGAAATGGTGCCATCTGTATACTGGAATGAAAACTGTTATTATATGAAAACTCAACCAAAGAAAGGTGTTGGTCCCAACTTCCCTGATAATCCATAGAACAAGCTCGTAGCATATCCTCCAATGTCTGAATTGTTCGTTCTGACTACCCATCTGATTGAGGATGAAAAGCTGTACTAAAATTTAATTCAGTACCCAACGACTTCTAAAGGCCTTTCCAAAAGTTAGAAGTAAACCTGGGATCAAGATCCGATACAATGGAGAGAGGAACTCCATGTAACCTGACTATCTCTTTAAGATACAAACGGGAAATTTGATCAAGATATAAAGTATCTCGTATAGCAAGGAAATGAGCAGATTTGGTCAAGCGATCAACAATAACCTAGATTGCATTATTACCTCGAGATGTCTTTGGTAATCCAACAACAAAGTCCATGGATATATTCTCCCATTTCCACTCTGGCACTGGTAAAGGCTGAAGCATCCCTTTCGGTAACTGCCGCTCTGCTTTAACCTGCTGGCAAGTCAAACACTTCATAGTAAAATCAGCAATATCTCTTTTCATTCCATCCCACCAGTAATACTCCCGCAGATCTCTATACATATTAGTACTGCCCGGATGAACTGAAAACGGAGAACTATGAGCTTCACATAACAACTCTCTCTTCAACTGTGAATCACAAGGCACACACAATCTCTTCCCAAATCTCAAAACACAATCATTATCAATGTTGAATTCAAGCAACTTACCTTTCTGAACCAGCTCTACCCTTTTCTGCAACTCACTGTCTTGCTTCTGTGCTTGCTTGATTCTATCTGATAGAGATGATATCACCGATACCTGAAACAAAACAGAATGACTTCCTGCACCAACAACTTCTATGCCAAAGTTCATCAAATCGTTAACCAAAGGATCACGTTCCAACCGCAACATTGTTAATGAAGCATTACTTTTTCGACTCAAAGCATCAGCCACTTTATTTGCTTTCCCCGGATGGTAATGAATTGTACAATCATAATCCTTGATTAATTCCATCCATCTCCTTTGTCTCATGTTTAGCTCTTTCTGAGTGAATATATACTTTAAACTTTTGTGATCGGTATATATTTCACACTTTACTCCCTACAAATGATGCCTCCAAATTTTTAAAGCAAAAACAACAGCAGCTAATTCCAAATCATGTGTAGGGTAATTTACCTCATGAGTTTTCAACTATCGTGAAGCATAAGCAATTACCTGATCATTCTTCATTAGGACGCAACCAAGTCCTTTCAATGAAGCATCACTGTATATAACAAACTCACCATTCCTGGAAGGTAGTGCCAAAACTGGAGCATTCACCAATCTTCTTTTCAATTCCTGAAAACAATCATCACATTCTTTTGTCCAGATAAACTTAACACCCTTACGAGTTAGCTTAGTCATTGGACTAGATAACCGTGAAAAATTTCTAACAAACCTTCGGTAATAGCCCGCCAAACCAAGGAAGCTACGAATCTCGGTTACATTTGTGGGTCTTGGCCATTCTTCCACAACTTTTGTTTTTGCAGGATCAACAGTTATTCCATCTTTAGAAACAATGTGACCAAGGAAAGAAATTTGTTGCAACCAAAACTCACACTTGCTGAATTTCCCATACAGTTTCTTTTCTTTTAAGGTTTGCAAGATAACCCTTAAATGTTTTTCATGCTCCTCTTTACTTTTAGAAAACACCAAAATATCATCAATGAAAACCACCACAAACTTATCCAAGAACTCATGGAAAATTCTATTCATTAAGTCCATGAATACAACAGGTGCATTGGTTAGCCCAAAAGGCATTACTACAAATTCATAATGGTCATATCTCGTACGGAACGCGGTCTTCGGAATATCTGCCTCCTTTACCTTCAGCTGATGGTACCCCGATCTCAAGTCAATCTTTGAAAAAAACTGAGCTCCCTGGAGCTGATCAAACAAATCATCGATATGAGGCAAAGGATATTTTTTCTTAACAGTGATATTATTCAAGGCTCTATAATCAATGCAAAGTCTCATAGAACCATCTTTCTTTTTAACAAATAAAACAGGAGCACCCCATGGTGATGTGCTAGGTCTAATGAAACCTTTCTCTAATAAATCTTGAAATTGCTCCTTCAACTCTAAAAGTTCAATTTTTGCCATTCGATAAGGTGGTTTTGAAATTGGCTTAGCATCAGGAACTAAGTCAACAGTAAAATCAACTTCCCGATCTGGTATTATTCCAGGCAACTCATCAGAAAAATCATTAGGATACTCATTTACCACTGACACATCATTAATCCGAACAGTTCCTTTATTTTCAACGACGTGTGCAAGGTAACATTCATTTCAATCTTTCACAAGTTTCTCGGCCTCTTGATATGTTATCAAAAGTAAGGGTTCATTCTTGTAAACAAACTGAAAGTCTTTCTGAAAAGAAACTTCTTTAGCTCTACAGTCAATCTTAGCATGGTAAATAGAGAGCCAATCCATACCCAGGATAACATCAAACTCTACTAGAGGTAGAACAATAAGGTTTGCAAGTAGGTTCTTTCCACAGATAAGGATAGGAAGATTCTTATAAATTCTTTTTGCCTCAACATTCCCCCCAGGTGTTTTTACCAAAATTTCAGGAGTCATTTCTTGAGATGGTATTCCCATTTTACTAGAAAAGGTTTCACAGATGAAAGAATGTGTAGACCCCGAATCAAACAACACACTGACATAATCTGAAAAAACAAACAAAGTACCTGATACAACTTCATTTGATGGCTCGACATCTGCTGAAGTAGTTGCAAAGGATTTCACCACCCCTTTCTGCTTGTACTCTAACTGCTTCCCATCACTCAAGCTCCTTGCCGGACACTCGTTTGCATAGTGACCCATCTCATTGCACTTATAACATTTCACTAACTGTAAATCAAATTTGTTCTTACCTTCACCTTGATCCTTTTCAGTGCAATCACGAGCCTTATGTCCCATCTTACCACATCGGTAGCACTTCCCAAAATTCAGAAGACATTCCCCAGCATGCCTTTTGCCACATTTATCACAAACTGGAAACTTAGTTCTCTTACCATCAGACTTTTTTGAATAATTCTTACCTTTCTCCTGCCACCTCGGTCTCTTCTTCTGCTGGTTGTTATAGAAAACTTGTTCATTGGCAAACTCCATTTCCACCTTATCAGCACATCGAACAAGCTTTTCATAACTTTTAAACTCACGAAAAGCTAATGCCCTTCGATATTTTGGCTTTAATCCTGAGTAAAAATGATTGATTTTTCTATCAAGGTCCCGGATAAAATTTGGATCATACCTTGCCAATCGAGTGAACCTTTCTTCATAGGCAGCCACTGAGTCTTCCTCTTGCCTCAATTCCAAGAAGTGATTTTCCATCCTAAGTCAAACAGCCTTAGGAAAATACTTCTCAAGAAACATACCTTTGAATTCATCCCAGTCAAGAGCATCAATCTCATCGGCGTCCCTGATATTTTTAACTATAGACCACCACTGATCTGCTTCACCCTCCAAACGGTAAATAGCAAGACTAACCTTTTGATTGTCTGAACACCCCATGACATCAAAAATCTTCTCCAGTGCTTTAATCCACCCTTCAGCTAGCACAGGGTCATATGATCCTCTGAATGATGGTGGATGTTGCCTCATGAAATGTTCCACCACTGACATGTTCCTTTGCGGTTGTTCTGGCTGATCTCGTGCATGGATACCACCACCATTTATCGCTTGATTCAACTGTGCCATTACTGCAACAAACTGTTCAGTTCCAATTCCGACCATTTCTGGATGCTGATTCGGAAGGTTATTTCCTTCTGTATGCCTTCCTAGCACTGCTTCCCTGTTTCCTCTGCGGAAAACCATTCTGAACAAACATGTCTTAGATGAAGCAACATGGTAATCTTTAAATTCTATATCATTTCGAAAAAAAATTTGGATAATCATTTAATAGAATTCTAACTCCTAAAGATATCTAAACCGACCTTTGATACCAACTATAAGGCCCCAGCCTTAAACCTTACATAATCTTGAGTTATTACAAGATTACACATTGAGGATCTTTTCGGGTTTAGAGTTTTATAGAATTAGATCATAAAACTTGCATTACATTCCACATATAAACAAAGTGGTTACATAAAGATAGTATTCTTCATTCCCATCAATGGAAACACATTTAAAATAAAACATGGATTATTTCTTGACACATCCTTGACTCTATAATCTTATCATGTACCTTTCCCTTGACCTGTGAAAAACATTTTAAAAACATGGGATGAGCATAAAAAATCAGTATGGGTTATAAAAAAAACATGGAAAGGAGACATGAGTTCATATACACATAAGAATGAAATCATACTTTACCCATAAAACATAGGCACTTTAACATACCTCATAAAATCATGAATAAATCATAGAAAATCATAAGACATAAAGGTAACTTGAGGCATTCATAACATTCTTACATAGGGAGTAACCCTCTTGGTTACGTTTGGAATACCCATCACAGAATATTCCCTAAAATCTCTTCGGAGAAACCTTAACGTTTCACTCCTTCGCGTTACCCAATGCATTGGAGAGCTATAACGGGCTCACCCGCCCTTAGTTTATCACGGAACCACCCGTCTTCATAATAATGCCCAAGAACCATAACATAATCATATCACATAAAACATGCATAAAGAAAACATAAAATTTCCACATTTCAATCACGAGATATCAATACAACACATTGATATAAAAACATTATGAAAAAAAATTTCAATAAGAAAAGAAAAGAAAAGTAAAACATGGTATTTATTTTTCTTTTAAAAAAAGGTATGGCTTGTAGAGGAAGCCGTAACTCAAATAACGGTCACGACGGCGGAGAAGTCGTTGTCGCCGCATACGTACGACAAAAACATTCCCTTTTGTCGTTTAGTAAACGCTTCGTATAAAAAAGATTCCTTTTGAATAAACGTAAAAGTCAAAGGGGTTTATACACCATAGAAAAGAAAGTTGTGTATGAAATAAAATATTCCTCAACGAAAGGAGATTGAGACGAAGTCCCATACCTCGTATCCGACTTGACCCGACCGTTCTTTAATCTCCTTTAAAAGTGTAACTCATTTTGATTTGAGCCTAAAGACTTCCTTTGAAAGGATTCTTCCCAAAGGGAATCCTCTAGGATGAGGAGAGGAATGTGTAGAGAGTAAATGGGCAGGGGTTGGCCGAGCCAAAGGCTTGAGAAGTGTGTGAAATGAGGTAGTGGTGGGGGCCTTTTATAAGAGGAGAGGAGGGGCACTTTTGGAAAGTAAAGAAATATTACTTTATTTGAAAATGTGTTTCGGTTTTAAAAGGTCCCACATTGATATAATTCGTGGATAAGGTGATAAGGGTTCAAAATCCACTCATCCAATTTGTTTTGGACATGTGTAGTTCATAGATTTTACATTATCTTTCCATTTTATTTAAATCGTCAAATAATGATTTCATCGCTGCATCATTATTATGTCATAAATAATTTAATTTATTTAATGTCTAAAAATCATAAAAAAATACTATGATGTAAGAAATCTTTTAATCTTTCCAATTACTATTTATAATAAAAAATTTGATCTTTATAACCCCATGTAAAAATTGTTTTTGTAAAACATCTCTTGTTTGTGTCATTTTTACTTTAACATTTAATAAAAAGTTATTTATGTCATTTCCAAACCAAAGTGTCTCCATGGGGTGCCCAAGATGACCCATGGCTTGTCTTGGTCGCCCATGACACAACCAATAAGGTTGGGACATGTGTCTAGGTCATTTCCTTTTATTAAAGCATTATTTATACCTTAAACTACCCTAATTACCACTAATCGCGATTAAGAACTTAATAAGTTACTATTCACCAAAAAAATTATTTTAATCTCATTGAACCACATTTTACTTCTTAATGACAACCATGTATGTCGGATTTTCAAAATTCAATACACATTAGTGGTAAACTTTCATTTAACTGAAAAATCAGTTTTGCTTGATTACCACTTAGTGGTTTCACTATTCATCAAAAATTGAAGTTTTTCAGAAAATTACCAAAAATTAACCCTAAGCTATATTTGATATTCCGAATTCAAAAAGGAAGTCTATTTTAAAAAATTCAAATCATATAAGTCACATTAATTAATTTAATAATTAATTCCCGCTGCCAGAGCAAATAGCGTGTTTTTACAAAACAATAAGTATCAAAAGATTGACACCAGTTTAAGTCTAATTTAAAGTGAAATTGATTCCAATGACCACCATTGTATAAAATGGTAAAAATATATTCTAATTTAACTTCAAAACCAATTCAAAACATAATCTAATCATATAAATAAATTAGATTAAAAAGCAGTTTTGATGTAAAATGCAGTATTTTTCACTATTCATTAAAAAATGAACATTGTCAGAAAAATACCAAAAATTCACACAAGGTAAATTTTGATGTCCCAATCATAAAGGATATGTTTATTTTGACAAACATAGTTTATAAAATTGTCAAAATATAGATTCAAAAATGGTTTTCCATCAAAAGGCACTAAAACAATCTTTTAAGAATATTAGTGTATTCCATGCATAAGATTGTCTTTATTTTCATTTTAAGCCTCTATAACACTATCTTAATCATTAAAATACATAGATAAAAATATCTATTATTCATTACTTACTTGGGATGTTACAATACCTATGAATATCTCCTTGTATAAAAATTATGATATTTGTAAATAAGGGAAAAATGGTCCCTAGATATATCATATCTTATGAAATTCTTGATTGGATCACGTCTAATTGTTATTACATGCCACATGCACTGAATCTCTCTAAATTTCATAATGTTTCCATATATCAGATTTGAGTAATTATATACTTGATCCTGCCCATGTATTGAACTCAAAGGTTAATCTGTTGGTGCATGATATTTCTTATGTGGAAAAATCGGTTGGGATTCTAGATCATAATTAGAAAATACTATGAAACCAGGACATTTATTTGGTGATTTTTTTGTGGTGAACCCATAAATTTAAGTAATCTATACGGGAGAACAATGTTGAGATGAGGTATAAGTAACCTCATTTATTTTTATTGGAGTGATGTAATTTTAGGGGATAATTTTATATATAAAGGTAAAATGTAACACCATATGATTTTATGATATATTTCTCTATAATAAATTTTAATTATTTAATAACATAATTTATACGAAACTCTAATATTTTGTGACTAAATATTACATTTTATAATGTAAATAAAATTTTATCGTATTTAAATGAAATATAATTTTTAAAAGTAACTCTTAATTCACTTATGAAATAATCGTGACACTAATGAACTCTTTACAAATAATTTAATTATAATAATTTATTTTATCATGTAATGTTTGACATATCTTATATAAAAATTAATTTAGATGATTAAAATAAATTTTTTTTCTTCACATGCAGAAAAATAAATAATTGGTTATCAATTGGTTAAAAATAAAAATAGAAATATTTAATGAAAAAAAGATATTATTTTTAAGAAAATGTATTTATAAACACAATGGCTATTTATCTTATTAAATTGAATTAATCACTATTTAGAGATGATTTTAATGATATGTGAATAAAATATATTCAATAGAATATTTTAACATTCGAGTAATTAATTTTACTAGGAAATTAATTGGATTAAATTTAGTTTTACACTTAAAATGAATTTTAATTAAATTTTCTTTTGTTTCATTTTACACAGAACTTTGGAAATTAATTTATATAATTTATAGAAATGGTGTTTTATTATATTTTTCAATATTTAGAGTTATCATGTACAAATTTAGTAATTATTTTACTTTCATTTTTTGTCATAATTAAGAGTTACTATAGAAAAAATTATTTACATCGGTAAAGGTTAAAAGGGGATAATGAGGGGATAAACTGAAGAGATTAAGGAAAAGCTTACCAAAAAACATTACTAAATTCTATTAGTTGAGTGGATGAAGATCCCATGTTATTGAATATTATAAAATGAGTCACTTATGTTCTATTTTCTTATGAGAATAGGATTATTATATTTTATTATTCATCATTATTATAAGTTTTCCACTACCCTAACTTATAAAAGGGAACCCCACTCCTCTCTTCTCCACATAAGTTTATCTCTTTAGCTCAAATAACCCTCCAAAATCTTTTCTAAACATAAAAATACATTTCTTATAGGTTCCTTTAGTCTTAAATGAGCAACCTAGGGGTCCTTAAGTAGATATTCAAAGGATATTTATCAATGAAGAAGAGGTTTGAATGCGTATAATGAAAAATGAGACTTGAGGTGAGTGACTTATGTTACAACCCTATTCAATTTAAGGATTTTTAGGCTAACTTATCAAGTGGGATATTACATGGCCGTTTTATTTGAAAACACGTATATTCTCTTCGCAATTAGTTATTTTTTCAATGCTTTCCTTACATTTTCCTCTCTTTTGTACATTATATGTCTAGGAAATTTATTTAAAAAAATAAACTGACCATGTTTCTCTTTTTAATTAAGAATATTTCACCTCTATGTCCATGTTTCTATAAAAAAAATTCAAACAATGTCTTTACAATGATCCAATTATAGTTTAATGTCATTTTTAATATATTTTTCATTATTTTCAAGGGTTTAAATGGTAACTTCTCTTTGTTATTCCAAATGAGATAATTTTGAATTTTTACAGAAAATATAAAAAGAATATTTATATTAATTTTTACCAAATAAATATATTATTATTTTGGTCTGAATGGCGATAATGATAAAAGATCTAGGGGGATTGTATCGTTTTAAAAGTTTGTGAATATTTCCTTTTCAATATGGAAAGAGAATATGTTCCCTTTTCTTTAGAAAAATTAGACAGTGGAATATAAAGAAAAGAAAAATCAATTTTTATTGTGATTCAATGCTTAGATATCCCCTAATCTACTCTACCAACACTCTCTCTGTGAGAATAGTGATTCTTAATAGTATATATTTATTCAAGGGATCTTGAAAGTTGAGTGTATTAAAAGGTAAGTTGTTATAAAAGATTTGATAACACTATAATATGGAAAGACAAATATACTTAAAACACTCAACACCTATAGGTCTATAAACAATAAGAAAAATATCTGGTATGTGAAAATCTCATTGAAAGTGTTAATATTAAAAATTTTGAAATTTAAAAATCGAGTAATATTCATAGGAAAAAATAAAGTCCTTAAATAATTATCCTCAATAAGAATAAAATATTTTATGTTGAGAATGTCCAAATAACTCAATAACATCAAAACAACTTATTAGCAGTAGGATAAACACACACTATCTAATAATAAAATTTTGTTTTCAGATTTTAGTCCTGAAAATGATTCAATGAACTATAGTATATGTAATAAATATAATAATAGTTGTCGTTTTAGAATAAATGATAATAAATTTTATTTTAAGAAATATCTAATGTAGAATTCAGATAAAGGGATATTTTTTATAGACCTTCACTAATATAGAATAATAATGTATCAGATAATCAATATCTATATTTCAAATGAATCTATTGAGAATTAAATAAGTATAAAAATTTAATTATGGTCAAACATATATGTAAAAATCAACATGTAAATTGTGATCTTAAAAATTATGAGTTTATTATAAATTCAAAATAAATTAGCCTAAAAATCATTATATAATATATAAATATGAAAAGATTAATTTGTTGTAGAGGATACAATAAAATAGTATTTGAATCTCATTATTAAGATATATATTCCATATAAATCATATTGAAAAAACTGAAAATATCCAAAATTATAACCTATAAGATGACCGATTCAATGTGGCATTTCTCTATGTTAGGATAAATCCAAATGTACAGCTCAGAGTGTACAATTGATTCAAAACATAAAACACTAGAGTGGGAGGTACAATACAAATGTTAGGTTGACTTACCAAATGAAAGATACTCAAACTTTCGGCTGGTTCATATAAGTAGGGTTCCCAAACATAACTTTTAGTTTAAACTTGAGGTTACAAAAGTGATGTTAGGTACTCAAACGTGATTTCCCTCATTCAAATTTTGGTTCCCAAATTTTACTTTTAGCCTAAAAATAGTGTTCTAAACAATAGTGACTTGAGAATTGATATAAACATATAAAATATTTTATAATAGAATACATCATCCCAATTAGAAGAAAATAACTTCTTTAAGTCTTGGGAAATAAAAAAAATAACCAAATAAACATAATCTTGAAATCGACTTAAAATAATATTCATTTGTAAAATAAAAAAGGGGTTTTTATAATCATAAAAATCAAGGATAAATCTATGAAAATTTATTTGAACAACACTTGTATTCCCGACTATATCCCACCTTTTTTGTGATCCTGAAACATTCATAAACAGAAACATTCAAATTCTAAACACAATTTAATTATTTAAAAAATACAAAAATATTAATTATTAAAAAAATATTAGATTGTTATATTTATTCATATTTCACTCTATTTTTAAAAATAAAAAATAATGTTTAAAATGGAAAAATACTTTCAATGTAGTCGAAGACTAAGAGTTTATTTAATTTAAGAAAAAGTAAATGTATTCTGAAAATGGATAGGCTCTGAAGCCTAAAAAATAGAAACAGAAGGAGAATAAAGCATAATAAAAGAAATTTCATTCTATAAATCATCACAGATTATTATAAATATTATCCCATGGATAATACGTTAAGGTGTAGGGAGAGAGGTAGTTTTATATTTAAGTTCATAATAGGAATAAAATTCTTGGGTTATGGAATCTCTAGGTTTTTTTGTGCACAAACATCATCTCCATCATCAAATCCTTGAAAATTTTATTAATTGTTCTTTCCTAATAAATCATTAGATTCAATAACTCTTGACATATTATCAATAATTAACACATATTCACCGTTAGAAAATCATGAAAAGTCTAGAAATATTTAAATATTTTGTCCCTCATTTCTCATAACTAGTTGAACAAATTTAAAACTCATGGATCATTAGAAGTCGGCATATCAACTAATTATTATTATTTTACAATAGAATGTTCATAGAAATATTATCACACATAAAACCATATATTTTTTCATTCATAACTATAATCATAATTGATATAATATCAGAACATCTCAACAAATCTTTATATCTTTCTCTATCTAAATTATAAGAACATATCTAAATTGAATTTGAAATCATTACACTCTCAAATTGGTTTTCCAAGAGCTTATCCAAATCACCAAAACCATATTTTGAATCATTTATCCTTTCAATTTTACAAACTTGTTTTATATATCTCATTTAAATTCATAAAAGTCTTATCTAGTTATTGATATTTCATTCAAACATCAATATATAGTCTAGAGAGAGTTAAACATTGGTTCAAAATGGATAAAATTCTAAATTCGTAAAAATAATTTCTATTACTCTTATTTTTTGTTTGAAGCTTTGTGGATTAATATTTTAATTGATTAAACCTTCAGAAGAGGATTTCAATAAATCATTGAACACATTCTATAAAAATGGATTCATCATTAGATTTTGAGGGAACTTACTGTACCGTTACTGTGGGTTCTCTAAATTCAAATATTTTAAGTGATTTAATATCCACATCTATACCTTCTTGAGAAGAAATCTCTCCAAGAATATTTATGACCTTAAATTCTACCTTTACAGTTCTCTATATGGGCATTTATAATAAATAAACAGATCTATCCTAAATAAATTAAGTTATAGCATCAAATGGGTTACTCAACTCTTTTTCAAAATTTTCCTAAGTTATTTATAATCTTTTAGAATGATAGGCTTACATTATTGGTAGTTATAAAACATGAGAAACATGATCATCTCATTCATAAACTATTGGGGCCAACAGCTTAAGGTTTTTTATAGAGAACCCAACAAAATGATCATACACTTCTTTTAAAATTATATATAATTGATCAACTTTCCTAAACTGATTAACATATTCAATATGTAAAAAAGTATCTTCCCTGCAATAATGGAAACAAATTGCCTCAGGATCTTCCTTAGTAGAAGATTATTAATAAACTCTTAAAGATAATGTATTCACCTAACATTTGCTTAAATATTTTCATTTAGTAAGTTCCTCTTACTAGTGAAACCATGAACATCTGAACCACTAGAATTTTAATCCTTTAAACTAGATGATTCACCTCCTATATATGCTTATAATCAAGATTCTCTAATATCCTATGTAAAAATATTTATATAACCAGTTGAATTTAAAATATCATGCTCCCCGTCATCATGATAACTTGATTTTTATTCCTCTTCATCACATACTATAAATTTTTCACCTCAAATCCCCCTAGAAAATAAAACAAATTTTCATATAGTTATAATAGAAAGGATAATCTTATGATGAAATATTAACCCAATATTGATGTCAACTATCACCCCTTATTATAATGAAATATGCATTTATCTTTCATAGGTATAAAATGACATCTTAGAATATTTTTTATAAAAATGGCTCATTTATCATAAAATGTACTGACTCAAATTAAACATGATATCTCTTAGCATCATAAAAATGATATACATTCCTGAAAAAATATCAGATTAAAAAATACATATTACTACTACTCTCTAAATAAATTTGATCAATACATTCAAATCAACTAATAGATTCTTGACCAAAATATTTTTAACCTAAGAGGCCCCAAATGGAATGGGCATAATTTATTTATAATTATAAACCCCATCTATGGTAGTTATTATACTGAGATGGAAAACCCCTTTATGGGGTCATTGAACGAATTGAGCCATTACTACTGGAGAAATTAAAAACTCTTTGTTGTTCACTTTATATGAAACAACATCCTCAATATTAGCAAATACGTACTATGAGTTTTCATAAAACAAATTTACCTATATTTCGAAAAAAATACTCTGAGTTGCAAGGTTTAAACATGAATTCTAGGCCTTAGAAACATAAATATTTCCTCAATTTCATTTTTTTAATAACCACTAAAATTTGATAATCTTTCCCTGTATCACATTAGACTCTAATATTGAAGGCCTATACATCTTCAAACTATGAGGAACAACCTCATATATCCTCTTTGTCTTTTTCATCAAAAGAATAGTAAGGCTCAGGGTTTGTGAAAACATGGGTTCAATAGATCAAGAGATTGATATACCAAAAGGTCATATGTTTTAATATATGAGAGATATAAGGACAATAAATAATGGTTTTAGGTGATAGTCTAGTTTCTTGATAAATGTATCAAATTTAATCATTAAGAATTTTAAAATGAAAAGATAATTTTATAAATTAAAATACACAAAATCAATTTTAATAGTAGAAATTCACATAAAAATTTAATAATAGAAACAAATAAAACCTTACAAAAAAATACATTAAAATAATGGAAATTATTTTCAAAATAACGATTAATATTAATTTTAAAATCTTTACTTAAAATTAAATAAATCTAAATCCACCGTAATAAAATTAGAAACCGTAGTAAAAATTGGTTTAATGAAAAAATCAGCAAGATAATACCTGGTATTGACCAATTTCAAAGAAATATCCCTTTTGGGACACGATCCCTTAGAATGTGATTATAAATAACAATATGTACAATCCATGAATGACGTACATGTTTTTTTAAATATTTAAAGCACTAGAATTATCTCATAAAACATGAACAATATAAAATAAAGTCTAAAGTCTAAAAGTGTGTGTTTCATCCACAACACTTGTGGACAGAAACTACCAGAAAGATATATATTATGCCTATTTATTTGACAATGAAACTGAATTTATCTTCTTAATATACTAAGAAAACAATTAATCTCCTAAAAAGTTACAATTTCCTAATGTTCAATTTATAACTAAACAATAGAATCCAAAATTAATATATGAATACGAAATTAAATCAAAACTATACGTCCTGGTATTATAAAAATTTAGAGAAACAATACCTTTAAAGTATCTAGAATTAATTTTAATTGTAATTAAATGATACATTTTTGTATTTTATTAAAATATTTCACATAAAAACATAAAACATTATTTCTATTCTACTACAATTATAATAAATAAAACTATATATCATATATATATATAACTTATTTTTAATTTTGTTCTAGATTCATCCAAATGATGTTTTATATTGGTAGTCATAGGAGTTGTAAAAGGATTACACTATCAAGTACAATAATTTTCAATAAGTCCTTAATATATTTTTACTATTTAAAACTTTTAAAAAATACTTTTGAATAATTTGAAATCCAAGAAATAAATTTAATTCTCCCACAACAGACACACAAAACACATTTCTCATTAGTTTTTAAATATCATTTAAATGTTTTTGAGTAGTTGATCAAAAAATAACATTATCTAAATGAATTTAATCTAATTATATATAATAAAACTTTTTTTAAAAATTTTAGGATCATCTAAACCTAATGAAATAAATTTCATAAAGATTATAACTAAATAATTAATTCCAATCCCATGTTTCCTATTTAGGAAAATAAATATATTTAATAATTTTAATAATGTAACTTAGTAGATATGGATTTTCAAAGCTTTGGGTTTGTTGAACACCAACTTCATCCATGAAATAAAAATTTAAAAAATCATATTTAACATCCATCTAATAAAATTTTAAATTCATATGTGATGGATAATCTAAAACAATCCTAATGGATTCAGGACTAACGATATGGTAAAATTATTCTTCATAGTATATTTCTTCCTACTAATTATGACTATTAGAAACTACCTTGATTTATTCTTAGTAATTACACTTTTATCATCTTTTTTATTCTAAAAGACGCATTTTGTTCCTATTAATGGATGTTTTGAGGTCCTATAAACTAATTCCCAAATTTTATTCATCTAAAATAGATTATGATATTTTTTACATAGACAACATCTAAAACTCATCATCTAAGGCTTCTTCAATAGTCATTAGTTCAAACAGAGATATAAAGTTAAATAACTCCACTTGGTTTCAAAAAATTCTCATAGTCCAAACCCCTTCAACTTTGTTTAAAAACAATGTTTCTAAAGGATGATATTTTAAATTCCTAGACTATATACTAAATTCACATCCATGTTCCTAAATTTTATTATATTGAGAACTAGACTATTCATAATCATGTTTTTTTATTTCATACTTATCATTAGAATATTCACGCCTTATGTTATTAAAATAATCAATAGCTTCAGCAATTTAAATACTATTATGATCTAATGCATTATATTTATAATAACTCATAAGAAATGATTATTCAATCATACTTTCCATTTTATTAAACACTCTATGAGCATTAAAAGTAGCAAAATTCCCATAAAATATTCCTTCATTATACGTTGAATCAAACTTACCGATGTTATCTTTAGTATTTATGAAATAAACATAGAATCCAAAATAATTAAATTATCATACTTTAGGTTTTATTTTATTACATAACACATAAGGTGTCTTCTTAAGAAAATGTCTAATTGCAACTCTATTCATAATATGGGATGTTGAATTAACAACGTTTCCCCAATAATATATAGGTAAACCATATTCATTCTTCTTATTTATAACTACTTGTTGAATATTTCTATTTATTTTTAAATAAAATCTATTCCATTAAGCTGTTATTGTAGAAGAAAACAACTATTTAATACCCACATTGATGAAAATTTAATTAAATTATTTATTCTCAAATACTCCTTCATGATCATTTCTCAATGGAATTATTATGAAATTTCATTCAGTATGAACAAACATATAAAACTCAGAAAATTTTAAAAAGATTAAATTTTAATGTTCAAAAACTAAACATATATAAATATGAAAAAATAATCAACAAACACTTAGAAATAAACTTATATCCAATATTACTTCTCTATAAGGTCCAATACAATCCATGTCTATATGTTCTGAATGTTTAAATTCTGCATCCTTTTAAATTTATTTAAATGATGACTTGTGCATCTTTCGTATTTACTATGAATCACATAGACTAACAGAAATATAATTTTTTACAAGTTTTCAGGCTAGTATATTGTTACTTGATGATCAGTGATTAGGTACCTCATCTTCAATTCTCAACTACATTTGAATGATTCCGTCAGAGGAGATCTAAGAGCCCTACTAACAGAGAGTGTGTTTGATATAGTTCTCAATAGGAGGTCGTCAATTCCACTAAGACCAGACATCAATAATCACACATATATTATCAATAAAAACCCTCTTATAGTACTCTATCTTGGATGTCTCTAAATCCAACCATATTGATGATCATGTGACTTAGCTTCAACAAAATCATACACAGTCGGGACAGACTAGGGCCTGACCTCAACCGTCAAATTCATAGCCTAAACCTCCCAGCGAGTAGTGGAATGTGTGTAATACTAGCCATGTCATATTACCATAGAAAATGGATCAAAATAAACTCCCTATCAATGATAGGACATTTACATGTAAGAACATACCCCTTTCTTAGATGTATGATGTGATGAAACACCTCAGTTGTATTATAGTAAGACTCTCAATCGTCGACACACTCCGTCTATCCAAGGAGATGCATGAGCCCTATACGGAGGACAAAAATATCCATCTTTAGGACAAGACTAACTTAATTTACACTATTAACTACATTATAGGGGAATAAGATTTGGAATACTATCAATACACCATTTCATACCCTTAATAGTATGATAATTTCACTATCTAGGTACACATTTTTCCACCATATATCATGGTCTAATTAAATGGAGTAGAAATTCATTATTACCACGCTGATATAAGCTCTCAGATCAACCTCATTTTCACCCTTACAATATACAAGATTGCTATTATAGAAATTTTTTGGACCCCATATATCCTATTTTTTAGGGTATGATAATAGTGAGAATAAACTATCTTGAAAGATTTCGTTGAAGACTAAGTTCAGTAACCTAGTAAAAAGAATCGAGTTTATGGACATCTACCAAGAACTCACCTATAATTCCCCTATGGGGAGGCCCACACTCCATTTTCTTATGATGTTCCCCTATTTATACAATTAGTTGCATAAATAATCCCTTTAACAATCATGTTGGGGTACTCTAGGGTGATTCTTCTCCCTTAAACACTTAAAAATCCTACAACCTGGATGTTGGGTACTAAAAATGGGAGGGAAAAGATATCCAGACTGATCGGGTTGAGTGTATCAACACTCATAATGATCTAAAGGCCACATAAATATCTCCTTGGGTATATTTAAGTTATGTATTTTTTATTAAAATTAAATGGTGGATCCCATAACCCCAAAACTAGGAAGCTACTTCATCATCAATTAGAAAGAGTTCTCATAGATCAACTTATAATATTACAAAAGATATGCTCGAATAGTAGTATAAATAGGTACTCATATCTAATATTGAGAAATGTTACCTATGGAAACTGGTTAATGATGCAACCACATATTCCAGAAGGCAGGATTCAATTAGTGGAAATCTACTCAACACCATTTTATATGTATCAAAGGTCGGCCTCGAAGCTAGAAACTGCATGATATTGGATCATCATATTTTTTCCATGTGGTTGTGTAGAGAAATAATCCCATGGTTATGGTTCAACAATTTATACTGCCACTAAATGTAATGTATATATAGAGGAACCACCTTCCCTCTCCAATCCTTATGTTCTAGAATGCAATGTGGATCTGGATGACTCCCCTAATGAGGTTGAAGAGGGTGATGCCAACAAGGTCGATGAGCTGACCCTGGTGAATTCTGATAAACAGAAAGACCTAATGACAACACTGATTAGTGAATTCATTACTTCAAAATACTAGTAATAGAATATAGTTTTGTCTAAATAAATCTACAATGTTTATTCCTAGATCTATAATGAGTTTCTAGGGCTTGATCTCCAGGCTATCTTTCATCACCCTAACCTCCCAACGAGCAACCATTGGTTAAATAAAATCCCAAAAAGATGAACCATTACCATAGTGACATGGTCTATTAAAAAGTTGTTAATATAATTAATGCCAACTTCATTAGGGATATTTATTACCCCATGTGGCTGGGTAGAATTTTCCCCATTAAGATGAAGAATGGAAAAATCATATTTTGTATTAACTTTTGGGACCACACCCACCATTTAGAAAAGAATGACATTCCCCTTCCATTAATGGAGGTAGTAATTTATTACATTACCAACATCTAGTCCTCCTTTTTAATGGATGTATATTCCAACAATTACTATATTTGGATGTCCCCTGAGGATGAGGAGGTTACTAATTTTAGAGAACCCGAGGGAAATTTCTTCTACTGAGTGTTTCCATTTGGTTTGAAGAATTTTGGAGCTACCTAGGAAAGTTTCATGAACTATATATTCAATATTATCTTTA
Source organism: Viscum album (assembly GCA_963277665.1). Classification (NCBI taxonomy): domain Eukaryota; kingdom Viridiplantae; phylum Streptophyta; class Magnoliopsida; order Santalales; family Viscaceae; genus Viscum; species Viscum album. Next base: position 1,897,057,575 of record OY728135.1, on the reverse strand, counting down.
GGATGATTATGGGGTGTTTTTTGGTTGATATGGTGGTCAAATATCACTAGCTTTATGACCATATCATGGGACATGAGAAACTTTTTGACTTCCTCTGTTCCAATCCCTAAGAAATTAACCCCTTTAAATTTTTATTCATGGTTAGATTTGGTACGTAAATTACATTCAACATCATATAAGTATGAATTTATATTGTTCAAAATAATATCAAAGCTATCAGAAATAATCATCCTCTACAAAACCTCTAAGAGTTTTGATTCCTGAAAGGTCAATTGACATATATCTACTAATTCAGTTCAAATCTCATTACAAAGTATATGGCATTATAAATGGTAATTATGAATGAAATCAACTAATAGTGGTATAAATACTTCCAAACTATGATTGAAGACATGAAGTATTATTTAATATATCCTTTTGTTATGATTCCACCCATCCCAGGAAAGCCACTAGTCCATTATGTAACCACCAAGAATGGTCCCTTAGTTACCTTATAGCTTAAAATAACAAAAAGTTAAAGGACAACATTATGTATTATCTTAGTCACATGATACTTAAAATGGAGACCATATATTCTCCCATTAAGAAGACATTCTCACCTAGGTCTTCACCATCCATAGGTTTTATAAATACCTACATCACCATGAGAAATAGCTGACATCCCAGATCTATTATCTATAATATATTCACAAACACCCCATGTTGATATGTTGTTTTTCATGTTGGGAAATGATTTTGTATCATCTTAGCATATGGTTCATACCTATGAAGGCTATCAAGGGTCAAGCATTGGCATATTTATTGATCTTTCATCTAACACCAACGAAGATTCTATTGGGCACTAAATTATTAAATGAATCCATCCTATCTTTAAATTATATTTCTATATTTTGGAAAATTAATTTTTATGGTGCCTCCAATAGCTCATCGATAAATGGTTCAATAACCACAAAATCCATAGTGCAGGACCTGGGATTATATTTATGACTCCCACACATGCCATCATGTCATAATTATTCCTATTTTCAAAAGTTTGTATCAACAATGAATATGAGTACCATGATCTTATCTTTGGACTCATGTCATCCCTCAAGATTTAAATCATCCACATGCATGTGAAGGGACACCCCAAGATATTCCTCAAGTAGATTAATGGAAACAATATCTTTTGGAAATAGGAACTTGTTCCCCTTATGGACTAGACTCATGAGTTGATAGCCCAGTTTACTTCAATTATAGAGGTGAATCATATTCCATGATTATAAAATAAATGATCCAACACTTCAGAAGGTATGTAAACATCTCTTATAGAACTCTAATGAGTTGACTTAGTCATTCATGTGTCACATTGAAGGTACATTTCTCTCATCGCATCTAGCCTTAAAAACTGAAAGGTAATTTTTTTTATTGTTGACACTTATAAAATAGGGTACTCAAATGTACTTATTATAAAAGAGACACCCAATTGGATGTATCCATTTACTAATTATATCTAATATTAAAATCTCATACTAGTCCAATCCAAGCGTGAGTTAATCCCCCTCCATGAAACACAGTTTACCCCAATGGGGGCTCTAGCCTTGAGAAGATCCTCTATAGTCATGGACTCGATAGAATACTTCTTCATTGAATTCATGTGAATTAGATCCCTAAAGTTATAAAAGAGGTCCATTATGGTTCATGGAGGTCCCATCATGTGTGATTGAATCTTTTTCACCTAATCTAGTGGTCGGGTTAATTTTGGACCACCATGTTCTATCATTGAACAAAAATCACCAAGTGGTTTCTAGTATTCTATATCCAATCCAATTTTTTTCATCAAACATCATATATTCCTCATACCACCATGTACTCATAGAATTTTTCTATAAGGGGACTTGAAGTTGTTGTCCACTACCCACCAAAAACAACTCAACAATGAAGGTTCATTCTGATAGACACAAACCTTATTTTAAAGTAGGTGGAGGTCATCCCCCTCAATGAGGTTAAAACCTAATATATGATAATATTTTTGAATTACCACATTTTCCATAAATTTTGGCTTCCTCAGACAATTATCTCATACAAAAACACCAACTTTTTAGCTACGAAGCTAAAGAAGGTATATTCGATGCACAATATCTGACCAAACCAAAGCTCCCCCAACCACATGCATGTGAATAGGCAGTTTGAGGCATTCCACCCAAACCTATCTAACAATCTGAAGAATATAGTTGGATATAATAAGAATAACTAGGTTTATAAACTCTCCAATTCCCTCTATTCATATCTTAAAATGAATCTAAATTCCAACTAATCAACCACAATTTCATAGGAATAGGAATTTCATTCAGTAGAGGTTAATCTATTATCTTTATGGATTGATATTTATAATTAGAAAATTTCATATAGGATAGAGGAGTTCTGGTGGTCCAAGTTGTAAGACCATGAAAAAAAGAGATCAAGGAATTTCATAACCTTGAAATATATCGGAACTCGATTGTTCGAGCATTCAATATGAGGTATGAATTAACTCCTTCCTTCATGGTGACATGTTATTATATCTTAGGATTTCCATGGTAGAAGGAAAGAATCTTATCAAACTAGAAATTAAATGGGATTATCCTTACATCATTGAAAAGGTCTACTCTAATGGTGCCTAATCGTTGATCACTATGGATGTGGAGCGCACCATGCCTCTCAATAAAGCCAGGTTACTCAATTGATACTTTTCACAAACTATTTAGTTAAAACTATATGCCTTTAAACTAAAAAGACTTATCTTATTAAAAAATTATGTTAAATTATATCCTAACCTCATGAAATAATAATTAGATACCTCGTATAATAAATGTGTCGCCCAGATATTTTAAAAGAGGAACATCATGTTTGATAGCATGTGTGACACATAACACCAAGATTAGAAGATAATGTAACACCCAAAAACATTATCATATATTTATTTTTAAATAAATTTAATCTCTTTAATATCTTGAGATACATGCAACCATAGGTTTAAACAAAACATGATACTCTACTAATATATTATTATTTAAATATTACCATTATAACCTAATGATTAAGATTGTAGGTATGAATAGGAATAAATAAATTATGAACATTATTTGTTTTAAATACTGATAATATGAACTCAATGGTAATATATTTATTATAAATAATATATTAAAACTTTGAAAGAAAAATAAATGTTTCCAAAAAAAATATTATCTAGAAAGTGGTTTTGTGGCGCTTTACACACATAATTTACAACATATTTTCAGAAAATATATGAAATTTATTTTTAAAATGACATTTATTTTTTAAATCTATATATAAAAATTATCTTTGGGTGAATTTTAGAGTAGTTTTTGAAAACTTTTACTTTTTTGATGAATGGTGAAAATAATTATTCTTAATGAATACCACCATTTCGTTTAAACTATATAAAAAGGTAAAATATATTATTAATTGGTTTTAAAGTAAAAATAGTTCATTAGTATTAAAATTAAAATAATTTAAGACATTTTAACCAATTTTATACTTAATTATTATACTAAAACATTCTATACTTATAAGAATATTCTCTTTAGAAATCATCGCTTTCGTCAGGTATGCGGTATAATTTTAAATTGACTATGAAAAATTATTTGAATTTAATTTATAAGAAAGGATTTTATATTTTTTAAAAAATAATTATATTATATAATAAGTCAAACATAAATATTTTCACGGATTAAAACTTTAAACAATAAAAATTAATTACCACATTTAATGTTAAAATAGGGTTACTAGGGGTTAAACTAAAAAGATAAAGGTAAAAATGACCTAAATATTTTCCAAAACCCATTTTATGGACATATTTAGAACTTATAATATATAAGGTTTTATAATGACCCATTTTTTTGTGGATTTTTTATAAATAAATGAATGGTTACCACTTTATCTTTTGAAAAATTACATGTGAGTCCTCTCCCCCACATATAAAAGGTTATGCTATCATCCCCAATTAACATTTCCAAAACACTTTTTTCCAGGAAAGACATATAAAATTAACTTACTTAATTAAATCCACACATCCTAGAGGCCATATTAATTTTAGTAATCCCTTAAGCAATGGTTTTAGTTATATATATAAATACTCTCTCTAAAGAAGAGGTAAACATAAAAACATGCGTATTTGTTTTATTTCTTCTTCCACACCATTGAAACTTTCATCAATTGTGATAATAATATATATATATATATATATATATATATAATATACACTAATATTTAATTGGTTTAATTTCATAACATGAATACATCTCCACTTCCATAAAATGAGAAACAAAACTATCGATCACCCACACAACATACTACTGCCTCACAAATTGATATAATCCATTTTATTTCATCACCAATAAAGGATAGATATAAAAATGAATTTAATATATATAAAAATATATTATAAAAAATTAATATACTTATTTAATTATGATACCACATATACCTTCTTATTTTGCATTCCGTTTGTGATATGACAACATCGCTCGTGTGTACGGTGGACTACCATATCACAAAGCAATGTAATTTGTTATTATATTATGACTTACATGAAAGGTAGTAAAGTTAATGTTAATGAATATATTTTATATTTATGATTTAAAATAATTTTTATAAAAACAATATCACAAATTACATCTTACCTTCTAACGTGTTGGAAAAAAATAATGTCTTTCTTGCGTACGTGTGGACTACCGCCTCCACATGGCGATGTGAAATTTTTTCATTTCACTTTTTCTTGGATATTAATGAGTATGTATTTTAATAATATAAATGATTTATATTACGTATTATTTTTTTATAATATTTATTAATATTTGTTTCCTTTTTATTTTATCCTTTGAGAAAAATGGAAACAATATTCATGTGTTCGTATGACCTACCATCTCCAGGAATGGTGTAATCCATTTCCTATCTATAAAATTAATATATTTATATAAATAAATATGTAATGAATATATATAATATTAATATCATGGTTAAAATTGTGGAGATTATTTAAACATTATAAAATTATAAGGATCAAAATTAATGAACAAAAGCATACCTGAAAAACAAAGCAATTATCACCTGAAACAGTGATTTCAACAAATAATGGTTAATAGAAGGGTGATAAAATACTATAAGGGAATTATATATGGTTTTATATATATGATTATTTTTATTTAATATATTTTCAATGAACTATTATTTAATATTCAAGTGGTTCAAACACATACAAATCATGTTTAACTGGAGGTAAGAGTTTCTCATCTCACCTTTACTTCTGCGAGTCATACACCGCATTGAAAACTTATTTATTTGTGTAGTGTATATAATTCCACTTTTTATATGTTTTATAATTAATATATTTCTATTCATGTTATTTAAAGTTAAATTTTAAGTCATTTCCTTTACGGGGCGTATGATTTAAATGTTTTTAACGTAGAAAGGGTTTAGTTCACAATATCATCATTAATATAGATTGTTTTTAGGTCTCCCTTAAAAGGGATTTTTTGTTATTTATATCATAAAATCAGTCTATTTTTTATACACAATCTATTAAATAAAATTTTCATGCAACAGTACCATTTCACACTTTTTCGAACTTAAAATTGTTGGCAAATTGTTTTAATTCAATTTGACATTATTTATTAATTTGGTCAAACAACTTTATTTATCAAAATCCATGTTGTTTAAAAATGTTTTCAAAATATTTGTTAAGATTTTCCAAATAATTTATTAAATAATGTTTTTACATTTTTTTACATTAAAAAAATAAAAAATAATCTTCACATTGTTTTCAAAATAAGTACTGTTTGGCTTATACGGAAAATGCTAAAGGAATCATTATTTTAACATTTATGGAATTAATGTAATTTCCCACATGATGGATACTCAATGTTTTAAATAATAGTTAAAAAAATTTCATATGTTATCATCAAAATAATATATTTTCATATTATATATGGGAAGTTTTTATTTTAAAAATATATTTAAATTGAAAAGGTTATTTACATAAAAAAAATTAGTGACATTTTTAAGGAATTTATATTCATCAATAATTATAGGATTTATTTTACCTCTGATACAATTGAGATATACTGTGTTTATACAATCCAAATTGTTTATTCGGAAGTTTTATGATTATTTTTAATGTGGATGTATAATTCTATTACCATTAGTTATATTATTGTCGATTTTTTATTGTTATTTTTATTTAATTGGGGTAAGTAAAGACATTTCATATGTTTGTTTTTCAATATAAATATTTATGTTATTTATGTTTCAACCCTTTCTTATGATGAATTCATTGGACATAGTAAGTTATGGGTGGGATATAGTTATTGGTATCCCCTTTATGTTTCAATAGGTATCATTAGACAAATTTGTTGGATAAATTAGATGGGTTTCTTGCCATAAATTTTATATTTCTGAAAAAACATATTGAATTTTTTTTTCAAGTATATGATATAATGAATTCCACCATTATGATTTAATTTATTGATGTAAATTTTATTATTTGATTATTTATAATGTCCATCGATAAGTTTCAAAATTATGTGATCATTTATATAGATTTATTATATAATCATTTATTTCATCAATATTATGCACAATTTATTGTTTAAATGATATATTTTTCAGTAATTTTCCTTTACATATTTTTTATTATTTTTGATTCATGATATATAAGGTTGTTCACATACCCATATTGAGCATATGAGTTCAACCCTATATATCATTTTATTTTACCTAGGATAATAGGATTTATTTTGTGCTTAATATCCATTGATTCACTGTGAGGAATAATAGTGTTCTGAAAGAAAATACTTTTTGTATTAAATGTTTTTAATTTTATTTTTAATTTTATGTATGTATCTAGTTAACCGAGATTACTAAACAATTTTTATCCTTCAGTATTTGATTCATTGTATTAGTGTCAATGTAATAAATTAACCTCTAACTTTAGTCTAGTGGAGTAGATGTCTTTAAATATGGTATCATAGTATGTTTAGTAGAATCCTTAGGAAAAAAATATTAGATCACATATATTATATAACATAACCCTATGGTTGAAATTGAGGACATGTTTGGAAAAATGTACTAAATATTTGTAATGGTAGAGATTATGTGGTTTTTCCTAGACAAAGATCCCTCTTTAGATACCAAAAAGTTTATGTGATTCTTACACATAAGTAATTAGGGTTAATAAATCAGAAGAAGGTGTTTCAACCATTACAGAAGCGTTACATGGTTCGAAAATATATGGCTTACTACACACATGGTTTGAAACTCTTATGGGATATTCTTGGGTTAATTAACATTTTATATACAAACATTCATGAATGATTTTAATAGTTGATAATCATTAATAAGAACAGTTTAACATAGTGTGTAATATCTTGGACAACTGGTGTCATTATTTCGACATCCTATATTAATTCTTCATTACTATGTGTTTTCCCGCTATGATAAATGTTTCTAAAGCCTTTATTTTTTGTTTTAGTCAACATATCGAACCAAGGGAAACTTGGTTAATGTTAATGTGATATAAAATGTGTTGATGTGTGAAAAAAAGGATGATTACATTGGTAATTGAATTTTTTATTTTTCATAATATGATATAATGATATATTATTGACAACTAAAAAATTAAGAAAATCTTGGAATAATCAAAGAAGATAATGATGGAGTCTATGAGGAGAATTATTAGTCAATACGATTGGGAAAGAGGGATTTAATTTATTTATGTTAGAAATGTGGAAAGATACATCCAGAAGATTGTCTTAGATGAAATGGAATATGTTTTATTTGTTCAAAATAAGGATTTATATAATGAATGATAATAATATTTTCTATAATGTATTATTGATGGTTGAATGTTTTAAATATGTAAAGTATCGGAACTATAAAATTCTATGTCCTAGATGAAAATTTGATGAATATAATAAAAATGTTTTTATGGGTAATGATTATATTGATGATGATGAAAAAAATAAAAATGTTATATGAAAGGAAGGAGGTGTTAAGTAGTAAGATAATGAATCCAAGTTAATGGTTTAAGAATGAAGTTGAATGATTAATGTGATTTTTTTATGGAATTATGTTATAAGTTTATTTTCTAAATTATATTCTTGTTATATGATTTATGAAATGTAGAAATATTTCACTGTAATACCATTTTCTCACAGAATTTGAGTGCATAGTTTAAATGGTACAAATGAATAGGAAACGTGATTCAGTGTCATGCTGAAATTTTTGGAAAAAACAAGATTCAAGGAAGATAACCCTTAATACTTTATCAATGTTGATATAATAATGATAATGTGATGTATCTGTGATGTTATTGGTTTCCATTAATTTTTTTTGTTATTTGATGGTTTATTTCATCTTTATTAGAGTTTACTAAATGTTTTCATTTAGGGAATACATTTTTCAAAGTATGATTTCTTCTAGAAGAATTCATGTCCTCGTTATGGTTTTATAGTGATCATGGTATTTAAATTTTTGTAATGTGAGATTAAGAGATAATTTATATTATTTGGGGAAGATAATTTTGATTTTGTGACATTCATTCTTAATTTTTTGACATTGAATTTGGTCAAACAAAATTTTGAAGAGTCTTAAGGTTAACTGTTAAGGGAATGGATTATGTTGAACATTAGGTATTATTGGATAACTTATGCTAACCATTTTGGTCATGGAAAATACTTAGAGATATGAGGAATGAATTTCAATTATTTTATTATGCTAGTAATATGTTAAATGTGATTCAGGTATAAAAATTCATTTTGGGATATTCATTTATTGGAGTAATAAATGATGTGAGATTTAATCAAACCACAAAAGGATGAAATTGTGCCTATGAAATAGAATGATATCAATTAATTTTATATTCTTATGTGCTCATTCTATGTGTAAAATTAATTCCTCAACATTATTAAATTGATATTATAACAAAAATATTATCGGAATACCTTCATTTTTATGAATCAAATGGTACCATAACTCGTCATAGATTTATTTATTTGTAGAAAATAAATTTTATAGTTCATTAAATTTCTTGTGATTAGTGATCTATATCACTCTCTATTAATACTTGGACATTAGTATTTTCTTCCATGCTCATATCTTCCCAGTGAACAATTTTTCTCATATTTTGAAACCTATTATGTGTTATTCTAGATAAAATTCATACATCCCTTTATATCATTTCAATGTGATTTTTTAATGAAATTTTATTTAAAGGGTTTCCAAGAACAATTTTTTCAAATTTCAAACCCTTGATTACCTAGATCAAGATTAAATTGAAAGTATTCAGTTTATTTAAGGGAGTTAATATAACACCCTGCGATTTAAAAAGAGGATCATCATGTTTAATAAGGTTTTTGATAGAAAAAATACACATAAGAAGAAAAAGTAATACCCTAATAGTTTACAATATATTTAATATTAAATAAAATAAATAACTTTGATATCTTACAATGAACACAACAACATGTTCAAACAAAACAATATATTATATTAAAATATTATTATTTAAACCAAACCATTATAAACAGAACAATATTTTTGAGGCAATGAATGTGACTAAATAAATTATTAAAATTATATGGTTTACATCTACAAAAAATAAATTCAATTTGTAACCATTGATTATAAATAAAATAATAACCATTTGAATGTTTCTTTAATATGAATTATTTCTTAATAGAGGTTTAGTCATGCTTCAGACACGTAGTTTAAAATTAATTTATAACTTCTTTATTAAAATTATTTTAAAAATTAAAATTTAATTTTTAAATCTACATGAAAAAATTATCTTTGGGTGATGTTTTTATAATTTTATGAGAAGTCTATTTTTTTGATGAATAGTGAAAAATGATTTTTTATTGAAAATGTTCCTTTTATTTAAATTAATTAGAATGATAAATAATCTTATAAACAGATTTTAAAGTAATATTAGTTTAATTTTATTATAATTTAACTACTTTTGATCATTTTAATCAATTTAATAATTAATTTTTATTTTATAACATTTTTTATTTATGTGAATTTTTTCTTTGTAAAACAACTATTTCATTTCTTCTGTAGTTTAATTTTAAATTGAATTATGCACATATCTGAATTGAATTTAAGAAAATTGGATTCCATATTTTTAACTAGATTCATTTATATTATCTAATTTTTTCAACTAAATTTTTACCATAATTACTAGTGATCATAGTAAATATTAAATATTGTAGTTACGGTAAAAATGGGTTTTTTTCGAGGGTTAAACATGAAAAATAAGTGCACTAAATGTACTAAAAACTTTCAAAAAAACCATTTAATGTCCATAATTATACCTAATAATCTATAATTATATATTATGACCCAATTTATATGATCTATATCAGATAAATATGTGTGTATCACTTTATATTTTCAGAAATTCCATTTGTGAACTCTCCCCCACTTAAAAAAGGTATAATCCAAATCCTAAAGAAATCATAATGAAAAAATAGGTATAATCCTACCCATAAAAATTCATTACATTCCTCAACAAATACTAAAGAAATTATTTTTATTATAAACCCATTTTAAGAAAAAAATAGGTATAATCCAAAAGAGAATCCCTGAAGAAGAGGTAAAATTATTAAATGTGCATACATGTTTTATTTATTCTTCTACCTAATTAAAAAAATATTAAAATATGATAATTTAATAAAACTGTTATATAATATATAGTAATGTTTTTGTGATTTTAATGAAATAACCCATATCCATCACCACTTACATTGAATGGGAAAAATACGATCATTTGTGTGTGCAGTGGACAACCACCTCATGAACCGATGTAATTCATTTTCGGTTACCATATTTCAAGGAAGGATATAAGGTTTTATTTAAAATATGAATGTTATATTTATGAAATTATTATTCTTCTAGAATTTTTATATCACATATAACTTCTTACTTTACATTCCACAGGGGGGGTATGACAACATCGCTCATGTCTACGGCAGACTGCCACCTCATAAAGCAATGTGATTCATTTTTTACTTAGGGTTTACATGAAATATATAAAGGATAAATTTAATGAATATATTTGATATATATTATCTAAAAATACATATATAAATATAATATCACATATAAAATTTTACTATCCAATTCTTTGGAAAATAATAACATCGATCGTGTGTATGTGTTGACTACCGCCTCCACGCAGTGAAGTAAAATGTTTTTTATTTTATTTTTAATTCTATAATAGGAAGGATGTATTTTACTAATATAAATGACATATATCTCATTATACCTATTCATTAGATTTTAATTAATATATATCTTCTTTTAATTCAATCCTTTGATAAAAGTGGAAGCAATGTTCTTGCATAGATATGGCCTACCACCTCCATAAACATTGTAATCCATTTTCTATATCTAAATTTAATAGATTAATTTAAATTATTATATAATAAATATATATGATATTTATATAATTTTTAAAAGTATATAGATGATGTAACTAAGATCAAATTTAAAAGGACCAAAATAACTAAACTAAAAAAAATTTAAAATGAAGCAATTATCACACGAAATATTTATTTTATTGAAGGATTGTTAATAAAATAGTGATAAATGTTTTTCAGTAAATCATATATGGTATGAAAAATATTATTATGGTTATAAAATCTATTTATAAGAAAACTGTATTTATTAATCATAATTTTGAAACAAATACTAATGAAGTGGACCCTAAGGTGAGGGTTTCTCAGCTCACTTTTACTTCCATGTGACATACACCATATTCCACACTTATTTCTTTTTGTTTTTTATGTACAAAAATTCTTGATATATTATATCAGGAATATATTTTTCTTAATTCAATATAAATTTTCATTTGAATCTATTTCTTTCATTTGTATTCTGATTAAAATGTTTCAATAGTGGTAAGGTTTTATTTCATAATAACATCATTATTCAGGATACTTTTTTATATATCCCATAGTAAAATTATTTGATATTTATATCTTAAAATAAATATATTTTCCTAGTCTATAGTTATTTATGAAAATTTTCACATAATTGCATAATTTTTCCACTCTTTGGTAACTTGACATTATTTTTCTCTTTGGTTGAAAATCATTTTTCATTAAAATCCATGTTTTCTAAAAATTATTTCAAAAATGTTTTGATCATTTTAAAAATGACTTATGAAACCATTTTCTACAATTTTTTTCTTTTAAAAAATATTTTTTGAAATGACCCATCTTATCATTTTCAAAATAGGTCCCATTTGTCTTTTATTAAAAATGTAAAAGGAATCATTGTTTAAATTTGAACTTCATGAAAAAAATTTCTACCATACTGAACACTCAATGTTATATATCTTTTTTTAAAATAAAATTTTATTCTCAAAGAAAATTATTTTCAAATTTGTTTTTGAACTTTTTGTTTTAATTTTTTTTTTCAATTTGAAACTTTCTTTTCCACAAAAATGATTTTAATGAAATTTTAATGGAATTTATATTCATAAATGACATCAAAAATTTATTGTACTTATTATCCACTCGAGATATTTTGTTTTTATATAATCTTTATTCTTTATTTGGATATTTTTGGATTAGTCTTACTGAATATGTACAATTTTATTACCATTCATCACATTACTCTCGAAGGTTTATGATTGAGTATATTTGATTGGGGTAAGTATTACCATTTAATATGTTATTTATTAAATAAAAATGTAATTGTTGGTTATATTTCACGCCTTTTATATGAGTAATTAACTAGAATTAGTATGTGATGGGTGGGTCTCAGTTATTCATATCCCTTTGATACATCGATAGGTCTCATGAGACAAATTAGTTGGAAAAATTTGATGTGTTTATACCCATGTATTTAAACTATATTATAAATGGCCTTGATATTATGTTTCAGATGTATGGAATTATCATTAACTTATTATCAGATAAGTTATTGATGTACATGTGATTATTAAGTTAGTTATAAATTTCATGGATAATTTTTAGTCTTATGTGACTATATATATGTCCTTATTTGAACATCATTTATTCTCCCCATATGATACTCAAGTTATTTTTTAAATAGTATGTGTTTTAGTTAATTTCCTTCCATATTGATTATGATTATTTATTCATGATATATTCTACTGTACACATACCCTTATTGGGCATCTGAGATCACCCATTTCTTATGTTTTAATTTCCCAGTGATACCATTAAGTGTATTTTGACTGATATTTAGGGATACAAACTTAGAAATAATTGAAAAATCAGAGAAAGAAATTTTTGTATTTTTATTTTCAATTGGGATGTGAATTTAAAGTATGTATCTATTTACCATAATACTAAACTATTTATTTTTTAAATATGTGATTCATTTTATCTAGTGACAATTTAATAATTTTACCACATACTCCGAGTTACTAGATTTTCGATCTTTGCTGTTGGTATCATATAAAGTTTAGTAGAAATCATTGGAACTAGATTTAGGAAAATATTTATTTGGGAACATAACCCTATGATATTCATTGAGGATAAGTATAAAATAAAATTATAATGTTTTATTAAGGTTGATATTATGTTATGTTTATGAGAAATGTGTCTCTATCAATAAACTAAAGGTTTATGTGATTATAGTACATATCTACCTATGGGTAATAACTCTAAAAATGGAATGTTAGTGTTGAATTTATCATTTTATGATACACAAAAATGGTTTTTACTGCAAACCAGGATTGACATTATTAGGTGATATTTTTTATATATTTTAGATTTTCCGTATGAACATTAATTATGGATATTAATAGATGATTACCATGAATAACCTTGGTTAAACATATGGTGTCATGATTTAAACATACTAAAAAATTATTCTTCATGACTATGTGATTTCCCACTATAACCACTATTGCTCATATTGTTATTGTGGTTTTAGTCAATATATGGAAACAGAAGGAACTAGGTTAATTTCAGATGCGATAGATAATGTGTGGATGAGAAACCAAATTGGATGATGAATAAGAAAATGATATTTTGATTATGTGAAATATATTATCACAATATATAGTTATAAATCATACCCTAACCAACTCTCGAACTCATCAAATAAGTGGATGGAGTCCACTATGTTCTTTAATAATGGATACCATAGAGGAAAGAATGTTCTATTACATTATTATTAAAAATGTGGAAAGAGATACCGAGGAGAGTGTCTCTGAGGAAGAAAAAATGTTTTATGCATGTTAACGAAGTACAAAAAGAATTCAATTTCCATATAAAAATGAAAACTTTATTAAATTTAATGGATGAGAATAATGGTTTCCTAAAGGAATTATCAATAGTTTAATGTTTTATGTGTATAATGTATGGGATGCATATAAATAAATTTAGTATATTGAATTCTCGTGAATATATTCATAATGGTTGTCTAATTAAAGGTTATATTGTTGATAATGATGAAACTAAAAATGACATATTAATGGTATGAGGTGTGAAGGAATAAGTTGATGAATACTTGTTAATGGTATATAAATGAAGTGGAATGATTAATTTTCATGAGTTTAGATTCAATAATTATGTTATAGGAAAAATTTATCAATGAAATTATGGTTGTAATAATTGTGAAATGTATAAAAACTGCATTATAGTAAAAAAAATTAAAAAAATATATTATAGGTTGAATTGTACTGATAGACATGAAAAGTGATTTATTAGAAATTTGATATTTATAGAAACCACATGATTTTGGAAAATAACCCTTAATATGTTCACGATGTTAACATAAACATTATATATAATTTTTTATGTGATGAAATTGGTGACCATTAAATTTCTTAGTGATTGTATGGTTTATGTCATCTTTTTTGGAGTTTAGTGCATGTTTGGATTTATAGAATATATTCAACAAACATAGATTTTATTTTTTGAAGCATGCGTGTTTTCATTATGGGTTTATGCTGATGAAGGTATTCACAACCATGGAATGCGAATTAAAGGCACATTATTGTACAACATTAAAAAATCATTTTGGTCATGGAAAATATATGGAGATAGGAGGAACAAATTTTCATTGTTTTTATTAAGCTAGTCATATATTAAATGAGATTCAAGAAAAAAAATTAATTTTTAGATATTCAATTATTTGTGTTATAAAAAAGTGGTAGTTTATCCAAGAATAACTGAAGGATTAATTTGTACCTATGAAATTGAATGCTATCATATAAGTATATCTTCTTAGGTTCATTGTATAGATGGTGATATAATTCTTTAACTATAGTAAAATGGAGCAAAAAATATGTTATCCAAGTTCCTCTATTTTTTATGAATAAAATTTCCACTTAAGTCCTAAAATATTTTATGTATTTTTGGACATTAAATTTTCAAGATCATTCACTTTATTATGATCCATTATCTCTATAACTCTCTAGTAATCATTGGGCATTACTATTTTCTTCTTTCAATTTCCCCCAATGTTCCGCTATATAGAAATCCAATATGTGTTATTCTAGATGAACTTCATACATATATTCTTCTATTATCAGTGGGATGTTTTAATTACCTCTTTTTTTATTTGGGGTTCGGAAAAATGAATTTTTAAATTTCAAAACCTTGATTATAATTATAATGATTAAATTGTAAGGTTTAAATTTATTTAAGGAGGGTAAAATGCAATACCTTATGATTTTAAAAGAGGAACATCTTGTTCAATACAATACATGAAATAAAAAAGTATTATAATAAAGTGTAACAAACTAATACATTATGATATATTTTCTTTTAAATAAATTATGTCTGTTCAATAGTTTGTGATACATGCAACACTAGGATTAAACGAAATGATATACTCTATTGAAATATTATTATTTAAGCATGAACATTATGGCATATATTTTAAATTTTAGAGTATGAATAGGACTAAATAAATTATTAATATTATATGGTTTACACATATAAAAAATAAATTATATAGTAATATATTTATTCGAAATAAAATAATAACAATTTGAAAGAAAAAGAAAGGTTTTCTGAAAAAAAATAAAAAAAACCATCAAACATGAATTCCACAAATAATTTATAGATAATTTTTAACAAAATTATATAAAATTTATTTAAAAAATCAATGTAATTGTCAAAATTATATTTTCGTGAATTTTTAAAAAAATTTCTAAAAAGATTAATTTCATTGATGAATAGGGAATAATTAGGATTTTTATTGAAAATGAATTTTTTTTAATTATTTAAAATGATAAATTATACTTTAAAGTAGTTTTAAAGTAAAATTTGTTAAATTATTATAACATTTAACTAATTTTATTCAGAAGACTGCTCTTTAATTTGATATGTGATTTAATTTTAAATTAAATTCCCCCACTAATGAATATTCTGTTCAGAAAAAATAGATTAATTATTTGGAATAATAATAATTTATACTATTTAATAACTTCAATTTTTTTTCAATAATAAATGGTGAAAAATATTAAAAACTATTTACCACTGCTAAGATAAACATGGGTTTACCAGGGGATAAACTAAGAAGATAACGGTTAAAATTAATTAAAAATTATAAAAAAAAATAAAATTATATGGCCTTATTTAGACCATATAATATATAAGGTTCACTAATGAAACATTTAGAGGATGTTTAATGATAAAAATGTGGGTATCAGTTATCATTTAAAAAATTCCATGTGTGTCCTCTCCCCCAATTTTAAATGGCCACCCCCTCTCCTCCCATACTCACACTTCAAAATTAATTTGTTCAGGATATACCTAATAATATATAATACATAATTACCTACCCACATTCTATATTCCGTATTTTTATTTTGAATTCTCCATATGAAGGCCTTACATATAAACATAAAGTTTCTCCAAAGAAGAGGTAAAATTCTTAAACATGTGTATTTTTTATTTCTTCTTCAAAATCCATTAAATAACATTAAAATATTATAATATAATAAAACCATAATCTACATATACATATATTTTATTATTTTAATTCTATAACATAGTTCCATATTCACTTACATAAAACGGGAAATGAAACAATCCATCGTGTGTATAAGAGACCACTGTTACATGAACTGATGTAATTATTTTTCCATTTCCACCTTTCAAGTATTAATATAATGATGTATTTAAAATATCAATGTTATATTTATTACAATAATAATTTTATTTAATTATTATATCACATATTACTTCTTACATTCTATTCTTTGGGGATACGATAATGTCATTCATGTGTACGACAGATGGTCACCACATGAAGCGATGTGATTCATTTTTCTATTACGCTTTAAGTTAAGCATATTAAGGTTAATGTTAATTAATATATGATATATTTATGATCTAAAAACACTTATCTAAATATAATATAAAATATAACTTCTTACCTTCCAATCCATTAGAAAACAAAAACATTTCTTGTATGTACATGTGGGCTGCTACTTCCAAGTAATAAAGGGAAATGTTTTTAATTTTTTAACATTAATGGTAATAAGGATGTATTTTATAAATATTAATTATATATATTTAATAATATTTATTTAAAAAATAATAATTAATATTTTTTCCATTCGTTCAATCCATCAGAAAAAATGGATACAGTGTTCATTCGTATGTACGACAATCCTTCCCTATGAATGGTGTAATCAATTTTTTTCCTATAAACATTAGATATTACTCTAAATTATTATAAAATTAATATTTATACTATTTATATAGTTTTTAAAATTATGGATAATATTTAACCATGATCAAATTTTACGGAACAAAATTATTGCTTCAAAACATACATGAAAAACAAACAATTATCACCCAAAATAGTGTTTTTAACAACGAATTGTTAATAAGAAGGTGATAGAAAGATATAATTAAATAAAATAGAGCCAGATATATATGATTATGTTTATTTAATATATATATATATATAAAACCAACATCTAATATATAAGTGGTTCAGACACATAAAAATGAATTTGAACCTGAGGTAAGGGTTTCTTCTCACTTTTACTTCCTTGAGACATATACCTTATTCACCTCTTATTTCATTGTGTGAGGTATATAATAAATTTTTTATCTATTATATTATGAATCTATTTTTTTATTTCATTTAATAATTCATTTAATTTTATATCTTATATGAGTATTATGATTTATAATTTACCAAAATCATAATAGTTTATTTCACAATCTCATCATTATTTAGGATTCTTCTTATATAAGTCTCCCTTGGGAAAAATATTTCATATTTATTTCATAAAATAAATTTATTTTCTTATAATATTTTCATTAATAAACCATTTCAGGTAATATAACCAATTTTAAACTCTTTGGATCTTAAAATTATTAATAAAATGTATTAAAGAAAATCAAACTTTATTTCTCTCTTCGGTAAAAAACCCTTTTCATCGAAATCCACATTTTATAAAAATATTTCTAAAATTCTTTATAAGAATTTAAAAATGATGTTTTAAATAATAATTTTCCAAAATTTTAATTTTTAATTATTTTATGGAATCTTTATGTCATATTCAAAATAATGCCCATTTTGATTTTAAAGAAAATGTGAAAGGAATAATTATTTTAACTTGTATGACCTCAATAGAATTTTCCACTGAAATAATCAATAAATGTTTTAAAGGTTGTTTTACATGTCTTCAATGATTATTTTCAAATAAATTTATTTTAAAATTATTTAATTAACTTTTGGTTTTAAAAATATTTTCCAACGGAGATGGTAATTTTCATCAAAAAACATTAATGAATGTGTTTATCATATTTATATTAATTAATGACATAAAAATGTATTATAATTATGATGCAATATGATTGTTTTGTATTGATCTCATCATTGTTATTTATTTGGATGGTTTATGATAGTTTTACAGAGGATTTAGAATCTTATTACCATTGTCCATATTCCCTTGGATGATTTATGATTATGTTTATTTGATTGGGGTAACTATTAACATTTCAGTATTTATTTTTTTAATAAATATATTTATGTTGATTATATTTAATTCCTTTAATTTGATGATTTCATTGTAATTAGTAATTTATCAGTGGGACTTGGTTATAGATATCACCTTGATGCATTGACATGTGTCATTGGACAAATCAATTGGACAAATTAGATTGGTTTCTACCAATGAATTCAAAATTTAATGTGAATGTTCTTGAAAATATATGTTAGATGTTATATAATATGAATTAATTCATTATATGATAATTTGTTAATTTCCATGTGACTATTAAATTAGTTATAATATCCCTCGATAAGTTTCATGCTTATGTTCTTATTTATATATAATCATTTGATCATTATTTTTCCTACAATATTATGGTGAAATTATTGTTTAAATGGGATGTTTTTTTTCACATTTACCATGCCATGTTAATTATGATTATTTATTCATGATAGATTCTATTTCACACATACCCCTATAGTGTATCCAAGCTCACCCATTTCATTTGATTTATTTTCCCCAAGATACCCAAAAGTGTTTTGTGATTGATATGTAGGGATAAATTATGAGGAATAATGTAATTTTCAAAGAAGCCTTTTATATTTTATGTATGAAATGGTAATTTTAATTTCAATTATGTATCTAGTTTACCATGACTACTAAAAAACTCCATCCTTCTAGATGTGATTACTTGTATCTAGTGCCAACATAACAATGTAATTACCGACTCTAGAAAACTGGTGTCAGTGTCTTTAAAATAATTGAGATATGATCTATAGTCCAACCTACATGAATTTAAAGATGAATGACTAATTACCAAAACATATGATGTTATAGTACAGCCTATCTAATGTGATAAACATGGGACTCCACATATGATAAATATGAGATGATCTATATTTTTAGATATAAGAATTTAAACTAAAAAAATATCATCCTCGTCACAAAATTTTTAACTATACCCATACCCTATTTGATAAACATGGGATGACTCGTATGATAATTATGAGATGATTCATTATTTGAGATGTATGACATTAAATAGAAAATCCCAACACCATAGTCATAACATTTTAAACTACACAACAATGTGATTATCACATGATGTTAAACTACACACATACCCTATGTAATAAACATGAGATTCCACGTTTGATAAATATGTGATGATCTAAAGTCTGAGATGTGTGAATTTAAAATAAAAACTATAACTTCATCAGCACATGATGCTAAAATTTAGCAAAACCTTATGTTATAAAGATGGGATTCCTCCTATGAAAAATATGAGATGATTCAAATGTTTTTTTTGTGAAATTAAAATGCAGCAACTAACATCCTCATCACATAACATGGTACTATTAGATACTTCCCATCCTCATTGTAGAGGATTACACCCTTCCAATGGTGGTCTCCCACCACAATACTTATCAAAAATATGTGTGGCTTGATTTCCATCCCCTTGGTATATGTAGTTACTCCTATATCCTTGGTATTTGGGCCTAACCAAAAATTCACCCCAAGGTATCACCTTTCCTGGCATTTACCGCACATGGCCTCTATTCAATCCTAGTCCATTACTAGCCAGTGGAGCCACTCCACCCTCACTATGGATCCAAATCACATCACAATGCAACATGATATGACATCATCCTAGTTTCATTATGTTAAAATATAGTATACTGAATGTTAAAATAATAGAATACGTCTTGTAAAAACAAGAGATACCATATGCTTCAAGAATAATATGACACATGTAAAGATCATTATAGGATACCCAAATACTCCCCACAGGCCTCATCAATATATTTTGGCCCCAATCCAATTCACAGACCATTCATTGGGTTGAGAATCACCCATATATATCCCCACTAAACCCTATCGACCCCCATGTGCCTCCTCTTGTGGTGTAAGTCCAAATCATATTTCTTTTTTTGTATCAATGGTATAATATTCCATCAAAAATCAATATTAGGAGAAAATAATAATATTTCCTAGTGCACATTCCCATTATATTCCCCCATTAAGATTAAAAAATACTCAAATGTGTGTACTTGTCAATTTAATTCCTCAACTTATCAATAGCTTGAGATTCCCTCATGACTTTAAACATGGAATTAATAATGAGAAACGTCCATGTGTAAACCCCAATCACACCATTTATTCCTCTAAAAAACCTGGGTGGCTTCTTTCTATAGGCCCCCAATCATACCATATATACTATTCAACAACAATGGGAGGTCCCTAGGGAAATATCTCCATGTTCAAGCCTCTTTGACATTGAACTGCAAAAACCTCACACCCTCAACGTATAATGTTAAACTTCATGTTCAACATCCATTTCCCATGATGTTAAACTAAAATATCCACATCCTTATAAAATAGTGTGAATCTACATGATAAATTAATCCCCAACTTAAAAGTATTTACTCACTTCTAATGTTGGTCATCTACCGCACTGTGTCCTAGTATTGTGTGTGGCTTAATTCCTAGTTCCATGGGATATGTACAGACACCCATATCTCTTATCATAGGACCACACTGAACCCAAATTATTTTGGGGATTCCACCTTTGGTAACATTATCAATCCTCACCTTCCAATAAGCACATGACCACATTTTATCATGTGGTGAAATTGATCCCAGAGTGTTTGACTGCCCCCTCGAGCTTCCCAATATTTATTCTTTAATACTTCATGCATCCCCTAATTTGGGTCATCATCACCCTCCTAATCTGAATGATCCCTAAATAATGGTTCATTGATAAAATGTATCACAAAAAACCTAGGAACAATATTGGAAGGATATGTGGTGAAATTTAATGGTTCTTATATTTTTTACATGGTCAACAGTCGATGTTGAATTTTTTCATCCCATCTTCGACTGCTGAAATTGTGGAACTTCTGTTTCAAACATGTTCAACAGTCATACATTCCCATATGTTACCATTTTAATTTTATAGATCATATAATTCATAATTAACCTTCCATTACACTTCACATTATTCCAGTTTAATTTCAACACCCTTGTTTCCATCCTTCCATGGATTTGGGCTTGATGACTTAAAAAGTAAGTTTCATTAGAACTTTCCCATGTCATATTCTTTTTCACCTTATTGTTAATAAGGGTAACTCCTTTAAAAAATTTTCATATGACATTGAAAATGTGTTATTTATGATTATGAGTCATAGAGAAATTTCTCTAAGCATGTTTGATATCTATTGGTGTCACAAAATGGAATGCTTACCGATTGGTTTAAACTCAGTGAACTTAAACTAGGATCCAAAGTATAATCATTCTAGCCATAAACATTGTGAAACATGAATTAGGGATTTTTAATTTTAAATATACCATCCTTGGGTCTTTTTACACCCAGTATTATAGATCCTTCATGCCATATAATCCTTATTTAGACACACCCACTTCATAGCCCATGAATCACGACCTTATACTATTTACAAACCCCTAGTCCAAGAATCACAAAAATAAACTATTTTTTTGCCCAAATTCCAATATCTAAAACTCTAAAATGTATATGAATCATACTAGGTTTTACTTTCATGACTTAAAATATTGTATCTAGCGTCTTTGTCTATAAAACATTAAAAAATGGGGTCATCTTCTCATCCTCATTCAAGAAGATGTCACCCCTTTTCAGTGGTCATCCACACTTCCATTTTCTAAAACTACACGTGCCTTGATTAAAAAATCCATGCCTAGATGCCATATATCTATCCAAAATACTTGTACCACCTTTAAGTGGGTCTATATGCATTATAAATTCTCCCCATGACTCTATTCAGGACATGTTTGGTGGTAACTATAAGAAAAAACTATCTCACCAACCTGCTTGGTTTAAATTATGTGACCATAAACTACATTAATACCTAGTTCAAGTATCCTGAACATAAACCATTTAAAAAATCTACATCCAATCATTATGAGCTTTAACTATTTTCAATTTACCCTGATAACATTTTTTAGGAACATGGATCTCTTAGCCCAGATTTATAATAGGATTTAAACTCATCAATGCCATATGAATTCTCCTAGATTTCCACAGTTTGGTTTGATATATATGAACTTAAACTATAGATATGTTCCAATAATTTTAACATTAATCTATGTGAAACCAACCCCCTGTATCCCTCAATCTTTAAATGGATTTCCTCACCTTTTATACATAGGAAAAATGATTCATCCTTGTTTCACTACATCATCACTCGAGAGGATTTCCCCCTTACAGAATAGGAATCCTACCATAAAATGATCTACAACTACTTATGGATTGATTACCCATTTAGTGGGATACATAGTGATACATAGGTTTCCTATCCTATTACCATATTTAAATCTTATTTTTTCTCATTCATTGTTCAAGAAACTATTTCCCCAGAGTTGACCTTACACACTTCAGAGATACTGGTACATTGTGGCATTTACGAAAATGTGGTGCATGAATTTTGTCTCTAACCATTTCTAGAAAGTTTTTTTCCTGACCGAAACACCCATCACTATTGTGTGGATTTCCTTGGAATTCATTTTTTCATCCAAAATTCACACCATGGATTGATCTACAATGTGTTCTGAATTCTATTCCCAATTAAATACACATTGAGAAGTAATTCACCTTCCCATAATGAGCCAGTTTACTCTAACATAAGCATCATAAATTAATGATAATCTTGATGTATGTGAAGAAAATCATTATGTAGGTACTGATTTACAATGACATAGCTAATGTAAATCTAGGGGAATTTTATATAAAATCTGAACAACAATCACACATACTATTACCCAAAACATGCAGACATTGGAATGCCTTTTTCTTGTTTTTTAGGTCTTCTTGGGTTTACATGTCTATTGGGGAATGATGAGAAAAACACTTACTCTCAAACACATGTATGTAGAAAACCAGTGACACATACATTGATGAAAAAATCTCTTTCACTATGGAAAAAAAAGAAACATACGCTAGTAGTCCATTGTGAATATTTAGTCACCAATATGTACTTTACTTATTCAATATCAACTTCTCTTCAACTCATCCCCATGGATTCTTAACTATTAAAAAGATATAAAAATTTCATTCAATGGTCACCATTAAAGTTATGGCCTCTTTAATTGTCTTTAATATCTTCCTTATCAAGCATGGCATTCAATATAAACAACTCAACATACTAAAATATTATATATTCAATAATTTATTGCATAAAAATTTTAATCATTACAAATACATTTCTTTATCATGATTAATTATTAATAAATCATCATAATAAAAAAGTTATTGTTGAAAAATAAAACATCATAAGCATAGATTTAATAATCTACCACATTAGATCTATTGTAAATATCATTTATCTTGTCCTTGTTGATAATAATACCATAGTGGGTAGCTGGTAGGTAAAAACTCTAATTTTGAAAGAAATGAATTATGAATCAATAATCTCTAAGCCTATGTGAGTTATATTTTTTAGAAAATAATAGTAGAAAAACCAATCATCAATATTTTCTATACAAAAATAATCCCCTAAAATATTATATCATCATGATTTTAAAACAAAAAAATTAGTAAAAGTTTATCAAGACTTTTCCATATATTGCTCCAGAAAAAAATTAAACATTCTAAAAAATAAAATTAGAAAATTTCTCCCCATGTATAGAACATCCCCTAAATAATGAAAATAAAAGATATAATAGGAAACTCAAAAAATTTCAAACCTAATTAAGAGGGACTGATATGCACTTTCATTTACTGCCTTATCTTTTCAAACTATTTAGTTCTTAGGTATTTGATTGAAATTTCAACAGCTTTTTCAAAAAAAGTATCAAATTACATTCATAGAAAAACCTATTCAACCATCTTATTTAAAAATAAGTACTTTATTTCAATGTTTTTTCCTTGTTTTATGTATTGGATTTTTGAGAAATATTATGGAACTTTGATTATAAAAACCTTTAATCAGAGAATAAGTTTCTTAAATATTTAATTCTTTTGACTAATTCATAATCTATATCAATTCTATCGATTATTTTAATGAAACCACATATTCATCCTTAGTAGTAATGAGGATCACTAATTATTCCTTCATTTAATTCAAGGGAACAAAGATATTTATTATTAAAAATAATCTATCTAATATATATTTCTTATCATAAACATCTCCTACCCAGTTAGAATGAGTAAAACCTATTGTAATTATTTGACATGTATTTTTATACATCATCCCATAGATGAATTTTTTTATGATATATACAAACATCCTATTTACAAAGAAAATATTTTTTATCTTTGGATTTGATGGAAATAGGGAACAATTATTTTCAACATACATAATTCTGGGATTTAATGATATAAATTACATATTATTTATGATCGAATATGTGAATTTATTATCATTAAAAATAATCACTTCATCAGTATTGATATTTTTTCCCTCTAGAATAAGTGTACAAACCCCTCTTGTTTTCTACATTTAGAAAGTATTTAAGTTCTCCTTAGCATAATTTTCTTAAGAGATAAAAATATAACCTACTTTATAAATATTGTATAGTCACATAAAAAATATAATTTATTAATGAATAGAAATTTCAATCATTTCATTCATTTTCACTAAGTAATCCTCACAGAAGATTTATTCATTTGTAGAAAATGGAATATCATCAACATATACAATCAAAAATAGTGACGCGGTTATGGTTGTTTCACATACAAATGGATTTCCACCTTCCCTTCATGAAATTTCATGATTTTTTGATACCCATCATGATTAATGAACCATGGTCTTGGATATTTCTTCAACCAATATAGGTATTACTTAAACATAGATTTATTTATAACTTATATGTCTAACATAAGTATATTAAACAATTCCATGAACATTTCTTCATCAATATTTCCATTTGGAAAAGATAATTTAATATGGAAAGTAAAATTATTTGGGATAATGCTTCATCATATTCAACCCTTAAAATTTTTTATTATACATTGCATAGAAGATTGGATTTTTTCTATCCATTTCACCATTCATATCAATCATATTTTTTAAATCCCATTTGGGTTTAATAAAATTCATTTTTTCGGGATCTGAAAACAAGTTCCCATGTTTAATTATTTTCAAAAAAAATCTAATTATTTATTCACGGCCTAAATCATATCATTATGTAAAAAAATTCCTCAACTTTTTGATTTTCAATCATTGATAGTAGACTAGCATGACCAATGGCCATGATCTTCTTTTATGATTATACACTTTTATTTTGATCACCAATGTTGTTTAATGTGACAAAATTTATTCCCATCCTTGAATTTAATCATTTAGGATTCAATTGTTCACCTTCATCATTGGAATGTTTTGAATCTATCTCTTTAATATAAATCTATGTTTTTTCATTATTTTCATCAAAAAAATTAGAACTTAAAACAAAATCAACATCATATTTAATTTTTTTATTCAGTATTTCTTCTTCTATTTCAAAAATTATAACATTATAGAAATTAAAAATTCATTAAAATTTCTTTTTATAATATCCATATGATTTACCATTTTTCGAATCGAATAATGATTCCATATTTAGATTTTTTTTAAAATCTCTACTTATATCATTCTTCTTAATCATACATGGGATCCAAAATACCATGAAGTTATTAAAATTCATAATTCTTTTGAACTATATCTCATAAGAATTCATGTCCTAGTTTTACTTTTTATAGATCTACTCTAAATTATTCTGGTAGGTGTGATGGATACTAATGAGTAATACCATGATTTGTCATATTCTTACAGCATTGTTATATCCACATCCACTAGACTCTTACTCTTCCATTAATTCAATCCATTATAATGAGGACTATATAGAGCACTAAATTGATTCGTGATTTAATATTTTCTATGTATTTGATAGCCTATTTTTTATTATTCACTCCAATTATCTGATCTTACTCTATTAAAGTACAATCATGTATTTTTTATTCCATGTCTTTTGATACTCTGGAATTTATCCAAATAATCATATTGGTGTGACCTAAACATGATGAATGTTATCCATTGGAAATAATATTTTATTATGATGATGTATAATTCATCATTTGTTTACATCATAGTCATTAGACAAAATTTATCAGACTGAATTGGTTCAAGACTCTTTAATGATTTATTCTTAACGCGTTATGGGTTTTGTTCATCATTATTCCATTTATGAATATATTTCTATATTTTGTTGTATAAAACTAAAAAATAGGAATATTCCACAAATATTACTCTTTTATAAGCATCCTTATGTTCCTTTGGACGTAGTGGCTATGTCATAAATGACATAGATTTTTTTCAACTTGATGACTGAGTTTTAAAGCTATTATTACTTTCACAATATGAAATTGATTTAATTGGCCTCTCAAACCCATTATAAAAAAACACAATCTTTTAATCTTTTGACTGTGAATAAGTTTTTCATGAAGATCACGTGATTCCCAATAACACATAGTTGTGAATCACTCAAAAAACAATCATTTAACCCATTAATAGAAAATAAATGTTTGGATGAATTTTCTTACTACAAATGTTTATTATTTCAATAATTTTGATCGTTATAAAAAATTCATTAAACAATTTCAAAGATATTCCATCATATATATCAACACAATTAAGGCTTTTAATATCAATTATCGTGTGAGATGAAAAATCACATTACATTATCCATGTACTTTCTGTTTTCCATGATTTAAATTTCAGTTCAACCATATTTTTTTATTTCCCAATAGGTTTTTGATTTTGATTATTTTTATGCCAATAAAATAAATTCAATTGGGTTATGATAAAAGAAACAAAAAACCAATGAGGTGTTCCCATCTTGATCTCATCTCCCATAAAACTATTTAAGTATTTAAAATCTATTTTGTACCCCAAATTTCCACACAATATGGTGAATCATATACTATGTTATGATCTTTAGTTTTTTCATCCCCCTTGATTAATTATATCTTATCAGTCTATGTAGAGATAAATTATACCAAAAGATGAAAGGCTTGTTCCCAATTATACCATCACACTATTGGTATCCCTAAAATCATCTATTTTGATAAAAATTATATTTCTAAATTAGTGACTATATTGATTGATTTTTAGTACTTAATTATGAACACCCTTAAAATATCATTGGTGAAATTATTACTTGAATATTCATTACTAATCAAGAAACATCACCTAAAATTTTCTCATTCCATATTTTAGTAGATTTGAAATTTTCATTAGGATTTCCAGTTTTTCTAAATTTTAATTTGCTATATTTGTCTTCATTAGAATTTGTTTCACTTTATAGTTGATATTTTTTAAAATTTTCCCTTCCATATCATTCATCTTGTTTGGAATAGATACTTTTTTTTGGATTTTGTTTTGCAATATTTGCCCTTTTATTTTGTATCCTTATTTCAATTACATTTAACCTTCTCATCCCAATACTTAATTTCATCCATATTCTTTCTGAGTTCTTTAATATTATTATACCATAGGATAATGGTTGAATTATTTTCATTAACAATTATCCCTTTCATTACAATATTTAGATTTTACATCTAAATTTTTGGAGCTGACTATCTTTTTCAACATAACGTTTCCTTTGTTTTATATATCCTCCCTTTTGTTGAGTGTTGTCTTATAAAATTATTCAAATTTATGTCAAGGAAATTTTTTATTTCTATTATTAAATATTAATCATTAGAAGTATCTCATTCCACTATATAAAAATACCTAATGTACCACAAATCATACTTTGTTGTATTTACTTATTCTTGTTATTATAATATGAGAACTATTTGCATAAGATCTATATAAATAGTTTCATCATCATTACTCTCATCATGGTCTAATAAAACATCATCAAATGATATAATGTTCCTTATAAAGTAGATATGGGAGATATTTTTATTTCCTTTTGAATGTGAAAATGAGTGTTCTATCTTATTACTGGTCTTCCTAGACACTAATTCAATTTCATTTTATCCTACAATTCTCAACATTTAGTTGTATGAGAAATAGAAAAACATCCCACAATAAAACACATGAAATGATTTTTCTCTTATATATTTACCTCTTCCTCCCCTAGTGAAGATTCTTGATTTATGAGAAAGAGTTTCTGAATAATCATCCTTATTTTCTTCATTGTTTAAGAAGTAAAATTTCTATCCCATCTTTAGAACATTAAAATATATAAAGGTCATTAATATTTTCTTTTTAAATTTTAATTTAATAGTTGTCCATATTTCCATTTCATAATTTATAATATTCAAATAATTTTCTTCAATGTTAATTTAATCGAGATATATATCTTATATAGCCAAGATCTTAGCATCAAATGTTTATTGAAGTATTATCATTAAATTTTTTTCCATAGTAGATTCATATAGAGTTACTCTAAAAACGTTAATTTTATTGACAATCAGATTTACCCTAGTAAAGAATTCATCAACTCTTTCACCCTTTTATATTGTCACATATTAAAAAACATGTCGACTACTTTTTAGATTTTATTAATTTTATTTTTTTTACCTTCATTAATGATATAATAATTAATCAAAATTGATTCTTCAATTCTGAATCACATTAACTTTGTCACCTAGTGTTATGATAAAGGAGATATTAAGTAATTCCTATCCTTTCCATTAGTTTCAATTTTTATTTTTCTATTAGAGGCCATGATGAGGTGTCATCTGGTACAGTAAATCCATATTGAAAATATTAATGTTCACTGAACCCTTGAGAATGAATATATGGAATCATTCACTAATTATATAAATAAAACCCTTTTCATTTAAAATAAAGGAACCCTTTTCTATAGAATTTTGTTGATCCTAACAAGATCTCGACAGAAACTAGATTTTTTTTCCTATTCTCTAATAAAAAATGTTCGATAGAAAAAATCATAATGAACACTTAGGGGGGGAATTTATGTGTATAGGTATTTAAATATCCCTATTACTCTGGTAATTATTAAATACTTCTCTCAATATAATCAATTATGAAAAAACAAATTGGAAAAAATAATTTATTAATGTGTTTCACCTCCTTTAAGGATGACTGTAACCCCATTTTATTATGGTTATTAGCTTATGTGAAAAAATAACTTCATTTTATTAAAAGTAACTCAAGAATGAGTATGAACATAAACTCATAAAAATACTTGAATTAAAAAATAAAAATATTGCTTCAATATAACAAATAACTTTTTTTGAAGATTGTTCACTGATGAATTTGTGAACCACCTACCGAACTCCATAGATATTGATCTTATTCATCTTCCCTAAGAAACAATTTATTATATATATTATTAGATATTATTATTTGATACAACATCATATTGATTCTACTTCCTCATAATTTTTAATGCATACTCTTTATTAATTTCAGGATATTTACATTCCGTGAATACCATGTGAATAATTTTTCTATAACGATTATGGAAGTCACCTTGAATCTCATTATTCAAGTCTGATTCTTTGTATTTTTCTAAAGACTCATCCTCACATTGTTATATTATATTTTTAAACTAAATATTCTACTCATTCAATTCTGATGATATTTCCAAATATTTTTATTTCTTCTTAATTATTCTTCTTTAAAATAAATATTTAAAATACACATGGAATAATGTCTTAATAACTATATGGATTCATGTATTAACAATTTCTATCATGGATCCTTTATTCCTGGAACATGAATCTCAATTATCATATCCATTATATTGTTCTTGTGACATAGATCACTTTTCAATGATATGGAACACTTATCATTACAAATGCATCACCATAACCCTGTCTACGACTCTGGTTTGTATAAATGTTTCTCAGGGGTGGGTTTCTAGACCAAAACACCCATAACTATGGAATATAGTTCCTTAGAAGGCTATTCTTTAAACATAATACAAACTATGGTGTTTTATATATTATGGTCCCAAATCATCTCCCATTTTGAAACTCATAATGAAGCCATCCACCTCCACATAATACACAAAGTTACCCTTTCATAGATATCATAAATTCATGATAACCATGATGCAAGTACATATAAATTTTATATAGGTACTATATTACCATCAAATTTAGAGAGAGAAAATGGGGCCACATTTACTCAAACATCCCATATATCCAATAAAAGATTTTTTATATTTTCATTCATAAATATAAATATAAATTCATAAGGAATTTTTTTCTATTAATAATCAAAATATTTATACAAAAATATTTTTCAAATATGTTATTAGTTTAAAAAATGTATATGTAATATAGAAATCTAATTAATAAAATAAATTTAGAAATTTTGTTATCCATAGACCTAGATATAACCCATTGATTTAGGTGAGGTCATGGGACTCAAACCCTTGACTGAAGGGATACAAGGTCGCATCAACTACCACCAGATTACATGATTCCCATCCTTTTGTATTCCATAAATTTTTATAAATATATCCATTTTATTTTATACAATATTATTTTTAAATATATTGTTTTATTTTATAAATACATTACTATTGATGAATGTTTTATTTTTTACATCATCATGATAATTATTTTATTTTAAATTAATGGTTGAGAAAGTATTATAGTTGTTTTCATTGTAATAAAATTATTGTATACAACCATTGGAGGAACTACCATGTGACATTTTATGTGAAATATGATAAAATGAATACTAAAATGTAAATAATATCTTATTATGAATTTTTTACTGACATTATAGTCCATTTCATAACTTAATGTTTTTATTTTATCTTATTCTTTGGAGATGATTTATTACATTAAAATATTCCATTTGAAAAGGTTACGTAATGTGTTTCATAACAAAAATTTATTTATTAATATTAATACATTTATTTTGTGATCATATCCAATAAAATACCCACTATTATAACAAGTTGACACATAAAAATACTATTACATTTCATAAGATCAATACATATTATGTGTAAATATGAACTTGTACAACTAGGAAAGTAAAGGGATATACACATGGAATAATAATAAATTCAATAATATTAACTCATATGGTATGAAATCCTTTAATAAAGATCAAACCTACCATAATATCATAATAATAAAGATAATCATTAGTAAAATGATAGACATTGATAAACAAATGTGTCATGACCTTTGTAAGTGATGTAGTGAATGATGAAGTCATAATTCTGGTGCATTTATGTGGATATCTGGTCATTTTACATTAAAATTATTAGCCAATATATTTGATATAAATTATGAACATTATTTTGTAATACCATTGGTTATTATTATTATTGGTTACATAGATATAATTAAGTGACTATTAGGATTATTTTAAGATATAAAAAAATTATAATACTAGAAAATTTAATTATATTCAATTAAAAATATGTTTTATAAAAAAAATTAAGTTTAAAATAAAATTTATTTTCATGATATAATCATATATAAAAAGTTAAATAATAATATATTTTAACATAGTGTTATGTAATTTTTATATCGACCAGAATTTTTATTTTGCAATAAAAATTTTTTATTTTCAATATATAAGGATTTTACATGAAAGATAAAATTAAAATATTTATAGAAATATTTTAATAAATTAAAATTCATTTTTGACTTAACACGTCAAAATTAACTTAGGTCAATTTGTTAGGAATTTTTTTACATTTTTTGTGTGAAAAAGTGAAAAATACCATTTTACGAGTATTAGAATTTTATGAAATAATTTAATTTTGAGAATGAATAAAAAAATTAAACAATTTTATTCCTTAAAAATAGATTTTAATAACTGTAAAAATATATTTTTTAAAAAATATTAATATTAATTTATAAATTTTTACATTGATTTTTGTAAAAAAATGTATTTTTTAAATAAATATTGTTTTTGGATTTTGTATAATAATTCAATTTGTTAGAATGTAATTTTTGAATTTTGTATACTTTTAATTTGCACCCACACTCCCTTGGCCATTAATAAAATAGAAATCTGTTTAGAATTCATTTCACCCAAAAGTGATTTACTTAAATAATAAAATAACCAATATACAATCCATTAAAACCACCCCTCATAAAGTATAAATAACCAATCCATATTTCCATTCTCCCAAATAAAATTACAATTTATCACAACATATACCACCCAAGGAGTATCTTATATTTCTATCTCCTCAATCTTGAAGAGTTTGGTTAGTTATATGTGTCGTTTTGAAGCTAATAAGATCAAGATGAGTGTGGTTCCTCAATCCACCTATTTCATTTTCATGTTCATTACCTTTATTATATTTCTTAATAAATTAATTTTTATTAAAAATCAGTGATTTTTATTCCATGGTGTTATATTACATTTGATATGTTTTAGATGGGATTGTATATATTCCCTCACATCCTTTTTCTAAGCTATTATTATGCCAATGTAAGGGTTTCTCCTATCATCATATATAATTCTCAGTTAAAATTCCTACATTATATTTCATTTTAATGTCACTTATATTAAAATAAATGATTTAAAATCCATGTTATTATTACCTATTTAAATTATTTCAAATGAGATATAACTTACTCACACTCATTATTGACATCGTCCATGTCTCTATAATGCTAAAACTATATTGTAACTATAAAACCATCCTTAAATATGGGTAATGTATTTTTTTGAGGTTTCCAAGAAAATAAATACTTGTATTGAAACTAAAAGTGGATATATTTTGTATCAAATGCATCTAGGTCTATAAACGTGAAAATATTTCAGTTGGTATGTCCCAATCATCATCCCAGGACATGGTGAATGGGTCCTCACATTGAAAATAGTTTGAAACTCATGATGGATATTCTTGGATGATATATATTCTATTCAAAAAACATTATAAAGGATTTATCTATCATTTAATTGTCATCATGCCTTAAAAAATTCATGTATTTGACTACCTAGATACCTAGAATCCTTATTCTTTGTGAACACCCAATGAATACAATCTCATATCCCCCACATTTTAGGTGTGTTCATTTTTACATTGTAAAATCCATAGTTATTTTTTAATGGATAGAACATAGATATATTTATTTATTATATTAAGGGGGGAAATATTTTTATACAATATAATACTTTTTTGATGTGTTAAGATAAAACACGTTGAGAAATTATGCTATGTGTTTCATTTAATGAACATTATTCCATTGAATTATTTAGTTTATGATGGATTTTATTATACTTTTATGTGATGGGTGGGGCATGGAATTAAATTTCCCCTTAGTGAACTTATAGGTCTCATAAGATAACTGAGATAAGTTAATGGGAGAATCATAACCTTTTATGTAAAATTTCATGGAACAATGGATAGATATTATGTTTATGATTTCTTGGAAAAATGCCTTGATGGTATGTTTATGATGTATGACATTATGTAATTCATTTAGTAAATTTTATGTTATTGGTATCTTAGCATCTTTTCATTATTATGTTGTCTATAGAATTATTTATTCTCTTATATTCAATATTATGATATAAATCACTTTATTTATTAATGAGATAATGTTTTATATAATCCTATAATTACATGTTTAGTTTTTGATATCCTATTATCTATTCATTCTTATATTGGACATGGATTTATTTATGTTCTCAAGTCCATTTGTTTTATAATAAACCAATTTATTTATTCCTTCCATAATTTTTTATCAATCCACTCACTGTGTTTCTATTTACTCTAATCCTATAATTTATTATTTTATACATTATCCATGGATTTATTTATGCTATCAGTTTAATTGTTATTGAATAACATAGTTTAATTATTCATCTCATAGATTTATATCTATTGTTTATTTTATTGTTAGCTACACCCTTACTGAGCATCTGATTACACCCCTTTTATATTGTTTTCCTTTTCCCTGGGAGACCTAGATAAGTACAATATATGGAAAATGAATTAAAATGGGACAATAATTGTTTTCATGTTTTAATATGATATATTTCATTACAATTATTTGTAAAACTCATTTATGTATCTAGTTTTTTGAGTCTAGAAATTTTTTGGATCATATATATTGTTATTTATGTACCATATTATTAAACCAATCACTTACTATAGTGTACTGGTGTTGAAGTTGTTACATTTACACAAAATATAAACCATGAGAACACATACCCTCAACTTGATGACCCGTACACTCAACATAAAGACACACACAAGATGAAATGAATTTTCAATATTCATGATGTATAATAAAGTTCAAACATAACTCTATAAAATATTATAACTAAAAGAATTCTCAAACACACATACAATGAGTTCTAATGATCTATATATTGACCTAAAAATACAATAATGTTGAGAAAAAAATATACTTACACTAGAAGTATTTTCTGAATAATTTAGCACCAATATAGGATGAATTTAGTCAAGATTAAATACCCATAAACTCTTCCTTAAAAACTCCAACCATTCAAATGAACTAAAAAATTAATCTAGTGGATATCCCTTTAAATGATTGTCTCTTAACATTCAATTAATATCTTCTTTATCTATAATTACATTCAATACCAACAACCACAAATTAAAGAAACATTTATCTTCCAAAATTAATTATATAAAACATTTAAACCTCACTAATACATGCCTTTTTCATTAATATAAGTTCAAGAATCATCACACTAAAACAAAAATTATCATAAAATATATCATCATCACTAATGGTTCAATATGATAAATTGTTTCGGATATTTCCTAATAAAAGTTGTGTTGGATTCCTGAGATAAATCCATATAATTAAACTAACACAAACCAAAACTATAGATATAGATTTTATTTTTCACATTTAATTAATAATTAATTTATAAGAACAATAAATAGATTTTTTATTTATTTTCATTTATCAAAGATGTTGTTGATCAATGTAACCCCACTCGATCTATAGCAAAATTTCATTGATAGGACACCATATGGAATTCATGTAGTAGTATGCACATGTGTACCATCAATCACTGAACGAAACCAATGGAATTTTGATTTCTATAATGAATATTTTTATCACCTTGGATTTATCAAATTAATTTAATGAATATATACTTTTGGTTTGAGGAAATCTCACTTAGTTCTCTTGGTATCGAGTGGGATGAGGAGGAATTAATCATTAGTATTGAGAAAATTCCAAATAAATTTCTACACTCTTGAGGGTATTTTTCTAGATGGGATTAATTATTAAAAATTATCAATAACTACATGAAAATGATATAATAAAGGTTATATAATTAGTGTTATGTTGTAGATATTATATATAGGCCCTTACCAACTTCATTTATTCACAGTGAAACCTCATGTCCCCATAATAATAATATTAATATTTATTAATGTTTTCATATGTCATGGATATTGAAATATCATTTATTAAATAAATAATAATAATTTATTTATTTGATTTAAAAAAAATATATTATCTCTATCTGGACCCATAACACAGTCCATTAAAAATACATAGTATTCATCAAACCTTGAATAATAAATAATTTTTTAAATAAATAAATATCATTATATAAATAATTCAATAAATAATTATTATATTCTCTAACTATAAAATAAATATTTGTTTAATAATAATCCATTCCTACAATTGAGGCATTTAACAATACTAAAATAGATCATTGTTGGTGAAAAAAATCATTGAAAACTGAACCGTGATTAAAATCCATAGGCTTTTATCATCACTTGAAAAACAACTGATAAAAAATACCTTTTTCAGTTATTTTAGTAACATTGATAAAATTTCAATTTATTATTCCTATTACAATACTAAAAAATGTGAATAATAGTGTATTACACTATTAAAATTACATAACACTACAAAATTAAAAAAAACTACAAATATAGGTCCCAAATAATGAATTTAGTTGAAATAAAATTTATAAAAATAAGACATGAAAAACACTATATTATAGATATCTCTAAAATTGGTTTGTAAAATTACATTAATAAGTAAAAATTATCACATACAATCAAAAACATTAATTCTCCATTTTCATTATACCTTAACCCTTGATCAAGTTATTGTGGAAAAAAATAACCCCAGTTGAGAAAATGAATGCACATTTCAATGTTCCATTATCTTTTCCCCATTACCACCGTTCATGCAGTTTCGAAGAAATACACCACATCTCGATCAAAAGAATGCATCTTTGTAAGAAAAATATTCTTATATTAATATTACTCTGAAAAAATAAATTGAACATAAAGTGTCAATTTTATTCTTAAAACATATAATTTGAGTCATACAGGGACCACCATGAATCATATTGAGTTTCACTTTATTCTCACACTTAAAAATAGTTATTGGTTTCAAAATGAGTTACTATATAATTGTATCCCATCTATTGTGATAATAAACTCACAACGGATGGGAGACAATTCAATAATACTTTCTTTTTTAGAATAATCCTTAAACTAAAATAATATTTCTTGTTCATCAGCAATATTTTTCTCTACAATGATTAAAAAATTAATGATTAGATAAAAATAATATGGAATATAATTATTAGTTGAAATTTTTTTGAGAAAATAATCCATATATATTTTCCTAGTTTTTGTGATGTTATACTTCTTTTAATCTAAAATGGAACATATATATTGAAAACATGAACGTGGAGTCATTATGATCAACTTGTTCATTTAATTAAGGTGTGGATGATTCATGTACATCAAAAATTTATTATGGATCATTGTTAAAAAGTATCAAAACAATATGAACGAGGTTTCTTAGTTTTGTGTATGTTGCTTTTGTTTTTTACATAAATATCACTCTAAATTGAAAATAAGCACTTTCAGTCATACTGGTCACAATGTACATCGTATTGAAATTACGATTATTCCAACAAATCACAAATAACTTATGGATTATTTTTACAATTTATAAAAACAATCCATATACATTATCTATGTTTTGAGTATGTCATGTTTTGTTTCAACCAAAAATGTCTTTCCAAACTGAAAACAAGCACATTGATTCATACCAGTCACATCATGTGTCACTTTGATTTGATGTATATTCCTACAAATAAAAATAACTTATGAATCATTTTTAAAAACTAAAAATATAATCTCAGTGTGTTTTGTTTTTTAGTTAGTTTCACTAGTTTTAAACTAAAATGTTTGTTTTAAATCGACAACAGGCACATTGAGATATAATGGGAACATCGTGTGTTAGACTTCGTTATAAATGATTATTATATGTGACCAATGATCTATGGATAATTTTACGAAAGTATAAAAAAAATAGAATAAATTTTCTCATTTTTGAGAATGTGACTTGAAATGTCAAAAAAAATTCAATTCTAAATTTAATCCACATAATTTGAGTAATTTCAGTCACACCACGCATCAAATTGAGGTGCAGATGATTCATACACATCACAAAGGATGTATGCATCATTTTACTAATGTATCAAACAAATATAAATGCATTTTGTTAGTTATGATTATGTAAAGTATTTTTATTCTAAAACGTCATTTTAAATAGAAAACATACACATTGAGTCATACTGGTCACATAGTGTACCAGTTTGATGTGAAAATAGTTCCTACACATTAAAAATTATTTTCAAATCAATTTATAAAATTATAAATACAACCCCAGGTGTTTTTCCTTAATTATTTGTGAGTGGCACATGTTTGGAACTGAAATGTCAATTTTAAACTCATAATATACACATTGATTTATACTAGGCACACTGTGTATCAGATTGATGTGATGATAATTCATATATGTAAAAATGACAAATGAATCATTTTTATAACGTATCGAAGCAATATGAATATTTTTAATCTATTTTTGGTATTTCACATTTATTTTATACTAAAACACCTTTTTTAAACTCATACCACACAATTTGAGTAATAATAGTCAAACAATGACTTAGATTGAGGTATGGTTGATTCATACATATCAAAAATTACATATGTATCATTTTCCTAAAGTATCAAAAAAAATATGAATTTGTTTTCTTGCTTTTGAGAATATAAACAATTATTTTATTGAAACCGAATTTTAAAAATAAAATATGCACTTTCAGTCACACTAGTCACATTATGGGTCAAATTTATTTTAGGATGATACATATATATATGAAAAAATACATATGAACCATTGTAATAAATTATCAAGATAATGTGATAATTGTTTGTTATTTTTCAATGAGTGACACATATTTTTTACCAAAATGTCAATTTTAAACTGATAACTGACACTTTGATACATATTTTGAACACATTTCATCATATTGATTTGTAGTTGATTCTTAGACATCAAAACATTTCTTAAGGATTGTTTTGTTGAAGTAACAAAACAATCCCAATGTGTTTTATTTCTTTTGAGTATGTTACTTTTCTTATTTAATGAAATGTCGGTTTTAATTATAAATGAAACAAATTGAGTCATATTAGTAACACTGTACATCATATTGAGGTGCAGATGATAATTACATGTAACAAATGTCTTATGGATATTTTTTATGATGTATCAAAATAATCAAAATGTGTTTGTCTAGTTTTGAGTATGTAACATATGTTTTTTACTAAAATTATTATCTAAAATGAAACATGCAATTTGATTCATACTTGTCACGTCGTGCATCAGATTGGCATGTGGCTGATTTATACACATAAAAATGAATTATGGATAATTGTCTCAATGTATCAAAATAATATAAATGTATATTATTATTTTTGAGTATGTCACATTATTTTTTACTAAAATTTTATTTTTAACTAAAACCACACACTTTGAGTCATACTGGTCACATCGTGTGTTTGGTTGATATGAGATTGATTACTACACATAAAAATGACTTATAAATCTTTTTTATAAATTATCATAACAATATGAGTGTGTTTTCACGAAATTAAATGTTGGAAACATGTTTAGAAATAAAATTTCATGTTTAAACTGATAATTGATACTTTGAGTCATACCGGTCACACCCTGTATCAGAATATAGTGTGATTGACTCCTACACATCACTAATGACATATGGACCATTTTCCAAAAGCATGTAACTAATCAACATTAGTTTTCTTAGTTTTGATTATGTCACTTGTATTTTTTACTAAAATTTCAATTTTAAACTCCGACCAGAAAATTTTACTAAAATGATAGTTTCATATTGAAAACATGCGCATTTCATAATACCAACCATATTGTGTTTTTTATTGGTGTTGGTATGATTCTTATACCTCACAAATGATTTATGTATCATTGTATTAAAGTATCTAAACATTATAAATTTTCTTTCTTGATTTTGATCGTGTGACGTGTACTTTGATATATTATGTAAATTTAAAATAATAAGTATAAATATAATTGATAAGGAAATTAATTCAAAAATAATTAAAAATAACAAAAAATTAACTAAATATGTTTTGGGAGGTAATTTGTTCATGATTTCTATATACATTTTTACACAATGTGTTTTGTCTATTCTTTTTAAAAAATGTATTCCCTCCATTAAACTTATCCTTGAGAAATAGATCAAAAATAAAATTTAAGTATTTTCATACTAATAATTCTCTTTCCAAGTGTATCTCTATGGTGTTAGCCAGTACTATTTCACAAACATAATAGTTAATAACATAAATTCGATGTTAGAAAACATTCTAACACCATGAATTCTTCTCACTCTTCTCTAAATAAATTTACTTCTTCTTTTGAGTTTGATGATTATTGTAAATAATTATAGTACTATGAAAATATAACAATAAAAATATTAAGAAATATTGTTAATGAAATTTTAATTTATTTTAGAAATTACATGTTCATGTTAACAGTCCTTTGATGGAATATGATATCTTTCATAACTTTGTAAACCTACT
Organism: Viscum album; assembly: GCA_963277665.1. NCBI lineage: Eukaryota > Viridiplantae > Streptophyta > Magnoliopsida > Santalales > Viscaceae > Viscum > Viscum album. The sequence continues at coordinate 1,897,016,747 of OY728135.1, read as the reverse complement.
GCCCACAATAGTTTTGGTTGTCTTTATTTAGAAACTACACAAAACTTTAAATAAATAAGTCGTTTTTTGAAACATATAATTCAAATCTTATATATAAAATCTTATATATAGAATATTGATTTCAGTTCAATAAAAATTTTCAATATACATCACGTGTTGTAAGATTGTTAGAAATACAATAATTTCATCTGGAAAATAAATATTTGGGGTATCAAGAGTGATTGTTATCAACATCCATTACATCTAGAAAAAAACAAATAATTAATGAAAAAAATGAAAATATATTTTTTATTATTATATTATAGAGTTTTATCCATACATCGTAGGCATAAAAAAGAGTCATCCATTAGTTATTTTCTTCACAAACATCTCATTTATTTCATGATTTTTCATATAAATTTATTTAAACATTAAATAAGTTATATCCATAGAAATGGTATAAGGATTAATTTATCCCAACTATTCTTCATAATTATTTCCATTCATGTAGTTTTAATATGAATTAATATAGAAAACATGAATACTTATTAACTTTAGTGAACATATTAGATCATTTTTTGTACAGTCGTACTATGATTATTTACCTTAGGAAGTTATTCACTACTAAGACTCCCATCCATTCAAACTTGAGAATCTCATTTATGATCTCGAGACCAACCATGTATATAATAAATGTTCCCAATATTTCTTCTTCATGTTGAATATAGGACATAACTCCATATTTGAATGTTGCTTATGTATGATATTTTAATGATAACAGAAGTTTCATTAGAAACTTTTTGGAAAATTTTCTCCCTCAAGGTATTTTTTTCCTGTTTGATTCATTGGATTTTCATGATTTGACTTTCTGTTTCCGCAATATTTTATCTATCTATAATAACATACCTTACAATAATCCTTTATTCATTAACACTTAATTTTTTTTTTTTCATTTTAAATGTTTGTTAAGGATATTCATCATGTATCTTTATAATATTTTATTTTCATTCTAAGAAAGTTCTGATATCATTATAGAACGTTGTAATATCTATATCATCTAGTGGAATATGAAACTCAACACTCATCTCTTAAGATACACCAATTCCCACTCTAATGTGATATTTTGGGATTTCTATATTTTATAGCTTATCTACTTGGATATTATACACCATACCCCTAATAACATGGAAATACATTGGTGTAAATTGATATAAATCACATAGAACATTACCCTATAGATTTTTTGTTATATAAAGTTATCAAAAGTAGTTTGATTCATATTTGGGGGATTGAGTAATCAAAAAATTGATAACCTCATGTAAGTTATTTGGTTTATGGGATGGACAAGCCTCAATGCTAGTGAGTTCATTTGGTTGTTCATGTAATGATATTTATTCTTATGTTCTTTCTATTTTATCGTTTCAAATATATTGTTCTTCCATACCATGAAGGATAATAATATCTTGCAATGAATATATTTTCACCTAAAATCATTTGATCATATTATTTGTATATTCTTGTATTTTTTTGTTCTCAAAATGAGTTCTAGGATACACTCACAAACCTAAACCTCGAACAAAACCATGTTTTTCCAACATCTTCAAAGGTACAGAATTTAGTTTTTTTGTATGGTTGCTTCTAAATCTCGCGTCTAAACCGTATAAAATAAATATGAACATAAATAAATATTTTAATGTAATTCTTATAATGCTTAAGGAATTACAATTATTCCACACTTACACATGTTTCCCATACCAAATTTTTTCATTAACTAGTTTACACTCATTTTTTACATGGGCATCCTTCCTTGCACATGATGTGGGGTAGAAGAAGTTTTGGAGTTTGATTCATCAATATTCAAATAAAATAAATAATCTTATGTTGTTCCAAATCAAATAAAATTTTCTTTTTTATTTAAAATATATATTATTTTCTCCACTAATAAATCACAGACCATCATTGATTTTTGATAGGGGTGCATTGGTTTTGATTAGCACTGTTTATTTTCAAAACCCTATAGTTATTGCCTAAATTAACAATTTTTAATGAAATTAGATCAAATAATTAATTTTAAGTAATATATTATTGAATATAATGTACATAGATTGATTTATTATCCTTAAATATGATATTATCATTCCATGTATCCTACTTTATAATGTGTGAATAAGTAACTGGTGGGTGGGGATTTTTATTTCCCCTCAACATCCCTAAGATGAAAATTTGTAATAAGTGTCTAAAAGCCTCTATGGGATTTTATACTAGCAATTAATAAATATTTCATATATAAACAGCCTAATATAAATTAAATCTTAAAGGAATGATTAAAAATAAATCAATGCTTCACTATAATACTTTTCACTAACGTAGAGAATTTATATTGCAACATTAAAAATTATATCTTCCCAAAGGGTTTCCTTCATTACAGGTTGGTCATGGGACTATAGATATATATCAATCGACACATTCATCACCATTATGTCCCCCAAATAACTAATAAATAATCACTTTTTGTGGTAATCTGTTTGTCTACATTGATTCCAAAAATCCTCAATTTGTTTCCTGTAAGACCATGCCTTAATAATTATATCCAACACTATAATTTTGCATCGTTGTTTTTTTCAACAACCTAGGGTTGATTCCCCAATAATTCTAGAATTATAGCATTATCTGCCTATCCTTCTCTATGAATTGTAACATCATCATTTGTAGAAGTCATTATCTGTAAGAGTTGTCAGAAATTAAATTTATATTAGGTAGATAAATTTTACAACACATAACATTATGTGGAAAACCATAGCATATTAAAAAATAGTTTAACATATTCATTGAACATAGTTTATTTTTGTTATTGGTTTAATGGATTTTGGATCCTCTATAGAGAATCCATTTCCTCTACTTCTAGTCCCCTCTATCCTTCAAGACTTTATCTGAATTATAAACTCTATGAAATGATTCTATCTCCCAATTAAAGGGCCATCCTTGTATTTTTTCACAAGATCCTATATTTTTTCTACATTCATGCTAGAAATTTGACATTTTTTCTAGACCTGATACATAAAATACCTGCATTGTTTGTTATTATATTATGAATGACTTTTCCATTTCCCCTTACACACTAAAATTCTTCTTTATAAAGTGCATTTCATCAAATTTCAATGCATTCCTATTGTCGACTCATTTGTAATGGAAAATAAGCACTTGAAATGCTCTATAATATAACTCGTATATCTATTTGATGGTGTTTAAATATATAATATTCACATAAATTGGATTTATATTCTTAGAACTAGATACATCCATTAATTCTTTTACAAGAGTATCACCAATGTATTTCATTATGTTTTGATCATCAAGTTCTTGTGTACAGAACAAACAACAATTACTTACAAAACTATTATAAGATATAAAATTATCTTTTAGTTCCCTATGTATCCATTTATTTCATAAGGCAATTGAATTCGTATTTTTTAGATAAATCCTTATAAATATAATCTCATAACCATCCTATAAACTATTTATTCTGTGTATTTCATATCCATCCTTCATCCCTCGATCGATTCAAATGTCTAAGAATTTATCTCTTGAATTTAACATATATATCATCATATTCACTATTATTTAAAATGTATATTTGATCTATATCTTGCTCTGTGATGGTAATTGTAACCAAATATCTTTCAGAAATCCCATCACTTATAAGGTGTTAGTTGTGAAAAGTTTTTGGGAGTCTAATTGTCTCATTAACTAATAGTTAATCGATACATAATTCACTGTCTTATTCTACTATACATAATTCATCAATACAACCTTTTGGATGACATTGATTCATGAAACGACCATTCCAAATCGTTATATAATGTTCAACAGGGTATATCCATCTATAATAGAAAGTAGCACATAAATGAACCTCCCTAACCCTTTAAACCATCTAGTGGACCATTATATCAAAGAATGATTGTCGGAAGAACATCTATAATTTATACAATATGACTATAAACTTCTTATTCATGATTATAAACTATGTTTATCCTATAACATAAAATTTTATGGATTATAAAAACTAGAAGAGCCTAGATAATGTATGCCATACATTTTTAGGTATATTTCATCAAAAACTGATTAGCATAAACACTTATACAAAAAATGATAGTTTTGTGCATTATTTACTAATAAATTCAAATCAGTCATTGAAAAAACATTCTTGATATTTTATTGAATACCCCTATGGAACATTTACACCATTAAAGAAAATGAAAAGTTGAAAATTTTCTTGTCTGGATAGAGTATAAGCTACTAGAAGATGAAAAGTAAAACTTTTACCCTTAATCAATGCCAACTATTCTCTTATCCAAATTTTAATCATGTCTTACCTAGTCATGATGTTTTTCTGGTTTTTTAGGAACATTTAGTATCATTGAAATTACACTATAAAATAATTTTTCTTCTACATTTATGAAATAAGAAAATAAAAAAAACAATTCTAGTATGGTAATTCAAAGAAAATTAATCTATTTTTCCAAAATGATTTCTTATGGGTTTTAAAAAATGGTTTACTGAACATGGTTTCAATATCATTAACCTTGTCAAATAGTTTATCACTAATTAGTGAAGATTTTGTTATACCTTATTCTGTATTCCCATAGAACTTTGTTTTCCAGGATCAGTATTTATGACATTTGGTAAAATATTTGATATCTAAAATGTACTATCTTTGAGGAATGTTTCAACATAATTGAGTGTGTTCACTCATCACAAATTGGAAACCCTATAATCAATTTAATGTTTTATCTTGAAATTTTTATATAAGATGAAATGTCATTTATCATCCCATGTGACATGGTTCTAAATGTGAATTCAACCCTTCTATGACAATCATACATTATAACACCTATATCCCACACCAATTTCATATCATCAATCAATATATCCAGATAGAAAACAATATCATTACCATGTTGTTTTATTCAAAAAATGTGTTGAAAAAACCTAATGTATTTTTCCTTCATGAGTAAAAATGGTGGAAATTTATAATTTACTGATATAACTATCCATGTACTGTGAGTAAAACTATGTACACTTAAATGATTTATTCCATCAATAGATAGAATATAATAGTTGTTTCTTGGATAATTTTCAAATTCATGATACTGATAATCAATTTTATTTCACTAAAAATCGTCTACTAGATTTCATAGTTTCCCATTTTAATTATTTTATATTTCTGCCATGTCATTTTTCTCATGATTTCATGATATCCATATAGTCTTATATAATGTGTAATGATTAGAATGTAACATAAAACATTTTATGTACTTGATTTATCTTTCTTGTATCGATTCTCACAATACTTAGGGAATTTTATGAGTAATTCATAGTGCTTGAGAAGTAATATTCAATCATTTTGACATGACTGTATTTTTTAGAGATCATCTCATTTGAACATATCATTCATTTAGAATCATATGTTTGACAAGGAAGTTCATTTTATTTTGGAAGTATATAATTTAAGAGACCAAATATTTTTGTAAATCTGGTCTCCCTCCATCCACCACTAGCTTTTAAATTATATAACATCAATATAGCTAAAAATGATGTTTATTTAGTAGAACCAGTAAATAATTGTCTCTTATAATAGATATTTAACTTCTCAAACAAGTTTGGACAATCATGAATTTCATATTCAATTTTCGTTTTCATTTCTTCCATGTGATCTTCATCATCATTTACACTAGTATTTGTATCAAATTATCCACAAAACACAGTATCATCCCCATCAATTTTCAAATTCATAATTTAATCATGTTTCATCCAACACATATTTCTTAGATCAATTCCATGAAAAAATAAAATGTTCTTACAAATCATCTAGTATTTTTGAATAAAAACAATGTAAACATGGAAATGATTTGATAAGGGCATATGTATTCTTTATTACATAATTTATGAAATATTTAATTCTATATTCACACTATTGTTTTCAAAAAAAATTCAATGCATATAATTTCTATTCATATTCATCATATTAAGATCATGAAACACTAATTTTGGTTAACAAAATACAAATAAGATATTAATTATAAAAGGAAAAATTTATACAAAATTATAATAAGATAAACCCAGTATTTTCATGTTATCATCTTTGATTCCAAACAAGTTATCATTTTACACAGGGGTGAGATAAAGTGAAATAACCTAGAGTAAACATGTGGCTATTGGTTCAAGTTCACAATTTGATGTTGTGTGGGACAATAATGTGGTAAAAAATATTGAGGTAAAAATTATTTATGTTTTTCAGAGTAAACTTCCCTTGGAAATTAATGTTCTTTATTTTTGTTTAATTGGGACTTATCATACCAAATCTCTGTAAAAATAGGTTTCCCCAAAACAAACAAAGACATGTAGTCACCAAATTTCGACAATGGTTCAAGGGGAATGTAATTTTTATTAAATTAATGGATGAAACTTTTATTGAAAAGAGAAGTGAATTCAGATACCATGTCACTCTCTATTTCTATTGATTTTTCTAGACCACGTATAAAAAGAATACCAAGAAATATATTGGTACTATAACCCACTGATGAACTCCTATTCTAAAAATAGTATTGATATCAATTATAGGTATATTTTTTATAAACTATATTATCTAGAAAACTATTTAATTTCATTTTAAAATATAGTAAAGATGATACTCTAATAGTCACTAGAAATATACACAAGGTAATGAAATGTTTTAAAAAGACATTATTATTTTTAATAATGGAAATGAAAGGGATACTATGAATAAAATTTGTAGAATTGTTTGGATTTAATGCATGGGATAAGGATAGAAACTTGAAACATTGATTTGATTACCATTTTTCTAATGAAAAAACACTGGCTACTTATCATTTTTAGTGACCACCTTACATGATAAGTGGGAGTGTTTTTGAAGAGGATAACTATGAGATCAATGTAATAATAGTGAGAAATTTTGATTAATTAGTGAAAATTAATATGAAGGAGAGGGAGAGGGTGAAACAACAAATACCAGAGGGAAGATAGATTGCATTTATAATCAATGTTGTAGATCGGGGAAAAATAAGATCAATGGTACATATAATATTGAAACAATTTGGGAAAATTAAAAAAAATGTTTGAGGGGGAGAAATATATCATATGTGATCAAACTCCTTGATTTTAATATAACATTATAATTTCAAGACAAAAAATTAGATAAATATTAAAGTAATAAAAATATAATTAAACTAATTCTTTTCCATATACACCCTTGAAACCTTACACACAAAGCAATTTTCAACATCAAAACCTTAAAAATTTATACCAAATAAGAATTCCCAAAAAATAAATCCGACAATAAAATTAGATTACAAATACATAAAACTAATTAAAATATCCCATTTGATAAAAATTTATATATATTTGAAAATAATAATCAGTTTAATATACACAGATGAGACTTTATTCAATAATAATTACATTGTACCACATTAAAAAAATTATAATTTAAATCAAGAAACAAATAGCTTTAACAGTTTCATTAAAACATTACATTGTATAATAAAGATTTTTTCATAAATAATTTAAGTATTCATTAATAATAAAAAGAAATAATTTTTGAAATCAGTACACATAACAATTAGAATATCTTTAAACCTGAAACCCTAATCAAGAGGGGCTTGGAAATTTAGAATGGGATATTTAAAAGCACTTTCCCAGTACATAAAATCAGTATTTTAAAACCAAAATATTATATAAATAATATTTTAGTTTTTAAATGAGACTCCAATAAAACATTAAATAATTTAAAATTATTTTTTATTTTGTTAGAGGCATTCTAAAATAGACAAAATGTAATGATAATTAAATAATACCATCATTCACCAATGGAAATTAAATTAAATTCATAATGTTTATTTTTAAGAACTATATATGTTCTAAAGGTATACTCTTATTTGTAGAAACTACAAGATTAGAGACAATAAATTAATATAATAATTGAACACATTTTTTTGTTTATATTCATTTCTGTTGGCATTGTAGAATACAATTATGAAAGTCATGAGAGGCATTGAATATTGAGGGGAATAATATTTCATGTTACATGAAGTGAGGAGTGTAGTGGGAATATTTAAGAGGGAGGAATAAATTAGGGAGATTATTTATATAATAACATGAAGATAATGGTTCTTGGATTTCCCAAATCTAGAAGCCAAAATTTTGAGGGAATTCTCTAGAATCATGTTCTGCTATTGTGCATCCGGTGGAGTTATATCTAATTTTGATGATGTTTCTAGTATATGACCCTCCCAATTTTCAAAATAAATCAATCCTTGGAGGGAAGAAGATAACATAATTACTCAAAAAATTATCAATGAGGAGAATATTAGTAATCACACTCTAAACTTGGGATAGGATTTATATGGATGTGAGATTGTTTCATATCACATTGAAGGAATAAAATGTATTATTTATAGAGATAATTCCTCAATATAAGAATGAAATTAATATATATATATATATCAAATTGTTATAAAACATATATTTATTTAAAATAAAATAATCATAAGAACTAATAAATTCCAGGTATATACCATTAACACATCAAGCTGGTTAATTAGATTAACCCTGTAAATTCTTTTTCCTTTTATTCCTTAATAATTATAGAAAATAAAATGGCCATGAAACACATTTAATTTCATTCAGGGAAAGAATATAAAGAATTATAACACATAATTATATTAATGGTTTTGGTAGTGTGGGTAATGGAGGATCGTCAGGGGAAGATCGAGAATGAGAGGATAGGGGAGGGAGCATGAGGCATCAGTAGACAAATTATGGGTACATCTAGTTGGTGAATCTTGGATTCTGGTAATGGATCTCAGAAACTATAGTTAATTCTAATGAATTTTGGATTGTCTGTTTCAATTTGGGAGGTGAGGTGACAATCGAGGTGGTTGAATCTCGATGAATTATAGGGAATCTCAATAATGGTTGAAGATTTTGATGAACAAAGTGTAGTAAGTTTTTATCTGTGAGGTGAAATGAGGTGAGAAACAAGAGTCAGCAATGATAGTAGTAGTGGTGTTGAAAAGGGATTTAATGAAAGATGAGGATGAAAAATAACATAAATTAGATTTGATGCTTGATATGCTTGAGAGAAGGTTGAGGGGGAGCGGTGGCAACATTGGACTTTCAAGAGATCTTGAATGGTGTGACTAAAATCGATATAGTTATGGTTATTTTTATAAGATCGTGGTGAGTTTTATCAGTTCTTTCAACAAATAACTAATAAAGTGGGTTTTTTCAATACTAAAATAACATGGAATGATAAAAGACCTCTTTATCAGGGCTAATGTTTTAGGTCTGATAAATATCACTTTTATGAGTTCTTTCTATCACTAATAAAGACGAGTTCTATCAGCCGTTATTTAGTGCAACTAATGATTTATAATTATAATTATAAATAAATATATTTTTAAATACTTGTAGATAATTATAAATATATTTATATAATTATATATTTTTATATAATTACCTATATATTTAATAAATATGTATAAACATAAATATAGATATATTAAAGGAATTTGTTATTTAAATATATTGATTATAATTTTATAGTTATTTAAATATATTTATTATAATTTTATAAGTAATTTTATATATTTATTATAATTCTATAATTATATAAATCATAATAATTTATTTATAAATATATAAATATTTTTTAATTAAATTGTGATTATTTATTAATTTATAATTATAAATAAATAATTTTGTAAATATAGTAACTATATAGTTATAAATAAATATATTTTTAAATATACATATATATATATATTTATAAATTTATTTATAAATATATTTATATGATTATATATATTTAATAAATATATATGAATATAAATTTTACTATAGTAAATAAATTGCTTCTATAAATGTATTTATTATAATTTAATAATTATTAAAATATTTTTATTATTATATATATTCATATGTTTTTTAGAAAATATTGAACATCAAGTCACATTTATTCAACATAAAAAATAAAACCTCTTTTAAAATAGGGAAAAGAAGGAACTCATTACAAGTAAGGGAAAATGGCTTAAACAAACAAAGCCAAAAGGTCTTAACGATTCTGCAAGTCCGAAGAGAATATATTTCTTATATATATATAATATTCATTATTTAAATATATTTTTTAAATTTTTATAATTATTTAAATATATATATATATATATATCATTATATATAAATATATTTTTTAAAAAATATATATATATTAATTATAAATAATAATAAATATGTAATTTTATGATTGTAATATATATAGATTTATAAATATATTTATTTATAAATTTTAATTTACATATATGTTTTTCAAAATTTTAATGAATATATAATCATAAACACATGAATTTTTAAAATGTGTGAAATTGAATAATTAAAAATGGGTACAGACATTAAAAATACTGAAAAAGTGGATAAGTTTTCTTAATTGTATGAATTATTAAAAAATATGGATATATATTTAAATAAAGATGAATAATTTTTAAAAATATTCAAAAATATTAAATAAAAATTTATAAATAAATATTAGAAATTGATTAAATTTGAAAATAATATTCAAAATGAATAAATAATACAATCTTTTATAATATTATTAATAATAAATAAAATTTACTAATAAAAAACAAAATACATTAAATATATTATTTTACTAAATGAAATTATGAAATGAATAATAAAAGTTGAAAAAGTACATAAATATTAGGTGTATGAGTTTCTATATAAGATTTCACAAATTATCTAAATATTTAGGTCTCGGAAATTAAAGTGTACATATATACAGGTTTGATATATGTTAAATTTAATAATAACATTATATAATATGTAACATCTATTAATGAAATAAATCTTAATAAAATTAACAAATCTAATAAATGTATAACTATTATTAATTATATATATTATTTAAAAAATCCAAGATGAATACTTTTGTATATTAAAATAAAAATAAATACAAATTAATTACATTAATTACAACCATATGAAAACATTAAATGTTATGGAATAATGATATATAAATAAATATTGATAATTGATAAAATGAAAAACATATTGAACAAAGAAAAATTGAAAATGAAAATATTAAAAATTAGTAAAAAAATAATTGAGATTATTAGTGAATGAATAATGATTAAAAAATAAATTCGAAAAAATTATAAAAATTAATATATAGTATATATGGAAAAATAATATGAAAACATATAAAATTTACTGTTTAGAAACATAATATATATTAAATATATTATTTTGAATATTTATAATTGTAAAATGAATACTAAAAATTGAGTAAGTTACATAAATATTATTTGCGTGTTGTATATAAAATTGAATTTATTATGCTTATGTATATGTTAAATAAATATAACACACTTTTGATATATGTTAAAATTTAAAATCAAAGGATATTCAATTAAATAGCTATTACTCGATGTAATTAGTCAATATTTTTAATTAATTTCAAATATTAATTATAAACTATTTTCTATTAAATATATGACTTATTTAATGTGGGCTTAAATATTTTTTATTATATGAATAATATTTTCTGAAATAGTATAATTTGATATATATATATATATATATAATTATATATGAATATATTCCTTTATTAAAAATATTAAAAATATTAATGAAAAATTATGTATTAATACCATTAAAAATGAAGAATACATTAATATGTTTTTAATTGTTATATTTTATTCATTAACTATTTTTATATTTAATATATTTTATTTTTTCTATTTATAATTAATGTATATATATTGTAAATTAATTCATTTTTATTAATAATTGTTTCTTTAATAAATTTTTCAATTAATTTATAATTTAATAATTTTTTTGTTTAATTATTTAAATTTTTCATTTTATAGATCTATATTCATTATATATAATTTATTAGTATTTTGAATTTTTATATATGTAAACTATATTTATTCATTTCTGTTATTAATTTTTTACTTAATAAAATTTATAATATTTTTTTACTTAACTCATTATTAATTTGAAATTGTTTAATTATTTCAATATATTCATTTTATTTATCTATATTTAATATATACAGTTTATTCATATGTATAATATATATATACATATATATGTAATTAAGAAATATTTTATATATAATAGTTTAATATATTTTATTTTATTCATTTTTATATTTTATTTTATTAATAAATTTTATTTTGAAATATATTTAATATTTTCAATATGTTTATTTTTTATATTTTAATTGGTTTATGTTTATTAGTGTAAATAAGAAATTTGGACATGGCCTGCATTGTTATTTAGGGTGTGAGATTGGACCCGAGTGTATGATGTTGTGTATGACCGTAGGATGCGTAGGATGAGAAAAGGTTTGTGTGGTCTAGGGTGTCCATATGAGTGTGTGTGGAAAGTGTATGTTGGAACCCTTCACTAAAACCGGATTTTGAGGATCGTATGTGGCATAATAGTATATAAATAAGCCACATAACATCCTTTATTTCAATGTGGGACTCACAAGCATGATCAGGGCCTTTATTAGCACCAGAAAATCAACTGATAAAGGTTACCCTTTATCAACACGATAAATAAAGGGCTTATAATGGTACACATTATGAGCACATTTTTAGAGCTCATAATGCAAGCCTTTATGGGTGATTTTCACTATCGTTAATAAAGGCTAACATAGTATATTTCAAATCTTTTAGTATTGAAGTAAAAAATATATTTTAACTAAAATATAACTTGGGAATGAATATCTTGTGGCCAACGTATCCTGAATAAATAATACTTTTCCACCTCATAAAAAATATTTGTTCCTAAATTAAATTAATATATGATTTAATTCATATTATCAAATACACACTTTTGTATAATAGTATGTGACTTTTTCTCATTGGTATTTGAGAATTTCCTTAATGTCTAAGATCCACATCTATCATCACATCAATGAATCTATATAGAAATATGTTAATGCCTCAATGACAACAACTTCATATTAATGATCAATGTATAATATAATTCCTTGGTATCAATGTCCCATCAAGTAGGTTTCAATACTTTTGTCATTAAACATTATTCCGGACATACCTTTCTTTAACCACCCAAATTTATTTCATTGATAAACCACAATGGAAATTAAATTTATCAAATAGTTATATTTTAATCAAATGGTTGAGATATCATCTTCTTTTTTAGAAAGTTTCACATCCTATCCTTACTTATTCATTAACTGCATATCACTTATGACTCAATCAATGTATAATTATTCACCACTGAAACATTTTTTATGGTTTTGTAAATAAATCAATGTAATTATATTATGATATAAATTGATAATAATCTTAGGTCGAAGGATCATTACTCATATTTTCATATAATATTATTCAGTTACCATATAACATTTAAAATCCTAATTGGTGGGTCGATTCTCCCAACATATAATATGGGAGATTACTAAGTGTTAAAAATAATTTGAAGAAAGCCTATCCTTTAATTATAATATTCTACATTATGATATTTATAATTTGTGTCCCATCAAATTGAGTTGTCCAACCACATATAAGAAATTAAAAATTATTGTGATTGCACTTCAAGGGTCGCATTATTGTGTGGAACTTCTATATCCTATCATTTAGACAAGTAATCTAATGACATTATTAATTTAAATTTAATAAAGTAGAAAATTAATAATTTGATAATATAAATATTTTGGTATCTAAATATATATAGATAGGTAATCTGATGTACAAATTAGTTGGTCCCTATCTACCAACTCCAACAACAATGACAGACCGACGAGTATAAATTTCACAAACTATGTGTCTTTTGAAATTATTATATAAAAGGGTGAATATTGTTTCTTATAAATGAGATAATTATTAATGTATATATGGAATCATCTACTTAGATACATCGTGCAGAACATGATATATATTCTCTTGAAAAAATTAGAATATATCATGTGCCCAAGAGTGGAAAAAAATTAATTAAATGATCAAGAAATTATTTTGCACTTATATGTTGTAGAAAAATATATCATTGGACCTTTTATGTACATAAAATTACATTAAATAAATCTATGACCATGGTTATTACTTGAATGTTCATCTCTATAATTAAAATAACGAAATATCAAGGATTAAGAGATAATGAAACATTAATGTGTCCTCTTTGATGATATATTTGATGAAAAATAATTAAATTTAAAATTTATCATTTATAGGATGTTTTTCATTTTGTGACTTCTATATTTCTCTATGGAGTCCATGATCAGTTTCAAGATACCACTCTTAGAATATGAGTAAGAAAACATGATATTGAGAATGAGACCAAATGTTTCAGATAATAAATGTAACTCGATGCTCATAAAAGTTAGTCTAGTTTATTTTATTCTAATCGTCTAAATACCAATTTGATGATGTATTCAAATTAAATAAATATTTATCATAATTAAATACTATTTAATGCCTAAATAGGAATTAATGTAGATGTATTTTCATTTATTATATATATTTGGGGAGTGTGTGAGTGTGTATGTATTCAAAATTTGTTTGAGTTAATAAAACATGAATGCTTACTTAGTTAGAGTGGTCTTTTATCAAGTTAATGGTCAAAATCCATGTAATTTTTTATTTGGGTTGATTTTTGTATGAGACATTTTTAATTATGTCACTTAAATAATTCATTGGATAAAAAGTTATTATTAAATAAATATTAAATCAAAACTGTATTGTTTATCAATTAAATAATATATATTATTATTTTGATGATAAATTATATATTTTGCAATGGAATTATGTTCATTTTAAGAATAATCAAAAGGGAAAGGACATTTGGTCATTTTCTTAATTCTTAGTCGTAATATAAATTATTCCAATTATAGTGGTCATATAGATTTAACTACCACATGCCAAATTCATTGTTGGCACTTAATTGAGAGCTATCTCATGAATCCTGCCAAACCCTACTGAGAATTATATAAATTCATACACGATTGACACAAATACATTGGTGTGATAATGGTTTTTTACACTAACACCCAAGAGATTATAAACAATAGTATGATGAGTTTGGGAAATGTGTCGATATCACAACGGGGATTCATGTTCAAAACCATGAGCAAAGACAACAACAACATTGATATGGAATTAAATTGCTAAAAATTAATTAAATAATTTTTTTTAATATTTAATTAAAAAATAATATTTAGACTTATTTATTAAGATTAAGGAAATCATATTTAGATAAATTATTATTATATTCCACCCATTGTTCCCGCTTCCATTATTCCCAAATCCAATAAATATGTAAAAAATACATTAGGAAAATGATATTAATTATAATATATTTAGAAAAGAACTATTATGAATTATTAGTTTATATCTCATATTATTTATTTTGAGTAGTCTTATATAGAATGTGATGTAAAATTAAAGTAGTTATCTTTTAATTATAATACCACAATTTAAAAATATTTTATATTTGAATCCTCGTAAATTGAACCATGTCCAACAAAGCGTGATTCTTTCTTTCATACACATTAATCATTTTTTTTTATAAAGTGATATTTGATAAAATATCACAATCCCTTAGATAATAAGTAAATATATTAAATATTGTCTACATTTATATGATTAAATCCTCAAAATAATTTCAAATAGCTGATTATGCACATTGTTTTCAAACTCCTTGAACAATTTAAAATTTTGAAACTCCTGTATCATAGAAAATACACAATCATATTTACTAAAATCATTATTAAAGGAAAAAAAATATTAATAAGATCCACCTTAATGTGTTATCATAGATATATATACACCATTATGTAAGTTTATAAAACATGTTAATTTCCCTCTAAAAGTATATTTGGTCATTTCAGCTAATAAAAAATATTATCAAGTACTTTTTTCCATTGGATGATGATTTATTCTATTTGTTATCAGTAAACAAATATTTCCATATTTGTTAAGATAATATTATTATTTTAATTCTGATGTATTCTAAGAAAGAATGATTATATGTGATGGGTAAATAATGAAGAATACAATGGAGCTATAGTAAAGATAAATTACCCCTATATTTATCATGATAAATAAATAATTTCATTAATGGGGATTACAATAATGGTATATAAGGGAAGATTCGTGAATTAAAATAAAAAAAAAGAGTTTACATCAATGTCAATAAAATAAAATTATTTATTGGAAAAAAGGATTATAAATTTTCTAATGGTAAATCAATTACATTCCCCAATCATAAATTATCATTTGTTTTAGAAAATATTTTTTTAGATAATTATATTTTTATGCACAATGAAATTCATAAAGTAAATTCTAAAAAAACATGGGATGAAAAAAATTATAAGAAACCCACCACTATATCAAAGATAGATGCAAGAATGTATACTAAAAGTAATTAAATAAAATATGATCAAATTGAAGGTGTATTTACATAAATAAAACATCATATCAATGGTTTTGAATTTTTTTTTAAAAGGATAAAACTTGTATTCCTTGGTTATTGTTGGTGTTGTCAATGGTTTGGGAATAAGGTTATATATTTTTGACAAAATATATTAATTCATTGAAGAAAATATAGGCCTGTATAAATTTGGATTATCACTAATTTTTAAAAAACTATAGAAAAGTAAAAAATGAATAATATATCCATTAAAGTTATATTTTTAATTTAAAAATAATATATGTATATCAAAAAATAGTTGTAATTATGTTTAAAAAATTATATTTTATATTAATCTATAAAGGTTCAATTTCATTTAAAGAAATGATACTAAAAAATATACTAAACAAAAAAATAATTGAAGTTGATTTCACATTGAAGTGTTTATAAAAATAAATTTCTAAACAAGACATTCCCTAGAAGGCTTAATAGGATTATACCCCAATGTGTAAAATTCACTTCTATCATGAGGTAAAAGGACACATCATATACTTTTTTAAGAAATCCATGAGTTTTGGTGTTAATTCCGGTTGGATATAGCAAAAAAGAAATGAATAAATCCATAAAATAAATAATATTATTAAATTGGAGGAAGAAATGTCTATGAATAAAGAAATTTTTTAATTTTAATAGATATTGTCAATGGATAATGATCCATGAATTATTGAGTTATTTTGTAGAACATGAAATCAATATAGATATGTTTTAAAATATTTCATGATCATAAATCTAGCATTAAATTAGAATATAAAGTGAGTAAACTAGACACAACAACGTTTTTATAATATTCTAACTAAAGTAAAGAAGGAATCCTGATACAACGAATAAGTTGTAAAAAGATAATAAACCATACCTCCCAAGGAATATACATTATTGAAAATTAATTTATAAATTATAGAGAGTTCTAAAAATATTATTGTTGAAATGAAAAGAGTTTCTTTGTTAAAAACAAATTGTCAACCTTTCTTTCCTCAATAAATAGATATGGAGTAATCGTGTTATTCCAGTATCGATTGTGTTTTTTTTGTGTTCATAGAATTGAATTTAATGAATATAAACTACATTAAAAGAAATTGTTAGAATAAGATTATTCACAGAGGTTCTAGTAACCACTGTGAAATAATTTCGACTAAAAAAATATAATATAGTGGTGTTTTCAAGAATCCACTATGTTATTTTTTTTGTTTTAAATTATAGGTGGTTTAATTGACACCACTACTAAATATTTTAAAAACATCAAATCCCTCCCCATATTCAACTCCCTCTTGGTGACCCCAAACCCTAACCCCTTCCACCACCTCGACCTCCTCATCCCCTCTCCCAAGAGGAGACCCTAAGCCAGCAAACCACATTCACTCCCACCCCCTCCTCTTAACCTCTCTCCAGTGGTGACGCTGATCCCATGACCCCCTTCACCCACCCCACCTCCTCTCCTCTCCTGGGTAGGGACCCAGATCCTGCAACCCCCAACCCCTACGACCCCCCACCCTCTAACCTTACCCCATATGACCCCCCCAACATCCTCTCTAGTCATCTCACCATTGATGTAAACCACCCCCATCGAAATTAATAACCCTCGATTGGTTCTTGTCCATAGGGGTGATTCAGATCCCCCTCTGGCCTCCATCTTTTTGGATTGGATCCCCTCCTGTACTACAATACAGAACCCCTTAATGTTTGCATCATCCAAAACCAAAATCTTTTATTATGTGCAATTATAGTTTATGAAACCATCCCACATCTTGTAATTATAGTGTTATGTAAAATAAAATAACATGAATTCATATAAAATATAGTTTATTATAGATAAATTTTTATATAAAAATTATCCAAAAAACAATATAGTGTATATTCCCACATTTGAATTGTTCCTTGATAAAATAAAACATGTTGATATCAATGGTTTATTTTTTACTATGGACAGATTTTTTAAGAATGGAAAATTAGTTATATACACTGTAATTAGGATAGAAGTTCAAATATCATAAAGGGGAATTATAAAGTGAGATGAAATGTGTTAAAATAATCACATAGATTCCCCATACCCCTCTTAGAGTTAATATACAATATAATGGTTATTTTTTTATTGATTAGTTAATATCCCAATATTAGCCTTAATAATACTTTTCTTTTATTAAGGGATGGATAAATATATTATGTATAAGTATTATTTTGTAAATTTATATATAACAATGTTAGTTTTTTTAATCAAAACATTTGAATTCAATATTTGAATATACATAATTTTGTGTTCATAAACCTTAATAATATATTATATTAAAATATTGATATATATATATATATAAGGATACATAGTGTCAATAGTACTCATTCAGTGTATAATGATTGTAGGTTCATTCATAAAAATTCATATAACCATAATTATTTTCTACATAAATTACATAGAGAGATTATGATTACTCCTAAATGTCAATCCGGACACAAACATCATTTTATAATCTAAATTAAATGGGTTTCAATTTTTTTTGTTAATTATAACAAGAATGAGTTAAAATAGGTTTGTTGAGAATATCATATTCTCATTTATTATTGATAATCCCCGTTTTAATATGAATATTTCTTCAAAAAATCAAAATCAAAACCAAATACAAGTAAATTATATTAACTATGTATACCACAAGTAAAATTTGATCTATACCGATAAAATATAATTTATAATGATCATTATGAAATAGTTATCTTTTTCTTCCCTCTATTGTCATTATATCAGTCTTAAAATTCTACATATACTATCTCAATTTTGACAGATCACCATTTTTTATCACTCTATTAGTGAATTTAATAAGGAAGAGGTGTGAAGAGAGAAAAATCTAGTATGGGTTATTTAACACTACCAAAAATATAAATGGATCACATTCAGTATTTTGAATTACTTCATCAAATAAATTTTCCTGAGAGATTCATCAAATTTGTACCTACCAAAATTTATGGATATTTTTATATAAAACTTTATGGACATTATTTTGGTTATATTTTTATTATTAATGATTCAATGTATCATTATAAGGATTAATAAGGTAATAATAACCAATGTGAAAATATGAATTGTAACATTATATCATATAAACTATATCACAGATATATTTTATGATAAGATATTGGAATCTGATAAGTACCTGAGGATTCAGTTATGATTATAATGTTGTTTTCAATATATATAATTGTCAAATAATATATTAAAATATAATAGTGATTAATACTATATTATTAACCTATTTTATTAAAAATTTATCAATTCCACACAATCAATAAATTCCGTAAAATAATATTTTTTTATACTTTACAATTCTATCGGAATCCATCAAAACACCACTTAAAATAGTTTATATAAAAAATTAATTTTTTTAAAAAATAATTTTCCAATTATTTTAATTAACTTTATAGAACATAAATTTGTAAAAATATAGTTTTTAACCAATTGAAATGTAGGAATTGTGATTTCAAAAAAAATTCACAATATGAGACAATCATCTTCTCTTAGCATGCCACTACTACCATTATCTTCAGTAGATCCTAGTGATTCTGTTGAACCTAAGATTTCTTGAGAGGTAGTTGTTTCCCTAGATTTCATTGGTATCCTATCACCTGATTCTCCTCTAGTGATGGAATATGTCATCACTCCTCTATATAGGGGATATTGGCAAGTTACCATTACAAGTATGTATTCCATTTAAAAAACATTATATTTTTTTTAATTTTTTAATGGATTTTTTAAATAGATAAAAGAAACCATTTAAGGGATACAAATATGAACATAGAAGATGTATGGGACTAGAAGGACTTTAAAATTACAGGCAAATTCTAGGGATCTTTTTTAAGAGACGGTGATCCTTCCCATTAATTATAAATATTGGAGGGAAATTCCTACATATTATAAAAATGAGGTATTTGATACTAAAGAAATGGTAAAATTAATATAATATTTCTTGAAGAATAATTTAAAATACGTGGGAAATATAATGTTCATACTAAAAAAGTGTTATATTTTTTATTCCTATATGTTTTTTCATTTTAATTTCCATGAGTCCATTTAATGCCTATATACTTTGAAAATTTTGGGTAATAAATGGATATATTTTAAATGGAGAATATGGAGTGAGTTTAATGAAACTTCGTTGAAGTCACAAAAGTATGTATGAAAATGTTTCCAAAGGAATTTCTCATTAGAAACAAAATCTCTTTGTTGATATCGATAGAGATTCATCCCATGAGGTAATTGGATATTTTATAATAGCTTAATAACATAATTACAATAAAATTATCATTTTTTCAATTTTTCATAGGAATTATCTAACAAAAATTTTGTGAGTCATCAAAAAAAATTCATTCATCACATTGAAGGGTATCAATGTATTTTTTGAATTTTTTTATAATTATATCATTTTATTATAACATAGGGTTTTTTAAAACATGTTTAATTTTTTCTATAAAGTAAAATTAATTAGGTCACGCTTTTTTTCGAACAAGGATGTGGTTTAAAGTGTATAGGAAACCCAATTGTAGTTTTGCAAATATCCTTACCAATGATGTTGGAGTAAGTAATTTTCATTACCATTTCGTAATATTTCATTACCGAAAAACCATAATATTGAAAAATATATTATAACAACCAATAATCCTTAAACCCAATTAAATGGGGAAAGTCGCATAGATCTAACAATTCTAACTTGGAATCATTTAATACATATTGTCTATCCAAATTAATTTGTATTAAGGCTTGTTTGTAGTTATAATAAAATTTTCAAAATTAGTTTTTTATAGTTTTGAAATAAAAATAAACACTAATGAAAAATATATTAATTAGATAACATTATAAATTTTAGATATTTTATAAAATAATTATTACTATTTTTGTATTATCATGTTAAAATTAAATATATCTGGGATGATAACCCTTCACAATAATCATGTATTTCCCAGAATGATGTAGTTGGAATAGTTTTAGGGAAGGAGAATCCCAGACATGTACGGGTGATGGGTTTTGGGCCTACTCCATCAGCTGTCTTTGGTAGGTCGGTGCTATTCATTACTACTACACATTTTGGGGGTTTGAGTGGTGTAGTTGATCAAGAATCACAAAGGGAAATTGTAAGATTGAAATAAAATTTGAAATAAAGAAAATTGTTATATGAAAAAATAAGATCTGTTGCAGTCGTAACTGGAAAATTCTTTACTTTTTGTATTTCGACGAATGGTCGGCATAATCCCTGAGGGAATATTCAAAAATTTACATCATACCACCGAGGTAAATTCTAAATTCTATAGATAATTTACACATTATCAAAGAGCACCTACAACATCCATAATATCTTTAGCTAAAATTTTATATAATCATTATTAAATAAAGATATTTTATTTATTCAGAAAATGTTCCTAATATCCACTGCTAAATAATTTAGAAACAATTATATTAACTTATCCCGTGTTTTTTTATTTTTTTAAACTATCACCAACTGAATAATAACCCACCACTTAGTACCCAAAAAACAACACATTTAAAAACAATCACAAAACAATGAATATCACTACAAAATTATTGTTGATAATGAAATACATGATGGTTTAGAAAGTTAATTTCTATTTATTCAATCAAATTCAAGTTCTAAAGGATATAAAATAACGAATCGACATTTTACTAATTTATTGAACTAATATTAGAAATAGTGATGAATCATTAATTTTATTAATAATATATTAATTGTAAAATTATAGTTTTTAAAAAATATTTAATTATTATAAAATATAAAATAAGAAAATAACAACATATTGTTTTTTGAAATGTAGTGATCGACGCCGTATCAATATGAGTTATAGTTTTTTTGTGATACTCGTAAATATATTTTATGTTTTTAAAAATACTAAAATGATTATTTAATGATAAAAAACAAAAGATCTCTTATTGAAGTTAAATCCTGGAGAAAACACCATTGACTTATTTTCGAAATGTTAAAGAATACAATACGTCCATTCAATGTGGGGTGTGATCTGAATGACCCAATATAAATTTACATAGATATAAATGTTTTATAAACATACATTTGGGGTTCAAAACAAAGAAAAAGATATTGTATTTCTATGATATCAATAGGAAATGAACATAGAATATATTTTGAAATGTAAGAACTGACGACAGATCATTCCAAATAACGGTTTTCTTGTTATATCCATAAACATAGTTTAGTGTTTTAAAACACTAAAATGTTAGTGGAATGATCAAAAAAATAGAAAAATACCATTGATTTATTTGAAATAATGGTAAAAAAACTGATGAGTTTATTTTGATGTTTACGCATAGACAACACATCAATACGACATGCAGTGTTGTCAGAATATCTTAGTATACATATGTAAAATGTAAAAAAGCCTTTAAAAACAATTTTCAGGGGGTCAAAACTAGGAAAAATATATCAAATTACCCTAAAATAAAGTATATATTACCATAAATTTAATTTTGAAATGTAGGAACAAAAGAATCATTCCAAATTATAGTTTTCTTATTATGTCTTTAAATGTGATTTTAGTTTTTTAAAACACTAAACATGTGTGGAATAGTGAAAACCATAAAAACATACTCTTATTGAGGTGAAATCATGGAAAAACCAATTATGATATTTTATTGATGTTTACACATATATAAAGTGTCAATCAGACATGTAGTGTGGTTAGAATTACTTGGTATACCATTTGAAAAGGTATGAAGGCCTTTAAATTTTTTTTTGGAGTCTAAACTAGGTAAAAAATGTCATATTGACCTAAATAATGGGATAATAACCATATAATTAATTTTGAAATGTTGTAAATAACAAAACATCATTCAAAATTATACTTTTCCTCTTATGAACGTAATCCCATTTTTAGTGTTTTAAAACACTAAAACGTGCGTAGAATAGTCAAACCCAAAGAAAACAACCTCAGATTGATGTGAAATAATGGGAACCCAGCTTTTGAGTAATTTTTGAAAAGTATGTGCAATAAAAAACATCAATACATTGTGTGGTGTGGTCATAATTACTCATTATATACATAATAAATTTACAGAAGACATTGAAAACAAGTTTTGGGGGGGTTAAACTTGGAAAAAATGTCAAATTACCCTGAAATCATGGTCAAAAAACATACATTTTCTTTTCAAATATAGGAATATAAAACCCATTATTCCAAATTACAGTGTTCTTGTTATTTTTATAAACATGTTTTACTGATTTAAAACACTAAAACATGCATCGAATGGTAAAAACAATAGAAAATGACCTCATATTGAAGTGACGTCATGGGAAAACCACCGTTGAGTTTTTTTGAAGTTTAAGGATAGGAAAACGTCAATTCAATGTGAATTGTGGTTTTAATTTCAAGGTACACACATCTAAAATGTATAAAATCCTTTAAAAACATGTGTCTGGTGGTTGAAACCAAGAAAATGATAACGAGTTTCCCTAAAATATAGTACAATGACCATACATTTAATTAAGAAATTTATGAACTGATGAAACGTCATTCAAAATTATGGTTTACATATTATGGTCATAAATTCTTATTAAGTGTTTGAAAACACTTAAATGTGTATGGAACAGTGAAAACCATATAAAATGACTTCACATTGATATTCATTCATGAGAAATCCACTGATGATTTTTTTGACTAGAACATAGAGACAACACGTCAATTTACTGTACAGTGTGGCCTAAATTACTCGGTCTATAATTTTGAAAGTCACAAATGCCTTTAAAATCACGTTTCTGGGGGTCAGGACTAGGAAAACGACATTATATTTCCATAAAATTTCAGAACAAAAACCATATATTTAATTTTGAAATATAGGAACTGACATCACATCATTTCAGATAACAATTTTCCTTTCATGGACGTAAATGTGTTTTTAGTGTTTTAAAACACTAAAATATTCATGGAATGGTGAAAACCATAGATAATAAACTCAGATTGATGTGAAATCATGGGAAAACCACCACTTAGTTTTTTTGATATGTACGCAGAGACAACATGTCTACCCGACATGTAGTGTGATCATAATTACTCTATATACACTTTTGAAATATATAAAATCCTTTAAAAATAGTGTCGGTGGATAAAAACTAGGTAAATGACATCATATTTCTATGAAATCATGAGAAAACAATTATACATTTAATTTTGAAATTTAGGAACTGACGACACATCATTCTGAATTACGGTTTTCTAGTTATGGATTTAAATGTGTCATTAGTGTTTCAAAACACTTAAACATGCATGGATCAACCAAAACCATAAAAAATGACCTCATATTTTTGTTCAATCATGGTAAAACCACCACTGAGTCTTTTTGGTGTGTACGCACAGAAAAAACTTCAATCCAACATGGGATGTGGATGGAATTACTTAGTATACAATTATTAATGATACAAAATCCATTAAAAACATGAGTTGGGGTCATAAATAGAAAAATGAAGCTGTATTTCCATGAAATCTTAGGAAAAAACCATACATTTAATTCTTATATATAGAAACCAACTACACATCATTCTGGATTATGGTTTCCCCATTATGACCATACACACGTTTTTAGTGTTTTAAAACACTAGAACATGCATGGAATGGTCAAAACCATATAAAACAATCGCATGTTGAGGTAAAATCATGGGAAAAACATCGCTGATTTGGGTTTACAATTTAGTACATGCTTTAATATCAAAATATTTTAAAAAAATTATTACTTAAATTTCAAACACACTACACATCACTTTAAAACTAAATAAGAATATATAATCATCCATTTTCAGTTTAAACTATTGAATATTATCTTAAAATGGAATGTTTATGTTTTCAATGTGTTCTTCATTATATATTATTTTATTTATGTCATGAATATTTTATATATCATTTTTTAGCATTTCATTTCTTAAATTTTTTGGTTTTCATTGTTGGTTATAGTTGTCGGCAATATGTAAGAGGATAGCAATTCCAATCCATGCCATTTTTCAAAAGGCAGTCATGATGGTTGTTATTTTTGATGGTATGTTAAAATTTTATCCATTATCTACTATAATTCGAAATTATTATGTATATTTTTAATATTTATTACTTTATTGTTACTATTGCTGAAAAGACGTAGTCAGTTGAAATTGATGATATGATGTAGATCCATATAGATGTAGTGGATTATGTGAGATATATTTATATTGGGAATTATTTATTTATTGACATATTGTGTATTTATATTGATAGATGTTTGGGTTGACTTATATTGAGGTTATTTAGACTAGTATTTTGTATATGATTGTGGATATATGATATATGTATGATGTATGTAACAAATATTTATGTTCTAGTATATTATATGTCTTTTTTTATATTTATTTTTTATTATTTTTTTTAAAGGAATTCGATTTAGAGGTGTTTTTATGTAAACACCGCTAAATATAAAGAATAAAAAAAGTTCGCATCGATTACATATTACATATACTAAAAGAATCCACCACAGATATATTCCATAGAAGTTTCTTTTAATTTATTTCTATTCCCATAGGTATTCTATTAAATAAAAATCCACCACTAATTAAACAAGTAATTGCCGCTATATTCTCCAAAAAATAACACTTTACAAAACTGCCGCTAAATTATAAAAACCATTGAGAAATGACTAGTGAAAGTGAAAAACAAAACATTTTTAATAACTAAAAAAACTATTAGTGCGTGGTTTAAATCTCCACAAGTTTATAGAAAAAAACCTTAACTACTTGCCATTTTTTCGCGATATGGGTATAACTGGGATGATGAGTGCTATGGTAACTAACATTAAGATGCATTATTGAGTCATCCATATTGAGTTACTTCACTTTTTAATGTTTTATTCTGAAAAATATTCATATGGTATATTTAGATTGATCAACCCCATAAATATAAGATGGTGTGTACCAATTGATTGGGATGCATGATGAGAAATATTCCAAAAGTAATTATTTCATTTGAAGATAAAATATTATTGTATGTGCTTCAATTTTTCATTTTTGAAGTATATTTGTACCATTTTTACCATTATTTTTTGAAACAATTATTATGTAATGATAGAGAAATTAGTTGCATTATTAACAAGAATAGTTAGAAACTGTTTTAATACACAAGGAATTGAAGAATAATGTAGAGAAGTTAATTAGTCACTATTTTTATTCACTGAACATTTTAAAAGTGAGCTTAGTGTTTATTAATTGAAAACTCATACTTGGTATTCATTATTATAATTTTTTCATTATGGGTGGAGAAGAAAATTGTGAAAAACATATTTATATGCATTTTTGTTATGAAAATTGACATAAAATCAAATGGGGAGTTGATATTCTATTGTAATATTAAGTGACTTATTTTTCAAAAAGAAACAACATATCCTAAGATTATAATATTATATATAATTTGACTTATCCCAAGAAAGGATGTAAATATATGTGGTGTAAATATTTAAGAGCACACTGAATCTTGGATGAAGATTAAGTACTCATTAGATTGTTAAATGATGAAGATAAATTATTATTACTGGGGACTGTTTTCCATGGAATTTGACTATGATAACTGTGGTAGTTTTTCTTGGGTTTCATTAAATGAAATTTTTCTGATTATAATGCTTCTAAGAAGATTATTCATTTATAAAAGATTAGAAAATTTTGTTGTTTTTTATAGATTCTTCTTCCTAGAGTTTTTTTGGTTTATAAATCTAATGGATTGGAGATGTTTGAGTTATAAGATGTGGACTAAATACTTTAGAGATTGTTGAAAATTATGTCTCAAGGAAGAGGGGGAGTTATCTATAGATACCAAAGAATAATTCTAGTTATTCATTTTGGTGATGATCCATCCTTATGTTATCAATATTTAAAATTATTCTTATATATAGAAATTAATCTTGGATGATGATCTTTAATCAAAATAATTTTGAGATGAACAATACATGAATTTTATTAGTTGATAAATAATGAAATAATCTATGATGAATATTTAAAAGTAATTTTAAGAATATATAAATATATTTACGAAATTTAAGATTATGGAAATGCCCATAAGAGTCCATATGTGTTGAAAGTGATTTCAAAATCACTGAAATATGGATAATGATATTAAAAATGTATATTAATTCTTTTTTATTGGATTTTAATTAGTTTATAGTTGTAAACATATGTTATGAGAAATATAGTGTTCATATTTATAAATAACTCTGATACTCTCTATGGTATATAATATCCCTGAGTTTATAAAAACCCCATAAAGAAGATATGTAAGAAAAACTGATGAAAAATTATAAAAATTAATGAGATCATACATAATAGTTTAAGGAAGATAGAAAATCTTTAAAATAAATTTGTGTGAATTTTTATTGGAAAATTTTCCAAATTAATAGAGAGATCAAATGGTGATTCATTTCATCTCTTTGATGTTACGTAATATCTCTTATAGAATGTGTATGAATAATACCGGGTCATTACTATGGTATGTACAATTAACTAATATCATAAGGAATATTACATTAGTGATATATAATATTATCTTTAAAAAATCAAATCTTACATAAAATCAATTTAGAGGCTAGATATGAATAATTATATGATTCTAGAGGATATATTCATGAAAATACTACTCATATAAGAATAATTAATTATATTTTTATGAATAAATAATGGATTTAAAAGGACGTAGAATATACTTATATTGGATATGAAGGATACAAAATGTATTACTAGGTGATATTTAAGATTAAACAGGACAAATTTGTGTTTTTATTCAAATTTTAAACATCAAAATTCGTTATATATTAATTCATCATTTATGTAAATATTTTTTGTGATATTTGAATAAGGATTTTATGTATTGAGATAAATATTGATGTAGTAAATTTATTATTTAATGTGATTATACGTTCAAGGAAATTAATATTTAGGTTTTATGGAAATAAATATAAGGAAGATATTTAGAAATCCATAATCCTTGAGGAGTATTAAATGAAAATATATATAAGATAATTAACCAATATTGGAGGATTTTTGAATTGGAAGATATATTAGCAATTATTACGGATTAAAACCGTATTATTTTCAGCGATTATTTTATCAATAGAAGAAAATATGCATTTGAATAAAGGAAATGATACCAAATTTAACAAATATTTGTATATTCAAATATATAATAAATATCGACATGATATTTTTGGATTCTATAAAGAATAAAAAGAGTTTAAAAAAATAATAGGGAGAAACTTGTGAATTATTATAGCTAAACATTTGTTATTATCAAAGAAGAAAGAGATATTGAGATATTCACCCCTGCTATGATAGAATATCCAAAGTGATGAGGAAGACAAAGAATATAATAGAAAGAGTAATCATTATGAATTTTTATCGGTGAAGAATACATATACCATTGATGTTACTGAAGAATAAGAAAGATAGGTAACCCCAAGTTGAATATTACAATCAAAGAAAAATGTTTAAAACTATTTAGTTATATATTGACTTGTGCTTATACTATTTAAGTTGCATCAAAAATAACAATCCAAATATAGTTGTTAAGATAAAGGTGTTTGTTGGTTCGAATGTTTAAGAACTATAAGTGTACACCTATTGAACTAGTTGGAGCAAGATTCTAATATCTTTTTGTTTCTAGGTATATGGGTTGAAGTCCATCTCCATGACCTTGGGAATTCATAATAATAAAACATTAGTCATTCATTTTTTGGATAAAAACCACCTTACACAAAGGGCTATATCACACATTGTGAGTGATCCTTATAATTATATTTTCTTTTATATAATTTGTACTTTTATTTAATTATTACATGTATGAAATAGAAGTGTGAGATAATTGTTATAGAATTATTTACTCTAATAGGTGATTATATAATAGGAATGAGTTTAAATTGTTAAATAGTTTTTCACCATGATTCACTATAGTGAACCAAAATTTTCATACATATATATCATATATTTTTTTGTGAATATTCATTACAAGTCATAAAAATCTACACTAGAATCAAATAGTTCAAGGATATTTTGAAACCTTGATACATAAAATGTTTTTAATAAATGAACTACCTCAACATCCACTAATTTCATTACAACTACCACCTTTATTAGACATATCATACTTAGTATATTTATTTATATCCTAGAGAAAAAAAATAAAAGAATAGGTGAGCTTAGATGATCAGTTGGGGTAAATAAGTGATATATCAGTGATCTTTTAGACATGAAATGATCATATGAGTAAGATAATATGAGATTATCATTTGAAAAGTAGGACCTACATATAAAATATCATAATCCTGATTCACGGAATAAATCTTATCAGTTCATAAGAGATGAACCATGAAGGAAACACAAGAAAAAACATGTCAGAGAATACCATTGGCCAATGTAATGTGTTTTTGAAATACACATAATATTATATATTTATGATAATTTCTATATAGATTCATGTTAACCCATTAATTTAGTGAAATTAAATCAGGTCCTTATATAGTTTTCGCTAAGTGAAACCAGGTCCATGCCTAATCTTATGAACATGAACTCCATATCCATGCATAAATATATGGACATGAATATCAGTTACACATTAATTCTTTTGGACCAAAAATATAGATCCACGCATAATGTTATGGACATGAAAACCATGTCTATGCATAATTTTATAGAAATGAAATCATGGTCTATGAAAAAATAATTGAACATGAAATTTGGTTCAAGTATAACTTATTTACCTCATGAGTTATCCATTTTTACCAAAATAATTACAGGTATTTAATATTACTAACTATTATATAATCGTGATTCATTAAATTAAATTTCACAACATCATAATTCATGAAATTATTACATAACCCATTGAAACTAAATGATTTCTTAAATATCTAATCATAATAATAATAAACCACCCTGGTAAAGAAAAATGATGGTATCATTTAGTTATATCTTATGTAAATCATATTTGACATCAAAGATGTTATCATAGATAAAAAATTCTTTTAAATGATCACAAGAAACATTCTATAGGAAACTATTCTTTTCACTTTGAAATAACTTTTAAAATATGAAAAATTTCTAAATATTAAAGACAAGATTTAATTTTAAAATAATGTTATAATCATATATCGAAAGCTTAATAGAATTGATAGGTTTTGATTAAATGAAATTTCATTCATTCCTTATATGTTAAAATAAAACATTTCTTTCATACTTTGTTTCGATAATGTTAAAAAGTGACTCCTTGGAAAAAATACAACATAATTCATTTTAAATAATTCTATAAAAATTTAAAAAGGGAAAAAGAATTATAAAAATCTTATGGGAATAATAAAAACATTATTTACTCAGTTTTAAAAAAACATGGATATGGATGAAAAAAAAATTCGTATGAAGAGAAAAATATTTTCGATCTCATGAGTACATATGGTGAAAAAAAATGAAAGGAAAAAACGTTTTCTTAAGAAATTAATACAGGACGAGAAATGGATTTAGTTTCATTGGACTAATATCATAATAGTTCATCATTTGAAAAATAATAATAAACAATCTCGATAAACATTGAAATTATGACCTAAAACCCTTATCGCATTGGTATCATTTGAATCACATACCCCTTGAATGAATAAATATAAATGAAACATTAAATATCATGGACATGAATATTATAACAATATAAAATTTTAAAGGTCAATATATACACATCATTAAAAAATATAGGTTAATAATATGTCATATATCTCAAAGAATACAATTTGAGATGATTAACCATTACCTCTAGATCTACAAGCATTGAATGCACCTTAATAACCGGTATAATAAATTTAAATGTATTATAATTATATACTAGACTCGTGGAAATGATTATAATAGTTCACCAATCTATAATCCATATTATATCATATAACCCATATATATTAATTAAATATATCATTATTATAATCCATGTAATGTGGAAATAAAAAAATCACATCACTTCATGGAGTGGCGGTCCACACATAAGAATGAGTGAAGTTATGTTTTTATGAACAATTAGAAGGCAATAAGGTAGATATGATATTAACATTACATATGAATAGGTATTTTATAATTATTACATTAAAACTTAAAAACAATGATAATAAACATCCCTGAAATATGGTGGGGAAAAATGAATTGAATTCTTATGTAGAGATGGTAAGCCTTACATACACACAACTGAAACATTCACTTCCCATTTGATGGTAAAGAGGGTGTAAAGGTGTAATTTAAAAATAATAATAGTATTTCAGTATATTTAAGATACTTAAGTTATTATTTTTCTGAAAAATACAGTATATTCATTAGAGGTAAATGAGAATAAAGAAGAAGAAATTCTCAATTAAAGAGATTATTTCTTATTTTAAATTACTCCTTTGGATATTCCGTTAAAGATCTTTGGGTGTTATTTTGGAAATAAAAACCCCTATATAATGGGACTAAAAAATTATAAGTGATTTTCATAGTGAATAATTGATATATATGGCTCAATACATGTAAACAAATGATTGGATAAAGTGTACTTTTTTATAATTTTGGTGAGGGGAACTTTTGTAATTTAAAAAAAATTAAATTATAATAAATTGATTATCATGAAAATTGAATCCAATGGGAAATATATTATAAGAAAAGGTAGGATTTTATTGTAATCCCATTAACCAATAAAATTTGGATAGGATAAAATGTTTTCAAAACCTTATCTTTTGGTTTAACCCCTTAGTTATCCAATTTCAACCATAACTGTGATAACATATTTTTCACTCTAAATGGTAAATAATTATACATATATGGTGAAAGTTTTCACAAAAAATAGAAATTAAATAAAAATTTTGAACAAATATTACCATCCTTATTCACTTACAATATTGTTATTATTTTTAAATAATTTAATAATATTTGTTTTTTTTATAATATCATTAGTATCAATTTTGACACTATTCATTAACTTTTACATTAAATAAAAAGAGAGAAATATGGAATTAGAATTTAGCCGACTTAAAAAAAATATGTCATATTAAACTAAAAAAATTCATCTAACACCATAAATCAATCAAAATATATTAATTTTAATATTTTTAGACCCATTTATTATATTATTTATTAATTGAATAAAAACCGTGTTGGTGTTGCGTAAGAATTTAAGGAAATTAATTAATTATTAAAAATAGAGTTGAATTTAAAACATGAAATTTATTACATTAGTCTCAAAGTATATATTTATATTCCTTCATCACTTTTTTATGTCATTATTTTAACACATAATAGATATTCAAGAGATTTATTGTGACATTCTCTAACATTCTTTGCATTAAATATTATATTGGACTTTTTTATGGATAAGTTTCAATTAAACAAATAAATAACTAGAAAATGGTGAAAATGTTTTAATTACATTCATATAATAAGAAATATGATGAAAAAATATGGAATTTCACTTAGTTTAAAACTAGATTTACCGAATTTACACTTTACCAGAGTGATAACATTTTCTGCCATTATAATTTAGATTAACCTAAAATAAAATCAAACTATTTAAAAAAAAAATTACATCCTAATTCCAAATATATAATCAAATTTTAAATATTCAATTTAAATAAGAGGAATAAATTAATTTTAAAATTAATCATGCAAAACATGATGAAAACTTTTTTTTAGAAAAATATATTTTTAACCATAAATATTTTTCTATTCTTTTACCTTTCATAGAAATAATATTAAGAGAATATTAATTTTTTTGAACATGTAATATATAAATTTTATTAAAATAATACACTAATATTGGTTAATTTAATTTATTATGATTAAAACACTTTTCACGGATAAAAATAGTTTTTCAGGAAAATAAATTTTTACATATAATAATGTTGTTATAGAAAATTGAAACCAAAAATTGGTTTTAATGAGAATAATTTGATTATGTAAAATATAAGAGAAAAAATTCTAATTTTAAAACAATTTAATCCAATATTAAACTTTTTACATGCTTGAAACAAAATAAAGATTTCAATAAAAATAAATATTTTTCACTATTCATTAGAAAATCAATATTTTAAGAAAAAACCCAATATTTTACCCAAAGATAATTTTTATATGATTTATTTAAAAATTTAGTTATTTTTATAAAATAAAATTTCCAAATGTTTAAAAATTTAATATAATATTTCTTCATAACATAAAAAACATTTTTGAAGGAAATATGTTTTTGAAGTATAATATAACATAACTTATAAATGGATAACTTATTTCATAACAATTAAAAAATTCATTTGTAATGAGTATGAATTTTATATATATATGTTTCATAATGTTTTTATTTTTTTCATACCCTTCAATTCAATACCTTGGTTATAATGGTCGTTTATGAAATTTCATGGTTTTTAAGCTTGGTGTTGCATGTCGTATATACTATCAAATTTAATGATATTATTTTAAAATATCAAGGTGTTGCATTATCCCCATTTAATAAATTGTGTAATAAAAAATTTAAATTGGGATCAGTGGTCAAGGGTCTGATATTTGACAATTTCCTGGTAAAAACCCCACATCATAAAAAAGGATTATTGAAACATCCTCCCCAAAAGAGGGAATGTGAAAATATAATGGTCATATGAATAAAAAAATAGTTTTACAAATAGGAGAAAATTATTGAGAAGTCTAAATATAGATAATTAATAGAAAATAAAACCCAAGGACTGATAGGGAGTTATAAGGAACATGGACAGAATAATGTTAATGAAAAAAAACCCATAAATTTATTAGGTGTGAAAATACCACCAATTCATCAAAATTGAAGTTAATATGAATATTTTTTGTTTCAAGATCCTTTTAGTAGAGTTATGGAATTACGTTTCCATATAGAATAATGTCATAAGGATATATACAAACTTAAAAAGTATAATTTCATCCTTTAATCAATTTCCACCACAATCTAATCTCATGTTCCAAGAAATAAGTACTTGTGATGAATTTTTCATTCCTGATATAGTAAAATAAACTTATAATGAATACAAAAATTTATGTAAAAATATTAATTCAGTATTTAGGAATTAATAAATATCAATA
The DNA here is from genome assembly GCA_963277665.1 of Viscum album. Classification (NCBI taxonomy): domain Eukaryota; kingdom Viridiplantae; phylum Streptophyta; class Magnoliopsida; order Santalales; family Viscaceae; genus Viscum; species Viscum album. Next base: position 1,896,982,158 of record OY728135.1, on the reverse strand, counting down.
ATGGTAATCATAGGATATGATAATCCCTAAAATTAATTAAACATGAAATAATACATTTAACTCAAGCATTTCTTGAATAACAACAAAGGTTTCACATAGATCATTTCATAAATAAACCAACAACACAAATAGTATCAATAACATCAATATTGAATGAATTTTTAACATAAAAGGTGATCTCAAACAATTTAGAAAACATGTCATGAAATTTAATTACATTCATTCCAATTAATGTTTTAGGTTAAACCACATGTTAAACCTAAGGGTAACAGATACCTAAAGCTAATAAAAAGTATCCTAAAATATCATTAATCATAATGATAAATCACTATATCAAATTTTAATTTAGTTACCTTCTCAAAAATATCATGAGTCAAATTTAGATACTATCTGGAGAGGTAATCCTTAACATGACTATAAATATCTTCTAAAATATCACCCTTTCAATGAATCACTTTTTAACCAACAAGATTATCTATATCACACTATCCAATTGACCATAATAAAATTAACTTCAAATAATATACTAATACAATGGGAAATTTAAACAAAAATATATTGTTCTTCCTAAATCCCAATAAAAGTATAAAAATACTTTAAGATATTGTCACTTAAAACATTAAAAAGGGTGATTGATGCCTTTGAAATTATTTTCAACTATAAACATATAAACCCATTATGGTAACCATATCTTATATGGTAACTGAAATTTAAAAAATATATGATTCCAAAATTAAAGTAATTTATATTCCCCAAATAACATCATAGACTATTGAATATCTTCCATAAATCCAAAAACAATATTAAACTTCATCAAAAATAACCCAAATAACTTTCTTATAAAATCTCTATTAAATTAATTAGTTACCAATAATAAGATATTAATTTCAATAATCTCTTTATCCCAATGAAAAATTACTAGTTATATTGGTTACTTTTACTATTAAAAATACATTTTCAAATCACATTGTTGAACAATCCTTGGATGTTTCGTGAAACTTTTTTCCAAAATTCCATTGATATAATACTTTTATAGAGTAATTATCAATTTTAAATTCATAAAAACTTCATTACTTACACTTCATGAAATTTAAATAATATGTGTCCTTCCTTGGTCTAGGATTATAGGCCATATAGTCAAATAATTCCCAAGTTCCCTGCATTTCATATAAAAATCGTTATTTATGCCTTATAATGAACATCATATCGCTATATCAAACTGATTAAGTTTCCTCAGTATTTTCTTTCTATATTTTATTTATTTATACATAGAAAATATCATCACATTCCTTTGAGACATTCTATTGTGTTTTTATCCCCGTGGTATGGATATTTATCAAGATGAGTCTCCATTCCTATATGGTATCCACGAAACTCAATCATCCAATTATTATGTGTGTTAAGAAACTCACATAAACAGAGGTTTTTAATTATATAATAGGATAAATGATTAGGAATAATCATAGAGTTATGCATTCTAGTCCTCGTTTCATTTGGTATTTCATTAGGATAATAATTTCATTGTCCATTAGTGTTTGCGTCATTCCTTCTGGTTTTATGAATTAGATAAAACCAACAAGTGTATTGGGTAAATTAATAGTCATAGTGATGAGTAATGAAAAATAATTTATAGGATGTATAAATAATGATACTTTATTTTCAATCTATTACTGATTAGTTTTAAGGAAGTTTAATCATGATCATTACCAAATATTTGGGTTCTTATACTATAAGTATCTTCATACCCAGGGTTCTCACTAATGTTTTATTATCATTGTGTTCAAAGGTTAATTAAACCTCACACTGATACCAACTATACCAACACATACATTTCATACATATAAATTACATATTTTTTTAAGAATATTCAATACATTTTATAATGATCATTTCTATACTCATATACAAATATTATCTTTTGAAATAAGGATACATAAACAATTGGTTCATAAATGAACTACATCATCTTCTACTAAGTTATTATGAACTAGAAAACTTATTAGACATGTCATACTTAGTAAATTTTTTATACTCTAGGGAAACTAAATCATAATAAATGGTGATATTAAGTGTTTAGTAAGGGTAAATTAGGGATATATAAATGATCACATAGAAATAACATTAGTATAAGAGTAAAATAACAGGAGCTTAACATTTGAAAACCATAGCATTTATATCAAATATTAAAATAAAGACTCATGGAAAAATATTTGTGGTTCATGAGACATGAATCAAGGTAGAATCAAAAAACATAATATATGAGATTTTAACATCGGCATAAGACATGATTTTGTGGATATAGAAATAAGCATATGAATTTGTAAACATGTATAATTAGAAATATGGTCAGTCATTAAGTTAAGGATATGAAATCAGGCCCTTACATAATCTTATGGACATTAAACTGAGATCTTGTATAATATTATAGTCCAAAAAGCTGTGTCCATGTATAAATTTATAGAAACAAATTATTGTTCCATTAATCCACTTAAGGGAAATTAATCTAGGTTCATGCTTAATATTGGGAAGAAGAAATTAGTTTCATGAATAACATATTTTGCACATGAGTTATCCATACTTACCTGATCCATTGGTGGGATTTAACAGACTCAACCGTTATATAATCATAATTCCTTCATATAAACTCCAAAGGATCATGAATCATAACATTATAACATAACCTGTGTAAAATAAATTGGTTTTGTAATCATATCCTCCCCATAATCATAAAACAACTAGATAAAAAATAATGATTATCCAATTAGATCATATCCCTCACAAGTAATAAGTAACATCCAAGGATGTTATTATAGATGTATATTTCCTTTAAAGGATATCTGAAAAAATAATTGAGGAAAATGGTTCACTTTATCTTGTTGAAATGAACCATTTTCTTATCTCACATATAATATCTGAATGCATGTTTTCTCTCATTGCTTAGTTGGATTATCAATATGGAATAAAACCATGAATTCATGATTTTATGTGATCTAAACTTATTTATTTATTGAGTTTTATTTGATGGAATATATTGTATTATGGTAATGGGTTCTTCCAAATTATATTCTCTTCTCTAGAGTTGAAAGTAAAAGGTTGGGGTATAGTTTTTCTACCTCTTAAGCCTGGTGTTCTTCTTATCCAAGACTAGGATACTAAATTTAATCCTAAAACTATTATAAATTATTGAACTCATTTATGTATTTATAACATTGGTCTAAGATGGTACTTGTGGAATTATCAGATCTTATGGTATGTGGCCTCTACAGTAGGAATTCCAATTAAATATTATACAGAAAAAGAAAGGGATAGATTTTGTTGATATGATCGTGTTCATATTGAAATAAATATGAAATCAACTATAATTGGAACAGTTGTTTTGTTGGAGGATTCTATTCACCATGAACAAAAAATTAATATAGAGAATCCTCTGAATTTCTATCATATGTGTTGTAATGTTGGGCATTCACCAAATAAATTCCATAAAGTTTTAAAGTGTGTTAATTGTAAAAGATCTTGAAATGTATTTGAGATGTGTAAATTCAATATATTAGTTGTAGTTACTATGAATGAGTATTTCAAAACTACTACTAAATGTTGGATTACTGATACTATATTGTCTCAAAAAATAAAACACATTGTAGCTGAATGTAAGGATATTGATTCCGCTAAAAATGTGGAGAAATCACAGTCTATAGTTAAACTACATGATCCTTCTAAGGGTTATATTTTAGAAAACATGTTACATCAAGTGGTTATGTTAAATTTGTTATATAAGCTAATTGAGGTGACAAAAATAGAAGGTTCATGTTCTAGGTAATTCTTTGGGGGATGTTACTTCTCATATGGAACTCATTATACTCCCAATGCTAGTTCAAGTACCAATAGTTTTCTTCCTAATTTTGTTTACATGGATGGACATGTCTGATTTATGAATTAATAGTGGGGTAATATTGATGGGTAGTCTAGTTATGTGGATGATAAAAATACTAGGTAAAAATATTTCTATGGTACAACACTACATGATGTTTATATTCATATTGATGTGATAAATTAATATACAGTTTGAACTGGTGTGTTTAAAAAGTATGATGTTGTAATTTCCCATCAATAGGATGATATTGTACACATGGAGGATGGATCACCGGGTTATCTTCCTAGATTCCTTGGTTATATCTCTCAATGAGATGAAAATGATCATAATATATGTACAGGAAATTCCTCTTCTACTTCTAATAATTAAAGTGTTGTTACGAATGTTAATGATGTATGTTTAGACAGTTTGGAGCCTAAAAAGTGGGAGGGATCTAGTATGATAGATTCTATTCATAATCCATGGAAAAGAGAGAGAGATGTGGAGACAGAGAGAGAATTGGAAGAATGGTCATCTTCCACATGGGATATCTTCTCTTGGATGAGGTAGAAGATCCTAATGACACTCACACTATTACAATAATGTTAATTTCATCATTGATGGTTTTTTCAAGAGTCTTTTGACCTTTTTTCTTTTTTGGGATTCTTATTGTTTATTATCATCATCATCCAATTTTTATCTATCCTTTTTAGTTAAATAGACTCTGAATTTTCATTCAATAAAACAATATTTAGAACACATGAATATATAATAATAATGTTTTTTTACTAAAGAGATAAATAAAGTCAAATTTCTTTAAAAAAATATTTTTGGTGTATTGAGAGATTAAAGTGAGTAAAATTAAATAAAAACAAACACTATTAAAAAATAACAAGACGATAATAAAAAACATGATTTTCTTGAGATCTAGATCATAATATTTAATCATTATAAACAATCTCAAAAAACAATGAGATTATTTTATAAAACTATTACCGCTTTGTTAAAATTTTATTTGTAAGAACCATGAAATAATAACATTAAATAAAACATTAAATATCATTAATATGAGTATAAACATTATTTAAAAAGTAAAATATGATTATAAACACCTCATAAAAAATAGAATCATAACATAACATATGTCCCAAAGAATTTAATTTCAGATGACAACCCCTTACCTTGAGTTTCACTTGCTTCTAAAGCACTATAAACATATGTATAATAAATTTAAATCAATTAAAATTATATATCAGAATAATTTAGATACTTATAATATCTTATATTATCCCTTTATAAAATTTCAACACCTATTTAGAAATAATTCATTATTAATATAGTTATTTCCGTGTGTTAACAATTTGGTTTTTCATTAGACTTTTGGTTCGTTATTTCTTGTACTTATACATTAATAATGGTTCCATCATATTTATAACATTAATTATTATATAATTATCATATATATTCATTATTTATAAATATTTAGAGTCTTCCATAAAATCTAGATAAAGATGAATGAATTAAACTATTCATGGAGAGGATAGGCCCCACATACGCATTAAGACTATATTCACTTTTCGACAGGTTTAATGAATGAATGGAAAATAATATTTCAATGTTATAGAATCAGTATTGTATCATATGAAAAATTTATGTTAATTAAATATTTTATTATTACCATTTCAGTGAAACTAAAATAAAAAAAAATCACATTGATTTGTGGAGGTGGTAGTCCACATGTATGCATGAACAAAAAATTTTTTACAACTGATTGATAGGTACAAAATTAGATATGATATAATAATTAATAAAACATACATCTTCCATAATTATTTCATGTAAAACTTAAATCCTTGATAATAACCATCCATGAAATATGGTGGTGGAAAATGAATTGTATCGCTACGTGGATATGATAAGTCATACGTATGCATTAGAGATACTTTCACCCCTATTTGATGGGAAATAGGGAGTATAATAGTTATTTAATAATTTTAATAAAACATAAGTGTAATGATGATATTGAATTTATTATTTTATGATAAATATCATAGATTTAGAGGAGGTATAGGAGAATAAATAAAAGAAAGTGAATGGTTAAATTGATTACCTCTTCTTTGAAAGAATGCCTTTAGATCACCTACTACAGATGCTAGGGTTGGTCTTCTAGGAACACCATCACCTCTATTATGTGAACAATGAAGTATAGAAGAAATATTTTCATGTTATTTAAGATCTAGATGAATAAAAATGTGTTATTAAGTGATGGAAGGAGGATTCCTTTTATGATTAAGAATTGGGTCACTTTTAAAATTTATTAAAACATTAAATTATAATAAATTCATTCTCTTGATACATTCTAATAAAGGCCCATATATTTGAATATAATGAATTATATGGTTTCAATTTCATATAAAAATATACTTTTTAAAGGTTTATATGGTTTTTTAAACCTTACCTTTTGGTTTATCCCCTTAGTTAACTAGTTCTATCCTTATGTGTGGTAACATTGTTTCACTCTTAATGGATTTTTATATTATATATGTGGTAAAAATAGGATCATCAATGAGAAATTTACGTCATTTTTTACAAAATATTATCCTTCTAGTCCTCCTAATTGATTTTTATGTTTTCTAGATAATTTAATATAATATTATTTTGTTAAAATATTATTAATATCAATTTGGACACTATTCAATAAATTTGACTTTAAAAGAAACAAGAAAAAGGTGGAATTAGACTATAATCCATTTAAAAATAGTAATATTTTATATTAATATTTTCAAATAATATATTATAGTATATATTAATTGAAAAAAATGTATCATAGTTGTATAATCATTTAATGTAATTAAATAATGACTAAAAATTAGAAATAAAATTTCATTATGAAAATAATTTCTTTATTACCAATATATATATTTACATTCATTCCTATCTTTATTTTTTTATTTTCTGAACACATTATAGATATAGTGAAATTTTGTAACTTTCTTCGCATTAAATATTATATAGGTTATTTCCATGAACAATAGTTATTTAAAAATTACAATTTCTGGAATAAGTTAATAAGAGTAAAATTACATTAATATAATAAAAATTAGGATGAAAAATTATGGTCTCATCACCTAGATTTAACCGAGATTAAACTGACAGGCCCATTATGAAGGTGATATATTTTTCCATAGTTACAATTTATATTGAAAAAAATAAAATGGGTTTATTTACCAATTTTCAAATTAAAAATTTGAAATATAAAATAATTTTTTAAACATAATTTTTATAAGGTTCATAAATTAATTTTAAAATTAACCATGCAAAATGTGATGAAACCCACTTTTCTGAAGCATAAAACTTTGATTATTCATATCTTATGATTGGAAAATATATTCATTGATTTTAAATTTTTTATGGAATATATAAAATAAAAATTTTACTAAAATAATTAAAAAAGTTATTAGTTTAAATTATTAGGATATAATCACATTTTGTGCATAAAAAGATTTCTGAAAAAAAAATTGTATAAAAATGTTTTTAAACAAATTTCAAACAAAATATTTATTCAAATGAAAATAATTTGATTGTTTAAAATATATTTGAACAAATTATAATTTTAAATGATTTAAAAAATAAATCTTTTTACATGCTTGAAATAAGATACAATTTCCAATAAATATCAATATTTTTCACTATTCACTAGAAAATAAATATTTTTCAAAAAAATCCAAGAAATTAAACATAAGATATATTTGATATAATGATTCCAAAATATATAGTTAATTTTATTAAATTAAATTAGTAAAAGCTTTAATATTAATAAATAATATTTTCTTACAAAAACTAAATAACATTTATGAAGGAAATGTAGTTTTATGCATAATATAACTTTATATAAAAATTGAATTCCTATTTCCTAGCAATTAATAAATAAATTTGTGTTTTGTAAGACCTTTATATATATATTTCACAATGTATTTATTCTCTTTAATATAGAAAAATATAAAATCCTAGTTTATAATGGCCATATAATATTTTGTATTTTTTAAGATCAGTTTTTTGTGTCTTATACACTATATAACATGGTGTACTTATTTTAAAATCATGGTGTGTTACATTCATCCACTCTTAGTGTGGATACAATAATCCTCTACTTAAAAAAATATTAAAATATTTTCAACAAAACATATAATAAAATTTACCAGTGTAATGACTTTAAATGTTTTTCTCATTTATATGTCTAAGGAGATATTGTCAAAGGTTTGTCTTTTTTCCTGAAACATTATATTTTTTATATCATAAAATAAATTTTTGAGAAATTGAATTATTAAAACAATAATAAATCACCCAAATCCATAAAACAAACCATTCATATAAATTAAATTATATTGGTTCTTGATTATTTCTTTAAAACATGTACTATTTATGTAAAAGATAAAAATTGGATTTATATTATTTATTAGCACATAATAACAATTTTAATCTTCATAAAAATTAAAAATGTTATATTTTTATTATATATACCCAATACTAATGAATCAAACCGTACTCTAATAATGACATGAATATATAGTTCACCCGTTATAAATATTCTCATATTTCATAGATCATGCCCACCTAATGCCTATTCAATATATAATATCCATGAATTATAATTTGAGTGATTAAATTATATAATGTAAATTCATGTTGTCCAATTTCCATTATTCTTATTAATCACATTTTTAGTATTTTTATAAATTTCACTACCAATGACCATACCTAATGCAATAGAAGCATCACCCTTAAGTAAAAACCCCACCGTTTTTTTGAATGAATTATTTAGTCACTTTGACATTAAAATTAAATTCATAGTTTTTATGATATTTCCTGTAATTATTATTATTTTTACCTTAAAAATATTTCTAAACCAAGAACATGTGAGGTTATTCTCTTTATTCTAGAACATTGTGTCACCCAAATCAACCGTACAAAGGCCTTTCCCTGAGATGGTGATTAGAAGAGTTAAATACCTCCCTAAGAAAGCCTATAATTATCTAGAAAATAATGATTATTGTTAAAGTGTTAACCTACCACAAAAGATTAATTTTATGAAAATAATATACTTATAACATGTATCTATATAATTCATGAATTATAGAAATTAAAAATAAAACATAGTAAAAAAAATATCATCAACTCTCCAAATACAAAAAATAATGAATTACAAGGGATGAGAAGAAAAGGAAAATCACTTGAAACATAAAATACCACAATATAATGTCCACACCAACAAAAATATTCTTAGACATGACCCAAATATTATTGTTAAAACTCACAAAAAAATATTTACAAGATAAATAAAACAATTTCCATGAATTGTATTTGTTGAGAGAGAATAAAAATCACTCAATTGGATTATCCAGAAATATATACTACACCAATTGAATGAGAGTATAAAAAAATAGTTAAAACATGAAATTTTAATCCGAATAAAGATAATAGAACAAAAACCCAAATAAATTATTATAAACATAGGACTACCCATATCTTACAATAAACAATCACTCATCCATCATAGATAAACAACTCAAATGTTATATTTTCCAATAACAAAAGACATGACTCCTAAAGATACACAAATTAATGATCACTAGTGGAATATCCATCTCCATGATGAATTATTATCCTTTTTTATGCCCAATACCACTATTTCGACACCCTATCCCAAGAAAACCCACCACTGACCTTTGATTAACAAAAATAACTCTACAAAGAGGGTATATTCATATATTAACATATTAAATACACCCTTGAAACCAAAGATATCTCAATTTAGTCACTCAATACCTCATTTTTTTTATGCTTCTACGATGTACAGAGGGAATAGAGTTTACCCAGCTAACTATCATAGGGGTGTTCTCATATAATGGTAATTGTTTCACACTAAAACATGAGCGCAGATGGTGGTTTAATTTTTATCCACTAGTTAATATAATCATGTCCAAAAAATGTCAATATAATCATATAATCTCCAAGATTGGTAGAAAAAAACAAATCCAAGGCCAAAGAAAATATGTTCCCTAATTGGAAGATTGAAAAGATAACTACTATTTAAGGAATATATCAATTTAATATCAATTAATAATTTAACATATTAATAAAATAATATTACCAATGATAATAATCCTATCATGAAAATTAATATCTGGAAATATAACCCATAAGAAGATTAATCAATGTGAACTACCATCTCCATATAAAAAATAAACACTATTAAATTGAATGTGCCACTCCTAAATTGAATAACATTCATTTTTATGTAAATAAAAGTTTATAATCACATAATAAATCAAACCTTTATTAAAATTATGTAAATAAAAACACCTAAAAAATTCCCAAAATTATCCAAAATTCTATCATTAACTCAAAACAACCCTAAAGGTATGATTAAAAATGATACCTAAAGGAAAAAAATTGATCCAAACCTTCTAGACCATTGGGGAATCACATGGAATCTCGGGGATCCACCAAACCTACTATGTTAGCCACTATGTTTATGGTTTCTATAAAATATACTTCTTGAAATTATGAGTTCAGATAACTCTTATTAATTTAACTCTTAAACATTGTTTGGAAGACTAAAAATTCATATTAATTATTACTAAAGGTATTATAATGGAAAAATTGTATAATTTAATACAAAATATTCTAATTTTAAATAACTAAGCCATAATACAGAAGATCCAATAATAAATAATGATTAATCTAAAATAACTTTGATGATAATATAGAAACTGAAATTAAACTGATATTTTGATCATCTTGAAATATCATTATAATTATCAACTCGATCTAAAATATATACAGAATAGATTTATTATAAATTTAATAATGAAACAAGGATAAATAAGAAAAATTATGAACATAAAAATAAAATTAAAAAAATATAATTTAGATAATTAAATCCAAAAATCATTAATTTAATCTATTAAGCCCTTATATGATCAACAAGAATAAATTATCTAGATTTCCTAGATAATGAACTATGAAATAAAACCTGATAAGAAAATATTTAGCTGATAATTAACATCAATGAAATAATAAAATGGATACATAAAGATAAATAATGAAATATATAAAGCTTGCATATATCAAGATTGATATATGTGGTTTTTTCTCATTACCATTACTGAATAAGATAATTTATGTTGATTTCACCCAAGTGTAGACAATAAAATATAATAAAATAATGTAGATGATATATAAACATATTTTTCTATGAATTTCCTAATAATAATGTCTTAGAAAAATAGCTAAAAACCAACTTTATTTTTATGCCAAGATACACATATCATAGGGTAACAATGTAATTTTAAGATAAAAATCTTGAATAGTTTACAAATTTTATGTATTTTTAAGGGTAAATATTCCATTTACTTCACAACACACAAAAAATAAAAAAAATTAGAAGACCTTAAATAATAAATTTCACATACTTATACATTATGGATACTTTATAAATATTATTTATACACATTAATGGTATATTTAACAAGGAACTTAATATATTTTCAATATAATATTTCAAGTGGTATCGAGATTGAGTAATTATCTTAACATCTCAAAATTGTTTATGTACCAACTAATATTAAATACACATGTAGAGATGGAATATCTGTCACTGAGGTTTCATTGAATAAGTTCTTTGAAAACATCATATAATATATGCATGACCTGATCTTAAAATATCTACCTGATTCTATCAACATATTCACCACCTCGACTAATTTTATCTACTTTTGAATCCTAAAATATATGAAAACTATTATGGGAATTAGTATATCAAGATTGATGTTATTATTATTCATGTATTATTTTTATCGTCTTAAGTTATATATAATCATAGTCTTGAAGAGATTTCTTAAAAACATAAATATTTTATTCTTATTTGATAATGATTTTCAAATTATTGTATAAATATAAGATATTATTCCCATTTATTTTTTTATATCAAGAATAGATAACAATTAAATATTTTATTTTTCATGTTTTATCATTTTTAATCTATAATATAAATTTATGTTGAAAAAATATCATGTTCATATAAGTATTAAATAATGAATTTTATTGAATATAATCCTACTAAAATAATAACCTTCATAATTATAATGTTTCCACAGGTCACGATCTATGTTTCTATATTAAATTCATAAAATATGAATTATCACATAAGATATAATAATTTAGGTATTAAACCTTTTAATATTTTATTATATATATCTATTAAATAGTTTAGTGGAAAATATTGAGTTCATATTCATATGATGAATTATACTAACTCTAGTCATCTAGGAACCTAATCTTATTAGTGTTTTCTATCCTAGTGTAACCCAACTCTCGATATTGGATAACAATTATCATGCATTACATATATAAGATAAATTGAGGTCATTTATTTTTATATCATTCAATTTCTCTATTAATTGGGGTCTTGAAATGTAATTTCTTTTAAAGAAAGAAGACATCAGTTTTTATGAGGGAATTTTGATGACATCTCTTTTTAATTTAAATATGAATCTCACATATAACATACTAAATCTCATTAAATTCCTAAAATTATGTATACTAACAGTTAATTAATATATTCATGTCATGAACATTCAATAAAATTATTATATTCCAAACATATTAATATATAACCAAATAAAATTAATATTTTTTATTCATCTATAAGAAATGATATTATTGAGGAATTTAAAAACAAACCCATATAAATTTCATTGAAATTGTTTCTAAAACATATATCATATTTATATAGATCCTTAGGGGGTGGGTAAAACTAGGAAAAATAGTTTAATATACCTTCGGATCCCTTTTGATTTTATACCGCTTTGTTATGTATAGTTCATGATCTCATGTTAACATGAGTAAATTATTTACTCTATTAATCTGATTTGTAACACATATTCTATAAAACAAATAACAAAAAACTAAAGTGGGTTTAACCACCAATGTAAGTCAGATAATGAAAGGAATGAGAGTTTTCTTTTACTTGCATGGTTAATAACTTATCAAATTATTACATAGTATTAGTAGGATCACTACCAATAAGGATAAAATTATTTTTTTGTATCTATATTAACACTAAAAAATAAATTAAATCACTTTCTTATCCATGAGATGACTCAGTACCATGTTAAAAAAACAACAGTATAATAGAAAATTTTCATAAAACACCATGTATACTTATGTTATTCACTGTGACTTGTAAATATTTCATTTATAGTGTATAAGTCATCTTAAAAATATACTATTAATGAGTTCTGATTTATTTAGATTTTCTCCAATATTACATTCTCATACGTATTAAATATCATTATAATGCATAATAAATTAACAATTTGTGTCAGGGGACATTGACTAACTATAAATGATAGACCAATCCTTAGTTCTCATTATTGTATGTATAATTCCCTTCAAAAAACATCATTAGAATTTCTATAATTTCTGTTAAAATTTTGGTATTTTATTATATTGAAATGACATTAAATTGCATTTATAGGGGCCACACAATTATCCCCTCATACATAAAACTATTTGAACATATTCTTGAAGATGACACAGAGAATCAACCTCAGTGCTAATCTATAATAACAATGATTAATTAAATACTTTTACATGGATTCATATTCTTCACACAAAAAATATGAATTGTTACATTTCATTTACAAAAATGTAATTTATTATTGGATATGCATTTCTAAAATCAATATTTTTAGTTGAGAATAAATTATGCTTCAATGAATCACATGCACTTAATCAACCTTGTGAATGGATTTTCTTTCTATTCATTTTGCACTATTAAAGTGTTGGGTAGAATTCTTTTATATATTCACAACATCTCATAGCAAATAGTAGAACTCTAAAACTATTTTTACACATATAATTATCCATTAATAGAACAGTTAAATTGTTTCATTCAACATATATTATATTAGTAAAACTTTATATAAATTAAAATAATTTCCAAACAATTATTTTTTAAAGATTACAAAGACATGTTTTTTCATAGTAGAGAAACAACAATTTTTCTGTGTTATTATTACTTTTCTAATAATCTATTTCCTTATCATACTATTCATATAACTCTAAAAATTATATAATAATTCTATAAAATTATTTTTTAACCTTTATAATTCAATTGAAAATATAAAATATAACTCTAAGATACATTTAGCTCAAAATAAATAGCCTCTTGACTATCTATTGGATAAAACATCATTTTCCCCCTATAAACCGATATTACATATTTTTATAATAACTTAAAACAACAAAAATGTAGTGAATAGATCAATAAACATTATATAAAATATTATGTCTCTTTTAAAATCAAATATAAGAATAAAAATTCTTTGAACATAACCACTCAACTTAATTAGAAAATAGAACATGTATTATAGGGATTTTTTTATCAAATGATATATATAGTATCATATCATATATTATATGATATTTAAAAACAACCAGCAACTATTTACCATTTAAAAAAATATTTCATCATATTTCCCTTGATATCAACATGTATATGCAATTATATATAAATCACTTGAAAACTTCTGCAATCCTTTATTAAAAAACAAACAATTAATAACCAAAAGTTGAAATAATCTTAATATTTAGACTTTCTTAAGGGAAAAAAATATCTCCATAATAATAATTTCATCCTATTTATTTAATATAAATGTAAATAATTAAAATATAATTTAATATTACGCTTAACTCTAAGATATCTATAGACTAATTCAATAACATTTCTATGAAATATTAAATTATCATATATATTATTACGTGTGGTGGGTCATTTTTTAAATAGAGATTAGATTATAATTAAATGTGGTCTATTTAAAACATTAACTCAACATATAAAATCACCTCTAATTTCAATAATCTTCTAGAAACTCCGTATATATATTTGAACCCCTCCTTAATCTGATACCAATCTTTGACAAACTAACTCTAACTGATTACTTTAGCATCTCTTTTACATATTTTTAACACATATATAATAAATATATTTGGGAATTGTAATATAGAGTCCTAGGATTAACATACATGGATATTACATCATTTTATATGAATATTTAGTACAATACAAAAAAACATGTTTGAGGACCATAATAGTTAATGTCATTCGAAATTGAGAATAAAATATAATAACTCAGCGAATTATTTTCAATGTCTCCCACATATATCTTCCCCTTTATTAATTCTACTTGAAACCATTCTTCATAACCCATGGAAAAGATACATTAGAAATAGGTGAGCTCAGAGGACCAGTAAGGGTAAAAAAAGTAGATACATAATAAAAACATTAGTATAAAGGTATGAAAAAAGGATAATAACATTTAGAGATCTTACTCTACATATCAAAGATCGTATACATGATTCAAAACAAAGATATTGACAGTTCAAAAGAGAGGAATCATAAGGGTGATATATCATCATAAATCAATCATGAACCATAATATTATTTCATATAATGGTGGTACCATAGTAACTATAGAAAAACAATACATGTGTCATGGTTAAATACCAAGACCAATATCTTAATGCATCCAAACACACCCATTTTTCTTTTTGATTAGGACACACCCATTTCTCATAGTGGATGAAGACATATCTATTTCCCTTTGCGGATCCAGACACCCCTATTTCCTATATTTTATTAGGAAAGACCTTTCTAATATAGTGGATTAGGACACACCTATTTCCCATAATGAATCAGGGCACGCATGTTTCCCAGTTTGGATCTGGACATACCTATTTCCAATTTTGAATCCATCCCACAAACTTGTCTTCCAAAGTTATCTAATGAGATAGAAATATTTACCCAATGCATTGGAGGTATATATATATCCCACCCCTCACATTATGAAACCATACATATGTGTTCTATAAAACATTCATTTTATCATTACCCAAAAACATATATGAGCTTTATAAACATTATATCATAACCTATGAAATTAAATGGGTATAATATGTATTTAGTAATATCACAAACTATGGAAAATAGATAAGATTCATAGTAATCTCATCTATGAATAACCGATTAAATGAAGTGGGTTTCATATTCATTTATCATGGTAAAACCCGTGGAATAGGAATGGGTTTTATAAATATCAACCCATCAAAACATAAAGCATTTAGAGAAATAATATGAATGGTTTCCTTGGATAATATCCCTAGAAAAGCATAAACATTAACCAAAGATGTAATCTTATATGGGAAAAGTTTTTTAAATATCACATGGAACATCACTTTTTCAAAAAATTTAACATTCTCAAAATCCTTTTATTTGAACTCACTTTGAAATCATTAAAATCAATAATGAAATATTTTTTAGAAAATTTATTAAGGAAAATATATTTTCCTCCTTGAATAATTATATTTAAAACAAAAATATTTATAAAACCATCTTCTTTGAAAATATATTTATAACCATATAAAGGAATAATGAAAACTTTTTTAAAACATTTTCTACGATAACTAATAAATGAATCCTGAAAAAAAATAAAATACGTTTTCCTTGAAAACTTATAAATTAAGATTGAAAATCATTTAAAAAACTTTTTACTTGAAAATACACTGAAAAAATTTAAATAAATATTGAAAACATGTCTTTTTTTTAAAAAAAAGTAATTTTCAAAAATATTTTTAGAAACCATGGTTTTGAAAGAACATCGATTTCTGACCGAAGATAGAGATAAGGTCCGATTTTTTTAAAAACACTTTCTTTACTATCTTAAGTAAAAAATATTGAAAAAATGGTACCAATAAATGATGATTTCATGGATAACCATAGGATAAATAATTTCATGAGTGTTTCTAAGAGATTTATCATAATATTTCATCAATGAAAGGATAATCATAAAAAATCCCGATAAATGATGAGATTGTATCAAAAAACTATTACCACATTGGTAACATTAAATCATGATCGACATAAGATTAGAAAATTACATGAAGATTTTAATATCATGAATAGAATAAAATTTATGATATTACTTCTCAAAGGTAGTATAAACACTTCATTGAACAATATAAGTTCATAACATGACATGTGTCTCAAAGAAAGAAAATTGATAAAAAACTACTTAACCAATTTGGTAGTTTTTGAAACATAAACCCCAGGAAATAGAGATCATCAAATGGATATTCAAATACCCATAAATGTTATTATAATTATTATAAAACATATTAATGAGAATTATATAGAACAACAAAAATAAATTAGTGGTGAATATAGGATTTATCACATGGATAATATAATGTGAGATGAAAAAACCCATACCTTATGTCTGGAATTTCTTTGTACATGGTAAAACCCCCTCTTCTTTGGGTAACTCATCCTACTTTCCACCAAAATACTTCTATAGATGGATTTATTCCCAAAGGAATGGTTTTTTTATGAATGAATGGCTGTTTTGAGAAGATTAGGGTATGGATTGGCTGATCCAATGTGGCTTGAGTGGTTTAAGGAAGTGAGGGGTTGAGTTTCCTTTCACAGTGGTAGAGCATTAACATTCTTGTATATATAAAAATATAAACACTATTGAGAGGTCTCTCATATGACATGTTCCTACAATAATTTTTAAAATTGTATCCAATATGTGAATTGGTTGAAATATTTCCACCTAATGTCTTTTGGACATGTGTATAGGTCATTTGGCCTCTTAAAATGAAAGTTTAACCATTTAGTAATATTATTTTTACATTAATCGCTGTAATTAATTTTAATTAATTTCACAAATATTTTTTGTTAAAAATTATTTTTTCCTAATTAGATATTAAAAATTTTGATGATTAAAATATGAAATAAATTTTTCCAAATTCTAATAATTTATTTGATATAAGTTAATTTTAAACTCATATCTTAGACGGGAAGACAAAGCAGGTTTTACTTGTAAAATTGTTGAAATGTTTGGTATGTTTTATATCAATTTTCTGTGTGAAATTGTTTTTAAGGACATTAATTTGTTTTATTGACCTCAAATTGATATATTTATACTATAATACTGCTTGAAAACAAAATTTTACTATATAAATGAATTGGAATAAAATGCAGTTTAGAATTAAAATTTAGTATTATTCAATATCAATAAAAATATATAAGTTCTCCAAAAAGACCAAAATAAATCCAGTGTAAATTTTTATTTTCAAATTTAAAAAATGATCTTTAGATTTTAAATGAAAAGTTATGAAAGTGTTAAAAATCATATTTATAATGGGCTCTCTATTAAAATGTTGAAAATTTTTCATTATGAAAAATATATCTGGTTATTTAACAAATTTGATTTATTCATATATTGTACATATAAAATCTATTTTATGAGTAAAAAATTATTTATTGAATATATAATATCTAAATTTAATAAATAAAAATAGGTTTGTTTAAATTTTTGAGTTAAATGTGTTTTTACACAGAAAATGGTTTTTTTATGAAAGTAATTTCTTTTGTTTAAAATAGTTCGTATATTCATTTATATTAATTGAAACAAAATGACTTGGTTTATATACATGTGTAAATCATATTTTCAAAATTTTGTTAATATTATTCTCAATATACAATATAATTTCTAGGTGGTAGCTATAATAATATTTTAACAATTATATTTACAGGATATTTTAGTTCAGATAAACATGGTGTTCTATGTTACATGAACTATCGAATTAACTCGGCATTATGTGTAACACAAGACAAAAATATTGTTTCATATACCATAAGTTAACCTAAGTGATTTCTGTCGTATATGATTAAATTGGTGTTTCATATAATGCAATCCAAACATAGTTCTATTAAATCACTTGACCAATATTCAATGTTGCGTGAAATGAAAATATAAAAAATTAAATTAATTTGAATAAAATATTACACAAAATATTAAGGTGTTACATTCTAAACCCATTAAAATGAATTTAACCCTAAAAATTATTTTGGTTTATCGAAATTTCAATACTTCAATGTTGATTTCATAGAAACCCATATCGTAATAATGAATACTAAAACTTTCTTTAAAAAAGAAATGTTAGAAACAAAACGATTACCCAAATTCACTCATAAATAGGTCTCTATGTAAGAGAAAATTGGTTTTGAGTGATTATTGGACTTGTTATAAAATTATAAATAACTATAGAGAGTTATAACTATCATTGATCATCACTAATTGATTGTTCATTTGAATGTTAAGGAACTCAAACCCATAGATCTGTGATGATTTATAATTCCATCGGTGCAACGGAAATGGTGGTATTGTGATAAATCATTTCCAATATCGTTTTCATAAAAGAATTATATCACTATTTTATTATATAAGGAAATATACTTACTTGACTTATTCCTTTTCAAATTCACACTTTCTAGATTTCGACATTATCTCTTACTCTAAGAAATAAAGGTGAATTTTTTTTCCTAATGCATTAGCTAACCATGAGATCCATTAATAGAATGATAAGTTATTCCATCTCTCATTATAAAAAATGTGAGAACATGATATCCAATATTCAAAAGTCCTCATATGTTGAGACAATACTTTAATCGCTAAAACCTCAACTAATGTTTAACTTATACCATTCAATAAATGGATAAACTTGTAACCCAAAAAAATATAATTAACTGTTTATTCAATAAATATCTCTAAATAAGATCTTATATTATTCCAAAAAAAAATTCCATTAGAAACATGAGTGAATCCTTGTACTGATAGAATATAAAATGTGATTTTATTATTCCAAGATCTATATAGAGGGAGATAATCATGTGAAATTTTACTAATGGATAAATAATAATATTTTTATAAGAATTATTCATACAAAATAAATCATGTGATTCCTAAATAAGGAGGATAGGATAAGTGTTCTATAATTATCATGGTTTAATTAATCTATTATGATCACATAAGCTTTCCCTTTTCCCTTATCATTGTAGTTATTTATGGATTACCATCCACATTAATCCTTGGATTGGGATATTTGTTATAATAATGTTAAAACACCATGAAATTGAAGCACTAAAGTGTGGGAGGTGCATTTTTTGGTGATTTCACATTAGTCTCGTTATTAGCTAACTCTTTCCCATTACATTGAAATTCATCTGCTGGATGAAAATTTATTCCACACTTAGAACATTTAGTAGTTACCCAAAGGCAATTTCCTCCATGTTTCATTCCACATTTGGATCATAATGTAAATATAAAATTATTCTCTCTATAATTCATAGAGTTTCTTTTTAATTGAATCATTATTTTCTTATTTTAACCATAAGTTTTATGGATCTATTTAATCTATTTTTTGTATAAAGAATACAAATAAGGTACTTACTAAAAAATATGTTCTTCTAATCATCCAAATTTATGGATTAAATTTTATCTTATTCCCTCATATTCTTGATAATGTTATTACTCTATTTCTATTCACCTTCTAAGAGAAAATATCCCAAAAAACATTTTCATGTTCTGAATAATAGAGAATAAAAAATTTCTTTTTGGTGCTAAAAACCATTATTAATCAACAATTGGATCATTGGTTCCATTAAAAGTGGGTGGATGATTCCTCAAAAAGGATTATAGAAAACATTGTTCCATCCATTGGTTATTTGGAAACTCAACATGATTCATGGAATTAAATGTGTGTGTGTTCATAACAATGAATTTTTTCACTTCATATTCGGTAACATTTGGTTTCTTATAAGGGGAATCATTGAATTTTCCATTGAAATACTCATTTACATGGTTTTTTGGGTTTAATACATTGACATAAACCATAAATCATGGAATGAGAAACAATTTTCATTGAGTAAAACCACATAATCATGAAAAATTACTTATTGGATATCTAAATAACGAAACCTATTTTCTTAATCAATGAAACCATATGATCGTCATAGATCATTCAATGTAATTACATATTAAAATATATATGATAATTCATAAAGTGTTTGAGAATTCCCATATCATATCTCGTGTGAGATTTAAACCAAGTGTGTATCAGGGTGCAATTTCGTGCACTATTTAACGATAAATTCTTACTCAATACTGTTTTTTCAGGGTTTTCACTCCTATGTACATATGTTTCAGATCCACATCCACTATAGTATCTATACCCAAATGTATATCTAGGAAACCACTCATTATATCCTTCACCAAATTACAAGGACATTTCCAATACTTCAACTCATCATTATACTTATCCTTAGAGACATCCCTAGACATATCCTTCGAAATATTTATAGGGATCTCACTAAAATTTTAAAATACTATTTTCCAATGGTTCACTAAAACATTCTTTTGATACAAACAATAGTTACCCAGGATTAATATACAAGGACATTATATCATTTTATAAAAATATTCATAACATTACAAAAAAATGACTCCAGATCATAATAGATTACTGTCTTTTGAATCATAGACCAAAATATTCTAACTGGGTGAAATAACTTAAATTTTTTCCACAAAGATATTCCCTTTTAGTACTTGTAATTAAAAGTACTCTTCATAACTTGGGGAAAGGAATCATAAGAAATGGGTTATCTCAGACTCTTAGTAGGGGTAAACAAAGAAGATACATAAGCATCGTGAGAATAATGGTATGATAACATGAGAATAACATTTAGTGATCATACCCTCCAAAAAAATATCATAAACATGATTCATGACATAAATAGTAGTAGTCCATAATAAATGAATCATAAGGGAGATAAAACATCATAAATTAATCATGTACCATAATCTCATGTCATATAACTTTAGACCCATTATAACTAGAGAAAACCATTTCATATGAAAAGGCTAAATACCAAGACCCTCAATATAGTAGATCATGACACACTTGTTTCCTATTTTTGGACCAGGACACACTTATTTCCAATTTTGGATTAGGGACCACATATTTTATATAGTAGATCTAACAACATTTGTTTCCCATTGTGGATTAGGACACACCCATTTCCTATTTTGGATCGGGAAAAAAACCATTTTTTATCAATCTCATTAACTTGTTTCCCATCATTATCTCATGATATATAATTATTTACCCAATGGACTATGTGAAGATATTAGTCTCACCCATCTCATAATGAAATCATACATTTATCGGATATAAAATATTCACATTATCATAACCCAATAAAAATTTATGGGATTCATAAAAATCATATAATAACTCATGAATTGAAATGGGTGTCACAATTTTTTAATCATAATATAACCTATGGAAAATAGATAATTTTTTAAATCATTTCATCCTAGAGTAACCCATTAAAGGGTGAAGATTTCATAAATATTTATCATGGTATAACCCATAGAAGAGAAATGGGTTTCATAAACATCATGTCATCAAATCATAAACCATTAATAAAAATAATTTTAATATTGTCATTGGATCATATCGCTAGTAAATAATAAATTATAATGAAGGATTTCATCTTATATGGAGAAGTATTTTGAGAGATAGATTAGAAAATAATTTTTTTTTAAACATATAACATTTTCAAAATCCTTTTCTTTGAACCCACTTTGAAAACGTAAAAAGGAATCATGAAAATGTTTTAAATTTTTCTTGAGGAAAATACCTTTTCTTCTTTGAAAAATAATCCTTAAAACATAAATCAATTCAAAATATTATTCATTGAAAACATATAATAAAATATTGAAAATAATTTCTAAAATATTTTTATGTGAAAATAATTTTAATACATATAAATAAATATTGAAATGGTTTCAAGAACTTTTTAAACATATTATTTTGAATTTTTTTTAGAAAACATAGTTTTAAAGGAATATAGATTTATTATTGAAGAGATAGATAATGTAAAATTTTCCTAAAACCCATTATTAGATAACTTAATTACCATAGAGTGGGAAAATGGTAAACATACATGAATTTATCACAAATAAAAATGTGATAATAAAAATGACTGGGATTCATTAGGGATGGATGATAATTAGTCATCAATAGAAGTATAATCATAAACAATTCTGATAAATGATGAACACATAAAGAAATTGTTACCACATTTTTAACCATAAATAATGATCTTCATATGATATAAACATTACATTAATACTATAATATCATAAAAAGATGAATATTTATAATATATAAGGTCAATGGAAGTATATAAACCTCAGAAAAATTTAGTTTCATAACATGACATGTGTCTTAAAGAAGGCCAATTTAGGAAAAAAAAATTACTGATTTGGTAAATTTTGGTCTATATACCCCATGAAGGATATATCATCACATAGATATTTAAATACTCATCCATTTATATATATGTATGATAGAATAAATTCTTGGAATTTATATACTTCAAAAAAAATAAGTGCTGAAGATGGAATATATAACATAAATAAAAAAAGTGAGATGCGAAAAACCATACATTATGTCATGACATTATTTATATATGTTTAACCTGTTTTTTCTTTTTATAAATCATCTTGGTTTTCAAAAAAGGGCGTCCCTATTTTGATTCATTACCAAAGGGAGGATTCTATAATGAAGGGATGGATTTTGGGATGAAATTTTGGTAGTGGATGGCTGAGCCAATGTTTCTTGAGATGTGAGAGGATATTGGGGGAAGGGGGTAAGTTCTTTTTTATAGTGGAGGAGGAGTGGAATTCTTTTAAATATTAAAAGGAAAACACTTCTGAGAGGTATAAATTACATCATATTACTCAAATAATTGATAAATATTTTCCAAGAGGGGACTTGGTGAAAATAATTATACAATATGTCTTTTGGACAAGTGTTTAGGTAATATGGCCTTTTATGATTAATGTTTTACCATTAAGTAATCTTGTTCTTATGTTAATTTGGGTTATTTATTTTAATTACATTAACTAATATTTGTTGGAAAAAAATAAGTAGGAATTATTAAACATTATAAAATATGTTTATTAATATGGAATACATTTTTTAAAATTGTAACAGTATAAGTGGCATAAATTAATTTAAAATTAATCTCATGGATGGGACGACAAAGTAGGTTGTCTTTAAAAAAACATTCTAAATTTTGGAAAGTTTGTACATCTAATTTCAATTTGAAATTTCATTCAATCAACTGAATTTGTTTTACTGATATAAAATTGATCTTATTATACTTTAAAACTAATTAAATCACTATTTAAATATATTCTTAAATTGGATGAAAATGCAGTTTTGAACTCAAATTCCGTATTATTCACTATTCATAAAAATATTAGAGTTCTCAAAAAATACCAAAAATACACCCAAAGTAAATTTTGATATTTAAATTTCATGAATGAATTTTATATTTTCAAATAAATATTATTAATGTGTCAGAAAAATATTTAAAATAGGCTCTCCCTTAAAAGGAAGTGAAATTACTTTTTATAAAACAATACTTCATTTTTTTAATAATATTGGACATATTATAATCTTGTACTGATAAAATATATTTGATAAGTTAAAAATTAATAATTTAATGCATTATATAGAAATTTAATTAATAAAATTTTGTTGGTTGAATTTATTAAGGTAAAAATATGTTTGTACATAAAAAATAGTATTCTTAGAAAAGTTTTTTCTTTCTTTTAAAATGGTTCTTAAATTCACTTATAATAATTGATAAAAAATAATTAGATTTATATATATTTTTAAATAAAATTCTCCCAATTTAGTCAATCTTATTCATAAATTCCATTCTAATGTCTAGCAGGTATCTATAATATTATTTCCATAAAAATATTAATATTGTATTGTAGTTTGGTAAAACTCAGCCTTGTTTGTCACACGAGTTATCCACGTAACTCGGCATTGTGTTTAACATATGCAATCAAAATATTGAAAGTAGTGTCAGATTAACTAGGTGTTTCATATAATGAAATCCAAGCATAGTGATTTTATATTAAAAAACAATTTTTTGTGTTGCATGAAATACAAAATATTAAAAAGATTCAATTAATTCCAAAATTTATTTATGAAAATCTCAAGGTGTTATAAGAGTGTACACAAATAATATATAATATTGTATCAGTTTGAACTATATTTTCCAACTAATATTAAAATTTCATGACTATTTTATTAATTTCATAGATATTGTTACTACCTATTATTTTTATAATACCAAAACTCTCTCTTTTCTTTATAATGAAATTCTTCTTTTGGAATTGAATAAAATTTCCAATATCATATAGTTTAATTATGTTAAATAAATTATAGTTCATAAACTCAACATATAATAGATGTTTATTTTTCATTAGATTAAATATATACCAAACAATTATAATTATAATTAATTTGTTTTTTTAATTTTTTTTAAAAAATTATATATTAATATTTATATAACCAAATTCCTTTATCAGACTAAAATTTCATATCATATAATAAGTTCAACCATTTTCTTATATTTATGATTTTGTATTATTGGTCACTTTGATTGAAATTTCCTAAAAAATATCCTTTATAAACCTTTTATTATTCTTTTAACTCATCTAATTTATTATAGGGTATTAATTCATATTTTATATTCATTCTTTATCTTGAGATGTAAAATAGTTTGGAAATTTAATTTTACCTCCAATATGTTTCTTATAAACTCTCTGTAGAATAATTATTTTTCCATTATCAAGAATTATTCTAGATATTCTAGGGTAATTTAATACTTTACCCCTATGAAAACACAATTAAAGTATAATACAATCAAAATAAAATTACTTTTATAATTCTTATAAAAAGTTAAATAAGGATATATATATATATTATACAATATTTTATTCACTCAGATTATCAATGATTGTGTAAATAAAAAATGATAAAAATTTACATATTTATGACTACCTTTTTTATTTTTTAAACGAATTCCAACATATTTTATATTTATTGAATCCTTCCTTCGATGTAAAAAATATAATAAACTTTCATTTTATATATTCAATAATTTTCTCTGTGAGAGTAACAACCAACATAATAATCTTAACCCTAAATTAAAACATATTTCTATTTTCAAAACACTTTAATGATCTCAATTATTTTTGTTCTTCCTCAATAAATACAAATACTTCCTAATTATATTTTAAATAGACTCTATGAAGTACAAAAAATGCATTTGATTTATTTTACTTCCCTGTATGAATTTATAATTACATTAATATTTCCTTTAACATATTTTAATGGTTAGCCTTTATTTTACTCTATAATTTCCTTTTCATAGAAATAATTTCAAAATTTTGATGGATTTTGAGTTCTAAAAATGTATACTTTTCTTAAAACATAGTCCATTATCTCCCATAATATTTATGACTTTAATTTCTTCACTAATATCATTATACTTATAAAACAACTTAATATTTTCAATTTTCTTTTATTTTATCATAAACTTTTAAAAAATATCTTTTTTGGGTTTTCACCTTCGTATTATATAGATAAATACATCATCAAACATAATTTATTAGTATTATCAACCATTTAAAATCTAGAAATATTTTAATTTTTTCCAAAAAAAGTTATTTAACTATTTTTAATTTTCTTGAGAATTAATCCATCAATATACTTTATTTTAAATCACCCTCGAAATGTAGAATATTTATGGAATTAAAATCCAATTCTAATCATTACTTTTTTATGATCGCTATGATAGTAAATTCATTTTTCACTATGATTTCATATGCCATTTTAATATTATGAATTTCACATGATGTTATAATTTTCATAAATCTCCCCTTTATGTTTGAAACCATTAAGAAGAAGTAGACATATTGTTTTCTCATTATACATTTTATAATATCCCCATCCTTGAAAATTTCTCATATAACTCTCGTTTAACCAATTGAATTTTCATCTTTATTTAAATAATAATATTTTTTTGGATATAATTGTATATTCATTAAATATTTTGTGTAATCCCCCAATGTGTATTCTTTAAAAATTGTAACCATTATTTTTTTCTGATGTTTTTTCTACATATATTTTGGTGTTTTCCATTCTAGGATCTTTAAGAAAATTATCCCACTAATATCTCCACTTAAAATATTTATAACTTACCGAGATTATATTTTCATTTACTTTACATTTCATTTTACTGAATTAATTCCCATCATTTTATCATTTTAAGAGAAATTTCATCCATTATAGTTTAACAGAATATTATAGGTATCTATGTCAAAAAATATTTTATTTTTTATATATAATTGTTTTTTTCATTTATTGTGTTATTTGGAAATTTTATTCATTAATTTTAGATTTCTTAATTTTTCTAGTAAAGGGTCATTTTTGGAGTTGTGAACAATTTTGGAAAAGTACTCTATTTTTTAAGTGTAATTTTGACCTATTGAAGCTAGAATTTGGTTAAATTTTGAAACATGTTAAAGTATATATGATAATACCCTAAAATTTATATCATTCATTTTAGATATTCTAAGAAGAAATAAAAATAATGAACCACACGTACAATTATTTTTCGAATAAAAATATATCATAGTATAGAGATCCCTAGGAATGTATGTATGAGTCATTATAAAAAGTATGTGTGTCATTAATCTAATATATATGGGTTATTTTTAGGTTCCTTGAAGTATTTAAAAAAAATTATAATTCAAATGATTAATTTTGGACCCTAAATATGAGAATTTTGAGACGGATAAAATGTACAAGTGTAATTTTATAAAAAAAATAGAGAAACTCCATAGTCAATTAGTTCGTAAGAGTAAATTATTTGAGGGTAAAATCGTTAAACATAGATGAATTTATTGGAGAGATGATTCAATGATATATATAATTTGTAAAATCAAATAAACTTAAGATTCTAGGTCAGAGCCTATCGAACTATTTGGACAATATCTATTAACCTCAAAAATTAAAATGGGGAAGATAAAAAGAATAATCTCTATAAGAATATTTAGAATAATAATTATGTCTTTTACCCTGGAACTAAATGAATTTTAAAGTGAACTCCATGTATGGGGGTTTCCCAAGAATGTCTTCATTGGTGGTGATATTTCAGATTATTTAAAATCAAATTTTAATTATGTGAAAAGGGATTAAAACATGTTTGGTAATAAATGATAGGACAATGGCTCAATGAAACACATAAAAAAATAAAAGTTTCCTCTCATTTATCCATGTAATGCTAAAACCATTATAGATGTTAATAGTAGAGTCCATAAAACACCCCTTTGGAATTATTATTTACAATTTATCATGTTAAAATTCTACATGAAATTGTGTTCAACAATATAAACTAGTTGTTTGTATTTTGGGCTACAACTATCCTCTAATTATAATTTTTTATTTTTAAATATATGAAACTAAATTAATTTCCCTCACTGTTTAAAATTCATAAGGAATATTTTTTTTGGAATAATGTGGTTTCATTTAGGTTTATTTTTTTTGGTCGTTAAATAATTGAATTACCTATAATAGAGTATCAATAGTCATGTTGAGGTCATATTATA
This sequence comes from Viscum album, assembly GCA_963277665.1. Taxonomy (NCBI): domain Eukaryota; kingdom Viridiplantae; phylum Streptophyta; class Magnoliopsida; order Santalales; family Viscaceae; genus Viscum; species Viscum album. The sequence continues at coordinate 1,896,953,856 of OY728135.1, read as the reverse complement.
GTTTTAAAGAATAATTATGTGTACACTTTATGGTAATGAAGTTTAAATTGAATAATTTAAATTGAAGATAATATCTAATAGTGAATAAGGGTGTGTCTGAAGGTTGAAACTGGTTCTTGGAAATTATTTTCGACAAGATCTCAACCATATTGAATTTATTTTCATTATTTTCCTATATTTACACTCTCATTTTTATTTTAATTAATATTTTTATCTTAACTAATTTGTATAAAAATGTGAAAAAATACCCACTTTTCTTCTTCTCATAAAAAAATTAAAAATAAATGTTATAGTTTGGAACACATTAGTAGCCTCATCATGATATAACATTCTATACTATTATACTGAATTTCCTTATGATACATTTTGAACAGAGTTTCATGATAATACCTTTGGCTATTTTCATTATTATGGAGTTTTTATAAGATATTTTATTCTCTTTTTATATGGTAAAAAGTTTAAATACTTCTCTAATGACCTTATGCCTTGAATTTATAGAAAATGTCATTATAGAGGTATAATGGTGAAGGATGAGGAAGAGAAAACTATGGTTTGTTAATCTGTTAATCAACCTTTGGCCTATTCATTGAGTTTTGAATCTATCAGCATACCAAAAATATATATTTTTTAATTTGAATCACAATACCAAACAATATAACACATTAGTAATTATCATTATCCTATGAATATAACAAACCAAAAAATGTTTAGTTCCCATATTTACGTTCTATTTTTGAAATTAAATTTTTTTTATTCACCAACATATAAAATTCAATGGAAATTAAGGTTATTAATTACAAAAAAAATTAGTAATAATTTTTTTTCTTTGTGTCAACATAAAACTACTACGGTTGAATAGAGATCAAAAAAATATGAATGATTTTCCTTTTATTAATCGATAAAGAAGAATTTTTTCTTGATTAACATATCCCTACATCTAAATTATTTTTCATTAGAAAATAAATATATTAGATTAGGAAAACTCCTGGTGAATCATTATATGAGTATTGAAATAGATTTAATAATTTATTTTTTACATTATAGCACCACTAAAATTGTAAATTATTTTTGATTTAATATTTTTTAGGGTGCTTATCTTATTGATGAAAGTGTATTAGATACTGCTATATGAGGATGTTTGGTTGATAAAACCTTGAAATATGGTAGGAATATTATTGGAAAATTTTCAAAAAAAATTAAATAATATTGATCTAGGGTTCTACTTCATGTGGAATCTATTCAAGAACATCCTACGTATAGTTCTAAAAATTACATTATTTGTCTGTCACCTTAGTTACTTTACCACTATGGTGAGGACCATAGTGTTAACCTACACTTCGAAAAAACCCAACAAAAAATAAGTTTTAAAACAAAACATCATTATGTAATTTTGGCTTCAAATGATCAATTTAGTAATAAATTTTCACAAATATAAGAATCACCAAGATCTTTCAATGTTTTTTTATAGAAATAAATTTTCAAAAAAATAGATTGACTAATTTCATAACCCATCAAAATTAAATCCAAAGCTATAATAATAAACCTAATATCATTTTTATGCAACCAAAAAATAGATATTTAAAATGCTAAACATGAAACCCAAAACCTAGGTACTTCAAGGAACAAGTTCATACTTAACCTAGAAATAATTTTCATCCCATAAAACCCACTCAAAAATCTAAATGTATTATTGAAAAAAATAAGTCAATTATAAATTATTTTGAGAACTATGATTAAAGTAATATTTTAAATATCCACTGATATTGGTTGTATAATAAACATAATTAATAGAGTGATTCCTTCATAATATTAACAGAACCCTAATGGAAAATAAATATATAATATGAGTCCAATAAAAAAATACAAGTGATACAATGTTGGAAAACCTTGAAGCTATAAATTATTAAAAATAAAATTATTAGTATGGTTCCCCTAATTTCATTGAATACATTCAGCCTATTAAAAAACACATATTGAGCCTTTAAAAAGTATAAAACCTACTATGAAATAAAATATAATGTATAAGGACGATGATATTATTAAATGTGGAAAAATATGATGGTGAATAATCATAAGACTTTATGGTTCTCAAAAATAATGACAATTATGATAAAAAGATAATAATACCATCACTAACTCACCTTAAAAAACAACCCAGTTAAGAAGAGTAATGAGATTAAATTAGGAGAAGATATCATAGAAACATGTATGAAATTTCATATTAATATTAATTTATTTGATATAGTGAAATTTATTCCTAAAAAAATTAAGGACTGAATATCTCATAAGATAAATTTAAAAGGAAAGGTGAAAATAAACATTGGTAGGATTGTTTCCCTGATCAATCAAAATTCTATCCATGCCAAATGAAATTATATTAGAAATTTTACAATTCCATATAATTTATTGGAGTTTTAATTCCTATATAATATTTTAGATTTATGATCATCAATAAATTTGATATATCATTCTGTTTACTTTTTCTTTTTAGGATAGAGAAATAAAACCTATTGGGATTTTAATATAATTAGTTAATATATGCATTGATAAAAAAAATTATTCATTGAGGATGTTTTTCTATATTTAAGTGATATGATTTCACTACTAATTTATATTTTGTGGATATTAATGATAAAACAATTATCATACATGTGACACTGATCTTAGGGATAACATTCCTTAAAAGTACAGAAGAAATATTAAATTATTAAAAAGATACACTTTCACTTGAATATACAAAGAAAAAAGTCTATTTTAAATTTTTTATAAATCATGAAATATTTAATTTATGATCCTTTATCCCATAAATTAAACTTGATTAATTTTTTTTCCACTAAGTTATTTTTAGAATTTACAAGAAATGATATACATATTGATGTTTCTAAATATGATCCTCTGTTAACAACTCAATTTAAATTATATGAGATTGAAAATATCCCATGATAATAGGAATTATGTTTCCAAAATTCTCCATATTACCCTAAATAATTTTTTTACTCTACCAGTTCCATTTAAACAATTGGAACTCTTGAATTAGATAAACATTGATGTTTTTTTCATAAATAAACTAGAAATTATTCTTTTTTATAAATTGATAAGTTTTACAAAACTATTAAAATTTATTCTTGTAATTCTGATCATGAATTTTTTTCCGATTTAAGGATTTTTCGGAGATTGAAAATTTTTCATTACCAAATTAGAAATTTTTTCGACAACTCTATAATGAAAGTATTTTTTTAAGATATTTTTTAAGGTATGTTATATTTTATTAATTATAAAAAACCCCATTTCCAAAATGAATATATCCCACTATAGTTGGAATATAAACCTTTTCCTAAAAATCTAAAATATTCTTTTTAGAGGAGAATGAATATATTTCCATTATCATTGAAAAATGTATTTCTATATACTGACAAAAAACAACCTCAAGGTGTCTTTAAAAAATCACAAAATACATAGGATGTGACCTAGTTGGCCATCATGGAATTTTTACTTCAGTGTGCATGCATAGGATTTTGTTATAGGATGATGAAAAATATATTACAAAATTTCTAAGAAGTTTTATATTAAACTTTTAGAGGTTGTTATGAAATAAATGAAAATTTTAATGGATATGAGGATTATTTTTCAATTTTTTTATTTTTAATTGTTCATTCCGATCAAAATAGTCACTAAAAAGTGTGGATTCGAAATTTCAAGGAAAGAGTTTATATAGAATGTCCATATTAGACTACCAAAAAAATAGAGAGTGGGTATTCATTAAAATAAACTCAAACATATAACTATGAATAACCACATCCCTTTCTCATTTGTTGACTAAATTATTAAGAAACTTTCTGGAAAATCTAGTTATTATATCTTTTTTAGTTTTTCGGGATACATTCAAATTCATATTTCATGGAAATATTAAGATAAATCCATATTGCCCAATCCATTTAGAACTTTTAATTTTAGAATAATTTTTTTTAGATTATGTAATTCTCTAGGATTATTTAAACTCTATATTATGAGTAGATTTAATAATTTCTTAGAAAATGTTTATATGTTTAAAGAATTATTTCACAGTTAATGGATCATTTTTTGACAGTTGTTTGAATTTTCTTATAGCTATACAAAAAAACATATATTATGAATAAACATTTTTTAGCATTCAAAAATTCCTTTCACGTTAGAGAAAGTAAGTTTTTGATATATCTAGTTCCAAAATATTGAATCAAAGTCACTCTAATCCATGGTTGATATTATTTAATCAAAATAAATAGAAAAAATAGAAATATAATTTAAATAATTTCTTGTTCATGATTGGATATATATAATATTTAAAAACATTTTAGTATTCTAGCCTTACAATTATCCATATTACTCCAAAAGGAATCCCAATTTCTCTTTGATTAGATTTTTAAGATACCTTTAAGGTGATAAAAATTATGTAATTATCCTCCAGAATTATTTGTCCTACTAGATTGGTTTTATCTTTTATTAATATGGAGAATGCATCAAAATTTTCCATAAGGGGTATTTTGAGTCAATGAGTGGAAAATAAGTCTCATTTCAATGACTATAAATCTATAACTTTATATTTATCACAAGTTAATTAACCAACCACTAAAAAGTAAATTAAATCTATTTTTTTCTTATTTATCAAAATTTAGATGTTACTTTTTAGGATGGAAGGTAATTTCCTTACTAATAATTTTTAAATCATATTTTCTTTAAAGAAACATAGTGTGATAAAATGGTTATTAAAGAGGATTTCGTTGGTTCAAGAATTTAATGTAGATAAAAAAGGATAATAATGGTATTTATAACATAGTAGATAGAATGTTTAGTAGACTATCCACTATTTTAAAACAAAAAATATCATATATTTACACCTATTGTGGAAACCTTCCACGATAAGAAACTTCATGTCATTAAGAGTTTAAGACCATTGTTTTTAACTATATTAATTATTAGAATACCAATGACAGCACCATTAGTTTTAAAAGATACTTGTTTTTCAGTGAATAAGTAAATAAAATAAGTATATTTGTGATGAGCCTTTTTTATTAAATCTTATATGTTACTAAATAATTAGTATATGCATCATGGATTCTAAAATACAACCAATTCTCAAATGTTTCCATACATTGTGTTATGGTTACCACTTTAGACCGAATATAAAAACTAGAAAATTAATTGATTTAGGATTATTTTAGACCCTTTATTTTCAAGTATGCTTATTCATTTTCTATAGACTGTAAAACATTCCAATTATAAGGGAATATTTACAAAATACACAAGATGATGTAATAAACTATGTTTTGTGATGTATTTGATGTTTTTTTGGATATAATGTGTCAACTCCCAATTTTTTAGATATATTTAAAATTTATATTTTTTTACAATGTATTCAAGTATTTAGAATCTATACAGACTAAAACTATTGATTCTAAATTGGATTAATATTTTTGAAAATCCAACCAATTTCATAGGTTTTGGAAACCAAGTATTATCAACTCTAGTCAAGGAAAACACACTTTTATAATATAACATTATAAATTGTTTTCAGGAAATATGAATTTCAACAAAAGGTTTATACATCTTACCACTCTCAAAAAATTTAATGTAAATTATTTACAATAGAGAATTGAAAATAAATTCTTAATAAAACTATTGACCCAAATTTGAAGGATTAGTGTTTGGGATTGTATTTTTCTCTTTGGTCATATATAACCTATTTTAAAACTCATATTGAAATTATAATTTTATAATGTTATATGGAAGAGTCTACAAATTACCTACATATCTTGAACAAAAATATTTTTCAGATATAATATGTAGAAACCTATATATTTTTTTGGCTAGAAATGTAAAATATTACGACAACACGTTTAAGAGGAAATCAGATGAATTTATTATGAAAAATACAATCTATTTAAAGAAAAAATAAAATATTTTTATGATGATTTGATTTTCAATAAGGATGTCAAAAAAGAAGAATTTTTTTTGTTATTTTATTCTAGACTCAAGTTGTTTCTAGGTAAATTTCATTCCAAATGGTATAGACCTTTTATTGTTACTATTTTTCCTTTTTAGTGCTCTATAAATTTAATAGTGTTGGAAATATGTTTCATTTAATTTCATTTATAATAGTTTAAATCTTTTTATATAGAATTTTTAATAACCATTAGCACTGGTGTTTATATTTTAAGTAATAGAATACAAATGAGTAAAGGTTGTGTATTTATTTCTCAATTTAATTTTTCCTAATAATAGCATTATTTCTTTTAAAATTTTCAATTAATCATTTTTTACAGTGAGAACATTTCAAATAAATAGTGGGGTAGAGGAACATCCATTATTTTATTGGTATTTTGTGTGTTTTATTTTTCCATTTTTTATTTTTTTTAATTTTTGTGAGTTAATTTTTATTTTTTTATGTTTCTAAATTTTTTTTATAAGTGAATGAATTTTTAATTTATCAAACCTATGAAAATTTATGAGATGATTTTACCTAATTAACATAGTTTAGATTAATGTGTAAATGGACTTTGATTCAGATTCAAATTTTATGTAAATTTATATAAAGGCCATTGATTTTTTGATCTCATTCCTTGAATTATAGAAGAAATTAAAAATACCTAACATTAAGTTTTACAAATAAATTGTGGAATATTAGTCAAAATAACAATAATTATAAAGACAAACAAACCATGCCTGATTAAATATAATTTTATATTCCCTCTATCAAAACCTTGAATATTTAATGTTCTTTAGTGTAAAATGATTATGGTATTGTTTTTTCTTCAAAATGCAATTATTATATAATTAATGTTTTATTATAGAATACATTTTTAATGTTACCATTTATAGGCCCCAGTATCCAGGAATAACCTTATTTGGATGCCACATTCAAAAACTAGAAGTCCCTATAAAGCCAACATTAGATGCAATTTCATGATCCTAATTAAGCTATAGTGTACGAGATGCAGTTGTGTTATGAGTTATGTATCTATTGAGTATTCTTTAGGAAAAATTTATCATTCCAAAAAAATTATGATACATTAATTAAATTTGATTATGATTATATTTTGAAATATGAAATTTTGTTAAGGATATCCAATGTCAAAAATTATGAAAATTAATAAGATATATCAATTATTAGAAGCAACAAATAAAAATGTCCTTCAGATGTTGCGTTGTAAAATTCACATAATTTTTTAAGAACAAATAATAATATTTTCATTCAAAATAAAATTCTTAAAAGAAGTTGGGTGAAGAAATATTTTATTATTATAATGATAATAGTTTGAACTTTCCATCGATATTATTGAGGTTTTGGAAGATGATTTATTGTTAGAGGGTTGCGACGAGGACACCAACATGCTTATAGAACTATGAATAATTCTTTTATTATTTAAATATATATAAACACCCACATTATACATAAAACTTTTAACGTTGAAATATACCCATATTTAACCTTAAAAGATCCCTAAAATTTATTTTGTATTTACCCTATTTCATGACTCAATGTGTATAGATTTAGGAAATCATCAAGCCAATAGTTACTCGTGCATGTATTTAGATGAGAAAACTTATTCTTAAATTCATATTTTTTTTATATAAATAATTTCATTGAGGTAGGTATTTAAAATAATAGAACGATGATATAAGTGGGAATCGATTGAAGTTATTTAATGGACATCATGGAACAAATAACATTCAGTATACATGATAAGATTGAGTTTCATGGCTATTAAAGATGAAATCTCACTGTATATTTATTTTAATCTTACATTTGTAATATTTTTTACGATTTCATGTTTGATAATTCAAGGATTATGTATGGGGGAGTTAAAAGATATTATATTTTCATTGATTTTACATTTATTTATATAAATTAATCCCAACAATAATTTCATTTTATGAGAAAATTTAATAATATTTTATTTTTAAAAATATTTCATCTCATTTTGCAAAAAAAATTGACTCATTATTTTAGGGGTTTTTGTTCATTTGTAACATTATTTAGAAAAACCATTATTTAACTTATGTTTATGTTAATTGGTAGTTAAAGGTTCATTTCTATAGTTGTGATGAATTTTGAGTAAGTTCTTTCATGCTTAAGATTCATTTTGATCAGTTGAGTATAGAATTTTGGTAACCCTACGAATGTTTAAGGGAAATTATTCCAAGATCCCAAAATGAGTAAGAGTCATAGTAGATCTACTGAGAATAAATTTGAAAAATTAATAAAAAATTAATTGACTATTAGAAATTTGGGAATTTCTATAGCTCCCTTGATACACGTATAATGTATAATTATGTGAAATAAGTTATTTGGACCACACTTATGGGTTATTTTTAAGCATGTACTGAGATTTGAAAAAGTAGTAAAATTTTGATCTTTCATTTTTTTTCCTTTGTAAGAGTCATTATTGACCCCCACATGATAATTTGGAAAAGGATTAAATGAATAATATTTACTTTCTAAATTTTAAATGCAATACCATATTATTGATATATTCTTTATAATAAATTATCGGGTTATAAAAGTCTTACCCTTAGTAGAATATTGGATTAAGATGATACATGGAGGCTTATACTTCAAAGAATTAAGTAAAATCAAAGCTTCCACACTATGACCAGTGAAATCTCTGGACATTTATCTAATGAAGCTACAAATTAAAAAGGTGAATATTAAAATGAATAAGGTTATGATAAGATTTAAATGTATATTTATTCCCGCTATCACCTAGATAGAAAACAATTTTCAAGTGTGCTTTTTACGTGGAGGTTTTCTGAGGATGGATTCAAATATGTTATAGTCATTTCATATTTAAAATCATATTTTCCCTTCTTAAAAATAGATTAGCACACATCTGGGATGAAATGATTTCACCAAGCACCGAGTCAGTAAATAATAAATGGTGGATTCATTTATTTTAGCCATGTATGTATTAACCATTTCTAGTTGTAAATAGTGGATACCCACAACCACCCCTTAAATGTTCTAATTTATATTGAATAATGTTCAAATAATTATAATAATTATATTTTTAATGTAAACTAGTTTTCTTTATTCTATAAATCAATTATATTCTAATTTTTTATGATTATTTTTCAATTAATGAATGTAATTTAATTTCGATCACTATTTATATTTCATTAGAAAGGAATTATTTATGAGTTTAGGTATATCAATTGGGTATCATTTAAATTAGGTCATTGATTAATTTAATTACATCCATAAGAAGAATAAAAATCATTCTGAGTTATATGTATTATTGTCAAGAATAATTAGGTGTACACTTTATGGTCTTAGTTCTCATTGAATAATTTATATACGATACACTATCTAAAAATGAACAACAGTTCAACTAAAGGTTAAGGATAATTATTAGTTATTATTTTCCCCCTTATATCACACTTTATTGAAATCATTTTATTTTATTTCAAACATTCACTCATTCATTTTTCATTAAAATAATTTTATTCAATTTTTTTTCATTATTATAAGAACACAACAAGCTCCCTTTATCTTCTACTCTTTAAAACATAATAATAATAAATTAAATTCTTTTAATTTATTAGTAACCTATTCATAAGACAACCATGGATATTTATATACTTCCTTATATGGTGAAATAGTATGTATTTTTTTAGGATGAAACCTATAATTTCAAATATCCTCATTATATTTTTACAAATTCTTTAAACGATTATTTTTTAAAACTCATCTTTATTATTTTGATGTTATAATTAGACTTTTATAAATGATATATCCTAAAAATTTGGGATAATAAAATAATAAAAAACACAATTTTCAATAATTAAAATTTTTTTCTCAAAAATATGTATAATTATAGAGATTAATGGAAAATAAGTACATTATGAACATTAAAAAACAAGTAAGTAGTCAGAACACATTAGATCCACTACCAATTATTGAAGGTCTTAAGAAGGGTGTTGAATCTTGAAAATGAATATTTTTAACATTTCTAACATATTATATTTGAAACCTTTTTATGTAGATATTATTTTCAAGTTTATTGGAACACATTATTTACATTATTGGTCATTTTTTCAACAAATATTCTTTAAAAAAACATGACTATGTATACCATGAAAGATCAGTCAGAGGTAAGCCTCTGACCATTTATTAATAAAGAGAAAATGTCAACCAAGTACAGTGAGGGAGAAAAGATAGCTACAGATCATATAAATCACACCCATCACCGCATCCATTATAGTTTACTTCTTTTCCAAAAGCGGATTCCCACTCTGAACTTTCATAATGCTTGAGGACCTCGGAATATTTCCTTCTTAGATTCAACTTTTCCAGAGACAAGAATTCCTTTGGAGACATCCTAACAGCAATTTCCTTCACCGCTGAAGATCTGGTAAGCAACAGCCTTGGAAGATAAGAGTAGTCTTTTCTCGACCTCCGCCGTGATGGGACAGTCATAGCACCCTCATTTCAGACATCTCCATCCCCACACCCTGAACCGTAGTGGATTCCCACTATGAATACCTTATTCCCCTATGGATTTGTATGTTATAGTCTAAAGTGCTATAGTTTATTAATCATTGAATACATATTAACTTAACTATGTTGTACAAGGTCTTTATAGGCTGACTAACATTAATTTTCACTACTTTTTTTATTCAGGAGCATCACTTTTATATGTAATGTATTTTATCAAAATATTTGAGATGGATTGAGACTATTTTAGAATAATAAAAATATGATGAACTATTATATAAATCGACTTAATATAATCCAAATTAATGATTCCAAATATTATTACATTCGCTAATATAAAATTTATACGTTTATTTTACATCGTTTCATCTAGATATTAACTTCAAAATTTAATAAAATATTTATTTTATCCAAAGAATGATTTTATATTTCTTATTTCATATCTTTTCCCTCTTTCTATTTCACAGAGGTATTCTGAATCAGGTTCATTACTCATAAAACTATTTTTTTAATATTTACAGACTTAATATCCTTTTCAAATATCATCCATTATTCAATTATCACTTCCATGTTAATGGTTCCCTCAAAAATATTTCATTCCAATTACCAAAACTCCGATAAATTATTTAATTTTTTTATAAAAAATCTAACATAAACTAAATAAAAATTAGATCCATGTTAATGTATTTATTCACTATATTCATAGATAGTGTTTACCATAATTACATAATGAATTAACTTTAATAGAAGAAATATATATTCTTGTTCAATCAAATTCATTTATATGGGTAATAGTTATTATCTAAATAAGCTGACCATGTTTCATGTATATCATTAGAATGACTCGCAAAATCACTTTTATATTATTCAAATAAATATATTTCATTTGGTTAAAATCAAACATTAATAGATATATCGCCATTTATATATATCAAGAATTAATTTTCATTATGTCCACTTTATATTGTTACAGCATTCAATAGAATTCCCTATTTTTTTCAATGTATCTTAATATATCTGAAAAAACACAAAAATATTTAATTTATCTTTTATACTGCTAAAAAACTCATAACATGTTTAGTACATCACATTTAATAAATTTAAAAATAAATTTATAGTTGAAACATTTCTAAATAAAATGTCTTAGAGGTAATAATGACATTTTTTATAGAAAAAATATTTATTTTGAGCACTTATTCCTACATTCAATGAGTTATTGTTTCCTCGTGACCTCAATAAAAATAAATCCACACATTAAAAAATATCTAAAATCCCTTTATACTCATATTGATAATAGAAAAATAAATATTGGTTTCCATTACAGAACAATGGATAATTATTTGACTCGCTAAAAAAATTGACCCACCAATGGTTAGGTTTGATGATATTGGGATGGTTAATACAATTCTTAATTAGTTAGTGGTGGCTCCAAAAGTTTATAGTTATATTAATGTCATCCAATAATATATGGTAGTTTTGTTTCATCTTAAAATTTATGAATATCATTAAAATACAATATTTTTTTGATTTTATAGAAATTATATTATATTATTTAAAATAGTTTGTCCATGTAAATGATATTAAAATTTTTGTTGTTATTTGATTCATTATGAGTAAATTAATTTTTTAAAATATAGTGGTAGTTTGAATATCTCATAAACTATTAGTGATTTATTTTTGGTAAATATTGGAAGATTTATGTGAATTTAAATGGGTGAAATTGATACCAATATGTTTGAGTTAGATTATCATAAAGAGTGTTAGATTAAACATCCAATTATTCTCAAATAAAAACTAATGTCATCATAAATTATGATCTCAAATACAATACCAAAATACAGTTATTTATAAAAAAATTAAAAAAAACACTTTTTGAAAGATAATAATAATAATTACATGATCAGTAGGAAAAATAATTATAACATCACAATTAAAAATTTAATTATATATATCAATTCATAATGTTATATGTTGCCTATAGAGCATATAGAATAGAAATTATTTTTTATAAAACATAATTTAATAATTTTTCTCATAATCATCATGAATTATATTGTGGTACATCATAATGAATACACCTATATGAAGCTAACATAGCATTTTCTTGTCTTTCATCAGCCTTAAATGACTAAATTATTAATAATTTAGAACAGAACTTCGGGTTCATTAAATACAATTGAAATAAAAATTATTTAAAGTAAAATTCCTAAAAATATAAATAAATTTTATTAAAATCATGTTATATCATTATTACCTATTTACTCTATTATAAATTATATTTTCTTTCTCTAGAAATATTCCATATCATTGTATGAAATATATTTTCAAATTATTTCCCCACTTCACTAAATATTTATTCCCACTATGTCATGTGTGACTTCAATAGCTGTAGTTTTTTTCTCAAATATAAAAATCCTCTATTAAAATTCTATATTAAAATCAAAACTCAATCACACAATAAAAGCAATCTCAAGGAATAAAGTATGAAACCTACCAAAAACACATTAAGGGGATGGTCTAGAACCCATCTCTCAAACATGAATGTCGTTCTCCTTACATAAAATATAGAAGATAACATTAATCTGGGATATCGATGATTATTATGATATATTTGTATCTCATGATTTGTTAAGTATTTTTTTTAAAATTAATATATTATATCACTAATAAATGAAATAAAATTACATTATTATTTAAATTATTTGTACCAATGTTCTTAGAAAATTTATCTACATATGTTCTAATTGATTTATTTTATGAACATCAAACAATATCATCATTATTACAATTTTATTATTTAATAAAATTTATTATATAATTAAAGTAAATAATTAATGATTCTAAATATTAAATTACTTAAGATGTAACACAGATATATTTCCTAATACATTAAAACTTTCATACACGATCATCCCTTTCGAAACTCTTTGAACCATAAATATCGAAAATTATTTCCTTTTTTTACTCGATTTTCTTTTCCAAAAAAATATCATAAAAAATATATATTAACAAACCCATTAATTTTATTAATAAATTAGTACCAATATACCATCATATGATAAAAATAACTTATGTGAATTAGTAAGATGCTTGTCTGGAAATGGTTTCCACTACATCTGAGGCACCCCTTTATAAATTTCTTGAATTATTAGATATATAACGTTAAAATAATTCTATAATATATACTTTGAGATCATAAATTTTTTCCCAAACTCTTCAATATCGATTGATGTGAAATATCCTCAGACATATCAAAATTTAAAAACATCTCCAAATAAATTATTTAAAAATTATTAATGCTAGTAATTTAAATTAAAGTACTTATATATGAATACTTATTTGTTTTACCTTTACATTAGTATAAAATATATCATTATTATAATTAATGGAAATATATTTTTAATCAGAATATAAAATTGGAATTGACACAATATCATATTGTGGCTCCCCATGATACTCTCATATATACATTTGGCACTATTCCCAAGTTCCCCACACATATCAAATGGAAAAACTAATTTATAATCTCTCAATGTGAAAATATATAAATTATTCATGTTTTTTTATATTATATTATTATTTTTATCTATTTATCAAATAAATTTAATAATTAATATAATAAATAATGAATTATTATTTCATAACAATATATATACCCGTGATTATTAAAATTAAATACCCTCATAAAGGTAAGAATGGAACCATATTCTTTGTTATTTCTTTAATGTTTTTTCAACCTGATTTCCCAATAATCACATCTAATAGATCCACTAATGTATTATAGATTATACCAGGAGTAGGGATCATATTTTTAAATATTGAACTATACTCAAAGTAGTATGGAGAACAACATATGTTGTCATTTCTTGAGTATGATACTCATTTGAGTTGGTCATATATGATTTATATTTATTAATAACATTAAATTATTTTCCCATTCACATTCCTTCAATTAAAAATTTTAGAACCTAATATATCATATAAAATGCTAAAAAAATTTAATATCAAACATAAAGAATTTCATGTATTTTTAAGTATTTAAATAGAAAATAAAATTATCACATCACTAATAATAAATTATTTTGAATTGAAGTTAAATGTAGAAAAAACATAAAATCATTTTATTCATTATTAGTTATATTGTTTCCATCGACCACCATTATCAACAATACATTTTCATTAACCTCCCTTGTAAGATCGTCAATTTTTTAAATCATCAAGGAAACAAATCAATGTCTTGTTATATATGTGGTTCACAATGAGAAAGAACTTATTTAACATTAATAAAAATATTATATGTAAGAACCCGGTTCTTATTTTTGAGGTACAGGTTTCTCCTTTTCCTTTTTCCTTTAGTTTTTTTGATAAAATAAGGAAAATGGGTAAAAATCCCAAATTTATTGGGTATACGCCATGTACATTTCCATACGCCGTGTAATTTGGTCATGTGGGATGAGTACACAGGGCGTGTAAGCCTTTCAGCGATGAAGGGTTTAAAAACTAACTACACGCCGTGTACTTTGTATTTACACACCGTGTAATCAGTCGGTGGGTGAACAGTAAGGCGGTGGAGGGAGCTTCCGGTGGAGCAAACTTACACGCGTTTTAATCAGAAATACACATCGTGTACTCATGTCGACTGATGAATAGTGTCATGGTGGAATGAAGCCGCCAGAAGAACAGTTTAATAAAATGAAAAGTACACGCCATGTACATGAGATTACATGCTGTGTAGTTTTTTTTTCTCTTAAAATTGGTAGTAGCCTCCTCATTTGGCAGAGGAGGCTTTGAGTTCGTTTTGGAGCTCGATAGGACGGATGAACCTTGGAGGATCACCTGATCGCAGACCGGGAATCCAATTCCGCCTATGTCGATCACGTTGGGACTGTATAGGTAAACCCTTCCCTCTCCTTGCACTGTGATTACCAATTCTTTCCTGAGGGGATGTTATTTGAGTTTTAATGATTGAACATTTATCCCAGATCTACGTCATTCATGGACGTTTTGGGAGGTTTCGTTCACGTATACTGATCAGAGTCGATCAAGGTAGGTGGTCTAATGTTCCTTTAAACTATTGTGTTGAAATTTTGTAATGTTGTGCTACGATCTCATGAGTGGGGTGTTGTATGGATGAGGTCTTTTCTGAAAAATATTTATAATTGCATAGATAAACTTTTGATTAATTAAAATAGCTGTTTGGGATCGCTGTTTGGATCAAGTTCCACCCCGAGGGTGCATTTTTTTGATTACCCATTTGGCCATGATACCTGAGGGTATGTCGTGATTTAGCATGCTTGATTTTTCTTGAGAGAAAATGTATATAATTTCTTTCTTATGAGTTGGGCTTGGCCCAGTTCCTTGTTTATCCTGAGAGAAAGTGTTTCATTTAGACTGAGGGAAATGTTTCATATGCCTGAGGGCAGTTGTTCCCATGCCTGAGTGAATTATCTCGTATGCCTGGGGGTAATATTAGTTATGCCTAAGGGAAATCACCTGAGGGCATGATTCATGATTAGCCTGAGATAGTGATTCTTATTATCCTAAGGGTGTGATTCTAATTAGCCATAGGGTGTGGTTCTATTAGCCTGAGGGAAAGATTCTAATTTCCTAAGGGCAAGGTTTGGCATATCTGAGGACACTGTTTATTTTCTATATTCACTATGGTGATTTTAGATGATGTTATTTCCAAGACAAATCACAAGCTTAGAGGTGATAAGTAATAATTAAAATGGTAATGAAACTATTAGTGATAGTTACTTTTGAGTACTTAGTAGTTTACTGCATTTATGTTTTCACATTGTTGTTGCATATTTTCACTGACAGTTGGGCATGGGCCTTTGGTGGGTACCTACTGGGATTTTTTTGTCACACCCTGTTTGGGTCATGTCTTCAGTCCCAAAAGACTATATTTCTACAGGTGTAGATAGGGGAAAGGGTCCCTATATAGGTACATGATTGTAGAAAAGGATTTGGGGAGCATGGGACTGACCATAGGATTGTGATGCTACTGCGTTCTGTATACTCTGCTTTGTTTTGTAGGTTGTGCATTGTACTTTGAGTTGTATTTTATTGTATTTCAGTGTATCATATTCTGGATTCGTTCATAGTATTAGTGACATGCTGCATCTTTATATAAATGACTATTGGTTCTCTTTTACTTCAGTTATCTATTTAAGTTGTATATTGTTTATTGCTTTCGCTATTGTATGTTATTTATCTTTTCAACTACGCTACACTTTGAAAAATGAGGGCATAGTTTCCACACTGTCAGACCTAGGCCCTCGCTGCTAGTCAGCAGCCTCTGGCATTTGGGGAAATGTGCTTGAGGTCATGTGACCAACCGGGTTCGGGGCACCTGTTGTGTGGCACCCAGATCAGAGACATTACAAATTCTTATCAGAGGAATTCATTTCTTTGACTTAATGTTTGGAGACTTCATCAGGGATAGGACGGACATGGTAGTTGGTAATAAGCTATGCCCGGGAGTAGATAACCCATGTACATGGAAAATCCAGTCTACATCGTATCTTGCAATTATTCTAGTTTTTCAATTTTACAGTTGATTTGATTGTCACCGTTGGGTGACGCACTTGTGGTGTGCTATTTATACATTATACTTGGGTTCTATTTAGTTTCAACCCGATGAGATGAGGGTATTCAATATCATGAATCATTTAGGCACATGATAGAAATCACATGTCATGCATAGTTTCCATGCCATATAGGTGCATTAG
The DNA here is from genome assembly GCA_963277665.1 of Viscum album. Classification (NCBI taxonomy): domain Eukaryota; kingdom Viridiplantae; phylum Streptophyta; class Magnoliopsida; order Santalales; family Viscaceae; genus Viscum; species Viscum album. Next base: position 1,896,936,651 of record OY728135.1, on the reverse strand, counting down.
AAATTGGATGTTGATGTGATAGTTCTTGTGATAGAAAAGAATGTTGTGGTAATATTTTCTTTGATAAATATATTCTATTTTATAGGGTATTTTGGTGAGAGTTTGTAGATATGATGAACACCAAACATTGGTTTTTGGGGAGTATGGGCCCTCAATAACCAGAATTTGGTGGATCATTGACGAGTTTACATTGTTATAACATGTATAAGATTCAAATCAGTGATTCGTGGGTAGTATGGGACCTCACGGATCGGAATCTAGCACTTAGGTGTTTGATCCGAGTTTTTCTGGGTTCCTGAGTTGTTTCTGAGGATTACTCTCCAGAAAACCCAGGATACATGTCGTGTAGTTCTATAGACACATGTCGTGTTTTCTTTAGTTCGGGAAGAAAGGAAAAAAATTTAATTACACTCCATGTAGTCTCTTACCATGTCATAGGCCATGTGTAAGATACATGGGATATAAAAGGTTTGGGGGGAACACACCGTGTACCAGTTGTACACGCCATGTAGTGTTGACGTGATGTACGCCGTGTAACTAACGACACGGACAAAGGAAACCTCAAGACATACATGTCCTGTCTACCTTGAACACACTCTGTAGTCTGACCCAGGTACCCGTCCGTGTCATGAACAACACGGGTTGGTGTTATCTTTCCTAGTACATGTTGTGTCCTCCTGGAATATGCTGTATTGTGTCATCCGTGTATCTAGCCATGTAGCGAGCAACATTGGTCGGTCTGTGGCTTCTTTGAACTTTTTATGTCTTTTTAAAACACGCAGTGTAGTGTGACCTAGGTACATAGGTTGTCTCATGAACACCATGGGTTGGTGAAAGCTTGTAGAGTTCACAGAGTGTACCTGTGGGACTCACCATGTAGTCTTGTTTTAGGGGAGTCATGTGACTCAGCCCTGTAGAAGGACTCGGGTAGGGAAGAAAGATTCACGTACACACCATGTATTTAAGTGACACGCCGTGTGTTTGGGGTATTACACGACCAGTTTAACTGGAGTACATGCCCAAGGGGATAGCCTGTAAGGAAATTTCGTTTAGTATTTATACATGTTGTGTAGTCAATTTTAGTAAATCTTGAATGCTTCCTTTCTCCTATTCCCTTCTTGACTTCCTCATTTTCGTTCTTTGATACTCTTGATCTAAGGTGTGTGTTTGACCTTGAATAGTCATGCCACAGAGATGACAAAGAGTTGTTCTCTAGGAGAGAGGTGGCGATTATACTCCAGAGATGGTAGGCCATAGGCTGCCAATGGATCATCTAGCAGAGCCAGATGTGGCACCAACTGTTATATCTGACACAGGCACTGATGCACAGTTCTGTGAAGGCTTCATGTGGTTCATGAAGACCGTTTAGGGAGCACCGCTGGCTGCCACATCTATGGCAGAGCTGACACATATCTTCCAATAGTAGCATCTGCTGATGTTTTTAGGATATGGAGGACCACATGCTGCGGAGTCTTGGCTGGGTTCTATGAATACTATTTTGAAGCATCTGGAGATGCCTCCTTGGAGGAGGTTCAAGCTCTCTACATACATGTTGTGTGATCTTCCAAGAGGTGGTGGGATTTTACCACCCAGTCTAAGTATCACAGAGACACGGTGTGGGAAGATTATCAGGTAGCCTTTTATGACTTCTACTTCCCAGAGATGTGGTGGGAAGATCGAGCTTGATAATTCATGAATCTGTAGGAGGGCGCCATGTCTGTGATCTATTATTCTACTCGCTTCACCGAGATTCAGAGTTTTACACCCATTCTGGTGGGTGATGATTTATTGAGGGCAAGACGCTTTGAGGATGGTCTTCAATATGATATTTGTGAACTGGTGAATGTTTTTAGGTTGCCTACAGTGCATGCTATTGTGAACCAGGAATTGATTACTGAGCGGAACCTACGGGAAGCTAGTGGTCTGGGTCAGGGCGGTTCAACACCAATTTATGGTAATATTTATACCGGAAAAAGGAACAGACAGATGGATTTATCTCATAGTGGTAGTACTAGCCAGATGATTTCTTCAGGTGGCCAGGTCATTTGATACCAGTGTCGTAGAGAGGGTCACAACTAACCTACATGTTCCCAAGACCCATTGGAGTTCCGAGCTTGTGGAAAGATGGGTCATCTGCAGCACTTTTTCAAGGAGTTTCTATGAGTGGCTAGTGAGAGAGGTTCTGTGCACACACCGCGTGCGGCAGTAAGACCAGCAGCTTCTTACTAGTCAGGAAAGTGGAATACGTCAGGGCGTGTAGGTAGAGATGGTGGTTGTGGCCATGGTAGCTGGACACCATGATCTCAGAGGAAGCAGGGCGGGTCAGCTCAGGGTAGCCGGGCTCTATTGCAGGGCCGGGACACTAGGCAGGAATATGCAATGCAGAATACCGAACATGAGCAGGAACCCGGACCTTCCACTGTCAGAGGTACTATTCTTGTATCTTCCGTTTTATCATCATTACTTTTTGATACTAGTGCTACACATAGTTTTATATCTGTGGCCATTGTGGAGATCCTTGGGCTCTGTGTTTCTTCTTCTTCTGATATCATGATGCTAGAAACACCGTTGGGAGTGGGAATGGTAGGTGTGGGTTAGTGCAGGGAGTTCCCCCTCGAGGTCAGCGGGTGTCACTTTCTATGGTACCTCTATGTCTTAGAGATGACATCTTATGATTTCATTCTCAGTATTGACCGGTTGGTACCCTTTCGAGCCTTTGTGGATTACTATCGCCGCAGGGTGAGTTTCACGTCACCAGAGGTCGGAGTGTTTCTATACAAGGGAATGTGGGTTGTCCATACGAGCCGATCTGGACCCGAGCATCGTGGGCGAGGTGGAGTCACAGCCCAGATTGCGAGTTTATATCTGGATGATTAGGGGAATTTTCATACGAATATCCCTCTAGTAGTTTATCATTTTAGGTATTTCTTCCCAGACACTTTTTAGGTCTTACTTTGGAGCAAGAGGTTGATTTCTCTTTAGATCATGTTCCAGGAGAAGCACCGGTGTCCATTCCTCCTTATAGGATGGCTACACCAGAGTTGTATGAGCTTAAGAAACATTTAGAGGAGTTATAGGAAAAGGGTTTTATCTGACCCAATACTTCTCCTTGGGGTTCACCGGTCATTTTTAGGAAGAAGGCAGATGACACCCACAGACTTTGTGTAGGTTATCGGAAGCTGAACAAGAAGACAGTCAAGAACTGATATCCCTTACCAAGGATTGATGATCTGTTTGATCAAATTCGTGGAGCACAAGTGTTCTCGATGATTGACTTGAGATCTGGATATCATCAGTTACAGGTTAAACCATCGGACAAACTGCATACAGCTTTTCGGAGCAGATATGGTCAATACACGTACTTGGTTATTCCATTCAGGCTCATGAACGTGCCAGCAGTTTTAATGGAACTGATTAATCATGTGTTCTATCCTTATCTGGATTATTTTTTGGTAGTCTTTGTGGGAGATATCTTGGTGTACTCTCACACTCGACACGACCAAGCCACCTATCTTGATATCATATTGATTACACTGAGAGAGAATCATCGATATAATAAGATCTCAAAGTGCCACTTTTGGATGGACCAGATACACTTCTTGGGTCATATCATCTTAGAGGCAGGAGTTGCGGTGGACCTAGAGAATGTGAGATTAATAGCATTCTGGGAGCAGCCTAATAATGTGTTTGAGATATGGAGTTTCTTGGGGATTGATGGTTACTATATTCTCTTTATACAGGACTTATCCCGCTTCACAGCACCGTTGATGGGTTTGACTAAGAAGGGTGTGAAGTTCGTTTGGTCAGAGGCTTGTGAGATAGCCTTTCAAGAGCTGAAGGGAAGTTTGACATCAGCACCAGTCCTGATACTTCCAGAGTAGGGGAAGAGCTATACAATTACTATGATGAATTAAGGATTGGGATGGGAGCAGTGTTGATACAGGGTGACCGAGTAGTTGCGTAGGGGTCTAGGCAGTTGAGGCCACATGAGAAGAATTTCCAGGAACATGATCTCGTGTTGGATGTAGTTTTTCATGCATTGCGTTTTTGGAGACATTATCTATTGGGAGAGAATTTTGTGGTTTTCACTAACCACAAAAGTTTCAAATAAATATTTACTCAGCATGACTTGAATTTGAGACAGTGAAGGTGGGTCGAATACCTTCAGTACTTCGACTTTGAGATTGCCTATGCACCTGGTAAGGGTAATGCAGTTGCTGATGAACTGAGTAGAAAGACTCAGATACAGGAAGTTGATGAGGCCAGTGGTGAGTGGAAGTTTATTTATTTGTTCTCTAAGATGCATTTGGAGGTGAACGATAGTCAAAGACAAACCTATCTTTCTTCTTTAGCTGTAACTTCTACCCTCCTGGATAGAGTGAGGATGAGACAACTGACGGGTTTTGAAGTCCTAGTTCTACGAGAGTCAGTGTCAAGTGATGACCCTCCTCCTGGATGGACGATATGCAATTATGAGGTAATTCATGTCCATGGACAAGTGTGGGTTCCAGGGTACATACACGAGGAGCTGATGCGGGAGTTTCATGATTCACCTTGGGCAGTGCATCCCGGAGTTACCGAAATGTACCATGACTTGAGACGTTAGTATTGGTAGCCGGGTATGAAAAGGGAGGTAGATAGTTTTGTTGCGAGATGTTCCACCAGTCAGTGGGTGAAGGTGGAACACCTGTGGTCAGTGGGGATGTTACAGCAGTTACCCATTCCGGAGTTGAAATGGGATGATGTCATGATAGACTTCGCGACTGGGTTGTCGAGGTCACCTCAAGGCAGTGATGCCGTGTTGGTTGTTTTAGACAGACATACGAAGGTAGCTCACTTTTTGCTGATCAAGGAGACCTCCAATATTGATGATCTCAGGAATTTGTATATCAGAGAGGTAGTACGCCTTCATGGGGTTCCTCATTCTATCGTTTTATATAGGGATGCCTGCTTTATGTCTCGTTTTCAGCAGAGTTTTCAGAGTGCACTTGGTACACAGGTGATTTTGAGCACAGCATACCACCCTCAGACTGATGGCCAGTCAGAGCGTACAATATAGGTGCTAGAAGACATGCTGCCTATATGCGTCATGGACTTTGGGGCCTCTTGGGAGAAACACATACCCCTATTCGAGTTTTCCAATAATAATAGTTTTTAGGAAACTATTTAGATGGTACCTTATGAGGCATTCTATGGTAGGTCATGCCGATCACCATTGTGATGGATGGAGGTAGGTGAGGCAGCTTTACTGGGACCACGTCTCGTGCAGGAGACTTCAGAGCAGGTCCAGTTGATACAGAAGTGGTTTGATACTACGCAGTCTCGTTAGAAATCTTATACTGATCGCCGCAGACAATCCTTGGAGTTCGTGTTCGGGGATCATGTTTTCTTGCGTGTTTCATTAAGGTTGGGACATGGGAGGATCAGGATATATAGTAAACTTTTGCCAAGGTATGTGGGGCTGTTTGAGATTCTTGAGAGAGTCGGGTCAGTTGCCTACTAGTTGCAGTTACCACAGAGGTATCGGGCCATGCACGACGCCTTCCATGTATCTCAGTTGCACCATTATCATTCAGGCCCATCTCACGTATTTCGGCCCGAGGAGGTTGAGCTTCGGGTCAATGCATCCTTTAAGGAGCATCTAATTCGTATTGTTGATAAGATCATGAAGGTTCTCCAAGGCTGGTCAGTTCCTCTCATACGGGTGCTATGGAATAATGGCTGAGTGCAGGACGAAACCTGGGAGTGGGAGGCTGATGTACGTGTTCAGTGTCCTGAGTTTTTCATAACTATATCTTCACCACCCTTGGAAGGTAAATTTAGGGATGAATTGATTTATGATGGTAAGTTTGTAAGAACCATGTTCTTATTTTTGAGGTACGGGTTTCTCCCTTTCCTTTTTTCCTTTAGTGTTTTTGATAAAATAAAGAAAATGGGGGAAAATACCGAATTTTGTGGGTACACACCATCTACTTTTCCACACGCCGTGTACTTTGGCCGTGTGGGACGAGTACACAAGGCGTGTAGGCCTCTCAGTGATGTAGGGTGTAAAAACTGACTGCATGCCATGTACTTAGTATTTACACGTCGTTTAATCTGTCAGTAGGTGAACAGTAAGGTGGTGGAGGCAACCACCAGCAGAGTGACCGTACATGCCCTGTAATCAGAAATACACGTCGTGTACTCATGTCGATGGATGAATAGTGTCATGGTGGAAAGAAGCTTCTAGAGGAACTGTTTATAAATTGAAAAGTAAAGGCTGTTTACTTGAGAGTACACCCCATGTAGTATGTTTTTTTCTCTTAAAACGGGAAGTAGCATCGTCATTTGGTAGAGGAGGATTTGAGTTCGTTTTGGAGCTCAGGAGGATGGTCGAACCTTGGATGATCATCCGATCGCGCACTGAGAATCTGATACTGCCTCCGTCGATCACGTTGGGACCATACGGGTAAGCCCTCCCCTCTCTTTACGATGTCATTACCAATTCTTTCCCAAGAGTATGCTATTTGAGTTTGAATGAGAGAAATTTTATCCTAACTATACGTTGTTCTTGGATGATTCAGGAGGTTTTGTTCACATATACTGATCCGAGACGATCGAGGTATGTGGTCTGATGTTCCTTTCAACTATTGTGTTGAAATTGTGTATCGTTGTGCTACGCGCCCATGATTGAGGTGTCGTATGGATGAGGTCTTTCCTCAAAGATATTTAGAATTGCATAGATAAACATTTGATAAATTAAAACTGATGTTTGGGATCGCTGCTTGGATATAGGGCCACCCCGGGGGTGCGTTCCTCAGTTTAGCTGTTTGGCCAGGATACCCGAGTGTATGCCATGATTTAAAATGCTTAAGTTTTCTTTAGAGTAAATGTATATAATTTCTTTCTTATGTGTTGGGCTCGACCCGGTTTCTTTTTAATCCTGATAGAAAGCATTTAATTATGCTTGAGGGTAATTTTTCATATGCCTAAGGGCAGTTATTTCCGTGCCTGAGGGAATTATCTTGTACGCCTAAGGGTAATATTCATTAAGCCTTAGAGAAATCGCCTGAGGGAATGATTCTAATTAGCCTGAGGTAATGATTCTGATTAGTTTGAGTTAGTGATCTTGATTAGCCTGAGGGCATGGTTATCTTAGCCTAAGGGCAGGATTCGGATTATCTGAGGGTAAGGTTTGGCATGTCTGAAGACACTTTTTATTTCGTATATTCCCTGTGGTGATTTTCGTTGTTGTACCTGCCAATCCAAAGAACAATCTTGGAGGTGATAAGTAATTATTAAAATGGAAATGAAACTAGAAGTGATATTTACTTTTCATTACTTTCTAGTTTACTACATTTACTTTTTCACACTACTGTTGAATATTTTCAGTGAGAGCTGGGCATGGGCCTTTGGTGGATGCCTATAGGGATTTATTTCTCAAAACCTGTTTGGGTCATGTATTTGACCCAAACATAATATATTGATGCAGGTGTCAACAGGGGTAAGGGTCCCTATATAGGTACGTGATTGTAGCATAGGAGTAGGAGAGCATGGGACCAAGCTTAGGCTTGCGATGTTGCTGCTTTATTTTTACTCTGCTTTGTTTTGTTGGTTGTACCTTGTACTTTGAGTTGTATTGTATTGTATTGTAGTGTAAAATGTTATGGTTGCATTCATAGGATTAGTGACATGCTTTATCTTTATATATATGACTGTTGGTTCTCTTTTACTTCAGTTGTCCATTTTAGTTGTATATTGTTTACTACTTCTGCTGTTGTATGTTATTTATCTTTTCCGCTGCGCTACACTTTGACAAAATGAGGGCATAGTTTCCCCACTATCATACTTGGGCCCTCGCTTCTAGTTGCCAGCCTCTAGAATTTGGGGAAATGTGATTGAGGTCATGTGACCAACCGGGTTTGGGGCACCCATTGTGTGGCACCCGGATTCGGGATGTTACATTATACATGTATCAAAATTTCAAATGGATTAAAACAACCCATCATTCATCTACTTCATTAGTCCATAATATATAATTTTATCTTCCAAAGATAATATATAATATTTTTTTTGTAAACATCACCATCATCAGTCGAATTCAATATGTTATTGGGATTAAATTGTAATTTATCTTACCTTATACCATTATAAATATCAACCATCACTAATTTAAATAACCAAATTAAAAAATATTCTCTGATAATTTATTTTAAAAATTATAACCAAATTTAAAAAGTTTTCACATATTGTAAATTTTTAATGATGACACTATATTGTGATTTAATAATTTTATTATGAAAAATCACATGGTTAATGAAAAAACTAATATTGTACACATTGAATTTTTTATATTTCTTCATGTCATCAGTTGAGTTTCAACTTAGTTGGGATTTATCCTCCTATATAAAGAGTTTCATTTATGGGCCCTTAGTTGAGATAAACCAAGTAAGTCTATGGAAACACATAGATAAGGTGAATTTTATGTTCTTATTTATTTGGATATAGGGAATGTGATGTGCTCGTAATTATGGGTTAATTAAATGTGACATGATGATCCATTTGTTATGATTATACACAGATAATTGAGATTATATTAGTATGATATTTGTAATTTATGTAATTAATGTCTTTTAGTAACTTAATAACTTTGTAAAATTTATTTTATGATTATATATTTCATATTATATAGTCAATATAAATTTAAATATATTTTTCTAATTATATTAATCTAGATTTATTTATATCATGAATACTTTAGACATTTTTCTAGAGACTTCTCTTTATATAAAATTATAGATTTGATAATCCATAATTATTTTAAAATCGTAAAATTTATGTTGTATTAAACTTTATGTTTTTTTGAATGAGGATTAATTTTTTTACAAATTGTTTACATTAAAATTTGAGTTCCACTACTGTTTTCTAAAATGATATCAAAAAGTAGTTATGGATGACTTTTTAAAATGTTATACACATGATATAAAATACGGTGAAAATGAATAATAACTTTTCTATTAATTGTTCTAAAGGTATCCAAAAATAGTTTTGAATATAGTTTCACACGTTGTTACTTATGATATGACTTGTGGCGAAAGTGTATAATATCTATTACTCTTTTGTGTGAGTAAGATATTAAGTAAAATATACACCATATAGAAACCAAAAGGTTGTAGTATTAACCCTGATATAGTTTTTGAATAGTTAAACAAAATTATCTTTAGGGTCACAATACCATTATTTTTTACATCATAATATATGTGTTATATGATAATGCATACTGACTTTCATTTCTTCTTCATAAGTTAGAATGGTTTTTTTAATATAAATTGAAGATATTTAAATGATTTTATAAAATTATTATCTACTAAATAATTTAATTATTATTTTGTATTAATATTATAAATTATTTGTATCATGTTTCATAGATTGATTGTTTAATAAACATTTGTAATCATGAAACAGATCAAAAGTTTAACATTTATGAAATTTTTTTATTTACAGACCTTATAAGTTAATATATCTGAATCCCATAATTTGAGTATGATATCATAATATAATTGGAAATTTTAATTCTATGAAAATAATTTAAAAATGATGTTATCACTTTTTTATCATTCCAATTAATGAAATTTTGAGCAGACAATAATGAATAGAATATCATTCATGATCATTAGAATATTCAAACTACCCTTGGTTTATTGTTGGTTGATGTATAATTATTAATTTTAGTGATATTCACCAATATCATGTTAATAACAATGAAAGTATTCAATAGATAAATAGTCATGTACATCATTTAGGAGTTATTTAATTAAAATAATTTTTTAGATCTTCTGTAAAATTGGTTTGAATGGGTTGTTTCTTATTCCTTCATATATGAGTTTTACCTCCAATATCCCAACACTCGCCAAATCCTATTAATATAAATAATATCCACATATGTAAATCCTAAATCATAATTTATACTCCCAGTTATTTAGGTGTAGGGAATTTTTTGAAAATTAATCTCTTAAACATTATTCACGGGGGATTTATTGATTATAGAGTTGCCTCATTTTGATTTAAAGGTAACAATTGGTTTTAAATAATTCATTATTTATCTCCTGAGAACCATTTGGATATAGTTATTTTGTGTTAATACTATAATTACTCGGAAAAGGATCTCAATATATCTATATGCCTAATAAAAATAGAAAAAAACTAGATATTTTATGAAAAATTTATTAGCTATAAATATCATAGTTTTGTTAAATAATACTATATAGTTATTGAGAAGAAGGATTTCATTGACATATAAAATAAAAAAATATCCCAAATAATACATGGTATATACAATCATAGACCAAATTAATCTAGAATATAAATAATATTATAATATAATGAAACTTAAAATACCATTTCCCAAATGGCTCTTTGAGTTTATATATGTTTTATAATGTTTACATGATATTTTCTTTGGGAACCTTGGTATAAAGTTTCTATTTACGTCATACAGATATAATGATAAATGTTACTATTTATAAATGGAACCTTCACATCCATATGGTGTAACCCAGTATTGGAAAATCCCACTAATTAAATTATATATCTCAAATATTATTTCAATGAGACCATAGTGATTGTATATTTATAGATAAATCAATATTTTTATTGAAAGGATATATCATAAATATGATTATATTTTCATTCATTATCACATTTATAATCCTATTTAGTCTAAAATATCCTATAACAAATAATTGTATTTTAATTTCTAGAAATTAGATAATATCTCTTGCATCATTTTTAGTCATGGATTTAATATCTCTATTCTTGGAATCCATGCAATTTTTATTATTAATTCCTTTAATGGTATTATGAATTTTAAAAATATTATTTTCCATTACTCTAATGTATACTTCACTTCTTTGTAGGAATACAACATAGTAACTTTTCATTGCATTTATCTTAAATCTAGTGGATCAATTTAATGAAATATAATCCTGAGATGCTAGTTATTCTTAATATAGAATAATTTATTAGATAATAGTACTTTTGATATTATTTTGACATAGAACATTAAAAACATTGTTCAGAAACAAATTTATGATAATTTCCAATAACACATGTGAAAATACTAACATATTCCTCTTAAATTTACAAGTATTTAACTATATTAACCCTTTTAAACTCAACATCCTCAAAGAATTGGGGATTTTATGACTAAAAAAATTAATTTGTTTGGGGATTATAATTTTTTTACCCTTTTTATCTTTTAGAGTATCTAATAAAATAACAACTAACAATCCTCGTGTCTATTTTGTTTTCAATATTCATATGATTCTTAGCCTTAGCTGGATATTTTTGAACATAAAAGTTATTTATACTGAGCATATTTCACATCCAATATTGATAAGGTTTTGTGGTTTTCTCTTTAGTTAGAAATATTTTAAGGATATATATAGTCTTATGTGTATCTCCCTAAGTTGATTATAGTAATATATAATGTCTACTAATACACCTCTCTATGCGATTAACTAAGCTATTTCACATTTTATCAATATTGGCTATACCAAGTAAAACTGAAATAGTGTACCATGACATAATATATTATTCCTCTATGAAATTAAAAAATAGTCTGTTGATTTTTTTCATCTTAATCCATTAATTCTACTATAGTAATCACAACCGAGATTATATTAAAATTTTTTAATCATTTGTATGAGTTGATTATCAAATTTAGTAATACTATATTTTAACATTCCATGTGAATGTGACTTTTAATGTATGGAATGAAAACACACTATCATATCATGAAAAATCAAATAAATTTTTTATAAAGTATCGTTGATCATTTTTAGTATTCATAGTTAATAACACTAGAAATATCAGTCTTTATGAGTTCAAAAGCATCCTAAAATTTATCAGATTCAAATATCTATCTATTTTTTTCTTTCCTTTATATAATAAAGAAAAAAATAAATCTCCATGAAATATAAGGGATTTGGAATATCTTATAACATAAGTATTATTGTTCAAAATTTAAATATATGACCTATTATTTAATGTTATAATATATTTGAATTCTCATAATTTTATTCTTTGTAGTTTCTTCGCATGAATTCATAGACCTATTTAAAAAAGTAATTATTTCTATCAAATAATTATTTTCAAAACTCCAAAAGAAATATAACTAAATAATTTTAGATCATAGAACAAAATAAATTCTCTAGTTCAAAATTTATAATAATAGATATATTTTTCTAATGTATAAATGAAATAAAATTCCATGTAATGTCATATCAAGAGAAAAATAATTAAAAATATATAATAAAAAATTAATTCCTTCAATGTAAACCATTTTTTATCACCCAATAAGATGTATCAGTCAACATTATTTGGCATTCAAATTTTCCTCAAAACATTGATGTGATTTGATGAAGAAAAATATATCCACCAAGAATGTTTATGTATCATTGATAAATTAAATTCACAGAAAACCAAATTTATAATCTAAAAAGATATAACCAATACCTAATGATTCATTACATTTCATTTTCTAGTTCTTTTGTGGTATTGTATCTAGAAATTCTTAATCATTATTCCTTGTAATAATATGAGTTTTATTAAAAGAATAATTTTACTTGTACTTGGAATTGAACACCCCCTTTCAATTAGAGTATATTATTTGTTACTGATATTAACTAAATGATGTATTTTGGTTGTTTAGTATAAAATTATTTATGATATTATTAGAATTTTTAATTTTTACAGAAAATTATAAAATATTAATTTCGTCCTTAATGGATGGAGGGATTGTGAAATGGGTGTCATCATAATGTTCGGAATAAATATTTTCCTTTAGAATTCTGTTTAGAATCCCATATAATCATTAAAAATATTTTATGTGGTGGAGAGTGTTTTTAAAATAAATAATATAAATAATATTATTTTTCACTTAATCCCCTATATAAATTTATACTTTTGATAAATTTTGAGTGTAACTAGGTATTGGAATCTCTTTAGACACGAAAGATACCATGGGATATATCGATTTCTCTAGAGAACATGGATAAAAAAATGAAAGGGTGTAGTTCATTGATGTTAAAATTCTTATATCATAATTAAATGAATTCAAATTCAATCAAATATAATTGATATATAACTCTAATTTGGATGTGAAATTCATTGATATTTAATATTAATTAATGAAAAAATTAAATTAAAATGAAAGCAATTAGGGTTATCGATTGAGGTTATTATTATAGGTAAGTTTGATTATCCAAAACATAAATTTCCTGACAAAATGTGATTAAATATAATCATAAATTTCAGTACGATTATAATGAAAAGCATTTAAAATTTGGATTTATGATTTTAGTGATACTCTAAAGGTATTTGTTATTACCTTCTAAATAATTTTTAAATTAACTAATATATATATAGAATATTAATTATAATGATATATAATTATAAATATTATGTTAAAACTTACCTAATGATATCAAGAATGATATGATCTAATATACAGATCAAAATATATTAAACATAAATTTTTCTAACAATTATATTATTTCTCTAAATTTGTATGGATTTTATTTATATAAGACTTGAAACTTAGCATTTTGAAATACCCATTATGATACAAATATATTGTTCATTTTATATTTATTTGAAAAATATATATCTCTCTAGAAAAAACTAGGAAGAATATTCAATAGAAGAATGTGGTGGTGGTGTAGTGGCACGTGATATAGGATGAGTTTCATCTAATCAACCAACTAGACAGTGGTGGGGGTGAAACATCATCCCTATATTACATAGTGTGGAATGTGAAGTCTTGTCCAACATGGACACGTATTCAATCAAAAGAGTAGATATGTAAATACCCCAAACATAGTATTAAAGGGTTGGTCATTGCCTTATTACATTGGTTCTAGATAAAAGTGATTGCATCCCAAAGGACCAAATAGTTTAATAGTATTATAAAAATAGATTCATAGTTTACCAGAATGGATTAGACATGGACTTGAGAACCCAATTCCATGGCTCAAAAATTTATTAAAAATAATTAAAAGTACCATGTAAAAGAGGGGTGAAATGTTTGATTGCCACAAAATCACACCAAAGAAAATAAAAACCACATAAAGTATATATAGTGAGGATCCCCTCTTCCTACGTCAGCCACGACCTTGAGGTCCCCCCCCCCCCACTTCGATCTGGATTTCACCATTTTCTCCATTGAATTGTTTAAACATGTGAAGCTTCTGTAGATGAGTCCTATAAATCTTCATCCTACATGACAATACCCTCCCAAGTTGTAGTCACAACATCTTCTTAAGGTAAATCCAATGCGGAAAGATCCTGGACATCCATGCCATCCTGAGTAGCCACCTCTTGATGATCATGAACATCCTCATTGATAACATCCTTCTAAGAAATATCATGTACAAAAAATCCATGTGCATCTATGATCTATCAAATATTCCCATGTTGTGAAAGTGAATCTTATATAGCAGGATTATCAGCATTCTCCATGGAAATTCCCTCTGATGGACCACAGTCATCTCCATACCTAGATCGAGTTATCGAGGGAGAAGTACTCCGATTAATACAACCAATATTCTCAAGGAATTCCAAAAAAAGAAATTCAAACATCGGATTATTAATATAATGTATCATAGAAACGAAATTAGAATTAGTTTTAGAATTTCGCATTAAAGGAGATACATTTTTATCAGTCACATCATTAGGAAAAATGTGTTAACCAGGGATGAAATAGAGAGATAGTTTCATATCAGCGGGATACCCAACATCAACCAGGACAACCCCATTAACAACAGGAGCCTCATCCATGGAGGTTTGTTGGACAAAATTAGTATCATCTGGATTTATACCACCAATCCACACAACACCATCCAAACGGCCATATAGAGAGGCAACCAACTCAACCTAGGATGTGGGTCCAACATCCCCACCCACATTCAAAATAAACACATCTCGATACCCAATTTAAATATCCTCCATGATAGTAGGGTCCTCAGCAGATCGGTCATAAAGATAATATAGAGGCCTCGTGACTTTCTTAGCATTAAAACCTGAAATACATCAGTATAAACTAGAATCTCATTTACCTTATTTAGAAAAGGAGCCACTGTAACATGGGTTAATTACATGTTCACTTCCTCCTAGATAGTTTCCTCACACTAAGACCGGTTCCCTTCCTCATCATCAGCCACATCGGCACATAAATTCTTCTACCCATTCAAACCACCATAAAAACAGAAGCAATATCATTGGAGAAAATAGTGACATTATCAACTGCATGATGAGATTGATTCTCCTGCAATGTGGTGCCATTTACTTCAATATAATAATATTAATGTACTTTCTTGAGTACATCAGCAAAGGAGGTTGCACCCTACTTCTTCTTAAAAACATGTCTACCCCCCCCCCCCCCAGGTCCACTGACTTGTCTCTTCTTCTTACACTAACAAGAAGAGTTACCTAGACATTTTCAATTTGGGCATTGGATATTACTTCAGCATTGTTTCACATAGTGACTAATGAAAATACCTATCCCATAGAAACTAGGAAACCAGTCATATTGAAAAGATAGTTCAAGATTAATGTCACCTACAACTAGAAAAAAATATCATTTAATTCATTACATAGATCAATATCAACAGGTACACGAGTGAAATGACCATACTGAGATCATTTGGTTTACATATCTACTTTGATCAGATAGACTACTGTGGAAGAAACTTCCCACAAGATGGATGGATTCCATAAGAACCAACTAAGACCCAGATTCTCATCCACATTTATATAGAGGACCTCTTAGTAGCAAACAGATCTGCTAGCAGATCCCATTGTTGGGGCATGATAAATCGAGGTTTCATAGGAATTAGTCTGAATCCCCAATAAAAACATTGAAAATCCTTCTATGGAAAGACAATATAAAACTTAAATTTTCTGATTGAAATAAAGCTCCAATCACTGGTGCCCCAAAATTGAAGTTGTTTGCCTCTCAAATCATCACATTTCAAAGGTTAATCCCTTAGAGATCCCTATATCAGAGAAAGAAGATAGAATTGTCATTCACCAAGACGGTATTCAATAATTAAATTATTTGATTCCAAAAAAAGATATAGAACCATTTTTTTATCCTCATATATTTGGAATCCAAATTAGATTGAATATAAAAAAATAACTAGCTCTTGGATGAAAGAAGCTCCAACCGATTAGGATTATTCTTAGGGTTCTTCTTGCTGTAATCTTTCATATCAATGGGGTCTAAGGATCATCTGTAGCCTACTTAGATGGAGGGGTTAATACATTCCTTAGATCAAAATAACAATCCATCAATATAGAAATCGAGCTACTCAATAGATTTTGATTGTAAAAAAATGCTAGACAAATGTGAGCCAGTATTTCCCCAGAAATTTAGATATACAATGTATTTTGATATTATATTGGAAAAATCAAAAACTACATACTATTATTTTATAACACCTCTATTCCCATTATTATGTCCCTATATATCAATCATAAAATTTTTCCTTACATCATAGGGAAGGAAACTTAAGAAATGTGTGAGTTGAGATACATAGTAAGGGTATACATAAAAAAGAAGAAAATACATAAGTAAAAATCAGATGTAACGGTAAATAACTAAAAATAAATGAAATTTAATCAATTATTAAGCAAGAATAATAATAGGGAAGGAATAAATGGTGATTAAATAAGGTCATATAAATAATCACATGATCCTAAAACTTATCCATGGAAATCATAACTAATTAAATAATCACATGGACATCAATAACAAAAATCATAATAAGAGAATTCATAAATTAAGACAACATAAATATACCTCCATGGACTCAATCCAATAAATATTATCGAAATTTTTAAGGCCCTAGGAAATTACCTGAGAATGTTTGTCTAATAAGACCAACTGATTTATCGAGGGGATATAGTGGGCCCATCCCACCACTTACTAAATACAATGCTTCCCCCATATGAAAATGGTGAAACGTAATAAATATAAACATTAATATTTAAAAACTATCTTATGAAATTTTAATACATTCCCCAATTAATAAAAAATTTCTTAAACCTTGCCGAGTAATATGATGAATGGTAAAAAAATTGTACATCCCCAATAAAAATGACCACAAAATGATTAAATATTTAATAAGGATTTTATCATTAAAACGCATCCCTAGTGAATAATAATTAAAATAAGGGTTTTTCATTGATGAATATAAATACCATAAAAATTTTATTAATTTTTATGAGAGAAATTAAATGTTCACTTTGAACATCAATTTTCAAAACTATAAAATTCTAGAATATTAAGAAAAAAATTCATTCAAAATCATAATTAAATATTATAATGTAATTTTCAAATAAATTTTTGTTCATGATGGTTTAAAATTCACTTCATGTGGATTATGTTATAAAAATGATTTATATCACATTTTTAGTAAGTAGTTAAAATGTTCATCAATAGTAAAATTATAGGAAGTTTCAATTTTAAATATTATTAAAATATCAAAAATTGATAAAAAAATATTTTTAACAATCATAGGATAATAGTAAAAAAACTGAAAACATTTTTAAGAAACATAGACATGGAAGAGAATGGTTTTTTAACTAATGAGAGAAATGAAGTAGCTTTTCTTAAATATTATTACATCATTTTATTAAGTTCAATGAGAGTGGAAATTTGTATGGAAACCCTTTAATTATTATAAAAAACCATAAGAGAATAAAATATTATGGGTTTAATATATATAGAGAATATAATTTACCAAATTGAAAATTTAACAAAAATAATCCCAAATAATGATGATGTTGTGAAATAAACCCTTACCTCAAGTATAAGTTCTATCTTACATGTTTTAACATCATTTATAATAATTATATATTTATTATACATCTATAAAAAACCATAGTCATATATATCATACAATATATGACCTACTTTTAATCTTTTATGATTCTATTAATAACAATTATTTTTAAAATTCATTGTTTCATGTAATTATTGCATCATTTTTAATTCTTGTTTTGGTTTGGTAGTTTTGGTCCTTGTAATTTGACTGTGGTTATATAATATATATAATTTAAAACATAATATAAATATCATATATACACATAATATAAGTTTTATAATATTCCAAAAAGTTATAAAAACAAAAATGAGTCACACTGGTCATCGATATGATAGGTTGTACGTACACATGAACATTGTTTTCATTTTTTAATTGTTGGAATGAAAAAAATTAAATAATAATTACCCAATGTAAACTTGTTATTATATCATATGCATCATATATGTTCATCAAATCCATCCTTTTTTTCAACCATGAAAAAATAAAATAAAAAATGATTCACATCGCTTCATACAGGAGGAAGTCCACATGCATGCACGAGAGATGTTACCATTTACCAACAAACTGGAAGGTAAGAGGGTATTTAAAATATTAAAATTATATAAGTATAATTATATGATAAATTTTATATATATTATTAAAAAAATATAATTATATCCATATGTGATAAGTGGTTATGGAAAATGAATTATATCAGTTCAAGAGATGGTAGACCATTGAACACACAATTGACAGTTTTGTTTCCAATTTTATATAAGAGGGGAATGTTATAGGTTATTAAATCAACCTTATAAAATATATATATGTTATATATTAGTGTTATTATATTGTAATTATTAAGACATGAATAAAGGTAGTAAGATTAATTTAAACTTAAAGAGTTTAGTGAAGATAATTACCTTCTCTAATAAAAACCTTTTTATGATCTCCTGTTATGGACCCTTGGATTATTCTTTTCTTAATAAAAGTAGATTTATTTTTTAAGTGATTATCACAGGGTTTGGCTAAGTTAAATTTGTAACACCTCGAGTTTTTATACACATTTTTTTGAGTAAATTAATTTACGTGATACCTTCGTTGCGCACTACACTGTGTAAAATTATCATTATATGCTACACCAATTTAATCTTGGGAAAATTTCAACATCGTTGTAGCTTTTGTTTAACAAAACATAGAGTTTATAGGGGAAATTTTTTTGTTATTATAATTATTTAAACAAGATAGTTAAAACCTATGAATTAAATTATTTAATATGAATAGTAAGAACTAATTTATAAATATTATTTTTAATGGATTTGTATAATTAAGAAATATTTGTAATAAAACATATAATTTTTGGTACATTCTTTATATTATCAAAAATACTTTTTTCTAAAATGAACAACCTTTTGTGTCTTTATAAGAACGATAATAAAATTAATTTTTGAAACATTTAAAAAATTAATTTTATAAAATAATGTTCATTTATTATTTAAAATTTCAGAATTATCATATGGTGAATCGTATATATTTTTCTGAAAAGACATCATTTTTTAATGAATAATGAAAAATAAAGAATTTTAATTCATAACATCTTTTTCATCTAATTTATTTATATTTTTAAAATATATTAATTTTTTTAATGTTTAATTATTTCAATAATACATTAATTAATCCAATTTTTTTTATTAGAACCAATTTTATATTGAAATAGTATATAAAAAAATTTCAAAATTTAAACATTTCCACTTGAAAAACCTCTTGTCGTGAACTTCTGTGAGATAAATTTTAAATTAATTTATGAAACATTTGTATTATAATATGAAAAAATGGATTTCATATTTGGAATCAAAATAATTTATAATTTCTAAGAAGTTCAATATGTTCTTTCATAAAAAATATCAATGAATGTAATTTAAATTTATTATTGTGAATGATGTAAAAACAAAATTACTTAGTGGTTAAACATTAACATAGGTTTCCAAATAACATAGAAACATGTCCAAAATCCATTTTCTAGAAATATTTTGAATAACTACCTTCTTTTATAGAAGAATTAATTTTATTGGAGGTACATGATGTAAGGGATACCACCTGATACTATTTACCTATTTATATTTTTAAGAATGTCACTCCTCCACTATAAAATGGAAGTCACTATCCCTAACTTAATTACACCTCTAAAACAATTTATATTACCCAAAATATTCCCAAATATCCACCCAAATTCATTAAATTAATCATATGTGCTACCATTAGGGCACAAATACAGTCAATGAATCACTTTAGTGAAAACCAAGAGGAGTTACCCAAAGAAAAGGTAACATCCTTCCAACAGATATTTTATTTTATTTTCATTCTACACCCCAAAAAATATTATTATAAGTTGATTATATAATAAATTTATTATCCTCAATATTCTGAGATGTTTTTATTCTGAGGGTTTTACATATTCCAACACACACATCCATCAAATTGGTAATAAACATACTATATGTATAAGGCCCCAGCCTTAAACCTTACTTAATCTTGAGTTATTACAAGATTACACATTGAGGATCTTTTCAGGTTTAGAGTTTTAGAGAATTAGATCATGAAACTTGTATTACATTCCACATTTAAACAAAGTGGTTATATAAAAGACAGTATTCATTCTTCCCATCAACGAAAACCTATTTAAAATAAAACATGGATTCTTTCTTGACCCACCGTTGACACTATAATCACATCATGTACCTTTCCCTTGACCTGTGAAAAACATTTCAAAAACTTGGGATGAGCATAAAAAGCTCAGTAAGGGTTATAAAAATATGGAAAGGAAACATGAGTTCATATATACATAAGAATGAAATCATACTTTACCCATAAAACATAGGCACTTTAACATACCACATCAAACCATTAATAAATCATATAAATCATAAGACATAAAGGTAACATGAGGCATTCATAACATTCTTACGTAGGGAGTAACCCTCTTGGTTACGTTTGGAATACCAATCACAATATATTCCCTAAATCTCTTCGGAGAAACCTTAACATTTCACTCCTTCGCGTTACCCAATGCATTGGAGAGCTATATCGGCCTCACCCGCCCTTAGTATATCATTGAACCACCCATTTTCATAATAATTCCCAAGAACCATAACATAAATGTATCACATAAAACATGCATAAAGGAAATATAACATTTCCACATTTCAATCACAATATAACATTTTAGGATATTGAAATAATGAATCCTTTAAAAAAACCATTTTCAAAACCATTTAAAACATTTAATAAAGATATTTTTGAATCAAAGTGTCCCATACCACCTTGAAGCTTTTAAAATTTTAAACCATTAATATCCATATAAATAAATCCTTAAAACCATTTTGAAAACATGGATATTAATAAGAACAAATATTTAAAACATTTAAGGCGATATTTTGGTTAAAGGGGTTTTACCAAAATTAGAGACACTTGAATACAATAATTGAGGAATAACATTTAGTCAGAACTTTATAATATCATGAGAATAAATGTATTCATGATATAATATTCCAAAATACAGTATATATACCATATAAGAGTGAATTGGTGTATAAAAACAATGAAGTCTCAATAGAAATGTCAAATGTGATGAAATCCCTTATAAAGAAGGTATCCTTAAATTAAGGATAAATCAATCTAAAAATTATGTGTGACAAATATAAATACACCCAATATAAGTGGATATTAAGTGTAAAACAATAAAAGGTCATTCAGACATATTCAAAAGATGACATACTCAATAACTACATGTTGAACCCAAAGAAATCGAAATTGGGTTAAAAAGTTCCCTTGGTAAAATTTGACAGCCTAACGACATAACATAAAAATTCAGAAAATGCGTTGATGAGAGATAAAAAGGGCATATCAGCACTTGGACATAAAATTTACATCAATAAGGATATAAAAGAACATATCCCAACATAATATTATGTGAATTAAAAGACATAACAAATGAAGTCTTTTAAAAAGAGGAGGGTGAAAGGTTCCTTTACCGACTTGGGTTACATTTGAAATGCACATCCCGTGAAAGAAGGACAACACAAAATTGATGTAAATAATCATAAATGAAAGTATATTACACAATGACTAAAATAATGGGCAGTACATACACCACTCAAAGTAAATTGTGGCAAATGTAGCATAAATATCACGAGAATAAAAGTGAGATGAAAAATCCCTTACGAAAACTCGACAGCCTAACGACGCCACTTAAAACTTCCAAAAATGGATTGATGAAATCAAAAAGGGTATCTCATCACATTACAATAAAATTTACAGCAATAGGAATATAAAAGAACATCTCCCATCATAACAAAGAGGAGGTTAAAATAAGTGACATAAAGGAGAGTACTTAAAGAGAAAGAGAGAGGTTAGATCTCTGACGAAAATTCGGCAGCCTAACGGCGCCACTCATAACTTCCAAAAATGGATTGATTAGATCAAAAAGGGTATCTCATCAAATTACAATAAAATGTAGATAAAGAGGAATATAAAAGAACATCTCCCATCATAACAAATAGGAGCTTAAAATAAGTGACATAAAGGGGAGTACTTAAAAAGAAAGAGAGAGGTTAGATCTCTTACGAAAATTCGGCAGCCTAACGGCGCCACTCAAAACTTACAAAATGTATTGATGAGAGAGAATAGGGTATCTCATCATATGAACATAAAAATTATAGTAATATTAATATAAAAGAACATCCCAATTACAAGAATTATGAGCTTAGAAGGAATGACATAAAAGAGTGTACTTAAAAAGAAAGAGAGGTGTAGGATCCCTTACCTCAAGTCCAACTTATCTTGTTCGTTTCTTTATATTACAGAATAATAAACTTTGGTCAATTCAAAATTGCCTAAGTACCTCCTTTAGAGATTAGTATTCAGTTCATATCACATATTATAATGTTGTAATAATTGTTTAATAATGTTAGTTCATATCAGACGTTTTTGCCGATGTTTGGTACATGAGTCAAAAATGAACTTGTTTGAAAAATGATTGCCCATGTAGTTATAAGTAAATAATTTCCAGAATAGTATTAATGATTAAAGTATCATATATATCCAGTAAATATTCATTTTATACTATTCCATATCATTTTTAGATAAAAAAAACGAAAAGCACCGTTCATAGAGACGGTAGGCCGTACGTACGCATGAACGCTACTTTCATTTTTTGCTATATTAATGGAATTAAAACAAAATGAGAGAGATATATATATATTATAATTCCATAATGATATCCATAGTTTAGATGTAATATATTACATATATATCCATTATATATATGTACTTATAATATTTCATAACATTTTGAGATAAGAAATGAAATGTACCGTTCATGGAGACGGTAAGCCGTACGTACGCCTGAACGCTACTTCCATTTATATTTCATATTTAATGGAATTAAAACATAATGATACATAATATTATTTTAATTCCAGTATGTTATCATATATAATATCATTAGATATATCCTTTATACGTACCATATATGGTATTAACGAATCAAATCACTTTGAGGGGGCGGTAGTCCGCACTTCCTTAAATGAAGATATCGTGTATACCCATAATGGAAGCCATAAAGGTATGCCATAAATGAAAAATACAGAAGCTTAAGAAAAACATAAACATATTATATATCATATATAAATATAGTGACATCTTAATGGCCAGCTTTGAAGGTGTTAAAAGAATGTTGAACAATCATCGTTTCGGGAGGCAGAAATTCTCCATCCACGGAAACAGTATGTTCTTTAACCATTAGATGTAGGTGTGTGTAAGTGTAGATCTAATAATTCATATAAAAACATCCTAGTATATTGAAGATACTGTATTTGTTACAAAATAATTGAATAAAAAGTGTTTAGGGGGTTGGAGAAGCAAAATAAAACAAAAGGACACAAGTGAAGACATTACCTTAAAATCAGGTAACTCCCTTTGGTTTGAGCTCAAAAGATTCCTAGGGAAGACATCGGCCCAAAGTGAGTCTTCAAGGAGTTAGAGAGGGATGTGGAGAGACAAAATTGTCAGGGGTTGGCAGAGCCAAAGGCTTTGGGAGTGTGGGTAAGGAGGTAGAGGTCGGGGCCTTTTATAAGAGGAGAGGAGGGGCACTCTTGTAAAGTTACAAAATGTTACTTTATTTTCAAACTATTTTCGGATTTTAAAGGTCCCACATTAATTTATTTCGAGGTTAAGGTGATAAGGGTTCTAAATCCACTCATCCAATAGGTTTTGGACATGTTTAGGTCTTAGATATTACATTATCTTTCCATTTTATTTAAATTGTTAAATAATGAAGTCATCGCTACATCATCATGATGTCATAAATAATTTAATTTATTTAAGGTCTAAAAATTATAAAAAAAATACTATGATGTATGAAATCTTTTTATCTTTCCAATGACTATTTATAGTCAAAAATATGACTTGTATAACCCCATGTAAAAATTGTTTTAGTAAAACATCTCATGTTTGTGTCATTTTTACTTTAACATTAAATAAAAAGATATTTATGTCATTTTCCAACCAAAGTGGCTCCATGGGGTCCCCAAGTTGACCCATGGATTTTCTTAGTCGGCCATGACACATCCAATGAGGGTAGAACATGTGTATAGGTCATTTCATTTTATTATAACATTATTCTTACCATAAACTACACTAATTACCTCTAATCGTGATTAAAAACTTAATAAGTTACTATTCAACAAAAAATTATTTTTATCCCATTGAACCACATTTTAATTCTTAATGACAACCATGTATGTCGGATTTTTGAAATTGAAAACACAAAGATGGAAAATTTTCATTTAAACGGAAAAATCAGTTTTTATAAGTACCACTTAGTGGTTTCACTATTCATCAAAAATTGAAGTTTTTCAGAAAAATCCCAAAAAATCACCCTACGCTATATTTGATATTCCTAATTAAAAAATGAAGACTATTTTAAAAAATTCAAAACATATAAGTCACATTAATTAATTTAATAATTAATTCCCGCTGTCATAGCAAATAGTGTGTTTTTATGAAACAATAAGTATCAAAATATTGACACTAGTTTAAGTCTGATTTCAAAGTGAAATTAATTCTAACGACCACTATTGGATTTAATGGTTAAAATATATTATAATTTCACTTTAAAACCAATTCAAAATATAATCTAATAATATAAATAAATTAGATTAAAAAGAGGTTTTGAATTAAAATACAACATTTTACACTATTTATTAAAAAATGAACTTTATCAGAAAGATACCAAAAATTTACACAAAGTAAATTTTGATGTCCCAATTCTTAAGAAGAGTTTTATTTGGTCCAATAGAATGTATAAGAGTGAACAAAACTATATTTAATGATGGTTCACCATCAAAAGGCGATAAGTGATCCTTTAGTGAAAACTAGGGCATATACGCCTAAAATTGAATTCTTTCCGTATTTTATGCCTTTATCATTTATTGGATAAATTTAAAAACATTTAAAAACATATATAATCATATTTTAGTTATTTATATCCATTCCATCAAATACAATGGCTACATGTTAACTACGATTTAAAATAATATTATTTTATTATTAGAGTGCAACGTAAGATTCCCAAGAAACTCGTTGTTGCGTGTTGGGTACGCCATCGAGCATAGCGTCCCCTTTACAGTCATATTAATATTTTATTCACAAATATGGATAAATATGAAAATTTCATATTCTTTATTTACCTGGGGTATTACATCCTTCCCCCCTTTTGGGAATTGCGTCTTCGCAATTTTTAAAATTGAGCTTGGAAACATCCTTGAAAGTCCCACATCAGTACAAGAGTTGGTAAAACAATCACTTTAAAATAAAGGAAGATAAGTATAGAGGTCAACCGAGATAACCCATACTAGGATTCCATGTAGAAAAACATGGACATGGAAGAAAAATCAAAGGGTCATGTTCTTGAGGGAGAGTGATAGTAAACATGTCTAGGAGAAAGTTAACCATAAGAAAATCACAAACTTGTGATGGGTTAAACGGTATTTGATTCCCTATTATGAAAAGTTAATAGAAAACATTTTTTTAAGTTACTTTTTATTGAGGAATTTATTCATAAGGAAACATAATCACTTATCATGTTGACTTTCAACTTTTACTAGATTCCTTAATGAAACTCATATTTTTTTCCAAAAGACGAGTATTTAGGGAGACTTGTTCGCATTAAGAGTACTATAATCAACTTCTAGAGAATAACCTAATTCACCAAAGAGAACTATATACTTACCATGTCTTTAGACATTTACCAAAACCAAACCAAAAAGGTTAGTACAAGATCAGATAATCCAGAAAAGGATAACCCTTTATAAAAAGAAAATCTATTCTTAATCTCCAAAATTTTTCCAACAAAACCCAAAGTTCAAAAAGGACCATTCGATAAACAATTTGTCCATAAAATTATTCAAAGTAAACCAAACTAAGATTGGAACCCAAATAGTTTAAGGATTTAGTCACATAGTCTTCCAAGTTAAATTGTAACATTTATCTCCAAACAACATCAGTTTCTCTTAATGTCTCGTATTGAAAAGTAATTAACCTAATCACATATCCTCCATGATAGGTTAATAAATTTCCATATATAACCCAAAATCAACTTACTCTTAATTAATAAAATCATCTAACTAAAAAAGAATCAGTCAAACTAACCAGGGACTTCACGTAATCCAGTGGTAGGCGATAAATACCAGTCGCACTTTGGTTGTGGGTTCGATTCCCGCAGCTTTGTCCGATGCGACGGGTAGTCACACGGTCTGCGTGTTGTCCTTTTTCCAAAACTATATAATTCTAAAATCATTCCCCAAAAAGAGATAAAATCATCAAAAATAACCATAACATAATTTAACCTCAATTTTATCTCATGCCTTTCACTTCCATCATAACATATAGTAACCCATAATTACCTCAAAAGTAAGGATCATATAAACTCTAAGGGTTACCTTTATAATTATTACCTGAACTTCCAAATCGATTGGTCATCTCGTACATGATGCATTGAAGATCATACCAAGGTTCAAGTGGTTGATCATGACTCCTTGATATTTTTTTTAGAACAACCACGAGTTTCCTCATTGAATCCTCCATTTTATCTAGTATCTGAATCATAGAACCACCATAGTTTCCTTCAAACATGTTGTCTCTTTGGTGCCTGCTAGATCCATCCATTTACTAAAACCAAAAAGGTCAGTGTGAGTATATCAACATAACCATCATGTACTAATGAGTATGATAAACACTAAGATATACTTACTCATTCACTTTATCTAAAAACTATGACACTTTCTAAAATCCTATCCAATATGGTAATGTCACTTATGCTTAAAGAATACCCTAACCTCTAAAGTTATCTAAACCGACCTTTGATACCAACTATAAGGCCCCAGCCTTAAACCTTACTTAATATTGAGTTATTACAAGATTACACATTGAGGATATTTTTAGGTTTAGAGTTTTAGAGAATTAGATCATGAAACTTGCATTACATTCCACATTTAAACAAAGTGGTTACATAAAAGACAGTATTCATTCTTCCCATCAATGGAAAAATATTTAAAATAAAACATGGATTATTTCTTGACACACCCTTGACACTATCATCACATCATGTACCTTTCCCTTGACCTGTGAAAAACATTTCAAAAACTTGGGATGAGCATAAAAATCTCAGTAAGGGTTATAAAAATATGGAAAGGAAACATGAGTTCATATATACATAAGAATGAAATCATACTTTACCCATAAAACATAGGCACTTTAACATACCTCATCAAACCATGAATAAATCATAGAAATCATAAGACATAAAGGTAAATTGAGGCATTCATAACATTCTTACGTAGGGAGTAACCCTATTGGTTACATTTGGAATACCCATCATAGTATATTCCCTAAATCTCTTCAGAGAAACCTTAATGTTTCACTCCTTCGCATTACCCATTGCATTGGAGAGCTATATCAGGCACACCCGCCCTTAGTATATCACGAAACCACCCGTTTTCATAACAATTCCCATGAACCATAACATAAATTTATCACATAAAACATGCATAATGGAAATATAACATTTCCACATTTCAATCACAATATAACATTTTAGGATATTGAAATAATGAATCCATTAAAAAAACATTTTCAAAACCATTTAAAACATTTAATAAAGAGATTTTTGAATCAAAGTTTCCCATACCACCTTGAAGATTTTAACATTTTAAACCATTAATATACATATAAATAAATCCTTAAACCCATTTTGAAAACATGGATATTAATAAGAACAAATATTTAAAACATTTAAGGTGATATTTTGGTTAAAGGGGTTTTACCAAAATTAGAGACACTTGAATACAATAATTGAGGAATAACATTTAGTCAGAACTTTATAATATCATGAGAATAAATGTATTAATGATATAATATTCCAAACAACAGTATATACACCATATAAGAGTGAATTGGTGCATAACAACAACGAAGTCTCAATAGAAATGTCAAATGTGATGAAATCCCTTATAAAGAAGGTATCCTTAAATTAAGGATAAATCTATCTCAAAATTATGTGTGACAAATATAAATACACCCAATATAAGTGGATATTAAGTGTAAAACAATAAAAGTTCATTCACACATATTCCAAAGAAGACATACTCAATAACTACATGTTGAACCCAAAGAAATCGAAATTGGGATAAAAAGTTCCCTTGGTAAAATTCGACAGCCTAACGACATCACATCAAAATTCAGAAAATGCGTTGATGAGAGATAAAAAGGGCATCTCATCACTTGGACATATAATTTACATCAATAATGATATAAAAGAACATATCCCAACATAATAGTATGTGAATTAAAAGACATAACAAAAGAAGTCTTTTAAAAAGAGGAGGGTGAAAGGTTCCCTTACCGACTTGGGATACTTTCGAAACGTACACCCCGTGAAAGAAGGACAATACAAAATTGATGTAAATACTCATAAATGAAATTATATTACACAATGAGTAAAATAATGGGCAGTACATACACCACTCAAAGGAAATTGTGGCAAATTTAGCATAAATCTCACGGGAATAAAAGTGAGATGAAAAATCCCTTACGAAAACTCGGCAGCCTAACGACGCAACTTAAAACTTCCAAAAATGGATTGATGAGATCAAAAAGGGTATCTCATCACATTAAAATAAAATGTACAGCAAGAGGAATATAAAAGAACATCTCCCATCATAACAAAGAGGAGGTTAAAAGAAGTGACATAAAGGAGAGTACTTAAAGAGAAAGAGAGAGGTTAGATCTCTTACGAAAATTCGGCAGCCTAACGGCACCACTCAAAACATCAAAAAATGGATTGATTAGATAAAAAAGGGTATCTCATCACATTACATTAAAATGTACAGAAAGTGGAATATAAAATAACATCTCCCATCATAACAAATAGGAGCTTAAAAGAAGTGACATAAAGGAGAGTACATAAAGAGAAAGAGAGAGGTTAGATCTCTTACGAAAATTCGGCAGCCTAACAGCGCCACTCAAAACTTCCAAAATGTATTGATGAGAGAGAATGGGGTCTCTCATCATATGAACATAAAAATTACAGTAAGAGTAATATAAGAGAACATCCCAATCACAATAATGATGAGCTTAGAAGGAATGACATAAAAGAGTGTACTTAAAAATAAAGAGAGGAGTAGGATCCCTTACCTCAAGTCCAACTTGTCTTCTTCATTTATTTATATTCCTGAATAATAAACTTTGGTCAATTAATAATTGACTAATTACCTCCTTTAGAGATTATTATTCAGTTTATATCACATATTATAATGTTATAATAATTTTTTAGTAATTTTAGTTCATATCAGACGTTTTTGCCGATGTTTGGTACATGAGTCAAAAATGAACTTGTTTGAAAAATGATTGCCCATGTAGTTATAAGTAAATAATTTCCAGAATAGTATTAATGATTAAAATATCATATATATCCAGTAAATATTCATTTTATACTATTCCATATCATTTTTAGATAAAAAAACAAAAATCACCGTTCATGGAGATGGTAGGCCGTACGTACGCATGAACGCTACTTTCATTTTTTCTATATTAATGGAATTAAAACAAAATGAGAGATATATATATGTTATAATTCCAGAATGATATCCATAATTTAGATGTAATATATTACATATATATCCATTATATATATGTACTTATTATATTACATAACATTTTGAGATAAGAAATGAAATGTACCGTTTATGGAGACGGTATGCCGTACGTACGCATGAACGCTACTTCCATTTCTATTTCACATTTAATGGAATTAAAACATAATGATACATAATAGTATTTTAATTCCAGTATGGTATCATATATAATATCATTAAATATATCCTTTATACGTACCACATATGGTATTAACGAATCAAATCACTTTGAGGGGGCGGTAGTCCGCACTTCCTTAAATGAAGATATCGTGTATACCCATAATGGAAGCCATAAAGGTATTCCATAAATGAAAAATACATAAGATTAAGGAAAACATAAACATATTATATATCATATCTAAATATATTGACATCTTAATGGCCACCTTCGAAGGTGTTAAAAGAATGTTGAACAATCATCGTTTCGGGAGGCTGAAATTTTCCATCCACAGAAACAGTATGTTCTTTAACCATTAGATGTAGGTGTGTGTAAGTGTAGCTCTAATACTTCTTATAAAAACATCCTAGTATATTTAATATACTTTATTTGTTACAAAATAAATTAATACAAAGTGTTTAGGGGGTTGGAGAATCAAAATAAAACAAAAGGACACAAGTGAAGACATTACCTTAAAATCGGGCAACTCCCTTTGGTTTGAGCACAAAGGCTTCCTTGGGAAGACTTCTGCCCAAAGTGAGGCTTCAAGGAGTTATATAGGGATGTGGAGAGACAAAATGGTCAGGGGTTGGCCGATCCAAAGTCTTTGGGAGTGTGGTTAAGGAGGTAGAGGTGGGGGACTTTTATAAGAGGAGAGGAGGGGAACTCTTGTAAAGTTACAAAATGTTACTTTATTTTCAAAAGAGTTTCAGATTTTAAAGGTCCCACATTAATGTATTTCTAGGGTAAGGTGATAATTGTTCGAAATCCACTCATCAAATAGGTTTTGGACATGTGTAGGTCTTAGATATTACATTATCTTTCCATTTTATTTAAATCGTAAAATAATGAGGTCATCGCTGCATCATCATGATGTCATAGATAATTTAATTTATTTAATGTCTCAAAATTATAAAAAAAATACTATGATGTATGAAAGCTTTTTAGATTTCCAATGAATATTTATAGGCAAAAATATGGCTTGTATAACCCCATGTAAAAATTGTTTTAGTAAAACATCTCATGTTTGTGTCATTTTTACTTTAACATTAAATAAAAAAATATTTATGTCATTTTCCAACCAAAGTGGCTCCATGGGGTCCCCAAGGTGACCCATGGATTGTCTTGGTCGGCCATGACACATACAATGAGGGTAGAACATGTGTCTAGGACATTTCATTTTATTAAAACATTATTCTTACCATAAACTACACTAATTACCTCTAATCGCGATTAAAAACTTAATAAGTTACTATTCACCAAAAAATTATTTTTATCCCATTGAACCACATTTTACTTCTTAATGACAACCATGTATGTTGGATTTTTGAAATTCAAAACACAAATATGGCAACATTTCATTTAAACGGAAAAATCAGTTTTCATAAGTACCACTTAGTGGTTTCACTATTCATCAAAAATTGAAGTTTTTCAGAAAAATCCCAAAAAAATCACCCTAAGCTATATTTGATATTCCAAATTCAAAAATGAAGTCTATTTTACAAAATTCAACACATATAAGTCGCATTAATTAATTTAATAATTAATTCCCGCTGTCAGAGCAAATATCGTGTTTTTATGAAACAATAAGTATCAAAAGATTGAAACTAGTTTAAGTCCGATTTCAAAGTGAAATTAATTCCAAAGAACACTATTGGATTTAATGGTAAAAATATATTCTAATTTCACATTAAAACCAATTCAAAATATAATCTAATCATATAAATAAATTAGATTAAAAAGAGGTTTTGAATTAAAATACAACATTTTACACTATTCATAATAAAATGAACTTTATCAGAAAGATACCAAAAATTTACACAAAGTAAATTTTGATGTACCAATTCTTAAGAAGAGTTTTATTTGGTCCAATAGAATGTATAAGAGTGAACAAAACTATATTTAATTATGGTTCGCCATCAAAAGGTGATAAGTGAACCTTTAGTGAAAACTAGGGCATATACGCCTAAAAATGAATTCTTTCAGTATTTTATGCCTTTTTCATTTATTGGATAAATGTAAAAACATTTAAAAACATAAATAATCATATTTTAGTTATTTATATCCATTCCCTCCAATACAACTGCTATATGTTAACTACGATTTAAAATAATATTATTTTACTATTAGAGTGTAACGTAAGATTCCCAAGAAACTCGTTGTTGCGTGCTGGGTACGCTATCGAGCATAGCGTCCCCTTTACAGTCATATTAATATTTTATTCACAAATATGGATAAATATGAAAATGTCATATTCTTTATTTACCCAGGGTGTTACAATATGTCTGTAAAGTAGACTGCCGCTTAGGGAAACGATGTAGTTAATGTTTCTTCTACCACGTCTCATGGTTGGTAATTAGGATGGAAATACTATTTTTAGATTTTATATATGATATTTATGATATATTTATTCTTATATAATTATTATAAATCACATTCATTCATTATTTCCATTTTTGTATATACGATAACTTCATTTGTGGAACTGTGGACTACCGCATCCTCAAAGCGATGTGAATTAGTCACACTTTACAAGGAGTGTTTTAAGGATGGGTTTAGTGAATATATATGATATATATTACATAATAATTCAAATTATTCTATATTATATATAAATATATTTATATATTTATATATTTCATTTAATTTCATTCTTTCAAAATAATAATAAAATGGAAACAATGTCCAAGTGTACGCATGACCTACCATCTCCATGAATGGTGTATTTCATTTTCTATTTCTATCTTTGATAGAATATTATTAATACTTTATATAATGAATATTTATGATATTTATATCATGTCTTAAATTTTTCAAATAATTAAATCATGAACTAAGTAATAGGATCATAAATAATAATTTAAAATATATATAAAAAACAAAGCAGATATTACGTGAAACATAACATTGGCAAGGAATTATTAATAGATGGGTAATATAATGTCATAATAAAATAATATATATTTTTAGATATAATAATTTATTTTCATGGTATATTTATAATAAACTTATATTTTCTAAACAAGAGGATTTAACGAGTACGATGATAGAAAAGACATTGGGTAAATGGATTTCTTTTATCGCCTTTATTTTTTATAGAGTTATGTTATATTTAACACTTAATTATTTTGAGTGGAGTATATATTATTGTGGATTTATTATATTATTGTTATCCTTAAATTCATGGGTATTTAAATAAACATTTTATAATCTCTATTTCATGGGTTTTTACGGTTCAATAGTTACTAAATCACTAAGGTTGTTTTATCTCAATTTTTCTGATTTGACGCATATGTTTTTTTATGAACCTATATTATTTAGAATTTTATATATTATTCCATTTGAAATGTTATATAAAAAATATTCCCCTTTTCATTATATTTTAATCTTCATGTAAATTCATTTTCTTTTATGGGGTGTTTGATTGAAAATTTCCAAAATTAGTAAGATTTTATTACAATAATCTCATCATCCACCGGGATTGTTTATGATTACGCTACACTTTATGAAATCTTACTATGCATCTCTCAAAAAAACAAATAAATTTCCTCCTAATATATTCATTAAATTTATATTCTTGTATTAATAACATTTACAACCTTTGGTACTTAATATAATTAAGAATTTTTTTTTAACAAAATCTAACCTTATTTCTCTCTTCGATTAAAAATCTATTTTTTCCCAAAAATCATGTTTTAAAACTATTTTCAAAATTTTTTTTGAATGATCTGTTCAGAAAATTTTCACGGAAAAATAATTTTAAAAATGTTTATAGTTTTCAAATCTTCTTTTATAATATTGCAAATATATTTTCAATGAAAAATATTTTCAAATATTAATTTTGTTTTGAAAAAAATTGTTTTTCAAAGATGAAATGATATTTTCCTCAAAAAATGTTTTTAAAAGATCATTCCACATCATATTCTATCTAATATAGAATTCCTTGGTGTTTCTTATGCCTTTTATGGAAATTATCCAAATGTTATATTTATATTATTTATCTAAATGGTTTATGTTTTGATGACATGAGTTTATGAAACCCATTTCTCTCTTATAGGTTGTGTAATTATGAATCATACTTATTCTTATGGGTTATGACTTGATGCAGTGATTACAAAACCTATATATTTTCCCCTACGTATGACATTCTTAGATATTTATCCTACCAATTTTATTTCTTGCGTTATGATATGATGAATTTTTATGATCTATTGGAAGACATATGTTTGATTTCATTATGAGAGGGGTGAGACCTATATCTCCTACCAATGAATCGATTAAAGATTTATATCTCATGAGAAATAAATAGATATAAAAGGGAGTTAAATTTGTTTAGTTAATGAGTTTTTCTACTAATATGGTCTTTAGATTAAATCTTTATAACTTAGATGGTCATGTGAGTGAACCATGGTTACCAATATTGTATGGGGAGTGAACCAATACTAGTAAGATGGCCTTGAAAATAAGCCTTCAATACTATGGAAACAATTTTTTATTCTTACGTGTCATCCAAAATTCCATGACATATTCCTATGTTGTGATTTCATTGATTATTCTCTAGATTACCTTATGATTAATGTCTTATAAACATAAATTCATTATTCCATGATTAATGTTTTTTATCTTTTATATTTAGGGTATGATATCCTAATGTTATGATCAAGTTATCATACCCTTAAGATCATGTTTATGCTTACGTATCTCCATTTTTAACCAATACTATAAATATGAGCTCACCACTTATTATGTTTTCTTTCCCCATGTTATGAAGATATGAATTATGTATGATGTTTCTAATAAGGGTGATGGTCATTATGAACCTAGGGTATAATGTGGATCACTTATGTACCAATGTTTTTGTCTCCATGTTTCCAAAGGAACTATACTAATATAAAAATTGGGTGTCGATTTGTGTAGGATATTAAGTACTTTATAAGAGGAATGTAATATATATTCATGGTACGTTAAGGTTTCTATAATTGATATAAAAGAAAAAATTTATCTATCCTTTAGAAACTAGAATGATAAAACCTTAGTAATAACCCTAAGTATATGTCTAAGGATATGTTTAAGGATGAGGGAAAGAATAAGAAAGTGTACTGGAAATTTGGTAAAAGTAAGAGAGTGTGATTTCCTAGAAATAAATCCCTATTTGGATACTATGTGTGAATGTTTCTCTAGAACATATCAACATAGTTTTAAAAACCCTAAAATCATTTTATTGATTTAGACTCGATTAGAAATTAGTGCACAAAAATGAGCCTTATTGTACACCTGGTTTGACTATCCTAGGGGATATGCATTAAAAATTAAAAAAATATTCACAATCCATAATAATATATTTAAATATATTTTGTATTTTAATAACATAGGATATCCCTAAGGTGTCATAGATTAAATAAGGATTCATAATTTAGACACCATATAAGTGATTTCTCATGATCTTGTGGTTCCCCACTACGATTATTCTTTGTTACTCTATGATTTACGGTTTTAAACAATGACTGAATACTAAAGGGACCTCATTAATAAGAAGTGTGATAGAAAATTCAACATTATTTCAACTTAGTATTTTAATGCTATGGAATGTGGAATGAAAAATCATGTTTCTATGCTTACCCTACATTCTCAAGCTTTGATTCATTATATACTTACAAATGATCAAATGATAGAATAAAATAGGTTAATTTCTTCAGGAAGAAAGTTCCACCTCTATCTATGGGTCATCTTATCCACTTTTCACTAAAAAATATATCAATATCACAAAAACGATATTCCATATTCTCTAGATTTCAGAACATGACAAATTCATTCTAGTTGTTTATTAGTTAGAAGGAGAAGAAGGTTAGTGGTAGACTCTAATAAAAAGTATGAGGCAACAAGATGAAAATAAATCCATGGATTGGGACAATTTTAAGAATTTATTTTTCAAAAAGTACATTCATTTAATTATTCATACAATAATGGAGAAATTGTTCTTTCATTTAAATTAATGGGATGATTATTCTATTGGTACAAATGAGGAAAATTTCACATGAAATGTGTTGTATACTTCCTTTTTATCATCCGACCCGAGAGTAAAGTCTATGGGTTCTTCAGTGGTTTAGAGATAAGTATCAGAATAGATTTTTTTATAAGAGACATTAGTATCTATGAAGATTTTGTATGGTGTTTAATCATGGTTGAAATAGAAGTGGGAGTTCTGAATCAATCTCATGGATTTGACAAGAAAATTAATAGGGAGTTCAATGGAAAATCTAAAAACCAAATAGAGAAGAATATGATATTTTATTTATGATCTATGTGTGGATTTAATAATAGATTAAATTATCTTAAGGGTTATAACAAATGTTTTATCTATGGAAGGGATGTTTATCGTCAATTTTATTTCCAATGTGATATGAAAAAGTTAGATAACATTGAAAATGTAGAGAAATATTCATAAAATAAACCTCCCAAACTTTTGTGCTACAAGTGTAATGAGAATTGGAATTATAAAAACTAGTTATAACATCATAACGTTATTGATGATGATCAACTTCAACAACCTATTAAGTTAAGGTATAAGTGGAAATATTTTTTTATAGTTGTTTTTGATGAGGGGTGAGATAGTGATGTTTTGAAAGGTATACATTCCATTCACTCTAGAACTAGTAATGTCTTATTTTATTCTAGATCTACCCTCTCTATCATATTTACAGGTTTTTTTAAGGGTATTAATATTCCACCAAAATGATTAGATGCAGAATTAAAATTAAAACCCTCTAATGGTATGATGATAACATCACAAGTCTAAGATTCCTCTCTAGTTGATGTTGGTGGGAATTTACTTCTGGAAATTCTTGTTATTATTCCTCTAATTAAATTTTATGTCATATTATATATATATTGGATTTATCTACATAAATACTACCTCAATTATCGAGAAAGGGACGTTATTTTTGATATTTTAAACCAATGTAAGATCTTCAATAAATTTTATTGTAACAATGAACTTCCTATGGATATTACATCCAGTGTATATGTCTTAATTCCCATATTG
Organism: Viscum album; assembly: GCA_963277665.1. NCBI lineage: Eukaryota > Viridiplantae > Streptophyta > Magnoliopsida > Santalales > Viscaceae > Viscum > Viscum album. Next base: position 1,896,899,358 of record OY728135.1, on the reverse strand, counting down.
AATTGTTTTTTATCTAAAATCATTATAGATAAAATTGAAATTGATGATATGCCATTTGTTTTGGAATCTGTGGATGTATTTGTGGAAGAGTTTCCCATAATTACCCCAAAATGTGAAGTTGGGTTATGAATAAAACTCATACCTGGTTCAAGACAAATTTTAATGAATCCATATAAGAATGGTCCCAATTTAGTTGTAGGAATTGTATAATAAACTCCAATAAACCCTTGATAAAGGATTTATCCAGACAAGTGTGACACCATTGGCATCACCTATTCTTATTTCGAAAAATAAATATGGATCAATACGACTTTTAATTTATTGTTGGTATTTCAACTAGATGACGATCATGAACATGTATCATTTTTCCCATATTGATGACCTATTTGACCAAACATATTGAGATCAATAAATTTACAATATTTAACTTCATCTGGGATACCATCAATTGAGGGTCAATACGTAAAATATACCCAATATGAAATTACGTACAAGGTATGGACACTATCGATATATATTGATGCCTTCTGGTCTTACTAATTCCTCTATTATCTTCATGGATTTGATGAATATAGTATTTACATTTTACCACAATCATCTTTTGGCAGTCTTTATAGATGATATCATTATCTATTCATGAATAAAGATAATGAAGACCACATAATAATTGTTCTAAAGACCCTAAGGAAGGATAAATTGTATGAAAAATATACAAAGTGTGAATTTTGATAACAAAAGGAATCTTTTTTGGGTCTTATCATCTCAAGAGAGGAATAGAAGTAGATCCATCAAAGAAGAAAGCTATTGAATTTTTTCCCAAACAAACCATAGTAATTGGGATTCATTGTTTTCTAGGTTTAACTAGATATTATTTATGGTTTGTGGATAATTTATAATGACTAAATAATCTTATGACTATGTTAACTCGAAAGGGTTAAAAGTTCCTCTAGATAGATTAATGTGAGGAAAATTTCAAGGAATTGAAGAGAAGGTTAGTCAATGAACTTTTTTATATATAACCTTTTAGTATAAAATAATTTGTAATATATAGTGATGAATCAAATAAGGGATTGAGATGTTTTTTATGTATAATAACATTTTTATAGCCTCTACCTCATGAAAATTGATTATTCATGATCTAAATTAACCAACTCATGATTAGGAGTTAGCCCCGTTAATTTTACATTAAGGATATGTAGGTATTATATTTATGGAGAAAATGTTGATATATATATAGATCATGAAATTATAAATTATATATTCATGAAAAAATTATTTAACATGTTCCATAGCATATGGTAATAGCTGATAAAGTATTATGACTACTCAATAAATTACCACCCGAGGAAATTAGACTAGGAGGCTAATGCTTTGAGAGGAAAGGATCATGAAATCTTATCTATGTGGGTGATTAAAAAAGATCCAATATTTCTATATTTTAAAACGATGGATCTAAAAAAATTTAATTAATGGGAAAATATTATCTTTATTAATTGAATTTTATATCCTATATCCATGTAAATATTAAGGTGTTATAGAAGGAATATATAGAAATAAAAAAGAAGGATATACATGTTTTGCAGTTTAACCATGATTAGGATGGAATGAAAAGTTGTAGGAACTAGGAATTTTTTCTTCCCATATCAAATTTGAAGAAGTAGTTGTTATAGGAAGATTATTGATCTTAATTATATATTCATCCTACAAGTATTAAAATTTATAGAGAAGTCAAAAAGTAATTCTAGTGGGATATTATTAAGAGAGTTATCATGTAATCAGTATCTCGATGTCTGGTATGCTATCTAGATAAGGCTGAAAGAAAAGGTATAAGGTGTTGTTGCATCCATTACCCATACCAAAATTGAAATGAGATAACATAATTATGGATTTTTTTTGTTGGACTCCTCAAAACCTATAGAGGTATTAATACTACTTTGGGGTAGTTGATTACCATACTATGTTATCACACTTTATTGCTATCAGAGAATACTTGTCTATTGATCAACATTCAAGGATATAAATTAAGAATGTGGTATGGTTTCATTGATTTCCTACTTCCCTTCTATATGATTAGGAATTTTTGTTTACATTAATGTTTAGAAATATTCCCTAGTAATCACTCGATACATAATTGAGTAACAAATATTTTTATCATCCACATATAGATGGTCAGCTTGAAAGAAAAATTCAAACTCTAGATGACATATTGATATCATGATATTTGGATTTCAAAGGTGTTTTAGATCAAAAACGTACTCTATTTGAATTTTCATACAAAAAATTACTTTCACTTAATAATTCATATGGATCCTTATGAAGCGCTATATGAGAATAAATGTAAATCTCTAACTTTATAGGATGAATTCCAATAAAGAATGATATTAGTGCTTGAGATTGTTGAATGTATGATTAAGAAGGTTAGAACCATTCAACTGAATATCAAGGAAGATAAATGTTGGTAGAAAATTAAAGATGATAACCATCGAAATGATCAAGAATTTGAAGTTAAAAAGAAGTTTTTTCTACAAATCCATCCCTAGAATAAGGTTATGATATTCAGGAAAAAGGGAAACAAAGAAATAGGTATATTGGTCCAATTATAATTTCTGATTGTATCAAGATGATATCTTATCACTTGTAACTTCCTAAAAATATATATCTATTCCATGTTGTGTTCCCTGTATCTCTCCTAAGGAAGTACATACCAAACCATTCACATATACTAAACTCATTGTTCATACCGCTAGAGCAGGATCTTTTTTACGAGGAACAACCAGTTAAAATTCATGATCATACAGATAATGTTCTATAAAACAAGACCACTCACATGGTCATTGTTTTCTGGATTAATCAATATTTAGAGGAAGTTATTTGTTAACTTGAGGATATTATGGGGAGATAAGTATATAGATTTTTTATATCAAAATGTAAAATTTTTAATGACAAATTTTTTTAAGGGGTTATAATGTAACAACCTATGATTTTATGAACCATTTATTTCAAATAATATAATTTCTTTTATGTATTTAATCTCACACTACACCAAGTTGAACATTCATTATACACTACACCAATTTAATCATGCGTTACATGAAACATCAACATAGCTTGGCTCACATAAAATATTGTGTTTCTACGAGACAACATTTTGATTTTATAATTATTTAATCAAGATAGTTAAAAAATATTTGTCAAACATTGTAATATTAATTGTAATAAATAATTTTAAAATATTTTTTAAAACGTTTTTATATAAATAAAAAATATTTATAATAAAAAATATATCTTTTGGTATATTAATTATATGTTTGAAAATACTATTTTCTAAAATGAAGAGTTTTTATGTCCCTCTATGAACAATAATAAAATTAATTTTAGACACTTTTAAAAATTTAATATTATAAAAATAATCATTTTTATGTACTGATTTCAACATTATCTTAGGGTGAATCTAGGTGGAAAGAAATATCTCGTACCATAAATACTGCCACTGGTCTAGTAAGTCCTTAGTTGTAAAGGCTGGATAACTCATTATGAACATTACTCACCTTCTGATGATGGGAGATATCACACCTTCTATCAAGAATTATGTGGTTACAGGACACCACCCGTATACACCCCATTCTTGGTGGGTGGGAAATGGGTGAAGTATACTCTTCCAATAAGGGGTATCTAACTCAATATCGATGGTCCCTTCATTCATGGATACATGTGAGGGAGTATTATATGTGACTCCTTAGGCTCATTCCACTTCACATTTCATGGATTTTATGGCAACATTGATGCCCTCATAACTGAATTCAAGGATATGCTGCAAGGTATTGGCCTATGTCACACTAAATATATCCCCATGACATCAGTGGAGACTAATTCCTATATAATCTGTAATTTTTGCAAAGTCATTTCACCCTCCCCTAGAATATAACTTATCCGATCTGAAGCTACAATGCCCTCATGTCCTATTAAATTGAAATTATCCACATGTGGCTAGAAGGTAATTTAGTGGTAGACTTCTTCTCTTCTAAGGAATTTTAATTTTCTCCCCTCACGGAGTTACCTAGTACAAGTTCTCTCTCTCGTTGTCGTGGTGTCATTGTTTTGGGATATTCATTGGTCTCAAATTTTTTAGACCTCCCTAATTTTTGGTTTTCCTTTCTTTCCCCTATGTAAAATATAGATTTTATGGTGATTAAAAAACATGGTTTCATGACACATATACATGATTAATTTAAAATTAATTTCCGATATTTTATTGATTATAAATTATGATAAATTAATTACATATTTGGAATCAATATAGATTAAAAATTTTAATATGGTTTTTTTATTTTTTTATCAAAACCATTAAATAATAAAATTAGAATTAAATACAAATATTAAAATAAAAACATGATTAGTTACTGGTTAATGTTTCACTAAAGTTTCCAAATAACATAAAACATGTCAAAAATCTATTGGATGGAAATATTTCGGAAAAATTCCCATATTGAATAAAAATGAAAAATTATTGGAGGCACATGATGTAAGTGAGACATCCCATTATTATTACCTTTTTTATATTTCATATAATGTGACTCCTCCTCCACTATAAACGAGAACTCACCCCCTCGCATCCTCAAACCTCTAAATCCCTTTGGATCAGCCAAACTATACTAAAATATTCTCCAAAACTCCATATATTAATACAAGAAGGTTCATTTTGGATTAAATCCAACCATGTAATCCCTTTGGTGTAAACAAATATGAGTTACGTAAAGAAGAGGTGACATCCTTCCATAAACTCTTCTGTTTTATTTTTATTATCCACCCATAAACTATTCTTATTGCATGATCATATAATACCCTCAGTATCCACAATATGATGATATTTTTTAATCTATGGGTTAAAACTACACCTAATTACTATTTAATAAAATGGGTAATGAACTTACTATTCCTGTGTACGGATAATGTCGCCTCACGCACCCATGTCATTCATTTTTCATTTACCACCTCTCATGGTTGGGAATTAGGATGGATATACATTTTTTAGATATTTTATATTATATTTACGATTTATTTATGCTTCTTAAACTATTATATAATATATAACTTCCTGATTTCCATTTTTTAAAATATAATAACTTTGTTTATGGACCTGTGGACTCCCGCCTCCTCAATGTGATGTGATTCAATAACACTTTACATGGACTATATTAAGGATGGTTTTAGTGAACTTATATGTTATATATGACATAATAATTCTACTAGAATTATAGTATATATATATATATATTTAATTTAGTTTCTTTCTTTCAAAATGTTAAAAAATGGAAACAATGTTCATTCTTACGTACAACCTACCTTCTCCATGAATGATGTATTTAATTCTTTATTTAAATTATTTTTAAGTTATTATAAATATTTTCACACTGAATATTTATAATAATTATATAGTTATTTAAATTATATAAAAAATTAAATCATGATATAAATATGTGGATCAAGAATAATAATTCACACCAAATACAGATAACAAAGCAGATGTTACCAAAAATGTAACATTAACCTGGAATTGTTAATAAACAGGTAATTTAAAGTCATAATAAAATAATAAATGGTAATAGAAATAATAATATGGTTATGTGGTAGATTTGTAGTAATATTATATTTATTTTACATGAGTCTTGAATGAGTGTCATAGGAGTCAAGACATAAGGTATATGGATTTCTAGTCTCGCTTTTATTTCTGCGAGACTTATGTCATATTCACTAATGATTTATTTTTAGTGATGTATATACCACAACTGAATTTATTTAATTATTTTTATATATAAATTTATGGGTATTTACATACACATTTTTAATCTTTATTTCATGGGGTTTTACGGGTATGAAGTTATAGAGTCAGTAAGGTAGTTTTGTCTCAATTTTTTTTGTGACATATGTTTTGTTATGCACCTATATTCTTTTAAGAGATGTATATAATTCCATTTTACATGTTATATCATGAATATTATCCATTTAAAAATATATTAAGCCTCATATAATTTCATTTTCTTATATTTATATTTTAATTCAAGGTTACCAATGTGCTAAGTGTTTATTGCAACAACACATCATTTATTGGGATTATTTAAGATTATGCTTCCATTGATAAAATATTATGATCCATGTCTCAAGAACACTTATGAATATTCTTATCTTATAGTAATTAGATATATCTTTATTTATTAGTACCATTTTTACTCTTTTTTAAATAATTAATTATGAAAATGTTTTTTCGAAAATATGGCCTTATTTATCTTTTCAGTCAGAAATCAGTTTTATTCAAAAAAATCATGTTTTAAAAAATGTTTTCAACTATTTTTTTAAAATTATATCTTAAGATTATTGTCAAGAAAATATGATTTTAAAAATAGTTTTTCATTTTACAATATTCTTTTATAATATTTCAATTCAATTTTCGGAAGAAATTTTTTTCAAAATGAATCCTATTTTGAAAAATAATTTTTCAAAGAAGAAAGAATGTTTTCCACAAGAAATATTCATAAAATACTGTTTAAAATTAATTTATATCTAAGATTAAATACCTTTGTGTTACTCATTACTTTATGGAAATTATCCAAATATTAAATTCATATTATTTATATTAATGACTTATATTTTGATAGTAGGGGTTTTATGAAACTTGTTTTTCTTTCATGGGTTATATGCTTGTGAAACCCACACATTTTCATAGGTAATAATTTGATGTAATGACTACAAAAAAATATCTTTTTTACATAGGTTATGTTATGTTTAAATGTTTATAATACACATTTCATTTCATTAATTATGGTAAGATGAATATTTGTGAATTAGTGGAACACATATGTATGATTTCATTCTGAGATAGGTGGGATATTTATCTCCCTCAATTGAATTGGGAAATATTTATATCGCATTAGATAGATATGGATGGAATAAAGAGTGAACTTGGTTGCGTAAAGGATTTGTTTCACTAATATGGTCTTGGGAGTGAACCTTGACTACTAATATGGTTATGGGAGTAAACCATGAGTACCAAGATGGTATTGAAAGGGAACCCATACTAATAATATGGTCTTGTAAATAATACTTTACTACTATTAAATAATTTAATATGCTTATATATCTGCCATAATTCCATGTATTATTCCTATGTTATGATTTCATGTCATATTCTCTTGATTACGTTATGATTCATGTCTTATGAACTACAAATATTTATTCTGTGATTCATGTTTAGGATCTTTTATTTGTATAATATGATCTTCTAATGTTATTATAACGTTATCATACCCTTATGATCATGTTTATTCTTACATATATCCCTCTTTTACCATTACTGAGCATCAGAGCTCACCCCTTTTCAAGTTTCTATCCCACATGTTATGAATATATTTACTATTTATGATGAGTCTAAGAGGGTTTCCAGTCATAAAAAACTAGTGGGAGATAATTCATCTCACTTGTGTCATAGTATTTATGTCTTCATGTTTCTAAAGGCACTTGACTAATATAGTCATTGGGTGTCTTTTTTTGTAATTTATTATGTATTCCAAAAAATTAATGTGATGAGTATTAATGTTATGTTAGGTTCTCTATATAATCTCTTAATATGGCTGAGTAGTGAAGAGAGGAGTTTAACTTTTATAATTGAAGAGTGGAATTTTATTAAAAACCCAAAACTGTTCGATAATAGGATCTCATTATTCACCCAAGTGCCTCCAAAATTGTTAAAAACTAGAGTGGAGAGTATATATGGTCTATCCAAATCTCCACCACTAAAAAATAAACATGTTTTAAGAATTTTATTCCCCTAACTTCTATGGTTACTAACTTTTACCATTTTGGCTTTCACCAAGGTAACTAGTTTTTTATATTTACCCAGGAAATTTATTATTAATCCTAAAAAAATTGATCCATATTACATAATTTTCACCTTATTACTCTAAATATGTAGAAAAATTTATCTAATAAAAATTATATCTATGGGTAAAATTAATTTTAACAGCGGGTCATGTATTGTGCAAAAACCTATTTTAACTTTAACTGTAGTAATTAATTTTTTTACATTCATCAGTATTATTTATAAAAAAAATATGTTGAACATATTATTTAATATAAATTATTATGATTAAAAATATGGAATCCATTTTAACAAATTAAATTCATAAAAAATTCATAATTTAATTTAATATTAAACGTCCAAGCATGATGAAAATGTGGTTTTCCAAAGAAAATGTTTTCTTATGTATAAAAATGTTTTAAATAAAAAATACACATAAAATTTATTAAAATTACCCAAATTGGATTAATAATAATAAATATTAACAAATTTAACATTTAAAAAAATATTTCAAAAGGGCTATTTTAATACCTTATAAGAAAAAAGACATTTTTTCTACAAAAACAATATTTTTCATTATTCATAAAAATATTAATCTATAAAGAAATTATATAAAATATAATTTAGATAATTTTGAAATTATTATTAAAAAGTTAAGTTCATTTTATCAAATATATTTTCAATAATTTATTAAAAAATAAATTAAAGAAGTTCGTAAAATGCAATAAAATCATTTTTGAGAAAAATAAAGTTTTTAAGACTTTAATAGGATTTATTCTTATCTCATGATCAAAATGATATTGGAATAATGAGAAAAAAAATAGATAGAATAATATATATATATATATATTCAAAAAAATAACCAACAGTGATGAATTTAATTTATTAAGATAAAAACACATTGCAAACATAAAAATAGTTTTTAAAAAAACATTTCATTTACTTTCATTTTATTTCTACTTTAATTTCTTATCAATTTATGACCAACGAATTTATTTTATAAATGTGTAGACTATATAATTTTCATAATATATTTTGTCTTTTTTACAACAACTGATTTAACAAATAGGTTATAATAGTTATATTAAAATTATATATTTCATGGTTTGTTTAAGTATGATGTTTCATGTCATATACAATATACAACAAAATGTTATTTTTAAAATATTAGGTTGTTAAATTCTACCAGACCTTAAAAATCCCATCATCTCAATTCTAACTAACACTCATAAATAAAGGGTTTTCTGTACGATAATACCATTATTGAAATCACAAGTATTAAAATGGGATAAAAAATTCTTTTTGATAAGAGGGAATAGTAAGTACAAAGGACATTGGGAATAAAACATAACGTTGTTTCCTAGTAGGAAAAACATAGTGGGAAATGGAATAAAATCATAAATAAATATGCATAGTGATAAATATCATTGATCACAACAAATTAAATAATCAAGATAAAGATAACGACCACAAAACCCGAAACCAAGGAAGTATGAAAAGGATATTGATTATATAGAAATAAAAGTAAATGTATATGGTTTTTATTTCAATATACTTTTACTTAATTTTAGCGATTATTATAATATCAATATTGAGAAAACCAGATAATATACTAGACATATTTTTATTTGATAAGCATGATTTAAGCATTATGCTATGCTTATATATTTTTTGACTTCATTTCTTATTCCAGGAAATGAATATCCAATATGATTTTTTTCATGAATAAAACTTTGAGATTAAATTTTAATGGATCACATAATCTATAATAGAGTGAAAATTCCTTTCATATGTCTCTAAATATTTACCAAAAATGGTTAAAAAATTATCCAATTTGTTAAATTAATATATGAACCTCAATAGTAACACCTAATGATGAATATAATAATTTCCTTTTAAATTATATAAGTAAAAAAATCTCGTGTTAACTAAAATATCATATTGTATAGTGGTAGGTGTTGCACTCTTATCACCCTTCGGTTGAGGACTGAATCCCCACACCATTATAGGATGTATCAAGTTTATGATTGACTGAGGTTTTTCCTTTATATAAGTCTATATTCATTTAATTACTATATTTTTCCTAGAAATATGATGAACATGCTAAAAAATAGAATTAATTTTCAAATAACCTTCTAACCACTAAGTCATTCTAAATAGAATAATATTTCCATAAAATAAAATAATTTTAATTTACTATTATTACCTTAACCTCAATGATTATATAAACCCTTTAGTTTATCAATACATTTAAACGTATGGTGATAGATTTCATCATAAAATAGTAATTCCTGTTGAACCTAAGGGTTACATGCACCTCATCCCAACAATTCGTCTCCCAAATATTTATTAATCATAGGAAATTTCAATCACATAAATCCTTAAAATTGGTTTCTAAATCTTTGATCTTATGATAAACACTACACCAATAAACCCATGATGGTATCGAAAATTCATATGTTACTCTTAGATGGATATATATATATATGGGTCTAAAAAGTAACACAATACATGGATGTTTCTTGATTCTTAACACCAATATTTCATTGATATAATTACTTCTACAATATAAATCTTAAATCCAAAAAAAAGAGTTAAATCATTCGACTTCAAGTATTTTCATAGCATAATCCCTTCCATGGTCTTTCAATTTAAATTTAGAAGAGGGAATTAACTCGGATAATTATCAGGTTCCCCAAATTTAAGACAATGAACTGTAAATGGTTCCCTATGATGAAATTATTTTACCTCCACTAGACTCTTAATTTTTATTCAGAAATTCATTACTTTATACCCTTATTTTTTATGTAGTCATTATCCTAGCTTTCTCATTGCATATTTTTGAAATGGAGGTAATTTATCCTTCTTTCATCCAAAGTCTTCACCATCGAAACTCTTAATAAACCCCATTATTCTCTCCTTTAGTGAGTCTACGAGTTGGTTAAGGTATAGGTTATTAATCATTTATCATTATAATTTATTAGGGATAATTATGATATATTTATCTTCAGTCATCATCCTGGTGGGTTTCCTATAAGTACCACATTTTATATATTCAATGTTAACAACAATCCTTTGAGATCCATCCATTGAATAAAACCAAAACGAATTGTGTGAGAAACAATAATAATAGTGGAAAACTGTATAATATTTTATATGTTGTCTAAATCATGACATGTTATTTTCAATATATAACATCTTATGTTTTACCTAATTCATTTATTAGAATAATCTATTAAATTAATTTTTTTTGGTTCATAAAAAAATGTGAATTAACCCAAATATATCCCCCGTGACTATCAAGATAGGTGTGCAGTAAACCCCATTATTTTTTACTAAGTTATGATCAAGTTAAAGATAAATGGTCCATTTTGAGAGTTATTACCCCTATGTACAACTATTCCAAATTCACATCTACTTTTAGTATCAATATTAGGATGTATTACTAATAAAAACACAAAATATTTACTTTATAAAAACATTAGGATGTTATCATATACAAATAATTATCCTCAAATTCATTTAGAGGGCTATATCACTTTATATTTGATTTACTAAATCTAGTTCCCAAGGATTATAAATAAATTTATGTGATACAAAGTGTAACCACCCTAACCCTACTAGCCCAGATTTTGTGGCTACATTATTAAATTATTTTTAAAAATAAGACATCACATACCAAAGGAAAGAATGGTTTTTTAATATTTTCAAACTATATACAAAGATGAATTTCAAATTATAATTGAAATTGTAAAATAAAACATAGTATTTTCTTTGATAACCCCACTATTTCCTTTAGCATCTCAATGCATATCAATTATAATAAAGTTCTTGTCATCCTGGGGAAAAGAAACACAAGAAATGGGTGTTCTCATATTCTCAGTAATGGTATGAGTACAATGGGATATATCATGAGTACATAAATAATAATAAATATGGAAAGGTAAATAACCAAAAACATATTCCATTTTATAAACAACTTGAACATGGATAATAATTTAATTTGAATAAATGATAGTAAAATAATCCATATAATAAATCACATATGTTTGAAACTAATCCATAGATAAAATAAATAATCAAATTATTATATGTACATAAATAACTAATCTCATAATGAGAGAATACATAATCCCAACCATCATAAACATACCGTCAAGGCATTCACCATGACATATTTTATAAATTGTTAAGTCGTAATCCATATATCTAAGAAAGTTGTTCATATGAGTCTTATTTATGATTTGATGGGATATAGAGGCCCCCTCCTATCACATACTATTTCTAATTCATTCCTCATGTGAATGGGGTGAAATAAAATAAACATAAATTTTTTTTTTGAAAATATTTAAAATGAATTTTTTTTTGTTTTTACATAATTAATAAACATAATCATAAACCATCTTGAATAATATAGTGGTTGGTTTCAAAATAGCACATCTCTTATCAAACTAACCATAAACCATCTAAGGAAAAAATAATTATTGAATAATTACAATATATCCCCATTAAATAATAATTTAAATAAGGTTTTTTTTAATTGATGAAATAAATACCTTAAAAATATCATTAAAAACATTATTATGGAAAATATCATTTTCACTTTAGAAATAAATTTAAAAAACAAAAAAAATTCCAAAATATTAGGAAAAAATTTCATTGAAAAGAATCAGTTATATTTATAAAGGATTATTAAAAGAAATTATTGTCCATTTTGTATGGAAATGACATTCATTCTATGTATGTTAGAACCTATATTCCTTTCACATTTTTAATAAAATTACAAAAACAATATTTTAGAAAATGATATGAAGATACCTTTTAAATACTTTTGATAAAAGAATGAAATGTTTACAAATGACCATTAATACTCATGGTAAAATAGTAATAATATTTTTTAAACCATTTTTCAAAAACGTAGACCTGGAAGAGAATGGTTATTTGACCGAATATAAAAAATAAAGTCAATTTTCTTTATAATCAATCTTTTGGCCACTTGAGATATTAAAAATATGAAATTTCAAGGATAAAATATTATTTATAAAAATAAAAAATAATAATAAAATATATTTCATTTAATATAAAAATATAAAATAATTTGCTTAATTGAAACTTTAACTGAAGGAATCACGAATAATGATAAGATTATGAAAGAAACCAGTAATTAAAATTTAACTTCCTTCATATGTGTTCAAAAACTATTTATAATACATATTTATTTATTATAAATATATATCAAAAAATATTCATAATTTTCATACCCTTTATTACTTATAATCTTTTATCAACAGTTAATTGATATTTCTTTGTTAAATTCACGATTTTAGGTAATAACTACTTCAATTTTCATGTATGTTTTTTTTGGTAGTTTTGAACCATATACTTTGATCAAGGTTAAATAATCACAATAATGTTGAAAATGATATAAATATCATATATTATCATTATAAAAATATTCATAATATTTTATAAAATCTAGTGTTAGAAAAATGGGTCAAATAATTCATAGAGAAAGTAGGTCATACATATGCATGAATGTTGTTATCATTTTTGTTATAGATTAAACAATAAAAATTAAATAATAATTACCCTTTAATAAATTCTTATTATATCATATAAATCATATATGTTTATAAAATCAATCCTTATTACCATCTATGTAAAAATAAAATCAAAAATGAATCACATCACTTCATGGAGGTAATATTCCCCACGTTCGCACGAGCGATGTTATCGTTTTCCAACAGAATAGAATATAAGAATTTGGATATGATATTATAATTTTTGAAGTATATTTAATTCTTAAATATCACATATATATATGTAAACACAACAAATAAATCATTATATTCATCCATGAGAGGTTCTGATAGAAAATAAATTACATCAGTTAATGAGGCGGTAGTCTGGAAAACAAATTATCAAAAATTTCATTTCCCATTTTATAGAAGAGGATATAGATATATGTTATTAAATAAAACTTAAAACATTAAATATACATTAAACACTAGTTTTTTTTATTTTGTTATTATTATTATATGAATATATTTTGTAAGAGAAGAAGTAAAAAAAGAAAGAGTTTAATCATGAAAATTTCTTTCTCTTAGAAAAACATTCATCGTATATCTTATTAAGGATCGTAGGGTTGGCCTTTTGGGAATAACAGAAGATATTGAACATGGAAAAATATTATTGGGATATATTTTGGTTTGTCTTACTAGAAATAAATGGATTAAGATGTGTTATTAAGTGAGTGTTTAAGGTGTACTTTTATAATTGAGGAGTAGAATTTTTACAAATATCTAAAACATTTTAATAATGGGAAGTAAATATCAAAGAAATCACCTAAAAATTGATAATTAATTGATTGCATGGAATAAATAATAAATAAAACCCCCAAAAATAAAAAAATTAATATTTTTTAGATATTTTATTACATTAAACTCTTAGGTTACATACTTTTTCCATATTTGTTTTCACCACAAAAACTAGTTTTTATTTACCTGGGTAATTTATTCCTTAGGAATAAAAAATAAATGTGCCTGATTAGATAATTTTTTAAAAAAATATTATAAATATTAAATCCATTATATCATATAAAAGTCCTATGTGAGTGGAAATTAATTTTAACCCAAGCGCATGTAATACACAAAAATGTGTTTTAATCTTAACTACGGTAATTAACTTTTAAATTTTTTCCCAATTAAAAATGAAAAAATTGAGTTTAACTTATTAAATAATATCAATTATTTTAATTTAATAAATTTAATCAATTTTATAAAATTAAATCTTAAAATTTGATATAATTTAATTTAAAATTAAATCTATAAACGTGATGAAAATGATGTTTTCTAATGAAAATGTTTACTAATGTATGTGTACTTATTTATTAAAATTCAACATAGAAATGATAAAGATGACCTAAATTGGATCAATAATAATTTAATTAAACCAATTGATCTTTTAAAACAAATTTGGAATAAAATTGAACTTTTTAAATTGTTTAAACCTACAATTAGTTTTTAATTTAAATCGGAATTTTCACTATTCATCTATAAAATTAATCATGCTAGAAAATTTTCAAAATTTCACTCTATGAAATTAATAAAATAATTATTTTAAAAATTTATTTAAATTTTTAACATATATTTTTTTAAAAAATAGAAATTATTTTTAAAAAATATCCTAAAAACACAACGAAGACGTTATTTAGGAAAATAAATTTTTTAATCATAAAATAAGATTTATTATTTAACCATGCCAAAAATAAATTATAAAAATGTTAAATAATTTTATTTAATATAATATATATATGTGTGTTATTAAAATAAGTGAAAAATGATATGTAATTTATTTTATTAACATAAAAACACATTTTTTACATTAAAATATTTTTGTTATAAGAACATATATTTGACTTTAAAATGATTTTTATTTTCATTTATAATAAATTTATAACTAATGAATTTATTTTATACATGTTCAATTCATATAATTTTCTTAATTTAGTTATTTTTATTCATATAAAACAACTTAAAATCCAGGTTATAACTGTTATATTATAATAATATATTTCACAGGTCATTTAAGCTCGGTGTTGCATGTTGTATATGCTATCAAACACAATTTAATTTATTTAAAATCATGAGGTGTTATAATATATTGGTTATGGGAAATTTTAATTCCACATTTCTAGTCATAATGTTCTACTATTGATAAAATGGGTGATGATTTACATAGGTGATATGTCATAGGAGGGTTAATAATGTTTGATAAGTAGATCAGACCACCATGTGGGTGGGATAGATGAGCGTAAACATGAGACATATGGGGTTGAGATGTGGCACCAATTAAGAGGATAAATACTCCAGGGAACATGAGGGAATATGGTAGGTTTGATCGATGAACATAAAACATTTTTGGACTTGTACCGACACCTCATACCAAATGAACATTTATTTGGGTCATTTTGAACATTTTGAAAATTATTATTATTAAAATAATAATATTTTACTATGACGTATTGAAGTTTTGATGAAATATTTCTAATTTGGAATTATATATTTATTTATTTATAATTATGTAAAACATTGATATTAATTTATAATAAAATTTATAATGATATAAATTGGGTATTTGAAATTAATAAATTAATGGGATGTTGGGTATTATAAATAAAGAGTATAATCAAATCATGAGGATGAATAATTAATAAAAAACATTAAGACCATATTTATTTCCTTATTGGATATCATTATTTTATGAAAATAATTTATTCAATTTTTAATGTTAACATATAAACTATTTACTAAATGAGGATTTAAAATTAAATTATTTTAATATTTTTTAGATTTATAATGATATGATTAAATTTTATTTAAAAAAACATTTAAAAGTATATCATTTTTTAGTATTTAGTATATGATATTTTAAAAATAATAAAAGTGTTTAATAATTTCATTATAATTAATTGATTTTTATGTGATGAAATTATGAAAATTGATAGGTTATAATATATGAATTGAAAATAATGAGATTTTTTTATAATTAATGGATATAAACAATTTATCATGTTGTTATGGTAACGGTAAACAGTTTTTTGATTATATGAGTTAATTATATAAGGGGATATTGTAATTTTAAGAGAAACTTTAGTTTATTAATTGTGTTTTCAAGATTTATAATTACTGGATTTATATTGATTTATATGCAAATATATTTTTGTCATTCGTTAAATTGAATTTATATGATTTATGATGATGGATTTTTTAAGGATGGTTTTCAATAATAATAGTGAGAATTATAAGAGTTAATGAATAATAAGATTTATAATGATTAAGTAAATGTTTGGTAATTGATATAATTTCCCCATGAAGAAGTTATAAATAATCAATGGCTCACTTGAGACTCTATGTAGATGAGATAACATTTGATGATATGAACCACATCAATAAATATATTAAATAGATTTTAAAAAAATTATATAAAATATAATAACAATGATAGATTTAGTGACAAAAATATGGGTCCCTTTAGATAATTATGATCTGAAATATAATTTAGATATTTATATCGGTGTTTATATGGTGTAGCTAGTGAAATAATTCAATAATTAATATTTAATTATTTTGGATTTTTGATGCGCTAAAGATTTGGATATTTGTGAAGAATATTATGATGAAAATTATACTCCCTACAAACTATTTTCAGAAAATGATGATGATTTCATATAAACATGTATATTCCTATCCACCTATATTTCTAGGTTATAGAGTATTGATGATATATGAGATTGTGATAGATAATGATTCACCGGAATGATTACACTATTTGTATCTCACTAATTTGGGATCAATATAGGCAACGATTTATTTGGTGCTTATTCATTTTCCCTGAAAACAATGGGTTTCAGGTAGACCTGATATTAAACTACAACTATGGTGGTATACTATTATAGATATATATTCCTCCAATGTCTCTTGTATAAGATTAGTGAAGATTTATATTCATCCATAATTATCAAATGGTGTATCTAGAGTGAATTATTACTTTAGAAAATGATGAAGGGATGTGAAAGCCTTTTATTATTTCTAAGGTGTTATTTTGTTTTTGTAACTATCATATACTTATGGTGTTGAGGAGTTATAATATCCAGGAATGTGGTGGGAACATGTAGAAATAGTGTTATTCCCAGGATTTCATCACCATTGAGATGGAATCTTGTCAGAGTAATGAAAATATTATGGCTCTTTAGCAGGACAATATCCATGGATTCCCTATGAAATTACCATATATTAAAGTATATAGATATATATATTCTAAATTTGGATGTATAAATTTTTATTTAGTGAGCATGAAAAAATTTCACTATGGGTAGCTTGATATGAAATGAATATAACATTATGATTTTATGTATTTATATTTTTTTGTTTTGAACACATTTATTATAAATGATTAGTCTAGAAAATATATTTTAATTGAACTAAATCATTTCCTTGGATGACCATACTATGTATAATTTCTCTCCCCTATATTCAATCCTTGGTTTTTTTCACTACTAGGTCCATGCGGACAAATATATGCGATGGTAAATGATCTTACAGGCTGGACATGGATAGTATATGTGGTAGAAGATGGGTTTTATTACCATTAAAATGACTGCATTTATATCCTTCATATTCAAGATTACATTTCATTTTTTAATTTTAAATGTTTTATATATTATCAAATTTTATTCATTATTTATTAAATTTTATTATATAGATATTTTTATATATAAATGTGTTATATGTCATGGTTGATGATTCATTTACAGTATAATGGATGCTTTTTCTTAAATCATGTGACTAAGTATACATTAAAGGTAATGACTCCAGTTATTGAGTGGATGACTTGATTTTGATTGTTATCTATAAGCCAATTGTAGACCGTCTTGGGGATTTGATTTACTATTATTTTAGCACATGATAGAGTGGTATTAGAATGTCAAAATGATGATTAATGTCAGAAACTTGTGAGTAAAGGGAGTTATAGTTAAAATTAATTTTTATAACATTGTTTATATTACCATAATAAAGGAATTTTCAAAGGTTGTGGTTGAAAAAATTATTCTTGAGCATGAATCTTTTTTTATTCATGACTATGACTTTAGTATAATTATTGTGTATAATAAAACATAAACACATGCCAAATTTATTTAGGTCATGATTCTATGATTCAACTATTTCTTGACTCTATTGAATTTAGGGATAGTTCACATGGACTAAACATATGGAAGATTTGTTTATACCCACATAATTTGTTTTGATATTGATATAAAGATGTTTTTATGATGATAAAGTATTGTGTTCACTAAGATTAATATTTTATGATATATATAAGTGGTTATAATTGTATGTTGAGAAATTTTTAGGGGATTACATATTATAGTATAACTTGAGATAGAAAATTTTAAAATACCATATTAGACCTAAATAGTAGTCTTACTACAAAATGTTGTTGTTTTTTATGGAATGATAAGGAAATTCATCTCTTTCATCATAATTTCCCTCTTCTTTATGCTATTCCCGTCTTGGAATTTTAAATTTCTTCATATGTAATATTTAAATATTTTATGGGATTATACATGAATTTAAGAGTTATACAACTAATTATTTTGTGATTACAGTGTCACTTGAGATTGATTATGAAAGGATGAATCCCTTTTTATTAAAGTGATGTAGGCGATATGTGGTGGAACATTACTTGAAAATTCTGATGATTTATTTTTTTTATAAAAGAAATTAATTATTATTAATAGACATTTAAAAAAATTTAATAGAATTGTAAAATATTCATTAATATTTTCTAAATGAGGTACACTACATGTTATTTGTTTCGATACTTCTTATTAAAATTAATATTGCCTTTTAATTTGGGAATATGTAGTTATTTAGAAATTTATATGAATATTAGTTTATTATATGTAATAATAAAAGTGATTATTTTTTTGAAGACCTATTTTTTAGAATATTAGTTTGACTGAAGTTAATTGGGTGAAAATTTTATATTCAACTTGTAACACAGAATAATTTTAGTATGAGATTCACTATAAATATATATTTTCAATAATTTTCTTCACACGCAACACTGAAATAAAACTAACAATGTCCCATTTTATTATAATAAATTTAACTATAACAATTTATCCATTAAATTGGTTGTCACGTATAGAGTTAACTACTTTGTGGAATATATGTAGAAATAAAAATAATATCCATTTTTAATAAAAATTACCTAATAAAATTAAATTAGTATGGATAAATAACTAATAATATCATATTATGAAAAATCTAATTTTCATTTAAAATTGGATAATTATGAACATTATTTTAGGAAACTATTTATATTTTATGAATAATATATTGATAGTAATTTAATTAATTATAAATAAAAATAATAAAACAGTTTATATTTAAAAAAACATTTCTTTCTATAAAAACCTTATTTTAATTATTCTTAAAACTCTATTTAAAATTAATATTTCTGAATTTTAAAATTTTAATTTCAAAAAATGAATTTTATTTTTATTTTATTATGAAAATATTATCCTAGGATTTTTTTTGGATTTTTTTTTTCAAAATGATTTATTATTATGGGACTCAAATAAATACTATTTTTTTAAATACATTGACTTTTATGATATCATTAGAATATAACCCTAATAAATCAATTATGAAACATTTTTCCTAGCAAAATATGTATTTAATAAGTAAAATATTAATTTTAAAAAATATTAAATTAAATTTACAAAACCCTATTTTACATTTTAGAAACTAAATTTATATTTCCCTCAAACAATATACATACATTAAATACTTTTTTACTTTAGAATTATTTTTTAAGAAAATTATAAATTTAATATTTCTAAATTGTTTTCAGGACTCGAATCATAATATCAAAATTATCAAATAAGGTTAATTTTATATTTAGTTTACAAATAAGTTACCTTGGTTAAAAAATGTTACCATTGTAATTTTTTTTTAAAAGCTAAAATTAGGGGAAATTATTATTTCCACTAGTTTATAAATAAGTTACCATTGTAGCTACTTTCCATTAATATTGACTTAACCTTTTATATTATTTCCAAAATGAAACTCTCTCCACTTATAAAAGGGGACATCCACCACACCTTGATATACACTCTATAATTAAAATATATTCTTGAAACTAAACCCTTTTACACATCATATATCCCTCAACCATGTTTGATAGCCCCTTTAAAACAAGTATATAATTAAATTCTCAATTTCCATGTGGTACTATAAGAAAATGATCAAACTCTCAACATTAGTATTGATCAATTCTTAAAATTGTTATAATCTATATTCATCCTAAAAATATATATTTACTACAGTAATATATTTACATCTATTTTTTAATATACTAAATTGATATTAGGTTAATTTTATGACCATATTCTACTCTTTCCCCTTACAAAAATTTTATCTTCATTCATGCGTATGTACGGAAAACCATCTCCATGAAGGGATGCATTCCTTTTTTTTCAAAATCAACTTATCTGGAATGTTATAAAAAATATATTAAATGAATAAATACGAAACATTTAATATTAATAAGAAATTATAAAATATTTTCTACATTTATCCTCTTATATGGAAAATGAAAATGTCATATGTACGTACATGCATACTACCACCTTAATGGAACAAAATATTTAATTTTTCACCACCAATGTACATGAATGATTATAATAGTATATATATATATAATGGATTAAAATTATTTTCAGGAAATTATTTAGATTCTATAAATATAAATTATCCATTATATAAATAATATTATCCATATGCGATCATTGTAATTTTTCCCCCAGAAACAATCACATCAAGAGGAAAATAGATTTAATATTTATAAGTACTAAATTCATTTTAATTTCTATTATTATTCTAAATATTCAACATCATCATTAACCGCTATAATAAAATTTTAATTTTTTCATTATTCTAATGTAAAAATTACATGATACAAAAAATTCAGTTCCATAATTGTACTCATGTATAGATTATAACATGTTCATGTTTGGGTCAATTTAACCACCTACATTAACAATGGTATAAAATTATAGCATGGATGGCTATGGTAAATAAATTTGTGGTGATAATAGATATTAATTAGTAAATAAGTTTCTATTTGAGTTTATAAAAAGCTTATTTTTTAAATTTTAAATTTTAATTAACAAAACACTTTATGTGGTGAGAATTATCAAAAAAAGCTCTTCACCAATTTCATTTTATAAAATAAAAAAATTAAATAGTCATTAAATGAAATTGGAACATTATAAGTCATTAAATGAAATTGGAACATTATAAATCACTATAAAACATATATTTGAATATATTTTATAATTAAGTGTGATTAACATGTAAAAAAAATAGGGATCGACTTTGAATTTTTAAATAATTCTTGGACCAACCAAAAACGTTAACATCAAATAATGAAAATAAATTATAATGAACTAATAAATGTATAAAAATGATTATTATGGGGGAGTATTTAGGGTAATAGAAATTTATTAGTTTTTTAATAGTATAATTCTATGGTTATGTTTTTGATATAGGATACTGAATCACTTTCATAGAATACGGTAGTAACTTGATGGGTTTATTTTCTCCAATTTTCCCCCTTTGAGACATATTTTTTAATATGTACAAAAGTTATTTTATATGGTGTATGTATTTATCATAAGAAACATTATATCATTATTATAAATTTATTTATACAATTTATTGTTTTATTTCATGTTTACTACATCAAGGTATTTTTATTTGAATGTTACAAAAGAAGTAAGGAATTTTATTAACCAAATTTCATTTATTTGAGTTATAATGATTAATCATGAACACAATTATTAAAATTTTATTTATGTTATACTATTATTTTATAAATTAAAAAAAAACTTTATTTTATATGGATATATAATTATTTCTTGTGAAATAATTTTTCAAATATTTATTACATTAATTATTATGATATTCATAAGTTTCTTTCTTAACTCAATATCATTTCATTGAGTTATAATGATTCTTCTAGAACTAAATTATAGTATGTTGGTTAAATTATTCCATATGATTTTTTTATTATGAAGTCCATATTATTTTCTAGGTATTTTCATTTTTATCTTGTAATTTCATTTCAAATTATTCTTATTTCAAAAAAAATTCAGGAGTTTCCACCTCAATTTCAATTCATTGATGTATGTGTTCATATTTTTCACTTATTCATATTTTATATGGTGTCAATAATAAATAACTTTATTAATTAATAATTATTAATGTTTCTTTCATAGGATTTGAAATATTTTTAATGAATCCCTCCTTCCAATTATTTTGATATAATTTTCACCATATTTTTAAGGGTTTTTCATTACTCATCTTCTTTTCATGAGTCTTATGGATTCCTCATTAAATATTGGTTTTATTAAGGTTTTATTATATTCTATTATGAGATAATAATTTACGTCATACTTCATTTATAGGGAAATAAATTTAAGGATTTCTATTTTAAAAAAATTTGGTGATGTCAATATAATTATTTTTATTTCAAAATGAGGCCTTTTTATCCTTATTTATATTCAAACTTCTAGAAAATATCTCTTTTTTTTATTTTAGGAAAAAAATTATATTTTAAAAACATATAATTTTTTCTCTTCTTTAAAAATGAATGATTTATTAATCTCTTTACGATGTAGATTACAATATAGGTATTTTAAAAATAATAAAAAGGATTTCCCTTTCAAGTTCATAATGTTATCTTAACTCTACATTTCTTATTGAAACAAATATATGATATTTTCATAGATTTATTATTTGTATTTATTTTAAATTGGGTTTTTAAAAAATAGTGTTTCCTTAATTATGATTTTTTTAAAATTTATCTATAAATTTTATCTTTATGAAAATTATAAGTATTTTTTATAAAATATTTTTTTCTTGGTTTTGATTCCATTTTCTTCATTAAATCATGTAACTCCTATGTAGTTATGTTTGATGAATAACTCTATTAAATACTCCATTTGGGTGACTTAATGTTGTTATTAAGAAATTTAATTCCTGAAGTAACTTTATGTGATATAATATGTAAATGATATGAAAACCATTTTTATTCCATGAAATAATTATGATATGATGAACTATTAATTTAAATTTTAACATAAATATATGGATAACTTATGGGTATAGAATTATATATCCATCCATTTAATTTGTTAAGGATCTATATCTCATTAGATTAGTATTATAGTATAGGATTAAGATATTTTGCATGCATTGGTGTAATTTAGTGACTCATGAAGGTGATAGTTCATTATAAGTATATGGGAACCAAATTTCATTTTTTATGTTTTGTTTCAAGGTAATATTACATTTTATTTTCATATTCATGTGATTATACTCCAATGATAATGTTTATTATCTCTTGAGACACACTTTTTCAAGGGTATATGTTTGTTCATTTGAGATAAAATGTCCTTTTATGATGAATTATGGATAGTTATTATTATTCCATGTTATTTTTAATATGAATTTCTCTTATAGTTATCATTTCTCAAATTATTATTATCTAAACCTTGATGACATTTTGATGATTTTTCCCTTACTAATAATTTGATTTCACCATTTTCTAAAGTTTTCACCCCCTAAATCATGAACATGAGTATATCCTATGATTATTATTGATGGGAGACTTGTGTGGTTCAATTATAAGGAAATGTTAACAAATATTGTAAAATAAGTCACTTATGTAGCTTATCTTAAAAGGAAATATGCATTAATATAATGGTATTATGGGACTATTTGGGAGATCTATGATTGAATTATTGAAATTATGTAAAATAATTATACATTGATCCAAGTTCATCTCACATGAATTATTGAAATTATATGTTGAGCGTGGTTCATCTCACATGAAATATTGATTTATTTTATCCTATAATCATATAAAATAATTTTTTTATACGTATTTATAATGGTATCTCATGAACTCAATTTCAATGGATTATTAATACATTTATGATAATATTTGTATGGGTGTGTATTAATTTAATATCATTTTTTGAGATATAATAGTTTTTATTGATCATTATTATAATATTTTAGGTATATTCTTCCATATGTTTATATTATTATTTAATAAATATTTTTTGTAAATTTATATTTATCTCTTATAAAGTCCCCTTAAAATGATTCTTAATTTAAAAATATGATTTTTGAAAGGAGTTTTGTCTCAATTTCAATTCATTAAGGCATTATTTCTATTTTTTAATATTAATATTTTATATATTGAACATACTACCCATTTGATTTTATTAATTTTATAAATTTTGCTATCATGGATTTTATTATCCATTTTGTGAATCCCTCCTTCCATCCATTTTGATTAAATTTTTACCAAATTTGTAAGAAGCTTTCTTTACTCAACTTCTTTTCTGTGGACATCATGATTCTTCTTTGACTGTAGTTTTTAAATATGGTTTTTTTTATTATATAAAGATATAAAAAAATCCGAATTTTATAGTAATTAAATATATGGAATTAAATCTTCATAATATTTTATGATGCAAAGAATAATTCATTTTCTCTCCAAATAAACTTGTTTTCTTCCATATCAATGTTCACTATTCTAGATAATATTCCCCATTCTTATTTTGAAGAAAAATTAATTTTTATTTTGGTAATATTAAAATTTATCTTTATATATGTTAAAATAAATATTTATTACTCTCTTTGTGATGTGTATTTTAATAAAGTTATTTTAAAAATATTAAAAAATATTTCCCTTTAATGTTTTTATTCTTCTTTTTTACTCTATATTTCTTATGTAAAACAATTATGTATTTTTCATGGCTCTGTTATTTTTATTTATTTTAAATTTTTGTTTTAAAAAAATCATGCTACCATATTGAAAATAATTTCTCAAATTAATTTTGAATTTCATCGCTTTATGATAATGTTAAGGATTGTTTTTTAAAATATCTATTTCACTGAATTTCAACCATCTTCCTATTTAAAATATCTAACTCTTTTCGGGATCTGTTTTATGAATCATCCTATAAAAAATATACAAAATATAACTTTTGTGTGATGGAATATTGGTATCAATAGATTTAATCCCATATTTCATTTTATGCACTACCATTTAGAAATGATATGAAGCCCATTTTCATTTGATGGGTTCTTTATTGTATAATGAATGAATAATTTCAGGAGGAACATGCACATTTAGATGATTTATGAGTGTGTTCCTATATTTCCCTCAAAATAATTGGTTATGTATTTAGATTTCATGTTATAAGCATCTTTGGAAAAGTTAAATTTAGTTCCCAAGAATTGGTGTGATTGAGAGACAAACTAAGGTAATGAATCCAAGTTCTTATTTTTTAACCAAATTTTTTGTTATGATATGTTTCAAGGTAATGGTACATTTATATGACATACGGTTATTATTTTTATTCATGGATAATGTTTATTATCTTTTGAATCCACATTATTTTCCCATGATGTATGTTTGTTCATTTGATATTACATATCTTTATTTAATATCATATAAAAAACTCTTATTATTAAATATTATTTTTATTAATATATTTTTCCATGGTCATGCATTCTTAAATTATTATTATCTAAACCATTATTAAATTTTAATGAAATTTTTCTTTATTGATAATTTTAGCTCACCCCTTTCTTATATTTCCACTCGTTAAGTTATGATGATATAATTTATGAAATGTAGAAGGGAGTCTGGTATAGTTTAATTATGAATAAATTTTCACAATTAATTCAATACAATTTTCGTATATAAAAAAATAATCAACTACACTAAACCATTAGATCTTGGGATTGTGGTAGTATTTACGACATGTAAGGTTTAACTTATAGAAATTTTTTAAAATAATGAAACATTTAGATTAGGTAATCTCACTTGTTATATAATGACTCTACATTCTAGAAATTAAATTCCCTTTTCAAATTAATAGATCCCCGCAAAGTAATAATGTTATTGAAAATTCATTCACTACTTTTGTAACATTAGAACGTTATAGCATATATCCTATCAAATTTAAAATATTGTTTTCCACCGTCCCCATTGATAATATAGCCTTTGTATAAAGACCAATATGATTAGTATATATTAAGGTTTATGATAAAGACCAATTGACACAGACTGAAGATGAGATGAGATCAACCAGAAGGATCATACCCTATGAAGCCCATTCATTAAAGTTTTCATAGGAGATGGAATCACTAATATTTTTTCTTGATCAATCCCAAGACAATATTCATCAACTAATGTAAGAGAAAAATGATAAATTGGATAAGTTAAATATCATCTAGATCATTTTCCAAACCATGTTTTCTAAACCACGCCAAGAATGTGTCACCATCAAACACCTTACCATTATTTAATAAACTGTTGTAACAAGTGGTTATGTAACTCGAACCTAATAGTATGAATTTTTATAATTTTTTATTTTTTATATAACAGTGTTTCTATTTATCCTTTTTTATTATTACTTTATAAATTATTAAATAATGGGGTTTGAAAAAAAATTAATGTTTTAAGATAAAAATAAAATTTTATCATTCAAAAATATATAGTGTAAGGCCCTGACCCCAGTAACCCAGAGTAGGTTCATTATTACATAACATTGGAATAATCACAAGAGATCATGTCCTGAAAGACTGATCATTTTATTATCCTTGGATGTACTAGATACATACATAACCTTTACATTACATCATGAAATGAAAAAAAGAAACATTTTGTATCATTTAACCACACTCATATCCCATAACCTATCCCTAGAGGTCAGTTATATTATAGTCTTCACATCCTGTGAAAATAAAACATAAGAAAGGGTTGATCATAGATGCTCAGTAAGGAGAATAATATAGAGGAAACTATTGTAAATATGCATAAACATTTAAGACAATATATAAGACTAAAAAAATCCTTTTAAAATTAAATTTCATCATAATATGGAAAAGATAAGTGAAATAATTCAATTTACTTTTTCAAATAGATATTCTACTAGTCTAATAATCACATGTAATATCAATAGCTAATCTCATAATGATTGAATGCATAATACCGGACATCATAACCACATAGTCAAGAACTCATGCCAAGACTACAATAAAAATATTTTCAAGGACTTATGCCAAGACACTAGTTTTTCTTATGAGTCCCACTGATGCATCGAGTGGCTATAGTGGGCTCTGCCCATCACATACTGTGTATAATGCCTTCCTTATTTGAAAAGGGTAAAACATAACGTAAACATTTGTATTAAACAAGCATACGAAATGTTAATACATTAACCATTAACCATTAATGACATAAAAATAGCACATCCATGGTCAAAAATATCAAAAAACTATTAATAAAATATAGAATATTGTATCATAATAAATCAACTTCAATTAAACATAAAATCCAACAATATATATTGACACAGATGAAATCAATCCCAAAACGATTTGAGAGAAATATTTCTTTCTACTTTAAAATCATTTAAAAGTCACATAATTAAAATACAATACATTTATTTTCAAAATATTCTTCTATGCTTGTAAGGGAATCTCTAAAGGTTTTATAATGGTAGAAAATAGACACACCCGCAGTATAAAAAAAATTCTTTCCTTATTTTGTTGGAAATGATAAAAGTACCTTATTTGGAAAATGATGTAAAGATTCCTTTCAAAAAAAAATTTAAAAAGTAAAAAGGGTATAAATTAATTAAATAATTAGTCTAGGAAATAGTAAAAATGTTTTGAAATACATTTTTAAGAAACATGGTTGTGGATGATAAAGAAGATTCAATAGATACTTACGTATAAACAACCTTGGATAATAAATAGATTGTAAAATTAACCCTTACCTTATACTTATCCTTAGTCAAGGTTATGTTAATCTCCTTTATAATAGTTAACTAAATGTTTACAAACTTATACATGGTCCACATACATAAATATGATATCATATATGATCCTATAATATTGCTTTTTTAATAATATTTCGGTAGTTTCATTGTTTGGGGTATTAAATGATTCGTTTTAATTTATATATTTTTTTCATAAGTCATTATTATTATGGATAGGATGTATTTAATTCATATCCAGAATTATATTAAGTTATTAAACATTTTTTTTAATAAAAAAATGAAAATTATTCTTGAACGGTTACGATGGGGGACAAAATTTCATCACGTCGTGGAGACGGTAATCTGTACGTACACATGAGTGACAATATCATTCTATTGATGGTAAATTATATATAATTGAATGTAATATTATATATATAGAATCATTAATATAATATATTTATTATTTAAATCAATTATACTCATTATTATACAAATCCAAATAATGTACTGTTGAATAATAAACTACACCACGATGTGGAGATGGTAATCTGTACATACGCATGCCTGGTGACTTGGTCATTCATATGATGGATATAATAATGAATATGGTTGTACCATATTTATAATAACATCTCAATATGTATAAGTTATGGTATTTAATATTTTATTATGGAAACATCAATTAAATAAGAACTATAAGAATAAAATAACTTTGAAAATTGTGATAAAATAATTACCACCTCTTCGGATGCTTCCATTTGATTTAACAAAAGGGATCCTTAGGATGGATTTGTGATCAATGTAAGGCCTCTAAGTTTAAGTGGGGGTATATGGTAGTAAATTTTGGTAGGGGTTGGAAGATCCAAATGTCTTTGGAGGTGTGTGTTTAAGAGAAGGAGGGGTACCCTTTTATAAGAGAGGTGAGGGGCACTTTAGGAAAAGCTTGAAATATTAATTTATTATAAAATTATTTTCGGTTTATAATAGCTCAAAATTTATTTATTTCTAGGATAAGATGAGGATTGATCTTAAACCACTCAACCAATAGGTTTTAAACATTTTTAGGTTGCCATATTAACCTTATCTTTTAAATATAACACTTAGATAAATAGTTTAATTTATACCATGTCTTCTTTTATTTTTATACTACATGGTTTATATAGATTCTATAAAAGGAAAAGAGAATATATAGTGGTTCATTAATTACATATGTTACATTATCTAAGTCATTTTTCTGAATCATAGATTTTTAGGACTGTTATATAATTTAATAAAGTAGTATTTGTTTTAAAAACTCAAGTATATAAATTTTGACAATATTTAGTAATTTGTTTTTGTTAAAGTAATTAAACCTTTATTCATTCAAAAAAATAAGTTTAATCAACCCTAAAATGTCATATTCACCTATAAAATTTGTGGATGGAAACAAAAAAATCAATTTACATTTATTTTAATATTTATAATATCATATATTTTAATCATTCATTAATAAGATATTTACAGCATCATCATTGTGTCCTAAATAAATTTGATTATTTAATGTCTAAAAATTATAAATAAAATACCTTGATGTAGGAAATGTTTTTAGATTTATAATTAGTATTTAAAGTCGAATTTATCTTATGTATAATCCTATATTAAAAATGGTTCAGTTATGGAAATTTGAATTTAACACTTTTAACTATTCTTTAAATAAAATGCAATAAATGTCTTAATCTAATCCAAGTGAATTAAAAAAGGATCATATTTTTGTCATGTGGTTTATTTTAGTTTAAAAAAACTTATCCAATAGAATTAGTACATGTTTTTGGGTAATATTATATTATTATAATATTATTTTTACCTTTGATTACTTCATTTACTTTTAAACATGTTAAATAAAATCCAAAAGTTATTGTTCATAAAAAGTAATTTTTATCCTATTGACCCAAATTTTACTTACTGATGAAAATTGTTTCTATCGTATTTTTGAAATTAAATTCACAAAAGTGGTAAAATTATGTTTTTTGCAAATTTGCAGATGTGCCTAGAAGATGGGTAAAAGTCGTTAAAAAGTTTCATAAAATTTTATATATCTAACCGTATTATAAAATGACTCCAATGAATTATATTGGAATAATATAGGTATTATGTATCTATTTTGACATTAAAATAAATTTAAAATAAAAAATTATTGTTTAAATAAAAAGCCAATTTTTAACAATAGTGCAGGGTTTTCACGATTCATCAAAAATTGAAAGTTTTCAGAAAAAATGAAAATTTTCACCCTAAGATAATTTTGACATTCTGAATCCAAATATGAAGTCCATTTTGAAATATAAAATTTATATAATTTCAGAAAGTGGGTATTACTATTCATAATTGTTTTTTTGACAGCTTGTTTGATTGGTCGTGGAGTTCTCAAACCTGAAGCTGCGTATATCACAAGATATTCTATTATTCCAAGAGAAGTGTACCAAGGAATATTGGGGTGTTAGATTCTTCCATACTAAAATTAATTTATTCCTTGAAATTTATATAAAATTACTGTATAAAAAGTTTTTTTGTGGTTCTCCATCATAAGTTCCTCATATTCCCAAATTTCCTCTTCCATTTTATGGTTTCTCCAAATAACTTTTACCAGATGAGTCGTCCGGTTTTTCAACACTTGTTCTCTATTATCAACAATCTTGTTAGGCTCTTTAAAATAAGACAGATCAGGTTCAAGTACTATTTCTTCAAATTTAATTACATGCATTGGGTGTGGAATATATTTTATCAATGGTGATATGTGCAACACATCATGAACTTTGGAGAGAGTTGGCATCATTTCCAAATGGTGAGCTTCAAATCCAATTTATTCTATAATTTTGAAAGGTCCAATGTCCCTTGGACATAATTTACCCTTCTTACTAAATCATATAAAACCTTTCCAAGTATTTAAATTTAAGAAAAAATGATCTCTAACTAGAAATTCCAAATCCTTCCTTCGTTTATCAGCATTTCTCTTTTACCTATTTTGAGATTCATTGATGAGTTTTTGGATAATCATTACTTTTCCCATTGTTTCCTCCACATGTTCTAGGCCTTAGAGTTTTATTTCACCAACATAATTCCAAACAAGTTGGTGTACAACATCTCTTTCCATATAACACTTCATATGGTGCCATAGGAATATTTTAATAAAAGCTATTGTTATAGGGAAATTCTACCATAGGTAAATACTGATCTCACATACCTTGACGTAAAGTGAGTAATATCTCAACATGTATTATAAAGGTTTTATGAGTTTGTTCTTAATGTCCATCATATTGAGGGTGGTGAGAAGTTCTAAAATGAAATTCAGTATCTAGGGATTTATGAAGACTTTTCAGGAATCATTTTGTTAAACAGGGATCACGATTAGAAATAATCGATAAGGGTATACCATGAAGTCTTACAAATTCCTTAATATATAGTCTTACTATTTTTTCATGTTGTAAATCTTCAATTATAGCATAAAAATGTGCATACTTTATAAGAAGATCAATAATGACTCGTATTGCATCATTCCATCTAGGTGTCTTTGGTATCCCCATGAAAATGTCCTTCGTAATATCATCCCATTTCCACTAAGGTATCGAAAGAGGTTGCATGACTCCTTTTGGATGTTGTCTTCCATACTTCACATGTTGACAACCCATACATATTGATATATTATTAGTAATCTCTCTCTTCATGTTGTCCCACCAAATATTTTCCTTCAAATCTCTATACATCCTAGTGCTACCATGGTGTATACAAATTGGATCTATGAGCATCATCCAACAATTCCCTTTTTATATTAGGTATATCAGGAACACAAAGCATCTTCCCAAATTTAAAAATTCTATCTTTATATATGAAGTCAATCAATCTCCCATCATTCATAGCATTAATTTTAATTTGAAACTCCTCATCATCAGTTTAAGAAATTTTTTTCCTTTTTAGTAAAGATGGATTAGAAACCATTTAAATAATTATTGATGTTTCACCTTGCAAGATGATTCCTATATCCGTATTTATTAGATCCATGAATATAGGATCCCTTTCAACTCTCATCTTGTTTATAAATCCATGATCCTGTCTACTCAAAGCATATTCCACATTATTTTCCTTCCCTGGGTGGTAGTGTATTGTGAAATCATAGTCATTGACTAGTTAAAGCTATCGTAACTTCCTTATGTTGAGTTCTTTATGTGAGAAAATATACTTCAAACTCTTGTGATCAGTATATATCTCACATTTTTACCATAGAGATAGTGTATCTATATCTTTATGGTAAATATTATATGTGCTTACTCAAGAACAGAAGTGGGATAGTTTCTCCCATGGATTTTTAGTTGTAATGATGCATAGGCAATAACTCTATCATTCTACATAAGTACACAACCAATTCCATTCTTTGATGAATCGCTATAAATAACAAACTCATCATTACCTGATGGTAGAGTCAAGAAAGGAGAATTGACTAATCTTATCCCCAATTATCCAAGTCATTCTTCACACTCTTTTTTCAAAAAAATTTAACCCCTTTACATGTGAGATTGGTTGATGGGTTAGCCAATGGGGAAGGATTTTGGATAAAATTCCAATTATAACCTGCTAAACCAATAAAACCTCAAACCTCATTTATACTCATTAGTACTATCCATTCTTTGATTTCCCTTGTCTTTGAAGTAACATCTAATAATCCTTCCTTATTGGAAATATAGAAAAGAAAATAAATTTCCTAAATCCTGAATTCACACTTGATAAACAACCCATATAATTTATTTCTTCTTCGACTTTTCAGAATAGTACGCCAATGATAATCATGATCTTCATAGATTTTGGAGTATACCAAGATATCATTAAATAATACCACTACAAAGTCACCATGATATTACTAGAAAACACTATTCATTAGATCCATGAAAATAGAGGGTTCATTAGTCAGTCCAAAAGGAATTACTGTAAACTTGTAATGCTCATACCTGGTTTGAAATGTTGTATTTGTAATTTCTTACATCCTCATGCACAATTAATGATATCCAGATCGAAGTTCATTCTTTGAAAAATATTTATCTCTAGGAATTTTATCAAGTAAATCATTAATGAGAGGTAGGGGATACTTTTTCTTTATTTTTATAGTATTGATCTCCCTGTAGTCAATGCACAACCTTATCGATCAATCTATATTCTTAACAAAAAGAACAGGGGCTCCCCATGGATAAACACTTGGGAAAATAGATCCATTATTACTAAATTCCTCTACTTTTTTCTTTAGTTAAACTAATTCCACTATGTACATTCTATAAGGGGTCTTTGATATGGTCCTTGAACCATGAATTAAGTGAATAGAGAACTCAATTTCCCGTTTCGGAGGATGTCTAGGTAAATCCTCTAAAAACAAATCAACATATTCTTGCACAACTGGTACATCATCTATTTGAACATTCATTTCCTCACCAATAGTTATTTCACTCCCTTACTCCCCAATTATTTAATTTAGTAGAGGTACTCGGGGAGGATCTGGATGAGAATCAGATGGTTATATTTCTGCTATGAAGATAAGGGACTTCATATCATCATCAAAAAATTTAACCTCTTTCTCTTGGTAATAAATTATTGCATCATGTTATAAAATCCAATCCATACCAAGGATTATATCAAATAATGTCATGGTTGTGACAATAAAATCATTAGATAAAGCACGTTCATATTCCATAATGGAAACCGTTTGACAAAACTATATTGTAATGATACTTCCCTTAGGAGTTTTGGCTAACAACTATATTATTAAGTCAAATTGGAAATATCTAATTTTTTAGGAAAACTAGGATGATATTAAAGAATGTGATGATCCATAATCAAATGAAGTATTGGTTAATTTTGAGGAAACTATTAAATTAACTCCCACGACGTTATCAAGAACTTCAACCTTAGTAATACTGATCGCATAAGCATGGCCTTGATCCCATTTATTTTTATAGGGAAAGTTTCTTTGACTTTTAGGATAATCATTTGCCTTATGTCCCATATCATTAAAATTATATAATTGAACATTGGTAGCTCTTGTATTCTCATTACAATCATGATCCTGGTGACCTTAATCTCCACACTTGTAACAAACTCTAATCCTCTTCAGGAAAGTATCGGGATGTTTCTTCCCACACGTACTGTAGGGTGGAAATTAAACTTTTTCATTATTCCCCTTATTTCCAATTCTATAGTGTTCAACATATCTCTTCTTCTCTTGATTCATATTAAAGTCATAAGACATAAAGAATTATTTTTCTGTCTTGGTAGCACATGAGACTATATATTCGTACGATGAGAAGGATTGTGAGACTAATTCTCATCAAATAAATGGCTTTGAACCATAAAATAATTGATCAATATTGGTTCTTGGTTTACATATATAATCTTCATCATGCCTTTCTAACCTTGTAAAGTTATCCTCATACATTGCAACATTCTCATCATCCTTTTTCCTCAAACTCTGAAATTGCCTTTCCATATCCACTCAATGTTTACGGGGAATGAATTTTTCTACGAAAATCTATTTAAACTCTCTCCATTCTATATTTGATACTTCTTCATCCTCCTTTGTGTTTTTAATTAATGATCACCATTGATCTGTATCTCTTGAGAGCTGATATGCTGCCATGAAATTTTTTTCACTATTTCTACTCCCCAAAGCCTGAAATATTTTTTCTACAGAACTTATCCATTATTCAGCTACAAATTTATTTTTAGTCCCATTGAATATTGGTGGTTGTTGCCTTATAAATTAGTCTAACATTAATCCTATGTGTTGTGGATCAGGGTGTTCCATATGGGTTAGGTTTTTATTCATAACTTGACTGAGGTGTCCTAGTATGGTTATAAGTTGTTCATCACCATTTTCATCATGATCACCACTATGATTATCTTTTATAGCAGGGAAATAACTACATTGATTATGTGCATTAATTTTATTTCCATTCCATCTACAAGGATCCATTTCTAAACAATGGCATATACTAGATTAGTTTTTGAATCGCAATGCATAATTCAAAACATGTAAAATACTTAACATAAATTGAATGGTTTATGCATATAATACCTAATTATAGAAAAAACTTCTTTGGGGGAGTATTTACTCATAAATCCTTCATAATGTTTTGTGAAAAATTTGAATTATATTAAGCATATCCCTTAGGAGTGTCAAACTAGATGTGAAGTAAGGCATGTTGTCATGTTCTAGGATACCCTAGGTCAAGCCCAAAATTCCTTTTCAGAGTTATCACTCCTAAGTATATTTGTTCCAGAACCACATCCACTTGTAGTATCCAGATAGAGATGTGTTTCTTGAAATAACCACATAATTTCTACATTATGAAAATGTTTGTCTATTCTTCTATACTAATCCTTAATGTCTATCTTAGGGTAATGTTTTATAATTAGAGTTTTTCTAAATCTAGTTTCCCAAGTTTGTACTAAACTTCCTCTAATAACAACTATAAATCCCTAACCCCAGTTACCCAAAGTCAGTTCATTATTACATAACATTGGCATAATCACAAGAGATCATGTCCCAAAATACCGATCAGTTTAGTTTCCTTGGATTTACCAGATTCATACATAATTTTTACATTACATTATGAAATAAAAAAAAGAAACATTGTGTCTCCATTAAACACACTCAATCCCTTAGACTATCCCTACAAGTCAGTTATAATAAACTTCTACACATCTTGGTTAAAATAAAACAGAATATATTAGTGAGCTCAGATGCTCGGTAAGTACAACAATATAGTGGAAACTATTATAAATAATCATAAAAATTTATGGTAATGTATAAGACTAAAACACAAGACTTTTAGACATACAATTCATTATAATATGGAAAATATAATTCAAATAATTCCATTTACTTATTCACATGGATATTATAGTAGTTTAATAATCACATATAATATTAATAGCTAATCTCATAATGATGGAATGCATAATACGGTCATCATAACCACATAGTCAAGCCTCTTTCCAAGACTACACTAAAAATATTTTCAGATCCTTGTTCTAAGAAACTATTTTGTCTCATTATACCTACTGATGTATATAGGGGTTGTAGAGAGACTCACCCATCACTGACTACATCCAATTCATTCTTCATAGGAAAATGGTGAAACATAACATAAAAATTCAAATTAAAATAGCATAAAAAATGTTAATAATTTAACCACAACCTGTGAATGACATAAAAATAGCACATCCACAGTCAAACATATCATAAAACTATCAATACAATATATAATAGTGTATCATAATAAATCAATATCAACTAAACATAATATCCAACAATAGATGTTGAAACAGATTAAATCAATCCAAAATGTATTTTGAGAAAGATCACTGTCTATATTGAAATCAAATAAAATTCACATAATTATAAAAGAAAACATTTACTTTGAAAATATTCTTATAATCCTGTAAGGGATGCTTCGAAGGTGTTATAACAGCGGAAAATAGCTGCACCCACTATATAAAAAACATTATTACCTTAATTTTTCGAAAAGGTCATAAAGTACGTTGTTTAGAAAAGGAAGGAATGATTCCTTTCAAAAAAAAAAGTCAAAAAAGGTTATAAATTACTTTAACACATAGTCTAGGAAATAGTAAAAATGTTTTGAAATAAATATTTATGAAACACATATGTGGATGATAAAGAAGTCCCAGTAGATACTAACGTATAAAAAACCTTAGATAATAAAGAGATTGTTAAATTTTCCCTTACCTTGTAATTTTCCTTAGTCAAGGTTACATTAAACTCATATATAATGGTTAAATAGTTTTAATTAAATTATAAAGTAACCAAATACATAAATATGATATCTTATATTATCTACTAATATTTCGTGGTTAATAATATTTTATTAGTATCATTGTTTCGGGTGTAAACTGATTCATTTCCCTTTATATGTTTTATTACATAAGTCATGTTTGTTTTTGATATGAAATATTTTATTCATATTCAGAATGATATTAAGTTCCTAAACATTATTTTTTAATAATAAAAGGAACATTATTCTTGAATGGTTATGATGGATAATGAATTCCCCTTGTGTCGTGGAGACGGTATGTCGAACGTATGCACGAGCGATAATATCATTATATTGATGGTGAAATCATATTTAATTGGATAGTATATTATATATAAAAAATAATTATAATATTATATTTATTATTTATATAAATTATACTAATTATTATACCCATCCAAATAATATAGTGTTTAATAACTAACTACACCACGACGTGGAGACAGTAAGCCGTTTGTACGAACGCAAGGTGACTTTTCATTCATAGGATGGATAGAATAATGAATTGGTTTGTACCATATTTATAATAAACCCTCGGTTTGTAGAAGGTACTAGAGTTGTTATTTTAGTATGGAAACAACAAAGAAATAGGAATTAGAAGAATAAATGAACTTTGAATGTTTTGATAATATAATTACCTCTTCTTCAGATGCTTCCTTTTGAATTGAAATAAAGGGTCCTTTGGTTTGACTTATGATTAATTTTAGTCATATAGGATAAATTTATGGTATTTGAGTGGAGATTTTGGAAGGGTTTCATCATGTCATATGTCTTTGGATATGTGAATTTAAGAGAATGGGAAGTTCCCTTTTATAAGAGAGGTGAGGGGAACTTTAAGAAACTCTTGAAATATTAATTAATTATAAAATTGTTGTTGGCTTATAATAGCTCCAAATTTATTTATTTCTAGGATAATTTGAGGATGGACATCTAAAGAAATAGTTTTTATACATGTTTAGGTTACCATATTCACCTTATCTTTTAGATTTAAACCTTAGTTAAACAGTTTAACTGTTACCATGTCTTCTTGTATTTTTATACTACATAGTTAAAATAGTTACTATAAAATTCCCTGAGAACCTAATGTGGTTCATTAATGACATATAAAACATTATATATTTAATTTGGATGATTATTATATTTTCATGAATATTATATAATTTTCTAAAATATTATTTCTT
This sequence comes from Viscum album, assembly GCA_963277665.1. Classification (NCBI taxonomy): domain Eukaryota; kingdom Viridiplantae; phylum Streptophyta; class Magnoliopsida; order Santalales; family Viscaceae; genus Viscum; species Viscum album. The sequence goes on along the minus strand of OY728135.1, from coordinate 1,896,861,057 downwards.
TTGAAAACTCATTTATATCAATTTTGACACCATTTAGTAATTGGTTTTTTTAAATTCATAACAACTTGATTCCTTCAAAAAAAATACATTGAATCTCACTTAACTTGTCGTATTCACCTAGAAAATTAGTTTATGACATCAAATGTTTTAATTTCATTTTATTAATATTTAAAATATCATTTATTTTAATTTTTCATTAATAAGGTGATTACTGCATCATCATTCTATAATAAATAAATTTAATTATTTAATGTTTAAAATTTATAAATAAAATACCATGATATAGGAAATATTTTTATATTTCTATTGAATATTTATAGTCAAATTTATATTATGTATAAACCTATATTAAAAATGTTTTAGTTATTGAAATTTGAATTTAACACTTTTAACACTTCTTTAAATAAAATATAATAAATATCCTAATCTAATCCAAGCGGATCAAAAAAGGATCATATTTTTGTCCTATGGTTGATTTTGGTCGAAACAGACTTATCTAATAGAATTTGGTCATGTGTTGGGGTAATTTTATATTATTATAATATTATTTATACCTTTTGTTACACTATTTTCTTTTAACCGTGGTAAATAAAATTAAAAAGTTACTATTCACCAAAAAAAATTCATTCTATTGAACAACATTTTACTTACTAATGATAACCATGTATTTAATATTTTATATTCTCAATTCATAGAAGTGGTAAAATTATGTTTTATGCAAATTTAAAGAGGTGCCTAGAAGGTGGGTAAAAGGGGTTAAAAAGTTCAATAAAATTTTATATATCTAATCTTATAATAAAATGAATCCAATGAATTACATAGGAACAATATAGTTATTATGTATCTATTTTTACATTAAAATAAATTTTAATTAAAAAATAATTATTTATATAAAAAGTTGCCTTTAAAAAATAACATAGTGTTTTCACTATTCATCAAAAATTGAAGGTTTTTAGAAAAATACCAAAAGTTCACCCAAAGCTAATTTTCATATTCTGAATCCAAAAATGAATTCCATTTTGAAAAATAAAATTTATAAAATTTCAAAATGTGGGTATTAAGATTCATAAATTTTTTTTACGGTTTGTTTGATTGGTCGTGGTTTTCTAGAACTCAAAGCTATGTATAGCCCATGATATTGTATTATTCTAAGGGAAGCATACATTGTATGCTTGGCGTGTTACATATAGTTTCAATCAAGACACATTTTTTTAATAATTTCTGAATTATTAAAATAAATTTTATTTTGATAAAATGTTATTCCTAAATAATATTTATTTAAACATAACTGATAAATAAATTTCTTAAAGTAAAATAAAAAATTTATAAGGGGTATAAAATGCTTTCTTTGTAGGAACATATATTTTCAATAAACAAATTTTATTTAAAAATGTAAAGTTTTATATTTAAGGAATTGTTTTTTAAAGACAATTATAATTTTCAAAATCAATAATTCAATATTATCAAATGACGATTTTTTCTTAATTTTTGTGATAACCATTTTTTGGGTAAAAATTAAATAAAGTATAAATGTATTTTATGTATTATGATAAGGTAAAATATAAAAAGTGGTGTAAAAAATATAATAAATAGCTTCAAAAACCAAAATTATGATTCCCCTTTAAAATAATATTTTTCATGTCATTTTATTAATTTTATAAACCTGTAATGAGTCTTCCAAAACCTATATTATATTTTAATGTTTTAATATTAATTTTTTATGAACATAAATCACTTCAACATCACTTAGTGTATTATTTTAAGGATTTTCATTATTATCATAATAAATTATTGAAAACAAATCATATATGGGAGAAACCATGGGAAGGATTGTGGTTTTTATTATCTTATTATATAAGGTACAAAACTCAAGTCTACACATTAATAAAGATTTCCCCAATTTTTTCGATAAAAACACACCCAACCCCCCTTTCCACTTCAATAAAAACTATTTTATCATGAATTTATTCTTCCTTTCCCTCTTTATATCCCTCAAAAGTCTCCCCGAGTCCTTAGTAGTACCCTCCATAAGATTTTAGAAGTGAAATCCCATGGTAATAAATCCTATCCTTCTCCATTTTATTTAAGAGGATTATATATATTATGACTTTTTATTTGATATTATTCTTTTTAAGGTACTTCTTTAATTTAAAAATATATTTATTATTATTTCCAAATTATGAGAGACCCATTTAAATATCATTAATCCCTTCCTTGAACCTTCATGTGTACCCATTATACTGTCGAATTTATCCTATGATTTTTTCATTCCAAACATTTTTGTAGTGAACACCTATCCCCATTTCCTCTCAAAAGTATTCACCTAGATTTAACTATCATCCATTTATTAGGGGTTTCATTTTTAAAAAAAATTAATTATCAGATTAATAAATTTTAAAGGTATGCTTATGTTGTATACTCTATATGGACCACTAATGTGTGTAGATGATATGAATAGGGTGGGTGGGACTGTAATTATATATTCCTATAATACATTGGATAATGTTTTAATCTAATGAGATTTTATATATAGTGTATTGGATATTATCCTTACCATACTATGTTATGATTTCATAGTGGTTGTCCATGACTTATGTTTATGATGTCATGTTTTATGTTGTTTCTACAATACCATGTTTCCTTTATGTTATCATCTAAAATTATGAATCAATATTCAATTTTATGATTACCATACTATATCATTACATTGATATTCCTCTTGAATCACATGTATTTATTTACCTTATAATATTATTCTATTATTCCCTTACTAAACTTTATAGGTCACCCCTTTCTTTTGTACGTCCCCAAGTTATCCCATCTAGTTTAGAATATCAAAGGAATTTAAATCCATGTTTTAGGGTTCTCAAATAATGATGTTATACCCATGTTTTTAGTTTTTTGGATATGTATATAAATACCTAATGAAACTAAAACATATGATCTTTTGGGATTTTATTTCTTGTGTTTTTATGTAATAGACCTAGAATTGTGGCATTTTAAAATATGAGTTATTGTAGTTAGTATAAAAAAAATACTATTTTTTCTGTATTAGGATTATATAAATTTAGTGAAATCTTTAGGGTAAGACTAAACATAGGAGAATATCTCTAAAATATGGTAAAATAAATATTATGTGGTTTCTAATTATTAAATCCTTGTATGGATACTACAAGTAAATGTGTCTCTCACATAGTTGTACCAAGGGGTAATTACCCTAAAGAGGGTTCATTGGCATTTGACACGATTTTAACCAAGTGCATGACATAAATATATTGCTTTACTCTTAGATTAAATATATCATGGGATATGATTTAGTAAATTAATAATCTCTTTATGAACCATTATGTAGGGAATAAAAAATTCCCATAAAACTTTATGTTAGGAAATTAACCAAGGATTTAGTATATTGAAACCTATAAATTAATTAATTAATGAATATATATCATTTTGGATGTATACATTTAATTTTCAGGGTTTTCCTTGGATAAGTTTAATAATTTAAAAAAATATCATCCTATATTTTTCCTTTATTTTTTTCAATACCTGAAAATAGGAGAAACTAAGTAAGCATCCACTGTGAAGGGAAATATGATGAATTCCCAAATGATATTCCCAACCAGATCATAGTAGGATTCAATAACCTAATGAATATAATTTCTCAATTAAATCATTATTTGAATAAAAACATTAATTAGGAGGATCACCCACCCCCCCCCCCCAATAAAAGAGAAACATGCAATTGATACCATTATACGACAAAGAACTCTGACATTCAGCAGATCTTATTATCCCTTAATCACGTGAAAATGGATCAAATCCATTAGATAGAATGTATAAATATTGGTAACATCATTTTTGAATAAAAAAAATAAAAAAAAACAGTTTTAAGGTTAATAAATTTATTAAATTCAATTAGTATAGCTAGATAATTAATAAGAATGTTTTATGATTAAAAATGTATTATATATATAAATATCCTTTTTACGAACATTGTATTTTTAATTTATGGGAATGAGTATTTTATGGCTAAATAATGATAAAATATATTTTTATATTAAAAATAAATTAAAGATCATTTAATTATAAATTTATTTTAAATATTAATAAAAATATATAATATTTGAAAAAGTCATTTTCTTGTAGAAACATTTTTATTATATTTTAATCTTTTATAAAAATTCCAAATTTTTATATTTTATAGTATTATTTTAGTAAAATTTTCTTTTTTTATTTGTATTTTCAATATTATATTATGATATTTTATTATTATTCTTATAAAAGGTGGGTTTTTTGGTAGAATAGTGAAAAGTAATGATTTTGAAAACATTTTCTCTTTGATGAAATTTTCATCATAAAATAATGATTTGAAAGAATTTTATATATTTTTTATATCAAAATTCAATATTTTAAAATTGAAATAATTAATTTATAAATTCATTCTTTATTTATAAAACTCATTTTTAACATTCTGAATACAGAAGTGATGTTATACTCTAACAAAAAAATTAATGTTTCTTTTAAAATTAGTGTCTACAAGGTTGAATTTGTTTATATCTTTCATTTAAACCCAAATAAATATTATTTTTTTATAATAAACATATTAATTCCATATAAATCAATAGAACTAAAAAAATCTTAATAACAATTTTAAGTATAAAAATATACTTTTTCTAAAAAATGGTTTTTACACGTTATGGGCACTAATGTAGAAATTAATTTTTTTATCACCCATAAAATTTTTATTTTAAAAAAATTATTTAATATTTAGAATAATTAGTTCCAAAATATTTAATAACTCTTATTTTTAAGCCTCAAAATAAATTTATATAGATAAAAATTAATTAAAATGATAAAAAACGGTAGAAGTAAAACAATCATGACTGAAAAACATAAAAAAAATTAAAAACATGTTTGAAAATATATTTTTCAGGCTTTATAGACATTTCCCCTTCCACCACTCCATTATATCCCATTATTGTATCGACCTGACCTCTGATTAGTGACTTTAACTTTTATATTATTAAAAAAATTCCACTCCTCTCTATTATAAAAGTATCCATCACCAACCCACTTATTATTACACCCTAAGCCTTATATATTTGAATAAACACTTCAAAAAAACTCCCCAAAACTCTGATAAATATTTTATAAGTTTTTTCTCTTCTCAATATACCACCTCAAAAAGCCTTAATCCGATTTGAAAAGGATCTCCTCTAAGGAGTAAGGTATAATTACATATTACAAAATTTTCATTAATTTACCTTTAATTATTATTTTAAAACCTATGAATATAATCTACTCATGTTGGAATAATTAAATCAGTGTCGTAAGTATACTTAAATTTTATTATGAATATGGTATATCCATTTTATACTTTCCACTCTAACCATAGAAAAATTAAAACACTTCTTGTGTCATATGCAGACCACCGCCTACATATGTAATGTGATGTGTTTTTCATAATCACCTTATATGGATGGATACTAGGGGGTATGTAAGGAATAAATATGATATTTAAAAAAATAGTAATAATCTTTGAATATAAACCAATTTTTATAATATTTTCATTTAATGGAAAATGACAAATTCTCTCTTGTGTACGTGTAAACTACATCTTCCACGAAGCAACATATTTCATTTGTTTTGAAGAATTTTATTAATTACACAACTCTAAAATTATTATACATCACATTAAAAACATGTAAATAGTATAATTATACTTCGATTATATTTATATTAAATTATATAAATCACTTTCATAACAATAACCACCCATTAATTATAGTGCATTCTTGTTTGGGTCATTTTAACCTCCTACATGAAAAATGTAGTAAACTTATATCATGGATGAATATGGAAATATGAATAATTGTATTTTTATAGATAAATGATGAAACATAATTTTTTATTTTTTTAAAGGTTATATTAATATTCAACATATTATTAAAATACTAACTTTTTTTCATAAAAAATTTCCAAAACTAGCATGTCGTTGAAACCATATTCACTAATGGAGAAAAAAATTATCATGTAATGAAATTATATATTGATAAATAATTATAGGTAATATAGTTTATTAACTTATAGAATATATTAATGGTTATCTTTTTATCAAATAAAGGGAATCAAAATTGACTTTTTAAAGTATCCTCAACAAAATCCAAACCACTAACATTTGATGATGAAAATAAATTGTAACTGAAAAGTAAGTATATAAACATGATTATAATTAAATATTATATAGGTTTATATAAATTAATATGGTTCTTGAATAGACTATTAATAATTTTATGTATATTATGCATAATTTTGAAGAGCTCTTGTGAAATTTTGGGGTAAAATGTAAGAGGTTTTCTTAACCTAAATTCTTTTCTTCATTCCTAATTATTTGACTTTGACAATTGTTTCACAAGTTAGCTTTATTATATTAAATTATGGTATTATAACTCATTTACACCTTTTATAATAAATTACAAATATGTGTTCGTTTCTTTATAGAAATGTAAATTTCAATAATAACACAAATTTTCTCCAAATGAGCTATTTTTCTTCCATATTTAAATTCAATATTACCATAATTGTTCTATTTTATTATTATTTTAATCCAAATATGTTTTATCTCATGAATTATACATATTAATATTTTCCTTCTTCTAAATGAACATTTTGTTACTCTTTTTTATGATGTGGATTTTTTTAAATTTATTTTTAAGATGATGGAAAGGTTTTTTCCTTTCCTGGTATTACATTATATCTTCTACTCCACATTTTCTAATGAAAAAATTTAGGTCTGTTCCAAGGATCCATTTTTTATGTTTTATTTATATATATTTTTTTGAAAAAATAATGTCACCTTCAAGATTTTTTTAAATTGAATCATAATTTCATCTCTTTAAGATAATGTGGAGAAATGATTTCCAAAATATCCCTTTTGTGGTTTTACTTCCATTTTACTTTTTAAAGAGATATTACTCCTATAATTGAATGTTTTATGAATCACCATATAAATTCCCCTATGAAATAATAATTTTGGGTGATTTAATGAAAGTATAAATATATCTTATCCATGAAGAAATTTTATGATATACAATTTTGAAATGTAATGAAACCCATTTAATTTTTATGTATTCATTATGATACATGGAATATTTAATTTCAATTGGAACACATATGTATACATGATGACTGGTGGGGTCCTATATGATCATCCAATGCATTGTTTATGTTTCTTTTTCTCATGTGATTCTAAAAGTCCATAGGTTATTATTCCTTAATCCACAAATGGGTAGATGGTTTGTGTTACACAATCCACTAGTAGATTATAGGTTTGTGATGACTACGATTATAATTGTGTCATTGTTTATTATTATACTAAATTTACATGATGTTTTTTATCTTTACTCCAATAATTATGCTCTATGGTTAATGTTTATTTTCTCATGTTTCCAAACATTGATTACATGTTATATGTTAACTCTTTTTGGATTACGTGATTTTATATCATGGCTTCTGGTCAACCGTTATCGATCTATGTTCTTTTTGATAATTTAATTCTCCATTTCCCATGTTTTCTAAAATTATTATTACATAACCCTTAATGACATGTTCATAAGTTTTCCATTACTTATCATTTTATCTCACCCAACTATTTTATTTTCATTCCCCAGGATATGAATATGAGTATATCATATGAAGAGTCTAAAATGGGGACCAATGGTGTTCAATTTTTGATAATTGTTTACAATTATTATAAAAATGTTACTTATGTGGATAGTTCTTAAAGTCACTATTACTTTGGTTATAAATATTATGTTCTTATTATGATATTTATTATTCAAATTATGGATGTTCTTTAAAATAAATATATTTTTATCTTCGGTAATCTAAATTTTTATCAAAACCTATATATAAATTATCCATTTTAGTACTAGATTTGGGAGTGTGGGTTTAGGGAAACATAATATGAATAAGATAAATTTTTAGTTATTTTTTTGGTATTATTTTTGTTATTTTGTGGATTAAGATAAAATAAAATTAGGTAAAACCCAAGGGAAAATACTAAGTATAAGATGACATCCTAAAATATTGGTAAAGTATAGATTTTGTGGCTTTCTTATCAATTATATCATGGTATGCATATTTTAACAAGATGACTACACTAATAATGATATAACTTGTAATGGTAAACCTAAAATATGAGTATTTGGTAAAAACTCAATCATCACTAGTTTATGAAAAATAAAACTATATAAGCACTTGGTTGGACACTCTCAATGGAAATGCTATGGCTAATTCAGATTCTATTTATGAATCATTATAAATGATTTTCACAATTTTTTATGGAGTGCTTAGAGATCCTATTAGGAAGTCGATAATTAATTTCCTATAATGAAGGCTATAAATTTATAAGTTTTGTTACATATTTCATTTGGTATTTCTTCCTTTTAATTCATTTTTATAGATAATTTTTTGGAATTATTATCTTGGTCTTTCTTTTATTTAATAAATACCTGTAGAAAGGGGGAATTGAGTTAACAGTGGGTGTAAAGAGTGATTCAATGATTGTCCTAATAAGAAACCAAATGGGTTAAGTGTAAGATTAAAATCTCTTTTCGAGACTCTCACTCAACTATCCCAGGATATTACTACTAATTAAAACAATGTCTATCTCATGAAATCACCAAGGAATGAGTTAATTGATTTCAATTCCTATATATAGAAATTTCAAACATAATTTACTGAGTCATTAGACCCACTAATTCCTGAGTAATTAATCAAAATTATAGAGAAGATATTTTTTGTTGTCCCCTACTCAAAATATGAGAATGTTGTCTTAGCTATGTATTTTTTAGACTTCAAGAATGAGAAAAAGTAGACCCTGATTATGTAAATAATGAAAAGGGAATATTACAACATTTTGATATAGGAGGATTTCATGAAAATATAAATCACCAACTATTTTCCCAAAAAACAATTTATAGAGACTCTAGCCTTTTACACATATCATTATATGATTTTAATTGTAATAAAACATCATATTACAAGGCAATGATCATGAAGTCTAGTGTATTGGATGACTATGTACATCAAACTGAAAATATTGGACTAAATATAACATTTCATTATTTATTCATCAAAAATATCTCCTAACTTACATTATTCTCATAAATCTTCAATGGATATCCTAGGGATAACATGAGTAAAGGTATGAGCTAAAAAGCGTAGCAATGGAACAAACATGAGAAATAAAGCTTTGGCACATGAGTTAGAAGGCATAACATAATGATATAAAAAGGTATAGAATATGTAGAATCATAAAATATAAACATGGGGTTTTATAAAAAAATATTCATAGTAATTTGGTAGCAAAATAATACATGGCTTTAGCATGAGTCAAGGCCCAATGCACATAGAGGATCACAAGTCATGGTTAACCACCAAGACCATTGCACATGGTTGCATAAGTCAAGGCTAATCTCTAAGACCATTGCACAAAATGTCTCCTAATAATAAACTTTAACCAATGAACTGAAGAACTATCTAGGTGAACCCATCTTAACATCTTCATGAATATGCTTTCCATATAAAGAATCATACATAATTATAAGGGTACCCAAGAAAATAAATGGGTATCATGATCATGTAATAGAAGGGGGTATCATTAAAAGTGTCCATGAAATAAAAATATTAAAAACTATGTGAAAATTGATAATGAAAAATATACATATATCCTAGAAACTGATGTCAAATGTAACTAACAATATTTAAGAAAAGTATTTATGAAATTTTTTCATTAAATCACTTTAGTGTGGTTTAATTGAAAATACTAAATAGTCCATAAAATTGAAAAGAGAATATTATTTTGTATAAAAACAGAAGTGAACCATGAATATTTTCATAAAAATAGTGGTTTTATAAATATAATGGTTTCTTAAAAAAGATTTTATAGTGTATTTGGAATTGGGTAATAAATCTGGAAGCTCACTTAAAACGGGTTTGGTTATTGGGAAGTATTGAGGAGGGAATCATTTAAAAACATATATTTCCCAAAAATAGAATGTGGGATGGATATTAAAACATGAGTTTGTAAATATAAATACAAATTATAAGATTTATATAAAAATAATATAGGATTTCATTTGTGTAAAATGAGATTAAGAACCACCATAAGGAATATTTGAGGTTGGGATTGAATCCCTTACAAAATATCTGCAAGGTACAGTGTGTAATTAGGAGGGATTAATGGGATAGAAAGGGGTTTATCTTATTTTATAAATAATGAGGGAGTTATGGTAGAGGTACAAAATCATACCCATCATTAGGAACTGCACCTAAAAGTTCATAACAGAGATGATATTCTCAAATAAATGTGAGAAAGGGAGGATCCCTTACCTTAATTCTGACGGTGCTCTTTACTTGATCATAATGAACTGAATAATAAAATTAAGTTCATTAATTAATAATTAAATAACACACACTGCATTTTATTAATTCATTATTACCTTATTATGTTCATCCATGTCCCTTTTGATGAGTTAAGATGTTTAATTTCATTGTTTGGGAGAACTTTCTTCATTGTTTTAATGATTGGTTCACTTATATTAATTTTCGGATAAACATTTATGATAAGAATGGTTTTATAAAATATATTTTATATGAAATTAGTCAAATTACATAATTTTACGTGGTTATGAAATTCATTTGGTTATTTTTATTAGAGGTGAATCATTATATAAAATATTAAAGATAAACGCTTTGATTAATTTTGTGATTTTCTCATTATTAACTTTTTTGTATTTTTATTTTATTTAATGTGAGAAATAGGTTTAAAGAACATCACATAAGATAAAATACATATTTAATTGTCTGGTTCAACTTTAACAATGGTTTCATGACTAGAATTGAAGATGTTAATAGAAATTGATAATCTTTTGTCCTTGAATGTGATAAATTAACACACCCCAGATGGTGTTTTCATTTATTTCGTATAGAAGAAGGGGAAATTAGAGATGAAAATTGATTATGCCATTTCCATAAAAACATTCTAGTATATTTATGGTATTGTATTTGTCAAATCATTTTGATTATTATATGTTAGGAAAGAAAAGAGAACAAATGAACAAGAAAATAAAATTAAAGAAAAGAAAAGAGGAATTGTCCTATTGATTTATTCTTATTTGAGAGCATATTAAGGGGAGTGGATTTGGCCTTTTGGGGAGAAAGGGATTTTGGATATAGGGGAGAATCTTGGGGAGAGATATGGTCTGGATTTAGTGAAGTCACAATGCTTGATAAGAGTGAAGGGGAGAAGGGAGTGTGGGAGGTTTTTATAGTGGAGGGGAGGAGGGATTTCATAATATTTTTATCGTTGGTTTATTATTTTTTCATAAGACAAGAAACAGTGATGATTCTATGACCAAAAAAAGTAACAAGTGTATGTTAATTATAACCAAGGGTTATTACATCATCCATGATGCTAGGAATAGTCTATTTATCTTATAATGTATATATACGGTAAATTATCGTATCTCACTATTCATAAAGAATTCAAGTATTTCAGAAAAAAAAATAGACCCTAACCATTTATCAACACCAAGAATCCACAAATAAGGTCACTTTTTTTAAAATATGTTTCTAAAGATGATTAATTTATTTTTTAATTGAAATCTTAATTAAGATGAAAAATATAGATTTAAAAACTATAACTGATTTTATAATGTTTTCAATAATTACATAAGGTATTATAAAATTATCTTAAATCTAGTAGATATAAAAACAAAAATTTAGGAATAAATTTTATGAAAATACATTTCCTTTTTTAATTATCAAATTATTCAAAAAAATTAATTTAATATTTATGAATTATAAAAATACCAACACTATCATATTGTCACTTATAAGATAGATAAATTTTATTTATAATTTCTTTGGTAAAGTTATTATTTACTTCACTGATTTACTATTCATAAGAGTCTTGTTAATTTTCATAAGGGTAACATTAATATTTATAAGGGTAGGTTACTATTCACCAAAAATTATGTTTGGTCCATCAGACCCCAAAAATCACCATTAATGTAACTGTGTATGTCATATTTTTGAAATCCAAAGCACAAAACTTTCAAAATTATGTTTAAAGGTCACATAGTACTTAGTAGTTCATTATGTTGTGATTTCATGTAATTATATGACATGATTATAAGAAGATAATTTCCATTAATAAAACTTTGGTTCATTACATTATTCCCCCCTTTATAAAATTCACCCTCAAATTTTAGTTTTACATTCTCTGACATAAATAGGTGAGGGTACTTTTCCTTCATCGCTTCCTCCATTTCCCATGTTCCCTATTTGTACATATGGTTTAGCCATAGTACTTTGACTAGGTGAATAGTCTTATGAAATAGAAAATTATATCTACAATCCAAGATCTTCACTGGATTCTCTTATTAGGAAAGATAATTCCCCAACTGTATCACCTCTAAAGAGATTAAATGTGAAGGGTCTAATATGTACTACCTTAAGAGGGATACATGGAAAAATTGAGTACTTTGGCCATGGTAAATGGAATTTCTAGTCGATATGCCACAACCCAAATATGAAAAATTATATCTAAGGGTTTGATTTACCTAGGACTTAGCTTTAATTTCTTCCCAAACCTCATGACCTTCTTCCATAGAGATATGCATAGAAATACCAAGTCCCCAACTTTGAACTCAAGGTCTCATCACCGATTGTCTGCAAAACTCTTTTGTTGACTTTGGGATTCCTTGATGTGATGTAGAATGGTTTTCACCTTCTCCGTAATTGTTTCAACTATTTCAAGTCCTAGAAACATACTGTCACAAAATTTATCCCAACATGCCGGTGTTCTACACCTTTTCCCATAAAGAGCTTCATATGGGGCCATTCGGATGCTCGAGTAGAAATTATTGTTGTAGGAGAATTAAACAAGTGGAAGAAGTTGGTCCCATCCTCCTTTGAAGTCATAGAAAATTATCTCAAAACATCATAAAGTGTCTGAATTGTTGGCTCAGATTGGCCATCTGTTTGAGGATGATAGGTCATACTGATGTTCAGTTTAGTGCATATAGCATGTTGGAGACTTTTCCAGAACTTTTAAGTGAATATGAAATCTCAATTGGATATTATAGATATTAGTACACCATGCAGCATTTTAACTTCATTGATATATGTCCTTGCAAGTTAATCCAATGAAAAGTCCTCTTGAATCGCGATAAAATGATTTTTCTTTGTAAGACGGTCCGCAATGACCCATATATCATTTTTTCTCTTAATTTCCATGGATATCAAGTGAAAATATCCATAGTAATTCTCTCCGACATCCATGCTGGTATATTTAGTGGTTCCATCATCCCCATACACTTCTATATTTTATTCTTCACCTGTTTACATGCTAGAAACTTTGATGTATACTCTGCAATCTCCTTCTTCATATTCCCCCCCCCCCAAATTCTCTTAGAGATCTCAATACATCATGTTGATCCATGGGTGAGTAGACAAGGTTGAGCTATGTGCACTATTTAAAAGATATTTATTTTTATATTGGATGCTAAAAATAATCGTGACCCAAATCCTACAACTCGTTTAACATCAATCACAAGCTTAAAGGAATTACCATTTCTAATGGCTTCCACCATTTTCATAATTTAACCACCTTTTCTTTTAAAATCCTTTATTTTTTTCATGAGGGATGGTCGAGAAATCATTTTATAAAGGATTTATTATGTTCCTCCCTTAATGATTCCCATGTCCATACTCTACAAATCTATGAAGATTGGGTCCTTTTTAATTATCATCAGTAATTAATATATAGGATCATTTCTACATAGAGCATCTCCCACCTAGTTTGCCTTACCTGGATGGTAGTTGATTAAGCAGTCATAATCCATGATTAGATCTATCCATCTTAATTGGTGCATATTATGTTAGTTTTGTGTGAATATATATTTTAGATTCTTGTGATTAGTATATATCTCACACTTCTCCCTATAGAGATCATGTTGCCAGATTTTTCATGCAAAGATCACTACCGCAAACTCCAGATCATGCATAGGATTGTTTTTCTTATTGATTTTCAGATGCTTGGATGAATAGTAAATCACTTTGTCATTTTGCATCATCACAGATCCTAATACCTTCTTTAAAGAATCATTGTATACCAAAAAGTTTCTTCACTTATTGGGAGTGTTACTATTGGCCTAGTGATAAGCCTCTTTTTCAACTCCTTAAAGAATTCTTCACATAATAGAGTCCTGGAAAACATCGTTCCCTTCCAAGTCATCTTGTTCTTTGGGTTTTACAACCATGAGAATTTATTCAGAAATCATCAATAATACACAAATAAACCCAAAAAGCTGTGGATATTCATTACAGATGTTCATTGAGGCACCTCTTCAATTTCCTTTGTCTTATAAGGGTCCATATATATATATGTGTGTGTGTGTGTGTTCTAGGGATAACATTACCTATGAATGATACTTACTCAATCCAAAACTCTCATTTACTATACTTTTCATATAGCTTATCCATTCATAATGTCTTTAGAAGAGTATTAACATGCCCCTCTTATTCCATCATGACCTTAGAGTATATCAGAATATCATCAATAAAGACTACAGAAAATTTGTTGAGGTAATCTCTATAGACCCTATTAATTAACTCCATGAAAATTTCTAGAGAATTATTGAGTCTGAAGGGCATCACTATGAACTCTTAGTTTTTATACCTCGTTCGCAATCCAATCTTGGGAATATATTCATTCCTCGTCTTTAATTTGTGATATCCCAACCAAAGGTCTACATTTGAGAAATAACTGGCCCCACAAATCCGATCGACCAAGTCATCTATCCATGGTAGGGGATACATGTTATTTATTGTGATTTTATTGATCTCGTGATAATCAATGTAGATGTGCATTGATCCGCCCTTCTTCTTGATGAAGAGGATTTGCACACCCAATGGTTAAGAACTTGGGAATATAAAACCCTTCTTCAAATTATCCTGTAACTACTTATTCAGCTCTTCCAAATCTATGATGGCCATTCTATAAGGTGTCATTGATATAGGAAGAGATCCAGTAATATGTTCAATTGATAACTTAGCCTCTCGGTCAGGAGGATGACCAGAAAACTCTTTGGGAAATACATCTATAAAATCCCTCATGATGGGCATTTCATTGAGTGTGATTATATCCTTCTTCTCAATCATTTGGGCAAGACATGCCTGCTCATAAGGAAACAATATCCACTCTTGAGATGATGATTGAAAGGGAGATTCAACTTCCTCTATACACTAGTAAATAATTGGAGGATTATTCAGGATGTGAAGGGTGATCTCCCTTTCCCGAAAGTTGATGTTGGATTTGTATAAATATATTCAATACATTCCAAAGATAACATTGAACTCAGTTAAATGAGGTATGATGAGATTTTATGGGATGTTCAGTCCACAAAAATTTACTATGGAGGAGTGATAAACCTTGGATGCTCTAATTTCCCCATTTTTTGTTCTCATAGATAACATATCCTATATATTTTGAGGTGGTGTTTGAATAGTTTTACTGAACTTTCAAGATATAAAATAATTCTTAGAATAAGAATCAAATAGTTTGTTCACTATTCTTGATTGAATAACTCTTCTACCTTTCACCGCATCGTTTTTTGGCTCCACCTCAATAGTTTTGATAGCATAATCCATTCCTTGTTTTCTTAGAGGTTTTTGTTGATTTTCTATGAAAACCCCTGGGTTAAGGAATTTTTTTACAAAATGTCAATGTTCCTTACATTTGTAACACTAAATCACCAGCTGATAGTATATATAAACCATCCTTTATTCTTCTACATTAGTGGGATTCTTCATATCTCGTCGGCAATTTTTAGCCCGATGTCCAATCTTTCCACATTTGATGAAATTTCTGGTTCCCTTTAGATTGTTCTCGTGATGATTATTCCAATAATTTTTACACATGGGATCATCTAGCTTCTTTAAATCATCGAATTTATTTGTGGAACTATCCACATTTGATTCCTTTTTCCTCTTTTTTGTTGATGGTCCCACAATACCATTGAGATTCTCTGATCCCCATTTCAAACATAAGGGCACAATAGAAAATCTCTTCATAGATGTCAAACTATCAACCCACCAATGCTATTCATAGACTCCACATTAGTCTATTATAGAATAAATCCACCTTTCATTTGGTGTTCATGAATTATCTAGAGTCACACCTTTCATACCTTGTAATGTCTGCTTCATACGCCACGATTCACTCATCTTCCTTCTGCTTGAGTCTGAGTAACTCTCTTTCTATCTTGAGAAGGAGGGTTTAGGGAAAGTATTTATTGAAACAAATTCTCTTAAATTCCTCCCAATTAATGGAGTCAATTTCCTCTTTGGGCTTTGTATTCTTGATCAGTGTCCACCACTAATCAACTTCCCTATAAAAACAATATAACACTATCACACCATTATCTTCTTCTGAGAATTGGAGGACAGAGAATATATTTTCAATGGATTTAATCTTCTATTCCGTGAGGATGGGATTAGTAGATCTACTTACCATGGGAGGCCCTTTCCACGTGATGGATTCTAAAAAAACTTTCTCTTTCCTTAGAGGAGGAGTGTGTTTCAAAATATTCTTGTTATCATTCATAAAATGAGCCAGTTGGGCAAGTATTGTCATGAATTTATGAGAACCCATTCCCATCATATTAGACATATCATTAGGTAAATATTCAGATTCCATATCAAGTTGATCGTTGGAATGTGTTCATCTATTTTCTTCCATTAATTATGAAAAATAACATACAATTAGAGGCTTTCAATACATAGATATTGATAAAAAAACAAAACATTGAACATAGATGGATAAACTTGTAAAAGATAAGTTTATCCTAAATTGTGATTCCCTAGGTTTAAATCATGGTTATCCCTGATCTTTTCTTAACATATGATCCTTTGGGATTTTTTTATTCCCTTAATATTAGTTTTTACTATACTCATGAATTTTCCATATCATATCCTGTAGGATTGTCAAACCAAGAGTGAAGCAAGTCCCGTTGTCATGAACCAGTTCACATTCAAGTCTATCTCAAAGTGGTGTTTTTGGGTTTTACCCCAAGATACATATGTTTCAGAGCCACCTATACCTATTTGTATCCAGAAATAGATTTATTTTCATGATAAACCACTTACTCTATACTTACCAAAATTTAAGGATGTTCTCATATACTTAGTCTCATCCTCAACGTTCTTAATAAAGTGCTCTATTTCTACTCTCCAAAAATAACTACACAATCCTCTGATACCAACTACTATGACCATATCCTTTTACACATATCATTACTTGATTTTAAGCATATAAAACATCAAATTACAATCTAAGGATTGTTACGTCTAGTGTCTTGGAAGATTAGGTACATTAAATTGTTTACATGGGATTAAATATAAGATTTATTTAATTAGTCTTATTAAATAGCTCCTAACTTACGATATGCTCATAAATATTCATAGGTTAGGATGGGGATAACATGATCAAATAGATGATCTAAAAATTCTAGAAAGGGAATAAACATGAGAAATAAAGCTTTAGCACATGGGTTAGAAGGTAAAACATAATGATATAAAAAGGCCTTGAACATATCGAATCATTACATATAACATGGGGTCTTATAAACCTGAATTTATATTAATGTGGAAGTAACATAAAACATGGATTTAGCATGGATCAAGGCTCGTTGCATATAGAGGAGCACAAGTAAAAGTTAACAACCAAGATCGTTGCACATGGTTGCACAAGTCAAGGCTAACCGCCAAGACTGTTGCACAAAACGTCTCAAGAGGCTCAACTTTACCTAATGAATTGGAGTTTTATTTGGGCGAACCAATCATAACATGTTCTTGAATATTCTTTCCACATATAGAATCATACATACTTAACCGTACATAAACAAAAGGGTACCCAATGAATGAAATTGGTATCATAATCATGTCATTAAAGGGTGTATCATATAGGTGTCCATGAAAGAAAGGAATTAAAACATACATGGAAATTGACAAGGTAAAATAGGAATATATCATGGTATGTTATTTCAAACCTAAGTGACAACATTTAATAAGATTATTTATGAAATTTTAACATTAAAACACTTTTTTGAGGTTATAAAGAAAATACTAGAGTCATTAAAATTGAAAGGGGAATATTCGTTTTCATAAGTCCAGAAGTGAAACAATATGGTTTTTATAAAAAGGATTAGTTTTATAAATATAATGGTAGATTGAAAATATATCATATTGTGTATTTTTAATTGTGAAAGAAATCAGTAAGCTCCATTTAAACGGGTTTTCTTATCAGGAATTATTAAGGAAGGAATCATTTAAAAACATGTATATCCCGGAAATAGAATAAGTGATGGATCTTGAAACATTATTTGGGACATATAAATAAAAAATATATGATGTACATAAATATAATATAGGATTTCATTTGGGTAAAAAGAGTGGAAG
The DNA here is from genome assembly GCA_963277665.1 of Viscum album. Classification (NCBI taxonomy): domain Eukaryota; kingdom Viridiplantae; phylum Streptophyta; class Magnoliopsida; order Santalales; family Viscaceae; genus Viscum; species Viscum album. Next base: position 1,896,842,529 of record OY728135.1, on the reverse strand, counting down.
AACAACCCTAAGGAAGAATGGAGGTTTGGGTATAATCCCTTACGGAATATTGGCATGATATTGGGTGTACTTAGAAAGATTTAATGAGAGAGAAATAGGTCTATATTACTTTATAAATCTTGAGGGTGGTATTTTGGAGTTAAGAAATCATACCCCATAATTAGGAACTACACCTAAAAGGACAAAACATAGAGGAGATTATTGAATCAATGTGAGAAAGAGAGGATCCCTTACCTTAATTCTAATAGTGTTCTTCGCATGATCTAAGTGAATTAAATAATCAAATTAGGTTAATTAATTAATAATTACAGAACCTTAAATACATGTTATTTATTTACTATAACCTTATTTAGTTTATCCCTGTCCATTTTGATGATTTGTTTCAATTTCATTATTTAGGAGTATTTGTGTTCTTAGTTTTAACGATTGTTTCACGTATATTCATGTTCGGATAAACATGTATGATGTGAATGATTTTCCATAATATAATTTATATTAAATCATTTAACATCTAGAATATTAAATTCTTATAAAATCTATTTGGTTATTTGGATTGATGGTGAATCATTATATAAAACATTAGTCATAAACACATGGATTGATTTGGTGATTTTCTCATAATTAACTTGGTTTGTATTATTATTTTACATATTGTGAGAAAAATGATTAAAAAATATCACATAAGCTAAAATAAATATTTAATAGTCTGGTTCAACCATAACAATGGTTTCCTTCCCGTAAATAAAGATGGAAATAGAAATTGATAACTTATCATCCTTCAATGTGATAAATTAACACATCTTGAATGGTGTTTTCATTTCTTTCATATAAAACAAGGGGAAAGGAGAGATGAAAATTAATTATACCATTAGAATAACAAAATTCTATTACATTTATGGTACTAGATTTTTCATACCATTTGGATGAGTAGGGGTTAGTAATGAAAGGAGAACAATGCAATGTGAAAAGAAATTGAAAGAAAATAAAAGCGAAATTTTCCCCTAGATTAAATCTTCTTGGAGAGCCCCTTAAGGGGAGAGGATTTGGTCATTTGAGGAGAAAAAGGGTTGATGGATGTGGGGGGAGGATCTTGGAGAGATAATTTTTTAGAATTTAGGGAAGGCACAAGTCTTGAGAGGAGTGAAGGGAATAGGGGAGTGTGGGTGGTTTTTATACTGCAGGGAAGGATGGTTTTCTTAATATTTTAATCATTAGTTTATTATATTTTCATAATACAAAAAATAGTGATGATTATAGGGAAAAAATAGTAATAAGTGCATTTGAATTCAAAAAAATGGTTCTTACATCATCCATGATGCTAGTAATAGTTCATTTAGCTTTTAATGTATATATATGGTAAATTACCATATCTCACTATTCATAAAAAACTAGTATTTCAGAAAAAATCCAAAAAATTCTCTCTAACCATTTATCAATGTGTAGAATCTAAAAATGAACTCCATTTTTTTAAAATAATTATCTAAAAATGATTAATTCTATTTTTAATGAAAATAATAATTTACTTAACAAATACTGATTTTAAAACTATAACTGATTTTGTAATGTTTTCAAAAATTACATAAGGTCTTATAAAACTATCTTTAAATAATGAGAAATATAAAATATGAATACATTTTATGAAAATACATTTTCCTTTTTAATTATTAAACTATTAAAAATTTAATTAAATATTTATGACTTATAAAAATATCAACACTATCATATTGCCACTTGTAGGATAGATAAATTTTATTTATACCTTCAACGGTAAGGTTACAATTTACATAGAAAATTTACTATTCATAAGGGTGATATTACTATTTAATAAGGATAACATCACTATTCATAAGGGTAGGTTACTCTTAAACAAAAATTGGTTTTGTTCCATTAGACCCCAAAAATACCCATAAATGCACCTATGTATGTTAGATTTTCAAAATTCCAAACAAAGAAGTGTCAAATTTATGTTTAAAGGTCAAAGTTTATATATTCGTTTATTGTGTTTTTATTTCATTTGATTATATTACATAATTATAAGAAGGGAATTTACATTGATAAAACATTGGGTCTTTACACTTTGCATGGAAATATATCAAGAATATCTAGAGCTGAAGAGACGGATGATTAATATATTTGAAATTATATGTATGAAATCATGATACTCATAAGTCATGCATATAGTTTTATTATTGACCACAAAAGTAATATAAAATGATTATTTTGTTCTAAAATTATGACTTACAAAGTCATAATTCATAAGAGACTTTGGTTGAAATGAATAGATTTATCGATGCATAATTAAAGAAGCGATTGAAGTTATGGAAGATTATTATTCTATAGATAATAAAATATTGATGGATTTTCATAGAGAAAGAAAATAATAATCTCATAGTGGGAAGATATTTCAATCCCTTCAATGCTAAAAAAATTAGAATAAACTGATAGGTGTTTTACTCAATGAATTTGGAAGATGACTCGCTTGTGGAAAAGTTGGCCACCAAGAACATAATTATTAATCCTGGAAAATATACTAACAATAAAACAAAGGAAAATTAAATCCCTAAAAATCCTCTACTTGTACTCCAATTATTAAAGTTAAATGAGTTTGGAAATTATGTGAATCAATGCCCCAATCCAAGGGTTGGTGGAAGTAATCAATGTTATAAAACTATTAATACATGGGATCAAGGTAAAGCCAATTATATAAAAAATTTTGAGTGGTTCACAAAAACAAAAGTGGTAAAATCTACACTTGTAAAACACTCTATAACTAATATTTCTTTATCTTATTCTAGTTATATCAACTATGTTATGTCAAAAAAATTCTAATGAAATTCAAATCGCAACACCAATGATTAGATACTAAATATTTAGGGAAAATATAGGAATCATGATCATTTCTTCTCAACTATACTGATAATTTAAAATATAAGGTTATGGAAATTTTTCTTCCAATAAGTATTAAAATTAATCCATTTGTTAAATTTGTTGTAATTTGATCAGTGGATTGGATCTAATTATATATATTTGATATTAATTTTCATGATAGAGAATTCACATTTAATATCTCAAATCATCCAACCATCATCAATAATTGAAATTATGACTATGAACCTGCTTTGGAAACTACTATTATACCATTCTAAAAACCCAATCATGAGAGGAATATAGGTCAAATTATTTTTGATAAACTATTCATTAGAGATATAACTACTGTATAGGAACATGTTGATGTATTTCCTTGTGAATTTCCTTGCCCCCACCCATATCATGTGGATGAGTTTTTAGTTAAACACATGCATGTTTTAGTACCGATATCAAATACACCTAATATTATAGATATAATTGAATTATATTAAATAAATAAGAAACTAAATATATATATATATAAGGTTTTATATGTATCAGTGCTTCACCATTGGGTGCACCAGTTTCCTTTACTAAGAAGAATTATGGATCAATGTATCTCTTCCCTAACTATAAGGAACATAAAAAGATCACAATAAAGAACCAATATCAACTACCTAGATTGGATGACTTGTTCGATTTGTAATGAGGAGCTCAATATTTATCAAAGATTAAACATTGATCAAGATACCATCAATTAAGGGTGATATGGGATTATATACCAATAATGAAATTCCACATAAGATATGGATACTATGAATTCATAGTGATTCACTTGGGATATACAAACGCTCCGTCCATCTTCCTGGGATTAATTAATAATGTCTTTAGAAACCAGATTGATCAATTTTCAGTGGTCTTCATTGATGATATATTCATATACGAAACGTTAAGGTAAAAGCATGAAGATAATTTTTTTGATCGTGTGAAAGATATTAGGAAATGATAAATTATATAAAATTTTTATAACTTTTTGATTTTTTTCAAATGAAAGTATCATTACTAGGTCATGTAATCACAAGTGAGGTATATCTATGGATTATTGAATGATATAAGTGATAACGGAATGGACAAGACCAACCAATTTGATAGGAATATGAAGGTTTATTAGATAAAGTTGATAACACCAATGATATCTGGGAAATACATCAATATTTTCCCATCCTTTATCCTAGTTAACATGGAATGGGGTGATGTTTCTATGGATATAATAATAGAAGGAATTCTTCTGAGAGATTAAGAATCGATTGGTCACCACACAAATTCTTACATTACCTTGTAGTGTAGGAGGGTTTTAAAAATATATTTATACTTCACTAAAATTTTTGGGAAGAAACATCATGTATAATTATAAGGTACTTACTTATTAATAACATAAATTAAAATAATAGGATTAACATTTCCATTCATTTTTTTGAGCTAGCAATAATGATATTTTTATTAAAGATTATTGGAATTATCTATATGGTGAAAAGTTTTTTTATCTATAATTTCAAAAGAGCTTGAAATATATATTCACATAGATATTGAAAAAAAATTACAAATAATATGGTTATAATTGATTTAAGAATATTATTTCTTTGTACATTACCACAAGAGGAAGGAAAATAAGATGGTTGATACTCTGAGCCTGAAATATCATAATACCTTATTCCTGATGAGGGATGAAAAGGACTCAATTATAATGAATTAACAATATATTAACCTGAAAATCATATGTGGAGGAGAGAATTTTTATCTTGGATAAATATTGAATCAACTATCTATCCACATAATGAAAAATTGTTCCATGAAAGATGATGAAGAGCTATAGAAAAAGGTGGTTAATATTCCATTGTTCAACCCTAACAAAGATGGATTTATAAGGTCTGGAAAATATAAATTTGTCCCATCAAGACCAAAACAATAGAGAACATTTAGATTAAAAATATATCTTATCCATGATTATTCCTCTATAAATCGATAAGATGTATAAAGATATAAATAAAATTTGAAATGCTTCATAGAGTGAAACTCTCCATTGAATCTGATTGAGATCTAATGTTTACCTTAGGGTTCTGGAGAAGACATTAATAAAAATAGAGATAGATATAATCTTTATAACTGCTTATCACAATAAAATAGATGGTTTTTATGGAAGTAAAATTAAAACCCTATAGGGTTTTCTGAGATCATGTTCAATAGATTTTCAAGGGGGTTGTGATCAACTCCTTAACTAAATTGTGTTGTCATATAATAGTTGTTTCCATTATATCATCCAGATGGTACCATATGAGACATTATAGGGGAAGATATGCATGAATCCATCATGCTTGGATGAAATTGGAAAAGGGAAGTTGGTAGGACGTGACCTTCTCTTAGAAATGAAAGAGATTTTCCAAATAATATAATTACATAGGAAATCAGAAAAAATTAACCATAAGAGTTATAAAATATATTATTCAATGATATTTGTAGTTTGATGTTAGTGATAAAGTGTTCCTCTAGATATGTTCTTGGAAGAAGGTTATGATATTTAGAATTAAGGGGAAGTTGAGTAATAGGCATATCATTCTCTCTTAGATCCTTGGTCATGTCAGGGTTCTAGATTATCTCTTTTCACACCTTCAATACCTATCTCAAGTAAATGATGTGTTTCATGTATCACTTTTGAGAAGTATATACTAGACACTCAACATGTACTAAATCCAAATATCTTAATATAGAGCATGATAAATTTTATATGTAATATCTGGTAGAGATTCTGGATTAATAAGATAAAGTTATGTGAAATAATACAAATCACATTGTCAATGTTTTGTGTCAAAATCATAAGTTTGAGGAAGCTACATGGGATCCTTATAATTTCTTATGATAAAATTTTCCTCACTTTTTTTATCCAAGAAATAAAATTTTAGGGTTTAAATTATCTTTAATGGGTATATATTGTAATTTCCAATGATTTTAGTGAATTTATATCCTTAAATAATCATTTTTTAAGATAGTTTACATCATACATAACACTGAACCAAAACGAGTTGTTAAAAATTTAATTGAGACAAATATAACTATTCTAAATTATTGATTTAATTAGTGGTAATAAATTGGGGTAACCCTATTTTAAAGTATAGAAAGAAAAATAAATTTCACTTTCAATTCTAATTCATAGTACAAATTTAACTTGTATAGTTAAACAAATAATATGTTTTGTTATTCTTAAAAAAGTATTTTACTAAAATTTTAGTTTTTATGTACTATGTATTTTTATTTTTAGAAAAAAATTATATTCTTGTTTAATGATGATAAAATATATTTTTTATATCAATAAAATTTTAACACTAATATAGTGGGAAATTCATTGGATATAAGACATAGAAATATTTATTTTTAAAAAAACTCATTTTCATATAAAAAAGTTTCATTATATTTTAAGCTTTTATTTTAAATTATTAGGTTAAATATTTTTATAAACATAAATTTATTTTTAAATTTTTAATTTCAAATATATATTAGGCTTAATTTTGAATATTTTTTTGGAAAATGATGGATTTTCATGTGAATAGATTAAAATAGTTTTTTTTTTCAAAAATCAGTCACTTTTCTGACTTTTTCATAATATAGGAATTTATTGAAATTTTATAAATCATTTTTCTACATACAAATATAATTATAAATTTAAATATATTATTTATAAATATTGAAATTATAGAAACCATTTCTAAAATTTTGGAAACCCAAGTAATATTTTACTCTAACAAAAACTTTTTTTCTTTCTACTTCTTTAAACTATTTATCCCCAACATGGAATTTCATTTTTTTTATAGAATTAAAATATCACTTGTTTTATTATTAATAATATAATTAATTTCATATAAATAAGTAACATTACTATTTTATCTTAATCATAATTTCTTAGCATAAAAATATAAATTTTCTAGAAATGATTTTTACATGTCATGTGCAATAATATAAAAAATACTTTTTATCAACCTTATAAATACTATTTGAAAAAAAAATGTTTCCAACACTTTCATCAGGGCATGTGCGTCCATCGGCTTGAGTAATAGAGGCACAATTTCGTTGCCCCGCATTCCCACTTTCCAAAGGCAGCCAGCATCCGTTCCTTGTTCAGGGAAATTTTGTCCTTGATTAAAATGGGATGATGGGATGTTAGTTTTTCCTTCCATGGATTCATCCTCGGAACTTGTCACCTTGTCCGGTTCTCTCTTATAGATTTAAGACATTGTTCATGAAACTCTTCCTAGTGACATGTCTTCATGGACACCAGTTAATTACACTACTTCTGTCTAAAAATTCCATTGGGTCTCATCAGGGAAGCAACCTTCGGTCAGGGGAGTAGTCATGTTCAACATAACTGGCATGTCAGGACGCTGAAATACTAGAACGTCTGGGTTTCATTCCCTAATTATAGAGATTATCGAGGGTACGGAAGCCTGAGGCGTCCTACGTCAAATACGGGGAATCATATTCCATAGGCATGTATCTGAGGTTTTCCTCATCTTCCCATGTTTAACATAGGGTATGCCGTAGGTTTAACATCCGGAGGAGACAGATCGGACTGATAAAAACACTGATTAAAGTGGATCAGATGGGTGTAACCTCAGGAAGGAACACTGATGTAGGGGGTGAGTTGTCATGACCTCACCTGGATGTGGCGGCCTAGGTAAGAATCAATATGGATGATGGAGTATTTGAATGAAGTAGATGGTGGACGGGATGGAACCGCCGTGAGGACGACAGTTATGTTGGGCTTGAGTCTCTTGGAGACTTCCTACATATCCCTGTGGAAGGGAATCAATGTTCTCATAGTTTAGTAGAGAGAAGGGATGCCTAAGGAGGTGGCCAGTGAGAATGGATGAATGTATTGGACCTAGAGGAAGTGTAACCTCGGGGTTGGGGCATCAAATTCTCAAAACACAGAGGCTCGAAGGGAATACCAGGCGATGGACTTGAATTGGGGGCGTACACATAAGACGACAACCCGATGATGTGTATGGGGCTCACTTATGGTTAGCAACCCCAGTTGTTCTGACGCCACTAGGAAGGACCAATGATGAGGATCCCAAGAAATGGTATTATAATGGCTTGACGCTGATTAGGGGATGCAATGGCTTACCGCTGATTGAGGTCACAACGGATTACCACTAGATAGGGTCACAATTGCTTACCGTCGGGTGGGGTCACAACGGCTTACCACTAGATGGGGTTGATCCTCATGGAAGATTCCTAAGTACCCTTCCTAGGATATAGAGATCAAACTGACGTAGATCATATGGGATGAGGTTCAGTGGACCGATGTGAAGGGGGACCTGGGGTCTAAATGGATGGTGGGCTTGAACCCCATGGATGCATCCTATGTACCATGCCTTGGCAACGATCAAATACCACATAGTTCATGGAGGAGTTTTGTGAACCAACATGAAGGGTATTGGAACCAATGGGTGGTGGGCTTGAAACTCATGGAGGCTTCCTACTTACCTCACCTTGACAAGGATCAAAGTCCACATAGTTCAGGTGGGTGCAATGGCTTTTTGCTGAATAGGGGAAACAATGGCTTATCATTGATCAGGGGATATAATAGCTTACCGCTAATTGAGGTTTACAGTTTAATGTCACGCAGGACAGGGGTGAACCGACATGAAAGAGGACCTAGGGTCCAGATGGATGGTGGGCTTGAACCTCATCGAGGCTTCCTACGTACCTTGCATTGTCAAGGATCAAAGACCATGCAGTTTAGGTGGTGTGGGAACTGACATGAAGGTGTTTGAAACGAATAGGTGTTGGTCTTGAACCTCAGGGAGGCTTATTATATACCTTTCCTTGGAAAGGATCAAAGACCATGTAGTTTAAGTATGGGTGTGGGGCTTACACTCTAGGTTTCCCAAGGTCTTGGTGAACCGACGTGAAGATGGTCTGTACGACCGGGTTTTGGGATTGAACCTCATTGGGGCTTCCTACATCCCTTGCCTTGGAAAGGATCAAAGACCATGTAGTTAAGGATGGACTTTGGGTCTTACACTTTAGGTTTCCCCGAGGGGATGTCATGGTTAATGCTTGCTCTAAGCCCATGCGAGTCATGCTCGATGTGAGAAACAAGAGACAGCAAGGACCTGACGATTACGCCATGAAAGGTGCGTCTGTGGGAAGTAGAGTGGGAATTACACGTGGTTAGAGGCCCAAAGAGGAAACAGAGGCTTACGCATGGCTAGCAGCCTAGGGATCTGGATATTGGTACTTACTCAAAGATGGAGGCCTGGGTGGGGACAAAGCCTTGTGGGAGAGGCATTTGGAACCTGGGAAGAGAGGAAGGGCATGGGTGCGTCCTCCTGCAAGGAAATATAGGGGCTTACACTAGGGTGGTTTTCGTTTTCCCACAAACAAATGACTCTCTGATAAAGATGATCTCATTCCCTGTGAGGAATTATTTCACTCTCATGGAGACTAGAGCGCGTAGAGAATGTCCAAGGTGGGGTAACCCATGTGTGATGCAATGAGAGAGGACACAGTTTAACTTCATGTGTTGAGGATGAAGGTGCTTGGTAGTTTAACATCCTATAGCTCAGACAAGGTGGGTTTACTCTACACCCCTAGGACTAACATAACTGGCACCCTCTACAACTTAGTGAAGTGGATGGACCAGCAACGTCATGGTTGGGGGGTGTTATGGAGTGAACCATTGGGGTTCCATGCTATCGTGGCTATGCAAATAATCAATAGCCATTAGCATGCCTATGTGAAGAATCATGAGGTGAAGCAATACAACGAGCAGTATCATCGAAGGGACTTTGAAATTTCTTCGTGCAATCCTAAAGGGCTACACGGGAAAAGGAGTTGCAGAGTAGAGGGGTTCATATGTAGAAGCCTTGTGAAGATCTGGTGCTCCATGAAGTGGAAGGGCTTTGTAAAGGTATATGCTTCGTGAAGTGAAGTCTCCTTTCCTAGACATATGGAATAAGTGCATATGGGAGGAGCTTTGAGAAGTGGAAAGGCATTCACAAAGTAATGCCTCACGAAGCAAGGGTGCCTCGTGAGGTAAGGTGTTGTGATGCAATATTCTATCCGAAGCATAGTGACCCTGCCTTAGCATGTGGGTTATGTTTGTGTGGAGGGAGTTTCGTGAAGCATAAATTTTTCACGATGACCTGATTCCCCGTGGGGATCTCCTTCCTTCACAAAGGCTCGTGGGCTTCACAAAAGGTATCCCTCTCAGAAGAGGGGATCAATTAAAGAAAAGGGGGAGGTACTTCATAATGAAAAAGTACCTTGAGGAGCTCATGGTTCATAGAGCAAGAAGGGATTCACGATTTGAGAGATCAGAAGGTAGAAGGTCAGATTTTCCGCCCTTTGGTCATGTGGGGAGCCTTGTATTTATAGGCAAGAGGCGCCACGAAGCATATCTCACTCAACATGAAGAAAGATTTAGCTTCGCAGTGGGGCGTGAACGTCAAAATGGCTCGCAGAGGTTACAACCTCCTTGCTCTGCGGTGGGGCCGCAAAGGTCAAATCAGCTCGTGGAGGTATTCGCCTCCTTGCTCCATGGTGGGCTCGTGAATTTCAAATTACCTCACAGATCTTACTGCCTCCTTGCTCCGTGGCAGGATCGTGAATGTCAAATCGTCTCGTGGAGGTTACTACCTCTTTGCTCTGTGGTGGGCTCGTGAATGTCAGAGGCGTTGGCAGAGCATCCCACCTCCTTGCTCTGTGACGGGCATGGGGCCATGGGGCTCCACTAAAGGGATACACAAGGCAGCCATCGAGGCTCCCCTCTTGTTCTTATTCTTCCCATTTTTTGGCATCAACAAATCCCCCCCCCCTCAAACTTAGAGCCAACGAGAAATCAAGGGTCAAAGTATGTGGGTCAATCGCCAAAATCTCTCATCATCCATGAACATGGTCCACGAAAAGGTCTCACGAAGTAGATTGGTGATGTGGTAGGTGGGTGCGTCGTGATGTTCAACGCAGCATGGACACACAGTGAAGCTCTGAAGGTCGTCGCCTAAAAATAGGGGATCTGGACTCTCTTTTATCCTTTTTCTCATCTGTGACTTTGGCTCGAAGTGCTCTCGATTCTCGAAGATACATGTACTCCGTGCTTGCGCTCTGTGAATCGGAGCTTCCGCTTCGCAGCACACTACAAATCTTTGAATCCATGAAAGAACCCAGTGACATTCTTTTGGATGTTCGGTGCACAGCTCCGTGAAAATTCTATGTGAACGAGCTCTGTGACAATGCTTCACGAAATGGATTTGCGAACCAAACACAAGAAACACCTAAAATTTAAAACTAAATGGCTCATCAGGAGGCCTCCAGGGGGTCCTCATAGAAAATGCCCCAAGGGAGGAGATGGCGAACATCATGGGACTATGGGTGTTAATATAGATCCATTCTAATCACATTTCATTAGTGGAACTGCTATCAAAGTGCCAGAGAAACTATCCACAGTGCAAGAGGTTGACTTTTTATAGCTTTAGGCTGAGGGATGATGTCTTCATTCCTGAAGAAAGTAGGGATGAGCCATCTTATTGGTTCAGGAGTACGCGGTGTCAGCTCTAATGGTTTAGGGCAGCTGACGGCCATGCCTGAGAAGACTCCAGGCTGGTTGATGTTGACTGCCTATATAACCACCTAAACAACATGGATGAGAAGGCATTGAGTCCAGAGACGTCCCCCCTATGTACCATACAATCTTGAAGGCATCCTTGAGGAACCCAGGGAAGGGATGGTATGAGGAGTGGGACCTGCTCCAGGGTGGTAACTTCATAGATTATTGGGCCTGGGCCTACTGGTTTAGCACCTCATGTGAAGAGTTTGGGGCTGAGCTTAGGAGAGTGGGTCAGTATGAGGCAGCTTTGACCTCCTAGTTTCACATCTATCATCTGAAGCAGCTGATGCCGGATTTGCTGAGTAGGTGGTCATCGAGGACCAATACCTTCTATCTACACTATGGGAAGGTTGGTATCATCTTGTGGGACGTGCACCAGATCTCAGGGGTCCCAATAATGGGGGTGATATATGAAGAATTCCTCCCCTCCATGGGTGCATGGGAGGATCCAAAGAAAATGTCACGGCTGGCGATGGCATTGATGGAGTTGGTTTCGGGAGAGGAAAAAGAAGTAGTAAGGGATGCCCATTTAGGCGGTGGTTCAAGCAGTTTTTGACCTTCCTAGAAGACTGGATGTTTTCGGTGAGGTTTTGGACTTTCCCGAAGGGGGTTCAATGTGGCAAAGAGCACTCGTACTGGCAGCTCTTGGAGGACAGCCAGTGGTAAACCTGGGGATTTAGTGTCAGCACTGAGCAGCAGCCGATAGTCAGGCTGGAGGTATTCATCGCGGTTCTCATCTGCGGTTGGATCCTACCAGTGAGGGAAACAAACATGAGTGTGCATCCCATCACATTTATCATGGCATCCATGTTAGCGATAGGAAGTGAAGTCAACCTCAGGATCCCAATGCTCGCCAATCTATACAAGATGTTGGGGCACATCAGTGAGGGGAAGAGGACACAAAGGATATGTGGGCCTTTCCACCTCATGTATGGGTGGATAGCGGCTCAAGTTAGGGGGGTTTATGAGTACCCAAAACCCATATTGCCTTTGGGGTCTAACTCCGTCCCTCAATTCTGAACTCCATGGGATGTTTTCTGGACAAGATGACCACAACATTGGTACTGAACTGGGTGTGGAAAGTGGAAGAATTCAACTTTCACCCATTTCCATTGCCAATGGGTTCTTTTACTGATGACGACCAAGGGAGGGAAGAGCATTGGTCCTATATCTTTTCCTTTCGAGGTAGATTTTTTGTGGAAAGGGTGGACCGTGAGCCCCTCTGCGAACTGTACACCCCACACCAATTTGCCCGGCAATTTCAGTGCATAAAGCGATCAACCCTACAGGTCTATCTAGGGGTGGTCCACGAGGAACACTCATGTGTGATGAGGCAGATGTGGCTCACATTCACACGGGAAGATGGGAAGATGCGGAACGAGCTGCCTCTGCCTACTGCTACCTTCAGGGTGGTAAAGAAGTATCCCCAATGTTGGGAGGTGGCCTATCCGGGGGAGATGCTGAGGCATCCAACCGTTCAGGTATGTGATAGTGATCCTCCCCAATCTTGAGGCCAGGACCGGAAGGCGGAAAGGGCGTCCCGTGGTGGTGGGGCTGCCATAGCGGTGAGACCCGCATCAGTTGAGGGTGAGGCAGCAGTGATAGATTCCACAATGGTAGTGGACCTAGCAGTTCCAGAAGAATATAGTCATCTAGAGGGGAGGCCACTGAGAGGATTTCACAGGACACCCACCCAGGCTCCGGGGAAGCGGCTGCACCATATAGATATGCTATAGAATGCTATCTTTCTGGAGGCTTGGGATATCTGGGAAGTCAACCGGCAATTCCTCGGTCCGTCTGAGATGTGGAAACATGTGAATCGTGTCGGGATGGATTTTTCGGGGATAATCCCTATCAGTGCCATCTTTCCAGTGCCCCAACCAGAGACAGAGCAATACCTGACAGATATGGAAGACTTTTTGTATTCCTGGGGTGCTCCTCATCTAATGGCAGATCATGTCAAGTTATTTCTGGATCGTACGGTCCCACCGCAGTTATCGGCCACTGAACTGAGAGAGCGCTTCCCTCTACTGGATGAATCAGACGAGGTTGGTAGAGGGAGCCCATTCGAGGAGTGAAAAGTTATTGATCAGGACTCGGAACTCAAATAATTTGAAGAGGCCATTGAGGTAAAATCCGGAGCCCCTTCCTCAAGGTCTTCCCCCAGGTTGTTCTAGACTCCATTATAATACTTGAACTATGTAGGAGAGTCTCATACACAAAACCCATTCTTGTCCCTCAGTGGATGCAGGTGCGAGGCCTCCAAGATCCACACCTATGGTTGCATCAATCGCTACTTCCAGTGGGGCCAAGACACCTAAGGTTACCCATCTAGAGATTTTAGACATTCTGACAATATATGGGGGGCTACGCCTTGGGGTCCCCATGATGTCAACCCAAGAACGAGACCATGAATTTGATCTATGTAGGTCTCTTCTTCCAAATTCATGATTGTCACCCACTAACCATGTCAACTAACATCCCATCCCTCTTTGGTACGCATAGTTCTTAAAATGGTGTGGGCCGCCATGGAGAGGTTGTTCGGGGCTTCTGTCGTGTCTTTTCCAGAGGAATGTCCGTGATCGTAGAGGTAGATATCCAGATAAACCGAACTGTGGTGCTCCTGATCGCTGGTGGGACCGCCAGCAGGGTTGTTCCTGAGATTATTGAGGTGGGATCTAATGATGATGATCAATCATATAGCCCAGGTCCCACCACGCCAGATCAAACGCCACACAAAGACCCTGCAGATGAGTTCCTGTGGGTGTTCCCTGCATATGATCCTGCCAACAGCACTGACTAAGACAAAATGACCTCTGATGGAGAGGACAGCAAAATAGTCTATCACTAATCATGGAAGCTAATTACACTCTTTGTTAAAAACGGCCCCAAGCACTATGGATGGATGAGATGGACAGACTTCACTTGCGACTGTGCGAACTGTTTGCTGGGGGAGTGGATGCCCAGTGTCATCACATGCTCATCCGAGATCTTATGGTGGAGAATATTTGGGAGTATGATCATGGTCTGGGTTTGGGATGGCAGTGGAGGAAAGTGGTGAACATCAATAATCTCTAGGAAGATGAAAAAGAAGTTCAGCGATGGCAGGTCTGGGTAGATGAGCACTCAGTGCCCCTCTATGGGCAATCATAGCTAATATCGCGATTGAAGGCCCAACTAGCAGTGGCCAAAGAGGGCATGAAGCGAGCTTCTGAGGAGATGATCATTATCTAGACTGACATAGAGTGGGCCCAGACTATGCCCAATGAATTGTGCCCCATCGCTTCTGAGGTGTAGTAGGAACTGAAGAGGCGGTAGAAAATCCTGGATGCCACAAGCCAGAGGGTGGCGGAGCTGTAACTTTCTTTTGACTGTATTAACCCATCCATGGGAGGGATAAACCCTCAGGTGCAGTAATGCCCGTAAATTTTGAACGTATTTTCATGATTTGATTATTTAATGCTAGTTTCATGCATGAGTTTTTTTATTTGTGTGGGTTTATTGCATTCCTATGACATTCTTGGAGTGTCCGGTGATCATTCCCTAATCTCACGTGGGTCATGCCCGATGTGAGAAACAAGGGATGGACACCTTATTACTCCATTAAAACGTGGGAATGTAAACCAAGAACTAGGTATCTCGAGGTTTGGACAACCGATTCATATTTCCAAAAATAAATTAGGGGAGACCTGACTAGATAATGAAGCTCTCAGAACAGTCGAATTACCATTTTCCCAGTGCACTCTTGTGCACAGATGGGGTAAGGCCATGAGCATTGGAATTAATCTGAATATAGGGGAGTGGATGTAACTACCCGAAATTTTGAATAAATGTTGTTTCCTAATTTTGTGTGTTATTTTATTTTATTTTTATACTCAAAAAAATGATTCATTTGATAACATGAGTATAATTAAAATGAGACCGTTGGGTTTTGACTGTTATATGACAATTGGTCAATATGACCGCTGTAAACTAAAAGTTTCGATTATTGTCTCTAAATACAAGTAATCTTGGTTAATTATTATAGAAAGAAGATTAGATGGCCTCACCCAGTAGTCTTGGACCGATCGAAGCCCATCTAACATAACTTGGGAAGGAGTTAGCACCACTAGGCTTTGCTCTGGACCAAACCCAAGACGAACTTCATCGTGTGAAACTAGAACGTAATCTCCTTTGCAAGAAGTTCAAACTGATAGAAATTTATACTCGTGTGATGTTAGCCGAGCCTCCCTCATATTCTCTCACCTTAGCACACCTTACACTTAGGTCCTATGCTGGTGTGATAAGGGGCTATGTAAGAAGATCGTAATTGCCTTGTGTAATCCTTTGTTTTGAATAAAAATTGGGATTTCTTCTTATGATGAAGTTTATGAATTTTTAAATGACCGGATAAATATAGTATGCATATTTTTGATGAATTTTAGAAAAAGGATATTTTAAAAAAGTTTATGTAAACCTTAAATAATTAAAAATGTGTAATGATATTCAAAAAATGTTCTTCTACAATTATGTTCAGTATGAAATTTAGAGTCCAATAAGATCAACTAGGTTTTTGATGAATAGTAAATTATGAATAGTGGTTTTATGCTTAGGATTAGTAATGTGACCAAATGGATTAGTAATCTCACTTAAAGAAAGTAGTAATATAATCTAGGCACCTTGATTAAGTAATGTGATTCAATAAAATGGTTAAATAACGTTTTCATAAATTATTATTCAAGTATTAGTTTTTTTGGGTGAATAGTGTTTTTAATTAAAAATTAAATTAAAAATATTTAGAAAATTATTTTTATAAAATGGATTTCATATTTGAACTTAGGGCATCGATATTATGGTAAGGTAATTTTTGGGGTTTTTTATGAAAAAATGAATTTTCGGTGAATAGTGTATTTATTTAAAAATTAAATTAAAAATATTTAGAAAATTATTTTTATAAAATGGAGTTCATTTTTGAAATCAGAGTGTTGATATTTGGTTAATGTGAAATTTTGGTATTTTTCTGAGAAAGTTGAATTTTCAGTGAATAGTAAAAATACAGTTTTAGGGTTTCGGTATGTTTAATGATATCATAACTATGTCATGATTATGCCATGAGATATTTTAAGGGATGGTCGACCAAAGGTGATGAATTATTGTATGGGGGGCCATGTGGCCTAACTCTATGGGAAATACCATGGGAGAGCCCATGCTTTTGAGAAAACAACTTGTGAGGTGTCCCTTGGCCATTAATACCTTGTCCCCTCACTTTCCCTATAAATACCAAGCCATCCTCTCATCCAATTCGACTCCCCACTCCACCAACGAAGTTCTGGTCTCATTACCTCCCAAGGTTCCCCCAAGACCTCAAGGTCCCAACCTTTTAGTTTTAAGAGTTATGTTTTAAGGTAAGGGATCCGACCTCTCTCTTTCTTTTCAAGTAATCTCTTTCATGTCATTTATTTTATGCACCATTTTCTTATGTTGGAGGATGTTCTTTTATATTCATCTTACTTACCTTTTCATGTTCATATGATGAGAGACCCCCTATTTCTCTCATCAATTCGTTTTAATAATGAATAAGTGGTGCCGTTAGGCTGCCGAATTTTTTACGGGATTCTTTCACACTTCTCGTTTTCAAGATCTATTTTCATGTCAAGTCTTTCATGTTGCTTTTTATTATGTTGGGGTATGATCTCTAAATATATCATACTGATATTTTATGTTAATATTATGAGATACACTATTTGATCATGTCAATTCATTTTTGTTGAAGTCTAAGTGGCGCCGTTAGGCTGCCGAATTTTTTAAGGGATTCTTTCACTCTTCTCGTTTTCAAGATCTATTTTCATGTTAAGTCTTTCATGTTACTTTTTATTATGTTGGGGTATGATCTCTAAATATATCATACTGATCTTTTACTTTCATATGATTAGAGACCCTATTTGATCTCGTCAATTCATTTTTGTTGAAGTTTTAAGTGGCGCCGTTAGGCTGCCGAATTTTTATTGGTTTTTCACACTTCTCGTTTTCAAGTTCTACTTTTATGTCAGGTCCTTCAAGTTCATTTTAATTATGTTGGGGTATGATCTCTATATCTATCATACTGATATTTTTATGATAATATGACGAGAGACCCCATTTTATCTCTTCAATTCGGTATTTTGATGTTTTAATTGGCGTCGTTAGGCTGCCGAATTTTTAAGTGGTTCTTTCACCTTTCTCCTTTTTCAAAGTTCTAATTTCATGTCAAGTCTTTCAAGTTCATTTCTATTATGTTGGGTTATGATCTATATATATATCATACAGATATTTTATGTTCATATGATGAGAGACCCTATTTTATCTCATCAATTCATTTTTGGTCGATGTTTATGTGATGTCTTTAGGCTGCCGAATTTTCATAAGAGAAATCTTATTTTTTGTCTTCCTTTCATGTTCTTCATTTCATATGGTATAATTTCAAATTTCATTACCATGTTCTTAAATCCATTATATTCTATCCCTCTACTGTTTTATGGGTCATTTATGAATGTTTGACCCATTTCCCCTCTCTTTTCAACGTTTTCTAAAACCCTGTAATGTAGCCATTGTGCTGCAGAATTTTCGTCTCAAAATGCCTCTCTCTTTTTCTCAACATTACTTCATGTTATTATGTGAATAATCAAAGATCTTATTTCTACAGGGGTTATTCACATATATATCAAAATGTTCTATTTTTAAAATCTGGGATTTACATACATGAAACTCGCTTTCCCTTTTCATGGGTTTAAAGTGACATAAAGATCATGTCTTTAAAACAGTTTTTAAAACGTTATGATTATGAAATGAAACCCATTTATTTTATGCTATATGGGTTGTTTATGAAATGATTGATGATGATATATGTGGGTCACATGATAATAAATACATGTCAAGGGTGCGCCCAGATAGCGCTCCAATGCATTGGGTAAAGACTTAATCTCTAGAGATGAACTTTTAGACTGATACCTTGGTGAATAACCTTGGTAATGTTTTAATGACACCTTGGGGATGGACCTTGGTGAAACGAAATGATTGTCAACATTAAATGTTGTAGCCACATCTTCAAGTTATGAAAAATGTTATTTTTATTATGATATATTTCATGATTTCTTTCTCATGCTTTAAAGTTCTTTTCATGACCTTATTGAAGTATCTCAAGTTCACATGTAAAATGTTTCTCTTGTTTCCCTTACTAGGCCTTCTGCTCACCCTTTCTTTTGATGTATGTCCCCAGGTTATGAGATGCAGTAATGAACCTAGGATGAACATGAGGAGAAGCCTTTCTAGTGTTTAAGAAGAATGTTTTATGTTTTCATGTTTTATGTTCCTGGTTTCCAAGTCACTAAAACTTAAAGATCCTTGGTTTTGTAAAATGTAATTAAAGTTTATGTGATAAAAAGGCGGGATGCTATAGTTGGTATCAAAGGATGGTTTAGTTATTTCTGGAAATTAGGACATGAAAACTTTAGGAAGAATCCTATATAAAAGTTTATATATAGGAATCTTCCTGGTATTTTTGTGAGTATTGAGTAATGGGTTTCCACGAAAATACATCCTTGTCTGGATACGAGTAGGTAGAGGTGGATCTGGCACAGATGTACATAGGGGTAAAACTCGAAAACACTACTTTGAGCTAGACTCATATGGGAACTGGTACATGACAACGGGCCTTGCTGCACTCTTGGTTACGACACTCCCGAGGGATATGCTTTGGTAAATTCATAAGCTTAGTATGAACCATTGTTAAAGGAACAAAGATAAAATAAAATAAAGATTCACATAAGAATATATGATCATGGATAACCTAGATGGGAACCTAGGGGATCACAAGTTAGGGTATACTTTTCTTCTATAAGTTATCCTTATATGCTTTAAGTTCCTTTTCATGATTATTGGCTAAGTATTTAAGCCCCTAATTATACTTTCTCTTCTTAGTTAATGGTGAGAAATGGAAGAACTTGTCCCAACAACCAATGTGATAGGAAAAGCGACGATTTCCGTATAAATATGACAGAGATGATTAGGTGATTAAAAGATGATTATTATTTTGGAAGACGTTCACTATTTTTGGGACCCTATATGATCGAGTTAAATAGATTACTACGGTATTTTCATTAAGGAGTAAGGTTGACTTATATTTTGAAGAATCGATGAATTTAAGGCGGACTTATAGTAATTTAGGTTACTTATGGGAATGATTAACCTATCATGGGTAAAATATGTTTAGTTTGGCTACTTTTGTTATAAGATGTTAGGAGTGGTTGATATTGTTTGGAGATGAACAATGAAGTTAATTTTGGAAGACTGTGTTATCAAATACTTCTTGTATTTGGGTTTCAATCTTAGTTTGGTTTATTTTGAGGAATTTTAAGGACAGTTATTTATGGAATGGTCTATGATGAACTTTGGGTAGTACCATGGAACTTTGAAGATTTAAAAGTAGTTTCCATTCCTATGGGATTATTTCTTTTTGAAGAGTTGTTTTACCTTACCCTTTCTGTTTTTGGGACAATGTTTAAAGATAGAATAAATAGATATTTAATCTTTTGTGGATTATGTGATTCTCTAGAAGATTATTCTTGTACTTTTGATGAGACCAATTGTTTTTGAATTATAATCATTTGGAGAAAAGATTAGTTTTGGTAGAGACTTATTAAAGGATGAAACTCTACTTGAAGGTAGATATATTTTCTTATGTATCTGTTATATGTAGTAAATGAATTCCTCAAAATTATGAAAATGAATGTAAAACAAAAATGGTGTTGGCTTACGTTTCCTACTAGATAATCAAAGACCGTTTACACACATCATAAGTTTGGGATTTTCTTATTGTTAACTTTCTCCTAATCATGTTTTCTATCACTCTCCCTCAGAACTTTACCCTTTGTTTTCTCCTCCATGTCCATGTTTTCCTACATGGAATCCTAGTGTGGGTTAACTCGGGTGACCTTTGTACTTCCCTTTCTTTCTTTTAAAGTAATAGTTTTACTGACTCCTTTTTTGATGTGGGAATTTCAATGAAATTTCAAAACCCAATTTTAAAAATTGCGAGGACGCAATTTCTTAAGGGTGGAAGATTGTAATGGCTCGAAATTTTGAATAAATCTTGTTTCCTAATTTTTTGTGTTATTTTATTTTATTTTTATACTCAACAAAAATGTTTCATTTGATTACTTGAGTATAGTTAAAATGAGACCGTTGGTTTTTGCATGTTATATGACCATTGGTCAATATGACCGTTGTAAACTAAACGTTTCGATTATTGTCTCTAAATACAAGTAATCGTGGTTAATTATTATAGAAAGAAGATTTGATGGCCTCATCCAGTAGTCTTGGTCCGATCGAAGCCCATCTAACAGAACTTAGGAAGGAGGTAGCACCACTAGGCTTTGCTCTGGGCCAAACCCAAGCCGAACTTCATCGTGTGAATCTAGAACGGAATCTCCTTTGCAAGAAGTTCAAACTAATAGAAATTTCTACTCGTGCAATGTTGGTCAAGCCTCCCTCATATTCTCTCACCTTAGCACACCTTACACTTAGGTCCTTTGCTGGTGTGATAAGGGGCTATGTAAGGAGACCGTAACTGCCTTGTGTAATCCTTTTTTTAAAAAAAATTTGGGATTTTATCTTATGATGAAGTTTATGAATTTTTAAATGACTGGATAAATATAGTATGCAAATTTTTGATTAATTTTAGAAAAAGGATATTTTACGAATGTTTATATAAACCTTAAATAATTAAAAATGTGTAATGATATTCAAAAAATGGTCTTCTACAATTATGTTCAATACGAAATTTAGAGTCTAATAAGATCAACTTGGTTTTTGATGAATAGTAAATTATGAATAGTGATTTTATGCTTAGGATTAGTAATGTGACCAAATGGATTAGTAATCTTACTTAAAGAAAGTATTAATATAATCTTGGCACCTTGATTAAGTAATGTGATTCAATAAAATGGTTTAATAACGGTTTCATAAATTATTATTCAAATATTAGTTTTTTCTGGTGAATAGTGTTTTTAATTAAAAATTAAATTAAAAATATTTAGAAATTTATTTTTATAAAATGGATTTCATTTTTGAACTCAGAGAATCGATATTATGTTAAGGTAATTTTTGGGGTTTTTTCTAAAAAAATGAATTTTCAGTGAATAGTGTATTTATTTAAAAATTAAATTAAAAATATTTAAAAAATTATTTTTATAAAATGGAGTTCATTTTTTAAATCAGAGCATTGATATTTGGTTAATGTGAAATTTTGGGATTTTTCTGAGAAAGTTGAATTTTCAATTAATAGTAAAAATACAGTTTTAGGGTTTCGGTATGTTTAATGACATCATAACTATGTCATGATGATGCCATGATATATTTTAAGGGATGGTCGACCGAAGGTGATGAATTATTGTATTGGGGGCCCATGTGGCCTAACTCCATGGGAAATACCATGGGAGAGCCCATGCTTTTGAGAAAACCACTTGTGAGGTGTCCCTTGGCCATTAATGCCTTGTCCCCTCACTTTCCCTATAAATACCAAGACATTCTCTCATCCAATTAGACTCCCCACTCCCAACAACAAAGTTCTAGTCTCATTACCTCCCAAGGAGTCCTCCCAAGGTTCCCCCATTCCCTCAAGGTCCCAACCTTTGAGTTTTAAGAGTTACGTTTTAAGGTAAGGGATCCGACCTCTCTCTTTCTTTTCAAGTAATCTCTTTCATGTCATTTCTTTTATGCTCCATTTTCTTATGTTGGAGGATGTTATTTTATATTCATCTTACTTCCCTTTTCATGTTCATATTATGAGAGACCCCCTCTTTCTCTCATCAATTCGTTTTAATAATGTTTAAGTGGCGTTGTTAGGCTATCGAATTGTTTAAGGGATTCTTTCACCCTTCTCGTTTTCAAGATCTATTTTCTTGTCAAGTATTTCATGTTCCGTTTTATTATGTCGGGGTATGATCTATAAATCTATCATACTGATATTTTATGTTCATATTATGAGAGACACTATTTGATGATGTCAATTTATTTTGGTTGAAGTTTAAGTGGCGCCGTTAGGCTGCCGAAATTTTTAAGGGATTCTTTCACCCTTCTCGTTTTCAAGATCTATTTTCATGTCAAGTCTTTCATGTTCCTTTTTATTATGTTGGGGTATGATCTATAAATCTTTCATACTGATCTTTTACATTCATATGATGAGAGACCCTATTTGATCTCGTCAATTCATTTTTGTTGAAGTTTTAAGTGGCGTCGTTAGGCTGCCGAAATTTTAGTGGTTCTTTCACCCTTCTAGTTTTCAATTTCTACTTTCATGTCAAGTCTTTCAAGTTCCTTTTTATTATTTTGGTGTATGATATCTATATCTATCATACTGATATTTTATGATCATATGATGAGAGACCCCATTTCATCTCATCAATTCAGTATTTTGAAGTTTTAATTGGCGTCGTTAGGCTGCCAAATTTTTAAGTGGTTCTTTCACCTTTCTCCTTTTCCAAAGTTCTAATTCCATGTCAAGTCTTTCAAGTGCCTTTTTATTATGTTAGGGTATGATATCTATATCTATCATACTTATCTTTTATGTTCATATTGTGAGAGACCCCATTTTATCTCATCAATTCATTTTTGGTTGAAGTTTATGTGATGTCGTTAGGCTGCCAACTTTTCATAAGATAAATCTTATTTTTTGTCTTCCATTCATGTTCTTAATTTCATATGTTATATTTTAAAATTTCATTACCATGTTCTTAAATCCCTTATATTCTGTCCCTCTAATGTTTTATGGGTTATTTATGAATTTTTGACCCATGTCCCCTCTCTTTTCAACGTTTTCTAAAACCTTGTAACGTAGCCGTTGTGCTGCAGAATTTTCGTCTCAAAATGCCTCTCTCTTTTTGTCAAAATTACTTCATGTTATTATGTGAATACTCAAATCACTTATTTATATAGGTTTATTCTCATATATATCAAAATTTTCCATTTTTAAAATCTGGGATTTACATACATGAAACCTGCTTTCCATTTTCGTGGGTTTAAAGTGACATAAAGAACATGTCTTTAAAGAAGTTTTTAAAACGTTATGATTATGAAATGAAACCCATTTCTTTTATGCTATATGGGTTGTTTATGAAATTATTGATTATGATATATGTGGCACATATGATAATAAAGACATTTCAAGGGTTTGCCTAGATAGCACTCCAATGCATTGGGTAAAGACTTAATCTCTAAAGATGACCTTTTAGACTAATACCTTGGTGAATAACCTTGGTAATTTTTTAATGACACCTTGGGGATGGACCTTGGTGAAACGAAATGATTGTCAATATTAAATGTTGTCGCCACATCTTCATGTTATGAAAAATGTTATTTTTATTATGATATATCTCATGATTTCTTTCTCGTGCCTTAAAGTTCTTTTCATGACCTTATTGAAGTATCTCAAGTTCACATGTAAAATGTTTCTCTTGTTTCCCTTACTAGACCTTCTGCTCACCCTTTCTTTTGATGTATGTCCACTGGTTATGAGATGCAGTAATGAACCTATGATGAACATGAGGAGAAGCCTTTCAAGTGTTTAAGAAGAATGTTTTATGTTTTCATGTTTTAATTTCCTGGTTTCCAAGACACTAAACCTTAAAGATCCTTGGTTTTGTAAAATCAAATGAAAGTTTATGTGATAAAAAGGTGGGATGTTATAGTTGGTATCAAAGGGTGTTTTAGTTATGTGTGGAAATTAGGACATGAAAGCTTTAGTAAGAATCCTATAAAAAATTTTATATATAAGAAATCTTCCTGGTATTTTGGTGAGTATTGAGTAATGGGTTTCCAAGAAAATGCATCCCTGTCTGGATACGAGCGGGTAGAGGTGGATTTGGCACAGATGTAAATAGGGGTAAAACCTGAAAACACTGCTTTGAGCTAGACTCAAACAGGAATTGGTACATGACAATGGTACTTGCTGTACTCTTGGTTACGACACTCCCGGGGGATATTCTTTGGTAAATTCATTAGCTTAGTATGAACCATTGTTAAAGGAACAAAGATAAAATAATATAAATATTCACATAAGAATATGTGATCATGGATAACCTAGATGGGAACCTAGGGGATCACAAGTTAGGGTATAGTTTTCTTCTATAAGTTATCCGTATATGCATTAAGTTCCTTTTCATGATTATTGGCTAAGTATTTAAGCCCCTAATTATACTTTATCTTCTTAGTTAATGGTGGGAATTGGAAGAACATGTCCCAACAACCAATGTGATAGGAAATGCGATGATTGCCGTATTAATATGACAGAGATGATTAGGTGATTAAAAGATGATTATTATTTTGGAAGACGTTCACTACTTTGTGGACCCTATATGATCGAGTTAAATAGATTACTATGGTATTTTCATTAAGGAGTAAGTTTGACTTATATTTTGAAGAATCGATGAATTTAAGGTGGACTTATAGTAATTTAGGTTACTTATGGGAATGATTAACATATCTTGGGTAAAATATGTTTAGGTTAGATACTTTTTCTATAAGATGTTATGAGTGGTTGATGTTGTTTGGAGATGAAAAATGAAGTTTATTTTGGAAGACTATGTTATCAAATCCTTCTTGTATTTGGGTTTCAGTCTTAGTTTGGTTTATTTTGAGGACTTTTAAGGAAAGTTATTTATGGAATGGTCTATGATGAACATTGGGTAGTACCATGGACCTTTGAAGATTTAAAATTAGTTTCCATTCCTATGGGATTCTTTCTTTTTGAAGAGTTGTTTTACCTTACCCTTTCTGTTTTTGGGATAATGTTTAAAGATAGAAGAAATAGATAGTTAATCTTTTGTGGATTATGTGATTCTCTAGAAGATGATTCTTTTGCTTTTGATGAGACTAAGAGTTTTTGAATTCTCATTATTTTGAGAAAAGATTAGTTTTGGTAGAGTCTTATTAAAGGATGAAACTCTACTTTATGGTAGGTATATTTTCTTATGTTTCTGATATATGTAGTAAATGAATTCCTCAAAATTATGAAAAGGAATGTAAAACAAAAATTTTGTTGGCTTACGTTTCCTACAAGATAATCAAAGGCCGTTTACACACATCATAAGTTTGCGATTTGCTTGTGGATGACTTTCTCTTAATCATGTTATCTATCACTCTCCCTCAGAACTTGAACCTTTGTTTTCTCCTCCATGTCCATGTTTTCCTACATGGAATCCTAGTGTGGGTTAACTCGGGTGACCTTTGTACTTCCCTTTCTTTATTTTAAAGTAATAGTTTTACTGACTCCTTTTCTGATGTGGGACTTTCAATAAAATTTCAATACCCAATTTTAAAAATTGCGAGGATGCAATTTCTTAAGGGTGGAAGATTGTAACGACCTGAAATTTTGAATAAATCTTGTTTCCTAATTTTGTGTGTAATTTTATTTTATTTTTATACTGAACAAAAATGTTTCATTTGATAACATGAGTATAATTAAAATGAGACCATTGGGTTTTGACTGTTATATGACCATTGGTCAATATGACCGCTGTAAACTAAATGTTTCGATTATTGTCTCTAAATACAAGTAATCTTAGTTAATTATTATAGAAAGAAAATTCGATGGCCTCACCTAGTAGTCTTGGACCGATTGAAGCCCATCTGATAGAACTTTGGAAGGAGGTAGCAGCACTAGGCTTTGCTCTGGACCAAACCCAAGCCGAACTTCATCGTGTGAAGCTAGAACAGAATCGCCTTTGTGAGAGGTTCAAACTGATAGAAATTTATACTCGTGCGATGTTGGCCGAGCCTCCCTCAGAATCTCTCCCCTTAGCACACCTTACACTTAGGTCCTATTCTGGTGTGATAAGGGGCTATGTAAGGAGACTGTAACTGCCTTGTGTAATCCTTTGTTTTAAATAAAAATTGGGATTTATTCTTATGATGAATTTTATGAATTTTCAAATGACCGGATAAATATAGTATGCATATTTTTGATGAATTTTAGAAAAAGGATATTTTATAAATGTTTATGTAAACCTTAAATAATTAAAAATGTGTAATGATTTTTGAAAAATGGTCTTCTACAATTATATTCAGTACGAAATTTAGAGTCTAATAAGATCAACTTGGTTTTTGATGAATAGTAAATTATGAATAGTGATTTTATGCTTATGATTAGTAATGTGACCAAATGGATTAGTAATCTCATTTAAAGAAAGTATTAATATAATCTAGGCACCTTGATTAAGTAATGTGATTCAATAAAATGGTTAAATAACGGTTTCATAAATTATTATTCAAGTATTAGTTTTTTCAGGTGAATAGTGTTTTTTAAATAAAAATTAAATTAAAAATATTTAGAAAAATATTTTTATAAAATGGATTTCATTTTTGAACTCAGAGCTTCGATATTATGTAAATGTAATTTTTTGGTTTTTTTGAAAAAATGAATTTTCAGTGAATAGTGTATTTATTTAAAAATTAAATTAAAACTATTTAGAAAATTATTTTTATAAAATGGAGTTCATTTTTTAAATCAGAGCATTGATATTTGGTTAATATGAAATTTTGGGATTTTTCTGAGAAAGTTGAATTTTCAGTGAATAGTAAAAATACAGTTTTAGGGTTTCGGTATGTTTAATGACATCATAACTATGTCATGATGATGCCATGAGATATTTTAAGGGATTGACGACCAAAGGTGATGAATTATTGTATGGGGGACCCATGTGGCCTAAATCCATGGGAAATACCAAGGGAGAGCCCATGCTTTTGAAAAAACCACTTGTGAGGTGTCCCTTGGCCATTAATGCCTTGTCCCCTCACTTTCCCTATAAATACCAAGCCATACTCTCATACAATTCGACTCCCCACTCCCAAAAAAGAATTTCTGGCCTCATTACCTCCCAATGAGTCCTCCCAAGGTTCCCCCAAGCCCTCAAGGTCCCAACCTTTGAGTTTTAAGAGTAACATTTTAAGATAAGGGATCCGACCTCTTTCTTTCTTTTCAAGTAATCTCTTTCATGTCATTTCTTTTATGCTCCACTTTCTTATGTTGGAGGATGTTCTTTTATATTCATATTACTGGCCTTTTTATGTTTATATGATTAGAGACCCCCTCTTTCTCTCATCAATTCGTTTTAATAATGTTTAAGTGGCGCCGTTAGGCTGCCGAATATTTTAAGGGATTATTTCACCCTACTCGTTTTCAAGATCTATTTTCATGTCAAGTCTTTAATGTTATTTTTTATTATGTTGGGGTATGATCTCTAAATCTATCATATTGATATTTTACGTTCATATGATAAGAGACACTATTTGATCATGTCAATTCATTTTTGATGACGTTTAAGTGGCGCCGTTAGGCAGTCGAATTTTTAAGGGATTCTTTCACCCTTCTCTTTTTCAAGATCTACTTTCATGTCAAGTCTTTAATGTTACTTTTCATTATGTTGGGGTATTATCTCTAAATATATCATACTGATCTTTTACGTTCAAATTATGAGAGACCCTATTTGATCTCGTCAATTCATTTTTGTTGAAGTTTTAAGTGTTGCCGTTAGGCTGCCGAATTTTTAGTGGTTCTTTCACCCTTCTCGTTTTCAAGTTCTACTTTAATGTCAAGTCTTTCAAGTTCCTTTTTATTATGTTGGGTTATGATATATATATATATCATACTGATATTTTATGATCATATGGTGAGAGACCCCATTTTATCTCTTCAATTCAGTATTTTGATGTTTTAATTGGCGCCGTTAGGCTGCCGATTTTTTAAGTGGTTCTTTCACCTTTCTCATTTTTCAAAGTTCTAATTTCATGTCAAGTCTTTCAAGTTCTTTTTTATTATGTTGGGGTATGATCTCTATATCTATCATACTGATCTTTTATTTTCATATGATGAGAGACCCTATATGATCTCATCAATTCATTTTTGGTTGAAGTTTATGTGATGTCGTTAGGCTGCCGAATTTTCATAAGAGAAATCTTATTTTTTGTCTTCCATTCATGTTCTTCATTTCGTATGGTATATTTTTAAATTTCATTACCATGTTCTTAAATCCCTTATATTCTTTCCCTCTACTGTTTTATGGGTCATTTATGAATGTTTGACCCATGTCCCCTCTCTTTTCAACGTTTTCTAAAACCCTGTAACGTAGTCGTTGTGCTGCAGAATTTTCGTCTCAAAATGCCTCTCTCTTTTTCTCAAAATTATTCATGTTATTATGTGAATACTCAAGCCCTTATTTATACAGGGGTATTCACATATATATCAAAATGTTCTATTTTTAAATTCTGGGATTTACATACATGAAACCCGCTTTCCCTTTTCGTGGGTTTAAAATGACATAAAGATCATGTCTTTAAAGCAATTTTTAAAACGTTATGATTATGAAATGAACCCCATTTCTTTTATGATATATGGGTTGTTTATGAAATTATTTATGATGATATATGTGGCTCACATGATAATAAAGACATGTCAAGGGTGCACCCAGATAGCGCTCTAATGCATTGGGTAAATAATTAATCTCTAGAGATGACCTTTTAGACTGATACCTTGGTGAATAAACTTGGTAATTTTTTAATGACACCTTGGGGATGGACCTTGGTGAAACGAAATGATTTTCAATATTAAATTTTGTAGCCACATCTTCAAGTTATGAAAAATTTTATTTTTATTATGATATATCTCATGATTTCTTTCTCGTGCCTTAAAGTTCTTTACATGTCCTTATTGAAGTATCTCAAGTTCACATGTAAAATGTTTCTCTTGTTTCCCTTACTGGGCCTTCTGCACACCCTTTCTTTTGATGTATGTCCCTAGGTTATGAGATGTAGTAATGAACCTAGGATAAACATGAGGAGAAGCCTTTTAAGTGTTTAAGAAGAATGTTTTATGTTTTCATGTTTTAAGTTCATGGTTTCCAAGACACTAAACCTTAAAGATCCTCGGTTTTCTAAAATGGAATGAAAGTTTATGTGATAAAAAGGTGGGATGCTATAGTAGAACATGTGAATCACGATACCCAGAACTCATAACACTGTAGTGATGGAATGACAATTAAGAATGACTATTGACCTTGTTCGAAACACATTATCCTTATTGTGTTAGCCTGAAATGGGGATAACAAATGAGGGTCGACCGCAGACCATGTTCGAAACATGGGGCCTAACTCGAAATGTCATCCATAGGTTTTCTAGAACATTAGCCCAGGACAGTAGGTGAGCCATAGTTTGTGCATCCATACTATTAGGGGGTTATTCTAGATGTGAAAAATGGAGAGGATCTAAATAAAGGGCACACAAAGCATAGAGAGTGGAGTAGTGGTTTGCTCAAATGGTATCCAACACTCTTGGCCTTACGCAACCTTGGTGTGAACACATTAGGTGGGTGGACCAACCTGATCATGGATCATTCCTTCTTCCAAAAAAACATCTTTGATGAGGAAACTGTCACCTTCCTATGTTATCATGGGGAATCCCAACCTTGTTTAGTGTAATGATGCAATTTCATGGTTCCCCAAAAGAGCTCAGGTCAAGAGACCAAAAAGAGAGGGGGGAACAAGAATTATGATTCTTGGGGATAGACCCGGATATAGGATGTCTAGGGGGTTCCTACATATCCCATTAGAATGGGAATCAAGCAATACGTAGTTTTGGGGAATGGTGTGGTCAGAGACCAAAAACAGTAAGGAGAATCCTCTTTGGAGAGGAATCTGACGCGTCCATTGATTAACATAGGGCATCCTAAACTTGTTCAGGGTAGAACCACAGTTTAGTGACATGCGTTGAGGACATATGAATTCTTGTAGTTTAACATCATACGATACAATTTGGAGTGAAATGGAAGATCCTAGGAAGGGAGTATGTGGTGCGGTAGCTATAAACTCGACGTGGATGAGGACTTTGAGTCCGAATCACACCACATATCCCCGGAGGAAACTCTTCAGGTCAAGGTACCAAAGGTGAAAATTAGGTTGGGCCCAAAGCAAATTTTTTGGGGATTCCTACGTACCCCATGAAGATGGGAATCAATCCATACCTAGTTCTAAGTGCACAGGTTAATGTCATGTGGGAAGAGGAAAGGTACGCGTGGCATGGATGCTCTAGTTCATGTCCTACCATAACTACTAAGCCCACGTGAGTCATGCTCGATGTGGGAAACAATAAGTTGTGATGGGACTTTCCTATCATATAGAGGCACACGTTAGGGATGATGGGACACTAGGTGAATGACCTCCCCCTGATGTTGAACCACCTATATAACGTGCCTAGACGCACTAAAGAGTAAAGCAGAGTATGTTGTAATTCCACTTGAACATAAGGGAGTGGAAATGTGTGAATCATGATGCTCGAGATCTTGACCAGAATGATGGGGGTGTGAAGATAGAGGATAGCTATTGACCATGTTCAAAACACAGTATACATATCACGTATTCCTAGAATGGGGACAGACAAATGATGGTCGACTGCTGACCATGTTCGAAACACGGGACCTATCACAAATGTCATCCGAGATCTTTAGGAAGGTTGGCCAAAAACGGTATGTGAGCCAAGGCCGCAAGAGACCATGCCATGAAGTGGGTCCCTTTAGATGTGGAAGTGGATGAGGATCCAAATAATAAGCTCAAAAATCATGGACATGGAATGAGGGGACTATCCCTGTGAAAATTCCACACTTCGTGTTCTTTGTCAGAATGCATCTAAGTACGACAATGAGATGCATCAGATAGGGGGAGTTGAGTCCCTTCCCAAGGAAAAGGGTCCTGGGGTCGCACTCTTTCAACTTAAGGTCCTAGGGTGCACCATTACGGGAATCTTGATTTAATGTATTGTGCGCAGTGTGGCGAAATAGCCAAACGTGATGCACAGTTCCCATATGGAGATCATATTTTTGGGTCATAGAACTCTGACCATGCTGGGAAAAGATATGGGAATCACATAGTGTGGGTATTGAAAAACCCGACGTGAATGAGAACCTAAGAGTTACTTTCCACACCACATGTTCCCAAATGAGTTCGGGCCAAGGGGATGAAAAATAAGGGACATGATTTGTAGATTCCTAGGGCTGGACCTGGAGACAAAAAAGGCATGGGTGTTCCTACGTATCCCATGAGGATGGGAATCAAGCCAAACGTAGTTATGGAAGATGTCGTTCAGTTTAAAATCTTGTGGCAAGGATGTGGAGTGGTCTTAGTTTATGGTCATAGAGCTTGGACCATGGATCGTAGGAAATGAAAGACATACTGCGATGTAATTACAGGACCCGACGTGAATGAGGACATAGTCCAGATCACCGTGTGCTTATTGGAAAAGGTTTCAGGTCGAGGGACCGAAAACATAAGTTAGGCTGAGCCTGAGACAAGGTGAACAGACGTTCTTACATACCCCATGAGGATGGGGATCAAGATTCATGTAGTTCTAAAATTCAGTGCGGGTCTGGCCCTTGCACTGAAAGAAGTGGTATTTGATAGATCTTGTTTTTCCTTTACGATGAATGAGTTTTTCTTTTTTGAAGTGATGGACCTAGGATGGACGGTCCAAGTATCACCACTACAATCAATCCATATGCAGGCATTGACAAATGGTATGGTCTGTAACTGATATAACACATGACGTCCCCTTGAGTGAGGACATCACAATGCATTGCCATTTATCATCATGCGGCTAGGACGATACAGTCATAGTTTAGGGTCATGTGATGGGACCAACCATGAACTTTAACATTGTGCAGTATAGATGTAATGGTTTAAAGTCATGTGGGACTAAGTAGCATAGTTTACAGTCGTATGGATCAGACATATACAGGAGAGATGAGGTTCAAGAGGGAATGTGAACAGTGTAATAAATCATACCCGACATGAATGAGGGAAAGTTACACATCACACCGTGTGTGATTCTGAGAAAGAAACCTCGGGTTGAGGGTCCAGAAAAGGTTAGACGATATGGGGCAGGAGAGACTAGTTCTCAGTTAAACTGGAACCGAATACGAGATGTCTGGGTGTTCCTACTTATCCCATGAGAATGGTAATCAAGCTAGACATAGTTCATTAAGGTTCCTTTTAACGTCATGTGGGACAACATACAGTTTAATGTCATGTGGGATAGGAATTCGGGGGATAAATCCTAGAAAGGGGTGTACGTGGTGCGGTTAAAGAAAACCCGGTGTAAATGAGGATAGAAGACCATACCATGCCACGCAGTCCCATAGGAGTTAAAGCCCTGAAGGTATAACATAAGAGATAAATTAGTGGAACTCAAGCTGGACCCAAAGACAAGATGTCTAGGCATTCCTATGTATTCCACGGGAATGGGAATCAAGTTGTACATAGTTCTAAAAGAGATCTTAGTTTATGGTCTTAGCGCTCGGACCTAGAGGAGTGGATCCTTCCAAGAAAGTGTGGACCTCAACCTGATCCCTAATCCCACGCGAGTCAAACTCGATGTGGGAAACAAGGGTGGAAGAGGTTTTTGCAATACCTGAAATGCACTCCCAAGATAAATCGGAGCGGAGCTCCGAATGATGCCTTTACCGCAGCTTTTTTCCTCTTGACGTGCAACTGCGCACTAAGGGATAATGCGAGGAGTGTCAAAATTCCATTTGGAAATGATGGGGTGGAAATTATGTGAATCATGTAACCAAAATTCCAAGCTTAAATGGGTTGGCATGACGATGGAGGATAACTGTTGACTGTGTTCGAAACACAACATCCATATCATGTGGCCTGAAATGGGAACAACAAATCAGTGTCGACCGCTGACCGTATTCGCAATTCAAGAATTGTATCGATTTTTTTGAAACCTTTGTGGACATTGGATTGTAATGGTAGGAGATCCCTTAGTCCTTTAATCCATTCCATTTGGGGTCCCTTCAGTCGTGAAATTTTATGGATGCCCAAATTAAGGGGAACACGAAGCCTGGAAAATGGGGAAAAGCTTGTCCAGGTAAAATCTGACACTCCAAACGCTGAACCAGAGTACTCTTGTGCAAATTGGTGAAACACCATAGAGGTTAAAGGGGATCAACTTGAGAGAATTAAATTTTAAAAGATGAGTATAGAACATAGAGACAGAGAACACTCAAGATAAAGAGATACATGGCGTGGTTGTTACAAACCCAACGTGAATGAAGACATAATCCCATACAGTACCATATATCCCTTTCATGGAACAATGCAGGCCAAGGGGCCAAGATAATAGGGAGATCTCTACGATATGGGGTTGGGACAACAGATGAAATGTTCAGACATTTCTATATATCCCATGAGGATAGGAATCAAGCCACACATAGTTCTCAAAAAGGGTAATGTGCATTTTACGGTCATGCAGCAAGGAAAAAAATGGGTATCATACCCCACACGAATGAGGTGTATGGTTTAGTGAGTAAACCGACGTGAATGAGGACATAATAACACACCACACCATACAACCCTAAGTTAGAACATGGGTCGGGGCTCGAGAAGGCCTAGGGGCCTGAGGCTGGGCCTCAGACCGAAAGTTCTGGCTAGCCTGCAGTTTAACGTCTTGCGGTGTGGATGAAGAAAGGGGTAAGATATCTCAAAAAAGGGAGGTGTATGGTGCAATGAGTAACCCGATGTGAATGAGAACATAATCACACACCACACCATACAACCCTAAGTGAGAACATGGGCTAGGGGCCCGAAAATTCCAAGGGCCTAAGGCTAGGCCATGGATAGAGTGTAATGTCCAGCTTATAGTTTTACATCTTGTAGTGAGGATGGAAGTGATCTTAGTTTAGGGTCATAGAACTTAGACCGTATATACCTATTTTAATTTCATATCTGTGGGACAGAAAGGGTGGATCATCATGCTTATGGATGACCATAAAGAAACAACGATGATTGAAAACAACTATTGACCAGGTTCACAACACAGTATCAACCCTTATGTGACCCAAAGGGGAGAAAACAATTTAGCGTCAACCGTTGATCATATTTGCAACATGGTAATTGCATCAACTTGTAACTCAAAATCATTTAGGGTGTTAACCTATAATGATAGGAGATCCCTTGGGCCAATCATCCATGCCATTCGAGGGACATTCTGGATATAGAGGGTGAAAGAAACCCAAATGTTGGGTCATGTCAAGCATGGCTGGGCATGTGCTCGCAAAACGAATGATAAATGAAGGAAGGGATATCTCAAGGGGATATGTGTGGTGCGGAAGAATAGAAATATGTGAATGAGGACATGATTTCACACCGCACCACGCAATCCTAAATGAGAACTTGGGCGAGGGGCCCGATGGGGTCGAAGGACCTGAGGCTGGGTGTCCCAGCCAACTATAGCCATTTGAATTCTTGTGCGGTTACCACCTCATCAAAACTTTTAATCCCACTTGATCAGTGCTTGGCATGGTAAACAAGGAGCCAGATTCGGCTTTCACTATCATATAAGGGTATGATAGCTGGCATCACTTGAAGGGAGTCGCAACTTGAGAATGCATCGGGCAGGATGAACCACCACACTCAATGTTTGGGATATATGGTGGTGGTGACAATGGAAATGGATAGGCACTGAACATGTTCTAAACACAAAATCCTTATAGTGTGACATGAAATAGGGACAAAAAAATGAGCATCGACCACTGACCATATTTGCAACGTGGGATTTGTATCAATTTGTTGCTCAACATCTTCAAGGGCATTAGCCCGAAGTGGTAGGGGAGCCCACAGGTCGAGCATCCTTTCCAGTCGGGGGTCCTTTTGGATGTGAAAGATGATGGAGTCCCAATTAAAGTAGTTTGTGAAGCATAGTTGTGCCCATTAATTTAAATATCAAGCAGGGCAGTAAAAGTGATGAATATCTCTGGGGAGTAGAACGTATAGCAGGATTGAGAAGAGCTCAACATGAATTGGGGAAAAAACTTGTACCATACCATATTTCTTGACCCGAGTGGAGATTTTGAAGTTCGAGTTGGGATAACAGGCTAAATGTTCGGGCGTTCCTACATATCCCATGAGGATGGGAATCAAGCCGTATGTAGTTCTTAAAGGCCATGCAGTTTAATGTCATGCGGCGAGGACGTGGAATGATAGAAGAATGGGTAGAGAGAACATGGTGTGACTGTCATAATCCTAAAATGAGTGGGGCTAAACAAGCCTATACTATACAATGCAAGGACCCTCCGAGATAACTATACCTAGGGGATAATCAAAGGGAAGAGTCGAGGGGCTGGACTTAGGACCGAGCGTCTGAGTGTTCCTACGTATCCCATTTAGATGGGAATCAAGCTGTATGTAGTTATAAGGGTGTAGTTTAATGTATTGCAGGATGAAATATAGTTTAACATCATGGGGGATGTTTTACAGTTTAAAGTCATATAGGATCAGGTAGTTTAGGGTCGTGTGGGACCAAATAGTTTAGGGTCCTGCAGGACCAAATAGTTTAAGGTCATTCAAGACCAAACAGTTTAGGGTCATGCGAGACCAGCAGTCTCAGGAAAAGTATTTCTTGAGGAATTTGGCATTGGTTGGAGGAGTTATATGTTCACCATCCATGGTCAATAGGTATTACTCACCATTGGGGTAAACCTTGTGAACAATGAAAGGTCCTTCGCATTTGGGATCCAACTTGGGTGGTTTCCTGCTAGGTATCATTAGTGTCTACAGGTCCAATACTAGATCACCGTGAAGGAAAGAGTGGAGGCAGACCTTCTTGTTGAAGGCTCTGTTCATCTTTTTCTAGTGTCTTTCCAGGTTGTGCAGGGCACAAATCCTATTCTTGTCAAGTTCTTCCAATTCAGCCAGACGAATTTTAGCAACCTTATCTGGCGCCTGCTGGTCGTAGACCGCTGTGCGTAATGAAAGAAACTAAATCTAGATAGGTAGGTGGTTATCTATTCCATATACTAGGGAATATGGGGTCACCTGGATGGAATTTCGAGTCATTGTCCGATAAGCCTAGAGGGCATTGGGGATCTTGTTCATCCAACTCTTCTTTTTTTGACCAACCATTTTCTACAAAATGTTAGAGAGGGTCTTGTTGAACGCCTCTATCTACCCATTTTCTTGTGTGTGGTAGATATAGGTATGGTTTGAATAGATGTTTTACTTGGCGTACAACTTCTTCAACTCAGTTGCATGGAATTTTTTTCTATTATCGGTGACGACGGCATGATGGACTCCAAATCAGTTAATGATATTGGAGCTCACGAAGTCCACGATAGAACGGGACTTGACCTCCTTGAGTGGAACTTTCTCTTCCCACTTGGAGAAGAAATACGTAGCAGTCTGGATGAACCTGCACTAGTGAGCTGTCTCCAGTGGATATGGTCCAACGACATTTAGTCCCCAGACTGAGAAGGGCCAAGAGTTCTTGGTAGTGTAGAGAGGCTCTGGTGGACGATGCATGAAGTTGGAATGAACTTGGCATGCATGAAATATCTTGGTTAACTCAATGCAATCATGGATTATGGAGGGGAAAAAGTACCCCCAGTCTCTGGATCTAGTGAGATAGATTTGGCCAAGGCTGGTGGGAGCCGCAAGAACCAGCGTGAACCTCCTGCGTGACCTGAGAAATCTGGACTCATTGGATGCAATAGAGGAGAACAACATAAAACCCACGCTTATAGAGGATCTTCTCATTACTGGGACCACTCTAGAGGGTAAACTGAAGCATGTGGTGTCGGATTCTCTTGCTCTCGGCCCAATCAGCCTATAGGTAACCATTTTGGAGATACTCGACAAAGGGGGCCCTCCAGTCCGGAGTTATTTAAACCACTACATCTGAGGGGCATGGGGGTCTTGACATGGAGGCTTTAGAGGTAATATGGATCACCTATAGGCTGTCATCGTCACCTGGGGTGATGGGAACAATGACTCTCTGATGTGCCATGTGGATAACCAGATCATCCTACATGGGTTTTGCAAGTGATGCAGCCAGGCCGACCAGGGCGTCAGCTCGACCGTTCTGAGATCTCGGGACATGAGTAACTTCTAGAAAAGATGGTAATTGTTCCATTAGCTGTAGAGTGCGCTCCAAAAATGGTACGAGCTCCGGCTTTCTGATGTCGTAGTCATCATTGATCTACAAGATGACTAGTTCGGAATCGCTTTCACATGAAAATGGGGCACATCAATCTCAAGGTCCAGCTCGAGGCTAGTGTTAAGAGCCTGATACTCTGTATCATTGTTGTTCTAGCCTTCTGAAAACAGGAATGAGTTTGGCAGAATGAATTGTGATGAGGTAATAAATACGATACCCAAGCCTACCATGTTGAGCCTGGGGTCATTGAGCCTCCAGCTAGTGGGACACTGGGAAGCACCATCTAAATGCATCTGCCAACATGGGATGACATGATCTACTGAGAGGATTGCCTCATCAAGAAAATCGAGATCCAAGGACTGGTCACCAGGAGCTGGTTGGGCAGTAAGGAAGTTTTCCAATGCTTTCCCCTTAACAGATTTTTAAGGGACAAACCTGATATCGAACTGTTGAAGAATCACTGCCCACCGATCTAGACAGCCTGTCAACATGGGGAGGTTTAGAATTTAATTCAGTGGGTCTACCTGAGACACCAAATTTACCTAGTAGTGATGAAAGTAATGTCACAATTTTGGTACTGCGAATATTAGCGCAAGGAATCTCTTATTGATGGGGGAGTATCTGGTCTCTGTATCGATGAGAATATGACTGAGGTAGTATAGGCTATTTTCTGTCCCCTCATTGTTCTTCTTGTCAAGAAGGGCACCAAGAGATCATTCTAGGGTGGTTATATAAAGGAAAAAATTCTTTCTAGAGATGGGTGGCATAATGACCGAAGGCTAGAGCAGATACTGCCTGATTTCCTCGAACGCGGTCGGGCACTCTTCATCCCATTCGTAAGCGGTGACTTTCTTCATGAGCCAAGAAAAGGGATTACACATGCTATCCAGATTCATAATGAATTAGAGTATATAGTCTATGAGGCCTTGAAATCGTCAAAGCTCTAGAATATTGCTCAGGGGAGGAATCTGGTTGATGGCCTTGATCTTCTCTGGGTCAATCTCGATGCCCTAGTACCTGACAAAAAAGTCAAGGAACTTCTCAAAGGTGACCTTAAATGCACATTTCAATGGGTTTGTCTTCAGGTGGCAGGAATAGAGGTAGCATAAAACGTTTTCATGGTCCTTGAGATGGTCCTCGCGCTAGCAATATTTGACCACCAGATCATCCACATATCATTCCAGCAATGTACCGATGATTGGACTGAATATGCGATGAATGGCCCGCTGATCGGTGGCACCTGCATTCTTTAAGACGAAGGACATGACTTGATAACAAAACCTACCTTGTGGCACCCTGAAAGTTGTGGAATCCTCATCCTTGGGGGCCATTCAGATCTGGTTGTACCTAGAGTACCCATCCAAGAAGGAGAGGGCATGGAATCTAGTTATAGCATTAATCAGTAACTCCATCACAGGAAGGGGAAAATCATCCTTCGAACAGTGATTGTTGAGATCCCGGAATTCGATGTAGACTCTGATCTATCCATTCATCTTCCATACTGGCACAATTTTGTCTAGCCATTTGGATTACTGGACCTCCTTAATGAAATTGGCTCTGATGAGCTTATCAACTTCCGCCTCCACCATGGCACCGTGAGAAGGGTGCATCTTCCTGGGAGGCTATTTGAACCAGCGATGATTTTCAGGGAGACCAAGGAGGTGGATGGATACCTGAGGATAGAGACCTAGCATATCATCGTAGCTCTAGTAGAATACATCCCAATGTTGTTTGAAGAAGTCTATATACAGCTGCTACTCCTTGAGGGACATGGCATCACTGATTAATGTTGGTCTCGGATCTGCCTCGCTACCGAGGTTTACCAGTACCAACTAATCGACTGTGGTGGAAACACCCTCTTCAAAGGTGGGGGGAGTGTCCTCCAAATCATCTTCTTCACTTGTAGAGGAGGGATCCCCAAAGGGAGAAGATTTATCTAAGTTGGAAGATTCTGACAGGAGGCTGGTACCAGCCTGATCAACATTGGTCACTGCATCAAAAGATTCTGGTGTTTCCAAAACCATAACAAAGAAGGTTGTTAACATGATCCCATCTGGTCTTCGCACCAAGGGGCCATGATTGATTATATCAAAGCAATAGTGGTGCTTCAGCTTGAGATGGTTAATTCTAGCCTGACAGAATAAGCAAGTATGACATATTGTTGTTTCCATGAGGCGGACATCCAGATACCTTATGGGAGTAGGGGTCTCAGGGATCACCGAGGCTTGATTCATATAAGAATATGAAGTGATCTACCAAAGTTGCTTGGACCTGAGAATATGATTTTCCCTTATACGAGAGACAACAAAACACTTCCCCATATCGGGGGTCATGGACTCTAATTGATGGATCGGGAAGAAGTAGGTGTCATCCAGACCTGCCCAGGGGTCGGTTACAACCGCAGCATGCTCGACCTCATTTTCCTGAATCTTCTTGTTCTTTATATTGTAATAGTCGGTATCCAGGTAGTGGGCTTCACAAGTGGAAAAAGGTGACACATCACCTTGTAGCACACCCACTCGACCACTAAGGTAGTACATGAGGCACTAGTGATACAATGATGGAATCACTGCATGCAGGTGGAGACATGGCCTTTCCGTCAACGCATTGTACGTGTTGTCGTGAGAAACAACCATAAACATGGTACTAGAAACTAGGCCACCGAACTCGGTATTCAAACGGATCTTTCCAACCAGCGTCTACTCTGTCCTATCATATCCCTATATTTTTAGGTCTGAGGGAGTCATGTCATCTTAGGATAACCCAAGCTTCCGCAGTGTCTGTGTCGGGATAAGGTTAATACCAAAGCCGGTGTCAACAAAAAAGCAGCGAACCTCTACACCATTAAATTGGCAGGTGATGTAAAGTTGGAGAATGTGCCTCTATATGTGAGAAACTTCATCTTTTCTAGATAATGAGATAATGGCCTGACATTCAGCATTCTATATCACTTCTACATGAAAGGCCTCTGTAGATGCAACATTCATCTCAAACTGAAGGGGGGTTCATAAAGCCTTAGCGAGGGCCTCACGCATATCTTCCGATAGGCGAAGGGACTTGAGGATGGAAATCCTTGCAGGGATGCTGGAAAGGTGCTTGAGAACATCATACTTCCATGCCAGGAGTGAAATTCTTCTTGCAGGTGGTCTCTCTATGATAGGCAGTACGGTGGACCCTGTCGGCTAGGCTGATAGCTGACAGGTGACGGGCATATCCCACTGCTCACTAGTAGGAGCCTGTATAGTGGCTAATGGATGATGGAAGAATGATCGATACCAGCCTGTCACAGCGCATGGATAGTCGCTTCATGGTCGAGGTGGCTCTGCCTGATCTAGTAGCACAAATGACGGTGAAGGTAGGCCTGATGACACTAGATGAGGAGGTTGCGTGTGCTGAGCTCTGTGCTAGGACAACTATCTAGCCTTAGTGGCATTCATATCATGGATAGAAGTGCCAAATTATGTGCCTCGACGTCCCATATGGTCACATCTCCACCGACGTTGGCGTCGGCTAGGGACATTGGGGAGATCCACCTGGCGCACCCTATTGTCGAGAGTCATGAAGGAGTTTACCAGCTCCATAGTGTTAACCGAAGTGTACCCTTGACTGTCACTCAATGATCCATCCACTACTGGGATAATTCTAGGTTGAATTCCCATTTATGGGAGTGTGAAGTCACTGAGAGTATGGGACGATGTTGGCATTGGTTGGGCGTGTTGCTTTCCCTTGCGTCGACGGTGTTTGATCTTCTAGGAAAAGCCCAGCTAAGATGTCGATGCAGAAGTGGTGGCTGTAGCTTCAAAAGGATCTGGCCAATTCATGCGTGCATGAATGATACCATGCGCATGGGAGACCGTTTTTCAAGACATCTAGTCGTCATATTTTTGGGACCCGCGATTAGAAACCTACTGCCACTCACCCTCGTTGTTGTTGCTGCTGTATAACCTTATGACAACGCATTCCACTAGGTTCGGGGCCAGTCCAAACCTGACTATGTTGTTATTGACTTGGTCTTGGAGCCAGTCTTTAAACACATATCACTTCCTGAGAGTGTGGCCTAGGATCCAGTGATAGGGGCGATGGTAGGTTCAATCAGTGAGGTTCACCTCTTCTGGCCTTCTGCACTCAGGAAAACGCACAATCCCATATTCCAAAGAACTTCAGAAATAGCCGGAAATCTGATTCTCATTGATAGATTAGGTCTGGTTTCTTCTGTCTGGAAAGGGGGTCCTTTGTGCTTGGCCTTAATAGGGAGCTAGTGGAGCCTATTGAGGAGGCATGGCTTGATTGTCCTACTTAGGCAGTGGAGGCGCATTACGTAGGGGAACCTACCAATTTTGAGGTGGAAACTGCTAGGTTAGAGGATGTTCCTGTGGTGTCGGGCCTCTATGAGGATGCGAAGGTGGATCCACTGGTAAGAATTCTAGCTTTCTGGGGCCTCTATTTGGGCCACAATGGAGGGCTCAGCTCTGGAATCCCTCCTTATGGGGATTACAGGGGCAACAGACGTGACTAGTTGGCCTATTGCAGGGCTTCTTCTAGGAACTGGGCATTATTAGAGAAGGCTTGGAATCCTCTAGGGTGGTTCTGGGTGATCAAAGAGGGAACCAGTTCTGTTTTAACATTTTCTACACTCATTGCCAGTAATTTCTCTTGAGTCAGTGGCATGTAAAGGGAGTATGTAAGCCCATTCCACCAAGAGATAAAGTCCACGACATGCTCATCAGGCCTCTGCTTGCACTGAAAGAGGTCTGTGATGCTCATTTTCCATGTGGTGGAGCTTAATTGGTAGAGGAATTACCTACGGAGGTCCTCCCAGTAGTCATTGATCCGATGGGGAGCTCATTGTACCAGAAAAACGCATGCCCCTCCAATATGTACACAAAACATCAGATCTTGGCGGCCCCCTACTGCACTGGAGTCCCTTACATGGGCCCACAACCTTGAGGTGAAGTGGGCCAGATGTTGTGGCGGGTCCCCTATCCCATTGAAGGGGGAAAAGGTTGGATTCCCAAAACCCAAAGGTGTCGGCATATCATCCACCCATGTTGGAAATGGCTTTCTATCAGGTGGGGGTGCCACTTTTCCTATTTCCAACACCTCAAGGTGGTCAATGAGTGCCGCCATTGGATCATCTGGGTGAGTGTCCCTATCTTGACGGGGGTCCCTAACCACGAGTACATTCATGGGTTCTTCAACATGGTAAGGTGGCTCAGCGTCTCATTGAGTGGCTGGTGGAGCAACTTGTGGGGTAGCTGGGGGAACTCGAGTTGGGTTCCTTGGATTTATGTTCCATTCCGAAGTGTTTGGTGAGACATAACTCGCCCACTTGTGGTAAGTTCCGTCCTCAACCCTGTCTGCAGGGGAAAGATTGTCGGGGTCACCTAGAAGCAGCTTTCTGAGGGGAAGTTGTTCCTGCCCCTGCAGCCCTGGCCTAGAATTGTCGTATTCGTGCTGCCCTCTATAGTGTATTCAGCATGGAGCTCATCGAACAACTTCTTCTATTCAGAAAGATTTTGGTGCAACGTGTCCTTCTCAGTTTCCTCCTCTATATACTACACTGAGGCGGATGGGTTGGAGTGTTTTTAGCTCCAAGGTGCTCTTAACCCTTATCATGATTTTGCCTAAGGACCAATGCCTCGGTGGGCATAGGGAGACCTTGTAGATTACTCTTTTGGTGATTAAATATTCCCGATGGATCCAGTAGTGGTGGATTTCCCTCGGGGGGTAAGTCCCCATTAAGAAGCTCCTGCTCATTCTCCTTGTCCACTATGTCATCCATGTGAACTGCGGCCCTTCCTAAGGGCATGTCCTCAATATTACATAACGATATGAGCTACCGTCGGATAGGACTGAAGAAGAGGGAATCATACTACCCCCAACCACTTATTTGCAGGTGGGGGGAAGCCTCCTTGATAATCTTGAAGAGAACCTTGAAACTCTAAACGCATTACGGTTGGAGGGCCTTATGGCGGCCTGGTGACTCAGGGTGCTGGGCCAGAGGGAGTGTAGCCAAATCAACTAGATGGCATTTCTCGCCAATGTCTTCAAACTACGCTGGGATCCTAGGATAAACCACTCATTTATGATGAAGGCAGAAGTGTGTAGCCTAGAGGGATTGATGGAAATACTCAACTTTCTCTAGGGTGAGGGATTCGAGTGCACTAAAATTCAGCACTGCAACTGGCCAGAACATCTCGGGGAAGTGGTCAGATGCGAGGATAGACCACAAGCTCCTTGGGTAAAATTCAGAGTATGTCCCTTCATTACCCCACTCATCAATCGAAGGCGGCTGAGGAACTGGAAGCGGTACTAAGACAGACTGCTGGGACAGTAG
Organism: Viscum album; assembly: GCA_963277665.1. Lineage (NCBI taxonomy): Eukaryota > Viridiplantae > Streptophyta > Magnoliopsida > Santalales > Viscaceae > Viscum > Viscum album. Next base: position 1,896,798,694 of record OY728135.1, on the reverse strand, counting down.
GCTGGCCGGTGGGGAATATGGAGAACAGGCTGACTAGCCGCCAAATATCAGGTTGTCCTCCGAAGAGTGTAGTGACCTAGCCACCACATCACGGTAGGATGGGAGGATAGACACGGTTCCTTATGCAGGGGCTGAGGCTACTGGCGAAAGTTCATGTTGTTTCTCACCCGCCATTAGTCCCTAGAATAGCTCTCTTTGACCTCTAGTCGAGGTAGAGGTTGTTTCTAGTGATGATGGTGGGGATTTCATGAATGTAACCTACGGGGTTTTCAAATTTTCATCCTCCTAGATATAACTATAGAGGGAGGCATGAATCTGATTGACCTCACATTCCGAGAGTACTAGGCTGATGCGCCTTGTTCCTACCCCAACCCTTGGCTTAAGAGAGTGAGAGGAGGGTTCCTGGGCTGAGTCGTACTCTAATTCATAGTCTGAGAAGCGGACTAGTTTGATCTCTGTCCAAACCTTCCATGAATCCTTCTTATGGTAGCGATGACCCGCCTTCCTACCCCTGGATGGCTCTTTTGGACAGGGCAGATTTCTGACCTGAGGAGGTCCTTCAGCCATACTGGTGCTGGGGCGGGGAGGACTTCCACTCGAGAAAGTCGATGTGTGAGGAGCACCTGAAAAGATATCAAAAGTGATATGGGGAGGACCTCTATGGGAAGAGTTGTAGTCGGTAGGACCTCTACTCGATCACTTAGGAGCATGGGTGGGACCCCCATGCCTGTTCCCTCTGATGAAATCAGTATGAGGAGGGGCCTCATACTAGTCGATCTGAATACAAGTAGGACCTACAAGTTGGGAGCTAGTGAGATGAAGCCAGCCCCCACTCCTCTGATTGCTGGGGAGAGGAGGACCTTCACCTGCTGCTACGAGGACACGAGGAGGTTCCCCATATTGAAGAGTGACCGGATGTGCAACATCCCCATACCAATGGTCTGTGGTGGGAGGAATGACTCCATATCTGGTGTAGTGGGAACCAGATAGACTTTCGTGCTGAGCGTCACTGCCGTGGGGAGGACCCTCATTTGGATTGAAGGTTCCATGGGGTGGACCTCCATGCCGATCTTGGAAGTGGTAAAGATCTGCGTTCTCCATGGTAGTGGTATTGGGAGGACCTCCGTATTGGGTGTCGTTCCCACGGGTTAGTCTGCGGTGTCCACTGCCTATGCCGACCACCAAGAGAGTCGACCCAGCCTGCCAATGGGGCAGTTGGGGCCTCAATCTAGTTTGGGCATATGAATGTCCCTGTTTAGAATACACAGGGAGTTGGTGGTATCTTTCAGCAGTGGCTTAGGCCACAGTAGCTGTTGAAGTTGACACCCCATGGTGGGCGTCCTCTTCAACTTGCGCCCAACGCTGGCGTCGGGTTAGACAGACCGGATCCGGTGGTGAAGGTACATGTCTTACTTTCTCCTCATCTAGTAAGATCGGGTGACAATGTTGATGCAACTGGGTGTGAGCCCTCATTGGGATCCCCTGTAATGGGAATATAACTAGGCTGGCTCGGACATCCCATACCTCATCAATGTAGGGTAGGGAGCCATCTAAGCATTTTGGGGATAGGCTCCGGAAACAGTTATATGTTGGAGTGGGGATCAATGGATCCTTGCGCAACCCTCAGGGGTGGCATTGATGATGAGGCGCAAACGCCTCAAAATCTAGGAGGGTCATATCCTGAGTGGGGATAATTCCCTCCCCCTTGTACGGGCGTATGAGGTCATTGATCACCCTTCATTGGATATCCTCAGATGGAGAGATGGGGAATGGTTTCCCCATGGTCATGGGTTTAGAGGCCATTGCGGAAGAGGTAGAGCCGTGCGAGATAGCCGCATTGGCACTGCCCATGCCCCTACATTGGTGGGTAGGTGGTGATCGAGTTTCGGGTGTAGCAACTTGGATTCTGAAATCAGGGAGATTAAATCATCAGTGCTAAAAGAAAAATAAAATCAATGACTAGTGTCCCAAATCCATTACTTCTTCCATGGCTAGTAAGATGGATCCACGCTGACAACATCGCAGACCGGGATTTCCAACGTTCAATTACCCCAACTTCTGGTGAGTTTCACGCCAGGCCCACTATTTGCTTGTCTGGACCCGGCACCAGATAACTATATATGGTGACATGATAATCCATTAATGTCTTGAATGATACTAGTCTCCATATTGAGGATAATAACTTCACGTCGGGTTCACCATTTCTTCTTCTGATGGTTTAACTGGGGCGCACACGTCCGTCTTCTTGAGTACGAAAGGCACAATTTTATTTCCCTGCATTCATGCTTTCCAAATGCAGGTGGAATTCGTTCCTTGTTTAGGGATATTTTCCCCATGATAAAAACGAGATGATGGGATGTCGGTTATTCCTTCCATAGATTCATCCTCAGAACTCGTCACCTAGTCCGGGTATCCGATATAGATTTAAGATGTTGTTCATGAATCTCTTCATAGTGTCATATATTCAGGGACACCAGTTAATTACACAGCTTCTCTGGGGACATTCCAAAGGGTCCGGTTAGGGCATCAACCTTCGATCAGGGGAGTAGTCACGATGGATATCACTGGTGTGTCTGAACGCTGGAACACTGACACGTTTGGGTTTCTTCTCTTTATTATAGGGCTTCTCGGGGGCACGGAAGCTTGATACATCCCATGAAGAATGGGGGGAATCATATTTCATTTGCATGTATCTGAGGTTTTCCTCAGCTTCCCATGTTTAACACTAGGTATTCCATAGGTTTAACGTCTGGTAGAGATAGATCAGACTAATCAGAAAACAGATTAAAGTGGGCCATATGGGTGAAACCTCTAGAGGGAACACTGATGTTGGGGGGTGAGTTGCCATGACATCACCAAGATGTGGCGGCCCGGGTAAGAATCAAGTTGTATGATGGAGTGTTTGAATGAAGTGGATGACAGATGGGATGGGACCACCATGAGAATGATGGTAATGTTGTGCTTGAGTCTCGAAGAGACTTCCTACGTATCCTCATGGCAAGGAATCAAAGTTCGATTAGTTCGATAGGACGAAGGGAAACCTAAGGAGGTGCCCCGTGAGAATGGACGCATGTATTGGACACAGACGAAATGGAACCTCTAGGTTGGGGAATGACCTTCCCAAAACACATAGGCTCGAAGGGAAGACCAGGAAATGGACTTGAATTGGGGGCATACACATAGGACGACAACCCGATGATATGTATGGGGATCACGCATGGTTAACAGCCCATGTTGGTATGACGCCATAAGGACGAACCAAAGACGAGGGTCCCATATTTTGGGATTACTACAGATTTCCACTGAGTAGGGGACGTAATGGCTTACCACTGATTTAGGTCACAATGACTTATCGTTGGATAGGTTCAGAACGGCTTACCGCCAGGTGGGGTCACCACGGCTTACCACTGGATGGGGTTGATCCTCATGGAAGATTCCTACGTACGCTACATAAGAGATAGAGATCAAACCCACATACTTCATATGGGATGAGGGTCAGTGGACCAACACTAAGGTGGACATGTGGTCCAAATGGATGGTGGTCTTGAACCTCATTGAGGCTTCCTATGCACCATTCCTTGACAAGGATCAACGACCTCGTAGTTCATGGAGGAGATTGGTGAACCGACGTGAAGGGGATCAGAACCAATGGGTGGTGGGATTAAACCATTGGGAGGCTTCCTACGTACCTCGTCTTGGCGGGGATAAAAGTCCATGTATTTCAGGTGGGTGCAACGGCTTATCGCTAACTAGGGGAAACAACTACTTACCGCTGATCGGGGGAGATAACGGTTTACTGCAAATTGAGGTTCACAGTTTAACATCATGAAGGATGGGGGTGAACCGACGTGAAGGAGGGAATGGGGCCCAAATTGATGGTGGGATTGAATCTCATGGAGGCTTCCTGCATACCTTACCTTGTCATGGATCAAACACCTCATAGTTCAAGTGGTGTGGGAACCGACATGAAGGGGGTCGGATCGACCCGGTGTTGGGATTGAACCTCAGGGAGGCATCCTACATACCTTGACTTGGCAAGGATCAAAGACCATGTAGCATAGGTATGGGTGTGAGGCTTACACTATAGGCTGCCCAAGGTGTTGGTGAACTGACGTGAAGATGGTCAGAATGACTGGGTGTTGGGTTGAACCTCGTGTAGGCTTCCTAAAAACCTTGCCTTGGCATGGATCAATGAACACGTAGTTCAGGATGGAGTTTGGGTCTTACATTGCAGGTTTCATGGAGATGATGTTGTGGTTAATGATTTCTCTAAGACAACGTGAGTCATGCTCGGTGTGAGAAACAAGAGAAAGAATAGACCTAACGATTATGTCATGAATGTGCATCTGTGACAATTAGAGTGGGGATTACACGTGGTTAGAGACCCAAATAAGAAACAGGGGATTACGTGTGGCTAGTGGCCTAGGGAGATAGAGATTGGTAATTACTCCAGGATGGAGGCTGGGGTGGTGACAAAGCCCAGCAGGAGAGGGATTTGGCACCCAGGAAGAGATGAGGAGGGGTGCTACCTCCTGCAAGGAAAGTTAAGGGCTTACACCATGGTGTTTTCCATTTCCTTGTGGATAAACACCGGTCTGATAAAGAGGATCTCATTCAATGTGAGGAATGATTTCACTCTTGTGGAGACCAGTGGGCATAGAGAATATCCAAGGTGGGGTATCCAACGTATGATGCACAGGGTGAGGACACAATTTACCATCATGTGCTAAGGATGAAGGTGCTTGGTAGTTTAATGTCCTATATCTCGGACGAGTTGGATTTACTCTACACCCCTAGGACTTACATAAACGGCACCCTCTACACCTTAGTGAAGTGAAGAGACCGGCAATGTCGTGGTTGGGGGTGTTATGTAGCGAACCATTAGGGGGGCCATGTTAGCGTGGCTATGAGAAGAAAAAATGGCCATTAGCATGACTATGCGAAGAAGAATGAGGCAAAGAAATGCAGAGGGAAGTATTTTCCAAGGGACATTGAAATTGCTTCATGAAAACCGGAAGGGATTCATGGGAAAAGGAGTTTTAGAGCAGAGGGGTTCATATGTAGAAGCCTTGTGAAGCTCTGGTGCTCCATAAAGTGGAAGGGCTTTGTAATGGGATGTTCTTCACTAATATAAGTCTCCTAGTCTAGTCATATGGCATAGGTGCATATGGGGGGAGCTTCATGAAGTGAAAAGGCATTCAAGAAACAATGCCACATAAAGAAAGGTTGCCTCGTGAGGTAAGGTGTTGTGAAGCAATATGCTTCGCGATGAACAATGACCCTACATTAGCATGTGGGTCAAGTTTTTATGGAGGGAATTTCGCGAAGAATAAATGCATCATGATGACCCGAGTCCTTGTGGGGATCTCCATCCTTCATGAAGGCCCGTGGGCCTCATTAATATCATCCCTCTCGGAAGAGGGGCTCAATTAATGCAAAGGGGGAGGTACTTCACAAAGAAAAAGTACCTTGAGGGGATCATGCTTCGTAGAGTAAGAAGTGCTTTGTGATTTGAGAGATCAGAAGGTAGAAGGTCGGATTATCCATCTTTTGGGCTTGAGGGGAGCCCTATATTTATAGGAAAGGGGCACCGCAAAGCAGAGCTCACTCAACGTGAAGAGAGAGTTAGCTCCACGGTGGGGTGCAAACGTCAAAATGGCTCATGGTGGTTACTGCCTCTTTGATCCACGGTAGGCCATGAATGTCAAATCAGTTCACGGAGGTTACTACCTCCTTACTCTGTGGCGGGCTTGCGAACATCAAATAGGCTCATGGAGGTTACCACCTCCTTACTCCGCGGTGGGCTAGCGAATGTCATATCGGCTCATGGTGGTTACCCCCTCCTTGCTCCGAGGCGGGCTCTAGAACGTCAAAGACGTTTGTGGAGCATCCCACCTCCTTGCTCCGCAATGGGCGCAGGGCCATGGGGCTCCGCGAATGGGCTACGCGAGGCACCCTTGGAGGCTTACCTCTTTTTCTTATTCTTCCCAATTTTTGGCGTCAAAAACATTATTTCATATTTTGAATCATTACAAAAAATTTATTAATAAGGTAAATTTTATTTTTAGGCATTAAAAGTAAATTACTTATGTAAAAATTAGTTACCATGGTAAAAACCAAAAAAAAAATTGAAGTGAAAAATCTATGAGTAAAAGACTTAAAAAAACTAAAACATATTTTAAAATATATGGTTAAGATTTATTAACCTGGACACTCCCCCAATCCATTTTTTTCTATTATTGGATCCACCTGACCTTTAAATTGTGACTTTACATTTTATATGATTATAAAAATGCACCTTATATCCCTTATAAAAGGATTCATCAATACCCAAATTCTCCTCAAACACCAAGCCTCTAAGATTCAACAAAAATATTTCCAATTAACTCACAAATAATCCTTGATACTTTTTGTAGGTTCCATAATTTTCAAAATACCACCCCTCAAATCGTTAATCCAAATTTTCAATGGGTCTCTTCTGGGGAGTAAGGGAAAATTCTCAATTACTCCATTTTAATTAATTTTCTTTTATTTTTTCTTTTGAATCCTATTAATATAGTATACCCATATTTAAATTATTACATAATTATCGTAATTATAATGATTTTTTATCATGTTTTTTGGATAACCATTTTCAACCAATCTCCCATGGATTTCATAAATGAAATAATCACTCGTCTTATGTGTGGGATACCACTACCATATGTGACATGATCTATTTCCCATTAAATTCTAACATGAATAGTTTAAAGGTGGTATTTCATGAATAAATATTCTATCCAAAGAATTATTATTATTTTAAATATATAAACCAATTCCTACCATCTTTAAATTCAATGTAAAATGAGAAAATCGTCTATATGTATGTGAGGACTACCACATCCACGAACCAACATATTTAAATTTTCATCTAGAATTTTATTACTTATAAAATATATTAAAAAATAATCCACTTCATTTAAAAAATTTCAATAATATCACTGATCTTATTTATTAATTATATTATTCCAAATGAATCACTTTCTTAAACATGCTCGTCTATCAGTTAAAACATGTTATTATTTTGGTCAGTTTAACAACCTATGTCAACAATACTACAATTTTTTCATAAATGACTATAGAAAAATTAATATTAGTACTTTTTAAAAATAATGATGAAATAATAATTTTATAAGGTTCTATAAACATTATATTAAAATTTAACACATTATTAAAATACTAACATTTGTTTCTACAAAAAATTATCAAAACAAACCCATCCATAATCCTATCTTCACATATGTTGACTAAAATTGTCATGGAATGAAATTAGAGATTTAAAAATAATTATAAATAAAATTTTACTGTTAAATGGATATTATAATAATTATGAACATATTATCGAATTAATTTAATCAATTTCAACATTGTAATGTATCCATAAAGAAATAAAAATTGATATCATCTGATGATGAAAATAAACTATAGTAATCAAATAAATGTATAATAATGAGTAATATTATTGGATATATAGGATGATATATATGAATAATTTTAATAAATAGGTTATTTAGATGGTAATTCTTACTATAAATGTGGTTAAATAGATTTTGTGGAAGTTAGGAGTAAAACGTAATGGGTTCTCTTGAGTGAAATTCTTTTCTCGAGTCATAATGATTTCAATTTGACTATGTTTTTACAATATGGTTTTATTAAATTATCTAATGATAATATATTTCTTTACTCCTTCATTTTTGGGTAATTACATTTATGTATTTATTTCTTTATAAAATTTCATGGTGTTAATAATAATTCACAATCTCTATAAACGAGCTCTTTTTCTTACAAAACCATATTCACACTTCTCTATAATTTTTTACTTTATTATTCTAAAATCCAAATATATTTTATTTTTGGGGTTATTTAAATTAATCTTTAACTATATTCAAATGGATGTACTATTATTCATTTTTCAATGTGGGTTTCAATAAAGGTATTTTTAAAATGTTGAAAAAGTTTTATCTTTCTCAATCGTACATTTTATCTTTTACTCTACATTTTATATGGATGAAAATTATGTATTTGTCAAGTTTCAATTACTTGTATTTATTTTAATGTATTTTTATATAAATATTTTCATGTTACATTCATGAATATTTTTTTGAATGTGATTCGTAATTTCATCTCTTCACAAAAATGTTACGAAAAGTATTCTAAGAGCTCTCTTTCATGGTTTTGCATCTATTTTCAACATTAAAAAGATATAAATATTATAAAGTTATTTTTTATGAATATCCTAATATATTCATCTATGAAATATTTCTTTTGATTGATTTAATTATGGTATTAATTGATCTAATTACATTACTTAGTATACTTGTAACCATTTAGAAATTATAAAAAACCCCATTCTATTTCAGTGAGTTCTATATAAAGGATAAGTGATTGACTTCTAGTGGGACACATATGTATGTATGATCATCATTGGGGTCATATATTTCCCTCAAATTCATTATTTATGGTTCTATATCTCATGAGATACAAATTTTCCACAGTTTTGTGACACATAATCCACAAATAGGTCATCGATTTGTGATTCCTAATCCACTATAAAAGTATTCCATATATTTATAGTTGTTCCAATTTATCGTTATTTATAATTTATATTACATTACAAAACTTTATGCTTATTATCATGCTTCATGGATCATGTTTATTTTATATTGTTTTCAATCATTGATTCAATGGTATCTATTTTTTAGATTACATGTTTTTTAATTACAAATTATGGAAAACATTTATTGTTCGACATTTCATTTAATAAGATATTCCTCCAGTGATATTGTTTTCTCAAATACATATTATATAACCCTTGATAACATGGGTGTACATTTTCCCTTACTAACCATCTAATCTATCCCCTTTATTATTTTTACTTAACTTGAGTTATTGATATGAGTATAACATATAAGGACTCTAGGAGTGGTATAGTGGTGTTTGATTGTGTACAATGTTCACTATTATTTTAAAATAAGTTTCTTATGTATCTATTACTCAAAGTCATTATGCCTTAAAATATCAGGATTGTTCATTTTTTTGTTATATGTAATTTTGAACTTATGGGAATGAGAAAAATTAAGGATATGATTAGTTTGGGTTATCTCACTTGCTATCAAAGCCTATGTGTAAAGTATGTTCATTATCACTATATTCTAGAGTGTGTTCCTAGGGTGCCTCATCACACAAGGTGTATGGAACAATACACAATCTATAGGGTTCATATGGTACTATAAATTTTACACATGGTGTTACTCCAAGTCATATATCATTCATTTTGAGCCATCTAGTTCGAGAATGTACCAATCATACACACTAATTAATTATCTAGACCCACACATTTGTGGGAAAATGTACCAACTATTTATAATTATCAAAATTCATATGAATATACCCAAAATATACAATAGTTAACCCAAATGGTTCTATAGTATACATGTTCCTAAGCTATGCATCATATGTTTCATACACATGGCTCAGTCTATTATTTAAGTACATAACTCAGTGGAAAATAATTTGTGTACTCCATATGAAAACATCATGTGTGAGTTGACCTCGCATGACTAGTTTTGTGGTAGCATACACACCATGCAATAAGAAGACTACGTTTTGTAGCTCATATTTAAAGATTTATGTGTATTAAGAGTGCAAATCAAGAAGGAGCAGTGAGTTCCATACTCTATATACCATTCTAAGCATTCCATATGTGATGAATCCAAAAATTTTGAATTGAAAAATCCTACAAATAGATACTACTGAGACCTACATGTCCTGTAGTATACCATGCATGTAATGTATTATACCCTCATTAATATTTTATTATCTTCTCACCCATGTGTCATAATTAGACACATGAATTGTTTATTTTGAGTGTTCTTACACATAAACCCTGATTTTTCATATTTATCCATCAGATGTATTTTTAAGGTGTTTATTGAGATGGGGTTTCTTATCACATAGTGATGTTGAAAAGGATAGTGGGACAAATAGTTGGAGTGGGAACGAGGTTGGTAACCCCTAGTGGAATACTAGTTCATGGGAATAATCCCCCAATATACTTATTGTAGTAGGTAACCCCCCTTCATGATGAGGTATAGCTCTTCCACATATGGAATCGGTACCCTGCCCCCCATCCAATGTGTAGACTACACAAGGAGGCGCAAGTCCTCCAGATGGTTAGTCACCCCTATAATAACATGAACACTTCAGCAATGCATGAGACCACAACATGACCACTTGTAGGTAGGTGGGAGGTTATTAAAACAGGTTTTTTTTTGTATCAAGTGTGTTTTAGATATTACCTATGTATTATAACATGTTGGGAATACTTTATTTCCTTCTAGGAATGACTTAAAACTAGGATATTGACATTGGACATTATGAGACATTGGTTACACTTTTTAATTTTTTTCTATGAGATATATCCCTTTGAGGATATTCAATATGAATATTTTGATGTTTTATTTTGCCATAGTTGTCTTAAATTTTGATAATATATGGTTTCTTTGGTATTATTCTTCTTATTTCCCCCAGATCAGGGGTTTTGAGCTTGTCTATTAATTTATATTTACTTTTTATTTTTTTGGTGTTCTTCTAGGCATGAATATAATCACTTTTCCATATTCCTTATGGACACATGTACATGTCAGTGTAGAAATTTCAAATTTTGGTGATGACCATGATGAACATGGTTGTATTGAAGTCTGTTAAACTAGTAAATAGTGGCATATAGTGCTACATGTTGAAGTTGATTTCTACTAATGTTCTCTTACAATGAGTTCTTTTAGTGTGGATGTCTTTACCCCAATAATATATCAATTCTTTTAAGAGATATTATCTCGTTGAATGTTTCCCATTTGGTTTCCCTTGTAGTATTATACAGGATAATTTTTCTCCCAAACATGATTTATTATATATTTAAGTCGGTTTTATAAATATGTGCTTTTTATCCCCAGACCTACTCTTGTAAAGAATGGGGAGGAACACATGGCTTATATCGGCCTAGGATGGGACTTGATGGGATGTTTTATATCAGATTGGCATTAGAGTTGTTTTATTCATAGAGAATATATTTTGAGTTAGTTGTCTCTTAAGGTTCACATTAGGAATTTAGAGAAGTTATTCCAATGGTATCTTGAGTTAATTCATTAGAATAAAGAACCAATTATATTTGTTTGTAATTACATATCCTTTCACTAGGACTATGATATATTTTCTGTTGAGTTATAACTCTAATGTATCAATTTCAGGTATAATTATGTTGGTATATGAATCATCTAATGATTATTCATGATCATTCATATTATTCATGAGTTAGATAACCAAAATTTTTTATAGTTATCATAGGTTTATTTGATCTAGTGGAGGATGTTACCCACAAATACACAACATTTATTCTGTGGAAGGATTGTGATGGTCTAGTAATAGTGATTGAGCCTCTCACTACTAATCAGTTAAGTTATCAGAAGTAGATTTGGAAACCAGTTTACATGTAAGATTTCCCTACATGTATAGGGAATATCCTCCAACTTTTTTACATACTGAAAAGTTACTTATTAAGTATAATATTTTTTCCATTGATCCTGGTAGGACTACTTGTAGACTGAGTTCACTAGATGTTTACTAATGATATTTTCTTATTAGGTTTACAAAGTTATTATGATCCTCATGTGTTTGTGGATTAGATACAGTTGGAGAGATTCTTTTTACAATCTACTTTGAACACCCTCTATCTATATAGTGGTTATTTCATTAGGTTTTCTCATCATGGTTTAATGATCTTTGGGTTAATGTATACCCAAAAACATGATGTAATTTTACTACCACGATTGTCAGTTGATATTTTTTTAAGAAGTTATATTATACAATGAGGAGAATATCATGAGTTAAAGAGGTTCTATACCTTTTTAGGGAATCATTACCATGATTAAGTTTATATCCAGGATTATAGATTTGGTACTCCTAATTAATGTTTTCTAATAAATTTTACTCAACCTCGAGTGATCATGAAAGTCCTTTAGAGTGAGAATTTTTTTTGGGACCGGATTAGTCCATAGGCCCCACCTCCTTTGGTGACCCAGAGTAATAATTAACTATTTTAAATTTTTATATTAAAATTACACCCTACATTTGAAAAATACAACACTCTCATATAGTTATGTAGAGCAGTTCCCTAGAAATATTTCCATATTAATGATAGGATTGGGATCAGATTCATTCATTCTTTAGTGTTTATTTCCATACCAAATTTGGTATTGGTAGAGGATTTGGTGGTTCATGGGTTTCTAGAGATTGGTGACACTTTGAACTATATTCATAACTACCTTATAATAATCCCTATTAAACACTATGGTAAGATATTCATGTTATGGATTATAACATTTGATTTATTACCTAGATTAGGATAATCAAATATGACTTCAATTTATAATATCTGACCAATTCACAAACACTGAAACTCCTCAATGTTGGCATGATCCATTATTTCATTTTGATTATTTTATAATTTTTATCGATTATTGTGGATCTCTTATCCATAACATTATGGTAAATGACTATTACTAATGGTGATCCTCTTTGGGAAATAGCAGTATAAGGTGACTTTTTTCATGAAGTAAGGAATATATTTTTAAAGATTCCATAATGTCATGACAAAACCCTATCTTACCACCTTGGATGTTGGTTAGATCGTTTTTGATCATTACAAGGTATATGTGGATTATTAGAACTAATTTTATTCATCTCTTAGCTAATCATCCATTAGTTAATGAGTTTACCACAGTTATTTTTGGGAACAATGGTGTATTAGTTACACCCAATCGTGGATAATATTTTGAATGATAACCTAGGGGATATATTCGGGGTTCCCTTGATAATTTTTTAGTATTTTATCATATTTCTTTATAGTTAATACAAAAATATTCTATAGTTTTTTTGGATAGTCAGACCAAGCTCGAGGAACCAATAGTGTAGTTGGTAGACCGGTTGGACGAATGTGTTTATTAGGTTCTGTATGATATCTCTAACCCATGGGGAGGAACAAAGGGGTTCCTAGAGATCCAGTATTATTAATATTGGGATCATCTTCATTTTTTTGGAATGAAATTATATGGGTATATTTCATACATTTATTGTAATATCATTTTGAGTAATGAATTCCCATTTTTTTGTGACCCATGGATTGATTGTGGTGGTATTTATTGATTCCATCCTCAATTGATAAAAAATAAAGGGTTATTATATTAGGTTTTTTTTAATGTTTTTGTTATCCCACTTTAATAAAAAACAATTTTTTGAACTCTTGTGTTTTGAATTCTAGATTTATAATATTCACCCCTTTTGATGTTGTATATATGATGGTGGAGTTGTGGTTGGATAATGTGAAGTTTTAATTATCAATGGATTTAATGGTGAAAATTGAATAGTTATGGTGTGGTAGTTATTTCCCATATTAAGAATTTCATGTTCAGTAGGTGGAGGAGATCTTTGATAATCTAGTCTCAGTTTTGTTAGTTTTGGTGGTAGAGAGAGATGTAGTATGTCTTTAATCAATTAGAATAGCGCTAAAATCTAAATTTGTGTGTAATTTCTAGTATTTCATAATCTATTTTTAAATAATACATGATAGAGAGTTTTTGAATAATATAGATGATAAATTATACTAATTATAGTAATTGCATCATATTTAAGTATGTTTGGATAGAGTTGTTCCCATAAAATTTATTTTGTGTGTTATGATGAACAGTATTGGACTATGGTCCCCCAATTGGGTATGGAACAGTGGTGGTGAATGTTTAGTTGAGAATTGTGGTTTATTATGTGAAAATTTAGGCTATCCAGGGAATTATGTTTCTCAAATGGTTTTGGATTTAGTTTCTTGAGTTATTAATGTGTTATCATAGGTTCTATATCCAATAATATAAGGTGTATTGTGGTATAATTGGTCACTAATGAGATATGGATCGGTTGTATGGTGGATTGAGGAGGTTGATTTCATAACTTAATATGATCACTAATCACTTTTACAGTGATATAAAAAAACCAAAACGTTTTTTTTGGTATTGGATACAATAATATTTTTAGATGGAGTCATGGTTGTGTGTTTTCCATAGATATAAGAGAAATGGTAAAGATTTGATCATAGAAATTAATTTATTCTTAATATTGGAGATATTGGTACGTGTTCCATGTTAGGTGATAATGAGTAGTTACATCAGACCTCAATTAGTCTCTCTTTATGATCTCTTGTAGGTTAGTGATAAATATTTATTTGAATCATTGTATGGTAGGATTGAATGAGTAATGACAGTGTTTGTGTGGTATCATTAGGGATTCACTTTAATGGTGGGGATAATAATGCACTCATAGAAAATACCCTTTATAATGAACCATTATATGGTTGACAATGAAGGTTGGATATTTTTTTATTAATATATGATTATGGGTGACATGAGTTGGAAAGGTCTTCTGTATTGAATCATGGAATGAGTTATTTAATGTGAGTTTATACTTTTATTTAGGATTTTATAGAATGGGGTCTAACTGATTAGAACCCATGAGGGAGTGGAAAAGTGTCCTAGATCTTTTTATATCCTATATCTATATATGTGAATTTAGTAAGTGTGAAATGGTTATTGTTTCCACATATTATTTTTTTAATTGATCACGGGATTAGTAAATCGTGTTATTTTGTCTTCAGGAATGAAATGGTTTAATGGTGGGGAGGATTTAACGACCCTGATTTTTCTTCAAGCAATATTCGGTTTTTTTTTCTCAAGGTTCTCGGTCCCTAATAATGTATGATATAAAATTAAATCTATAAAATGGTCTCCAAATTTTTTTTAATTATATTGTTGATCTAAAAATGTGTTGGTCTCCCATAGGCCGAATCTTGGTGGAAATCCAATATATTTGGATTTTAAGTGATATGTAATATTTATAAACTAAATATATAATTATATTTGAGTTTTAATGTTGGTATCCACTAAATATAATCTCAGATAAAAATTCAACACCAAGTATTTGTTTGTAATTGAGTGTCTTACTTAGGTGTGATACGAGTCATGTGTTTATGATTTGGGTGTTAAAATAATCTATTTCAGGTCTTTAAATAAACATTTGATTGGAATATTTTATAACCTATAAATATATTTTTATGATATTCTCCTAAGGCTACCCATTGAACAGAAAACAAATTAATGTGGGATTTCTTTGTTCCATTCATTGTGGTTTTTGGATGATAAAGATAATCATATTACCTATCATCAATGATAGAATATCTTGAAATTGAGGAAAAAATTGAATATTTGGAAAACCCTCTCTTTGAGATATACCTTTTGGATTAATTATTTCACATTGTTCTTATTATACTTTAATTTTCATCTATGATTGAGTTCCCCAATTTCTCTTACATAAATAATGATAAAAAATATTATAGATAAAGTGAATATTCAATAAATATTTAATTGTGTTTAAAATAATTATTTTTATAATTCTAATCACTAGATCATGTGTTTTTATTGAAATGTAATATATGAATTTAATATATTATTTTACACATATTTTTATTAATTTCAATATTATGGAATGATTATTTCCTCCCCAATTTTTTTATTAATTTAGATTTTTAATTATTCGTTGCTATATAGTTAACATGTATTAGAATTATATAAGATATTTCATATTTTAATCATTGAATGTTAGCCAAAAAACACTCATGGTGGGGGTTTTGGGTTGATTGTGTTTGGTGAAAAGTTTTTAGGATGTTGACACAGAATGGTTGTCAAGGAAGGAATGAAGAGTTAGTACGACATTTATAGTTGTATTTGAAACTCACGATGAGTCCCAAAAGGCTTTAAAAGACAGTAACATTGAAAATTCAATGATTAAGAGTGATTGAATTTGATTCTAAAGGAGAAGTATGAGTCCTTAGGTGATTCTGCAATGTGATCATGCACGACACTCATAATTTCTTTTTATGGGTCATGAAATGAATTAGAAGAGAATATCATTGCAATTCACATGATAGCATGTGATTGAATTTGGGTCTAGGGGTATGATCTCCAAAAGTAAGCATTATTCTCTTTGGATTTCACAAAGGGGTCTTTCACAGTAATCATGAATGTCTTTGAAGTCTGCAGAGGGGTCATGCGCAACACTCATAACTATCTCTAGAGATCATGAACAGATCTTTCACAAAGAGAAAATAGGACTCACGCCCAAGCATAAATACTGAATGAAGGTTCATGGAGAGCGAATTATGGAAATCCATGGAACTTTGCGTGATGAGGAAAAAATGTCACCAGATACTTGAGGTGCCATACAGGTTATCAAGGGTGCGTGTTGCATGTCTTACAGTGACCATGAACACCACTTTCCTCCTCTATTGTTTTTCTTGTTGTGTTATTTTTTAGAGGTTAGAGATCATGTGACATGGCATAAATTATATCTAGGATTTATACATTCTTTTTTGATTATGTATCACATGACCAATATAACTTATATAGAGAGGGTGCAAGCATATCATGAAAAATATATCTGTCTGTACCTACATCACCATAGAGGTGTCTAGACACACCTGAGGACTTCCATGAGGAATGTCTGATTGAGTAATCACGCAAAGAGGGAATGTTGACAGAAGAATCACGCCCAGATATAATGAAAATCATGGTAAAAGAATGGCCCTTGAACTTCTAGAGTGTGTGATCCTAATGAGGTGGACAGTTGTCCGCGATTTGTGGAATTAAGGTCATGGACACTCGCCTATAAATACCTCAAGACCCATCCTTAATTATGGATGAATTGTTTCTTAAAATATTGATCATAAGATCTTCCAAATAAGAGACTCATGGTGAGATATCATGAAAGAGGTTAACATAGAAGAGTTTATGTGATTGATATCATGTAAGTGTTGGGTGTGATCCGAACAAGTTTTTTTCACAAATAGAGAGTGTGAACAATGGATTGTCACCAAGGATTCACAGTGACCTGGGGTTCTCAATGAGGGTTCGTGGTGACCAGGGGTTCGCACCAAGGCTTCACACAAGGTACCAAGGGTTTGTAAAATTTGCTAGAGATTCCAAAAAGTTGATAGGGGTTCACACCTGGGGTTTGTGCAAAGTATTAGAGGTTTGTGCAGGGCACTAGTGGTTTTCACCAGGTGTTCACACAAAAGGCCATAGGTTCACACAAGGCACCAAGGGTTCACACATGATTCCATAGGTTCATTAAAGGTGCCAGGGGTTTGCAATAGGGGTTTTCCCAAAGGTATAGAGGTTCATAAAAGGAATTAAGGGTTTTCACAGCATGCTAGAGTTTCATGATGTTTCCAGGGGTTCACTCAAGTCATCCTATGGTTGTGTTAGTGTTTGTAGTTTCCCAGCACATTTGTGGTAATGTTTCATTCATTAGTTGATGAAAGTGGAACTTCAGTAGATAATCCATACAAAATTTAGGAGGTCTAGATTTATGTAAATGAATGGACCTACAAGTCCATAATCTATGAGTGGATCCCTTCCTAAATCAGGGAGAGAAGGAAGAAGAAGACGATGATCCTTTCGATCAATATTGTTCTAGAGAAAGAGACATAGGAGGTGTCCCATGGGAATTTAGTGAAAAGATCCTAAATTTTGTAAAGGTACTGATCCTAGTAATAGATGTGATCTATCCTAAACACTGTAATTTGGTAGTGATCCTTAGTGGGTTTGGTACATTGGCACATTGTTGTTGTATTTTCCTTGGACATATCCTAGTTAGGGTGAACCAAGTAATACCTATATTTCATGTGCATTATTGAATTTCTCTACAAATAATGATATGGGATAAAGATAGAGGTTTGTTTTGTTTAACAAAGAAACAAGATAAAAATGGGAAATAGTTTTAATCTCTCATACCTTGATTCTCCCCTCTCAGGGTATTTAACCTAGTAAACCTAACAATTTGTATTAGGGTGAAAGGTTGAAAGATTGTGGTTCTCTCTCAGTATAAGAAATAGAGGTGGTAAATCAAAAAGGAATTCAAATATTCGACAGAAACAATTTTAAACTATGAAAGAATTAGATATATCACTACATCTGATCATTAGTAATGGATGTCATCACAGTAACTATGCATGGAATATCAGCCAATATCAATAGTGCTTCTTTATCAGAATATGAATGAAAATAATTGGATATCGATGAAAAAGGAATCAATGCTTTAGGGGGAGCCCTATATAATGAAATCTATACAAAGGTGATTTTATGTAAAACATAACCTGATATGTGGGAGAATCTATTAAATATTTAAGAAGTATATTCAATGGTCTGGGAGGCAAAGCTGTAGGATTTGTGGAACAAGTATAAATATCTGAGAATGAACCCAAATGAATCTTTTGATGAATTCTTTGAGAGGGTGAATGTTATAGTAGAAGACATGTGCAGTATTGGAGATTTCATTGAAGATATAAAGATTGTGAAGTTTATCTTGGGGAAACTTCCACCTCAGTTTAATCAAGTTGTTTCAGTATTGGATGATAAATATCCAAAGGATCTCACATTGGATAACTTTCACAATACCCTTATAGAATATGAAATGAGAAATGATGAAAATGATGATGTGAAAAATTGGAAATCCAAATAGGTGGAAATCAAGGCCATGATGAATATCTATATTTAATATGGACAAGAAGATAAATATAGAAATTATTTGATTACATTCTTCTCCCCAAATCTATAAAGAGGATAAAAAAATTTCAAAGGAATATTCCACTTGCATGCTTTATATTTAGAAAGGTTGGACATATTGCATCAAGGTGCTCGAAAAAGTTTCAAGAAGATGAAGTGGATGAAGTTGAAATTCCCATGAATAAGTTTTTATTTTATGTGAAAGGGAAAAAATTTAAGAGAAATTTCATTAAAAATACGAATCGGATTTCAAGAGAAGATGGAAGTTCAGAAGAATCTAAGGCAAAAAATTTGGAGGACTGAAAGGATCATGAAGCTAATGTTATGGTGGAAGTTGTCATAAATTCTGTAATAAAATAACAATGATACAATGAAGAAGATTAATTTTAATGAAGAGTTTACCAACATGTTAAACTTGATGATTATCTTAAAGCAATAGATGTTTAGAGATCCAAAATGAAGAAATACAACAAAGTGGTTTGTGATGCCAAATATTTTATTTAGAAACAGGAAGAAGAGAGGTCTATGATAAATAAGGAAATTAAAAAATTGAAGTTTTAAATTCTATAGTGTTCTAATGAGGTTATTGTGTACATGCTCAAAATTGAAAAACCGAAAATACAAATCGATATTTTGATAGATACTGGAAAAGATCAAATCAAATGTATTGATGAACTTAAATAGGATGTTTTTTGCTATAAATGAAGAGATACAGATCGAGAACAATTGTTGAATCCTTGTACAATGTTGTGAAACAAGATCATACAATTAATATGTAAAACGAATATAGATCTTAGTGTTTTTCCAAAATAGAAGAAATAGTCAAATCCAATTGATATGGTTGGTATGGTATTTCATCAAAAACATAAAGCAGTCACTATTGTAATTAGACCAAAATCACCAAATCTACCAATGAATATTAATTTAGGTATGAAGAAAAATCACAAGATTCACAGAACTAATGGGACAACCACTAGTGTTTTATTACCACACAGAAATGTACCACACATGAGATGTTGTTGTTGTGGAATGATGGGACACTCACAAAACGTTTTCTCTAAATAAAATAGGTACATAAGGATGCAATCCCAACATAGATAGTTGTAAAGAGATCAATTTTCAAGATAAACATTTTCTGGTCACTATTTCAGGTGTAGAGAATTCGAACACATGGAATGATATTTCTCAACAACTCTAGAGAGGAATGTACTGATGCAATTTGAATGTGTTGATAAGTAGTCTCCAAATGTATCATCAAATGGGAAGAAAACTCAAAATCATTTTTCATCTCTATGGGATGAGTTTGGTCCATAAAACACTAAGGATTGTCAATATTATCTATCTCTACCAGTTATGAAGTCAAAAATAAGGATAAAAAAGGAGAAGATATTTGAAAAAGCAGTGTTTACGGAAATTGATTTTAAAGCATCAAATCGAACTGGTATATGGATTATTGATATTGGATGCACCTATCATATGATAATTAATAAAGTTATGGTGACCATAATCAAGTATAGTAAAGAAGGTATCATATTATTTTGTAATTATGTAGGCCTGAAAATTGTTGGGACTAGAAAATCCAAGATTGGGGGAAAGACATGAGACATCCTAATGTCTTAATTGTTGAATTTATCGGTCAAAACCTTCTTAGTGTTAGTTAACTATGTAACTTAGGACATTACACAAAATATTAAAAGAAATTAATTATCATAAAAAATATGGTGTAGTTTTTTTCAAGGAAAGCGTACAAAAGGGAATCTCTACCTTGTGACTGGAGAAGAAAATATGTGATTTTTTTCAAGGAAGAAGAAAACAACAATAAGATAAACAACATCGCCATTTGAGCTAAACATCCTAGGAATATCTAGTGAAATATGAAGCGTCTTGAGACCTCCCTAGATTATCACATGATCATATTCATACGTGCGATTATATTCAACAAGGGAAGATTATTCTAAATACATATAAAGAAAATTTTCAAAGGTCCAAAAAATTTCTTGAGTTTGTGCATATTGATTTGTGTGGACTGATTTCCCCATGATCTATTGATTGGAGGAGATACTATGTTCTCTTCATAGATGATTTTAGCATAATTTCATGGGTGTCAATCATCACCCACAAGTATGAGGTGTTCAGTTGCATTACAATATATTGATGGGAAGTTGAAAATATTCTAGTTCAAAAAGTCCATCAGATAAGAACAGATAATGGAATGGAGTTCACAAATTTCCTAGTGGATGATTATCTCGAGAAACATGGGATAAGGCACTCAGTTTCATTTGTAAGAACTCCATAACATATTGGAGTAGTCAAAAGAAGACATCAGATTATCAACATGGAAAGAACAATACTCATTGAGAATGTACATTCAATGAAGTTTAGGAATAAAATAGCGATGAAGTCATTCTACCCATATAATAGAGAAATATTGTGTCCCAAATAAGAGAGTGCTCCATATAAGCTATTGTATGGAATGAATCCATCATTGAAGTACATTAGAGTTTTAAAAATTAAGTGTTATATTTACAATTCTGAGAAAAAGAGAATGTTTGAGTCCCATGGTGATGAAAGGATATTTAATGGATAATCAAAGAAAAGTAAATCATATAATTTCTTTAATAAGTGGCTGGGAAAGCTATTTGAAATTCATGTTTTAATTATAGTGAAAAATAAGAACAATATGCATCTAGTACATGATCAGTCTCGGGAAGATTGTGATGAAGATATAAGCATATCATGGGATGTTCCAGTTCCAGAGGCTGATTTAGAAGATGATTTTGATGATGACAAGGATGGCCATAATTCTTTGTCTATGAAATGAAAGAAGAAAAGAGATGAAATTTATAGATAGAACATATTTGGTGATCAGAAAAAATCTGTGCAAATAATGAATATGAATACTCTACAAAATCATCTTGCTTATCACAGGTAGAGCCTAAATGTTTTGATGATGTTGTTGGAGATGAGAATTGGGTTCATTCTATGAATGAAGAGCTTGACCGAATTGAGAAGAATCATATATAGAATATTGTTTTGAGGATAACCGATAATAATGTCATTGGGTCTAAATGGGTATTTTGTAAAATGATGAATGAAGATGGAATAGTGATTTGAAAAGAAACATGACTTGTGTGAAAACATATACCAAATAGGGGTTATCGATGTTTATTAATCATTTTTACATTTTTCATTGCCACAATCAATTTGATGATTCTTGTTCATAGTAGTGCAAATAAATTACAAGGCTTCCTAGATGGGTATAAAATCTATATTTCTAAATGGGGTTCCAGAAAAATAAGTTTATATCGAGAATCCAGATGGTTTTCTCATTCATGAAGATGATAGCATAGTTTTTCAACTGAATAAGGCTTTATATGGGTTAAAGAAAGCTCCAAGATCATGGTATTAAAGTCTAGATTAGTTTCTGAGAAATCTCGATTTTCAACATGGTGGAGTTGATTCCAGTATATATTTCAACCATGACAATAATAAAAGGGTGATGGTGCTGATATATGTCAATGAAATAATATTGGGATGATCAGATAATGCTTAGTGTATATAGTTTTAAGAATTCATAAAAAGTGAGTTCGAAATGTCAATTATTGGTGAAATAATGTTTTTCTTGGTTTACAAGTAACCCAAGGAGATAATTGCACATTCATTTCTCATTATTAATTTGACAGTGAGGTTTTGAGAAGAATTTGAATGGATAATTCAATAGAGATGAAGTCTTTAGTGTCTATCTAGATGAAACTATCAGGGGATGATGAATTCAATGCAGTTAATGTTATAGAATATATGTACATAATTGGTAGTCTACTATACTTTATAGTGAAAAGGCCAATTTTATTTTTTCCCCATTCCAAGAAGAATGTTATAAAAGTAATCCCATGGAAATCCATATTCTTGTAGGAAAAAGGAATACTTTGATATATCATGGTAATGGTGGATTTCAGTTTGATATACAATAAAAAATATGAGTAGGAGTTATTGGGATATACAGATGCAGATTAGTCTGGATCATCAAATGATGGAAAATCAACTTCATGAGGATCAATCTATCTTGCTATTTTTTTATTTCTTGGATAAGTAAGAAACAAGATTGCATTTCTCTTCGCACTTAGAAAGTAAAATATATTGTATCTACTCAAGAATGCACACATGTAATGGGTATGAAGCATTAACGTCATGATATGGGAGTAAAAGTGAATTCTTTGATCAGAATCCATTGTGATAATTCAAGTTCTATAAATCGTATCAAAAATCAAGTCCAGCACTCAAGTACAAAGCACATTAAATTAAGATATCATTTTATCAAAAAGAAGGTGGAACGTGGGGTTTTGAAGTTGGCATATGTACATATAGAACTACATGTTACAAAAATTCTAATAAAGGCCCTACCCAAAGAATAATTTGAAAGGCATCGACTGTATTTGGGAGTTCAATCAACTCCCGATACTTAAAAAAGTATGGATGTAGGAACCCCTCTCCCCAAGGTATGGTTTGTTTTCCCCTAATGTGCTAATATGTTTTCTTTACCCTATTTTAGACCTAAAAAGTATCCTTTGGGTTCGTTGATAAAGGGGGATAGCTTATTATATTAAATAAAATCACTTAGTCATGCCATGTGGAGAATTTATGATAGGTGGAGTAGTGAGATAGTGGAGCACCAATATTTGTGGGAGTATTAATTCTGAATATACTAGAGATGACCAATCAAAGATTATATATCACAAATGTTGAGGTTTATGATGGAAGTAGAAGAGTGCATTTGGAATGAAATGATGTTTTTTTTTTGATGAACTTTTCATGATACTCTTGTTTCTCACATTGATCATTTCTCATGTGGGCATAGAGTGTGTGTTGGGTAAATCATTTATTGCTATCAAAATCGCAAGAATAAAATGTTGGTTGATGATGGAAGAAGCTTCAATGAGTTATAAAAATATGAAGAGTGGTCAACAAACCTAAAGGGGGATATTTTTATCCAAAAATTCCTCATGGTGGTGCTTTTGGGTTGACTCTCTTTGTTGACAAGGTTTTATGATGTTAACACAATCTGGTTGTCCAATAAGGAATTAAGAGTCTTCACGAAACTCGTATTTGACTTTGAAACTTATGATTTAACACCCCGATACTTTATGAGATATATTCTTTTTTAAATTTATTTCATATATTCTATTGTATGCTACACCCGGATTATCTTGCGCTATACGCAACACCGTATTAGCTTGCAGTATACGCAACCATGACTTGGCTTGAACTACACGCAATCACGACCTTCCTCGATAGCGTGTGTTGTACGCAATACCAGTTTTCATTAAACAACAATATATGGTTATAATATTGTTATGAAATAGACGTTATGAATAGTATTAACTACATTTTAAATGTTATAACATTATTATTTCATCTTACACATTTTCAAGAACATGGTATGTGAACAAAATAAATTTTTCGGGTAAAATGAGTATTTTTCAAAAAAATGCAGTTTTGCCGCCTTTTGATGGCGCACCCACTTTAAATCTAGTTTTTGACATGTTTATAAGTTTAATTCGACAAAATAAAATTCTTCTTTGGAATGATGATATAAAAATTTGCTTTGGATAAATTTTTCATATTATTATGATAACTTTCATATTTTAATGAATAGTAAAAACACGCTATGTTTTAATTAAAAACAAATTTTTTCATCGTAATAATTTATATGGTTAAATTATAATATTCAATTCATATGTAAAATCATTTCAATCTTTTGCAATGTTTTAACTTTTAAAACTCATTTTTTTAACAACGGGATTAATTTTAAATTAATTACTGAAACTTCTGTGTTTTGAATTTGGAAGAATGGATTCCATATTTGAATTCAGTGGGTTAAAATTATTTTTATTGGTTACTTTTTTTTAGATATTATGAATAGTAACTACGGTAATTTTTATTTACTACAGTTAAAGGTAAATCCGGCAATTAAGGGTAAAAATAAGATTATAAAATTACACTAACACTTGCCAAAATCCTATTGGATGAATAAAAGTCGACCCATATCACCTAAGTGTTGGACTAGATTCATTTCGTGGACTTTTGACCATGAAATAATATAATTATTATTAAAACCAAAGAAAGTGACAACGTGTCACTCTCTTAAATATTATAAGTATAATAATTTTAATTTAGTGATAAACATCATAAAACTTTAGATATAAATAGTCCATATAAAGATAATAAAATAATATACATCATATGAATTTATTTATAATTTTTAGGTATTAAATAATTATCATTAATTATGACACAATAGTGATGATGAAATTATTTTATTGATTGAAATATCAAATAAATGATTTTAAAAGTATTAAAATAAATATTATATGAAATATTTACTGTTGTCCACTAATTTAATAGATAAATATGACATTTTATTAATCTATTAAATCTTTTGGTTCGAATATATCTTCTGTATATATTTTATTTAAATTCAAAAAAATGAATAGTTTCAAAATTGACACTATTGTTATTTTAAAAATATTACATATTATAAAATTGTTTAAAAATCAAAGAAATATTTAAAAAGTATTAATTAAAATTTATATAATCTATAATGTCATAAAGTATCCAATTACAGAAAATTAACAACACATAAGTGATTATTTATAACCATTTATAATTTATAATTTTATTACCACAAATAAAATTAAATAGATTATATAAGGATAAATCAAGTTGATAATGTTTAAAATAAATTCCAAACTTGTCTAAATTTTATTGGTCGATGATATTACAACCCTATATCATCTAATATTTGTATTTGAGTCATTTTGGAGGTTTTTATGTGGGTTTGTAATTTATTATAAATTAATATTTCTTATAATTCCAAAGGTGCCCCTCTCTTCCCTTATAAAGGGGCACCTCCTCCCTCTCCTCATTACACAATTTATAGCCTTCAATCTCGGGAAAAACCTGCCCATTTCCCTTATCAACCTCCTTAGTAACATACTAGAGGTACTGGTCTTCTTCAAAGACCAATTTTAGTGCCCTAAGAGGAGGTTTCAAAGAGACGAGTCGAAGAAGAGGTAATATCTGTTACCGATTCTTTCAAATTTATTTCTTATTCTACCTCCTATTATTTAGTTGGTTCATTATATTGTAATAACATCAGTATAAATAATATAATGATATGTTATTATAAATATTAAACAACCCCATTTCACCTTCTATCCATCCTAAGGAAAACAAAATCGTTGCGCGTGCGTACATACGGAATACCGTCTCCACGCCGTGGTGTAATCTATTTTTCCACCACCACCTTACTTGGATGGGTATAATGGTGTAATAAATAACTACATATGATTATTATAACATCATACTGATTCTAATATATTATATCATTCACTCCAATTCCATTCAATAAATATGGGAAAGATATCATCGCGTGTGCGTACGTAAGGATTACCGTCTCCACAACGTAATGAGATTCATTTTCCATGTTAACAATTCAAGAATGATTATAAAGTACATATAATAAGTAATAATGAAATATATTACATAATAATGCAACTGGATTTATGTATATATATATGTATGTCATCTAATTAATTCCATTCAATTCAATAAGGAAACGAAAATAGCGTTCATGCGTACGTACGGCCTACCGTCTCCATGAACGGTGTATTTCTTTCCATTTATTGATATATTATATATATGTATATTATGAATATATATTATATATAAATCATGTTATATATTTTGTAATTAATTAATCACGATCTAAGTAATCATATGAATAATTACAAGTCAAAACACGGACGACAAATGAAACGATTTTACCCAAAACGCTCATTAACATGGAATTTACAAAAGAATGGGTAATATAAAGTCATAAGTGAACCATATATGATAACATAACAATGAATATGATTCTGTAATAAGTCAATGACATTATTTAAATCATTATACCGGAGGTTCGGATACCTACCGAATCATATCAGACCTAAGGTAAGGGATAATTATTCCAATCTCCTTCTTATCTGAGATTGTTTATTCATAAGTATTTACTGGGGTTATGTTTATTATCCATGTCCATATGTTCTCAAAATGTTTTCATAAAATGTTTACTTTTCTTCCAGGTATTTTTAAAGTCATTTTTACCCTTTTTTACTTTTACCACATCTTATGGAAGGAATCTTTCTTTTGTTTACCATACGAGGTACTTTTTGAATTTTCTGGAAAAGTACGAGAAGAATGTTTTTTTAACTTATACGGCATGAACAGATTTTTATGATTTCATAACACATTATTTTTATGAAGAATACTCTACAAGATTTAATGACTATTTTCAACAAAATAATTTTCTTTTAAAATTTCATGGCATTTTGTGAAAAGAAAATGATTTTGAATAAGAAATGATATTTTCCTCAATAATTCATTTCAAGTGTTTTATCAAAACCATTTTTCTTATAATATGGAATTATTTCATATGTGTATGTTTAAAGTATAATGTCTCTATGATTTACATGGTTTCACTTTTCTTTTGATGAAATGATATCCATTTTTTATATTGATTATGTTATGATGAGATGATGTTTATGAAAGCCATTCTTATTCTTTGGGTTATGATGAATGGTTTAGGTTTATGTTGTGGAATAAGTAATTATGATTTTATTATGAGATGGGTGGGACCTATATCTCCCTCCAATGCATTGGGTAAAGATTTATATCTCATGAGATAGACATGACTGAAATGAAAAGTAAATCTGGTTCAGTAATACAGGGCTGGAACGGCAAGTAAACCCGGTTCAGTAAGGGACTTTTTCCACTAAGATGGTCTTAGTAGCAATGCCTTGGATACTATGGAAATCATATCATGTGCTTAATGTTTTTCCACAATTAAAAGTTTTATTTCCAAGCTATTTTATCTTGATTGATGTTCCATTATGATCTATGCCTTACTTACTTCCATGTTTTATGTCACTGCTCAAGATTTCGATGTTTAAACATTATGTTCATGTTTTTAAGTTCAAATGTATATGGTTTGTTTAATTTTCTCCATGCTTAACCTTACTGAGAATTTGAGCTCACCCTTTATATGTTTTCATTTCCCGAGGATATAAAGAAAGGTTTTAGTTAAGGAAACAAAATGGGAAGATCTTTTTGGGAGATATTTAAGATCTTTCACCATGATTAGAAGATTATATTCCAAGTTTCCAAAGTCACTAATATATTACGGTCCTTTGGTGTCTGTTTTTGTTATGTATTAAGTATTCGGAAAAAGTAATGTAATGTCCATGTACGTCAAGCTTTGGGTCTCTACTGTTGGTATCAGAGGAAAGGTTAAGTTAACCTTTGGAAACTATGATGCAAAAACATTAGTGAGAGACCTAGAGATGTTTATAAGGTTTGTCTAGGGATTTCCCTAAGGTTAAGTATAAGTATAGGTTATAGTCCTAGAATTATGGTAACAATATTAGAATTAACCCTAAGATGTTATATATTGATGGTACTCCCCCTTTATCATGTTGTTTTTTCTAGCATGATTTTTTCCTCTCACACTATTCTTTTTGGGTTTTAGATGATGGCTGGAACCCGAAGGAACCATGTCTATCCTTGTAATGTAAAATGCAATGATTGTCATCCTAAACAAACCAACATTATGGGAGACAGAGTGAAAAATCTTATTGCGATACTTACACAAGATATTAATCATTCTGGACTTCCAAATTAGTAGAGAAGGGAACAATAATCTATTGAGACCTTCATGAGGCAATGTCCACCTTCTTTCAATGGGTCTTCTGATCCACTTGTTGCTGAAAAATGGATTAGTACCATTGAAAAGGTATTTTCCATACTTCGTTGTTCGGAACATGATAAATTCATTCTAGCTGTTTACCGTTTAGAAGGTGAAGCAGACCAGTGGTGAACACTAATAAAGAATACAAGGCCCCAAGATGAAATTGAATCCATATAATGGGACGAGTTCAAGAACTTGTTTTTCAGTATGTACTTCCCTCGTATTGTTCGAACAAAGATGGAAAAAGATTTCTTGAGTGTAAGAAAAAGGTTGATGAATCTGTTGGTATATACAAAGAGAATTTTACAAGTCTTGAAAGGTATGCATCTGGCTTTATCATCCAACCAGAAAGTAAATTTGGTCGATTCTTCAGTGGCTTAAAACCAAGTCTTCGAACGGAATTAGCTATAAAATACTTCAGTAGCTATGAGGAAATTGTGCATTGTGATATCAAGGTAGAAATGGAATTTGGTATTACATATTCATCTCTTGGTTTTGACAAGAAACGAAAGATGGAGTTCAAGGAGAAATCTCGTAATAATGGTGAAAAGAAGTTTAATGTTTCTTTATGCTCAATGTGTGGAAAGAAGCATGGTGGAGATTGTCTTAAAGGGACTAGAAAGTGTTTTAAGTGTGGAAAAAAAGTTCATCGAGCAGCTGAGTGTTGAAGTAATGGAAAAAGGGTTGCTAATGATGTAAATAAAGAAAAGATAGTAGAGAACGCTTCACCAACACTTCAATGCTTCAAGTGCAATGAAATGGGGCATTATGCTAATCAATGCCCTAATCTAAGGGTTAATGATGATCAACATGAGCAACCTCTTAAGGAAAAGGAAAAAGGGAAGTCACATGCGATCACTGTTAGCAATTTTGAGTATGACAACAGTGTGGTAAAATGATTTTGTGTTTATGTAAAGGTATTCCAAAATAATGTTGTGGAATCTCATTTATAGTAATTATGGAACATTGGAATATCTATGTAATGGTTTATTGTGGTTTTCAATAATTATATGGTACTAGTAACCATGAAAAGTGATTCATATATTTTGGAAAGTAGATGATATGTGCATAATGAAGGGATAAGGAGAAAATGAAATGTTTGATAGTATTCATGAGCTCATGACTGATATAAGAACAATGTGATATCATGGTTTGAGTATATAGAAATTTTGGGATTTTGGTGTGTGGAAAGAGTTAAATTTTGACAGAACTCATGTTTTCACTAAGGATCTATGGTAATTCACGTTTAAAAAAGAATACATGATTAAGTTATTCACATGTTTGGACTATGACCAACAAGATATATCTTATGATATATGAGGGATAAATGATGGTATTCACATGCTCGGTAGATGAAATTTCTAGTAATAATTTTCTTTATACTATGAGATTAGACATATGTATAAGCCTAAAGATTGTACTGGATTATGTTGGACATAAGATAGTATTTTTTAAGGATAGAATTTTTTTTTGATATTATTTCTGGAGTGTTATAATAGTACAGTTTTAGAAAAAGGACAACCTGCAGGACGGGTGACAACCCATCACATCGGACAAGGTTACGAGAATCGAACCCACAACTGAAGTACGACAAGACTTTATTACCTACCATTGGCTTACAAAAAGTCCCTGGTTAGTAGAATCTAGTTTTGTTTATTATACGGTAAGATAGATGTAGTATAAGTCCATTTTTGGAATCATATATGACTATCCTCGCCATAGATGGACTTATGTATATAACTTTTGATAACTTTATGTTTGAGACAGATAGAGTGACCTATCATTCTATCGCATGATCAACTAACACTTCACATAAGACAAATTCAACTTCATTTATTTAAGATATGATGTGGAAATTGTTCAAGCCACAAACAACAGTGACATTATACCAAAATCAAGTATTTCTTCTAATTCAAAATTTTCAACTTTACAGAAATGATATTGAAAACCAAAAATGTTGTCATAGTGCTCTTATATCTGATGAATCAGATGGTCCCTTAGATCATCACAAATTTTTGGCTTTGTGATTTTTGGCTTTTTCATAGCCATGTTCTCTACCACTCTCCATCAGAACATGATGGTTAGATTTCTCTTTCATATCCATATTTTCACCTATGTTCTCTTACGTGGAAACCCAGTGATCAGTTAATTTGGGTAACTGTTATGTTTCATACTTCACTTTTTAAAATTAAGTTTTCATATTACTTTTATGATGTGTGTTTTTACGAACGAAACATTCAAGTGGTAAATAATTTAAAACCCCAACGAATTTTGAGGGCGAAATTCATTTTAAGGGGGGTAGAATGTAACACCCCGAGATTTTATGATATATATTCTTTTTTAAATTTATTTCATATATTCTGTTGTACGCTACACCAAGATTATCTTGCACAATATACAACACCGTATTAGCTTGTAGTATACGCAACCCTGACTTGCCTTTCATTACACGCAATCGCGACCTTCCTCGATAGCGTGTGTTGCACGCAATACCGGGTTTCACTAAACAACGATATATGGTTATAATATTATTATGAACTAGCCGTTATGAATAATATTAACTAAATTTTGAATGTTATAACATTATTATTTCATCTTACACATTTTCTAGAACATGGTATGTGAACAAAATAATTTTTTCAGGTAAAATGAGTATTTTTTTAAAAAAATGCAGTTTTGCCGCCTTTTGATGGAGCACCCACTTTAAATCTAGTTTTTGAGATGTTTATAAGTTCAATTTGACAAAATAAAATTATTCTTTGGAATCAGGATATAAAATTTTACTTTGGATAAATTTTTCATATTATTATGATAACTTTAATGTTTTAATGAATAGTAAAAACACGCTATATTTTAATTAAAAACAACTTTTTTCATCGTAATAATTTCTATGGTTAAATTTTAATATTGAATGATTTTAAAGTATAGATAGAATATATTTTTACCATTTATTATAATGTATGTCATTAGCATTGATTTTACATTGAATTCATAGGTAAAATCATTTCAATCTTTTGCAATGTTTTAACTTTTAAAACCTGTTTTCTTACCAACAAGATTAATTTTAAATTAATTACTGAAACTTCTGTGTTCTAAATTTTGAAAAATGGATTCCATATTTTAATTCAGTGGGTACAAATTATGTTAATTGGTTACTTTTATTTTTTTATATTATGAATAGTAACTACGGTAATTTTTATTTACTACAGTTAAAGGTAAATATGGTAATTAAGGGTAAAAATAAGATTATAATATTACCCTAACACTTGAAAAAATCCTATTGGAGGAATAAAAGTAGACCCATATCACCTAAGGGTTGGACTAGATTCATTTAATGGACTTTTGACCGTGAAATAACATAATTATTATTAAAACCAAAGAAAGTGACAACATGTCACTCTCTTAAATCTTATAAGTGTAATGATTTTAATTTAGTGATAAACAACACAAAACATCGAATATAAATATTCCCTATAAATATAATAAAATTATATACATCATCTGAATTTATTTATAATTTTTAGGGATTAAATAATTATTATTAATTATGACACAATAGTGATGTTGAAATTATTTTATTGATTGAAATATAAAATAAATGATTTTAAAAGTATTAAAATAAATATTATATGAACTATTTAATGTTCTCCACTAATTTTCTAGATAAATATGACATGTTATTAATCTATTAAATCTTTTAGTTCAAATATATATTCTGTATATATTTTATTTAAATTCAATCAAATGAATAGTGTCAAAATTTACACTATTGTTATTTTATAAAAATTACATATTATAAAATTGTTTAAAAATCAAATATATATTTAAAAATTATAAATTAAAATTTATATAGTCGGAAATGTCATAAAGTATCCAATTATGGAAATTTAACAACACATAAGTGATTATTTATAACCATTTAAAATTTATAATTTTATTACCACAAATAAAATTAAATAGATTATATAAGGATAAATCAAGTTGATAATGTTTAAAATAAATTACAAACTTGTATAAATTTTATTGGTTGATGATATTACAACCCTATCTCATCTAATCTTCAGATTTGAGTAATGTTGAGGTTTTTATGTGTGGTTGGAATTTATTATAAATTAATATTTCTTATAATTCCAAAGGTTCCCCTCTCCTCCCTAATAAAAGGGCACCTCCTCCCTCTCCACTTTACAGAATTTAGAGCCTTCAAGCTCAGAAAAAAACTTCCCATTTCTCTTATCAACTTCCTTAGAAACATAACAGAGGTCCTTGTCTTCTTCAAAGACCAATTTTAGTGCCCTAATTAGAGGTTTCAAAGAGACATGTCGAAGAAGAAGTAATATCTATTACCGATTCTTTCAAATTTATTTCTTCTTCTACCTCATCTTATTTAGTTGTTTCATTATATTGTAATAACATTAGTATCAATAATATACTGATATTTTATTATAAATATGAAACAACCCCATTTCACCTTCTATCCATCCTAAGGAAAACGAAATCACCGTGCGTGCGTATGTACGGAATACCGTCTCCACGCCGTGGTGTAATCTGTTTTTCCACCACCACCTTACTTGGATGGGTATAATGGTGTATAGAATAACTACATATTATTATTATAACATCATACTGATTCTATGATATTATATAATTCACTCCAATTCCATTCAATAAATATGGGAACGATATCATCGCTCGTGTGTACGTACGGATTAACATCTCCACAATGCGATGAGATTAATTTTCCATGATAATAATTCAAGAATGATTATAAAGTATATATAATAAGTAATCATGAAATATATGACACAATAATTCAATTGGATTTATGTATATATATATATGTATGGCATCTACTTAATTCCATTCAATTCAATAAGGAAACGAAAACAACGTTCATGCGTACGTACGACCTACCATCTCCATGAACGGTGTATTTCATTCCATTTATCGATCTATTATATATATGTATATTCTGAATATATATTATATAAATCAGGTTTTATATTCGTTAATTAAGTATTCATGATCTAAGTAATCATATGAATAATTACAAGTCAAAATAGGGACGACAAATGAAACGATTTTACCCAAAACACTCTTTAACATGGAATTTACAAAAGGACGGGTAATATAACGTCCTAAGTGAACCATATATGATATTATAATAATGAATATGATTCTATAATAAGTCAATGAAATTATTTAAATCATTATACTGGAGGTTCGTATATGTACGATGCATATCAGACCTAAGGTAAGGGATAACTATTCCAATCTCATTCTTATCCGAGATTGTTTATTCGTAAGTATTTACTGGGGTTATGTTTATTATCCATGTCCATATGTTCTCAAAATTTTTTCATAAAATGTTTAATTTCCTTCCATGTATGTTTAAATTCATTTTTACCCCTTTTTTACTATTTACCACATCTTATAGAAGGAATCTTTCTTTTGTTTACCATATGAGGTACTTTTTGACTTTTCCGGAAAAGTACGAGAAGAATGTTTTTTTAACTTATACGGCATGAACAGATTTTTACCACTTAATAACGCCTTATTTTTATGAAGCTTACTCTACAAGATTTATTGACTATTTTCAACAAAATACTTTTCTTTTAAAATTGCGTGGGATTTTTTGAAAAGAAAATGATTTTGAATAAGAAAGGATATTTTCCTCAAGAATTCATTTCAAGTGTTTTATCAAAACCATTTTTCTTATAAGATTGAATTATTTCATATGTGTATGTTTCAAGTATAATGTCTCTATGATTTACATGGTTTCACTTTTCTTATGATGAAATGATATCCATTTTTTATATGGATTATGTTATGATAGGATGATGTTTATGAAACCCATTCTTATTATTTTGGTTATGATGAATGGTTTATGTTTATGTTATGGCACAAGTAATAATTATTTCATTATGAGATGGGTGGGACCTATATCTCCCTCCAATGCATTGGGTAATGATTTATATCTCATGAGATAGACATGGCTGGAATGGCAAGTAAATCTGGTTCCGTAATACAGGGTTGGAACGGCAAGTAAACCCGGTTCAGTAAGGGACTTTGTCCACTAAGATAGTATTGGCAGCAATGTCTTGGATACTATGGAAATCATATCATGTGATTAATGTTTTGACACAATTACAAGTATTATTTCCAAGCTATTTTGTCATGATTGATGTTCCATTATGATCTATGTCTTACGCACTGCCATATTTTATGTCACTGCTCAAGATTTCGATGTTTAAACATTATGTTCATGTTTTTATGTTCAAATGTATATGGTTTGTTTTATTTTCTCCATGCTTACCCTTGCTGAGCATTTTAGCTCACCCTTTATATGTTTTCTTTTCCCTAGGAAATAAAGAAAGGTTTTAGGTAAGGAAACAAAAGGGGAAGATCTTTATGGGAGATATTGAAGATCTTTCACCACGATTAGAAGATTATATTCCGAGTTTCTGAAGACACTAAACTATTACGGCCCATTGGTGTCTGTTTTTGTTATGTATTAAGTATTCCGAAAAAGTAATGTAATGTCCATGTATTTCAAGCTTTGGGTCTTTACATATGATGAGTCACAAAAATAATTTCATGACAATAACATTTCAAATTGATTGATTGGGTGTGATTTTATTGCACTCTAAAGGAGAATTGTGAGTGATAAGGTGATTCGACAATGTGATCATGCACAACAATCACAGTTGTTTTGAAACTTGTGATGGGTCCTAAAAATAATTGGAAGATAATAACATTGTAAATCACATGATAATGCATCATTTAATTTGATTCTAGTCTTAAGACCTCATGTAGAATGCATGATTTTATTTGGAGCTCATAGAGGGGTCTTACGCGACACTCATGGCTCTCTTTGGAGTCCACAATGGGGTCTTGCACAACACTCATGGCTGTCTCTAGAGCTCATGCCCAGATCTTGAAAAAACTATAAATAGGACTCATGCTTGAGAGTGAATGATGAATGAAGGTTCGCAGAGTGTGAATGCTGACAATCCAAGGAGCTCCGCATGATCTAGTGGGCATATAGCCAGGGAATCATGGTGCCATGCAGGTTGTCAGGGGTGCGCGTTGCATGTCTTACAGTGACCAAGACCACCACTTTCCTCCTCCATTGTTTTGTTCATTATGTTATTTTTTGGTGTTCATAGATCATACAACTTGGAATAAGTGATATCTAGGTTTTATAAAATATTTTTCGATGATGTATCACATGACCAAAATGGTCTATATGGAGAGGGTGAAAGCATATCATGAAAAATCTATTCTTATGTCCATAGAGAACCCTTGAGGTTTTTGGACACACTCGAGGACTTCTGTACAGTAAGGATGGTCAAGGACTCACGTAAAGCGTGAATGATGAAAAAGGAATCACACCTGGATCTCATGAAACCCATGAGAAAATATAT
The DNA here is from genome assembly GCA_963277665.1 of Viscum album. Classification (NCBI taxonomy): domain Eukaryota; kingdom Viridiplantae; phylum Streptophyta; class Magnoliopsida; order Santalales; family Viscaceae; genus Viscum; species Viscum album. The sequence continues at coordinate 1,896,762,788 of OY728135.1, read as the reverse complement.
CACCCAGATCTTGTCGAGTGTGTGTTACCAATGAGGTGGACAATTGTCTATAATTTGTGGAATTAAGGTGGGGGACACTCGCCTACAAATACCATGTGACCTATCCTTAATGATTGATTATGTTTTTCTTAAAATATGGGTAGAAAGCTCATTTGGAGAAGAGACTCACGGTTATATCTCACAACAGAGGATTAGAGAGAAGGAGTTTATGTGATTAACATCACGTAAGTGTTGGGCATGATCTGTACAATGCTTTTTTCATAGATAACGTGTGAAAAAGGGGTTGCACCGCGGGTTTACAGTGACTAGGGGTTTGCACCAAGGGTTCATAGTGACTTGGGGTTCATAGAAAGGGTCTGCTCAAGGCACCAGGGGTTCGCACAAGGTTCCATAGGTCCATAAAAGTTTATAGGGGTTTTCTCCAGGGGTTCATGCAAAGTTTCAGAGATTCGTGCAATGCACCATGAGTTGACACAAGGTTCCAGAGGTTTGCGAAAGGTGCTAGGGGTTCATATAAAGGGCCATAGGTTCATACAAGGTACCAAGGGTTTTCACAGGGTGTCAGAGGTTTACAAAACGTGGTAGGGATTTGCACCAGGAGTTCACACAAAGGGACAGAGGTCCGCACAAGGAACCAAGGGTTCACATAGGGTTCTAGAGGTTCATAAAAGGTGTTAGGGGTTAAATCAAGTCATCCTAAGGTTGGATGAAAGTTTCAAGTTACCTAGTACATATATTGTAATGTATCATTCATCAATGGATGAAATTGGAACTTCAACAGAGAATTCATCAACAATTTATGATGATTGAATTCATGAAAAATAAGGGACCTACAAGTCCATAAACTTTTAGTGGATCCCTTCCTATAATACTGAGATGAGGAAGTAGAAGACGATGATCCTTTCTTCTAGTAGTGAGCCATGTAAAGAGACATATGGAGTGATGCTTCATAATTCCATGATAAGAACATAAATCATGTAAAGGTAGTGAGCCTGGGCATAGACATGATCTATCCTGAACATTGTTATTTGACCGTGACCCTTAGTGGATTTGAAACCTTGATACATCTTCGTTGTATGCTCCTAGTATGTATCCTAGTGAGGTTGAACCAAGTAAAATCTATGTGTCATGTGAATAATTTAGTTTCTTTTTAAATAATTCTATAGAATAAAGAGAGAAGTGGATTTTTTAATAATGAAACAATATAAAAAGGGGAAGTAGTTTTAATTTTTCATACCCAAACGCACCCCACCCCACCCCTCTCAGGGTATTTAACATAGTGGACCTAACAATGAATTTTATTGGTGAATAATAAACATCAAAGTAATCTTATTTTATTTTCCCTATATATACCCCTACTTGGATAATCATTTCATTTTCTTCAAGTTATTTTCCATTATTTCTAAATTCTAAAAAATTAAGGTTTGACTATGAGGAATTAGGTTATAGTATTCCACCAACAACCATTTATCATTTTATAATAATATTTATTACATTTTGGATGGTTTTGTGATGATGATTTGGAATGAAAATATGACAAATGATGATAGGAGAAGTGGAAATGAACTTTCGGTATTAAAGTAGCATTGTGATAGGAACTAATTAAAAATGTTGTGGAGGTTTAGCTATTATCCATCCATATATAAGACTATAGAACGATGTACCTATAAAGAAAGGAAATGGGTAAAATGTCAAGGAAATCCATTAGAGTTGAAACTGTGGTGATGTGATGTGGTTGTGATGAGATCTAGTTAAATATTCTAATGGAAAACAGATATATCTAAAAAAATAATAGATGAAGATGAATCTGGAGATTTTACTACTACATGACATGTAGTCATCAGGGTCACAGGGAGTGTATATCACAATTCATGAAAGATAATGACTTTATAGTATAATAAATTTGACATGACGTGTGACTTAGGGTCACACATTATGTATTTTGGGCCACATAGTGTAATCATGTTTAGTTTAACACACTAACTAATCAGTTATTGCCACACATCATGTGGGATAGAGTTTATTCCATGTATAATTATGAAGAAACCATGTTGTATATCAAATGTATACAGTATTTAACCCTCATGGTCCCACATGTTTTTTGTTCCTAAGCTCCACGCCCAATATTTCGGGGACATAACTCTGGTTGTTCTGGATGTACAGTCTTAAGTGGACCACATTTTGTTTACTCTTAAAAATTAGTGTGTGCATCAACCACATTAGGTGGTTCAGTGGAAACATTCAAACCATATAGTTAGAAGTATATGTATAATCCTACAGATTTAATCGATGACATTTATTTTCAAGACACTTTTAATAGGAACAATTAGTTATAAATGCAATTTACTATAGTAGACATACAATGTGGGTTGACTCAACAAGAGAAGAATTATATAAGGCTATTCCAAGATACATTAGGGGAATACGCACAATTTACTATATAGTATATTTCTTTTAATTCACCCACTTTGATGATTTTCATATCTTCTCACTAAGGTGTCAAAAACAGACACATGAATAGTCCATTTGAATAATTTTTTCACATAGATCTTCATTATGAAAATATATTTATCATTTATGATTTTTTATGAGATGTTTATATATATATGGTTTCTTAGAATGTAGAGATAATTATGGGGAGCATATAATATAAATTTCAATTTGAAATGAGGTCAGTAACCCCCTGTAGGCATAATAGTTCTAGGGAATGTCTCCTTATACACTAAATGGAGTATGTAACCCCTCCCCCACATATTCATGATGGGGAATGTGTCCAAAAAATATGTTATTTATAAAACATCTTCCAACTCATTCATCGAATGATGTGGAAAATTACTATCTCGGGATGGATACTCCCTTGACTGAAATGTACAATTTTGTGACTCAAAAGTCCCCCATCTGACTACTAAGAGGTTATTAAAGGATAACATAAAATGTGATAAAAACTAGGTTTGAATTAGTGTATTCATAATTTTGGTTTTCAAATCCAAATTATCTTATTCTTATTCATCACTTCTCCCTAACTCTGAATGATACCATATTTTAGAGTGACAGAAAATATTTTTTAACAAGGTTTACCTCTATGATGGATGACTATGTCCCATGTGTGTGGTGATTTTTATCTCATGAACACCCAATTAAAATTTTATTATTAAAAATGAATTATAGAAATGTTATGAATTTGAATATGGTTATGTATGTGTATCTAATAGAAATTTATGGAACAAAAAATTCATTGATAAATTCTGAATAATATATTTTTGGAGAAAAATAACCATTGAAAGTTTGTGTCATAAAGATTGAGTGTTTCTTATATTATTCCTAGATAACTCATAAATAACCATTAGTAACCTCTTCCATCCAATTTCTCTAATACTCTTATTCATATCTAGAATATAGTATGAAGTCAACCACATTCCTAAGATTCTTCATCTAATAATTTATTCACAAAAATATCATTAATAAAATTTTCCACAAATAAAAAATGGAAATATAGTTGTTTTTACCAGAATGATCTTCACAAGTTTTAATCTTGTCGACAAAATTGTCTTGTTTGATTCTCAATTAAATATCTTCCAAATCCTAGACAATATTCTCATATTTTAAACAATTAAACAATATCCTTCTATTTAATTTCCATTTATATATCATTTAAATACTAGAAAATATCTCCAATTAAATATTTCATGAAACTCAAAAAATATATATATAATGGTTTATAAACATTTAGGTTTTACAACTATTAAATTAGTACTCCCCTTATGTAATTATTTAAATATAAATAAAGATGGTATGAATCTTGAAACATAACATACCTTAGTGTTGGGAAGTGGAATGTACTCCCATTTAAAACCCAATCCCCTCGAATGACTTAGTAGTCAGTGTCTTGGAGTGGGTTTCATTTATTTATTTCTTATATAAAACTAAATCAAGTTTCCTAATTATTTTTCTACCTTTTCATTTGGAAATTGATAGTTAATATCAATATGTTTGGATCATGAATACTATACAAGGTTCTTGGAAAAATTTATAAAACATTGGTTATTAAAACCAATAACCAATGGATATTCAATAATGAACTCAATATCTGAAATCTATGTATTTATCTTCATCATATATGTAGCTACCTGTAATGTATCTATATATTCATCTTCTATGGAGCTCAATGTCACTGTTTTTTCTCCTTTTATTTCCATGAAAAATATCTCCCACCAATAAAAAATACTTCACCTAAGGTGAATTTTTTTTTATAAAATCAACCTTCTCAATAAAAATCATTAAATCCATTTAGATCAATCATACCCGTCTATTTGTATACTAATGAATAATTAAATTTATTTGAAATATATATCATAACTCTCTTTCCTACCATAATATTTGAATCATTGGGGTTTGGTTGATACCTAGAATAAAGAGTGACTACCTAGATGGTGGTTTGTCTTAATGTAGTCAAATATAAGACACTTCCAATTAACCATGTAAATTGTTTTTTAGTTATAGTTTTAGCTTCACAATACATGATTACTTTTGTGCCTATATTAATTTGTATAGTCAACCCTCTATAATTCTCCATGAAAAAAAATCAATATATCCTTAGAATACATCTATTATGAAATTAAAATGGTGGTAACAATTTGAGTAATTTGAAAACCCATAAAAAATTTTGGTTCCCCATGTTAAGATATCTCAAATTTCATTTATAGATATTTATAAAATTCTCCAAATAATTTCTCTCCACTACTTGAGAAAATTATAGCATCAAAATATGGAATCACAAATAATGATTTGTAGTTAGTCTTCATCATATATAAATTTATATCCACTACCCATTTAGATATTAAATCTTCTTTATATATTCATTTAAGATGATGAACTATGATCTTGGATCTTATTTCAATCCATAGAGAACCTTTTTTAATTTATACACTTTTCCGCAATCTATTTCCAACAAAACTTCTTTATATTTCCTTATGAAAATTTCTTCATATATGTCACCATTCAAAAATATAGTTTTAAAATATATTATAGATGCTTTTAAATATATACATTATACCCTAATAATAATTATTCTTAGTGTTTCATGTTTTGGAATTGGATATATGGTTTCATTAATTTAATTTGTCAAAATTTTTAAGTACCCCTTTTATACTATATTTCATTGTTTTCAACAACTAAATATTTCTCATCCATAATATTCCAAAAAAATATATATTTAGAACCAATAAAATTTTCTTCTTTGAACCTATGAACAATATCTCAGGTTCCATTATTTTCTTTTCAATATAGCTCATAATTCATATCCTGAATTGATTCCTTACACTCAAATATTCTTCAATAGTTTGGGGTTCAATTCTTAGCATCTAACTAGGGTGACATGTAGCTATGATTTTTATTCTTTTCTTAATCCACTGATTCTGATATCTAATAATGTTTTAAAAATCAACATTATTATTCAATATTTTATTTATTCCTATTGAATTCAATTATTCAACATAATAACCATAATAAGAATAATTTTGATCATTAATATGAATTTGTGTGTTTTATTCAATTTATATAGTTGGTACTGAATGAACAGCATTATCCTCGTCATCTACCGTGACATAATTCTTGATCTTTTATTTATTTCCAAATATTTTTGCATATTAAAAGTCCAAAATAATCTCATGTTTATATTGGAACATTTATAATAACATATATTTATTGTGTAACCAATAAGTAATCAGTCTTTTCCATTTCATATAACATTACACCACTTCCATTTTTTCTTTTCATCAAAAACGGGCTCCATAGCACTTTGATTTTATTAAAATTATGTTTTTCCTTGAACGAAATCTTGTAATGACTCATGTATGAATTTGATCTCAAAATTAATCTATGTTTCCTTATTCTATTAGTGAATCTTTAATGATGCAATAGAAATATTGAGCAGGAATTATTAGAAAGAATTATTTTACACATGAGAATAAGGATTGTATTATTATTTAAATCCATAGAATTATTTTACGGTGTATATGGATCACTTAAAAATCCTAATTTTATTCATATATGGATATTTCAAGGTCTTATTATTATAAAATTATGTACCACCAAAATATCTCAACCTCTTATACAGAATCAAATTTTTTTTCCAGAATTTTTTCAAAATATTTTAAATTAGCCTAAGGACTAAGACTTGAGATAAATAAAAAAGATAATTATTAGTATGTTTATGTCACCAATGAAGGTGATATAGTACCTATATCTATTTTCTTACTTTATTTTCATAGGTCTGCATGCATCGGAGTGTACTATCTCCAATTCTTTTTTAATAACAATGTAAAATACCTTGTAACTTCTATTCACTATTTTTCATTCTTAACATGTTTTATAAATTTCAATTGTATATTGTCTTAGGATAAGGTAATTTAGTTATCCTATTATATATCCAAAATAATTATATTATTTTTTAAAAATGGCCAAAATTTCTGTGTAATTTTTTTTCTTTTTTCAATCTCATGTAGAGATATAATCGGGCTAGTACAACGGTTATCAACCCTTTTTCAATAAAAACTCCATATTTTAAAATATCCACTTGAAAACTATTATTTATAAATATTAATTCATTTCTATAACCACAAATTTGTGATACAATCACATTATTATGATTCATTAAATCAAAAAATAAAACATTGTTGGGTCTAATATGATTTTTCTATATATTAGTCATTCAAATTAATTTAAATTTTAACGAGATGTCATTACTAAAAGAAATCGTACATCCTTATTTATTTTCATGATTATTTATTTTTTTTAAATCACCATTCATGAGGGAAGATAAACCAATACTCCTAATCCATGACTTTTCATTTTTTTCATGATTTAAATGAAACATTAACCACATAATCTTTTTATTCACTATGTCAATTATTTTGAATATTAACATATTTCATGAAAATATATATCTAATTTGGATGAATATAGTAAATTAATTTGATATGATCCAATGTTGATCACAACTACCAAAAACTTCTTTCAAACTATTAAAACTATTTTTCACTCCAATATTCTTCTCACTATATTCGATTTTTTTTATTCTTTCCTACTGTTTTTGTATCCCCCTTGATTTATGATCCCTTATTAGTCTTTGGAATGACCTATTATAACAATAGTTTTAGAATTTATTGTTTAAAATAGCACAACACTAATAGTAACTCTAAAATAATCTCCTTTAATAAAAATTACACTAATGTATGGGTTTTCAGTTAACCTCATTTTATGACATATAGTTATTTGTTCAAAAAAAATTATTTTTTGGAATTCATACCTATATTTTTTGTGCTGGAAATAAAAATTATATTTTCCCTCATATATATGAAAATATTTTCGTTTTCCATTTATATTTATAGTTACTCTAAATTTATTCTCACCGCTAGAGCCTTCTATATACATGGTTTTTTGTGACCTGCTCATAGGATTCCCATTGTTATCTCTACCTTCTTTACCGTTAAATATAGAAGATATTTTTTGATTCTAAAATTATTAATGTTAAGTAGTATCCCTATAAAAATCAATTTTAACCATTTTATTCTTACTATCACAATCAAAAATATTCAACTTTAGTTTTCTACCTCTTTTCTACCAATGAATATTGTAGAATTCATGTAATCTATAATCTTTATTTTCTCTATAATTATAAGATTTATTTTCTCAATCAATTCTATTATATTATATTTCAAAATATAGGTTTTATTATGGTAATTTGAGTTCTTATTAAGAAGATAATTTTCATCTCTCAATCATCTTATCTATTTTAAATGCATTTTTACTTCACTTTTCATAGTATAATCCTTTTTAGATTCCTCTTCTTCAACTAATAAATCATTTCTGACTTCTGATTAATCTTCGAATAAGTCATTTTTTTCTTTCTTCTTGAGTCATTATGTAAGATATCCGATTTTTTGAGATATATACTTGTTTAAATGTTGGTTTAAATCTCTTAATTGTGGTCTTTGGAATGTTTACTGGGTGTATGAGGAAGATTGGGGGTGTTCATAGAGTTTGGGACATGAAAGAAAGAAAATTAGTTCCACTGAGTGCATGTAGTATAGTTGGTGTATAATTAGAGTAAACTATACAAGGGAGAAATCCATACATAGAGACCATGGACATGGTCATCTCCCGTGGTGGGTGTATGGTTTGTAAAACCTGTTCAAGTCCCCAAGAAACTATATGAATTGGAACCCTCTTAGACAGAGGTGGGTGCATGGTTGTTTCACTTTTTTTTAATTTGTGTTGCCAAACCATGAGACCCATTAAAAAGTGACTAAAATACCAAATTTTCACCCTAAAGATTTCAAGTTCATCACCTGATTTTCAACATATTTCTTCTTCCCGCGTCCCTAGTGATGAGCCAAACTCCCCAAATTTTTCCAAGGATCGATCTAATTTGATTATAGGATATTTGAAGGGCTATTGGTTTTGGATTGATGCTCACGATTGGTCTAATTCCATTTTGCTTAATTTTTCTAAATTAGGGATTGTGGATTTTTTTCATCTTCTATTAAATCACTAAAGCACATTTTTTGTTGTATCATAGATTGGGTTTTAAAAGGTTGATTGAATATGGATATAATTCTAAGGTTAAGGGTTTGTTCATCATCATATTTGAGTTATTTGATCTATATGTATTATCCCATAGTTTTGTGGTAGATCTATGCATGTCTGTTTGCGATATTTCTGTTCTCTTTTCATGCATTTGTTTCCATGTATACAAAATTTTAAAGTGTTTGGATAAATAATTAATTCAACACTACATGATCCCCTTGGGATGAATTGGGAATGATTTGACAGGTTTTGGGACACTGAGGTGGTTTATCAATATTCCCAAACATGGGGAATTATGAGGCTAATATTAACGTTCTATGTTGATAAAATAGATCCCATGATAAATGTGTAGACATGTTAGTTGAGTTAAAAATGGAAAATTAGTAGTGTGTCTTGTTATTTACAATGAAAAAGGGATTTTTTGTCATAATGTGAAAAACAGTTAAATATATTAATTTGAATGTGTTAACGGTGTATTAATTTGTAATGGAAATGTGTAAATAGAATAATGAATATTAATTGTTGAATCCGTTAACCGTGATAATGCATGTAAACTGAGAAATGTGTTAAATGGGTTAATATAAAGGCATTTATGATTATGATAAATGAGTTAAGGTATGAAATGGGGAAGTGATTTAAATGGTATATTCCAAATAAATAGTAAATGTGTTAATCGGTTCAAGATTGATGATGATTTACTTATTGAATGAAATTTGAATTGTAAATGTTATATGTATTGTTTTTGTTTGGTTTGTGAAATGGTATATGTGGTAATTAGATATATTGCCTTAATCTCATTGCATGTTGGTGGGGGTTAAAGGAATTGGGATCCTCCCATGTGTTGGGTTGGAATCAGGCACTAATACCAACCTTGAATGCATGGATCAGGGAGTCTGACTGATTCCCTAGGCCCCTAATAATTTCACTGGACGAGACTACCTAGACTGAGGCTCCATGGAATGTTTATTATGATTATTCATGAAATGTTTATCCCTAGTGAGATAGTATACTTGAATTATTTCCTTATGCATGATAATTCACCAATTTAGGTTGTTGTGTAAATGATGTAATTTTCTTAGCCCAAGGAACATGTGATGAAAATGAATTTAGTAATAAATATGGTTTAACTGATGAAAATGAAAAAGGCGATGAAATGGTTCAAGTAAATATTATAAATCAATGGAACATTAGTTTTCATTTTGTTTACCTTGATATTTATTTCATACTTGTATGCAATATCTATTTAGTCTGGCTATTTTCTATACATCGTTGATGATGGAAAGCTGAGTTGTACTCACACACTACTCAGGCTGCCATTGGGTAGCTGATTAGATTGCACAGTTGCATGATAAAACTACGGAAAATTCCATATGCTAAGGATTTGAGTGGGGCTTGGGATATTCATTTATAAGGATCTAAACATTGAGTTAGGACCTATTTTTTGGTTTTTTTTGTTTTCTTCTCTTTTTTAATGTCCAGCATGGCATGGTATTTTATTGTTGGTTGTGGTTGTACCCTATTTGGGAAATGGTTCGTAATGATTGTTTCTGGTTCATTGGTTATTTTTTCCATTATTTAACATGTTACCTGCTCTGTATTACTCTAGTAAAGAGAGTTTATTATCCCCACATGACCCATTAGACCATCACTACTGGTCAGAAACCTTTGGCATATGCGGAGGTGTAGTTGAGGTCATGTAGTGACATGGCTTGGGGGCCAATTTAGCGGCTTCCTGGTTGGGGATGTAAAAATGTGGTATCAGAGTGGTTCTTTCTTCAGGTAATACTATTTGAGATGGTATAATGGATATTAGGAAGTGTTAGACCATCGGAATGAGCTCATTTATGGGAGTAGTTAACTCATGTATGGGGGGAAATCATGTACCCATGGTGCGAATTGTTGTTCCAGATTTGTGTTGTTATAGTTGAATGATATTTCCCCATTGGGTGATGCGCTTATTGTGGGATGTGGCTATTTTATGATATTTTTTCATGGTTGGAATGATATAATGTTGTTCATTCATGCATAATTATAGGCTCCTTGGCATATAGGTGGCATGCATCATGATAGGAACACACATGATGGGTGTGTGGGGCATGGAAGGTAGAATGAATTTTAATATCATGAGAATTGGAAGAAAATTGTGTCTAATAAAGATGATTCAAATGGGTAAAAAGAATATAATGTTAAACAATAGTTAAATATTTGGGCATAAATAAGGTTTTTAAATGAGTTAAAATTATTGTTTTAACAAGATGTGAAATGGGAAATTAGCTTAAGAGGAATGATATTAGTTGGTAGAGTAGAAATATTTCTCAATGGGTGCCTAATGATAGATGTGTGAATATGTAAGTTGGTTTACCCTATTTTGGCCATGACCCATGGTAGGTATGTTCAAGGGTAGTGTTTTAGGAGTGATGATATATGTTGGGATAGTTTATGTGAAACTGGTTGTTTATAGCTAGTGGCAGGCATTATTTTATGTAAAATATAAATTCATTGGGTTATTTGTTTTGAGATGCGTGTTTGGCATTGTAGGAAGATGCCACAACAATTTCATGTACTAGTTTCATGACAAGAGGATGTTTTCAAGAATGCACCTCTAGAGGTGGAGCATGGGAACCTGATGAATTAGGGTAATAGTGGAGAAGAGATATTATGTGAGAACATCACTTTTTTATGAAAATGGTGTAATGGGAACCATGGTGGGTTGTTCAGAGAATGTTTGAACTGAATACGGAGTTCAAGCTATAACACCCTCTTACATTTTTTGAGAGGGTGGACCAGATGCATCTGAGTTCCATATAGATTCTATCCAAATGATTCTAGATCACATAGAGACTCAACCATATAAGAGAGTCAACCTATAAACTTATATGTTGTGAGGTCAGGAAAAGATTTGGTGGGATATTCTAATTCAGACCTAGAAATTGGATGGTATGATATGGGAGGACTTCCAGTAAAATTATCTAGAACATTTATATCGGTATAACATTATACAAGTCAAGGCTATAGATTTAATGAGGTTGTCCCATGGGCCTATGTTAGTAATAGATTATTATATCCATTTCACCAACTTGTAATGTTTTGTTCCAAACTTGGTAGGGGATGAGACAACTATGGAGATATGATTCATAGATAGACATGGACACGAGATTAAATCCTAGGTGACTATATTACATTTAATGTGGATTAATGATGTTCTAGATCAGACCCTTATTTTAGAAGGAAATCTCAAGGAAGATTCTAGTGGTGGACACGCAGCTCTAGTTGGGTGATCTAGTGGCATAACCTTCAACTGTAGGAAGCACTATTTTATGAATTTTCACAATAACTAAGGGGGACAGAGTAGTCAAAAGAGAGAATCGGCCTCTTGGAGTGGGGATAGAGTTTTCTGCTATCGGTGTGGAAGGCTGGGACACCTATATCATCACTACCCCTGGCCACCAGTTGAGTACTGATTATGCGGAAGAATGGGTAATGTGTAGAAATTCTATAGGTATAGTGACCCTAATTTTCATATATGATTATTATATCATTTTTAATATAAAATCATAAATAATAATATAACCAGGACCTAAAGGTTTAGTGTCTTGGGTAAATTAGGAGCGAATATAACTTTTAAATATAAAACATAATCATTTATTTAATTCCATCTTCTCTAATTTCTTAGTGTCTTTCACATTCTCTTTAGTATAAATAATCATCATCAGATATACATTAAAAAGGGGTGATATAAAATCCCATTAAGTGGATAGAGAAAAAAATGAATCAATATAACATGGGTTGATCATAATCATCATCATCGTAACATAAGAAAATTATCATCATCATATTCATGACAGGAATCATTATATAAAGGTATAGAATGTGGAAATGCATAAAAACGAAACATCATGTCTTAGTGGTCAAAACCACACATAATTATGAAGAAATCTGACATCATGTTCACATATATTTCACTTTATATCATGAGACTCATCACATTACAAAATTCATTGGAGATATATATAATTCTTGTCACACCAATCACATCATTTACATGTTTTTTATAATTCTGGGAACACTATCACATCATATCATTTACATTATCAGTTATGACAAATAGAACATATAAAAATCGCATATATTATTGAGTCAATAAGGTTTCCTTATGACTTTTCCATTCCTTCATGTTTTTAAAATCACAAACACCCTAACTTAAGAAAATTTTATTTTCCGTAAGTTTAATCTTAAAAAGGAAAATTTTCCTTCCCTAGAGAAATTTATCATTAACATGTTTTTCATTGTTCATATTTTAGTCTCTCTAAATCTAACTCTTTTTATTCCAAAGTGAAAAATTCAGTTTCACATCTAAAACCTCAGAATTCTATAAATACTTAGATATATATTATTCTATTTTCTGGATCCGAATTCAGATTCTGAATTCTATGAAATTTAGATGCCGAATTGTCTGAAATTCAAACTCTAAATTGTTTGAAATTCAGACTTCAAATTCTATTAAATTCATACTCTGAATTCTTTGAAATTCAGACTCTGAATTCTCTGAAATTTAGGTACCTAAATCCTTATAATACAGACTCTGAATTCCATATATTTTTGTCTCCAAATTCTTTATAATTCAGACTCTGAATTCCTTAGAATTTATACTCCTAATTCATTAGAATTCAGACTCCGAATTCCTTATAATTCAGACACCGAATTAATTAGAATTCAGGTTCTGAATTCCTTAGAATTAAAACTCTTAATTACTCATAACTCAAGATCCAAATTCATTAGAATTTTGACTCTGAATTCCATAGAATTCAGAATCCAAATTATTCATAATTTAGTTTTTGAATTCCTTAGAATTCAGGTTCTGAATTCCTCATAATTCAGACTCCAAAGTCTATATAATTCTTATTCTAGATTCCTTGGAAAACAGAATCTGAATATCTATGTAATACAGACTCTGAAGTTTTACTTGCTTAGATTCCAAATTTTATTTTTCCTTAGACTCTGAAAAATGAATTTGGTTGAGCAACCTTATTTTTCTTGCTCTTGTTATAGTTATAAAATGATGTCGTTCATTCTATTTCTAGGAAACCATTGTTTGAGTGACACATATACAGGACCCTCCAAAGTTCAAGGGAAAATATGATCATTGAAGGAGGGAGCTGACCGTTGGAAATGCCCTAATAAATAAGAGATCATTTGAATGATCTCAACAATAATACATATGTTGATCAATCTAGAGATTACATACTGGTGAAGTGATTTCTAGAGATAGAGACTCTCATGATTTGTGCATACTTAACATCTTGTTCAGATTGCTTTGTGCGACTCAAATTGTTGTTGTGTACAACCGAGGGATTCTAGGGATAGGAAGACAGAGGTGCTAACTACCTTGATGTTCGAGGGATTACGAGGATAGCAATAAAGAAGTTGATATTATTATTGAGGGATTTCCTTGGTGTGGGTAAGACAGAAATCAAGAGACATTTATCCAAGGTTGTTCGATACCCTACTCTTTGTGTGAAATGGTTTCATACTTGGTACTTGTATTATTTCATGTTTTTCTCCACTATATTTTTATTAATAAGAAAAGTATAAATATCTTATACTATCATGTACTTGTGTACTCTGATTAGTAAGATTATATATGCTTTAAGGTAGAATCTTTGTCATTGTAAACTTTTATTAAGTATCATTTTTGGAACCATATTTCCAGAATCTAGCATGTTTTTAGAACTAAGAGGTCTTGTGAATTTACCTTGTTTAACATTGTTAAACAATAATATAGTTTATACCAACATTAAAGGTTCCAAAAAAAATTTAAGGGATACAGTTCACCCCCCCTCTTGTATACTGAGCATCTATATTATTATTTTGATCCTACAATTGGTATCAGAGGAGGTCTCTGAAATACTTATATTCACATATATGTTTTCTTGCTCAGGTTTTCACTGTTCTATATTTTTCTTGCTTGGGATTTTTATCCTAGTTTAAAAACCTTTAATTACTTACAAATTTTGCATGGAAAGAATTTTATTTGATATGGGAGGAATTAATTTTGGTTAGATTGATAGTCTTAATTCTAATAGACCACCTATATTTGATGGGAATTATTATGAATATTAGAGAGATCATATGAAGACATTTTTATTAACACTGGAGTGCACAACTTTTTTACACTAACTGGAGATTACATGATTCCTGACAAGGAAGTCAGAACTTTTACTAATAAAGAAAAGTCAGAATATCAACTTAACTATAAGGTACGCAATACTTTATTGTGTTCCATGACCAAGAATATATATAGACATATTTCTTCTTGTGAAGCTGCAAATTTTATTTCGAAGAAATTGGAGGTTACTCATTTTGGAACTTCCAAAGTTATAGAAACTAGAGAATCTATGATTAGAGTTGAGAATCATGGTTTTTTCTGTCCTTATGGAGAACCAGTTTATAAGGTAAAATAGAGGTTTATGATCATTGTTAACAGTTTACAATCTATGGGTTAAAAAGGATTATATGATGAGGTACTTGTGGACAAGATTATAGATATCATGCCTAATGAGTGGGAATCAAATAGAATAGTTATTGATGAGAATAGAAAAGTCTCACAAATTACTCTTGATGAGCTTTTTGGAACTCTTCTTAAACATGAGACGTAAATGAAAAGAGATACTGATCTAAATAAGAAGAAGAATGGGAATGGAAGTGTTACTTTTATAATTAATTCAAATCATATGAAGTCCAAGACTATTGAAAGAGTTAAAAGATCCAAATCTAAGAGTACTTTTATTCAATTCAAATATAGTGAAAGTGAACATTCTGAGAATGAACTAGCTAATCTTGCTCACGGGATGAAAAACAAAGTTAGAAAGAAAGAATTTCAGTATAGATATAAGAAGAAGGAATGAAAGGATAAAAAAGACTCTGAAGTCACTTGCTATGAATGAAAAATAGCAGTGCATATAAGGCTAGATTGTCCTATGCTTAATAGAAAATGTAGAAAGGAAAATAATTCTGAGTGGAATAGAAATAAGTACTACAAATCTAAATCTAAGAATGTTTTGAAAGCCACTAACACCTAGAGTGCTAGTGGTGGTGACTCTTTTGATGAATCCTCAGAGTAAAAATCTTCTGGTTAGAATAATCTTGGTTTATAATCCAATCTACCTATTTAAAATCATTGTTTAATGGATAAGGTACATAATTTCGAGTCAATAGCCAATGTATCCTTGACTGATAATTATAGTTATAGTAAATATTATAAATCTTTGGATGAATAATCTTCTTCTGATGATGATAATACTTTACCTACCTATGAAGAAATTTCTAAGTTTTCTAAGATCCTTGAGAATGAAATTTCTAATGTCAAGAAAAATCTTGATAAGGAAAATTCTAGGAATTCAATTCTTACAAAGGAAATATCAGATCTTTCTAAAGATTTAGATAATAAAATAAATGATTTTGAAAGTATTTCAAAATACCTTGAGGAAGTTAATTCTAAAAAGGATAAACTTTCTAAGGTTCTAAAAAAATTAATTTCTAAGAAAAATGTTGTTGAGGATAACTCTAGTGATGCAACTAACAATTTTTAGGATAAAAACATAGTTATTAATCAAAAGTCAGAAATATTTTCCTTGAGGAAGTGTTTGTAAAACTTTACCTTAGGTAAGGAAAATTTTTATCAGCTGTATTCCAAAATTCTCCCTCTAACGAATGATTATGGATTTGGTTATACTCATTCAAAACCTATTTTTAGTAACAATTATTTTGTTCCTCAAAGTGATCCATTATGCACTAAGTTTTAGTGTTGTGGGCATTGGGAAAAGTTATTCCTTAAACAAAACTCAGTCTTTTGGTTTTCATAAATCTTATTTTTATAAGAAACATGGATTCCAAAAATTTGTCTTTTTGATGTTTTTGGATTCAATAAATTTTGGGTTCTGAAAGTCTAACACTCTTATTTTCAGGAAAGTAAAGAAAGTACCAACAGCAATATATGGTACATGGATAGTGGATGTTCCTAGCATATTACTGGTAACAAAAAATTCTTTGAAAATATTATCAAGATGAAGGGAGTAAAAGTAACTCTTGGAAATAATGCTCAGGGAGAAATTATTGATATAAGTATCATTGTTCATCTTGGAAAAACTTTTATTTCAAATGTTTTATTTTTTAAGGTTCTTTAGCACAACCTTATTATCATAAATCAATTATATGATGAAGGTTACCATGTTAATTTTAGGAATGATAAGTGTTTAGTACACAATTCCAAGGAAGAGTTTATTCTTTTTACCCATAGGCAAAGGAATGTTTACACACTAAACATAGAAGACCTTAAGATACAAGATTTACCTTGTCTCAGTGAAATGGAAGATCAATCTTGGTTATGGAATAGAAGGTTATGAGCCATTGTCTTAAGTAAAAACCCATCACTTCACTCTTGTGAAAAACATATAGATATTAGGCATTACATTCTTAGGGATCACACACAAAAAGGAGATATCATTCATTAATTTATCAGAACGCAATATCAACTTGATGATATTTTCACAAAATCTTTACTATCTGATAGATTTGAATTTATAAAACATAATTTTGGAATGATAACCTTAAGGTATTATTCTATATTAACTTCTTATTGAAACTTTTTTTCATACAATAAGAAACTCCTTTTCATAGGGGGAGTACATTTTCTTTTTTAAAATTTTTCATAGTTAAAATTTTCGCAGTCAAAATTTTCATAGTCAAAATCTTCGTAGTTAAAATTTTCATAGTCAAATTTTTTTATAGTTGAATTTTTTTGTAACCAAATTTTTTTGTAATCAAATTTTTTTCTATAGTCGAATTTTTTCATTGTTTTTTTGTCAAAATTTTTCATAATCTAATTTTTCGGAATCTAATGTTATTTAATAACAATTTGTATTATTACGAATAATATTCCTAGAAATCTGAAAGGTATTTTTTCTTTTCTATTTTTTCTTAATCATATTTTACTTGTTGGTATTCTCTTTTTGTTTTTAAAATTTTCGGATTCACTTTTTCTTAAATGAAAATGTTTTTTCTAAAAACCTAAAAATATTGGAATCTATCAAAATACTTGTTTAGCTATCATCTCAACCATTAGATCTTCTCAAGAAGTTTTCAACCATTGAATCAATCGGGGAAGATGAACTGTCGCTTCGGTTACCTATATAAAGGACCCCCAATAGTCATCCCACATTGAATTCCAAGCATTCACATGCTGAAGCTCTGCCTCTATTTTTATAGTCGTTCAATATTTTTAAAGATTCCTTACTTCTGAATTTCTGCTGAAGCCTCTTCTTATAAAGAAATTTCATCTGTTAAGAAAATATCTGAGTGGCAGATCTACCGAGAAATGTTAGTCAATCCTTAGTTTTATGCCATGTATTATTCCATTGTTTCTATGAATATCAAGCTGAATAGTTGGGAGAGTGCATGTATATCAAAACTAAGAGCACAGGATCTAGTGTATCCATAATTGCTGGTTAAATTCTATGAGACAGTTAGTTTTTTTAATAAGAGAGGAAGAGATAAATTTTCTTTCAAGAGCTATAGAAAGACAAACTCTCTTTCTTATAATATGGAATATAATCTGATAGGAATTCCTTATGAGGGAGAAGGATAGTTTTACTCACACAAGCTACCTGATGAAATAGGATATTTTTAAAATAGAAAGGCTCTATCTTGTCTTGGTCTTTCAAAGGTAAAGACTCAAAAAATTATTCATCTCTCTATAAATTTTCGGATTCTTCGAGTATGGGTTCAATGTTTTCTCATTTCGAGAAAAGGGGACAAAGATACTCTGAAGAAAATCGATATTTATATTTTGGATTTTTTTTGAACCTAAGAAAGATAAACCTGGTTAAGAATATCTTGGTTATGATTGAGAATATAAAGAATGGAAATATGAAGTCTCAGATTATCATGTATCCATCCATTCTTTCAAAATTATTTTTCTTTGTCTTTATTATTCCAAGATTCCATGTAGTTCTAAGATGAGAAATTGTAAGGCGATGCTTTTGAGTGATGATACTCTAAGGAGGAAAAAGATTGGATTTAATAGTCAATCCAAAGAATTTCATGATTTTTAGGAAGTAGAAGTTAAAGCTCTATTAAAAAATCTAGAAGTGGATGAAACCTCTAAAAATGGTGGAATGAAGATGAAGGTTAAGGAACCTGAAGTAAAAGGAAAATCTCCAGGGGCTAAGGAAACTCAGTCAGTACCTCCAATGCCAAAGAATCCAAAGACTTATCCGGATGAGGTAGTGGCTATGTGGAGATAAGATAAGATTAATAGGAAGGAAGGGGAGCCTAAGTTTGTCTTGGACCCTGCCGAAGAAAAAGCATTGAAGGAAAAGGCTGCTGAGAATTTTGAAAAGGAAGAAAAATAAAAGAAAAAAAGGAATAAATTGTTGGAAGCTGAAGTCATTCAATCCCTTCTTAAGGTTGATTAATTCGTTTCTGAACAAATTCTAATACCAGAATTATTTTTTGTAGAACCTTTACCAGAGAGTCCGAGAAATAAATTGGTGATTCTGGAATGACATCAAGATGAAGAAATAGTGCAAGAAGAAGAAGTGGAAGAAGAAGAAGGCAATGGTGATACCGAAGATATAATAAATAAAGTTGAAGACTATCATGAGAAGGAGACTCCTTCTAAGAAGTGGTCAATCCAAACTTCTGAAGACGAGTCTTTAAAACTTACTACCCCAAGAAAAGATAACAAGGGTGAGGAAACAATGAATATGTTGTCTTAAAATGAAAGTATCAATCATGATTTCATTCACCCAGGGGATGTTGAGGTGGGACCCGAGAAGGAAGAAGTTGAAGAAGATAAAAATTTTCAACTATCAGATAGTGAACATAAATCTCATAATCAAGAAGAAGTCATTTTGAAGGATGATAATGTAAAACATGTGATAGTTGATACACCAAGAAAAAAGGTGGTAAAGAAGAAAGAAGGTGGGGCTTCATCGATGAGGAAGGCTGTTGAAATAGAAAAAAATTCCTCACCTACCAAAGTATTAGATTCAGAATCATACTCACTTTGATATGAATTTTTTGTTCAGTCTTTGAAAAAGATGGTTGGGACTATTCCAATATTCCCTAGTATAGACTCAAGATGTTAGATTCTTCAACAAACATTAAATCAAAAATCAGATTCAGTATCCATTGTGATACACAAATGTGTCAGTCTTGAGGCAAACATCATGAATTTTCTCATTAGATACGAGGCTCATAAAAGATATTACAAGAATATGAATAGCTGGTCAAGGAAGACAATATAAGAGTTGAGAATATTTGATGAATTTCTAGATAGTTTCAAGGATTCTTTTGACACCGAAGATGTGAAAATCAAGGATCTCGCTAATAGTTTTGAGAAAAATCCAACTCTTGAATAGACTTCTCGGAAGAAAGAAGTGAAAGATATGAATGGGAAATTGAATTTAGTTGCTCATATATGGAAGAGAGAAAGGGATCTCAGAATTGAGATGGAATAAAAGCTTGTTAAGCTGGAAGAAGTCTTGAAGGCTCAGGTAGAATATCTTAAGGCTCAGGAGGAGAAAATTAAATCCTTAGAGAAGAAAACAAAAGATTATGATCAGTTTCTCAAGTGTGCAGAATAGGATCACAAGGAGCTCAATAAGTTGAAAACCATAGTGAAGAAGTTGATGTTGAAGGATAATGAAGGATAATATTTTCGAAATATGATCTTTTTTGTATTTTCCTATTGTACAAATTCTTTCAATCCTAATGAAATTCTAGTTTCTCTAAAAAAAATTCTTGTTTAGAACTAATCCTTCAAATACCAAATTTTCTTTCCATTATCTGTATTTATTTTTGAAAATCACAATGGGGAGAAAGGAATTTCAAAAAATAATACTTAGTAAATAATAAACTTCCCTAAGTAATGGGGAGTTCATATAAGGTTGGTTTTTATCATGAATATTTTCGTATGAAAGAAAATGAAAAAAGACATTCAGGAAATTCAAAATACGATCCTTAGTGTTTTCAATGCCTAAGTGGGAGTTAGTCCTATTCACTTTGATCCATAATCAAAGGGAGATATGTTTTTAATTAAAAGTACATAAAATTTCTAAGTCCTTATATTCTTTTTTTAAGGATATTTGTGCTTCCCAAAAAAGGGTAGATTATTGAGTCAATAAGGTTTCCTTATGACTTTTCTATTATTTCATGTTTTGAAAATCACAAACACCCTATCTTAATGCAAATTTCATCAATAAGTTTTATCTTAGTAAGGAAAATTTTCCTTCCCCAAGGAAATTTATCCTTACCATGTTTTACATTCTTCATATTTTAGTCTCTCTAAATAAAACTCTTTTTATTCCTAAGTGAAAAATTTGGTTTTACATCTATAACCACAGAATTTTATAAATACATAGGTATAGAGTATTCTGTTTTCAGGATGTGAAATAATATTCTGAATTCTCTGAAATTTAGACTCCGAATTGTATGAAATTTAGACTCTAAATTGTTTATAATTATGACTCTGAATTCTCTGAAATTCAAACATCAAATTCTCTAAAATTCAGACTCCTAATTCTTTGAAATTCAGGTACCAACTTCCTTATAATTCAGACTCCTAATTCCATATAATTCAGGCTCCGAATTCCGTAGAATTCAGGTTCCGAATTCTTTAGAATTCAGACTCCAAATTCCTCAGAATTCCGGTTCTGAATTCATTTGAATTGCGACTCCAAATTCCTTAGAATTCAGACTCCGAATTCCTTAGAATTAGAACTCTTATTTCATCAAAATTCAAGTTCTATATTTCTTAGAAATCAGGTTTTGAATTCCTAATAATTCATACTCTGAACTCTATAGAATTCTGATTCTGAATTCCTTGGAAAACAGAATCTGAATCTCCATGTAATACAGACTTCGAAGGTTTACTTTCTTAGATTCTGAATTTTATTTTTCCTTGGACTCGGAAAAATGAATTTGGTTGAGAAAACTTATTTTTTTACTCTTTTAATAATTATAAAATGATGTCGTGCATTCAGTTTCTAACCAACCGTTGTTTGAGTGACATGTGTATAGGTCCCTCCGAAATTCAAGGAAAAATATGACCGTTGGAAGAGGATGTTGACCGTTGGAAATGCCCCTATAAATAAGAGATCATTTTAATGAGCTCAACAATACTACATATGTTTATCAATCTAGAGATTACATGCTGATGAAGTGGTTTCTAGAGAGAGATACTCTCATGCTTTGTGCGTACTAAGCATCTTGTTCAGATTTCTTTGTGTGACTCTGATTGTTAATGTGTACAATTGAGGGATTCCGGAGATAGGATGATAGAGGTGTCGAATACCTTGAAGTTCAAGGGCTTGCGGGGATAGAAAGACAGACTCTGATATTCTTATTTAGGGCTTACCTTGGTGTGGTTAAGATAGACTTTCTTGAAAGTATAAATCAATGGACCTTTATCTAAGGTTTTTGGATACCCTACTCTTTGGGTTAAAATATTTCATACTTGTTACTTGTATTGTTTCTAGTTTTTTATGATGTATTTTGATTAATAATGAAAGTATAATTGTATTATACTTTCTTTTACTTGTGTACTCTGATTAGTAAGATTATATACTCTTTAAGGTAGAATCTTTTCCCTTGTAAACAGTCCTTAAGTTTCATTTCTGGAACCATATTTCCGGAATCTGAGATGTTTGTAAAACTAAGAGGTCTTGTGAATTTACCTTGTTTAACATTGTTATACAATAGGAAGTTTTATACCATCTTTAAAGGTTCCAAAGGAATTGTTAAAGGTTATATTCACCCCCCCCCCCCCTCTTTTACATTGAGTATCTACCTCGTTATTTGGATCCTACATACATAAAATAACCCATGGAATGAAATCGATTTAATTTTAATAAATAATATATTCATGAATAAACTGTGTGGTTCCAAAATGAAATAGGGAGTAACGTACGTGGTATATGAATCATCACAAAGAAAAAATCTTACAAGAAGTAAAAGATGTAGTTTTTAGAAAGAAGAGATATTTTGGTAAAACCTTGGAATTTGTAATAATATCATATTAGAAACTTTTATATCCAATAAAATATAATTCAAGGATAAATAAATGATATTTAATGATAATTAAAGTAACATCCATGATAAAAATAGTGTGAAATAAGTGAAACCAAATGAAATGGAGTTGGGTTCAAGAATCCACTTTCCTTATGTATAAAATATCACTTCATTTTATTGTCCTGAATAATAAAATTAGATTCATTAATTATTATATCCATAACCTATTATAAATTTATTTTGTTTGTTTAAATTTTATTAATTTCCTTTATAGTCTTTTATATGAGTTATAGAGTACAACTTCATCAATTGGGATTGTTCTTTTTCTTGGTTTTCATGATCGTTTTACATGAATATGAGTATGAAAGTTTATATAGAGTGGGTATAATTCTCCAGAATTGAAAAAATATTTTATTAATGTAAATTAAGTGGTTTAAATGGTAATATGTATCCTTTTGTTAAATGTTATGAGGATGACTCAATATATAAAATATTATTGATAATCATTTAGGTTTTCTGGCGGTTTTTTGAACGTCACAAACTTGTTTTGTCCCATTATTTATTATTTTGTATATAAGTTAGTTCTACAACATTAAAATGGTCGTTACATGAATTTTAAATTATTTACCAACCATTTTAGTAGTTTTATGAGTAGCCTGGAAGGAATTAAAGTAAAATGAAAATGCACCATCCCTGATGTTGGTAAATTGGCACGTTATGGGTGATGATATCATTTTTAAAATAAAAGAGAGAGAGAGAGAGAGAGAAAGGATTTTGATGATTAACATTAAATTAACATGATATGATTCAAATATATAAAATATAAAAGAGTTATCATGAACATTTGGATAGAGTATGTGAGGAGAGAAGAAGAAAATAAAAAGAAATGAAAAGGAAAAGAAAGATAATTTTACCTCTTTGACAACCTCTTAGGAAAAGGGTTTCTGTATTTTGATGATACCAATAGATCCAGGATATGGGGGAGGTTCTTGGGAAGGTATTTGAGTAGAATTTGGTAAAGGCTTAAAGCTTATAAGGTGGAAGGAGAAGAAGAGGTGAGGGGTGGTATTTATAGGGGATGAGAGGGATGTTTTCCCCTTATTTTATTTATTTGTTTAATATTTTGGCTCAAGACTCTGAATAGTTTGATAATTTTCACTAAATATTTCAAAATAATGATGGGGAGTTATATATTATAGTGATTACATCATCCATGACTAAAGTAACAACTTATTTAACATATATTGTACATATATTGTTAATTATCATATTTCATTATTCACCAAAAATGAAACGATTTTATTAAAATAAAAAAAACAACCTAACCATTTTTATATGTTTGGAATTAAGAAATATACTTCATTTTATTAAAATAATTTTATAAATAAGATAAATATAATTTTAAATTAAAATCATCATTTATTAAAAAACAAATTTTAAAATCATAACTGATTTTATAACATATTGAAAAATAAATTAAGGTCTCATAAAATTATATTACAGTCATAAGACATAAAAATATTAATTTATGAATAAATGTTTTGAAGAAAAATATTTCAAATAATTATATTATTTATAATTTTTAATTAAGTATTTATTTCTTACAAAAATATGAACACTTAATTTATTATTTTTGAAATAATTATTTACCTATACCATGATATAAATATATCATATCTTCATTTATAATATACCCAAATTTTATTTATAATTTATTAGGTGATGTTACTATTATATTACCTAATTTACTATTCCTTATGGTCACATTATTTTTCCAAATATCATGTTATTATTCCCTCAATATAGGTTTCTTTAATTTCTATAAATATCACTTAAATCATTATTTATTTATGAAGGTAATGTTTTTATTGGGATTTAGATTCTATTTATGTGTTTTATACCATATAACATAAATACAAGAAGTGAAATTCTATTGAAAAAATTTTGGTCTCTTACATTCTTCCCCCCTTTCGAAATTTCATCCTCAAAATATCATTTTTCATAAACAGGTGAGGGTGATTCTCCTTCATCACCTCCTCTAGTTCCCATAACGATTCATCATACAAATGGTTCATCCAAAACACTTTGATAAGTTAGAATTTCTTGTTGCATAGAAACGTTTATCTCCAATACAAAATCTATACCGGCTACTCCTCATATGAGAGGTTATTCTCAAATTGTACCACCTCCAGATTCAGTACATGTGAGGGCTCATATACGTACTTCCTTAGCATTGATATATGGAATACATCACAAACTTGATCCATATTCAGTTTAATTGCATGATGATAGGCCACTGACCCTATGTGATCAAGGATCTCAGTGGGTTTAATGTACCTTAGTATAAGAATCCCTTTCTTTTCCAACATGATGAATCTCTTTCATGGTGATATTAAAAAGAATACATTATCTCCAAAGTCGAACACCAAGTCCCTTCTATGGTTTTCAGTAGAGATATTTTTTCAACCTTAAGTAGCTTAGATATGGTACTCTATGGCTTGAACCTTCTCTGCCATCACTTATACAAGATCATATCCAAGTAGATTTCATTCACAATCTTCATCCTAAGAGCATAGAGTTCTACGTTGCTTTTCATAGAGAGATTTATATAGATCCATCAGAATACTCTTGTGGAAAATATTATCGTATGAGAACTCAACGAATAGGAGATGTTGATCCCATACTCTATTTAATCCCATTAATCAGGCTCTTAGCATATCTTCATGAATTCAAATATCCCCTTAATAATGTACATTAGTTTGGGAGTGATAGGTCGTTCTTATATTTAATTATTTACTCAAGATATGTCGAAGACTCCTCTATGATTTGGATTTGAACCTTTTATGGAGATTATATACGATCAAAATTGGAACCCCATGTAGCCTTACCACTTCCTTCACATATATCATTGAATATTTTTCAATTGAGAGTTATTCTAAAATAGCTAGAAAGTTGGTAGTCTTGGTGAGTCTGTTCGTCACAACACATATCACATTGTTTTATTTGGATGTGTTCTGGATACCAATGATGAAGTCCATAGTGACATTATCCTAATTCCATGTGGGTATAGGCAAGGGTTTCATAATCACTTTGTATTTATATCACTCTTGTTTAACTTTTTGATATATCAAGAACCTTGAGATATATTCTACAATATATTTCTTCATGTTGTCCCTCCAGAAGTGTTCTTAAAGATCACAGTACATCTTGGTACATCCAGGATGGATAGAGAATTTTTATCAATGTGAATTTTTTAATAGATCCTTCTTTATCTCAGGTGATGAAGCCACATAAATCCTCATTCCCAACTGAATCCAACAAACATCATCGATATAGGACTCTTGTAGCTTCCATTTCATTACTGCATCCACCTTCTTTCGAAGCACCAGATCATCCCTTTATACCTCATTGATATTCTCTTAGATAGATGGTTGGTAAATCATTTGTTAAGGTAGGATATATTCCTTTAAATGATTATTTCCAAATTTATTTTTTTATACGCACAAAAATTTGGTCTTTCTCAATCTACATTATAGATAGATTAGAGGGTTCTTTTCTTCTAAGAGCATCAGCTACCTTAGTTTCCTTTTCTAGATAATAGATAATAGACAACTCATAGTCCATGATCGGCCATAACTATCTATTTTGATGAATTTTGAGCTCATTTTTTGTGAATATATTCTTTAGTCTCTTTTGATTAGTATATTTTCCACACTTATCACAATTGTGTAAGTTTCTCTATATTTTCAAAGAAAACATCGCAGCTACTAGCTCCAAATAATGTGTCGGGTATTTATACTCATGGATCTTCAACTATGGTAAGTCATAAGCTATATCAATATCATTTTAAAGAGTAAACAACCCAATCGTTTCATGAAATCATCACTATATATCACAAAACTCTCTCCAGTTTTTGGCAATATGATTACAAGTGTAGTGATCTACCTCTTCTTTAGATCCCTGAAGTTTGCCTCACATTCCCCCATTTAGATATACTTTATCCATTTCCTTGTAAACATAGTTAGAAGGATATTAAATCATGATAAATTTCTTAAAAAACATTTTCAGTACCTTACTAACCCACAAAACCTGTAGAATTTTGTGACACTAAAGGGTCTTGTCCATTCATCAATTGCCTATGTTTTTAGGGGTCCATTGAAATTCCCTCACTTGTGATCATGTTTCATAAGAATGTGACTTTTTGCATCCAAAAGTCACAATTTATAAACATGGTGTAAAATTTCACCCTCTACAATATCTCTATGAAGATCTTAATATGGTCTTCATTTTCCTCCATGCTCTTAGAGTAGATGATAATTTCATTAATAAAAACTACCATGAATTTTTCAATGTAATTCATAAATACTCTATTCACAAAATCTATGAATATTGTAGGGTTTTTTGTTAGTCTGAAGGGAATCACTAGAAACTCAACGTTCCCATAACTTGTACAGAAGGCAGTCTTCTGAATATCTTCCTTCTTCATGTTTAGTTGATGATATCCGTAATGAAGATCCACATTTGAGAAATACTGATCTCTTTGTAACTGATTGAAGAAGTTTTCAATTATTTGAAGTGGATAATTGTTCTTTATTGATGTCTTTTTGAGTTCTCAATAATCAATACACCACCCCATTGATCCATCCTTCTTCTTGATAAATTGCATTGGAACACCCCATGGTGATTCACTAGGGCATATGAAATCTGTTTATAAATGATCGTCCAGCAGCTTCTTTAAAACCTCTAGTTTGGTAGGGGTTATCCTGTAAGGAAATTTTGGGATAATAGTGGATCTGGATATATGTAATGTTGATAACTCTACCTCATGATCTAGGGGAGGTCTGGGTAACTCTTCTGAAAATACATCACTATATTCCTTCACTATGGTAATTTACTCTAGGTTAATACCTTCCTTTGACTCAACCATTTGAGCGAGATATTATTATTCATATGGAATCAACACCCACACCGTTAATGGATTTTCCAATAGATATTAATGATATTTCTTGCATTTTCAGAGGATCATGGGTTGATTCAGAATTTAGAAAGACATTTTCTTTTCTTGATAGTTGATGTGTTCTCTATATAAAAAAACCAATCTATTCCAATTATAAATTAAAATTACACCAAGAGAAGTATCATGATAAATCTTCCCACATACATTAATAAGAGAAGATTCCAATTCTTGGGAGACAATGATCACACCACTAGGTGTTTTTATAGATATCTCTATATAATGGTTTCATGGATTTGATTTAATAGTTATTGAAAAATTGAAAGATTTAAACAAATGCATAGAACCAGAATCAAATAAGAATTTTTAGATTATTGAATGAATATGAAGTGTAACTTTTATAAATTAATTGTCTTTCTCCATTTTCATAGTAGTGATGAAAAAAATCCATGCCTTGATCCTTGGGATTTAGTGGATGATGACACTAATTACCCTCAAGGACTTGAAGATTACTACATTGAATTTTATAGTTCCCTTGATCCCTAAAGTTGAAGCATAAGACAATGGGTGGTTCTATAATTTCAACCATAAAATTGTCCAAATAATTTATTTCACTATGACATTCATGAACTTGGTGGCCATCTATCCCACACTTATAGCATTTCCCCCATCCCTTTGAGAGGATTCCCAGGATGCTTCTTCCCACATATTTTACATGTGATTTGTTGAAATTGCATTACCCATTTCTTATTAGGTCCCACATCTTGAAACTCCATCTACAATTTTTTTATCACCATATCCATGGGACCATTCTCCAAACACCATCATTCAAGAGAGTTCATTTTTTTGGTTTTCATGATCAGTTCACTTGAATATGAGTATAGAATTTTATATAGAATCAGTGTAATTCTACTGAATTTAAAATATTTATTATTAATGAAAATAAATAGGTTTTAAAGTTCATATATAATTTGGTTAAATTGTATGATTATGAATCATTAAATAAATTTTTAGTGACAATCATCTAGATTTTTTGGCTGCTTTTCAAACATCACAAACTAGTTTTGTTCATATATTTATTATTGTGTACATGAGTTAGATCCAGAATAAAAATAGGGTTACTTCATGGATTTTATAGTATGTTTCAACCATTATAGTGGTTTTATGAACATCCTTGAAATATTTAAACTAAAATTAAAATGAATCATCCATGATGTCACTAAATTGACACATCATGGGCGATGATTTCATTTTTAGAATTAAAGAGAGATAAAAGTGAGTATAGTGAAAGATAATTCCTTAACATAATATAATTAGTGTATATAAATTATACTATAGTTATCATACACTTTTTATTTGAGTAGGTGAGGATATAATAGTAAAATAAAAAGAAATTAACATAAATTAAATGGAAAAGAAATAGGATTTTATCTCTTGAATTTCTCCTCCTTGAGAACCTCCGCATGGAAAATGTTTTGGATTTTTTGATGAGACCAAGGGATCATGGAAGTGGGGTAGGGTCTCAAAATATTATTTGGGTAGAATTTGGACAAGGATAAAATCCTTGAAAGTGTTAGGAGAATAGTTTCTGATGGGTAGTATTTATAGGGGGAGAGGGGTGTTTCTCTATTATTTTGGATCGAGACAATGAATAGTTTTAACATTATCAATAAATATATGAAAATAATGAAGGGGATTTTGGATTATTGTGATTACATCATCTATGAATAAAATAATAGTGTATTTAACATATAATGTATATATATTATAAATTATCACATTTTTCTATTCACAAAGAAATTCAACTATTTAAGAAAAATCCCAAAAAAAATAACCCTAAACTTTATTTAAAGTGTATAATTTAAAAATGAACTCAATTTAATGAAAATAATTTTATGAAAATGAGAAATTTATTTTTTTATTAAAAATGTAATTTCTTCAAAAAATACCAATTTTAAAATACCAATTTATTTTATGACACATTGAAAATTTAATTCAGGTTTCATAAAATTGTATTATAATCATAAGACATCAAAAAATTAATTTATCTATATATTTTATGAAAATAAAATTTCATTTAAATCATTATAATAATTATAAAATGGTAATTAAATATTTATGACTTACAAAAATACCATCACATAATTTATCATTTCGAAAATATTTATTTACTTATACCAATATGTAAATATATTATATTTTAATTTATAAGATTCCAAAATTTTATATATAATTTCCTAAGTGAGGTTACTATTATATTAGCGAATTTATTATTCTTAATTGTCACATTTCAATTCCAATGGTAAACTTACGATTCCCTCGATATAGGTTCGTTAATTTCTATAGATATCACTTATTTCATTATTTATGTTTGAGGGAAAAGTTTTTATTTATATTTATATGATGTGTAAGTGTTTTATACCATAAAACATAATTACAATAAGGGAAATTATATTGATTAAACTTGTGGTTGTTAAAGTAAGAAAACTTGATAACTAGGAATGGATGGTGGATCAAGACCGATAGAGATTGTAGGAAGGTGGTCTGTTAACCCATATCAAGTAATTAGTTAGAGCTCGACCAACCTTAATGGTAGAGGTGGTGAATGAGGTACTCTGGGATTAGAGAATTCATATAAGTAGGGTAGTGTAATTCCAGGAATTCAGACCGGAGCCCATGGTAGAAAGGTAGGTCAACTCCATGAAATTCAGTCTACACCTAGAGGTAGTGAGGTTGGACTATCAACTATTTAAGGTATGATACTTGTATCTATAACTATTTTAAGTAACTTTTTTTGATATAGGTGCATCACATTCTTCTACCTCTTCTCATTTTTTATGTTTTTTGGTCTTAGCAGTGTAATTTTTGTGTGGAGTTATGTATATTAATACTTCATTTGGGGTATGGGTAGAAAATATGTGGAAATTTAATGGGTGTTCTATTGATGATGGTGGGTATCATTTTATATGGAAATTGTTTGTGCTTAATCTATTTAGTTCTGATCTAATTTTAATTATGGACTGGATGGTTTTGTACTAGGACCGTATTGACTATTACCATGGTAGGGTAACTTTCACGTCTCTTGATGCGGGCATGTATGTTAGTCGTGGGGCATGGGGTATCTGAGAAGGTCGTATAGGGCCAGTTTCTCAGTTTTTGGGAGATATCAAACCAAAAGTGGATTCTCATATTCTTGATGATGATGGATTATATCATCTTTTCTTTCCTCTTGTAGTAGACCAATTCCAAGATTTGTCTCCAATGTTTTTAGTGAGGTCGCCACTCGAGAGAGATGTAGAGACCACAATAGAGTTTCTACTAAGAGAGGAACCATTTTTCATTCCTACATATTGGTTGGAACTAATATAAAACTAAGAGATTAATATTTTGTTAGATTATTTGGATAATAAAGGGTTCATTAATCCTCATACGTCGCCTTGGGGGTCTCTAGTGTAACTTTCCAAGAAGGCTACTGGATTGTTGTTGTTTTGTGTTGAATATAGAATGATGAATCAAATTAAAATTAATAATAGACACCCTCTTCCAGGAATAAATTATATTTTTGACTAGATAAGGGGTTCTTTGATGTTTTCCAAAATTAATTTGAGGTCAGTGTATCAACAGTTAAGGGTGAGACCATTTGATGTAATGTGGATAGCATTTAAAATTAGGTAGGGGTTGTACAAGTTTTTGGTGATGTTGTTTGGGTTGATCAATGCACCAATAGTTTTTATGGACCTAATTAACTGAATCATTCATCCATAAATAACCGTTTTATAGTTTTTCTTCTCAATGAAATATTGGTGTACTCTAAGACCAGTGACTACCATGCCAAACATATTGACATCATCCTAAGTATGTTAAGAGAGAATTGTCTACACACCAATCTATCCAAAAGTCATTTCTTGATTGATATGGTGAATCTCATGGGTCACATAATCTTAGAGGAGGGATTGTAAGTGGATACAAAGAATGTGAACTCAGTTGTATCTTGGGAGTATCCCAAGATTGTTTCTGATGTTTGAAGACTTCTAGGTTTGGATGGATACTATCAAAGGTTCATTATTGCCTTATCTCGTTCGGTAGCACCACTCTTAGGCCTGACTAAGAAAGGTGTCAATTTTGAATACAATGAAAAATATTTTAATTATTTTTTCAAGTTATATAGGTGGTTTAAAACTATAAAAATTTTGATCTTACCCGATTCAAGTAAGAAGTATTCCATTTTTGTGATTCATCTGGTGTTGGCCTTGGGGCACTAATGATGTAAGATAACCTAGTTATAGTGTATAGTTCACAACACTTTAGTACTCATTAAATAAATTACCCTAATCATGATCTTGATTTGGATATAGTGGTTTACACATTGAAGTTTTGTTGTAACTACCTATTTGGAGAACGGTTTCCCCTATACACTGATCATTAAATCCCGAATTACATCTCCTCTCCGTGTGATCTAAATCTTCAACGGTGAATATGGGTTGTGTACATGTAGTCAGTTGATTTTGTGTTGGTTTACATGTTGATAAATGGTAATAGTGTTGTAGATGTATTAAGTTGGAAATCTCAGGATTAACAGTTTCATGATTCAATTTTGGAGTAGAAGATGGTGGTGATGTTTGCTGGGATGTATCTTGTGGTACAAGATGGTCAAGGGTAGATGAACCTTGCATCGTTGGTATTTTAATACATGATTCTAATATAGAGAAGGAATGTTTCTATGAGGATCTAGAATATGTGTATTTAATAGAAATTATCAAAGGCATGGAGTCACCTTATGGTTGTACCATTGGTGATGATGGGATCGTTTGTGTTCCTAGTCTTTTTTTTGTGACAACATGTGTATGAGAATAGTTGATGTGTGATTTTCATGAATTGAAGGGTCAGTGCATCCTGGTTTAACCCAAATGTATCATTATCTTTATAGGTAGTTTTGGTGGTCATGTATTATGAAAGAGGTTATGGATTTCATGGCGTGATTCCTTACATGCCAGCTATTGAAGGCTAAGAATCAGCGTCGGGCAGTTTGTTGCAGCCATTGATCATTCCAGAATGTAAATGGGATGAGGTGATGATGGATTTTTTGGAAGGTATTCCAAGGATTCATCAGAAGAATAATGTGATTTTGGTATTTTTGGATCATTTTTCTAAGGTGTCTCATTTCATTCCAATTCGAGATACATTAACCATTGATCAGTTGGGTGAGTTTCATGTTTGAGAGGTAGTGCGGTTGAATGGGGTTCCACAGACCATGGTTTTAGATCGGGATCCACATTTTACATCACACTTATGCCATGTATTATAGATGTAACATGGTATTTAGGTGTTTTGAGTACAACATTCCACACACAGATGTAAGGGTTGTCAGAGAATACTATTCAAGTGCTAGACGACATGTTGAGGGTATGTGTCCTATATTTTGGTGGATCAGGGTAAAATAATTTAATGCTTAATGAGTTTTCCTAAAATAACATTTACAATGACACAATTTATATGGAACCATATTTGGATCCTAAATGTTGGCCTTGTGGGTCTCAGTTGTGTTGGATGGAGGCTGGGGGATCTGAGTTGTTAGAATCGACCCTCATATAGGAGACGTCAGAGCAGACATGGTTGATTCATAAATGGATGTCTACAACTCAGAGTAAGAAAAGTTCATATGAATATTGGCATCATCAAATTCTTGAGATTGTGGTTGGTGATCATGTGTTACTTAAGGTGTTGCCAAGGTTGAGTCCCCATAGAATTCTAAAACAGTGTTTTTCGGCACCCAGGTATGTGGGGTATTTAGAGATTTAGTAGAGGATCATTCTGATAGTGTAATGATTGTCTCTTCTACAGCAGTATTGTGTTATGCACAATGTTTTTTATTTTTTGAAACATTGGAATTATCACCCTAACTCATGCCATGTAATTGATTTTGAGGATATAGAGCTTCGGTCTGATGTGTAATTTTAGGAGCATATAGTTTGGGTTGTGGGTCATTGTGAAAAAAGTCTTTCATGACAATAATGGGCATTTTATTCAAGTATTGTAGTGGATTTGTAATGATCAAGAAAAAACATTGGAAATGGAGTCAGATATACGTTCCTAGGGGACCATCCTCTTCTCTTAAGGATCTCATTGATGCATGGAACTGAGGATTGAGGAATAGTAGTTATAAGGTGGGGAGGTTGTAAGATCACGAACAACATGGAGGTATTTCCCTATTTCAATTTTGGATTAAATCTATTAATGTTTTATATGGAATGTTTACTGGGTTTATGGGGAGTCTTGTGGGTCTTCTAAGGGTTCATGACATAAAAGAAAAGAAATTTGGTTCATCCAGTTCTTGATAAATAGTTTCTGCATGGTTAGAGTAAACCATGTAATGGGGAAATCCAAACTGTGTGGCCTTAGACAAAGCCATTTCACATGGTTGAAACATGCCAAACCATGCGGTGCATTAAAAAGTGAAAAATCGCTAAATTTCCCCCTCAATATTTTAAGTCCCTCATTCTATTTTCATCATATTTCTTCCTCCACCATCTATAGTGATGAACGAAACTACCCTATTCATCCCAAGGTTCAATCTCCATCGATTATTGGGCATTCATAATTCCATTTGTTTCAGATTGAAGCTCCATGTATGTCTAATTCTCCTTTTGCTTCCTTTATTTAGAATAGGGGTTGTATATTTATTATTATTCTTCTGAAGCCCAAAAAACCTATTTATCCATTGGATATTAGGATAGGTATTTAAAGGGTACTTGAATTTAGATCTATGTCTACGTTTAAGGGTGTTTTCATCTTCATATATGATATATGTGTGCTATAAGTATTATCCCATAGTTTTTAGTAGATTTGTCATGTGTGGTTGTGATATTGACTTCCTATGGTCATGAATTTGTTTCCTTGGGTATTAAATTGTAAATTGGTTGGATAAATGATTAATTGAACCTCTCGTGATCCCATTGGGATTCATTGAGAATTATTTTATAGGTTTAGGGACACCCATGGTGTGTTTCAATATTCTCGAACATGGGAAATTTTTGATGTTATGCTTAAATATTATTGGTGTTAAAATAGATCCCAAGATAAATTTTTTGACATGTTAGTTCATTTAAAAATGAGATTTTTTTGGGTTTATTATTTTTGTAAATGGAACAATGGATTGTTTGGAATGATGTTCAGAAGGGTTAAATGGATTAGCATGAATGTGTCAATGAAATATGAATATATAACTGAAATGCATAAATAAATTAAGGAATATGAATTGTTAAATGTTTTAACTAGGATAACTAATGTAAATTGAGAAAAGGGTTCAGTGGGTTAATGTAAGGTAATTGTTGATTATGATAAATGAGTTAAGGTATGAAAATATGAAATCTGTTAAATGGGCTCTTCCATGTACACGGTAAATGTGTTAATGATTTAAGGCTTAATGATGATTTATTTATTGAATGAAAAGTAAATTGTAAATGTTATATGCATTGTTTACAATTGGGTTACGATATGTTATATGTGGTAATTATAAAAATAAGTTTGTGCAAATAGCTTGGTGGTTTTGGATAAATGACTATGGCTCCACCCACAGGTCGGGTTAGACTGAGGATCTAAATCAACCCCTGAATGCACAGATTAGGGAGTCAGACTGATGCTCTATACCCCTAATGGTTACATTGGATGAGACTACCCAGACTAAGGCTCCAAGGTATGTGTGTTATGATTATTAATGAAATTTTTTTCCCAGTGAGATATGAAACATGACTTATTTCCTTATGCATAATAATTAGAAGTCTTAGGTTGTTGTGTAAATGGTGTAAATTCATATCCCATGGATTGTGTGATTAAAACGAATTTAGTAATGATTATATTTTAAGGGATGAAAATGGAAATGATGATGGAAATGATTAATGTTAATATCATTAATCAATGAATACCGAGTTTCCCTTTTTTACATTTTCATTTATTTCATACATGCAAGAAATATCAATTTTGACTATATATTTTTTAGAAATTGTTGGTTGTGGCCTAATGAGTTGTACTCACACCTAGATTGATCCACCATTGGGTACTCGAGAAAATTTCATGGTTGAAGTTTAGGACAAGGGAAAAGGCCGTATTCTAGGGACTTCATTTGGACTTGGGATGTCACTGGATGAGAATATTGACCAGGAGTGAGGAACTATTTTATGGATTTTTTTGTCTGTCATATTCTGGTTTCTCTTACCTTTTTTCATGGTTATCATGACATGGAATTTTAATATTGATTTTGGTTGTACCCTATTGGGAAACGGTCTGTAATACTTATATTTGGTTCATTATTTATTTTATCTTATATTTTACATGTTATATAATGTTTCTTGCTCTAGTAAAGAGTGTATAGTCTCCCCATGAAATCCAGTAGACCCTCCCTGTAAGTCAACATCCTCTTGCATATGGGGAGGGGCATTTGATATCATATGGAGACCTGGATTGGGATACTAATTTATTGGCTTCGTGGTCAGGGATGTTACACATGAGAACCTTTTCACAATCTTCCCTCTAAATATGTTTATCTTTTTTCCTCTTCTCAATATTATATATATGCCCTTAAACTGAATGAAAATTTCTTCTAGAGAATATGGACAATATTTTATTTATTATTTTTATTAAATTACCTTCTATAAACTTCAATTATTATTGAGATTCATGTTTACTTCATTTTATTCACCATCTCCCCAAATTTTCAAGTGAAAATTTGTACAAAGATGGACAATGTTTCTACAAAGAAATCATTTTAATAGTGGTTTAACTCTATACATACCTTTTACATGTTTGAATCTTGATGACATTAGAGAAAGTGATTTAGTATTCTTCCATGTTTTCCACTTTATCAGAGCTAATGTGATTTTCTTCAACCTTTAATATTTTTTGTCTCTATGGTAATTTATTATTTCTTTCATTACCATTATTTTGAGAGATTTTAATCCTCTCCTATTATATATTATGACAATGTGAGAATGTTCATCAATTGTGATGTAATAAATATCCACAACTTTAAGTTCTAGGATCTTAGAATCTAACTTTCTTAGTAATAT
Source organism: Viscum album (assembly GCA_963277665.1). Classification (NCBI taxonomy): domain Eukaryota; kingdom Viridiplantae; phylum Streptophyta; class Magnoliopsida; order Santalales; family Viscaceae; genus Viscum; species Viscum album. Next base: position 1,896,726,116 of record OY728135.1, on the reverse strand, counting down.
TCTAACAATATTCATTACCACAGTAGATACTTAAAGAGTTTCTCCAAACCCTCCAAGGAAACTGAAAATATTATTAAATATAGAAAGGAATTCATAAAATTAGTTATATTCATACTTTCAAATATCTTTAAGTAATTACCTACTAATTTATATCTTATTTGCTTACATATTTTAATTTTCTATATAAATGCTATGAGGGTTTTCCAATTTCAATTTTTAGTTTTATAGCCCATGAGTTTTGTGAGAACCCTTTAAAATAAAGAAGATAATGTGGAATTTTTTTCACTTCCATAATTTTAAATATTATTTTTGTTAACAGGATTCCATACTAATGTTTCACTTATCATTATAAACCCTTGTTGAACTGAATCATGAACATCATGAACTAGAGTAAAAGGTTTGGAACCTTTATCTCTATCATATTATTAAACCCCATTCTATAAAAGGTTTCAATAATGTTTCTATTAAAATATTTATTTTCATCCATACTATACTTCAAGAGAGATCACTCAGATTGATCCTACAATTCATACCAATTTAAAAGATCACATATAAGGTAAAAAAATATATTGGGGTGAATATTTGTTTTCGATAATTTTTTTCTTCAAATATAACTACTCTTTTTCTAATTCACCACTTCTCTCTAATACTAAATATTACATTAATAGAAACAAACACAACATGTTTTTAAAAGTGATTTAATTCCATGAATGATTAATATGTCCCCACTATGTCGGTATTTATAACCATCACACACACAGTTCTCCTTTTATTATCAAGAAAGTACTCAATAACGGATATGAACATAAAATTGTATATATAATGTAACTAATTATAATTTCATAGAATAATCAACTCCCTAATACATTTTTCAGAATATATCTTTGAAAAAAATCACCAGTGAATGAATGTGTCACAAATAAAAAGTGGATGTGATCTTCTTCTTCCTATACATAGTTGTAATCATCAAAAAACTATTCAATCTAATTTCTATGATAAAAAAATATTTTATTGAATGTAGTATTAGGTAAACCATATTTATCAACTTATTCTATTTCCTTTTTATTCATATAAATATCATGTTAATATTTTCAATAAATTTAATATAAAAACATCTTGGTTTTTATAAATGTGATATTCTTGTATTATAAGTTCTTAATAAAATCCTTTAGTTTATTTATCATTTAAATCTCATTAAAACCATACTGAAGATCCTTATTCAAATCGTTAATTAAACTAAAAATTTTAAACTCTATATATATTATTATAATTTTTCAACCTCCATCTATTCTCTAAATTATATTTCCATTTAATCCATAGTATTATGAATGTTTTCAGGCATGGATATTTATAGAATGTCATCATGAATTATAGTGCAATAGGGTCCTCCATTTTATCTCATTATTATTCCTTACCTTCTCAGCCTATTAACATAGCGTGTACATATTCTACATAACATAAATCTTTATAATTTACCAAAATAATACTTGTCATACTCCTCATTTCTCATCCTCTTTGGTTCTTATCTTGAATCATGATTCTATTTTTGAAATTTAATACATCAAATAATAGTACATGCATTATATGTCTTAACCTCTAAAAATTAATTTTTGAAAATATTCATCATGATTATATTTTTAGAAATATCATTTTGGATGATTAATAGATTATAATAAAATGTTCATATGTATAATGAAAATATCACAAGCCTTAAATTGTTCATGAATTTACCAAATTTATTAATAATGGATGATTCTAATGACAACAACACAAATCTTATGAAATCCTCCCTCTCTTATGAAATATCACACATCGTAGTAAATCAACAAAAGTCTTATAAATTTTATGAAATTATTATGGAAATTCTACATGTCATATGAAATCAAAATAATATTTACTAAATCTCAATATTTCTTACAAAATCACCATATGTAATAAAAAAATGTCTTTAATCCTTATAAAATTTACATATGTAATATAGAAACCTCACAAGTATTATGAAAAAGTCTTTAAGTATTATGAAATTTTTGTATGTATTAAAAAAATTAGGACATAGTTATTTTATAGATTTAGTACATAATTTTAATATTTCTCAACTAAAACACATTAGTTCCTTAATTAACCTCAATTTATCTTAAAACACTCCAAATTAACTCTAAAAAATTTTCAACACAACAAAAAAATTATTGACCACAAATATAACACCATTTTAATGTGGGTACATTTGTAATATTACAAGTTTTCAATATCAGGTTGTTAGGATAAAGTGAATTTTTCATATTATATGTGCCATATGACATATCAAACAGACTTGGTTTCTTTAAGCATATGACTTAAATCTAGGAGGTTTAATTTTGAATTTATGAGACTTTGGTTACTTTGGAATCTTCAGTATCTATTATATATAATCCTTCATAAAATTAATATTGGAATATTTGAATACATTATTTTTCCATGATTTTTTTTACCTTAGAACACATATGGTGCATTTGAGAGTCACCTTCCTATTTTTTCTAGATCAAGGTATTTGATTCAGACAATTGATTTGTCTTAACTTTATATTTTTTGGGTGACTTAATGGGTATGTTTATACTCAATCCATCATGGTACTTTTCCTACATTTGTTGTGTATATTGAAACATTGTTAAATCTAGTTATTTCCTTGTGGGGAATAAAGGAAGTGGTTCTAGTAGTGTTTGTTTATAATAGTGTATAATGATATATGCTAAAGATGATTAATACAAATGTTCTTTTCCTATGAATTCTTGAAACATGGATGTGTCTTCCATTATTTTATATTATTTATGTATGATGGTATTATATTTTTGTATGTTAATTTTTATTCTTATGGAATTGTACAAGATATATGATTTATCTTACATGTATCATTATACATTTTATTCATTTATATTCATATCGGAATAGTCATTATGTTATCTATTTTGTATTGGTGATTCATTTTTGTTATAGGTGGGTATAAGTTAAGAATACCTGTTAGAATTATTCCTTCTAATTACTAGTCACTAGCCACAAATTTTTTATAGGTGGGATTGGGGTGGCACACTCAACTTACTATCAGCCTATGTGGGGCCATTGTGTGTCATGTCATGTTAGATACCTCAACACTAGCTGTTTTTTCATAGATTATTGAAGGTGATATTGTGTAATTCACTTATAGGTATTTTAGGATGTGAAATTTATTTTATTTCCATTTTCAAGAGATTTTGAATCTAGGTGTTTACTCTTTGAGTTATCTTACTTAAATATTTCCTCAACTTGAATACGATGAAAGATGATCTCATTTAGAGAATAGGTAACATTCTGATATCTTTAACTCACATTAAACTTGTTAAATCATACTATATGGAATATAACAATTAGATTCACTACTAAGTGCTCTGAGAGTTCAATATTATGTACATTCAAATATGTATCGAGAGGAAATATCTCTAAGAAACAGTCCATGATATTTAATTTTCCCTTATAACTCATTGAAATTAGTCATGTTTATAGATTAATTATCTATACCTTTTATTTATTAAAACCTATTTTCTATATTATAAATGAATCATTTGATTATAGTATCTATTTACAAATTATTACTATTATTATACTCAAAGTAATAGTCTATTCCTTTGAGAATTTATTTGTCTCATATTTCTATTTCTTTATTCTCATTAGTGGAACTCTTTTTTATTAATGTTGGGGGAGAATTTTCCCATAATTCAAGGTTGAGATTCAAGACTCTAATAATTATCAAGTTGTTTTCCTTACATGATTTTATGATATATCCATTTAGAATAGGAATATAACTGACATGGAAAATAATCTTAGTTGGATTCATCACAAAAAAAAAGAATAAAAATACAAAAATAAGATCATATAAGTATAAAAATAAATAAAAAGTTAATAGAAATCATAATGTCAAGATAATTAATACTCTAATAATTTTTTATCCTTGGGGAAAAAATTAATTTAAAAGTTATATCATGGTATAATATTATTAAAACAATAATAAAATGACAAATAAATTTATAAATATTCATTTGGGATAATTTATTATTCACATTTAGATCCAAATAAACATCACCTCTGTATTTTTAGTTCTATTAAATATTAAAATTTCATTCAATTGATGAATATTCACATAATTTATATAAAGAACCATTTTTATTTATTAAAAAATTAATATTACCTAGAAATATCACTTTAGTTACATGTTTCCCAATTAATTTCATGAGTATGTATGTGTGTATTAACAATTCATAAATTTAAAATTACACAAAAAATAGTCATTTATTTTGGCCTAAAAATGATTCAGAAAAATATACGAAAAATATGATGTAATATAAAATTAAAAATATACCGAAATAAGAAATGAATGTAATTAAAAAAATATCCCCAAATTTTAAATATTGAAATTTAAAATTAATCCCAAATGGGAGTTTACTATGATCTAATTTTTCATTTAAATTTCTATGGTTCAAGGTTCAATGTATAAATTATACATGGGTGGAATCATGTGTATGGTAACCCCAAGGGATTTTAACGCTACGGTTACTAAATGGAATTTCATCCACAACCATAAAAATTCTACCAAAAACTCAAGAAACTACTAATCTCTACTGAAATGAATATATAATCATAGAACTCATTCTTTATTTAATTTAATAACTAACCTTTGACATTGTATTTTTTAAACATTGAGTGTGGTATAACCTTGACCATCCACTCTTTCTCCAAATTCCTTTGTCTAGAGTTTTTACATACCAAATATTAATAACTTGGAAGTAAAATTTATAATCCAAATTGTTATATAATTGATTAAATATAAATAATTCTTTGATATCACTTATTATAATTTTTGTTTTCATTTTATGAATATATCATCAAAAAACAATGCTAATATTCACATTAAAATGTCAATAATGCTTAAGTTTAATGTAGAAACATACCAAAATCCATTGATAATTTTTTTTAGAGATGTGTGATTGGTATTTGGTATCAATATTTACTTTTTATATATTACATTAAATTTTATATATTTTCTTATATATATGATGATGGTATGTTATAATAGAATAAATTTTATATGTATGAGATATGGATAGAACCTCTAATTCTATATTTATTTTATTTCTAGGATAAACCCTCTTTTTATATGGGTTGATAGGGAACCCTTTAATGGCTTAAAATACAAATAATAGATGGCTACAAGGACCATATGAACATGTCACCAGTTGTAATAGATCCCCTACCATACAATCATCCACTCATACCATCCTCCACCCTAAAGTTTCTTCTACAGCCTATCTCTTGGTTTTTTGTCATCATGTTCTAATATTCATGATAAGTGAATACCCTTATATCATCTTTCACTCCACCAGTCTGAATCTTCTCCAGTACTAGCCCAGAGCTCTAATAATTATGGATGGACCAAAGGCCATGTATCCCAAAGTTCATAATTTATGACTCAAAATCCCATATGATATGAATAGTACTATAGAAAAAATTACATTTTGTAGTAGTATAATGATTCTACGGAACCATATAAATTCCCCACCACCTAGATTTGAACCTGGCTCTAATGTATGATTATATGGAGACATTACCACTCAGGTAAGCCACCAACTGCAGATACAAGTAAAATATCCACTAATATTACTTTTGTATTTAATTTCCATTTTTATAACATTTTAAAAATTGGAAACGCAATATTAGTTTATAGAAATTAAAATTTTAAATCCTTTCAAAAAAAATTAAAAAACAAATTATTCAATATTTAATAAATAATATATAAATTAGATTAAACTCATTTTATATACAAAAAAAAAGTTATTTATTCAAATATTAACTCATTGTTTCATTAATGATCAAATCATTTCTCAAAAATTAAGGAAAACCAAAAATATATCATAACACTATAACTCCCTAGCACACTTCTTACCAATATGGTAACACACCAATACATGCATAAATCCAAAATTTTAGGACCCAAGTACCCCCTCAGAACCCTAACATCATTTCTTCACCATTGTTATACTTATCAAAGAAGAACTAGCAACATAGTTGGTCAACAGATCAACTAAAATAAAAAAATCAAACATATCAAATTAAAAAAATGTTTGATGAATAATAATGTGGATAAAATAATGATTTGAAACATTATCACATTAGGTATTGGTCCCAACTAGACTTGGTCTAGAGACACTAGGCCAAGCCATATTGTTTAATAAAAAAAATAATTTAAAATTTGTAAAATTAAAAAATATATATATATATATAATTGAAATTATTAAAACCATTTAAAAAATAATTATTACCCAAATGCATAATTTTAATTAATAGGTGAATAAGTTTACAAAGATATAATATTTACAACACATAAATATGTTAAAAATATAAATAATTAATACACATTATTAGTATATTTAGTTACTTTTGGATTAATTTATTCTAACTATATTGAAACATATCCATATGTCAACAATTTTGATAATACTAATAAAATTTTAATAATAATATTTTATAATATTTTTTCATAATAATAAATATAATAAATTCATGACTCAAAGTGTAGGAATTTTAAATTTTAAATTTACTTCAATGTTTGATATCTAGGTGTTTGGGTATATAATTTGTGTACATATATTTGGACCATTGTAATAATAAATGTATATATATTCTTTATTATTAAAATTGATTGATGTAGTCATATTAGATAAATTCTTAAAAATACACTCTAATGAAATAATTTTCGTAGGACTCGTAAGAATGTCATAAAAAATAATTAAAAATAAAACACTAATATTAAGATCGATTTTATCAACATAAAATATTAAAAATACTTGTATCAATTTTTGGGAATGTATGTATATAAAAATCATGATTATGATTCCTCTGATTGGGAGAAAACAAGTACGAGTGGGAGACTGATAGATAGATATATATAGAGGGAGGAAGTCATGTGGGGGACTATAGGTAGAGAATAAATATATGAGGGGGTAGGTTATAGATTTGTCATTAATGTAGAAACAATTTCTCTATATGAAGTATTTTAATTAAGCACCAAAATATGTGAGGGAAAATTTTATTCTCAAAATGGTTTAAATTATTAGAATAAAGGATGGAGTTACCTAGTATGGTACCTCCTTCGAATACTATTCAGAAGAAGGAACTTTATAGATTAGCACCTTCTTTGAAATGACATTAAAAGAGGGTTATCTCTTTAAAATAATTTCATAGAAGTTATAATTTCATATAGTGACTTCATATTTATTATTAATTTTAAAGTATCATTAATGATTATGAATTCCTATTATTTTTTATAAGAATAATATTCTTTAAATAAATAGTTTACACCCAATACAAAACATATTACCAACACACATAAAAAATTTATATAGAAAAATAATCATTCATATGAACATCAATAGTGTCTTCCTCCAAGTATAATTCTGATTCAACCATCATCTTGGGGGAAATCAAACTTATATAGACATGTTCAAGAGTGGTTTTAAAGTCAAAATTTTCAAATATTTTATTTTTTTATTCTTTATATGTTTCCTTTTTCTTCCAAAATTATACTTCTACTACTCTTCCTCAAATTCAAACAATTCAATGTTATTTCAGATATCAACATTTTTATCAATATACTCATATTGATTTCTAGGATTTTGTTTAATCATCACATGAATAACTTATTTTTAAGGAGAGTAAAAGAATTTCTATTTAACCTCTAAATTGTGAGTCATAGTTTACTATTTAGATACCGTACCTTAGAAACCATTTGAAACCATATATTTAAAATAAATATGACCACATAACCCTAAGATAATTTTGAAATCTATCATAAGAGTAATATTAAGATTTTCATTATTCAGTTTGAAAAAAAGATCTTGAAGTCCTGTTACACTCTCCCTAGAATCATGATCTCTATCTCGATTTAAATTTTCATTGCCCTTATTTTATTATTCTTCTTTAGACCTAAAATATTTATTATAGGTAATAATTATTGTACAATATGATGCTTAACCCCTCCCCATTTATCCATAAGAGAAGTTGTGCCTATCATTGGGGGATATTCCTCCCAAATTCCATCTTCCACATTCACTTAATTATAGATGTCTTCCAAGTTCTATCTTATTATTTTTATTTATATAATTATAAATTTTTATTGAGAATAATATTTAATATTTATTATATTTGGTAATTTATTTATTAAAGTGTTACATAAATGTGATTTTTAAATCCCACTACGAGATCTCTTTCATGAGTGAGAATTATTTGACATCTCTCTAAAATTTTAGATTTGAGGGTTAGTTTTATCATCCAAAAGAATGAAAAAGTTAAATCAATAACATACCACCTTCACACATCAATGTCACCAAGTAAAATCATCACACTCAACCATGTATGCTATCACAAGAGTTTGGTGACTAGAGAAAAGGGTTTTTGGATAGTGTTTAGTGAGTGATTTACCCTCTAATGCTCCATCTTAAATTAAATACCAAAAATAGTCATACAATAATTATAATCAATTGAAATAAATAATAACAAGATAAACATAAGAAAACAAAATTTTAAAAAATCCAAACCATTTCACATATTCAAATAGTACTCAGAATTAAATCCCAATTTCCAATGTAAAAAAACAATAAAACTGTAAATACAAATAGATAGATGTATGTAAAACCCTTCCACATTACTCTAAAATAAACATACATATATCTAATATTTCTCTAGAAATTAACTCCAATTCTATATATGATTCTATTCTTCACATAATTTCATTCATATAATCAATATGCACATGAGGTGTGTACATATAGGGAGTAATAATAAAATCCTAAATATAAACAATAAAATCTCTTGACATCTAATGAAGTTAATTTAAACTCTGTATAAATTTTTTATAGAATTAAATTATTTATAAATTGTCCCATCCAACATTGAAGACAAACTATATGGTGAAACTAGTACACCAAAATAATCCACACCTATTTCAGCCAATGTGAGTAAATATAGATTAAGAATTCCAAACATAAGACTACAGACATATTTTTGGGAAATAACTCAAGGAAATGATAAGTTATGATGTTACATATACATGAGGGCTAAAGACCTGTAAAAACATTTCAATTAGAACATATCCTAATCTAACATAAGGCCAATAGAAACACATGAAATCAGACATTCTTGAGGCCTAACTCAAGGACAATCGTATCTTAGTGTATCCCAAGAGTACAAAAAAGTGAGTAAATTAATTTAAAACTTAGAACAAATGAGTTAGATACCAAAATCACATAAAACATTTATTTTTCAATAAAACACATCCAAAACTAGCCCTCAAACATCCAACTTAATCACATAATTTGTCTTGAAAGAATAGATGGAGAAAACAATATCTTTAGTCACATTTCTTTTGAGTTTATAGGTTTATTATATAAAAACATTTCATATGAAAAATACTCATTATAAGTCTCATAATCACAATTTTCAATTTAATAATTATTCGAAAAAAACTTCTTGTCTTCATCCTCAAATTATTATTTTAATAAAATAAATCCAAAAATTATAAAGAGCGGTTCATTATAACTAAACTAAAGAATATAGTGCAAAGACATTAGATAGATTTATTTAATGTATTATGTGTGTTTATTTCCTTAGTACGCATAATTTCCCTTGAAGGGAAACTCGTTATAATAACAAGAAAGAAATAAAAATTCATAAAATATTATTATTTCTATATCTTCAACACAAAAAATTCATCTTCACATTGTATGAATTTATATAGAAGTAAAAATAATTTAAACATGATATATTAATGAAATATATTCACTTTCATTTTATATTTCTATAAAATTAAATTCACCTTTAAAGTAACATAATTTTCCTAATTTATTATCTCATACCCTTTTTTATTTCAAGAATATACACATGAATCTATATAATTTTAGCATTATACTCAATTAAAAATTATTTTATGATCCTCATCATTCTTGATTTTTTAACAAATTTAAATCTAATTTTTCATGTCAAAAAACACTAAATAATTATTAAATCATTGAACAAGTGAAAATATCATATAAAATCACATAATAACCACCAAATTAAGTAACAAGTTACTTAAAAAATTCTAGAAAATTATACTACACAAAGATAAGAGACCAAAAAAATATGAAACCATGCTATTTCCTACCTTAGAAAAAAAGATAAAATAAATTCAAATAAAAAAAACAGAAATTGTAAACATGGAAATTTTAAAAATAAACATAGGTACTACCTTTTAATCATTGATATGAAACCAGTTTCATAAAACATTTATCATTTCAGCTAACATAAAAAATATATGATGGATAGATGTGAGAGTTTTCGATAGAACAATAGAATTGTAGAGTTAAAGACAGATGTTGAAAATAGCATACATGTTACTCATTTAAAAAAATAAAGTCATATTTTTTGAAAAAGTCTGAACATATTTCTTGGATATTGTATTTTTTAAAAGAATTTACTTTTTTTAAATTTTCCCCCTTTTGCATGTCGACCACATGTCCCCTAATTCCTTGACACAACGTCTAGTTGGCATGAATTTCATGCACCTTCCACCTTATTTTTTTTCCAACATCATACTTTTGATTACTCATTTGGAGGGTTTATAACGCAAAAAAATATAATCTCATGTTCTTCGGTTGACATAACTTTTAGGTTGGACTTCAGATGACCTCCTTGTGTCTAATTTTTTTATAATCATCCAAACATAACTACTATTTAAAAATGAAATAAAAAAGACGAGGGAAACATAATGGTGGTTAAATTCCTTAGTGATGTAAAACCCTTCATAAATACCCTTTATGAGGGCTATGAGGGATATTTGAGGACAACATTAGCCAGTGTTCATGGGATTTGGAGAGACCAGAACTCCATGGATGACAACATCAACACCCATGTCTAGGTTTCACACTGAAAATAATATTCCACTAGAAATTAAAATTTATTTATACTATAAAGTTCAACTATGAATTTTTATTTTCATGAAACCACTATGAGTTTCACATGGGATGTATATGTGGTAATTTCTATTGTGATGTTTTAATTGATTTTTAGTGTGGATTTAAACTTCCATTTTTTTAAAATTTCACTAGGAATATCTAGTGGAAATTTATAGAAGATATTTTTCCATACTATTTCACACTAAATATTTCAAATTTATTTTAAGAATTTTAAGTTTATAGTGGGATTATCAAATTTGTAAGAATTGTTAAATTATTAATGGTCTGTTCTTATTTTCTAGTAACTAAAAAAAGTATAATTTTCATTACATATCTAGATTGATTTTATTATAGGAATATTTAGTGGATATATGAATTTGTGTATCAGTGGTAATTTTTATTACAATTTTATTTTTATTTTACATAGAGAACTTCTAGTGTTTATTTTCATCATGAGCATACCATTTCAATTTCCTTTGAAAATTTCTACTATAAATTTAAATTCCATGAAACAAAAATGATTTATAATTATAAATTTATTTAAAGAAAAAATGTTAACTAGAATGTTTCAATAGGAATTACAAGTTGAATACATATGAAAATTTAATTAGAGAGTTTCCACTGGGGTTTCCATTGGACATTTTAAATGGGAATTTCTTCTGGGAATTTCTATTCATGAGTAATTTCTAATAATAATATATAGTGGTAATTACCACTCAAAATTTTCATTTGGAATTTCTTCATCACCATTCCAAGTTGAAATTATGACAAGTAATTCCTACTATAAATTTATTTGAACTATTAATTTCTTTTTTATATTTCCACTTAAAATCCCTACTAAGATTTTATAGTGGAAATTCAAACTACAATTTATCAATTAAATGAAAATAAGTTCTTTTTAATCTCTATTTGATTGAATGTGAATATTTCATATCGTAATTTCAAATTGGAATTTCAAATTAAAAGTAACTAGAAATTTTAAATTATGTTTTTAAATTGATTCTAATGAACATATTTGTAATTTCAAATTTATTAATAGGGGATTTCATCCATTAATTTCCAATTGATTTTTTCAATTCACCATTATTAGAACATCCATACTAGAAATTTACACTATAAATTTCCATTGAATAATTTGAATTTGATATTCCTAGTGGATATTCATAATATAAATTCTAGAGTACAAATTTCCAGTGAAAATTATCAATGGAAAATCCAAGTGGAAATTTATATTTGAAATTTATAGTTGAATTTAATTATAAATTGAAACTACGGAATAATTTTTTTAAATCAACTGAAAATTTTCTCTAAGAATTATGAGTTTAAATTATAACTAGAAAATTCTCGGTGGGTATTGACAGTGGTAATCTATAGTAAAAATATGTAAGAAAAAGAAATTTTTAGTGGGATTTTCTAATAAAAAGTTCTAGTGGGAAATTTTCTAGTGGGATTTTCTAGTGGGGATTTTTATTGGTTATTTTTTATGGAATTAAAATAATAAATTCAAAGTAATTTGGAATGTTTTTATTCAAAATTTATAATTCATTGCATGTGGTAATTTCTAGTGATAATCTTCAGTGGTATTATCTATCCACTAGAAATTTTCAATTGATTTTAAAGAATTTTTATATAGTGGATGTCTTATGTAAATTCATAGTTAGAATTTATAATTGAATATAACTAATACTTTCAACTCTGAGTTTCTTCTTGGATTTTCTTGTATAAAGTTATTATAGAAATATCCTAGTTGTAATATATATGAACTATACATTACTAATTGATTTAAAAGAACTAACCTACTAGAAATTATAATTGATTTAAACTAGATATATTATCTAGAAATTTATAATTGTGATTTCCAAGTAAATTGCCTAATACAATTGGATGTTGGAATTCCCAGTGAGAATTACTGGTTTGAATTTCCATTGGTAACTTCTTGTTTCCAATTATATATACTATTTTTTCATTTAAAATTAGGTATTTATTTTCTTGAATACAATTTTTTATTGTATAAGAATCCTATATATAAAATATTGGTAATTAAAAGTCCTCCATTACATATTACAAAAAATATTTGATGATATGAGGATAATGATTGTTGGACATCATATGAAATTTCTAGAAATTCAATTATGGAAACTTTTTTAAGGGTTTTATGATAACATAGTTTCATTCAATGATTATAAAAAAAATTATGGCTATGATTTATCTTTATTATAGAGGTATAACATTTATTTAATAATGATTTGTGTCACATGAAGGATGATAAAGTTAACAACTATTGAAATTTACCAAATATTTGGCATTTAAGATAGTGAAATACCATTTCCATCTACCTATACCATAAGTCCAAATTGTTAGTACTATTGGGGGTGAGGTTTACACATGTTGGTAATCTATTATCATAGGGATTATTACTAAGAAAAATTATTGAAACTATTAAAGTTAGTGAAGATAAATATTTCATTGATGTTTTATACTTGACTTACCTTTTCTATGCATGTATTTATTTTTCCCTACATCTAGTTATATGTGGGTTGTAATCTAGTCACATAGTTTAAAGACATATAAAAAGTGAAGAGATATTATTGGGATTTGGGTATCACGGACCAGTTGATTTCCATGGGGAAAATTGACATGACTCCTTTAAAAGTTATAAGATACACTTTTAGTTTATTAGTATTAAATTTATCATTATTCAACTATATTTTTTTTATATATTATGTGAGTTATTCCTAAAGATATTAATAATTATATTAATGGTATGTAGAGAAGTCTGGGAATGTGACTAAAAAAGTTGTAACTCCCTTATTTGTTATATGGAGTTTAGAAGATGTTGATGCTACTTGATAAGAAAATAGTAAGGATCTTTTACTAGAAACTATTATCAAATAGTCCTTTAATTTATATTTAAATCCTCATGCATTAACATGTACAGTTATTTTTTCACTATTTCATATAGAATCATATCATGCATGAAATTTATACAAGGTCAAATTAATACCTTTCATTTTTGAGCATCTTGTGTAGTTTTTTGTTGATGAAAAAAAAATTATATCAAAGTAAATGAGATAATAGTTTAAAATGAAACAAATTTGGGTTGTTATATGAAGAATGTGAAAATTCACAGATATGGGAGATAATAGTGTCCCTAACATGATTGAAGAATATAAAAATTGTGCTTCTAAGACAAATATATAAGATTAAGGATAAAGAAGAAATTTAAAGAAGTTTTTTATGATGAGAAGAGAGTTTTTTAAGAGTATGTTGAGATTCTATAAATTCATAATGAAAAAAAAATTAAATTACATCGATTGATATTAAGGGAAGAACATAGTAAATTCACTGAGATGACATAGTTGTGGGGAAAACAAGTAGTATAGAGGTACACTAGGGAGAGAAAAATGCCACTGAAATATTTATAATAATAACTATAAACATCATGATATTAATAATAATGATCATAATGATGATGAAAATGAATATGAAGATGATGATAATAGTGGTGGTTATGATGATTATGTAGTTGACGACGACGATGATGATGATGATGATGACAATGATGATGTTGGTGGTGGTGGTGGTGGTGGTGATGATGATGATGATGAATAAAATAATAATAATTCCCTAGAAACACCCTTGAGAGATTTATTATAAATTCACTGATGTAGGATCTAACATAGGTGTTTGTGATGCAGGCATAATGTTACTAGGTGGTGACAGAGACATAATAAAGACAACGGTTATAGACCCAAGGACATGTTAATGAATGAAAAACCATTGGGTCACAAAAATCAAAGTGACCTTTGGGAAAACCAATATTTAATTTAAGGGTATTCAATATATGAATAAATAGGTATTGGTTGGTGGGTTATACACTAGATGGCGATGACCCATCTTTCCAGCATGTGTGTGTGCAGTGTGCGTGTGTGTGTGTGTGTGTCTATGTGTGTGTGTTTGTGTGTGTGTCTGTGTCTGTGTTTGAGTTTAATTGTATCCCTAGGCACCAAAATGATTAAAAAATAACACTCACACAAACACACTTTATTATACTATACCATACCCCTGATCAAAGGTTTGGGCTATCCGAAATGATTTTATATATTTTGAATGAAAAAAACGTTTCACAATCCATTACAAAAATTAATTTTTTTTCACGCCCATCCAAAATCCAATTTCATGCTCCATGTTGTACTTACCATTAGTATTTAATGTTACACCCCCACCAACACATCACCCACAATACTCCATTTCATTATCCATAATGAATTCATACGTCTCATGTGATCCACCATCCCACAATCAAATTATATGTGAGCCACCAAATTTAAAGGCCACCAAATCCTTATGATTAATCATATTATTATAATTACTATTGTTGCTAGATTGGATTATAAGAAACCGAACTATAAACACTATGAAACATCAATGATTCCAACCTCATCCCTCCCCAAAAAGAATGAAAAACACTCACCAGACATATTTTATTTCATATAATGGCATGAATACCCATTAACCCGAATTCCATTACATGGAATGAAGGCCCAACATGTGTTTAGAAGACCTAATGGAGAAACCTGCATCATGTTGTGTCACAAGTTGAATGTCTTGTCTCCCTGATTCTAGTAGTCATCAACCTGTGTCACTGATCTAAATTCTACATAACCCCATATTTACGATTGATGCATCATGCTACCTTATAACTCACCATGGAGAGAAAAACATCCAAAAAAACTATGAGATAATAGGGTGGGATTATATGCATTAACACACCTATTTAGATTTCTAGTTTCTTACCTGGTGATGCCTTGGGTAATGCCTCACTGCATCTCTTACCTATTATGATATATCATATGATTGGTCAAATGTATTGATAGTAACTAGAGGAAGAACCAAAATCCCCAATTCCAAAATATATAGGGATGATTGGCTGATTGATAGACACACATGCACCCATCCCCCTTTCAATTTTCCTTACCCGGCGATGCATATGTGTCATCGTGTTGTACTGCTTACCTAATGTGTTGAACCATTTCTTGTGGTCCCTGAATATCACCTGTTTTCCATAAATATTTTTCATAAATCCCTATGACCCAAAGACTCAATGTTGTCCTGGAGTCCATTGATGGATGTATGACCCATAGGCCTAAATTATGGGAAAAGGCCAATTTTAGTGAATAGTTCGACAATTATAGTACCACTAAATTTATTTCTACATTACCGTTACATTGAAATTATGAATACGCCCCCACCAAGATTTAAACTTGGGTCTCTTTTGTTGGATGACAAGGTGTATTCCACTCATGGACAACCACAACTGCAATATTATTATAATCAATAACAAAAAATAGCGATGATTATAATGGAATTAAAAATATCTATAATAATTACTAATTGGATAGAATAATATGTAATTACATTCAATAATTAATTATTTTTAGAATAGTAATTAATAATATGATTATTAATAGTTAATAATTATCAAATAATAATGATAATTAAAAAAATATAACATCACATCTAATAATTAAAAAAATTAATTTTACAAAACCTATCATGAATTAGTTACATATTTATTTTTGAAACATAAATTATTATTTAATATAATGTTAAAGTGTTAATGGTTTTCTAAAAAGAAGAGGTGGTGATGGGTGTCAGGAATGGAATTTGGGTAATTAGTGCACAATGAATGTGGCTTGGTGTAGGATAGGAAACCAGATTTTCTTGATGATACACTAGCCAAGGGAGGGACACTAATGAGTGGCATGAAAAACATTCTCCTTCAATCAACCTAGCCACATGATCCAATATTGTTTCTGGGCCAATAAAAATGAATGGGGATTTATGATTGCATGACTCAATTCATGCAGAATTGATTTGATTTTTTATTGGTTATCCTAGAATTTAATCCTATAATGGGTTACGGATTTACTCTATTTTTTTAGAAAACTAAATATAGAGACCAAAATATAAAATCTTCTCAAATGAATTAATTATTCAGTTATAAATAAAATTTAAAATGTAACTATTGGGGACTTTTATTATAATAAACCTTTTTGTTTTGATCCCTCTATTTATATAATGGTCTATGAAATATCATGTAAATTTCGTATATATTGAGGGTTTGGTCTAAGGATCAATGTATTACAAATTCACTTAATCCATGTTCTAATTATTCATCATTTTTTTACTTATAACCTTTGATGATTTTTATTTTTCACCAACATTTTTCATAGAATAAATCCATAATTAATTTTTCATGAATTTCAACAAGTTTGAGTTTTTTATTTCTTCTTCTAATATTAATTAAGGGAATTTGAAATTCAAATGATAAAAATTTTCAATAGAATATACTAAAATACCATAGAATTATTATTTCCTAATACTAAAAACATAATATCCCAATAATTTAGATGTTTTGGGGTTTCCAAATATGAGAAAGTCTATAAAAAATTATTTGCATTAAAAAATCCCTAATACAAGTTTGCCCTTATTAATGATTTGTTAATGCTGATAATGTTAGACATTATCATTTAAAATTTATATTTTTATAAAATTGTTTATGTTAAGAGATATATTTTATAATATAATTATTATTTTCCTAAAAAATTTATATCCTCATTCATGAAAATATTTTTTATTTCTCGAGAGGTTTATAGAAATTTTTCCATTGAGATAAATAATATATATTTTGTCACGTGCAAGATATGACTAAAAAATCCTGATACATTTTAATGAGGTAAAACATTACAATATAGGATATAAACAATACATTAAGAGGACACATTAATAATCGTCATTAAATAAAATAAAATCACGATAAATTCCCAAGGATATAAAATCACTGTGAACAAATATTATTCATCTGTGTAGATGGCCATTAGAATCATATCCCCAATCACAAGAACAATAAGGTGGTTAAAATGTAAAATCATTATAGGCATGTTGAGAAAGAAGTGAGTGAATGATAATAATGATCTTAGTATGTATATATATATATTGGAATAAAATATGACCATTACATATATGTTCATTGGTAATATGGTCATTGGAATTTATGGTTGATGGATATACATATATCCAATAAATATACTATTATTGTGTATTTTATGTATTAAATTTAAAATAATATAATTCATAAATAATAAATAATAAAATGAAAATATAATATTTTAAAATTATATATATTTATACATTAGATATTATTATTAATTTTTTTTATTAATGTATAATATTATACGTTTCTCAAAATTGAAATAAGATATTAGTATCAATGGATTAGTAAAAATAATTAATTAGAATAGAAATAATTTGTTTTAATGGTATTTATTAAAAATTATTTAACATTAAATTAATATTTTTCAAAGAAGTGTTTTTAAAATTATTGTATATACTATAATAATAAATTAAATTTACTACTTTTAAAGTATTTTTATATTTGAACTTATATATCAATATTATTCAACATAGAAATTGATATAAAATAATATTCAATAAAATTAATTTTCCTTATATTTTTTTATTTTTATTTAATAACTATATTTTATACTTTTATAATTTTTATTTAATAAAATTTATTTATTTTTTGAATTTAACAAGATAATATTATCTTAGGATGAATTTTGGTGACTTACACTAAAAAATATAAATTTTGGGTGTATAGGGAAAGATACCAATTTTTCAATACTTAAACATTGATGACACTTTAATTAATGAAACCCATAATTGTTCACCATATACATTTTCATCAATGATTTTATGAATATGAAGACTTTGAAAAAATAACAATATACCTCGCACAAAGGATTCAAAGGTAACATCTTTAAAGAATATGTTCTTTGCAGTTTTTTTTATAGGGGAATATACTTTTTTCCTTTATTATATTCATTTTAAATAAAATATTATTCCATGTGTTTATGAATTTATTTTACGTTCCTAGGAATTCCACCCTTTTCAAAACTAATGGGCCAGTTAAGCCAAGTGGCCGACTAAGTAAACCATGGAGCACGTATGGGTGTCAAGACTCAACCACAACATTAGATCCAGCCTGCCTGCTAGCCAAGTGGCCTAGATGTAGATGATTGTAGCTCTCATAGTGAGTGAATAGGGGCTTGTGCAGGTGTTCCTTAGTGGGTTGCGCAATGGGAGGGCATGGCTGGTGAGGGCATGGTTCAACTTTTGGGGGCTTAAAACCAACCACTGGCATGATAAATGGGTGCAATGGAATTGTTTATTAATTAGATCAAAATAGAGATGCAAACTAATATGAAATAAAAAAGTGAGATACAGACTATTAATTTTTAACAAACATACAGAAAGAATCATAGTAGTCTGATCAAGCAGATCTATTTCATTCAATCACTTTCCGACATCATCTTCAATCTCCTACTCACCTGCCACACTCTAGAAATTGTTGGGCGGAAAATGTCACCCCATCAGTTGATTTCTTCCTAGTTATGCACCTATGAATTTTAAACTGAAAAAAATGATACATTCTCGACATTAGAAATCCATGCATGTGACTTTGTTTAACATGAAAATCCTTCTTTTGAGAAACCAATTACATCATATGATGGCGGTTATGTGAACAGCATGAATCCACTATAAGTGTTTTGAATATCATAAAATCAAGGAAAACACCCATGAAAATCCCCTATAATGATCATGTAAGGCCATCTTCATTTGTCTTCCACCATGTCACTTGAATTATTTTCAATCCAAGGAAATGTATTCCTTGCATACATATGATGTTCAGAAAAGAGATCCATCACATGTGTCTGATCATGTGATCATGTGAATCTATCACCAGAGTCTCTAAGAGTTGTGTAATCAAGGGATCATGCTCATATTAATCCATTCATATGACACTAAGGATTTTCATAAAAATAAAATAACCCCCATCAAGACATCCCCTTGTCTGTATATATTTCAAATCTATAGCACTTCAACACCCTGCATACTGAGTCATGATAGCATGATGACGATCACGCGAAGCCCACTGAAAAGATGTCACATGGATTAATGTTGATTAAGATAGGGTTCGTGTTAATTCGGTGAGTTCCAAGTATCTATCATATTAAACATTCATGTGATCACATTAAAATCATATGAAACTCATGAGAGGCTCTCAACTACCTCAAGCTATCACACACGACATGCACGCTATGAAAAGCATTGATATACCGGGTGGAATCATCCAAAATAAAACCCTATCACCTATGAAAAAACACACATGTGTGGGTAAGAAATGAAATATATGGAAGATAAAAATAATGGGGAATAGAAAAGGATCAACCACATACTTATGAGAGATTCTATAGGTAATAGAGATCCCCATCACATGATTCCATTCACATTATCACAGTATTCTTTAAGCATCAAGCGTGTAACACCCCGAGATTTAATGAGATATATTCTTTTTTAAATTTCTTTCATATATTCTATTTTATGATACACCAAGATTATCTTTCACTATATGCGACACCATATTAGCTTTTAGTATACGCAACCCTGACTTGGCTTGCATTACATGCAATCACAACCTTCCTCGATAGTGTGTGGTGTGCGCAATACCGGGTTTCACTAAACAAAGATATACAGTTATAATATTATTATGAACTAGTCGTTATGAATATTATTAACTACATTTTTATTGTTATAACATTATTATTTCATCTTACACATTTTCTAGAACATGGTATGTGAACAAAATAAATTTTTCGGGTAAAATGAGTATTTTTCAAAAAAAATTGTAGTTTTGCCGCCTTTTGATGGTGCACCCACATTAAATCTAGTTTTTGACATGTTTATAAGTCCAATTTTACAAAATAAAATTCTTATTTGGAATCAGGATATAAAAATTTACTTTAGATAAATTTTTCATATTATTATGATAACTTTCAGTCTAATGAATAGTAAAAACACGCTATATTTTAATTAAAAACAACTTTTTTTGTCGTAATAATTTATATGGTTAAATTATAATATTGAATGATTTTAAAGTATAAATATAATTTATTTTTACCATTTAATATAATTTATCTCATTATCATTGATTTTACATTAAATTCATAGGTAAAATCATTTCAATCTTTTGCAATGTTTTAACTTTTAAAACCTGTATTCTTAATAACGGGATTAATTTTAAAATAATTACTGCAACTTCTGTGCTTTGAATTTTGAAAAATGGATTCCATATTTTAATTCAGTGGGTCTAAATTATGTTAATTGGTTACTTTTATTTTTTTGATATTATGAATAGTAACTACGGTAATTTTTATTTACTAAAGTTAAAGGTAAATCATGTAATTAAGGGTAAAATTAATATTATAAAATTACCCTAACACTTGAAAAAATACTATTTTATGAATACAAGTCAACCCATATCACCTAAGGGTCGGACTAGATTCATTTCATGGACTTTAGACCATGAAATAATATAATTATTATTAAAACCAAAGAAAGTGACAACATGTCACTCTCTTAAATCTTATAAGTGTAATAATTTTAACATAGTGATAAACATCATAAACCTTCGGATATAAATAGTCCCCAGAAAGATAATACAATTATTTACATCATATGAATTTATTTATAATTTTTAGAGATTAAATAATTATGATTAATTATGACAAAATAGTGATGTCGAAATTATTTTATTGATTGAAATATCAAATAAATAATTTTAAAAGTATTAAAATAAATATTATATGAACTATTTAATGTTCTCAACTAATTTTATAGATAAATATGACATGTTATTAATCTATTTAATCTTTTATTTTGAATATGTATTCTGTATATATTTTATTTAAATTCAAACAAATGGATAGTGTCAAAATTGACACTATTGTTATTTTATAAAAATTACATATTATAAAATTGTTTAAAAATAAAAGAAATATTTAAAAAATTTAAATTAATTTTTATATAGTCTAAAATGTCATAAAGTATCCATTTATTGAAAATTAACAACACATAAGTGATTATTTATAACCATTTAAAATTTAGAATTTTATTATGACAAATAAAATTAAATAGATTGTATAAGGATAAATCAAGTTGATAATGTTTAAAATAAATTTTAAAATAGTCTAAATTTTATTAGTTGATGATATTACAACCGTATATCATCTAATATTTGGATTGGAGTCATTTTGGCGGTTTTTATGTGGGGTTGGAATTTATTATAACTTTATATTTCTTATAATTCCAAAGGTGCCCCTCTCCTCCCTTATAAAAGGGCACCTCCTCCCTATCCTATTTACACAATTTAGAGCCATCAATCTCGTCCAAAACCTACCAATTTCCCTTATCAACCTCCTTATCAACATAATAGAGGTCCTGGTCTTCTTCAAAGACCAAGTTTAGTGCCCTAAGAGGAGGTTTCAAAGAGACGTGTCGAAAAAGAGGTAATATCTGTTACCGATTTTTTCAAATTTATTTCTTCTTCTACCTCCTCTTCTTTAGTTGTTTCATTATATTGTAATAACATTAGTATAACTAATATACTTATATATTATTATAAATATTAAACAACCCCATTTCTCCTTCTATCCATCCTAAAGAATACGAAATCATCGCGCGTGCGTACGTACAGAATACCGTCTCCACGCCGTGGTGTAATCTGTTTTTCCACCACCACCTTACTTGGATGGGTATAATAGTGTAAAGAATAACTACATATGATTATAATAAAATCATGAAAATTCTAAGGTATTATATCATTCACTACAATTCCATTCAATAAATATGGGAACGATATCATCGCTCGTGCGTACGTACGGATTACCGTCTCCACAATGCGATGAGATTCATTTTCCATGTTAACAATTCAAGAATGATTATAAAGTATATATAATAAGTAATAATATAATATATGACATAATAATGTGACTGGATTTATGTATATATATATATGTATGTCATATACTTAATTCCATTCAATTCAATAAGGAAATGAAAACATCGTTCATGCGTACGTACGGCCTACCATCTCCATGAACGGTGTATTTCTTTCCATTTATCAATATATTATATATATGTATATTCTGAAAATATATTATATATAAATTATGTTTTATATTCTGGAATTAAGTAATCATAATCTAAGTAATCATATGAATAATTACAAGTCAAAACACGGACGACAAATAAAAACTATTTTACCCAAAACGCTCTTTAACAAGGAATTTACAAAAGAACGGGTAATATAAAGTCATAAGTGAACCATATATGATATCATAACAATGAATATGATTCTGTAATAAGTCAATGACATTATTTAAATCATTATAAAGGAGTTTCAGATACGTACGAAGCCTATCGGACCTATGGTAAGGGATAATGTTGCAATCTCAATTGTTTTCTATCCGAGATTGCTTATACGTAAGTATTTATTGGGGTTATATTTATCATCCATATCCAAGTTTTATAAAAATGTTTTCATGTATGTTTAAAGTCCTTTTTCCCATTTTTTACTTTTACTACATGGTATTTAAGGAATCTTTTTTTTACCATACGAGGTACTTTTTGACTTTTCTGGAAAAAGTACGAAAAGAATGTTTTTTTAACTTATACGGCATGAACGGATTTTTACGGTTTCATGATGCCTTATTTTCATGAAGCTTAATCTACAGGATTTCATGACTATTTTCAACAAAATAATTTTCATTTAAAATTTAATGGCATTTTCTGAAAAGAAATTTATTTTCAAGAAGAAAGGATATTTTCCTCAAGAATTCATTTCAAGTGCTTTATCAAAACCATTTTCCATCTAAGATGACATTATTTCATATGTGTATGTTTCATGTATAATTTCTCTATGATTTACATGATTTCACTTCTCTTATGATGAAATGATATCCATTTGTTTTATATGGATTATGTTATGATGGAATGATGTTTATGAAACCCATTTTATTCGTTGGGTTATTATGAATGATGTATGTTTATTTTGTGGCACACAAAAGAATGATTTCATTATGAGATTGGTGGGACCTATATCTCCCTCCAATGCATTGGGTAAATATTTATATCTCATGAGATAGACAGGGCTGAAATGGAAAGTAAATCTGATTCGTTAATACAGGGCTGGAATAACAAGTAAACCCGGTTCAGTAAGGGACTTTGTCCACTAAGATGGTCTTGGCAGCAATGCCTTGCTACTATGGAAGTCATATCATGTGCTTAATGTTTTTCCACAATTACAAGTTTTATTTCCAAGCTATTTTATCATGATTGATGTTCCATTATGATCTATGCCTTACGTACTGCCATGTTTTAGGTCACTGCTCAAGATTTCGATGCTTAAACATTATGTTCATGTTTTTATTTTCAAATGTATATGGTTTGTTTTATTTTCTTCATTATTACCCTTAATGAGCATTTGAGATCACCCTTTATATGTTTTCTTTTCCCCAGGATATAAAGAAAGGTTTTAGGTAAGGAATCAAAAGAGGAAGATCTTTATGGGAGATATTGAAGATCTTTCACCATGATTAGAAGATTATATTCCGAGTTTCCAAATACACTAAACTATTACGGTCCTTTGGTGTCTATTTTTTTTATGTATTATGTATTCCGCAAAAGTAATGTAATGTACATGTACGTCAAGATTTGGGTCTCTACAGTTGGTATCAGAGGAAAGGTTTAGTTAACCTTTGGAAACTAGGATGCGAAAACTTTAGTGAGAGCCCTAGAGATATTTATAAGGTATGTCTAGGGATGTCCCTAAGGTTAAGTATAAGTATAGGTTATAGTCCTAGAATTATGGTAACAATCTTATAATTAACCCTATGATGTTACATATTGAAGGTACTCCCCCTTTATTATATTGTTTTCCCTAGCATGACTTTTGCCTCTCGCACTATTATTTTTGGGTTTTAGACGATGGCTGGAACCCGAAGGAACCGTGTCGATCAATGTAATGGACGATGCAATGATTTTACTTCTGAACAAACCAACGTTATGGGAGATGAAGTGCAAAATCTTATTGCTATACTTACACAAGCTATTTCTTTCTGGACTTCCAAATGAGTATAGAAGGGAACAATATTCTATTGAGTCCTTCATGAGGCAACGTCCACCTTCTTTCAAGGGTCTTCTGATCTACTTGTTGCTGGACAATGGATCAGTACCATTGAAAATATATTTTTCATACTTCCCTGTTCGGAACATGATAAAGTCATTCTAGCTATTTACCATTTAGAAGGTGAAGAAGACCAGTGGTGGACTCTAATTAAGAATACAAGTCCCCAAGATGAAATTGAATCCACGAAATGGGACGAGGTCAAGAACTTGTTTTTCAGTAAGTACATCCCTCGTATTCTTCGAAAAAAGATGGAAAATGATTTCCTTGAGCTTAAGAAAAATGATAATGAATCTGTTTGTATATACGAAGAGAATTTTACAAGGCTTCCAAGGTATTCATCTGGCTTTATTATCCAACCTGAAAGTAAATTTTATCGATTCTTCAGTGGCATAAAACCAAGTCTTCGAAGGGAATTAGCTATATGATACTTCGGTAGCTATGAGGAAATTGTGCGTTGTGCTATCAAGGTAGAAATGGAAGTTGGTATTACATATTCATCTCTTGGTTTTGACAAGAAACGAAAGACGGAGTTCAAGGATAAATCTCATAATAATGTTGAAAAGAAGATGAATGTTTCTTTATGCTCAAAGTGTGGAAAGAAGCATGGTGGAGATTGTCTTAAAGGGACTAGAAAATGTTTTATGGGTGAAAAAGAAGGTCATCGAGCAGCTCAGTGTTGAAGTAATGGAAAAAGGGTTACTAATGATGTAAATAAAGAAATGACTGTAGAGAACGCACCACCAACACTTCAATGCTTCAAGTGAGAGGAAATAGGGCATTATTTTAATCAATTCCCTAATCCAAGGGTTAATGATGATCAACATGAGCAACCTCTTAAGGAAAAGGACAAAGGGAAGTCACATGCGATCACTATAAAAAATTTTGAGTATGAAAACAATGTGGTGGAATGATTATGTGTTTATGTAAAGGGATTCCAAAATAATGTTGTGGAATCTCATTTATAGTAATTATAGAGCATTCGAATATCTATGTAATGTTTTATTGTGGTTTTCAATAATTATATGGTATCGGTAACCATGAAAAATGATTCAAATATTTTGGAAAGCAGATGATATGTGTATAATGAAGGGATAAAGAGAAAGTGAAATGTTTGATAGTATTCATGAGCTCATGACTCATATAAGAACAAAGTGATATCATGGTTTGAGTATATAGAAATTTTGGGATTTTGGTGTGTGGAAAGAGTTAACTTTTGACAGTACTCATGTTTTCACTAAGGATCTATGGTAATTCATGTTTCCAAAGAATACATGATTAAGGTATTCACATGTTTGTACTGTGACCAACAAGATATATCTTATGATATATGGGGGATAAATGATGGTATTCACATGCTCGGTAGATGACATTTCTAGTAATCATTTTCTTTATGCTATGAGATTGGACATATGTATAAGCCTAAAGATTGGAATGGATTATGTTGGGCATAAGATAGTATTGTTTAAGGATAGAAATTTTTTTCGATATTATTTCTGGAATGTTATTATAGTATTGTTTTAGAAAAAGGAAAACCTGCAGGATGGGCGACAACCCATCGCGTCGGACAAGGTTGTGAGAATCGAACCCACAACTGAAGTGTGACAGGCCTTTATTACCTACCACTGGCCTAAACGAAGTACTTGGTTAGTAGAAACTAGTTTTATTTTATTATGAGGTAAGATAGATGAAGTATAAGTCCATTTCCGGAATCATATACGATTAACCTCACCATAGATGGACTTATGTATATAACTTTTGATAACATTATGTTTGAGACAGATGGAATGACCTATCATTCTATCGCATGATCTGATAACACTTCACAGAAGACAAATTCAACTTTATTTCTTTATGATATGAAGTGGAAATTGTTCAAG
The DNA here is from genome assembly GCA_963277665.1 of Viscum album. Taxonomy (NCBI): domain Eukaryota; kingdom Viridiplantae; phylum Streptophyta; class Magnoliopsida; order Santalales; family Viscaceae; genus Viscum; species Viscum album. The sequence goes on along the minus strand of OY728135.1, from coordinate 1,896,699,156 downwards.
ACACAAACAACAATGAGATTGTACCAAAATCAAGTAAGTATTTCTTCTAATTCAAATTTTTCAAATTTAGGGAAATGATATTGAAAACCAAAAATGTTGTCCTAATGCTCTTATATCTGATGAATCAGATGGTCCCTTAGATCATCACAAAATTATAGCTTTGTGATTGTTGGATTTTTCATAGCCATGTTCTCTACCACTCTCCATCATAACATGATGGTTAGATTTCTCTTCCATATCCATATTTTCGCTTATGTTCTTCTACGTGGAAACCTAGTGATGAGTTAATTTGGGTAACCGTTAGGTTTCATAAATCACTTTTTAAAATTATGTTTTAGTATTAATTTTACGATGTGGTTTTTTATGAACGAAACATTCAAGTGGTAAATAATTTAAAACCCCGACAAATTTCGAGGGCGAAATTCATTTTAAGGGGGGTAGAATGTAACACCCCGAGATTTTATGAGATATATTCTTTTTTAAATATCTTTCATATATTCTGTTGTACGCTACACCAAGATTATCTTGCTCTATACGCAACACCATATTTTCTTGCATTATACGCAACCCAGACTTGGCTTGCATTACATGCAATCGCGACCTTCCTCGATTGTGTGTGTTGTACGCAATATCGGGTTTCACTAAACAAAGATATATGGTTATAATATTATTATGAACTAGACATTATGAATAGTATTGACTACATTTTGAAATTTATAACATTATTATTTCATCTTACACATTTTCTAGAACATGGTAAGTGAACAAAACAATTTTTTCGGGTAAAATGAGTATTTTTCAAAAAAAAAATGCAGTTTTGCTGCCTTTTGATGGCACACCCACTTTAAATCTAGTTTTTGACATGTTTATAAGTTAAATTTTATAAAATAAAATTATTCTTTGGAATCAAGATATAAAATTTTACTTTGGATAAAATTTTCATATTATTATGATAACTTTCATATTTTAATGAATAGTAAAAACATGCTATATTTTAATTAAAAACAACTTTTTTCATCCTAATAATTTATATGGTTAAATTATAATATTGAATGATTTTAAAGTATAAATAGAATATATTTTTACCCTTTAATATAATTTATGTCATTAGCATTGATTTTACATTGAATTCATAGGTAAAATCATTTCAATCTTTTGCAATGTTTTAACTTTTAAAACTCGTTTTCTTAACAACGGGATTAATTTTAAAATAATTACTGCAACTTCTATGTTTTGAATTTTGAAAAATGGATTCCGTATTTGAATTAAGTGGGTCCAAATTATGTTAATTGGTTACTTGTATTTATTTTTATATTATGAATAGTAACTATGGTAATTTTTATTTACTACAGTTAAAGGTAAATTTGGTAATTAAGGGTAAAAATAAGATTATAAAATTACCATAACACTTGCCAAAATTCTATTGGATGAATACAAGTCGACCCATATCACCTAATGGTCAGAATAGATTCATTTTATGGACTTTTGACCATAAATAATATAATTATTTTTAAAACCAAAGAAAGTGACAACATGTCAATCTCTGAAATCTTATAAGTGTAATAATTTTAATTTAGTGATAAACATCATAAAACGTAGGATATAAATAGTCCCTAGATATATAATGAAATTATATACATCATATGATTTTATTTATAATTGTTAGGGATAAAATAATTATTATTAATTATGACACAATAGTGATGTGGAAATTATTTTATTGATTGAAATATCAAATAAATGATTTTAAAAGTATTAAAATAAATATTATTTGAACTATTTAATGTTCTCCACTAATTTTATAGATAAATATGACATGTTATTAATCTATTAAATCTTTTAGGTTGAATATATCTTCAGTATATATTTTCTTTAAATTCAAACAAATGAATAGTGTCAAAATTGACACTATTGTTATTTTATAAAAATTACATATTATAAAATTGTTTAAAAAACAAAGAAATATTTAAAAATTATAAATTTAAATTTAAATAGTATAAAATGTCATAAATTATCCAAATATGGAAAATTAACAACACATAAGATATTATTTATAACCACTTAAAATTTATAATTTTATTACCATAAATAAAATTATATAGATTATATAACGAAAAATCAAATTTATAATGTTTAAAATAAATTCCAAACTTGTCTAAATTTTATTTTTTGATGAGATTACAACCTTATATCATCTAATATTTGTATTTGAGTCATTTTTTTGGTTTTTATGTGGGGTTGGAATTTATTATAAATTAATATTTCTTATAATTCCAAAGGTGCCCCTCTCCTCCCTTATAAAAGGGAACCTCCTACCTCTCCTATTTACAAAATTTAGAGCCTTAATGCTCAGAAAAACCCTGACCATTTCCCTTTTCAACCTCATTATCAACATACTAGAGGTCCTTTTATTCTTCAAAGACCAATTATAGTGCCCTAAAAGGAGGTTTCAAATAGACGTGTTGAAGAAGATGTAATATTCGTTACCGATTCTTTCAAATTTATTTCTTCTTCTACCTCCTCTTCTTTAGTTTTTTAATTATATTGTAATAACATCAGTATCACTAATTTACTGATATGTTATTATAAATATGAAACAACACCATTTCATATCCTATCCATCCAAAGGAAAGTGAAATCACCGCGCGTGCGTACGTACGGAACACCGTCTCCACGCCGTGGTGTAATCTGTTTTTCCACCACCAGCTTACTTGGATGGGTATAATGGTTAAAAGAATAACTAAATATGATTATTATAACATCATACTGATTCTAAGATATTATATCATTCACTCCAATTCCATTCAATAAATATGGGAATGATATTATCGCTCATGCGTACGTACGGATTACTCTTTCCACAACGCGATGAGATTCGTTTTCCATGATAACAATTCAAGAATGATTATAAAGTATATATAATAATTAATCATGAAATATATGACATAATAATGAAACTGGACTTATGTATATATATATTTATGTCATCTACTTAATTCCATTCAATTCAATAAAGAAATGAAAACAGCGTTCATGCGTACGTACGACCTACCGTCTCCATGAACTGTGTATTTCTTTCCATTTATCGATCTATTATATATATGTATATTCTGAATATATATTATATATAAATAATGTTTTATATTATTTAATTAATTAATCATGATCTACGTAATCATGTGAATAATTACAAGTCAAAACAGGGATGATAAATGAAACGATTTTACCCAAAACGCTCTTTAACATGGAATTTAAAAAGGAACGGGTAATATAAAGTCATAAGTGAACCATATATGATATCATAAAAATGAACATGATTCTGTAATAAGTCAATGACATTATTTAAATCATTATACAGGAGTTTCGGATACGTACGAAGCATATCGGACCTAAGGTAAGGGATAATGTTGCAATCTCAATTGTTTTCTATCATATACTGCTTATACGTAAGTATTTACTGGGGTTATATTTTTCATCCATGTCCAAGTATTATAAAACAAAATTCATGTATTTTTGAAGTCTTTTTTACCCATTTTTCAATTTTACTACATGGTATGTAAGGAATCTTTATTTTTGTTTACCATATGAGGTACTTTTTGACTTTTCCGGCAAAAGTACGAGAAGAATGTTGTTTTTTAACTTATACGACATGAACGGATTTTTACAGTTTTATAAAACCTTATTTTCATGAAGCTTACTCTACAAGATTTCATGACTATTTTCAAAAAAATACTTTTCCTTTAAAATTGAATGGCATTTTTTGAAAAGAAAATTATTTTCAATAAGAAATGATATTTTCCTCAAGAATTCATTTAAACTGCTTTATAAAAACCATTTTCTATTTAAGATGACATTATTTCATATGTGTATGTTTCAAGAATAATGTCTCTATGATTTACATGATTTACATGATTTCACTTATCTTATGATGAAATGATATCCATTTATTTTATATGGATTATGTTATGATGGAATTATGTTTATCAAACCCATATTATACGTTGGGTTATTATGAATGATGTATGTTTATTTTATGGCACATGAAAGAATGATTTCATTATAAGATGGGTGGGACTTATGTCTCCCTCCAATGAATTGGGTAAATATTTATATCTCATGAGATAGACATGGCTGAAACGGAAAGTAAATCTGTTTCAGTAATACAGGGCTGGAACGGGAAGTAAACTCGGTTCAGTAAGGGACTTTATCCACTAAGATGGTCTTGGAAGCAATGCCTTGGCTACTATGGAAATCATATCATGTGCTTAATGTTTTTCCACAATTACAAGTTTTATTTCCAAGCTATTTTATCATTATTGGTGTTCCATTATGATATATTCCTTACGTACTGCCATGTTTTATGTCACTGCTCAAGATTTAGATGTTTAAACATTATGTTCATGTTTTTATGTTCAAATGTATATGGTTTGTTTTATTTTCTCCATGATTACCCTTACTGAGCATTTGAGCTAACCCTTTATATGTTTTATTTTCCCCAGGATATAAAGAAAGGTTTTGGGTAAGGAAACAAAAGTGGAAGATCTTTATGGGAGATATTGAAGATCTTTCACCACAATTAGAAGATTATATTCTGAGTTTCCAAAGACACTAAACAATTACGGTCCTTTGGTGTCTGTTTTTGTTATGTATTAAGTATTCCGCAAAAGTAATGTAATTTCCATGTACGTCAAGCTTTGGGTCTCTACAAAGCAACATTAACAAGTGAAGACTCGATCTTGGAGACCCTCATATAATCCCTCTATTATGAGAAATAATTCACTTAAACCTCTTTCATGGAGAATTACACCACTATTTTTATCATCTTGGACTAGTAACCCTTGACACATGTCCTATACATGCATGATTCCTCCATATGGTCTTGAACATGATATCACACACACACTAAGTTATCACAGTGTTTACATGCAGACCTATAAGTGGATTCCTTGACATGAATCACCCTTGTGGATATATTTCCGTGAAAAGTCAATATTTGGACCTGAATGCCATGTACGAAAATATGTTGACGGTCTTTAGACACTCACCTTGTCCATGCTACCGGTCCAACATGTATCCCCAACATATATTCATATAACTCATCTCAAAACCCCCTTTGAGGCCAATAGAATCATGTGATAAAATAATATTCATGTGATTAAATCATATGAGAAATACTTGGAACACATTAAGCCTTTAAATAAATATGAACCCATGAATATACCCTCATTTTTTTGGAAACCCCTATGAGGTTAGGTGATTTTGTGAACCCTTGTCCACACACTCATCCTCCTATGAAAAATACTATACATTTCACCTTGTGAAATTATCCCTTTGGGAATGATACTTTATCATATAAAAATGATTGTGATAATGAAAATGATTGTGAGATCCTTCTATGTGATTCTTTAAAGGTTACATGGTCACATGACCCACTAGTATTAGGGAGCCCCCATTCGACATTCGATGTTTCAGCTCAATCATAAGAAAAAACATGGATAATTCACTTTGATCATGATAAATTCCATGAATGTGTTAGTTTGATCATCATATATACCATATACAAGTCACATTTATTTTTTGATAGGCTTTTGATAATTCAATTTGAACATGCGATAACCTATGGACAAGCCAGAATGGTTATGTGGAAACCTATGGAAAATTCACTTTGATCATAGGAAAACCTCTTAAACAAGTTAGTCGATCATGAAAAAGGCATTGGATATGTCTACTTTGATCATATTAAGTCATCCTAGAAATGTCACCTTGATCATATGAAGAAGAATTAGATAATTTAGTTAGTTAAAAAATAGTCATTGGACATGTTTGATTGGTTCTTGCAAGGAAATTATAGAAATGTCTACTTGATCATGTGAAGATGTCCCATACAAGATAGTTGATCATACAAAAGGAAATTGATATTTCACCTTTGATCATGTGAAGGCATACTTGACAGGTCACCTTGATCATGAAAAGATGTATTAGACCGATCAGATGATAATACGAATGATGGTGGACATGTCCTCTTTGATCATACAAAGAAACCATTGATAGATCACCCTGATCATGCAAATTCGTATATGACAAGTCAATTTATCATGAGAGAGTTGTTGGGAATTTCTTCTTTGATCATTAAAATAATGTTGGACATGATAGGTAGAAACCATTTGATGTTTCTACCATATCAATCTAATACCCTAAACAAGTCGGGTAGGAAATCGAAACATGTCAGGAAGACAACCTCGGACATGTCACCCATGTCATTCTGTTACCCTAAACATGTAGTTTAGACAATCAAAAGATGTAAAATAGACAATTCATACATGTTAGGTAACCAATAAAGGCATATTTGGCAGAAATCTCAACTAAATTTGGTGCACACACCTAATCTTATACAATGAGAATGATATATAAGGAACGTTCGGCTGAATACCCCTTTTATAAAGAGAGTGTCCTTAATGGGTTAGGGTTACACACTCATCTGACCCTATTTATGTCATTCACTTTCATTTTCCCTCCATGTCATACCAATCACATCTAGTAGACATTTCAATCTCATAATATCTCTTTATTTGTTATAAGATAAAGAATGAATATAAAACATGGGCATCCATCATGGTCTAATCCCCTAGAATTCCTAAACCTTTAAGGAAACAATAATTTCTCAAAATATAACACCCACCCCAAACCATCAGTCAGTTAGGGGGTAGCTGAACTATGAGAACATTGATTCCTATCTAAACATGGTTTTTTTGATGTCTTCTTATGACCCAAATCTAATGTGCATCCAACTTTGTGTAACTCTATCCATGCCTCAGACACTCAACCCCATGGGACCCAAACTCTCTTATGGGTTCATCACTCATTCTTATCCATAAAAATATTGAGAAGTTGATGTAAAAATAAGAACTATGATTTAATTCCAAATAGGATACATAGGATTCCTTCCAAGGTCCTAAGATCCATTGGGAATCTAACTTGATGCAAGTCCCTCTATATCTTTGACCCTGAAACCAGTTTGACCTAAACTCTCCTACAGGCTCATTTCCCTTCCTAACCCATTAGCATATTGATAAGAAAAATTAAAAATGATAACTAATATTCCTATTGAAACAAGATACATAGGATACCTTCCTAATGCCTCATCATCGTATCAAAAACCCCACAACAGTCTCCGTAGTTCATAAGTACCGAATCCACAAGCATTGAGATTAATTAATTATTTTGACTTGTTTCTCAAACCCAGTATGGATCACATGGGCATAGGGATTCACAATGAAAATATAATTCAAATAATAAATCTCTCTCATCTAGGGATAACTAAAATTGTAGTCCCCATTCAGTGGCATGATATAACACCCCCATACAAGGGAATCCATATCAGAGTATGTTCTGAGGGTAAAATTAAACTAGGAAGACTCTAATTTCTATCAAAATATCATACATTGGATGCCTTACTAAGGCTTAAACTCTATACTTGCTACCTATGTGCCCTAAAAATTTTTATTTCTTAATGAAATTAAACTGTATGACTGAAATAATCATTATTTTTTTGATTCATGTTATAAACATGATCTGTTGGACATATTATAATGGTTTAATCCCATCCTAAAAATATAAATTGCCTCTATAGATGGTAGTAAACTTTCGAGTGCCTTTTTATATGCCTTAAAAAAATAAGAATCTACCCATTTATGATAAATTATGGGAAATATATGAATAAATTTAGATACATTCTGATGGTCTCATAAATAGAACCCTCTTTACATTCAAAATGTTTCGACACCTAATCACTTTATTTGGGTAACCATTTCCATTTCGGGCATAAGAATAGATTCAAAAATATATCTTAAATCTATAAGAGTGTACTAGAGTTGGAATCAATTCTGCCCAAAATAGTGTAATGAGCCCAACCTTCTATATGCTAGACCAATATGAGTACCTAAGAATCATTGGGCATGAAACCCAAATTAACTCAGCACCATTAGAATGAAATTTTTTACCTTATTATGGATGTGATAGCTTATGGAAGTTTCTATGAAATGAAATTTGTGAACCTAGAGTTCGTGATTATGAAACCATATTTGATCCCTAAAAAACAACCCTCGGTAAGAAAACAAAAATGGTATACATAGTGTGAAGGCATGTAATGACAGAACAACTAAATCATTATAGGCACTAGGTGCTTGGTCTCATAAACTTAGGAAACCACACATTATCTTAGTGAAACAAAAAAGGTGAACCGAACATGAAATATTTTTATTATTTCATCCCTTTCATGGTTTAAAAAATGATAGACTATCCATTCCCTGGTAGGAAATTTTGTTCTGAATTTGTGGAAAAACAAAGTGGTGAACCTAACACATTTTTTTAAAACTATGTTGAACCTTTCATAAAAGAAGCGTCCACATTTTTATCTTTTAATTTTGAATGTAATTGATTATGATTTTACTCATATATATGATGCTTCAATAAATAGGTTTATTCCTTCATATCCAATAATTTTCCAGATTCCTTACAACCAAATGGAATCATCAAATATTCCCACAAATTTTGAGACTAATTCCAAAGTTGGTAATGCCTACAAAAAAACTCATTGTACTTTGAACAGATTGTTGAAAAATTTATCATGTGAATTTTCCATTATTTATGATTTATAAAGGAGGCCCCAATGTACATTTTTTATAACATAACACCTCTATTTTATGTTGGTTAACATTATAGTCTGAGATTACAATATCAATGAATCCATCATGGATTTTCAATCAGCTCATGAAATCTTCCAAAGGATTAATTCTCATTGTCCGTCTTTCCCATAAAAATACATTGAATATGAATTGGACCTTATTTCAAGATTAAAACACTTTGGAAAATTCTCCCAATATTGTATTAAAATATACCTTCCCTACCTCAGGGAGGTAGATGAGAAAAATTACCCTGCAGATTTAACCACTCAGGAGCTTCCTAAGAAGGCACCCATTCATTCTGGTATTTAACATGTGACTATGATTCCACATGGATCTAAAAAAGAAGTTTTCCAACCCTAGATGTCTAAATTGGGTAATCTAGTTGGAGAACCCGACATGGGTATACCAGTAATGCAGCTTTGGAGCAGTATTATATCCATATTAGCATCAGTCAGTCTAAGGCCCGCCCTTGATTCCTAAGAGTCACTCTGAATTAATTTGGAATCATCACTATCATGGAGCCTATAAATTCATCATATCTAGACATGGTGACTATGTAATCCTAGGGACAAACCCATCCTATAGGTATTGGTTGGTTTTTATCATATTTTACCCTGGTATCATCATCAAAATGGGCACCGACCCCACAAAAGTTACTACAGGAACTGATCCACTAAACCGTACTATGGGTATCGATCCCCTAAATGGTACTATGGGCACCGACCCACCAAAAAGTATTATAGGTGCTAACCCAAAAAAACTTACAATGGGAACTAACCCACTAAATGATAATATGGGTGATGACCCACCAAATAGTACAACGGGTACCATCCCACCAAATGACATGTTAGGAACCAATCCTTAAAATGAGATACTCTATTGAGGGGTGTACCAAGATTCTTTTTTCACTATGAATATGATATCAATCAAATATGATGACTCCTCATTGGATACGAATGAGAAAAAACCAAGGATATATTATAATACCCTCCTGAAATCATTTTAGTCATACCAAGTTGGACCACATTTTGACTCTAGCATTGGAAAAGAAAGGCTTAATGGTATCTTTTGTACACCTAAAAAAGGTATTATCGACCATTTTAGTATTTTAGAGTCAATTTTCTGTGGAAAATATGACCATTATAAGCTGAATATTCATTTTTTTGGAGTCCATGTTGAGACCCTCATCATCATCCAATTACACTACCATTAATAGTATAAAGGGTGTTGTCCTGACTCTTACTAGCCAGTCCCTTGAGGGTGATAAAGAAATGTGTAGGGAAGAGGGTATCACTCATCTAAAATGATAAAATAAGGTTATCCATGATTTAATTTTAGGAATAATTCTAGTATCACTACCCTCGAATGATGAACCTGTTCCTTCCTATAGAAGCCCACTTTGTAGTGAAGTGCCTCAGCCTAGAGGGATGGAGGAATTTTTATATTTTCATCCCCTCACCAAGTGAAATCTATAAATTGTTCATCCATATACCATCTCAAAAATATTGGGGTATTTTCAAATTTTTAATGTCCCCATCCCGTAGGGCTGAGATAATTTCTACCACCCCCCCCCCCAACACACACATTCGGGGTACTTTGGAAACCACCAAAACTCATCTGTTTTCAAAAATTCTCTTGTAGAGTAGGGATCTCTTAATTAGTGGATAAAATCTACATCATCCAAGCCCTCAAGACCTCAGTAACTTCCCCTTAACAAATTAATACCAGGTGTATGCACCCTGAACTCCAAACAAAACCATGTTTCTTATTTAATAGAGTTATAGGTAGCATGCTAGAGAAGTTGTGTGGTCTCTCATATCTCAAAGTCAAAAAGAAAAATCTATATTCCTTCTAGTAAAAACAAGTACCTAGGTACTTTAATTGTTCCATAGAGACTGATTGGATAAAAATATTGAGAATGAGGAATCTGGGTGAGGTGTGGTTTTAGGGACATGAAAATTATTGCCCCTACCACCGATGTCTCAAGAACATAATGGAGAGTTTCTTTAGCTTAAAATATTTGTTATATAAGTATGTAAATGAATTTATGATAGATTTATAGGATCCTAAAACTCATTAAATATATATTAGAGTCATCCTATAACAATAGAAAAAATAAATCCATCCTCCCAATAGGTTGTGGAATGACCACATCCTAGTCACATGAGGTAAGACTACACAACCACATCCTAATCACATGACATCAAACTACACGATGTGGTCCTTGCTGCACAACATTAAAATGAAAAATAACATCCTTACCACATGACATGAAACTACCCAGGACATGTCCCAATCATAATATAGTAAACTATGATATATCTTAATCTATGTGAGATGTCATCAGCATATGCTAAAAATTATACAATCCTGGATTATTTCCCGCATTCTAGAGAATATAGAGTGGAACTCACATAGGCCCTCCAAATACCATAGTATTTCTAGAAATAATAATCTATAACTAAGGTTTATCATGTGAATACTATTCTATTAGAATTCCATGTCGCCATTTAATTTATAGATCAGGATCAAGAAGAGGTCATCAAGGGACATATTAGACCCCAATATGTTTTCATATGGTTAAATAATATCAAAATCCTAAGGGATCTTATTGAAAATGGTTCCAATATCAAACTTATACTAATTCAAACCCTCCAATGTTTGAGATATTTATAGGGGTTTTTATTATATAGGTCTTACTATTCAAGGGTACAATAAGAGAGAGTGAATACTTCTCGGGAAGGTTAATCCCAAGGCCTAGTTTTAAGATCTCACACTTAACAATGAGTACAAGGTTATCTAGAAAAAAAATGTATTTAATAACCAACTTGAAAGCTATTGTATTCTAAAAAATTTAGTGGTGCATTAAAAATTTCATCTATACCTGAAATACCTTGTCATTGTGAAGTTGAATGTGATACAATGTGATGATTCACCATTTTGTTCTTGCAAACCCATATATGCTGATTAAGGTTTCTATAAAAGTTATGTCAAACTACTAATGGTAGATGGTGATGTTTAGATTATAGCACCTAATGGATTGGGTACCACCACTAAGAATCCCTATAGAATGATCAAAAGTGATTATGTGCTACCCAAAAACTTGATCGAGGTAGTAGACTTAATCCTATATTTTTAGGCAACTCCTATCTCCAGTGATCGTATATGAGAAAAAAATCATCTGTAGAATATCTCGGTACAGACTCTAGTTGTTCAAGATGACAATTTATCTTACCATGTCCTCTCTAACCTAAAACGTTATAGTGATTCCCCTAGATTTCCTACCACACCTAAAAATTCTTATATGGACTCGAATTTGAAAGATGAAAGGGATGACTTCAGGAACATCCCTCCCATATTAGAGGAAAGTTTCTCCACCACTATTGATGAGACCCAGAAGGTCGATCTGGTAATAGAATAATACATGTACCCTACATTGATCAGTTTCACTATTCCCCTCTAGGAAAAAAACATTGACATTGAATTTCTAAAATAGAATTGATACATGGTCACATGGAATTATATGGAAATTCATGGTCTCAACCCCAATGTGAATATTAAACATATAAGCCTAATTGATTTCCATTGATGTTTCATGAAAAATAACATGAGAATGCACCCCTATATTTCTATCATGTCCGGGTAGTATGACTTTAAACTACACTATATCCCAACTTCCTAGGTGCATGACATTAAACTACATGATACGTCATGACCACATGACATTAAATGGTAAGGTTGAAGTCATGGTTCTATGATGTTAAAACACATGATTCATCCCATTCCATAGTCATTAAATGACATGATACACCCTTAAGTTTTGAAGTTATTATTTCAAGGAAGAGGTCCTTGAATCAATAATTTAAATATCATAATGTCTTACATCTTGGCCACATGATGTTAAAATACAAGGAAGACGTCTTGATCACATTAAACTAAACTACATGAGTGGTCCTTTTTTATTGAACTAAAACTAGATGAATCCATTAATAATTAACTAATGAAGTTAAACTACACATAAAAAGTAACTTTATAGATGACCCACTACATGTGAGATGGATCTATTCAAAATAAAAATGATTCTTTCACATCCCTATATACAAGTCAGATCCACATAGGGAATATCTCTATTCAAGAACTATGAATGGATTAATTCATGCCATCATAGGATATGTAGTGATTCCCATATCCCAAACCATGGGCCCAACCACAATATATTATTCTTCATCACAACACATCTTACTATGAAATAATGACTTCATCACATGATTTCAAATTGTAGTCATAACATGTATACCATGTATAGGATTCCTTGGGCCACCAACTTAGAAATACTCATTCCAAAAACAATTTATACCACTCACAAAATGATTTCATGAATTCTTGAGAAGTGTTAATAGGACCTTATGCCTTATTTTCATGAAAATAAATATTCATCCTTAACGAATGACATTAAATTGCATGGATGATGACCTCTCCACCTAATTTTAATGTACATGGTTTTCCTAGAACTACATACCTCTTGATTCCCACTCCAATAAGATATGTAGATATGCCTAGATAATATATCTTGGCCCAACCACCCTATGGTAAACAATTCCCCTATTATTTCCTTAAATTTCATTTGTATGGTGAGGGAAACTATATCCATTCCTTCTTTCTGACACTTATCATAGCTCAAATGGTCTTATGAATTTTGGTAAATGGTTCTCCACATGATCAAGACATATCTACTAATGATATTTTTATCATGGCCCTGGATGAAAAACCATAAAAGAAACACCATGGTTCCTTGTCTCATGATGTTAAAATTCATGTTTGATCTCTCTTCTATGACATAAAACTACATATTACTATGAACCTTTCCTAAGAGGACCATTATCCTTGGTGTTAGTCCCCCACCATACCTCCATTCAAGAACTATGTGTGTACAGATTCCTATCATCACTGGATACATAGTGATACTCATATATCTAATCATGAGTCTATCCACAATAAAAAATAGTAACAATGTCACCCAGAACATATGAGCCTCGACATTTTGGGGATTTTACCTTTAAAAAACTATGTGTGGATTTATTCCCAACAACATAGTATATGTAGTGATTTTGGAATCTCCAATCCTTGGTCCAACCACAAAAATCAATGCAAATAATTCAGCCCTATGTATGCATATACCTAAAACAAGATTTTAACATTCAATAAATATGTGTTTATTGATTCCTATCATTATAGGATATATATTGATAATCAGGTCTTCAATCCTAGGTCTAGCCACAATAATCAATGGAAAAAATTCATCCCTCTACATATGAGTCAGAACTGCATGGAGAGTTTCCCATTCAAGAACTATGTGTGGATTTATTCCTATCATCATAGGATATGTATTTACTCTTGAATCATTAATCCATGTTCCAACCATAGTATAAGAATTCCCCTCTCCCTTTATATATGTTAGATTTACATAGGGATATTCCATATTGGAACTATGTGTGTATTTATTCATTCCATTGACGGATATGTAGTGGTTCCTAGATCATAAATCCTTAGTCCATTCTCAATGTCAAGGATACAAATTCACCCCTAAATGCATATGGGATGGAACTATACAGTGTTACATCCGAGACACGATCTTTCACCATAAAGTAGACTACACAATTGTCCCTTGTTCATCACATTGATCATGAATCATGTAAGCTTAGGGAACCCAAAAATCTTCTGTATAAAATGTGAACGAGACAGAAATTTTATTAGGAACCATTTCCTATTAACATGCATATAAACTACACAACCATTCCCTTATTACATGATGTTAAACTACAAGACAAGAGGTATTCACATTGAACTGATCATCACCTCTGATGGCTGTGTATTCAAGAATCACATTTGTTATTAATTTTCCTTGAAGTGGGTTCAATAAATGTTGGATTAGACATTAGGGTACTCAAACCCATCTTTAATCATACATTTTCTAGGAACCAACATTATATCATCGATATTTGAGTTGAAAAAACCTATTCCTAGAGTTTATGTGCATCTCTTAGAACCCCATGTACCTTGGGATTCCATACTCTTGGAGATTCCCTATAGCAAACTAGTAATAGGTACTGGTTCCTTCAAATGGGCCCTTGGATACTAGGAAGGCCCCCCGTGAATCCTTGTGTTATTTCCCGAGTCATATGGATCATTATGGGATCCCATAATCCCCATTGGTGGACATGTACCCACCAGTTCCCACCTCCAATTAACTCAAGTATTCTTTGGGTTATGATTCTCATATTCTGTAACCCAACTCTTCATGTTGATTTATATGAATAAGATGCTACACATTCATTCATAATACCGATTTTTATGGAAGGATTATTGAATAGTATCCTTGTACCCTTCCCTTTCAGGTTATGCATATTCAATGAAGACCAAACCGGTTTGAGATATTCACCCCTCTCCACTGCATACGAGTCATATCTACTTGAAGAGATCTCCTAAAATGTGATAATTATTGTATGATTTTATACCTTATATTATTCATATGGAATTATATGTATTCTCGGACATAATAGTAGAATATACCACTATTTAATAGAGGTAAGAGTCATACAAACTCTATCTTCCTACACACAAGTTAGATCAATATACAACTTTCTTTCATAGTAGATAAATCCTTGAAAAAAATATCCCACCTATGGCTACCCATCCATAGTCTTGTTCATGGATAAAAATTGTTAACTACATCTAAATTCACCTAACTGATATAAATTTTCCCCATGGAGATATTTCATGATTTCATGTTGGTTCCCAAATCCTTACCACATGATGCTAAACTCCAAGGAAAAAATCCTTTCAACATGACGTTCAACTGTAAGGAAAAAAATCCTTACCACTTAGAGTTAAACTATGAAGACAAAATCCTTAATTCATGATTCCAAACTATAAGGAAAATATATTTATTGCACGAAATTAAAATGAAATGAAAATTGACATACTGTATGATGTTAAACTACAGGTAAAACAACCTTACCTTAAGGAAAAATCCTAAACACATGACGTTAAATTGAAAAGAAAACTCTATGGTCAAATTTGTATAAACATATACATTATCCTTTTGATGTTATAATTTCCACAAGTTAAAAATCATATTAAAAGATACATAAATCATTTTAGGTTGAAAACCCACAAATGGAAGCTCGATAAAAAGCCTAGTCTCCTCTTGCTAGAGTCTACAACAAAAGTGTTTAGGAAAAATTTAGAGCATAAATAAATGAAACATATGGATCATGCAGACCAATTTGTTGCCTTAATAAAAGTTGAGTGACGGTCACTAGACCACCATAGACCAAGATAAAGTTAGTTTAATGATTTTTTACATCTCCTCACTGTGGTAACATGTTCATTATGTAGTGACACGTATTTTTTGGTGGTTGTACCCTTTTTGAAAATTAAGTCATCCATAAACCACCTTCATGACTTTGAAGTATGATCTTACATAATCAATTCCTTAAGTTAGTATCCTTAATTGAGAACACCATTGGACTTAGTCTTCCTTTACTTGTCACTTCCCTATATAAAACTCGTAATAGGGACTGACTCCTCTAAACGGACCCTTGGATCCCATGAAGGCCCCCCTTAAATCAAGGATTTATTATCTTGACCATGTGGAATATTATAGGCACAATCCATTACAAATTTTAGACCCTTACCCACAATTTCCCGCCTTTATTTAACTGAGATATTCCTAGACCATGATTTACAATCCCTAAAACAAAACTATTCAAGCATATTTTATAGCCTCAATGTTACATCACCATGTATTGTAAAATTTCTCAAACAAGGAAGCAGAAACTCCATTACCAAACCTTCTGGTGGTCAATTACATGTGACTCGAAACCACATGGTGTAGGTTCCAATCCTCCAAACCAAAAGCTAAACTTTTCTAGGGTTCCAGAACCCTTCATGTATAGTTCTTTTCTCCAGGCCCAATTCACAGTCCTAATATTTGAGTTTTCAAAAATCCTCTCTAGGACATGGAAAAGGGTGGGGACCCCATTTACCTAAACATGCATGTATGACCTATAAGCTCATACATAATGGATTCTATCCTAAAAACTAGACACATCTTCTCCCAACAAGTAAAAAACTCTGATCCTTATGAGCCCCAGTGACAGCATAGTAGAACCCATCACCTAAGGGTGTTTTAGGTTATCCTTGGTTTGCATTTCCTATTCCATATGTATTGATTCAATCTCGAGGACATGTGATTTACAAAACAAATATTCAAACTATATAGGTATACGTGAAATCCCTAATATTTTTCCAACTATCAAAAACTTTTAAAGTAAGGATGTAGGGTGTTATGACACATCATGGATATTAATCCCTCACAATTTATTCAAGAACACAGGATCTGTAACACCCGAGACTTTTATGTTATATAAATCATCAAAGGAATCTTTTCCTACACAACACTTGCTTGGCTTGCTTTACACGCAATCGCGACCTTCCTCGATAGCTTGCGTCGTACGCAATACCGAGTTTCACTAAACAACAATATGCTATTAAAACTAGCCGTTATGAATAGTAATAACCACTTTTTGAAATTTTATAAATTTTATTTTTCAAAATGGACTTTATTTTTGGACTCAGAATATCGAAATTAGCCTAGGGTGAAATTTTGGTATTTTTCTGAAAACTTTCAATTTTTGATGAATAGTGAAACCACTAAGTGGTAGGTTAAAAACTAAATTTTGCATAAAACTTAATTTTACCGCTTCTGTGAATGGAATTTCGAAAATCCGACAGACACGGTTAATATCAAGGACTAAAATGTGGTTCAATGAGATGAAAATAATTTTTGGTGAATAGTAACTTTTTACTTTTTTTTACCACGGTTAATAGTAAATAGGGTAACTAAGGGTAAATATGATATTACTATTACCCTAACACATGTCCTAATTCTATTGGATATGTGTAGTTCGACCAAAAACAACCTTATGAATATAATATGACCATTTAGGTCCACTTGGATTAGATTATGACATTTAATATTATTTTATTTAATGAATAGTTAAAATAGTTAAAATCAAGGTTTAATAACTAAAACATTTTTAATATGGGGTTATACATAAGATAAATTAGACTATAAATATTCATTAGAAATATAAAAAGATTTCCTACATGATGGTATTTTATTTATAATTTTTAGACATTAAATTATTTAATTTATTTATGACACAATGATGATGCAGTAATTATCTTATTAATGAAATATTGACATAATTGATGTTATAAACACCAAAATAAATGTAATTTGAGACTTTTTATGAATTCCACTAATTTTCTAGGTTACTATGGTATATTAGTGTTTATTTAATCAACTTGGTTCGAACATGTAATTCTGTTATGACTTTCACAAAAATCATATATCAAATAGTGTCAAAATTGACACAAAATAGTTTTTAAATAAAATATTATATTATTAATTGTTATTTTTTTCCTAAAAATCTAAGGTTCGGCAAAATGACTTAGATAAGGATATATATATTAATAATAAACAATTTGGGGTTCGTTTGGCATGTTATAGTAAGTGTATTAACCATATAGTGTAAGAAAACAAAAAGACACGGTAAAAGTTAAATTATTTAACTTAGAGTTAAATCTAATTGATAAGGTTAAAATAATAACCTAAACTTGTCTAAATCCTATTGGTTGATAGGATTTCGACCCATCCCCACTTTAGCTTCGAAATAAGACCCTTTGGAACCATTATAAACCGATTTTGACATTAATATAAAATAATATTTTGAGATATTCCTAAGGTGCCCCTCTCCTCCCTTATAAAAGGGCACCTCCTCCCCCTCCTCCTCACACCAATTTGAGCACTCAAGCTCGGCCAGCCCCTGCCATTTTCTCCTCTCCACTTTCCTAGAATAATCCTAGAGGTATTGGCCTTCTTCAAAGACCAATCTTAGTTCCCTAAGTGGAGGATTCAAAGAAGCGTTCCAAAGAAGAGGTAATATCCATTACCGATCTTTTCAATTTCTTTCTTCTTCAACTTCTTCTTCTTTAGTTATAAATTAATAAAATCAGTATTACTTACATACTGATATGTTATTATAAATATGAAACAACCCTAATTCACCTTCTATCCATCCTACGGAAAAATGAAATCACCGCGCGTGCGTACGTACGGAATGCCGTCTCCACGCCGTGGTGTAATCTATTTTCCACCATCACTTTACAAGGATGGGTATAATGGTGTAATGAGTAACTATTTATGATTATTATAAAGTAATATTGATACTGAAATAATATATATATACTCCAATACAGTTCCACGATCATAGGAATGATATCATCACTCGTGCGTACGTACGGAATACCGTCTCCACGATGTGATGCGACTCGTTCTACATGATCATCATTACATAGTAATTATATAAATTGAATGAATAAATATGATATATGTTACACTAATACCATTCTGGATATAAGGTATCTATAACCTTAAAAGAAGAATAAGAATGTATTCGGCAAAACACGCATAAGAACAAAAGGCAATAAAGACCCGAGTAACAAGTAACAATAAAATATTACTATCAAGAAGCTAAGAATATGACCATATATGATATCATATCAATATGTATGATTCTGGAATAAGTCAATAACATTATTTAAACCATTATACAGGAGATTCGGACACGTACAAAGCAAATTGGACCTAAGGTAAGGGAAATATCACAATCTCATTTTTATCCGAGATTGTTTATACTTTGGTATTTATTGGGGTGTATTTTATCATCCACATCCATGTTTCCTCAATATGTAATATTATGTCCATCCACCTACAATTGTTTAAATCCAATTTTACCCTTCACTGAATTTTTAGTAAAAGATATGAAAGGAATCTTTTGTCGTTTTTCGTACGATGTACTTTTTGACTTTTCCGACAAAAGTACGAAGACTGTTTTTTTTAACTTATACGGCATGAATGGATTTTTAAAACATTATTTCCAAAAAGTTTCCTTTACAAGTTTTCAAGTTTATTTTTAATCAACTTCTTTTAGTTTAAAATTTTATGACATGTTGAGAAAGGAAAAGTGTTTTTGAAGTAGAAAGGATATTTTCCTCAAGAATGAAGTTCAAGTGTTTTATCAAAATTATTTTCCATATAAGATAATAAAGGGTTCTGTTTTTTTATCCCTATTATTACATTGATTTGATTATGTTGTGATGGAAATATTTTTATGAATTCCTTTATCTTATATGAATTGTTTTATGACGTCATGATGTTTAAGATTCCCATTTGTATTATATGGGTTATGTAATGATGTATGATTTATGATTTTGTGGCACACATAAGAAAGGATTCATTATGAGATGGGTGGGACCTATATCTCCCTCCAATGAATTGGGTAAAGATTTTATATCTCATGAGATAGACATGGCTGGAACGGTAGGTTATACCGGTTCAGTGAAACAGGACTGGAACGAGGGTGACTCGGTTCAGAAAGGGACTTTGTCCACTAAGATAGTCTTGGCAATGAGTCATGACTAACAAGAAATGATTTTCCATGATTATGTGTGCATGCCACAAAGTTTCAAGTTTTATGTTATGATTATGGGGATCTCATTTTCACTTCTATGATTTATTCCATGTTAAGATATTATGATCTCTTTTGCAGGTTTTGATTTTCAAAAAGATATGATATGATTTTTATTTCCTTTATTTGCCCTTGCTGAGCATTTGAGCTCACCCTTTTATGTTTTCTTTTCCCCAGGTCAGGAAGATGGATATTAAGTAGAATATGCTAAAAGGGACCCTAGATATGATGAAATAAATGGGAGACACTGTAGAAGATTTATGAACCAGTTGTTTATGTTTCCCAGTTTCTAAAGACACTATACCTATACGGTCCTTTGTGGTTTTGTCATATGTTGTAATAAGTGTGCTTCAATTTTGAAGTATTAACAATGTATGTAAAGTATGGGTCGTTATAGTTGGTATCAGAGGAAAGGTATAGTCAACCTTTGGAAACTAGGATGTGAAAGCCTTAGTAAGAACCCTAAGGATAAGTCTAAGCATAGAACACAATCTTAGTGTTTTAGAAATGGCCATGAATAACCTAGGATAAGACCTTAAGCGTGAAAATTGTATTCTTGAATTATGTGGTTTTCCTATTATAATTAGTGTTGCTCACACTATTATTTTTGGTTTTAGTCAATGGCTGGAACCCGAAGGAACCGTGTTAATGCGGAATGTGATGGGCAATGCAATGATTGTCCCCCTGAGAAACCAAACGACATGGGAGCTGGAATGCAAAATCTTGTAGCCATGCTCACACAACTTTCTCAAGCTATGAATCATGCAGGACTTCCAAACGAGCAAAGGAAGGAGCAACATTCTGTTGAATCCTTCATGAGGCAGCGTCCACCTTCTTTCAGTGGGTCTACTGATCCATTAGTTGCTGAACAATGGATTAGTACTACTGAAAAGATATTTTCAGTTCTTCAATGTTCTGAACATGATAAAGTCATCCTAGCAGTGTATCGTTTGGAAGGAGATGCTGATCAATGGTGGAATCTTATTAAGAATACGAGGCAAAGGGATGAAATTGAGTCTATGGAATGGGACGAGTTCAAGAACTTATTTTTTAATAAGTACTTCCCTCGTATTCTCCGAACAAAGATGGAGAAAGAGTTTCTTGAACTGAAGAAAAGGGATGATGAATCTGTTGGTACCTATGAAGCAAATTTTACAATACTTGCAAGGTACACTTCTGGTATTATTATCCAACCTGAGAGTAAGATCGATCGATTCTTTAGTGGCTTAAAACCAAGTCTTCGAAGGGCGTTAGCCATAAGGGACTTCAATAGCTATGAGAAAATCGTTTGATGTGCTCTCAAAGTCGAGATGGAGATTGGAGTAACCCATCAGTCATATGGGTTTGATAAGAAGAGGAAAATGGAATTTAAAGGAAAATATAAAGAGCACACTGAAAAGAAGATGAGCTTTCCCTTATGCTCAAAGTGTGGAAAGAAACATGGAGGGAGTTGTCTTAAAGGGACAAGTAAATGTTTCAAATGTGGAAAGGAAGGTCATCGGGCATTTGAATGCCGCGATGATGGGAAGAAGATGTCTAATGATGCAAACAAAGGAAGGGATACATAGAATGAACCTACTACACTTCAATGTTTCAAGTGCAAGGAGATGGGGAATTATGCCAATCAATGCCCAAATCTAAGGGTTGATGATGATGGTCGACGTCAACAAACTCTTAAGGCTAAAGACAAAGGAAAGTCACATGCAATTTCTATCAGCGATGTGGAGTACGATAACGAAGTGGTGAAAGGTACACTTACCGTCCACTCTAAAGTAGAAAATGTTTTATTTGATTCTGGATCCACCCACTCTTTTATTTCTGAAAAATTTTCTAAGGGTATCACCGTACTACCTCAACAATTAGATGTTGAGTTAGCTGTGACAACACCTAATGGCACAACAGTCGCATCAAAAGTTTATAATTCTTATCCGATCGAAGTTTGTGGGAAAGTGCTTCCTGAAAATCTTATGATCCTTCCTTTAGTGGAATTTGATGTGATTCTTGTCATGGATTGGCTTTCTCTACATGGAGCTCATATCAATTGCCAAAGAAGGGAAGTCACATTTCATATTCCAGATCAATCTACGATCATCTATCGATGCAATGATGAATATAACCTTCCAGTGGAAATTCCATCCATCTTATGGGTCTTGATTCCACTAAATGAAGGTTATTTATCTCAAATGGTTGGTGAGAAACTCACAATTAAGAATATTCCCATAGTACGGGAGTTTGATGATGTCTTTCCGGAGGAATTACCGGGTCTTCCACCAAATCGTGAAGTTGAGTTTTCAATAGAACTCGTACCGGGTGCTTTGCCTATTTCAAAGACACCTTATAGAATGGCCCCAATTGAGTTGCATGAATTGAAGAAGCAACTCCAAGAGAATCTTGATAAGGGATTCATACGCCCTAGTGCGTCACCTTGGGGAGCACCTGTTCTATTTGTTAAGAAGAAAGATGGATCAATGAGACTCTGCATTGATTATCGAGAACTTAACAAGATCACTATCAAGAACAAATATCCTCTCCCACGCATTGATGACTTATTTGACCAACTACGCGGAGCTCAATACTTTTCCAAGATTGATCTGCGTTCAGGGTATCATCAATTAAGGGTCAAAAGGGAGGATATACCAAAGACGGCTTTCCGTACAAGGTATGGAAACTATGAATTTATAGTGATTCCATTTGGTCTTACTAATGCCCTTCTATCTTCATGGATCTAATGAATAGAGTCTTTAGAGACTATCTTGATCAATTTGTGGTAGTCTTTATAGACGATAGTCTTGTCTATTCAAAGAACAAGGAAGAGCATGAAGATCACTTGAGAATTATATTGAAGACCCTGAGAAAGGAGAAGCTTTATGCCAAATTTACCAAGTGTGAATTTTGGCTTCAAAAAGTTGCATTTTTGGGTCACATAATCTCAAAAGAGGGAATATCTGTGGATCTAGCAAAAACAGAGGTTATCGAAAGATGGTCAAGACCAACAACAGTAACTGAGATCCGAAGTTTTCTTGGTTTGGCTGGATATTATCGACGTTTTGTAAAAGATTTTTCACGATTATCTAATCCACTCACCAAGTTGACTCAGAAAGGAGTTAAGTTTGTCTGGACAGAGGAATGTGAAGAGAATTTCAAGGAGTTGAAAAGAAGGTTATCCAGTGCACCTGTGCTCACACTGCCTTGTAGTGGAGAAAGGTTTGTGATCTACAGTGATGCATCCAAGAAGGGATTGGGGTGTGTTCTTATGCAAAATGATATGGTGATAGCTTATGCCTCACGACAGTTGAAAATCCATGAGCAAAATTACCCAACACATGATTTGGAGTTGGCTGCGGTAATCTTTGCATTAAAGATTTGGAGGCATTACCTTTATGGTGAAAGGTGTGATATTTATACTGATCATAAAAGTTTAACGTATATTTTCACACAAAAGGAGCTGAATATGCGTCAAAGAAGATGGTTGGAGCTGATTAAGGATTATGACTGCTCAATCCATTACCACCCTGGGAAAGCAAACAAGGTGGCAGATGCATTAAGTCTACAAGACCATGCTAGTTTATCCATGATGAGGATCACAAAAGATCCAATATTTATGGATTTACAAAGGATGGATCTTGGAATTATAATGGAAGGGGAAAAATCTTATCTTTCTCAAATGAATGTTCAACCATCTATACATGTGAAGATTAAGGAGGCATAGAAAGAAGATGTCGAGTTACAAAAGAAGGTGAGAAATGTTCCTGAATTCAACCTTGATTGTGATGGGATAATAAAGTTCAGGAATCGGGTTTGTGTTCCTCCCATCCCCGAATTAAAGAAGGAGCTGCTGGATGAGGCTCATAGTTCTTCATTCTCTATTCATCCTGGAAGCACGAAGATGTATAGGGACCTAAAATAGTACTTCTGGTGGGATGGCATGAAAAGAGATGTTGCTGAATATGTCTCTCGATGCTTGGTTTTTCAACAAGTTAAAGCTGAGAGATAGAAGTCTAAGGGGATGTTACAACCATTACCCATACCCGAATGGAAATGGGAAAACATCACTATGGACTTTGTCACAAGACTTCCTAAAACATCCAAAGGCAATAATGCTATCTGGGTCATAGTTGATCGTCTTACAAAGTCTGCACACTTCATTGCTATTAGAGAGGATTTCTCTCTGGATCAGCTTGCCAGGATATATGTAAAGGAATTGGTAAGATTGCATGGAGTACCACTTTCTATTATATCTGATCGGGATCCGAGATTCACCTCGAAGTTCTGGCGAAGTCTTCAGCATACTCTGGATACAGAGTTGAGTTTCAGCACTGCTTATCATCCTCAGACAGACGGTCAGTCTGAGAGAACAATTCAAACCCTAGAAGATATGTTGAGAGCTTGCTCTATGGATTTCAAAGGAGGTTGGGATCAACACCTACCCTTGGTGGAATTTTCTTATAATAATAGCTTTCACTCCAGTATTCATATGGCTCCTTATGAAGCTCTCTATGGAAAGAAATGCAGGACTCCAACTTGCTGGGATGAAGTTGGGGAAAGAAAGCTATTAGGACCTGATCTCGTAGATGAAATGGCAGAAAAGGTCAGATCTATTCAACAACACATAAGAGCAGCTCAGAGTCGACAGAAAAGTTATGCCGACAACCGAAGAAAAGACCTAGAGTTTGAAGTGGGCGATAAAGTGTTCTTACGAATATCTCCCTGGAAGAGGGTTATGAGATTTGGAAAGAAGGGGAAGTTGAGCCCTAGATATATCGGTCCTTTTGAAATACTGGATCATGTTGGGAAGGTAGCTTACCGATTGGCGCTTCCACCGAATCTCTCTCAAGTTCACGATGTGTTCCATGTATCTCTCCTGAGAAAGTACATACCAGATCCTTCACATGTACTCAGCTCAGAAGTTGTACCGCTGGAGCAAGATCTTTCTTATGAAGAACTGCCGATAGAGATTCTGGATCGTAGCGAAAAAGTCCTACAAAACAAGACCACTCGCTTGGTGAAAGTTTTATGGAGGAACCACCAACTTGAAGAAGCTACATGGGAGCTTGAGGATATGATGAGGGAGAAGTATCCTCATTTGTTTGTTACAAAATGACAAATTTCAAGGGCAAAATTCTTTTTAAGGGGGGTAGAATGTAACACCCGAGACTTTTATGTTATATAAATCATCAAAGGAATCTTTTCCTACACAACACTTGCTTGGCTTGCTTTACACGCAATCGCGACCTTCCTCGATAGCTTGCGTCGTACGCAATACCGAGTTTCACTAAACAACAATATGCTATTAAAACTAGCCGTTATGAATAGTAATAACCACTTTTTGAAATTTTATAAATTTTATTTTTCAAAATGGACTTCATTTTTGGACTCAGAATATCGAAATTAGCCTAGGGTGAAATTTTGGTATTTTTCTGAAAACTTTCAATTTTTGATGAATAGTGAAACCACTAAGTGGTAGGTGAAAAACTGAATTTTGCATAAAACTTAATTTTACCGCTTCTGTGAATGGAATTTCGAAAATCCGACAGACACGGTTAATATCAAGGACTAAAATGTGGTTTAATGAGATGAAAATAATTTTTGGTGAATAGTAACTTTTTATTTTTTTTTTACCACGGTTAATAGTAAATAGGGTAACTAAGGGTAAATATGATATTACTATTACCCTAACACATGTCCTAATTCTATTGGATATGTGTAGATCGACCAAAAACAACCTTATGAATATAATATGACCATTTAGGTCCACTTGATTAGATTATGACATTTAATATTATTTTATTTAATGAATAGTTAAAATAGTTAAAATCAAGGTTTAATAACTAAAACATTTTTAATATGGGGTTATACATAAGTTAAATTCAACTATAAATATTAATTATAAAGCTAAAAAGATTTCCTACATGATGGTATTTTATTTATAATTTTTAGACATTAAATTATTTAATTTATTTATGACACAATGATGATGCAGTAATTATCTTATTAATGAAATATTGACATAATTGATGTTATAAACACCAAAATAAATGTAATTTGAGACTTTTTATGAATTCCACTAATTTTCTAGGTTACTATGATATATTAGTGTTGATTTAATCAACTTGGTTCGAACATATAATTCTGTTATGACTTTCACAAAAATCATATATCAAATAGTGTCAAAATTGACACAAAATAGTTTTTAAATCAAATATTATATTATTAATTATTATTTTATTCATAAAAATCTAAGGTTCGGCCAAATGACTTAGATAAGGATATATATATTTATAATAAACAATTTGGGGTTCGTTTGGCATGTTATAGTAAGTGTATTAACCATATAGTGTAAGAAAACAAAAAGACACGGTAAAAGTTAAATTATTTAACTTAGAGTTAAATCTAATTGATAAGGTTAAAATAATAACCTAAACTTGTCTAAATCCTATTGGTTGATAGGATTTCGACCCATCCCCACTTTAGCTTCGAAATAAGACCCTTTGGAACCATTATAAACCGATTTTGACTTTAATATAAAATAATATTTTGAGATATTCCTAAGGTGCCCCTCTCCTCCCTTATAAAAGGGCACCTCCTCCCCCTCCTCCTCACACCAATTTGAGCACTCAAGCTCGGCCAGCCCCTGCCATTTTCTCCTCTCCACTTCCCTAGAATAATCCTAGAGGTCCTGGTCTTCTTCAAAGACCAATCTTAGTTCCCTAAGTGGAGGATTCAAAGAAGCGTTCCAAAGAAGAGGTAATATCCATTACCGATCTTTTCAATTTATTTCTTCTTCAACTTCTTCTTCTTTAGTTATAAAGTAATAACATCAGTATTACTTACATACTGATATGTTATTATAAATATGAATCAACTCTAATTCACCTTCTATCCATCCTACGGAAAAATGAAATCACCGCGCGTGCGTACGTACGGAATACCGTCTCCACACCGTGGTGTAATCTATTTTCCACCATCACTTTACAAGGATGGGTATAATGGTGTAATGAGTAACTATTTATGATTATTATAAAGTAATATTGATACTGAAATAATATATATATACTCCAATACAGTTCCACGATCATAGGAATGATATCATCACTCGTGTGTACGTACGGAATACCGTCTCCATGATGTGATGTGACTCGTTCTACATGATCATCATTACATAGTAATTATATAAATTTAATGAATAAATATGACATATGTTACACTAATACCATTCTGGATATAAGGTATCTATAACCTTAAAAGAAGAATAAGAATGTATTCGGCAAAACACGCATAAGAACAAAAGGCAATAAAGACCCGAGTAACAAGTAACAATAAAATATTACTATCAAGAAGCTAAGAATATGACCATATATGATATCATATCAATATGTATGATTCTGGAATAAGTAAATAACATTATTTAAACCATTATATAGGAGCTTCGGACACGTACAAAGCAAATTGGACCTAAGGTAAGGGAAATATCACAATCTCATTTTTATCCGAGATTGTTTATACTTTGGTATTTACTGGGGTGTATTTTATCATCCACATCCATGTTTCCTCAATATGTAATATTATGTCCATCCACCTACAATTGTTTAAATCCAATTTTACCCTTCGCTGAATTTTTAGTAAAAGATATGAAAGGAATCTTTTGTCGTTTTTCGTACGACGTACTTTTTGACTTTTCCGAAAAAAGTACGAAGACTGTTTTTTTTAACTTATACGGCATGAATGGATTTTTAAAACATTATTTCCAAAAAGTTTCCTTTACAAGTTTTCAAGTTTATTTTTAATCAACTTCTTTTAGTTTAAAATTTTATGACATGTTTAGAAAGGAAAAGTGTTTTTGAAGTAGAAAGGATATTTTCCTCAAGAATGAAGTTCAAGTGTTTTATCAAAATTATTTTCCATCTAAGATAATAAAGGGTTCTGTTTTTTTATCCCTATTATTACATTGATTTGATTATGTTGTGATGGAAATATTTTTATGAATTCCTTTATCTTATATGAATTGTTTTATGACGTCATGATGTTTAAGATTCCCATTTGTATTATATGGGTTATGTAATGATGTATGATTTATGATTTTGTGGCACACATAAGAAAGGATTCATTATGAGATGGGTGGGACCTATATCTCCCTCCAATTCATTGGGTAAAGATTTTATATCTCATGAGATAGACATGGCTGGAACGGTAGGTTATACCGGTTCAGTGAAACAGGACTGGAACGAGGGTGACTCGGTTCAAAAAGGGACTTTGTCCACTAAGATAGTCTTGGCAATGAGTCATGACTAACAAGAAATGATTTTCCATGATTATGTGTGCATGACAAAAAGTTTCAAGTTTTATGTTATGATTATGGGGATCTCATTTTCACTTCTATGATTTATTCCATGTTAAGATATTATGATCTCTTTTGCAGGTTTTGATTTTCAAAAAGATATGATATGATTTTTATTTCCTTTATTTGCCCTTGCTGAGCATTTGAGCTCACCCTTTTATGTTTTCTTTTCCCCAGGTCAGGAAGATGGATATTAAGTAGAATATGCTAAAAGGGACCCTAGATATGATGAAATAAATGGGAGACACTGTAGAAGATTTATGAACCAGTTGTTTATGTTTCCCAGTTTCTAAAGACACTATACCTATACGATCCTTTGTGGTTTTGTCATATGTTGTAATAAGTGTGCTTCAATTTTGAAGTATTAACAATGTATGTAAAGTATGGGTCGTTATAGGATCTCATAACCTATCATGAACATTCCTTCTTTAGAAGATCAATTATGAATGTTGGGGTCAGAATCCTTCATAGATAGAGATTCTTCTGAATCCCATCAAGGATGTAGGTATCTGAAACCCTTTATGAATACCAATCATCTACTACTGAAAAATTTTATGAGCTTAAAGACTCTAAACTACCAGCATCAAACAATATAATACAGAAGACTCTAAACTACTATCAATAGAAACACCAATCTAGAAGACCTTAAACTACAGGTAGTATAAATTATGAGCTAGATGACCCTAAACTACACGTAGCAGAAAGCCCAAGCTATAAGAATATAAACTACTATAAGAAGAATTTCTAAGATATAAGACTCTAAACTACCAGAAAAATAATGTCTAATCTACAAGACTATAAAATACCAGAAGAATAAATTCCATTCTAGAAGGCTCTAAACTATCAGTAACAGAAAGTATGAGATAGAAGGCTCTAAACTACAAGCAGCAGACTGTCTGAGTTAGAAGTTCAAAACTTCATGTAGTAAATGTTCCCAACTGGATGGCCCTAAACTACATCACAAAAAGGTCTATTTTTAAAGACATTAAAACTACCAATTGAAAGAGACATGATTATCACCAGGCCAAAAAACAAAAAATGGAACCTAAGGAAAAATTCAAGTCTATGCATGATGGACATACTCTTTTGGTAATACATGATGTATTGAGAACTTATATAAATGTAAAATACATATAATATTTTCAATTAGAAACCCTATAGGAGGGTGTCCCAAGAATAATCCAATTCCACACCTAATAAGTTTTCCCTAATATCAATATTAGAAAAAGTTTAAGCCAATATAAAATAAAAATAAGAAAATATTTTAGGAATCATTACTTGTACATAAAATATCAATATATTTGTCCTAAGTCCACTAACATAGGTAGAAATTAGAGAATTATCCATTTTAATATGTATATAAAAACCAAATTACCACTGTAAATCGAGAAATTACAATATGACTAGAGATGGTACATCAATGAGGAATATCATGTCAATGGGAATTAATGATCATTTCTAAATTAAAATCTATTGTGATTTATGAAATCAAGTCAATACATTGGGTTTTATTTATAATTACATAAAAGGTTGGTATTATTGATGATATGTGAAACATCTTCACCAAAATATCAGTCTCTAAATGGGGTTCCATCCCAAAAAAGTGACATTTCCTTTCCAATATACTAGTTAGATCTATGTATGGACACTTATCATATATTTCCTTATCTTTGAATCTATGTTCCCTATGCATGAGATGGATCTCCATAGGATTTCATCTAGGAAATATATATTTATTTATTCTCATTTCTGAAGATATAAAAAACCATCTAGGGACCTTATCTTATATCCATCCTCAAGTTCTTTTCCTCCAAATCCCTATTCCATCATAAAATTTAAAAACGTTATTATTTCAAGGTATTCATACCCAAAACAAGGGATATTCCTTATCTTGTATAAATAAAATAATTCTTGATAAAGAGTCTCCTCTTGATATCATTAGGATACCCTCGTTCAAAACAATCTCAGAAAATCCAATCATTGGGATCAATAACAAGGCCCTTTGGTTGTTCAAATATAAGAAAAATTGATCAATATTAACATTATAACTAGATTATTTTCATTACTAATGTAACTAATTATATGGTTGGAATTTGGATAGAACCCAAAATTATGTAACATACACTTTTCCATCGAAGAATTGGGGAATCTGGAGACTATGTAAAAACATCGATATACCACGCACAAAGGACTCAGAGGTAGAATCCTTGAGGAATATGGTTATATAATTTTCATTATAATGGTATATAATTTTGTCTCTTGTTATATTAAATTTTCATTGAATATTCTTCTATGTATTTATGAATTCCTCCTTAGGAATAAAATGGTCAATCTAAGCCAACTGGCCAGCCAACTCAACTGAGTGGAATGTATGGGAGTCAAGAATCAACCATGCCTTGATATCCATCTGTCTATCCCACTAAGTGTTGTGGATGGAGGAAAGAAAAACTCGCAGTTTGACGGTATAGTTGGTCATGTATGTTTGTTAAGGATTACAGTGAAATGGTAGGGTGTGGCCTATGAGGGCATGGTGAAAGTGTTGTGAGTGTCGACCCCACATCTGGATCGATAAATGGATACCGCTAAATTTTTTATTATGTGATGCTAGGAAAAGATCTAGAATAATGTGGGGTGGATGAGTGGGGTGCATACTAATCCTACATAAAAGACATATGGATATAACCACGTCCATCTAATCAATCCACTCACAGTCATTTTTTCACTCAAAAGTGTCATCTTCAACGTTCCTCTTTCCCACCACACTCCAAACACCACTGAGATAGTTAACACCTCTCCATGACCTAAATCACTCCATGTTATCCACCTCCGACAAAGAAACTGAGACAAATGAGACACACTCAAAATTTAGAAGCCATGTATATGACTTTGTTTCACATACACACCCTTTATCATTGAAACCAGATATGTCTCTTTAAGGATGTCATGAGAACCAAATTAATCCATTATAAAAGTTATTGAAGATCATGCAATCAAGGGGTAAATATCATGTGAATACCATGGAATGATCACATGAGGCCATCTTCAGCTATCTTCTTCCCTTCCTTATAAAGGGTATTCAATCCAAGGTGATTCACTTTTTGTTTACATGTGACGTTCAGAAAATGGGCCATCGCACGAGGCTAATAAAATGATTGTGGGAATCCATAGGGACAGTCTCTAAGATTTTTTTAATCTAGGGATAATGCTAATGGGAATATAATTAGATGACATAGAGTCTTATTAAAAAAAGGTAACTCCCATCGCAAGAGCCTCCCATCTGTAGAACATGAAAATCTCCACCACTTCAACACCCTATATACTAGGGAATAATATCATAAATATGATCATGAAAATAAAATTGTAAAGCTATTGCATGAATTCACGATGATGAAAACCGGGGTCGTGGAAAATTTGTGAGTTCTAGGTTTCTATTATATGAAGCCTTCATGTGATCAAATGAATGTCATATGACACTAATGCAAGGCTCTCCACCACCTCAAGTTAGAAAATTTATCTTGTACACCATTAAAATCCGGGATATACCGGACCTACTCTAGTTATATAAAACCATTTTCCTTTAGAAACAAACACATAAATGAGGGGAAGAAAGTGGGGAGAAAGAGAAGTAGAATAATAGATAAAAGAGGAGGAACAATGACTAACATCGAAGGGATTTTGTAGTTAATAGAAATCACCATCATGTGATACCCTTCATGTGATCACATGATGATTTAAGAATAACATGACATTATCATGCATAGGCCCAGACATATAAATACTCATATAATCCCATTATTATGCAATAAAATTCTTAGGAACACCTATCATGCAGGATTCCACACCTATATGGAATATCCTGGATAGACATCGCACAACTAATCCCCTCTGTGTGCATGAAACCCCCATGTGGTCTTGAATAAGAGATCAAATAAACCCTCAGGTCTCGAAGTGTTTTCATGAAACATAGATGTGACTTCCTTGACATTTAGAATCAATGTGGATCCCCAACCATGAAAAGGAAATACCAAGGAAACACACCCCATTAGTGAAAATGGGTTGATAGTCCTCAGTTATACACTTTTTCTATGTTATGGGGCCATCAAGGATTCTGATTCATATATTCAGAGAACCCATCACAAGACACCCTTCGAGGTAATGAAAATCACATGAGAAAATAATATTTATATGATGTTATCATACAAGAAAAAATCAGCACACATATAACCTTGACATACATATAAACCCATGGATTTTCCCTTCTTTTCAATGAAACCCTTATGAGGTGTGGTGATGACATGAACCCTATTCCATGCACACCTCCCCGTATTGAAAATATTATCTAGGTGTTCTTGAGAAATGATCTCTTTGGAAATGATAATTCTACCCATGGAAATTTTCATGATCATGAACATGTTAGTGAGACCTTGCTGTGTGGATACCTTAAGGTTACATTGTATTATTACTCACTATTCATGTGATGCCCCTAAGTGTCCCTGGATGTGCAAGTTCAATCATGATATGTACCATGGATAAGTCACATTGATCATTTTACAAGCCTTGGACATTTTTTATATCACAATATAAAAATTGAACAATTCACATTGATCTCATGGAAGGTGTTGTACAATTTTGTTTTATTATACGACATCCTATAGACAAGGTTGGTTGACCATGTGGAAACCAATGGACAAGCCACTTTGATCATGATAATGAATATCTGACTAGTCAGTTGATCATGCGAAATACACTATAAATGTTTGATTTTATACTAAAAATACATCTTGCATAGGTCACCTTGGTCACGAGAAGATGACTTGGAAAATTCAGTTAATCATATCAAAGGTGATGTACATGTTTTTTTTGATCCTGAGAAGATGTCCTGGAAAGGTCACCTTGATCAAGTAGAGACATCATGGACAAGTAAGTTGATCACATGAATGGAATTATACATGTCCACTTTGATTATATAAAGACATCTTGCATAGGTAACCTTGATAATGTGAATCTATCTTAGACAAGTCATTTGGTCATAAAACATTAGTTTTGCCTTCCCAATTTGTTCATGAGATGAAATCTTATACAAGTTACATTGATCATGAAAATACCTATTAGAAAATTTATTTAATCATGAGAATGGAACTAGAAATATCTGGTTTGATCATGTGAATTTTCTTAGACATTTAAATAAGACACCCTTGGACATGTATGACTTTTCAATCCAACACCCTGAATATATCTAGAGGGAAATAAATACATGTTAGGATGACACCCTTGGATGTGTCCTCCATGTTAGACTGGCACAATGAACATTTCATGTCGACAATCAACACATGGAAATAAAAAATCAATACATGTCAGGTAAAAATCAAGACATGTCTTGAAGAAATGTCATCTTCATCTGGAGGACACACCAGGACTTGTACCATGAGAACCCTCATCCAAAAACCTTCAACTAAATACCCATTTTATAAAGAGTGTTTCAATAATTATTTATGGTTACAAACTTGTGAAAACCTATTTGTGATGTGCTCCTAGACATTCCCTCTGTGTCATACTAATAATATCTAAGATAAATCTCATTATCATCATCTCACTTTATCTATCGAAATATGGGGAATGAATATGAAACATGGGAATCTATTAGGGTATAAGCCCCTATCATTCATAAACCATAGTAACAGAAATAATATTTATGAGTGTAATCACCAACCATAACCCATCAGTGGGTTTGGGATAACTAAGTTCTGATAACTCTGATTCCTCTCCCAAAATTCCACATATTATGACTCCCTTGGGCCTGATCTCTAATGGGAATCTACCTTAGTGAATGTCCCTCAATGTATTTGAAAGTCAAACCCATGGGACCCAGTCACTCCTATGGGTTCATCTCCTTACTCATATTTTAGTGGATTGGGAAGTTGACTAAAGTATGGGAACTCTGATTCCTATCTAAACATCATACCTAGGAAACCTTCTTAGGGCCCGAGATCCAATAGGAATCCACCTCGGTGAAAGTCCCCATATATCTATGACACTAAAACCCATGAGACCCAAAATCTCCTTTTGGTTCATCTCCCTCCCTCGTCAAACAGTATATTTCGAAGTTAAATAAACTACAAGAACATTGATTCCTATCCAAAAAGGATACATAGGACTCCTCCTTAAGGCTTGATCTTCATATCATACACCCTATATGAGTTTCCCCATTGCATAAGTCCTTAGTCCACATGTAGTGAGATTGATCACTTCTTCTACCCTGTTTCTCACATTGAGGATAGCTGACATTGTCTTTGGAATTTTCAATGATCATATCATTCACTTTATAAATCTCCCCCATCCATGGAAACCTCATTGTGTAATCCCATTTCATTTGCATGATATGACACTTGCATACATGGTCATCCTCCATGGGGTAATTCACAATTCCGGAATCGAACCATTTTGAATCTGATTCCCTTCCAAAAAGGATACATAATTCCCTTCTTAAGGCTTGATATATATACATGGTGCTTAATTTCACAGATATATTTCCTTTACATATGATGTTGAACCACATGAATGAAACAATCTATGTAATTTTCTATTCCTTTTATAAATTTTATATGCAGGCTGCCTCAGGAATGATCAATCTCATCCTCAAATTATGAATTTCCTCCTGGGATGGAAGTAAACTCTAGATTTCCTAGTTATGTGGCTTCAAAATATATTAAACTACCAATTTATATTCAATCATTGGAAATTTATGAATAACCTCTCATATATATATATATTATCATTTATAGAACCCCCTTTACATGAAAAAGGATTAAACAACTAGTAACATTGTTTGGATAATTGGTATTATGAAGATATTTGTAAACATATCTTAAATCCTCAAGATATTAAAGAAATAGGAAACAATTCCCCTCCCCCAAAGGTTATGATGAGCCTGACCTTCCATCATCATGACCAATGTGTTTTCTTAAGCGTCGTTTGGTCTAAAACCTCAATTGACCACCTGCCATTGAAAGTAGGTTTGTACCTTATTATGGATTTGGGAGTCGTTGGTAGTTTCTCATAAATGCAAGTTGTGAACCAGGAGTAGGTTATTGTTTAATAATATTAGAAACCCTATAATCAACCCTAAAAGGGAAACAAAATGGTCGATATAGTGTGAAGTGATTTTATGACAAAATAACAAAATCATTATAGGAATAATACACCTTGTCTCCTAAACCTAAGACAGAACACATTTCCTTCAATAAATTCATAATATAAAATTCAAATATTATGAAACCTTAATAAAAAATAATTTATAAATACTATGTTTTGTTTAAGAATCCCATGTTTATTATTTTCAAACAAAATTAATCTTTAATTCAAATAAAAAAATATGTTTCATCTATTTTCATTTAATTTTGTTTTCATAGAGTATAACTATTTTTTAGATTGATATGGAATCTATACAACACTTTCAGTGGTTATTAATAAAAAATTAATGTCATGTAAATTAAAAATATTTATAATTTAATAATAAATGTAATTATTATTCTTAAAAATCACTTTATCTGAAAATAGGTTTCTTTGTGCTCTGTACACTAATATAAAAATTACTTTTTCTTTCACAAATTTTTTTATGATGAAATAGATTTTATATTTCGAACATATGGATCCAATTTAGTTAGTATGGCCCATTTTATTTTTAGTAATTAAAATTATATTACTTAGATGAAATCTAATTACCACACTAACAACCAAAAATAGTAAAATTGATAAATCTAAGTGTAAATGACTTAAAATGTGATTAAACATGTTTGGAAATGAATTTATGAGTGATTCTCAGCCTTAACTCGTCAATCAGTAAATTATTTCCCAATTTTTATCTACATATCATGTGAAACATTTGATTTATTTATTTTAAGATGTTAAACTTATAAAAATATTATTACCTTCATCTATTAAAGGAGATAACCTCCAACCCACTTCTCCACTCATTCTAAAGATTTATCTAGAACAAAACTCTATCCTAATTTCTACTCAAATATATCCACACATCTTAAATGCCTTGGTATTTCCAAAACATCAATATAAATATCCTTAAGGTTTTTTCCAAGGGAGATAATCCAAACGGAGAGGTAATGTTCTCAACCGAGATATCATAATTATTTTATTCTTCTACCCTCTCAAAGATAATATATCCCTAAAATTATGATAACAAATATGTTACCAATATTATGAAATGATATTATACTAGTTGAATATCCATTTTACAGATTCCTATACAACCATTCGAAAAATGATGATATCATCATGTGTGTGTGTAGACTACCGCCCCCATGAATAATGTGCTTTATTTTTCATCACCACCATACATGGATGGTTCTAAAATTATATTTAAATTATTAATATGGTATTAATTAAATAAATAATATTATATAATTATAATTCATTCCCTCTCATCCCACCAATATATGGAAAATGAATATGTCAATTGTGTGTACATGTAGATTAATACCTCATTGAGAGAGTTATATTTTGTATTCACTCTTTTATTTTCTTATTTATACAACTCTCTTATAACCTAATTAAGAACGTTACTAACATGTAAAAACTATCATTATTCTTATTTAATAATGATATTACTTTAAAGTAATCAGTTTGTTAACCATATTCACTTGTAGATTATTGCTTGTTCCTATTTGGGTCAGTTTAACCAACTACGTGAATAATACTATAAATTTCTATCATGGATAACTACGGAAACATAAATACTGGTGATATTTTAAAATAATAATTGAATTATTATTGGTTTTTTATAATGTAATTGGTAATATCTAAATCATTATTAAGATACACCCTCCCCCCCCCCCATTAATGAAAATTACCGAAACAAGATCATCACAAACTTCATTGTAACAAATCATAACCAAAATAATTATAAAATTAATTTATAAAATTTAAGTAATTATAAAACATCTATTATAGTACATATAATAATCTCATAATTATGGCTACTGAATCTATTAAAAATAATCTACACCACCATTATGATACTAGTACTAAATAAATAAATGAAGTTAATAACAACAGATGATGAAAATATAATATATCTAACTAATATAATTGTAATAAATTATTATAATTGATTTTTTAAAAATTTTATAAGTTTAAATAAAGTTATGAAATGTTTTATAAAGATAATTATTTTTTTATACAGGATGTAAGATAATTTTTGGGTTGTGTGGGATTTAAGGTAAGGGTTTTTATTAACTCAATATTTCTTTATTGATCCATGATTGTTCATATTGAAATTTATTTTGATAATTTGGGTATGTTTAAAATGCCTATACATTTTAGAATATATATTTTTCTCAAAATAAGTACTATGTTCAAAAGCATTCTCAACAAGTAACACTAACTAAAAAGATCCATGACATATTTATTATTAATAAAATTTAATAATGAAAAAACCTATAGTGGATTAAAAAAATATTGTAATCAATTTGAAATTTTAGACAAAATATGACTAAGAACACTTAAATTTATAAAAATAAATTCCATAAAAAACATTTTTCCTTTATAAATGTTAAATTTAAATTTAAATGATAAATTTTTAATTTTAAAATTTTTAATTTTAAAAATTAACTTCATTTTTTTAATTCCATATATTAAAATTATCCTAAGGTTAATTTTTTATATTTTTCTGAAATAATTTATTTTAGTTGAATGAAAAAAATAATTTTTCAAATACAATAGATTTTTTGAAATTATCATAATTCAATAATAGCTTAATTTATTTTAATATTTATATTTGAAAATATTTGTTTAAGGATTAAAATAATTAGTTTAAAAATACTATGTTTAATTTAGAAAACATATTTTTAAAGTGTAGGAAATTTATGTAATATTTTACTTAAAAACAGTTTCTATTCTCTTTTGTTAAAAACCAATTTGCATCTCTATTATAAATTCAAAATAAAAAAATGGATTTAATATTTTGGATCAAAATTTTCATGATATTTCATAGGTTAATTTTTTTTCTAGCCATTAATATTTGATTCCTATGAATAAACTAAATTACCATGATTATAGTAAAACAGTTATTTTCAAAGAATTTATTTATCAATATTGTGTAATTTTTATCTAATAAAAGTTATTTATATTTTCTAAAAATTAATTTAATACAATATTTAAATCTATATATAAATATTTTATCACAAATTAAGTCAATAATCAATACTAAATAAGATCAAGAACACTTAATGTTGAAAACAACATTTTTTCTACAAAATATTATTTCTATATATTATCTATTTCAATTTAAAATATCATTATATATTATTTATAATTTGACTTATATTATATTTGGAGTAAATTTAAGTTCAATAAACCCAAAATTGGAATGATATTTTACATTATATTTTACCAAAATATAAATTACTTAGGTAACAACTTGTTACCAATGTAAAAACTAGAATTGTAAAATGTAAAAACATGTCATAAAAAGGCTTGGAAAATGGTTAAAAATGTATCATAGTAGGTGTTATAGTATTTATATTACTTATATCACCCATAGACACCATTATATATCAATTTTGGAGCCATTAACACTTAAATATTGTCGATCCATTATAGAAAAATAATGTGCAGTCACAAAAGTTCCCTTCTCTTCACTAATAAAATACGAACACTAACACCCCTTAATGCCACCCTATTTCTATATAATTTCATCTTGAAACAATGAAATATTTATCCTATTAAAAACCTATATCATTATAATAATCCAGTGGTCTAAATTAGAAATTATAATCCCTTTTTTCCATTGATACTTTGAAGAGAAAGTTCAAGGTTCCAACATGAGTGTTACTTAATCCTTAACTTTTTATTCTCAATTTTTCACTTCGAAACCTTTCCTAACCATCTAAATATAATAAATTTTATATCATTAGTATAATATAGTGTTATTAAATTAATTGAACATCCATTAATGATTCCTTTCCATCAACCTAAAATTAAAAATGAAAGTTAATAGTGTGTTAGTACCGACTACCACTTCCACAAAATGAAATCTTATTTTTCTCATCAACTCCTCTAATGAATAATTTTGATATTGGGATTGAAGAAAAAATGTGATACATATATTTTATTTTTTATTTTTTAAATGAAATTTCTTATCTACCCACATCCCCTCTCATTCATTGAAAAATGATTATGTTAACAATGTGTTCGTGCGGACAATCGTCTCCAAAAGTAACATTTTTCATTTTTCCCCTTGATATTCATTATCTATAAAAAACCATTAAGTATGATTAAAAAAATTAAAAGAAACTAAATAATATCATTATTTTTTATTATAATTATATTATATACTTCCTTAACCACACTCACCCATCTAGTTATTGTGTGTTCTTATTTGGGTAAGTTTAACTACCAACACGAACGATGCTAAAAAACTATATCATGAATTAATATGGGAACAAAAACAATATTACTATTATAATATAATAATAAAATTATTATTTGACTTTTTTTAGAAAATTTACATTATGTTTATAGATTATTATTAAAATATCATATTTGATTGATAAAATTACCAAAATAAGACAACATCGATTCCATTTTCATGGAACATAATAAGAAAACATATGGAATGAGATAATAGATTTATAAATAAATATTAGTTACCTATTATATAACCTAAAATTATCTTTCAATGATAAAAAGTTTATCAAATATTAGATATACAAATTTTTATTATAAATCTTATGGGAAATAATTTGAATTACTAACAACTAATGGTGAAAAAATACCATAATAAAATTATAAATATATGATAAATTTTTATAATCAAAGAGTATAAAATTTTTAGATATTAATATGTCTTTGGAATGGCTGACTAATTTATTTATGTTTGTTATACATGAGGTTAGAGTGAATTTTACTAAGAGGGATACAACATAAGGGTTTCTTTGTCTCATTTTCAAATCTAAAAGACATTTTTGATATCGCAAAACATAATTTATGGTAAATGTTGTATTCAGAGTCCAATTTCTTTCAAGTATAGGTAATATATTTAATTTCAGTATATTTTAATTTTAATTTAATGGTATACCTCTTATATTATTTTGATTCTTATAGTACCATCACGATAAGGGTTTTGGGTAACCTAATTCTCTTTCATTGAGTCGTAATTGTTGATCATATAATTATTTCATATAAGTATGGGACATCATAATTTTTATTTTTATTATTATTTATTTTATCTCTTTTTTATGGATTTACATATCTACCAGATAAACCACTTTCTATTTTTCTCTTGCTTCATGTATTATGATATGTGTAAGGAATTTGGTTAACTCAAATTTCCGTTATTAGGGTTAAAATATTATTATTTCATAATAATTATTCTATTATTGATAAAAAATCTATTAATTATTTTTTAGAATTTTCTCTTTTGAATAGGTTGGAAAATTATGTTTTTAACTCAAATATTCGTTCTCGATGAATTTCTTTTCATATAGTTCAAATGATTTTATGAGTCAAAATTCATATCCTACAAATATAGTATTAAACCATTTCCTTATTAATTATTACCAAAAAAAATTCATCCATACATCTATATTAAAATATAACTTTGATAATGTGTCCTTTCAATTTTCTATTATAACTTTTCGAAGGTAGGTTTTATTACTTCTCTTTATGATATTAGTTTTCAACAACGGAATTTTAAAATATAAAAATGGTTGTTCAAAATTTCAAAATCATATTTTTTATCAAACAATCCATATTATTTTTATAAATCCTTTGTGTATTTCCAATTATCTATTATTTAAAACTTTCTTATGTAATAAATTTAAAAAAAACTTCATTTTTTGAAACAATCATGTCTTTTATAAAGACTATTATTGATACTTAACAATAAATATTGATTTTTAAGATGCCTTATATTAAATTTCACAAAAGTGACCTTTCCTAAAGTTACATTTCAAATTAACCTATAAATTCTTTTCATATGATAAATTTTAATGTGTTTTCTATAAAAATATGATTTCTCTATCATTTCCCCTTTATCTTTAAATCCAAATTTTCCTAGGAAGTTATTTTTGATGAACCCACCTATAAATTTTCTTATAAAATACTCTTTTGGGGTTATTAAATTTTTTTTGTCAACCATTTACATTATTGAGGTGAATTTTGATGATACTCTATTGGAATATTTTCAATAGGTTCTTGTGGTTTTGACGAATGAGTATATTCAATTGGAACACATATGTATAGATAATTGATTGGTGGGTTCTTATATCACCCTATAATGGATTGGCTATAGTTTAATGTCTCATGGGATAATAATAGGCCATGATGTTTGATACTATGGTCAATAATTGTCTTTTAGTTTTGATACTTGAGTCAATAATGGACCACTATTTATGATAATTAAGTTAATTATGGACCAAAACTAGTGATACTCGATTCAATAATAGACTATGAGTTATTATACTCGAGTTAATAAAAGGTCATGAGTTGTGGTGCTCATATTAGAATGTGTTGTTTGAATTAATGCCTTATCAACCATCTAATGGGCCACATTATTTTGATGCACAAACCACTATATAATTATTTTCTATGACTATGATTGTGACATAGATCCTTATTATTTTTTTCACATCTTTATAACATATTCCTATTATTATTTACCTTATATATTGTTTATTGTCTCATTTTTTCAGTCCATACTTCTATGGTATATGTTTTCTCTTTTGGGATTACATATATTATTATCAAGACTTTTGGATAACTATTAATTATCAGTGTTCTATTTAATAAGATATTTCTCCCATGCTAATGTTTTCTTGTAATATTATGATCTAACCCATGATATAATGTTGATAATTTTTCCACATTGATAATTTGTTCACACCCCATCCATATATATAACATATTGAGGTTATGAAGATGATTATAAAATGTGATAAGTCTAGAAGGGAGTCTAGTGTGGGTTTATTATGGATATATGATCTTAATTTTATTAAAATTACATGAATATGTAATTGGACCTCAAATACATTAAACCTTCCATTCATGGGATTGCATGATTATTTGGGAGATGTAATTTTTAGCTTATGGAATTCATATAAAATAATTATATGTTTAGATTAGGTTTAAATAGGTGGTATTATATAAGGATTTAGTTTTTTGGGTTTATTATTAGTTATTTTTAGTGATCAAAATAAGATAAATTTAGTGAAACCCCTAATATAATTCTATGTATTGGATAACATCCTGATGTTTTCTTAATTTATAGATTGTGTTGTTTCTTAACAATTACATACCTTTCTAGATAATTATAAGTGGATGCACCTATGGAAGAAATTCACTATGAGGTAATCACCTTAAAAAAGGATTGTGTATTTTCAACACAATCTTCACTCTGGTTTATGATAAGTGGGCCTAAGACTACACATATGTCTAGAT
The DNA here is from genome assembly GCA_963277665.1 of Viscum album. Classification (NCBI taxonomy): domain Eukaryota; kingdom Viridiplantae; phylum Streptophyta; class Magnoliopsida; order Santalales; family Viscaceae; genus Viscum; species Viscum album. The sequence continues at coordinate 1,896,656,089 of OY728135.1, read as the reverse complement.
CTTATGGGGGTATTCATTGGTTGATCAAATTATCTTGAGAAACCATTATAAAGGAGTTATTTGTAAATTAATTTAAGTAATTTTGTTAATAATTATGGGAGAACAAAATATTCAGTAACCTTTGATGAACCAATAGAGTTATCGGATATTCCTAGTGTAACATAGTTAAAATGAAAGTGTCAAGGGTTGAAATAAAGGTGTTATTAGAGAAAATATCTTTGGATTGAGCTTTGATATTCATATTATCATTTAATTGATTATATTGGATATTATCATAATCATTTTGGTTTTAATATTTTGTTAGAAAAGGATCATGAAAATTTAGTTATGATATATACCCATATTTGGATTTAATGTTTGGTATTCTAAATATATTTCTATTATGAGGGGGAAATATATATTTCCTAAATTTTTTATATCACCAAAAAAAAATCATGAATCATATCTATCTATAATGTACCCATATTTAGTTTCACTAGTAATTTTTAATTAAAATTATGAGGATATAATTTACATAAGGGTGAGATAATATAATTTGATTAGATTTTGGAATATTTTTTTCTCAATTAATACTATGTTTGATAGAATTTTCCACATGAAACACTAAACTAAAACTAGGGGAAGCATATTTATTATTGAGAAAATTTAAGAAAAATATAGCATATAGTAAATAAAAAATAGTAATCATTTATAAAAAGCATAGAAAATATTTTTTAGAACAATAAATGTTATAAAAATATATTTCTCAATTAATTTTTTTTACTATATACTATATTTTCATTTAAAAGAAAAATTTATAAATTAATGATTTTTTATTTTAAAAAATGAACATAATTTTTTAATTTTAAATATCAAAGTTAAACTAAGGATAATTTTACTATATTTTCAAAAAAATTGATTTTTGGGTAAATATTAAGAAATACTAATTGTGCTAAAACAATTACTTTTATGTAATTATCATAATAAAACAATGAATTAAAATATTTATAAAACTTTTGACTAGAAATATATAATAATTAATAAAAATAAATCATTTAAAAATACTATATTTAATTTATAAAACAATTGTTTATAATCTAAGAAATATAAGTAATATTTTACTCAAAAAAAATTTCTTTTATTCTCCTATATTAAAAAATAGTGTTCATTACTTGTAGTAGATAAATCTAAAAAAGGAATTTAATTTTATAGATAAAAATTTTAATAATATTTAATAATTTAAATTTAATTTTTAGGCATAAAATTATTATTACTATGATTAATATTAATGACAATGATAACTAAAAAACTGTCATTTTCAAACAATTTTTTATTAATATTGTGTAATTTTAAACTAATAGAATAAATTTATTTTATTTTATTTTTAAATCATTATATTAATATATTTTCACTCAATAAATTGGTAATCGATAGTAAATAATTTTGAGAACAATTAATGTTGAAAAAAAACATCTTTTTCAGCAAAACTGTTTTTTCTATATATTACATGTTTAAATTTAAATAATATTTTTCACTTATTAATAAGTTTAATTAGATTATATGAGTATTAAATTAAGTTTTGTTCCTTTTTTAGATCCCTATACCCGCACTTTCAGATCTTTAACATAAAAAATCTATATATTTTTTTAAATGTAACTAAACAATATATAAACATTTACATCTAAGGATCATTTCCTATTTAGGATTTTGAGGAAAAGTATCATTCTTACATATTATCAATGTTAATAGAGAAAATAAAAAAGTACTGATGAAAATTTTCTCATGTTAACTCCTTATCAAGCTAAACTCCATGAAACCTCTAAATAAACCTGAAAACATTTTATAAAAACATAGGGTGAGAAATATTTCCCAGTAAGGGTTTTTTTTGAAAATATTGTGAAAACCTATTTGTAAAATACATATACTTATTGAAAAATACTTTTGAAAATACTTTTGAAAATATATTTGAAAATAACTATAATAAATACTTTTATAAATACATGTCTTTGGACAATAGTTTATAAATCCTCTAAAAATATATATAATTTAAAAAATAATAATTTTGAAAACATTTTTCAATATATAGTAGATTTTTTAAAAATATTTTAAAAATCCTTTGAAAACATGATTTTTTAAATCCCTTTAAAAATAATTACAGCTTTTAAAAATAGATAAATATATGCTTTTTGAAAATACTTACGCTTTTGGAAATTCTATAAATCCTATGAAAATACTTATGCTTTTATAAACATTAACAATTATTTTGAAAATAATTACACTTTGATAATTATTTAAATTAATCTAGTGGTTAATAAAAAAATACAAATAAGTCCCTTAAAACAATAATGGGTCTAATTAACCATTGAAGGATTTCTTAGGCATACACAATTTTTTAGGAATGAGTTCAATCCTCATCCCCTTCTTGTATACAATGTACAAGTGCCAATTTTTATAAAACAAATTAACATGATTTACACATATACATTTTCTACTATGCTTTTTAATTTAAAATCATAACAATGCATTGAAAACTGATTCACATTTATAAATATTAAATATTAAATTTATCAAGAAATCACTAGTTAGATTTTCTACCAGCAAATCTCATGTCTTTTAGAATTTTCAAGATCAGTTAATAAAAATGATTAATGTCCATGTATTTGATATTACATTTCATTAAAACATTAAATTCTTTATTTTCATAACTCACCATTAGACAAAAGTATTAAATACTCATTTTATTAAATCAAATTTTGATGTTTTGACACATTAAATAATATATAAACCTTTCACATAAAATGATAGAAATTGTAATTTACTTGTCAAATGAAATAATATGTTCTGATTTATACTTACATATAATAACTATGGGCATAATTATATAATACACATAAATTATTAGTAATAGTAGATTAAAATTCGCATAAAGTAATAGACATCACATTTCTCTTTCTTAGAATTATTATGAGCACAAAAAAATATAATAAATTAAAATAATGTTGTTCATAATAATAATTTAAAAATTACTATTTTCAAAAAATAATTCCATTAACAATATACACACATATATAATTTAAAAGAAAAATTATACAACACATATAAGAATTATAAAGGTAATTTTTTTAAAATAAAAAATACTTCATTATTTAATTTACAAATACTAAATTTGATGAAATCATGATTTTAAATGAATTATATATTCATTTAAAATCATGAAAGTATGGTCAGACATATATACAAATTATAAAAACATAAACTTGTAATGACATATTAATATATATATGTCATGAACATGAATAATAAAATATGAAATTATAATATAAAAACATGAATTTTAGAATTAGTATCTGGATATATAGATATACCTATATTATGAATATAGACATGGAAGATTTTAAAAATAACATATTACATGAACACCTTAATTTCTTAAGCTTAAATATGAAGACTAATTATATAACATGTGGTATATTCTGAGAGAGTGGTTACATATATACATGGTTGATAAATTTTTAATAAAATGAACATATATAATATATATCAGAAATTTATATCCAAAATAAAAAACTTAAAGTTGTTGCAAACATCATAAAAACATTTAATTGGATATAGGTATAGTAGATTTTAAAAAAGAATAATTTCCCCTTACCTAGATAAAGAACCAAAATAATATCCTTTTTCTGCCCAAATCAAGTGAAGGAAATGGGGGTCTATCAGTGGAGGAAAGAGGGGGAAATAGGGAAAATTCCACAGCATGGATTCCTATAACATGGGAGATGTGTTCCTCCTATTAATCTCAATATATATGTGGATGTTTGGGTACTATTGATGCCTTGAAATGACAGAAAATTTAATGGGTTTTAGAAGATGAAAAGGGTAGAATTTTTTGTAATCATCATGGATTGGGGGTGATGCCAATGAATAGTAGTGGGATTGATGGGTCATCATGGAGTTCTCCTGAAACCTTTTGTATAGTGAGGCTCAGAAAAAGATTGTTGAATGGGGATGAATTTATAGGCCCTGATTAGTTTAACTGGACGTATGTGATGGTGTGGGGTGGTTGACAGCAACTGGGGGGAGGTCCGATGAGGTTGGCTAGTGAAGTGGCTTTTGTCAGTGGTGAGGTCATGGTCTGATAGGTGGTTGAGAAATATCCATGGAGGAAGACATCCCAGGTTTTTCATTTTTCGATTTTTCATTTTATTTTCTTTTTTATTTATCAATATATATTTTCTTTTTTTAAGTTATATATATTTATTTTTACCAATACAAATATAAATATTCTTTTTTATATATATGAAACATTAATATACAATTGTTATTATTTTTAATGGTTCATTTATATGTATTCATATACACTTGATGCAAGTTCACATAAATATTTAGAACATTTATTATTTATCCAAAATTATTTTATAATCAATTAACCATAAATATTTATTTAATTAATCAATTATTTATGTTATTATTATAAAAATATATAGGTAAATATATATTGACTAATTAAATAAGACAAACTTAATTGTTTGATTACATACTAAAATTATAATATGTTTTCATTATCTTTGTTAAATTTTTACTTTATAATTGTAAGATATAAAATAATTGTTATTTCACTATCCTAAATGTATTTAATTTATTTTTATACAATCAATGACTATTATTATCACTATTATTATTATTATTATTATCCAACTCTATTGATCCTTTTTTGTGAATTTCAAACCATCATCACTTTTAAATACTTTTTTTGTTTGTATCTTATTATTTCATGTCTTGTTAATATAAGTTTGAAAACAAAAATAATAATTGTATCTAAAAATAATGACTAATACATTTATTAGTTCCAATATCAATATATTTCCATCTAAATATGTAATTAGATTTTAAATAAAAAAATACTCTTTTATTCAATTTAATAATGAAACATATTTTAAAATTAATTACTCATGTATATGTATACTTTATAAATGTCTTATAATGGCTATACCCACATTTTATTATTTCTTACAATTTTGTTTTATTGATAGCCACAACGGCAATAAACTAATAGACCCAAACATTTTTTTCTATAAATATTATACATTGATGTTTATTTTAGTCAAAAACCACTATGAATTTGTGTATTATACTTATGATCATGATTCAAGTTTTTATACTTATTTTTATTTTTATTATCATCATCTTCGGACAGCTCCTACTGATAATGGATTTAGATAATGCAAGATAAAATATCTCAGCTTTCTTGTTCATTTTAATTTTTCTTCTTATATTCTTAATGTCTATTTTATATTTAAAATTATCACGTTTTTAGTCTAAACTGGTTTTCTTCTACAACATTGTAATGTATCATCGTTATTTTAACTAGATATAATTATTGAGATACATCAATTATTTCATCAAATAAAATAATTTATCATCAATTATATTATAATTTAATTATATGTTTATTAAAGTAACTTAACTCAAATAAGATTATGTAATTCCTTAGTAGGGTTAAATTATAAACAATAATGAAGAATAAATATATTCACCCATTAATGTAATATTTTATATAAATTTATAAAAAAATGTAAAGAAATATCTAATATTATATTAAATTATAAAAAATATTTTATAAAATAATAAATTCAATAAAAATTTATAAAAATAACTCTTCTCTAAATTTTAGGGGAATTACTTTCTACCCACTTAAAAAATATTTCTTCCTTGGAATTTGTGTGTCATAAAGAAAGAAAACTCTAAAATTACATTTTTCGAAATGTGGAAAACTAGAGATAATATATTTATATATTTATAAAGGTTACTTAACTTCCTAGTAGTTCAAAATTAGTTTTCAAACTCTTAGATTTTTCACAATATAAAAGGTCAGAATATAGAGTTCTTACTTAAAATATATACATAGAAGACGCATCTCATTTTTAACCAAATGTTCTAATCTTCGATGTTATCTAAACTATTCCTTTGATACTAACTATATAACCCCAGACCCACACTTCTAGATCCAATATATAAAAATTTACTATTTTTTTAAAATAAAAAGTAACTAAATATTATAAAGACACTTACATATGGGATCTTTTCTTATTTAGGATTTTGAGGAAAATGATCATTATTACATATTTTCAAAGGGAAAATAGTAAATAAAATTGAATTGATGAAATTTTTTTCATTCTATCTCATTATCTAGCAATCCTCCATGAAACCTCTAAATGAAACATAAAACATTTTTATAAAAGCATATGGTGAGAAACATTTCACAATATTGGGGTTTTCTAAAAATCTAGTGAAATCCTTTATTGAAAATACTTATACCTATTGAAAAATAATTCTAAAAATACTTTTTAATTTATCATTGAAAATACCATTAATAAATACTTTTATAAATATATTGCTTTGGAAAAAACATTATAAAACCATTGAAAATACTTATAATTTTAAAAACATAATTTGGTAAAACATTTCAAGATGTAATCTCTTTTTGAACACTCTATTGAAAATACTTTGAAAACATACTTTTAAAAATTCTTTTGAAAATACTTATACCTTTGAAAATAGATAAATATAATCTTTTTCAAAACACTTATGCTTTTGAAAATTCTATAATGCCAGTGAAATTAATTACTCCTTTAAAAACATTAATAATGTAACACCCCGACCCTAAAATCCTAGATCCGGTGAATTATTTTAATACATAGGCATGATTACAAGGAATCAAGTCCCAAAAGAACAATCAGTTTAGCAGTCTTGGAAAATAGATTACACACATGAATGTTACATTACACATTCAAACAAAAAACACTACAAAAATAATCCTTTGAGAATTCCATTATTCCCCTAGATTAACCCTTCATATTAATCATAATATACTTCTTGGAATCTTGGGAAATCAAAACATAATTTGTCTCATGAGACCTAAAGATTCATCGAGGGTATATAGCGGGCCTCACCCGTCACTTACTAAGTCCAATGAATTCCTGTTATGAAAAGGGTAAAATGTAAATGAACATTCATATTAAAACTAACATAAAAAATGTCAATAATTTAATTATAAAACATGAATGGTATAAAAACAGCACATCCAGAATTAAACATATAATAACTCATTCAATACAATATATAACACTGTATTATAATAAATAAACATCAATCATGAATAATATCTTATAAAGGATATTTATATAGATGAAAATCATTCGTAAAACTCTTGTAGAGAAATATCCTTTTTTATGAAATAATTTAAAAGTCACACAATTTAAAAATGAAGACATTTAAAAGACATTTTTGAATCAATGTTTCACTAACCACTTTGAATATTTTTAAAGGAAATAACATTTTAAAACCATCATTTCCATATAAATAAATCCTTAAAACCATTTTGAAAACATTGGAATTAATGATAATGATTTAGAAGAATAAATATTTAAACCATTTAAAATTTTCTTTTAGTGAAAAAGTCTCTTAAAAATAATCCTTTTGAAACTCATTTTTGAAACATGGACATGAATAATAAATATTTCCCAGTAAATACTCATACATAAACAATCTCAGATAATAATGAGATTGAGGAATTAACCCTTTCCTAGTACTTTCCTTTGGTCGAGTGTACGTTTAACCTCATGTTTAATGACCACAGTAAGTTATTAAATTATACCAAAAAAATATTCATATTTATACTATTATAATTTAATCATTTATTATTTTATACTACCCATTTTATAATAATTTCCATGTTAAAATAACATTTCGGGTAATAATTACTTTCTTTATCGTACGTGTTTTAACTTGTTTTTTTATTGTATCACTTATATCATGAATTAATTGCTTATAGAATAAAAAACAATATGTATGTATCTTATATATTAAGAATATAAATAAGTATAATAGATAGATATATGAAATGGAAAATTTCATTTACGGAGACGATAGGTCGTACGTACGCATAAACGTTGTTTCCATTTTCATATCATATTGAAAAGAAGTAAGATAATGAGATATATATATATATATATCTAGTAGAATTATTATTTCAGTTATTACATACTTATCAATAATATATATATTTATAATCATCGTTGAATGGTGAACGTGGAAATGAATCTCATCACGTCGTGGAGACGGTAAGTCGTACATACACACGAATGATAATATCATTATATTGATGGTGAAATTGTATGTAATGGGATGGTATATTACATATAACAAATCATTAACATGTTATATTAATTGTTTACATCAATTATACTCATTTTTATATCCATCCAAATAATTAATTGTTCAATAACAAACTACACCACAACGTGGAGATGATTAGTTGTACATACGCACGTATGGTGACATTGTCATTAATATGATGGATAGAATAATAAATATGGTTGTACCATATTTAAAATAACATCTCAATTTTTATAAGGTACTAGAATTATTGTTTTGGTATGGAAACAAAAAATAAAGAACAAGCGGGAAAAGAAAAGAACTTTGAAAGAGGTGATGAACTAATTACCTCTTCTTCAGGTTCTTACTTCTGATTTGAACAAAAGGGATCATTAAATTGGATTTATGATAAAATTAAGGACTCTAGGATTAATTTTGGGTAGTTGGAAGGATATTTTATCAGGTATTGGCCGAGCCAAATGGCTTTGGAGGTGTGAATTTGAGAGAAGGGGAAGTACCCTTTTATGAGAGAGGTGAGGGGCACTTTAGGAATAGCTTGAAATATTAATTTATTATAACATTAATTTAGTTTTAGAATATCTAAATATGTATTTATTTCAATTATAAGGTTGTAATGGGTCTAAATTCTCTTGAAAAATAGTTTTGAGACAAGCTTAGGTCACAATATTAACTTTATCATTTAGATTTAACACTTAGTTGAATAGTTTAACATTTTCCATATCTTCTTTTATTTTTATATTACATGGTTAATAAACATAATATAAAATTCCAAGATGGCCTGAAGTGGTTAATTAATAATATATCTAACCTTATCTAAGTCCTTTCTCCAAATATTATATTTTTAGGAATGTTAGATCATTTAATAATATGGTATTTGTTTTAAAAACACATTTATGTCAATTTTGTAACTATTTAGTATTTGGGTCTTGTGAAAGTCATAACATCTTGATTACATCGAAAAAATACATTTAATCAACCCTAAAAATTAATATTCACCTTGAAATTTTTTTTATGGAATTAGAACTTTAAAATTATATTTATTTTAATATTTTTAATATCCATTATTTGATTAATTCATTAATAAAGAAAATACTACATCATTATTGTATCATAAATAAATTTATTTATTTTATGTCTAAAAATTATAAATAAAATACCACCATATAGTAAATATTTTTATATTTCTACTTATTATTTATAGTTGAAAATATCACTTATATAACCCCATATAAAAAAATTTCTAAAAGATATTTGTTTATGTTACATTTTCCGTAACTTTAAATTAATTTTTATAGAGTGTCATTTTCACTTAAAAGTGGCTCCCTGGGGTAGAAAAATCAACCCAAGGATTCCCATGGTCATTAATTTATCATAAAATAGGTTTAAGACATGGTTTAGGGTAATTTAATAATATTATAATATTATTTTTTCCCTTATTTACCGGATTTATCCTTTAACCATGATAAAAAAATATTTACTGAAGTTGTTATTCATAATTCCTAAAAATAAAAAGTTACCTATTTAAAAACTTTGTAAATAGTAATTCTAAATATATAATCTATTTTACCAAATTCAAAACAAATGTTTTTTAGAGATTAAGTTAAAATTAATTCCCATTGTCAAAACCAAAACGCGGGTTTTTAAGATGTAAAAACTATTAAAAGATTTACATGTGTTTATGTATAATTTAAATGTGAAATTAAATTAAATTAACTAAATTATATTAAATGATATAAATATAATCTAATTATACTTTAAATCCACAAAAAATTATAATTTAATACTATAAATTATTTCTATTAAAAAAGTTGTTTTCAATTAAAATTTAGTTTTTTTATTATTCATCAAAATATGAAAGTTATCGGAAAAGTACCAAAAATTCATCCAATATAAGTTTTTATGTCCTAATTCAAAATAAGAATTTAATTAAATCAAATTGAATATATAAAAGTATCAAATATTTTATTTAAAAAAAACTTTCTCCATTAAAAGGCGGAAAAATTGCATTTTTAGAAAAGTACTTCTTTTATCTGAAAAATTGAATTTTCATTTATATTATATCTAATAAACACAATATATGAATGTAAAAATTATATGGGCTATATAAAATTCAAAATGTGGTAAATATTATTCATAAAATCTTTTTAAACGGCTAGTTTGATAAGTCGTGGTGTGCTTGAACTCAGTGCTGCGTACATCACATGTTATTGAATTATTTTAAAAGGAAGTGTATTTTGGACACTAGGGGTGTTACCTTATCCCCTCCTTCAATAAATTGTATCCTCGTAATTTAAACTCTGTATTGAAAACTAGGTGTTTGACATTTCAAAATAACTTAGTTGAAATCCCACATCGAAAAATAGATTAATGAGGCCTCTATTTAAAAAAAAATGGAATGTAAGTATAAAGGTTGCCGGAAATAAAACAAGATATGGTTAAATATAGGAAATCATGTATATGGAAGTGAAAAAAAACCATAAAAATATAATATATAGTGATAAAGATATTATTAGGAGAAAATTAACAATCAAAAAGATATAAATCTGCGATGATCCAAGGGACCATTTGATGAATTGCAAAAGAAGGTGCTAGAAAAACATTTTTTGTGTTATGATGATTTTCCTAGTGTTGTATAATAAATTTAAATCATAGACTAAGAACACAAGGAAGCATACTTAATTTACATGTAGTGATTCTTCCACTACCGCAAACTCATCTTTCTCCTCAAAAGATAAAACACAAAAATATTCAATTTATCTCAATCTTATAAGGTTCCAAATATAAAAATATACCATTTAAATGAAGAAAAATATATTATAATAACTAGGGACATCCTATATGATAGTAGTGGGTGATAAATCCTTGTCACACTTTGGTTGTTGGTTCAATTCCTACATCTTTTTCCAGCACGACGGGTTATCACCCAGCCTACAGGTTGTCCTTTTTATAAAAGTTATAGTAATATAATATTCTGAAAAAAAATAATTAAGAAATATTTTAAATAATACTATAAAAAGTTCAACATATTCCATTCTAGGCTTTAGAGAAATCCAAAATACTTCTATCCAATCTCTGTCTAAAAGGTCTCTAAATTTCCAAAATCAATTTTGACATCAGATTCCTCAAACAATGCCATGTTGTTCTTATTGGCACATAATGAATATATGATTATCTTCATCATATTAAAACCATGATGAAAACAAAAAATTACCGTAATACAATCCTTATATATATCACATTCTTCTTATAACCATGATATAATTCTTGAATCCAAAAACACAAATATGTTAATTTTTCCACTTCAACTTTACTAATAGTATAAGCTTGACCTTGATCCATTTAATTTTTATAAGCTATAATACCTTGATGTTTTGGACAATTTTTTTCATAATTTCCTATATCTTTACAATTATAAAATTCCACAACTTTTTTATTTCCCTTAAAATCATGAGCCTAGTGACCATTTTCTCCACATTTGTAGAAAGATCACATTCCTTTCAGGTATGTACCGGGGTGATTCTTCCCATAGTTATCACATAAGGGAAAATCCTTTTCCCCCTTTTTCCATTTACCTGTCTCTTGCTCCAATGTTCTATTCTTCTCTTTCTTTACATTAATGTTATAAGACATATAGAATTTCTTTTCTACCTTGATATAATGAGAGACTATATTTTCGTATGATGAGAAAAATTGTGAGACTAATTTATATCAGAGGAAAGGATTTAACCCATAAAATAATCGATCAATCTTACTTCTTGGGTTTCGTATGTATACTATAGCATGACTTGAAAATATTTTCAGGTTAGACTCATACTTTGCAACATTCTCATACTCCTTTTTCCTTAGGCTTAGAAATTGTCTTTCCATATCATCTCTCTATTCATGAGGAAATTATTTCTCTAGAAAAAGTTCTTTAAACTACCTCTATTCCAAATTTCTCACTTATTACTCCTCCATTGTGTTTTGAATTAATGACCACCATTGATCTGCATCTTCTAAGAGGCGATAAACTTCCATGACATCCTTTTCCCTTTCATCACATCCCAAAAAAAGAAATATTTTCACTAATGAAATTATCCACTGATCACCTACAAAAGTATTTTTAGTCCCACATAATGTTGGTGGTTGTTGCCTCATGTAGCGTTCTATCATTGATCAACTGTGTTGTGGGTCAGGGTTCTCCATACAGGTAAGGATATTATTCATATCCTGATTGAGTTGTCCCAGTATGTTTATAAGCTGATCAGCACCAGTATCATCACCCACTCCACTATAATTATCTTGAGTATGAGGGAAATCCCTATATGGATTACGTGCATTGATACGGTTTCCTTTCCTTCCACTAGGTTCCATTTCTAAACAATGACATAAACTAGGTTAGTTTATGAATCGCATTGCATAATTCCAAACCTGTAAAATACTTAACATACATTGAACAGTTTATGCATATAATCCGTAATCATAAAAATGTTTTGTTTGGAGAAATATTTACTCATAAATATTTTATAATGGTTTGTAAAGAAAATTTAAATTATCTTAAGAATATCCCCGAGGAATTTCAAGATTGGTGGGAAGTAAGGCTCATCATCGTGTACTAGGATACCCCGGGTCAAGCTCGAAACTCCTTGTTAGATTTTTCACTCCTAGATACATCTGTTCCAGAACCACATCCAATTTTAGTATCCAGATAGAGATGTATTTCTTAGAAAACCCACATAATCTCTAATTTTCAAAAATTATACGGAGTTCTTCCATGCTTATCCACAAAGTATATCATAGGGTTATGATCCCTAATCTAAGTGTTCTAAATCTATTTACAAGGTTGTTGCTAAACTTCCTATGATATCAACTATAATTCCCTGACCCCAGAAGCCCAGATCTAGTGAATTATTTTAATTCATTGGAATGATTACAAGGAATCAAATCCCGAAGGACTAATATGTTTAGAAGTCTTGGAAAATAGATTACAAACATGAATGTTACATTAAATATTAAAACATAAAATACAACATAAATAATCCATTGATAATTCCATTATTCTTCCAGATTAATCATCAATAACAATCATAATACACTTCTTGGAATCATGGGAAAATGAAACATAAGAAAGGGGTGAGCTCAGATGCTCAGTAAGGGTAAATAATTTAGCGAAAGTTATAAATTTTTAAGGAAAGATGTGTAATAAAAACAATAGCCTTTTAAACATAAACTTCAACATAATATATCAAAAATAAATCAAACATTACCATATAAACATGAACATGTATATTCTACTACTCAAATAATCACATGTAATAACTAATTTCATAACGATGGAATGCATAATGTCGTACATCATAACCATATAGTCATGGCCTCGTGCCAAGACTACAAATAAAATTTTTGTCAAGGCCTTATTCCAAGACACTAATTTGTCTCATGAGACCTACTGATGCATCTAGGGGCTATAGCAGGCCCCGCACGTCACTTACTAAGTCCAATGCATTCTTCATATGAAAAGGGTGAAACATAACATTAACATTCATATTAAAACTAGCATACGAAAAGTCAATAATTTAACAATAAACCATGAATGGTATAAAAACATCATATCCATAGTCAAAAATATCATAACTCATTCAATACAATATAGAACATTGTATAATAATAAATAAACCTCAATCATGAATAATATCCAGTAAAGGATGTCTCTATTGTTGAAAATGATTCGTAAAATGATTTTAGAGAAATATCATTTTTTCATGAAATAATTTAAAAGTCACATGATTTAAAAAGAAAGAAACTTAAACTAAATTTTTTAATCAAATTGTCCCATACCACTTTTAAACATTTGAGAGGAATTAACATTTTAAAACATTCATGTCCATATAAATAAATCCTTAAAACCATTTCGAAAACCTGGAAATTAATGAGAATGATTTAGAAGAATAAATATATAAACCATTTAAAATTATGTTTTAGTTAAAGATTCACTAAAAAATAATCCTTTTGAAAACTCTTTTATGAAACATTGACTTTAATAATAAATATGTCCCAGTAAAAACTTACACATAAACAATCTCAAATAATAATGAGATTGAGGAATTAACCCTTACCTTGTACTTTCCTTTCGCTGAGAAAACATTTAACCTCTTGTATAATGACCATAGTATGTTATTAAATTATACCATAAACATATTTATATTTATGATATCATACGTCATTCATTTATAACTTTATTCTACCCATTTAATAATAATTTCTATGTTAAAATAACATTTTGGGTAATAATCACTTGCTTTAGCATATGTGTTTTAACTTGTTATTCTTGACCATATCACTTATATAATGATTTAATTGATTCTATAATATAAAAAATTATTTATTTATCATATATATTCATAATATAAATATATATAATTGATAGATATGTGAAATAAAAAACACCATTTATGGAGACGGTTGGTCATACGTACGCATAAACGATGTTTCTATTTTCATATAATATTGAACGGAAATAGGAGAATGAGATATATATATATATATAGTATAATTATTATGTCATTTATTACATACTTAATAATAATATATATTTTTATAATTATCATTGAATAGTGAATGTGGAAATGAATCTCATCGCCTCTTGGAGACAGTAAATCGTACGTAAACATGAGCTACAATATCATTTTATTGATGGTAAAATTGTATGGAATTGGATGGTATATTATATATAAAAAATAATTAACATGTTACATTTATTATTTACATAAATTATACTCATTATTATACCCATCCAAATAATTAAATTTTGAATAACAAACTACACCATGACGTGGAGGCGGTAAGTCGTGCATACGCACGTATGGTGACTTTGTCATTCATAGGATGGATAGAATAATGAATATAGTTGTAAAATATTTATAATAATATCTTAGTATTTATAGGTTAATGGAGTTATTATTTTCATATGGAAACTATAAATAAAGAATAAGTGGAAGAAGAAAAGAACTTTGAATGTGGTGATGAAGTAATTACCTATTCTTCGGGTTCTTTCTTTTAAATTGAACAAAAGGGATCCTTAAGTAGGACTTTTGATCAATGAAATGCCTCTAGGTTTAATTGAGGGTCGTTGGTAGGAGATGGGATCAGGGTTTGGCCAAGACAAATGACTATGGAGGTTTGAATTTGAGAGAAGGGGATGTACCCTTTTATAAGAGAGGTGAGAGGCACTTTAGGAAGAGCCTGAAATATTAATTTATTATAAAATTATTTTTGGTTTCTAATAGCTCCAAATGGATTTATTTCTAGGATAAGGTGGGGATGGATAAAAATCATCTTAAAAAATAGGTTTTAGACATTTTTATGTCACCATATTAACCATATCGTTTAGATTTAACTGTTAGTTAAATAGTATAACATTTACCATGTATTCTTGTATTTTTATATTACATGGTTAATAAACATACTATAAAACGCCAATAGAACCTAAAGTGGTTCATTAATGACATATATAACCTTATCTACATCCTTTGGACGAATCTTTGATTTTTATTAATATTATATCATTTAATAATATGTTATTGTTTTTAAAATCTCATTTATGTCAATTATGACAATATTTATTATTTTGTTTTTTTGAAAGTCATAGCATCTTGATTACGTCGATCAAAATAAATTGAATAAATCCTAACATTTCATATTAACCTAGAAAATTATTTTATGGCAACAGAACATTAAAATTATATTTATTTTAATATTTATAACATCCTTTATTTTATTCATTCATTAATAAGGTAAATACTGCAACATTATTGTGTCATAAATAAATATATTTATTTTAGGTTTAAAAATTAAAAATAAACTACCATAATGTAGGAAATATTTTTATCTTTCTAATGACTATTTAAATTTGAAAATATCACTTATATAACCCCATATAAATTTTTTTACTAAAAGATATATGTTTGTGTTACATTTTCCTTAACTGTAAATTAATTTTTATAGTGTCATTTTCACATACAAGTGGCTCCATGGGTTCCCAAAATCGACCCGAGAATTACCACGGTCAGAAATGTATCCACAAATAGGGATAGGACAAGTGTTAGAGTAATTTAATATTATTATAATATTATTTTTTATCCTTCTTTACCGGATTTATCCTTTAACCATGGTAAATAAAATATTTATTAAATTTAATATTCAAAATGTCTAAAAATAAAATTTACCTACTTAAAAAGATTTTACCTCCTGATTCAAAATATGGAATCCATTTTTACAAATTCAAAACACAGAAGTTTCACAAATTAATTTAATATTATTTCTCGTTGTCAAAACCTAAAAAGCGGGTTTTTATGAAGTAAAAACTATTAAAAGATTGACATTTGTTTATGTATAACTTAAATGTGATATTATATCCACTGAACTAAATTATATTAAATGATAAAAATATAATCTAATGATACTTCAAATCGACTCAAATGTATAATTTTACACTATAAATTATTTCCATTAAAAAAGTTATTTTCAATTAAAATTTAGTATTTTTCACTATTCATCAAAATATTAAAGTTATCAGAAACGTAACAAAAAATTATCCAATCTAAATTTTTTTTGTCCCACTTCTAAACAAGAATTTAATTTCATCAAATTAAATATATAAACATGTTGAATATTGGATTCAAAAAGGTTCTCCTTTAAAAGGATGAAAAACATCGTTTTTTGAAAAATACTTATTTTATCTGAAAAAATTGAATTTGTCCTTATATTATATCTAAGAAAAAAAATATATGAATGATAAAATTATATAGGATATATAAAATTAAAAATCTTATTAATACTATTCATAACCGCTTTCTAAATGTCTAGTTTGATAGGTTATGGTGCTCTTGAACTCGGTATTGCATACATCACACACTATTGAATTATTTAAAAAGGAAGTGTATAGTGGAATCTTGGGGTGTAACATTATCACATCATTTAATAAATTGCATCCTCGTAATTTAAACTCAGTATTGAAAACTAGGTTTTGACATTTCAAAATATCTTAGTTGAAATCCCACATCAAACAATGGATTAATGAGGCCTCTATTTTAAAATAAAGAAAGAGTATGAATGTTATTGTAAATAACACATACTAGGGTTCCATGTAGGGAAACATGGATATGGAAGAGAAAACAAACCATCAATTTCTGTTGGAGAGTGTTAGAGAATATTATTAGGATAAAGTTAACAATCAGAAAGTTATAAATCTATGATGATCTAAGGGGTTGTTTTATCCATTGAAAAGGAAGGTTCAAGAAAAAAAATTGGTTTTATGATCCTTTCCCTAGTGTTGTATAATTAATTTAATTCATAGACTAAGAAAAAAAGAAAGAATACTTAATTTACATTTAGTGTTTCATCCTCTACTATAAACTCATCTTTCTCTTCAAAAGATAAAACTCAAAAATATTCTATTTATCTCAATCTTATATGGTTCCAAATATAAACATATACCATTTAAATGAATAAAACTATTTTATAATAACCAGGGACTTCATGTAGGCTAGTGGTAGGTGATAAAGCCTCATCGTACATTGGTTGTTGGTTTGATTCTTGCAACTTTTTCTGGCACGAAGGGTTATCGCCCAACCTGCAGGTTACCCTTTTTATAAAAGTTATAAAAATATAATATTCCAAAAAATAATCTTTAAGAAATGTTTTAACCTTAAACAATACTATCCAATGTTCAACTTAGTCCATTCTAGCCTTTAGTTTTATCCAAAATACTTATGTCCATTATCTGTCTAAAAGGTCTCTAAATTTCCAAAATCAATTGTAACATCATATTCCTCAAGCAATGTAATGATGCTCTAATTGTATCATAATGAATATATGATTATATTCATCATATTAAATCCATGATGAAAAGAAAAAAGTACTGCAGTATAATCCTTATATATATCACATTCTTCTTATAACCAGCATGTAATTCTTGAATCCAAAAACACAAATATATAAATAATTCTACATCAATTGTAGTAACAACATAATCTTTACCTTGATCTATTTTATTTTTTAGAGCTATAATTCCTTGAAATTTTGGACAATCATTTCCATAATGTCCCATATCATTACAATTATAACATTTCACAACTTCTTTATTTCCCTTACAATATCGAGCTTGGTGACCTTCTTCTCCACCTTTGTAACAAACTCCCATTCCTTTTAGTAAAATACTAGGGTGATTCTTCCCACAATTATCACACAAGGAAAAATCATTCTTTCCCTTTTTCCATTTATTTATCTCTTGCACCACCATTCTCTTATTTTCTTACTTTACTTTATTGTCATAAGACATATGATTTTTTTCTTTATTGATATCACATGAGACTATATTTTTGTATGATGTGAATTATTGTGAGAATAATTCCCATTGGAGGAAAGGTTTAACCCACCAACGAAAGGATCAATCTTACTTAATGGGTTAAGTATGTTGTCTGTAGCATTCCTTGCTAATATCGTGAAGTTAGCCTCATACTTTGCAACATTATCATCCTCCTTTTTCCTAAGTCTTAGAAATTATTTTTCAATATCATGTTGTTGTTCATGAGGAAAAAATTTCTCTACAAAAAGTTCTTTAAACTCCATCCATTCCATATTTCCCACCTTTTCCTCCTCCTTTGTCTTTTAAATTAACATAAACCATTAATTTGCATCGCCTAAGAGGTGATAAACATACATGATAACCTTTTCCATTTCATTACATCCCAAAGCAAGAAATATTTTCTCAAATGAACTTATCTGCTGCTTAGATACAAAAGTAATTGTAATCCCACTGAATTTTGGTGGTTATTGCCTCATGAAGCAGTCTAACATTGATCCTCCACATTGTGGGCCAGGGTGCTCTATACGGGTAACATTATTATTCAAAACCTAAGTTAGTTTTCCTAGTATGGTTATAAGTTGATCAGAACCAGTTTCATCACCATCTCCACTATAATTATCTTGAGTATGAGGGAAATCCCTATATGGATTATGTATGTTGTTATGGTTTCAATTCCTTCCACTAGGCACTATTTATAAACAATAGCATACACTATGCTAGTTTATAAATCGCAATGCACAATTCCAAACCTTTAAAATACTTAAGATACATTGAACAATTTACCCATATAATCCATAATCATAAAAATGTTTTGTTTGAGAAAGTATTTACTCAAAAATCTTTTATAATGGTTTGTAAAGAAAATTTGAATTATCCTAAGCATATCCCTTGGGAGTGTCAATCCATGTACGCAATAAGTCTCGTTGTTGTGTTCTAGGATACTACAGGTCAAGCTCAAAACTCCTTTTCAGAGATTTCACTCCTAGGTAAATCTATTCCAGAACCACATCCACTTGTTGTATCCAGACATGGATGTATTTTTTAGAAAACCCACATAATCCCTAAATTAACAAAATTATATGGGGTTCCTCTATACTTATCTTCAATTTCTATCATAGGGTTATGATCCCTAATCTAAGTGTTCTAAATATATTTCCTAGGTTGTTTCTAAACATTATATGATACCAACTATAACACGCCGACCCTAGAAGCCAAGAGCTGGTGCACTATTTTAATACATTGGCATGATTAAAGGGAATCAATTCCTGAAGGGCCGATCATTTTAGCAGTCTTAGAAAATAGATTACATGCATGAATGTTACATTTCACATTCAAAAATAAAACAAACCATAAATAATCCTTTGAGAATGCCATTATTCCCCTAGATTAACCCTTCATGCCAATCATAATACACTTCTTGGATTCCTGGGAAAACAAAACATAAGAAATGGGTGAGCTCATATGCTCAGTAAGGATAAATAATTTATAAAAAGTTATAATCTTTTAAGGAAATATGTGTAATAAAAACAACATCCTTTTAAACATAAACTTGAACATAACACAGCCAAAATAAATCAAACATTACCATATAAACATTCACATGGATATTATATTAGTCAATTAATCATATGTAATAACTAATTTCATAACAAGGGAATGCATAATGTCAGACATCATAACCACATAGTAAAGGCCTCGTGTCAAGACTACAAATAAAAAAAAATTCAAGGCCTTGTTCCAAAATACTAATTTGTCTCATGAGACCTACCGATGCATCAAGGGCCTATATCGGGCCCTTCCCATCACTTACTAAGTTCAATGCATTCCTGTTATAAAAAGGATGAAACGTAACATAAACATTCATATAAAAACTAGCATACGAAATGTCAATACTTTATTCATAAATAATTAATGGTATAAAAATAGCACATCCATAATCAAACATATCATAACTCATTCAATACAATATAGAACATTATATTATAATAAATAAACCTCAATCATGAATAAAATCCAGTGAAGGATATTAACATAGTTGAAAATGATCAGTAAAACATTTTTAGAGAAATGTCCTTTTTTTATGAAATAATTTAAAAGTCACACAATTATGAATGAAAGAAATTTAAAAGAAATTTTTGAATCAGAGTGTCACATACCACTTTTAAACTTTTGAAATGAATTATCATTTTAAAACAGTCATGTCCATATAAGTAAATTCATAAAACCATTTTGAAAACATGGACATTAGTGAGAATAATTTAGAAGAATAAATATTTAAACCATTTAAAATTATGTTTTAGTTAAAGAGTCTCTTAAAGAGAATCCTTTTGAAAAAACTTTTATGAAATATGTACATGGATAATAAATATGTACCAGTAAAAACATACACATAAACAATCTTGGATAATAATGAGATTGATGAATTTACCCTTACCTTGTACTTTCCTTTAGTCAGGGGTATGTTTAACCTCCTGTATAATGACCATAGTATGTTATTAAATTATACCAGAACCATATTCATATTTATGATATCATACTTGATTAATTTATGACTTTATACTACCATTTAATAATAATTTCCATGTTAAAATATCATTTCAGGTAATAATTGCTTTCTTTATCATACGTGTTTTAACTTGTTATTCTTGATCATATCACTTATATCCTGATTTAATTTCTTCCAGAATATAAAAAAAATTATGTATCATATATATTCAGAATATAAATATGTATTATAGATAGATATATCAAATGGAGAACACCGTTTATGGAGATAGTAAGCCATACGTATGCATAAACGTTGTTTCTGTTTTCATGTCGTATTGAACGGAAGTAAGCGAATGAGATATATATAAATACATATAAATATATATATACATATATTTACAGTACCATTATTGTTTCATATATTACATACTTATTAATAATATATATTTTTATAATCATCATTGAATGGTGAACGTGGAAATGAATCTCATTGCGTCGTGGACACGGTAAGTTGTACGTACACACGAGCGACAATATAATTCTATTGGTGGTGAAATTTTATATAATTGGATAGTATATTTTATATAAATACTCATTAAAATTTAATATTTATTGTTTACATTAGTTATAATTATTAGTATACCCC
Organism: Viscum album; assembly: GCA_963277665.1. Taxonomy (NCBI): domain Eukaryota; kingdom Viridiplantae; phylum Streptophyta; class Magnoliopsida; order Santalales; family Viscaceae; genus Viscum; species Viscum album. The sequence continues at coordinate 1,896,634,457 of OY728135.1, read as the reverse complement.
TCCAAATAATGAAGTGTTGAATAACAAACTACAACACTGCATGGAGATGGTAAGCTTCACGTACACATATATGGTGACTTTGTCATTCATACGATGGATAAAATAATGAATATGGTTATACCATTTTTATAATAACATCTCAGTATGAAGAAGGTATTGGAGTTATTTTTTTTATTGAAATGACAAAGAAAGAGAGAGTGGAAGAAGAAAAGAACTTTGAAAGAGGTGATGAAGTAATTACCTCTTCTTCAAGTTCTTCCTTTTCATTTGAACATAAGGTCACTATAGGTCGGCTTTATGACCAAATTAATGCCTCTAGGTTTAATTGAGGTTAGATGGGATGATTTTGTATCAGGTTTTGTCTGATCCAAAATGCTTTAGAGGTATAAATTTTAGAGAATGGGAAGTACCCTTTTATAAGAGAGGTAAGAGGCACTTTATAAGATCTTAAATTATTAATTTATTATTAAATTATTTTCTATTTCTAAAAGCTCAAAATGGATTTATTTCGTGGATAAGTTGGGGATGGGAATAAATCCTCTCAAAAAATAGGTTTTATACAAGTTTAGGTTACCATATTAACTTTATCTTTTATATTTAACTCTTAGTTAAAAAGATTAACATTTACCATATCTTCATGTATTTTTATATTATATTGTTAATAAACTCACTATAAAATACCAATAAAACATCAAGTGGTTCATTAATGAAATATATAAACTTATCCAATTCCTTTTTCCTAATCTTATATATTTAGGAATATTATATCATTTAATAATATGGTATTTGTTATAAATAATCATTTATGTCAATTTTGACACTATTTTTTATTAGGTTTTTGTGAAAGTTGTAACATCTTGATTACTTCGAGAAAAATACATTGAATCAAATATAAAATTTTATATTCACCTAAAAGATTCAGGTATTGAATCATAACTTTAAAATAATATTTATTTTCATATTTATAATATCCTTTATTTTATTCCTTCATTAATAAAGAAAATATTGCATCATTATTGTGTCACAACAAAATAAGTATATTTTATGTCAAAAAATTATAAATAAACGAATATGATGTAGTAAATAATTTTTTATTTATAATTAATATTAATAGTTTAAAATATCACTTATATAACCCCATATAAAAAAATTACTAAAATATATATGTTTATGTTACATTTTCCTTAACTTTAAATTAATTTTTATAAAGTGTCATCTTCACATAAAAGTGGCTCCATTGGGTCCCAAAATTGACCCAAGACTTCCCATGGTTTTACATGTATCATAAAATAGGGTTAGGACATGTATTAGTTTAATTTAATATTATTATAATATTATTTTTACCCTTATTCACCAGATTTATCCTTTAACTATGGTAAATAAAATATTTACTGAAATTACTATTTATAATGTCTAAAAATAAAAGTTACCTATTTACAAAATTTGGACCACCTGATTCCAAATATGGAATCCATTGTTCAAAACTCAAAACATAGAAGTTTTGGAAATTAATTAAAAATCAATTCTCATTGTCAAAACCAAAATGCGGGTTTTTAAGAAGTAAAAACTATCAAAAGATTGAAATGTGTTTATGTACAATTTAAATGTGAAATTACATTCAATGACCTAAATTATATTAAATGATAAAAATATAATTCAATGATACTTTAAAACCACTCAAATTTATAATTTAACACTAATAATTATTTTGATTAAAAAAGTTGTTTTCAATTAAAATTTAGTATCTTTAACTATTCATCAAAATATGGAAGTAATCATAAAAGTACCAAAAATTTATCTAATCTAAATTTTTATGTCACTATTCTAAAGAATAATTTAATTTCATCAAATTTAATATATAAAAGTTTAGAATATTGGATTTAAAAAAATGTTCTCCATTAAAAGGCGAAAAAAAAGTATTTTTTAAAAAATACGTCTTTTATCTAAAAAAATAAATTTTTCCTTATATTATATCTAAGAAACACAATATATGAATGTTAAAATAATATGGGATATATATAAAATTCAAAATGTGGTTAACAAAATTCATAACCGCTTTTTAAATGGCCAGTTTGATAGTTCTTGGTGCCCTTGAACTCGGTATTGTGTGCATCGTAATCTATAGTATTATTTAAAAACAAAGCGTACTGTGGAACCTTGGGGTGTTAAAAATAATTATTTTGAAAATACTGACACTATGAAAATTCATTAAAATAATATAGTGGTTTTTTATAAAATACTAATCAAGCTTTTAAAAACAAAACAATAGGCCCACTTAATCATTGAAGGATGTCTTGAGCCTACCAACTTCCTAAGGAATGAGTTAACACCTCATCTGCTACATGTTTACAATTTACATGTTTCAATTATTATAGATTTTTTTAATTTTTTTACATATATACATTTTACACTGAGGTTTTTGATTTATGAACATAACAACAAATTAAATACACATTCACATTTATACATATATAAATATTAACTTTCTCAAGAAATCGCTTGTCAGATTTGGTACCGCCAAATCACAATTTATTTAAAATTTCATTATCTATTAATAAAAATAATTAACATCCATGTCTTTAAGATTTTTTTTCATTAAAATATTAAACATTATCATTTTACAACTTAACCTTAAATAAAAAATATTAAATACTCACTTTCTTAAATTACAATTTGATGTTTCGACATATTAAATATTATATAAATATTTCAAATAAAATGATAGAAATGGTAAATTTAATGTCGCATGAAATTATAGGTATCAACTTTTAATTCCCTCGATTAATCATGGAATTAATTATATAATACAAATAAAATATTTTTAATAGTATATTGAAATTCACATAAAATAATACACATCTAATTTTACATTCTTAAAATTATTATGAGCACATAAAATATAAGAACTTGAAATAATGGAATTCAAAATAGTAATTGAAAAATTACTATTTTCATAAAAATAATTCCATTAACAATATTTACATATATATTAAATTTTTCATTAATGAACAATTATAAGTAAAAGAAAATATACTGTTCACTTATAATTTTAAAAGAAAAACAATATAAATCATACAAGAATTATAATGGTAATAGTTTTAAAATAAATAATCCCTCATTAAATTATTTGGGAATATTAAATTTAATGATATCAAGATTTGAAATTAATTGTCTATTAATTTCAAATAAGATAATGATGGCCAAATATTTATATAAATTTGAAAAACATAAACTTGTAATAGAATATATATATATATATATATATATTATGAACATGAATGATAAAATATGAAATATTAAAATAAAAACTTGAATCATAGAATTAGTATTTATATATATATATATACCTACATGAAGAATATATACATAGAAGATTTGGAAAATAATGAATTACATGAAAACCTTATTTTCTTAATCTTAAGTATGAAAATTACTTATATAACATGAGTTATATTCTCATAGAGTGGTTACATATATGCATCGTTGATAAATTTTTAAAGACATGCATATATATAAATCATAAATCTGGATCCTAAATCATAAACCTAATTTTATTATAAACATCATAAAAACATGAAATTGGAAAGAGGTGTAGTATCTTTTAAAAAAGAATAATTTCCCCTTACCAGTATAAAGAACCGAAGGTAGATCCTTTTCCTTCCTAGATCGGGTGATGATAGTTGGTTTATGTCTACATGTTGTGTTTGATCAGTGGGGGAAGAGGGGAAAACAGGGCAAAGGCCTCAAGCATGGATTCCTACAATGAGGGAGAAAGGTTTCTCCCTATAATTTTCATATATATATATATAGAGAGAGAGAGAGATAGGTTTGGGTACTGTTGAATTGACCATTGAATTGGGAGAGAAAATAAATGATGCCAGTCATATCTAGTCCGATCATAATCATGAAAACTGTATTCATATTGAGTATGAAAGAAAGAATTTTTTGGGATATTAAGAAGTTTATTAAGGAATGGGAAGATACCAAACATTCAATTATATTTCATACAATGATGAATTTGGTCTTCAATGAATCCCAAGTCATGATGGAAGTCATGATACAAGCATAAGCTTGTTATTAAAGGAAGTTATTGAAGTTTAATTTTCTAAAACAGCTACATCATATTCAGTATTTCATCATATTTACTAGTGGGAGAAATGTTTCTTTGATAGAATTTAGCGGTATCATATTCAGAAAAGATAGATGAAATCTTATTTTTTTTAAATGGTTTTTTTTCAATTTGGTCAAGAGTCATTGTATCATAATTGATGCTAATTCACATTTCTATAGATAAGAATGTGAATATATGATTGGATCAGTTGATTCAAGTAGATCAAGAAAAGATATGATGGAAATAGCTAGATGTGTTATTAAGGGGGATCTTGTCACGACCAATCCTCGGGGCCCATGCCGTGCCTACCCCAAACCTGCCTTCCATAGGCCAGGGGCTGGCGACTTGCACCAAAGGCATAAATCCCAATTAAAAATGGATGGAATTGCCTTTATGAAACGTAAACACACACAACCAGAGTAAAAGAGGAATCAAACACTAAGTAAAGTAGTATAGCAAGTGTGCTGAAAGTACAAAGGGGCTAGAATACAATCCCAACAGAAAGGGTACAACTAAAACTGAAAGAAAGTACAACTAAAAAGATAAACAGCTGAAAAAAAGGAAGCAGCTCCTGGATTGTCTTCCGGGTTCCTACCTGAAGGGTAGGTACAGATGTCCTCCTCAGTGTCCTCATCCGTCAACCTCCTCCGGTTACCGACTCGTCGTGAGGTCCACCTCCAGATGTCAACTCATCGTGAGGTCCACCTCCAGGTGTCGTCCAGTCCTCGTACACTCGGCCTCCTTCAGTGTTGTCCGTCGTCTGCATCCAACACAACGAGGTGCGGGCATAGCCCGTGCAGGGGTGAGTATAACGATACTCAGTATGGACCCCGAGACCCTCAAGATCTCACTAAATCTAACAAGGATAAACCAAAAATAAAGATCTCAACAGATAACCTTTACTTAGGTATATGCCCATATAAATACCTATGTTATCAAGTAACCCATATCAATCATGAGGAAAACACAAAGGTTATTGAATCAGCTCAAACTAGGATTTTCATTAACAAAACCACAACTACTGGAGAACTCCTCCTCTATCGAGTACAGTGGCCCTGTTGCGACTCTGAGGCACTACTCACTAACCTTAGACTGCTGAGGTACTCCGCCTATCGTGTACTGCAGGTCTGCTGCCAAACTAGGCCCTCCTCCACTGTGGGTCTGCCGCCAAACCGGCTGCTCCCCCTAATAGTCATCATAGGTACTCCTCCTGTCGAGTATCGCAGGTCTGCTGCCAAACTAGGCGCTCTGTCTGCCATGGGTCTTCCACCAAACTGGGCGCTCTGTCCACTGGGTATTCAAATCACTCCGAGATGAATTGGTCAAGTAATCGTCAGGTCTATAGCTACAAGGTCCCTGTACTCCGTTTTATCGTCTCTGAGAGGATCCGCTCCTCGAGATACTATTCGATACTCCAAGTGTCATGAAGTCTCGCGTAGAAGTATCACAAAGGACCATCTCGTCATAGGGGTCTCAACTCAACAGATGGCGTGTCAATCAGACGCCCAGTCTGGGAGTTATTAGCCTTTGTCCCGGGGGCCCGGTTGGTTTCGTGTACGAACCAACCTGACCGTATCACAACGGTACCCCGAATTCCCATGGGGTATTTTTATAGGGAATGATTCTCAAAGAGATTTCCAGCACCACTGATGGTTTGTCAAATGGACGTCTTGTGCCAAATATATGGCCAACGAAAGCAAAGGGTCAAATGTGGGCCCGGGCTCAGTCTGACCCGATCGGACTAACTCAGCCCAACTCAATCTGGGTCGACCCGGCCCATTCGGTGGTTCAGCCCGCTGAGTTTGGCCTAGTCCACTGAGCCCGGCCCAGCAGACTGCGTGGACAATTCGGGCCGAAGTCCCCATGTTGGAGATTCGGCCCGAAGGCTAGTGGCAGGTCCGGCTGGCGCCACGAGGGGCGTGGCTCATACGAATCGGCCCGAGAGGCCAACGGTGGGCCGTGAGGGGCGCGGACAGGCCGCAGGTGGACCGAGAAGGGCACAGGGCGTGCCGGGAAGCCAATAGGGTGTCGCGTAGACAGCTCGGGGCACCAAGAGGGCATCGGGCATGCGGCTGGGGCACCGCGGTGCTCCAAGCAGGCGGCTTGGGCACTGGGAAGGCGCCAGGAGGGAGCTGGGCAGGTGCGGGGCACGCCGGCAGCGCGCGGGTAGGCTTGTCGGGTGCTGCTCGACCGGTGGCGGGGTTCATGGAGGTCGTGGTAAGTGAGACCTCTATTTTCCATCTTCATCGTCGTCACCACATTTCCATTCCATTGTTACATCATCGTCAATCCAACGTTCCAAAACCATAAAGTTTGTGGAGGGGTCAGGTCGTATTCGTGCGGCCTGAACCCTCCACATTATAATGATAGGAAGCAGATCAAGAATTTGATTTAATGAGATATGATTAAGCATTAAACAACATAAAACACACCCATACATATTTAATTTTCTGGAGTTTGTTCGTTGCGGGGGACGATGATGTTGTCGCCATTCACCATACGCTTCCACTTCCGAGCTCGTGCGTCGGTCCGTTGACGATGAAGAGGAAGGGAGAAGGGTCGTCGGAGAGGTCCCGCGTCAGAAGGGGGTTCCGAGGAAGAATATGAGGAAGTATCGTCATTGTTGGCGTCTTCATGTTCTTCGTTAGAGAAGATAAGTTTCTCCAAGTGTTGGGCATTGCGATACTTTACCAGCGCTCCGTGGCATGGTGAAGCCATCCCAAAACCTTCTCCCAAGCTCCCTATATATAGAAGAGGGGGAGAGGTATGTGACCATCGTGTAATTTATGACGGTTCAATTATTATGAGCCTTCCTAAATTCCAACGATGCGGTTACTTAATTAAAAAGGGGGGGTCGGGCGGATTAAATTGCATTGGCACAATTTAAGAGGTGTGTTTGCATAGTAAAAATGGGAGGATGCCAAGAGGTTTCCCCCACCTAGCCTGCATGAAAAAAAAATACAGGAATGAATTTTATGTTGACACATAAAATTAATTGACAAAAATTAATTTGTATGTTGACATATAAAATTAATTGAGAGCAATTAATTTCACTTCGACAAATAAAATTAATTGACATCATTTAATTTCTCATCGACACATAAAATTGATTGACAACAATTAATTTTTACGTCGTCCCATAAAATTAATTGACAGAAATTAATTTTATGTCGACACATAAAATTAGTTGCAACAATTAATTTTGCGTTGACACAAAAAATTAATTGATGGGGGGTTGAGAGGTTTCTTCTCCCTCCCTATTAATTGGGGGGAAAAGCCACGTGTGGACCCCACGCCATAACCTCTCATGGGAGGTTATGCTGCTTGGGTGGTCCCCACCCCAATTATCCTCCCATGGGAGGTTAGGCTGTGGCGGTCCCACCACCAACTCCCAAGTGGAGCTTTTAACCAACTAACCGCACACCCAACACATGACAGCTTAAAAATAAAATAAAGTGTTGTACTTTATTTTATTATTATTTTCTTTAATAAAAAGCCAAAAACTAACTTCTAAACTCTTCAGAACGCAACTGTGGTGAGCGTCTCACTAAGCAATTACTGATCCTACGAGTTCAACGATGACCTCGGATTTCAATTCCGAGCACTGGTTCAAAAGATATAAAAACCAAAACATAGTTTTACTGAACATACCCGAAAAAAAGTTTGGAAAATTTTTATCAGTCACCCTCAACTCGCACTGGTCGAGGTTAGGCATGCCGAGGTGAAACACGCCCCGACGAACCCAATGGTACTTTCGTATTTTTAATCTGACTCACCGTTTAGAAGTTATGAATTTTACAATAAAATAATTGTCACTTAATTAATTTATTTGCGTCCAAAAACTAACTTTTTCTACTAGCCGAGCAAGACAAACTTAGTATCTACTTAAACAAATCATGCCCTCACAAGTTTATTGGTGGTCTCGGATTTTTAATCCGAGCTACCGTTTGTGAGTTATAATCATTTGAAAAATAAAATAATTTATTCAATTATTTTATTTACTGTTATGCTATTTTGGGATTTTTCACAGGAGGCTCACGCCGACTAAACTTAAGTCGCACCTAGGGTAAACCCGCCATCCTGAGCGTAAAGGTTCACTCAGATTTCTGATCTGAGTAATCGTTTAAAAGTTATTCCACTTTTTCAGGAAAACTGCTTACGCGTGTTAATTTAAGCTTAACAATACTTCGACGGATCATTCTGGGCACTCCGGGCCTCGGAATCAGGCGCCGTCAGAAAATGCGGACTCGTAAAATTCCAAAGAATTTAAAAAAATCCTTGAAATTTTCGGGTCTTTAAATTACCCCCACCTTAGGGATTTACGTCCCTGTAAAGCTACAACACACACTAGGGAAACAAAAAGGAGGTACTGAGCACACAAATGAGCCTCCCGCTCCCATGTGCTCTCCGGGAGGTTTTAGCAAAGGCGAACCAAGGGAATCGATCATCCACACCTGACCCTATGATTTCGATCCTCAATCTCTACTAGAACCTCCGTGAAAGTCTCTCTGTCATCGTTGTCTAGCTCCTCGTGATCGATGATGTGAGAAGGGTCGTGCACGTATCTCCTCAGCTGAGATACGTGGATGATGTCGTGCACCTGATGCAATTGAGGTGGAAGGGCTAGGTGGTAAGCCACCTCACCTAATCCACTAAAGAAGTAGAGGACTGACTACAAGAGGCTGTAGATAGGATGCACCATCTCTATCCACAAAGGATATATGAAAGGCATCCAGCTGCTTTGTCGCCTATCCTAGCAGCTGAATACCAGATCTCTTTCTGAGGGCATCTGTTACTACGTTCCCCTTTCCAGGAGTATATACTATCTCGATGTCATACTCCCAGAGAAACTTAAGTCATCGCCGCTGTCGCAAATTCAGATCCTTCTAAAAGAAAACACACCTGAGACTATTGAGATTGGAGTAAATTGTAAATTGTTTGCTCTCGAACTATGGGTGAGACTAGCCAATTGTAAGAACTTGACTTCACCCTTCTTCGCCTATGTTCTACAAGAGCTTCTAAGATTTCTCCTTTGCTAAAAAGGCAAATCCGGTCTCATCCCCTGGATGAACCCCATCCTTTTCCTCATACAGTCAATCCTGGCATGAATAGTAAAATCGATTTCATGGATGATGTCGTAAGGCCTCGACGCTACTACCAAGAGATCCAACCATTGCTCTCACCTCTAATGGTCGAGTCACACTGTCGGCATCAGTGTGTGGTCAATGGGTCTCCTTCAGTATGAATCTTGAAAGTTAGGTCAAGTCAACAGTTTTAACCAGAACCTCTTAGTATTTACCACACAAAAATAATGGAAAGCAACGTCACAAGAACAAGTGTCTTTTATTACTACAGCTCAAAGTAAAAAGACACAAAGAAACCACAAACAAAAACAACAAGGAATCTAGAAGCACCAAGAACAAAGGCCTCCATGCCTGAAACTAGTCCTTCTCCTGTCCACCAGCTTACAGAGCTCCATAGTCGTATGCTTCAGCTGCCTGAAGCTGTGCTCTCCCCTGTCCACCCATTCCATGTGGTCGGGGTGGACCTCCTGGTGTTGGTGGTGGTGGTAACACCCCAAAGCATTGTCCACCACTAGATGCACGACCAGATCCTTGTGGTTCATCATGGTCGAACCTCTTCCTATGCCTGGGAGGTCCTTCATCTATCTGCTGATCATTAGCACGGCGGGTTGGAAAGTTACGTGCCATGTGACCAAGCCCACCGCAGGAGTAACACTTTCAGTTCCTGGTATGCCTGGCTCTGTCTCCACCCTAGGTGCCCCGCACCATCGATCCTGAGTTTTGCGGTCGTCCACCCGTAGGTCTGGTCCTCTTGGTCCTTTGCGTCATCTATCTACTGCCAGCTGCAGAAGACTCTGCTGCGTGTCGACTAGTGGTGGGTTCTGCTGCTGGAGGTTTCTCAGTAAGGAAACTCTCCACTATGAGGGCTCGCTCCAACACCCCTGTCTACATCGGGATGCTGTGAGAAACAACTGAGGCTCTAATCTCTCGCCTGAGCCCCTGCTCGAAGGTTCGGGCCCTAAATAACGGGTCTCGTGCCATATCTGTGGAGTATCGCGAGATGTCTATAAAACTCGCTGAGTAAAGCGCCACTATCATGCTACCATGTTGAAGATGTAGTAGCTCCTGTATACGCACCGCTCGAAGGGTGGCTGGTAAAAACTCCACCCGTAACAGGCTCTCGAAGTCTGCCCATCGAAGTGTCTCCTCATCGTGCATCTGGAGCATCAGGCTCCACCATCTGCCTGTGTCGTTATGAAGGAGGATGGCAACAAGGACCACCATGAAGTCTGCCGATGTCCCTACTTGCCTGAAAACCCTAACCACAGCCTCCATCAAATCCTCAGCCGCCTGCGGGTCTGTCTCTCCCCTGAACCTGGGTGGCCACTGGCGCTGGAACTCGTGCAACACACTCAAGAGGCGTGTATCACCTGATGCTGGGGATAGTGGCATCGGTGGCCCAATGGAAATTAGTACCGCTGGTGCATCCACTGGTGCCTCAACTGGAAGAGGGCCCTGTACTGAGGCCTCATCGCTCGGAGGACTGTCAGTATGTACAACTCTCGGGGCTCTAGCTGGTCGTCCATGGGGTGGCATCCTGAAACAAACAGATGAGACACTGTCAAAGTCTATACCTGGTGAGCTGACCTGGTTTGAGATGATTAAACAAAACTTTTGAAAACACACATGCAATCAGTGTTTTCATGCACTGAGTCAGAAATAAGAAGTCAGGGTCCTGGGGTATGGATACATCGGCCTCCCGCACCAACACTGGACTTCTTGAACTGAAAACCACACTTAGTACCCTTAACACTATTGCTTCACGGAAATAAAATATCAGAGTCCTAATTTCTGCGGTAGAACCGACTCCTCTGATACCAATTTGTCATGACCCATCCTCGGGGCCCGTGTCGTGACTACCCCAAGCCCGCCTTCCATAGGCCAGGGGCTGGAGACTAGCACCAAAGGCATAAATCTCGTTTAAAAAGGGAAGACATTGCCTTTATGAAACGTAAACACACACAACCATAGTACAAGCGGAAGAAAACACTAAGTAAAATAGTATAGCAAGTGTGCTGAAAGTAAAAAGGGGCCGGAATACAATCCCAACAGAAAGGGTACAACTACAACTGAATGAAAGTACAACTGAAAAGACAAAAAGCTGAAAAAATGGAAGAAACTCCTGGATCGTCCTCCGGGTTTCTACCTGAAGGGTTGGTACAGATGTCCTCCTCAATGCCCTCGTCCATCAACCTCCTCCGGGTACTAACTCGTAGTGAGGTCCACCTCCGGGTACCGACTCATCATGAGGTCCAACTCCAGGTGTCCTCCAGTCCTCATACACTCGGCCTCCGTCAGTGTTGTTCGTCATCTACATCCAACACAACGAAGTGCGGGCATAGCCCGTGTAGGGGTGAGTATAACAATACTCAATAGGCACCCCGAGACCCTCAAGGTCTCACTAAATCCAATAAGGGTAAACCACAAAGAAAGATCTCAACAGATAACCTTTACATAGGTATATGCACATACATTCACCTAAGTTATCAAGTAACCCATTTCAATCATGAGGAAAAAACAAGGGTCATTGAATCAGTTCAAACCATGATTTTCATTAAAGAAACCACAACTACTGAAGAACTCCTCTTCTATCGAGTACAGTGGCCCTGTCGCGACTCCGAGGTGATACTCACTATACTTAGACTATTAAGGTACTACTCCTATCAATTACCATGGGTCTGCTGCCAAACCAGACACTCCTCCACTATGGGTCTCCCGCCAAACCGAGCACTCCCCCTAATAGCTGTCAGAGGTACTCCTCCTATCGAGTACCACGGGTCTTCTGCCAAATTAGGTGCTCTGTCTACCGTGGGTCTGCCGCCAAACTGGGTGCCCCGTCCACTGGGTGAGTCTAATCACTCCTAGTTGAATCGGTCAAGCAGTCGTTAGGTCTACAGCTACTAGGTCTCTGCACTCCATCTTCTCATCTCCGAGAGGATCCGCGCCACGAGCTACTGGTCGATATTCCAAGTTTCATGAAGTCTCACGTAGAAGTATCACAAATTATCGCCTCATCATAGGGGTCTGAACTCAATAGATGGTGCGTCAATCGGATGCCCGGTCTGTGCGTTATTATCCTTTTTGTCCCGGGGGCCTGGTTGGTTTCGTGTACGAACCAACCCGACCGTATAACAATGGTACCTCGAATTCTCATGGGGCATTTTCGAAGGGACTGATTCTTAGAGAGATTACCAGTACTGCTGATGGTTCGTCAAATAGACTTCTGGTGCCAAAGATATGGCCAACGCAAACAAAGGGTCAAAAGTGGGCTTAGGTCCGGTCCGACCCGGTCGGACCGACTCGGCACAACTCAATCTGGGTCGACCCGGCACATTGGGAAGTTCAGCCCACTGAGTTTGACCCAATCCGCTGGGCCCGGCCCAGTGGACTGCGTGGAAAATTTGGGTCGAAGTCTCCATGTGGGCGATTTGGCCAATTGCGGTCTGCGTGGGGCTCGGGCATGCCGCAGGTAGACAGGGAAGGGTGCGAGACATGCCGGGCTGCCAGTCGGGCACCATGCAGATGGCGCGTGGCACCGGGAGGGCACCGGGCAGGCGGCTGGGGTGCCGCGGTGCGCCAACCAGGCGGCCTGGGTGCCTGGCAGGCGCCAGGAGGGACCTGGGTAGGTTCGGGGCACGCCGGAAGTGCGCGGGTAGGCTGGTCGGGCACCGCTCTACCGGCGGTGGGGTTCGCGGAGGTCACGAAAAGCGTGACCTTTATTTTCCATCTTCGTCGTCGTCGCCACATTTCCATGCTGCTGTTACGTCATCGTCAATCCAAGGTTCCAAAACCATAAAGCTTGCAGAGGGGTCGGGCCGTGTTCGTGCGGCCCGAACCCTCCACGTTAGAACGATAGCAAGTGGCTCAAGAAGTTGATTTCATGAGAGATGATTAAGCGTTAAACAACCTAAAACACACCCCTACCTCTTTAATTGTCAGGAGTTCGTTCGTCACGGGGGAAGACAATGTTGTCACCGTTCGCCGTACGCTTCCACTTCCAAGCTCGTGCGTCGGTCCGTTGACGACGAAGAGGATGGAAGAAGGGTCATCGGAGAGGTCCCACGTCGGAAGGGGGTTCCGAGGAAGAAGCCGAGGAAGTAGCACCGGTGTTGGCGTCTTCGCGTTCTTCGTTGGAGAAGATAAGTTTCTCCAAGTGTTGGGCGTCGCGATACTTTACCAGCGCTTCGTTGCTTGGTGAATCTGTCCCAAAACCTTCTCCCAAGCTCCCTATATATAGGAGAGGGGGAGAGGTATGTGACCATCCTGGAATTTATGACGGCTCAATTATTAGGATCCTTCCTAAATTCTAACGATGCACTTACTTAATTAAAAAGGGGGGTCAGGCGGATTAAATTGCATTGGCACAATTTAAGAGGTGTGCTGGCATAGTAAAAAGGGGAGGATGCCAAGAAGCTTCCCCCACCTAGCCTACTTAAAAACAAAATACACGCATTAATTTTATGTTTAAACATAAAATTAATTGACAACAATTAATTTTTATATCGACACAAAAAATTAATTGAGAGCAATTAATTTCACATCGACACATAAAATTAATTGACAGCATTTAATTTCTCATCGACACATAAAATTAATTGTCTTAAATTAATTTTTACGTCATCCCATAAAATTAATTGACAGCAATTAATTTTACGTTGACACATAAAATTAGTTGACAACAATTAATTTTATGTCGACACAAAAAATTAATTGATGGGGGGTTGAGAGGTTTCTTCTCCCTCCCCATTAAATCGGGGGTAAAGCCACGTGTGGACCCCACATCATAACTTCTCGTGGGAGGTTATGCTGCTAAGGTGGCCCCCACCCCAATTATCCTCCCATGGGAGGTTAGGGTGTGGCGGTCTCACCACCAACTCCCAAGTGGAGCTTTTAACCAACTAACCGCACACCCAACACATGACAGCTTAAAAATAAAATAAAGTGTTGTACTTTATTTTATTATTATTTTCTTTAATAAAAATCATAAAACTAACTTCCAAACTCATTAGAACACAACTGCCATGAAGGTCTCACTAAGCAATTACCGACGTTGCGAGTTCAACAGTGCCCTCGGATTCCAATTCCGAGCACGGGTTCAAAAGATGTAAAATCCTGAACGTACGTTTACTGAACGTACCCAAAAAAAGTTCGGGAAATTATTATTAGTCACCCTCGACTCACGCTAGTCGAGGTTAGGCATGCCTAGGTGAAACACTCCCCGAAGAACCCAACGGTACTCTCAAATTTTTAATCTGATTTACCATTTAGAAGTTATGAATTTTACAATAAAATAATTGTCACTTAATTATTTTATTTGCGGCCAAAAACTAACTTTTTATGCTGGCACGTACCGGCCAAAGTTTTTATCTTCTTAAACAAATCATGCCCTCATTAGTTCAGTGGTGGTCTCGTATTTTTAATCTGAGATACTATTTGTGAGTTATAATAATTTGAAAAATAAATTAATTTACTTAATAATTTTATTTACAGTTATGCCATTTTGGGAATTTTCACAAGAGGCCCGTGCCGACTAAAATTAAGTTGCACATAGGGTAAACCCACCATCCGGAGAACAACGGTGCCCTCAGATTTCTGATCTGAGTAACCGTTTATGATTTATTCAACTTTTTCAGGAAAACTACTTACGTACTTTAATTTAAGCTTAAAAAAACATTGACGGATCATTCCGGACACTACATACATCGGAATCAGGCACCGTCAGAAATTGAGGACTCGTAAAATTCCAAATAATTTAAAAAAAATAAAAAATCCTTGAAATTTATGGGTCTTTGCAGAGGTTGAATTTCGAAAAAGATGTTTTGAGTTATCAATTGGTATAAAGAATTATACTGAAGAATCAGAATGGTGTTTGAAAGAAAATGAAAGATTTCTATATCCTCATACATTTAAAATCAATTGGTACAAAGAATCATATTGAAGAAATCGAGTTAAGATAATCGGTATGGGAATTGAAATTGTATTGGTGTTTGAAAAGAAAGTCCATAGAAGAGTTGAAGTTGTGGATAAGACTCGATAAGCATTAATGGAGTCAAAAATGCACCCAAAATTCAAGGAATCATGAAAATTCAAGAAACATGGTTGAGTGGGAAACCATTTCAGAATCCAACCAAAACCACTTCTAGGTCACCTATAAAAGGGGATACGTACATCATACATTTTTTATTCTAACTATGGAAGTACCATTCAAGAGTGGAAGGGAGATAATATCTACATTTTAGAGAGAGAATAAGTTTTATGTATTGAGATTTGTTGATGATGTTTCGATGGATTGAAGTGAAAGGACAAGAAATAAGAATGAAACAAATTCAGCAGATCATCATATTCAATGATAGTCATTTTCAGATGTTATTATATTATGCCTTTCATCGTATTTGGATGGTCATCATATCAGTCTGGATAATTGGATCAGGATATTCATATTGAGAATTATGGAATGAGAAGGAGGTGTTCTGAATTGACTAAATAATATTCTGGAAGAGATGTAATTTATTATCGGGAAATCAGATTGGATGATTTGAACTGGGAAATTAGATTAAATTCTATATCAATGTCCTCAAAGTTACTATCATCTTCTGAATAAGAATTTGAATAATTTTTTTCATATAATACATTTTTGTAAATTGAAAAGGAAGCATGGGTAACATGTGTTGGTACAAAAATAATGTATTACATTATTTTTTCAAGAGGAATCACATAAACTATTGGATTTGTTACATAGTGTTTAACGACTATAAGGGCATACCCTACTCATTTTATTACACACAAAAGGATTTTTTTCCTAGTGGACTATGTGGTGTTGGATAATTTCCAAATCATACCAAGGAGGTAGATATTCCTATTTAACAGTGAACCTTGTAAATACTTGCGATCTTGTGGATGTGTGTTTGAATTATTTTTAGTAGGGAATGAAATATTTAATAGGAGGTGAATGTTTTTTCATTTCCAATAAAATAAAAAAGGAAAAGTATCACGGATTCACCCCCATACCAGTGATACAATGATCCTAATCTGGGAACTTACAAGTTGTATCAGAGTGTAGGTACGATTCTCTTATTCTTTGCTGATGGAGAATATCAATTGTACAAACACTAATAGTATTCTGGTTTTTGATTGAAAGAATTATTATATCAAGAATGGTATAATTTATTCATATCTTGTGTCTATTGGATATGATGATTTTGAAGATGTAACATATTTTCCCTCTTATTGATTATAAATATCCTCTCACATCTGTTGATAAGAAGAATCTAAAGAATGATTTAAGGGATAAGAATTCTTTATTATTTTCACTTTCTGGAAGTGAATTTGTATGATTGAAATGTGTTTCCACAACTAAAGGTTTGTGGGACAATTTGAAAAACATATATGAGGGAAATAAAAATGTAAATAACGAAAAATTTTAAACTTGTAGATTGAAGTATGAAGATTTGAATACGGGTGAATATGAATCCATTGGGGACATCTTTAATATGGTGATTTATATTTTCAGAAATATCAGATGTCTTGGTGAAATGTTGGATGATTTTATAGTTGTTGAAAAGATTTTTAGAATCATTCCCTAAAATTTTGATGAAAAAATTTCTTCGCTAGAAGATAAATATTCTACAACATTATCTCTATATGATTTTCATATCACTTACATTATTAATGAAATGATAATAGAGAAATATATGAGAGGAAAAACAAAAGTATATATAGAAAATTAATTCTAGGATTCTAAGAAAAATAAGTTAAATAATACTCCTTTTGAAGATGAATATGGTGAATCTGATTCTGAAAATGAGGTATGTAAAAATATTGATGATATTTTATCCTAGTTTTCCGAAAATGTGAAAAGAGGTATGGGGAAATAAAGAGGGAAACATACCTTGAAATGTTTTGAATGTGGATACATTGGTAATTTTGTGGCTAATTTTCTAAAACGAATGAAAGAATAAGATATTGATAAAGAAGAATGAATTCCACGAAGATCATGGAAAAAACAAGGAGGTAAAGGAAAATCATATTCCAGAGGGAAAAATAGAAAATTCTTCAAATCCAAATGAAGTATTTTTTGATCTAAAGATGAAGAATAAGAGGTTAGTGATGTTGAATCTGAAAAATCAATTGAATATAGTGTTGAGAATACTTTTATTTCAATGGTAATTGTTGGAGAGTTGATAATAAGTAGTTTGGAAGATGAATAAACTCAACATGAATTTCATTTGAGAGAGGATTTGAATGAATGTCTGAGAAAGATTAGAAGGCTTTAAAAAAAGAAGATGGAAGATTAAATTTCTTTGTAAAACCATAAATAATGTATCCCTAATGAGAAATTAGTTCTGGTGAAATAGATTAATTATTTGAATAAAACTCTCTAGGAATAAAAAAAATAATGAGAATCTATAGGTGAAGCTGAAGGAAAAATAAGAAGAGTCCGAAATTTTCTAACAAAAACTTTCTAAAGTGAATAGATAAACACAGGATTCAAAAACTCTATCTCTAAAGTTGGTGAGAGTTACCAAAAATAGAAACCTGAGAAGGATCGTCAAAATTTACCTTCAAAGGTTTATAAGGAAGATATAATTGCTTCTAAAAAAAGAAAGCTGGGAAAGTTATATATGTGGCCCAGACCAACAATGTTGGGAATTCAGAAGTATTAAAATAACCTGAGTCCAAAAATGATTCAAAACATTCTAGATTTGGAAATTTTTCTAATACTTTTGATTCAAATAATGCTAAAAAGAAAAGGAATATTTATATTGGAAACATAAATTTTAGTGGCTTCGATATGAAAGATGAGAAGATTGCTGAGAAATATATTCACTATACAAATAATTATGAATGATTCAAAGAAAAATACTCATTATACATATACATATTGTATTGTGGTGGATTCGTACATACATAAAATATTTTTTGGTTCAACCAACAACATTACTATTATTATAAAGGTTATAAAAGGAAAGGTTTGAGGGGGATTCAATCTCCTCAAAGAATGAAACTTCTGAAGGTTGCAGTAAAGATTGAAAATAGGTTCCAACCCATGGAAAATATTTGTAAAAGATGTTAAAACCATAAAATATTGATAAAGTTTATCTTGTATTGTTACTACAACAACAAATATTTCTTAACAATTCTTAGAGGCCAAAAGTGAGGAAAGAAAAGGAAGAATAAAAGATCATATTATTGAAACTGCTTTGAAAGATACAAAAGTAGAATGACCTTGGATTATTGATAGTGGGTGTTATTCTCATATGAAATTATATTTGAAGTTGTTTAATAATGTTTAAAAATTTTGATAAGGAACAATGACATTTGTAAATGATAAATCCTTAAGAATCAAAGGTATTGGACCAACTATCATTAGAAAAGAAATTTTTAAATCCAAGAAAGATTTGTATGTTTATGGGATGAAACAAAATTTTCTAAGTGATTCAAAATTGAGTAAAGGGGGTAGAAATTTATCTTATAAAGATGTATTTTTTTTAAAAAAGTTAACAATATGAAATGATAGTTACAAGAGACTAACATACAAATGGGAATTTGTTTCAAGTGGGAGAAATAAAAAATATATTGTTTGTTGAGTATGGTGGATGAGACTAAATTGGTGTATGAAAGGGCGGCACACATGTGTCAAAAAACATGAGAAAATTGTCAAAGTGATATAGTGTCTAAGAAATTCCTAATTTTCCATGAAGAAGATATTGTTGTTGAACTATTTTCTAGAAAGGAACGATTTTAAACACAGTGCCTAAGAAAGTTGAGATTTGGTAAAAACAATCATGGATCTGATTCATTCTGATATCTTCGGGATAATGAGAAAACAATAAACAGATGAATATAATTACTTAATCACTTTCATTAATGATTTTAATGAAATTATTTTTTCATGTATATGAAACCTAAATCAGATGCCTTGGAAATGTTTAAAAGTTTCCGAAGTAAAGATAAAAAGGAATGTGAGTATTCAGTAAAGAAGTTCAAAACTGATAATAAGGGTTATTAAAGATGTGAAGAGTTTTAATTTGTCACTACAATCATAGATTTCAGCATGATTATAGTTCCCCATATACTCCTTAACAAAATGTGGTTGCTGAAATAAATAATAGAGAATTAGTGGATATGGGAAGAATTATGTACATGAACATGGTATTTCTAATTAATATTAGAGTAAAGTCGTGAGAACTTATTTTTCTATTCAAACCAATTTTTTCTAAAAGAATAATTTATATTTGAATCCATATGATTTTTTTATGGATAAACTCTATGTTTCAAACACATAAGAGTTTTCAGAAGTCCATTTATTATAAATAAGTATGATGGAAACTATGGAAACATTGAGTAGATAAGTGACGACAGAATCATTCTAGGATATGCTCTTGAAGGAAGATGATATAGATGTGTCTAAAAAGAAATAAGAATAATTTTTTATTCATTTAATATAAAATTAATTGAAATATCCAAGGAAGATAAACACATTTGTGATGACAAGGAAGTTTATAAGGAAAGGTTTCATTAAAATTCTGATAAGGATACATACAATTGTAATCCTATTCAAAGAGAAGAATCAGACTTAACAATTTCTAGTGATGAGGAATATACTTGAAAATATCTCCCCATATTGAGGAAACAAGTGGAAGCATATAATATAAATGTGTATCAACATGAGAATGATCAAACAAGAAGAAAAAAAATTATATTACACATACTACTTTGTAATCATAAGTGTCTTTGAATGATGTAAAATAATAATTTCAGTCTCTGAAATGGGTTCAGGGCATGAATGAATATCTGGATCAGATTGAAAAGAATGATACAACGGAACACATACCCAATCCAGAAAACAAAAATAATATTGCCACAAAGTGGGGTTTCTAGAATAAACTAATTGATGAATTTGAAGTTATAAGAAACAAATAAATATTTCTTGGTAAAGGGTATTCACAAATTAAAGGTATTGATTTTGATGAAACATTTTCTTCACTTTTAAGATTAGAAACAATCATAATTTTTCGGGAAATTACTACACAATGATGTTCCATTATCTTTCAAATGGTTTTTAAATCTTTTTTCTTGAATGGTGATCATGATTATGAAGATTACATTGAAAAACCTTGTGTATTTGTTGTTAGGAAAGATAGATGTTATGTATAGAGATTAAATAATGGATTATATAGGCTAAAATAGGCTCTGAGAGTATGGTATTCCAATTTGGATACATTCTAAAGGAATATGAGTTTTAAGAAAGGAAGAGTTGATAAAAATATTTATATCATGGAAAGTAAATAGTATTCCCTCACAAAAATTGTTTTTATTGATGATATTTTCTTTTTTCCGAATTATTAAAGTATTTTCAAAAGATTTTATGAATAAATAAAAATTGCATTAGAGATTTATATGCTGTGATAAATGAAATACTTTCTTGGGTTTCAAATTTTACAAAGAGAGAAAACTTTTTTTATTTCTCATTAAAATTATTTTATAGAACATCTAAATAGGGTCGGCAAGGAAAACCCAAAACCTTTTTTCACACCAATTTCAAAGGGAACAAAGTTGAAAAAGGGTGGAGAATGAAATGAATTTGAACAGAAAGAATTTCAGATTCAGTTTGGAATTTTATTGTATTTGACTACCTCTAGAGCTGAGATTTCTAGGTTATTACACTATGTGAAAGATTTTAAAGATCTCCTAAATAATCACATCTAATTTCTAGGAAAATAATTTTTAGATACATAAATGAAGCAACAAATTTCAGAATCACGTATGACAATTCTAAAAATATTGATTCATTTGGGTATTCATATGCTGATTGGGAAGGAAATGATGATGATTGAAGATCCACAACTGAAGGAGTATTCTTTATGGGAAAGAATTTTGTTAGTTGGAATTGAAAAAAACAAAATTCCATAACTCTAAGTTTGGATAATGTTGAGTATGTTTCTTCCACTAAAGCCACTACTCAACTTATGTGAATGAATATTCAATTATAAGATTTACTTATTGAATTGAAGTTACCTTTTATCTTGGGTTGTGATAATAAAAGTAAAATCAATATCACCAAGAATTCAGATAGACATTCTCGATCTAAAAATATTGATACCAAATATCATGATATAAAAGAGAATGTATAGAATGATGAATTGCAGATGAATTGTTTTCCAGTAATGGAACAAGTTGATGACATTTTCATAAAACCATTACAGAAGGAATCCTTTTCTAAATTGAGGTTGACCACAGGCATCCAACCTCTTTCTCATCAAGGTTGAAGTATGTGTTTTTTCCCTCTATCATCTTACCTTTGGATAGTGTTATCAAGAAGGGATATCAATTTTTTCATAAATATATCCATTTTAATGAATGTAAAAAAGGGAGAGTTATGGGTTAGATATGAATTCAGCATTTTAAGTGTGTGAACTCTTCTAAATATTCGTTGGATTTTTTTTCGGAAACATATTTTTTATTCCAGTAAAGGTGAAGAAGATGATAAAGAAATACTAATGAAAAAAAATCTGAGGAAGTTTTCATAATCACTTCCTATCGAGAGAATAGTTTTCTTTCAATGATTCAAGTTTCCTACAATGTGTTAGCTCATGTATAATTAGAATTATTGATAAGTATTCCATATCTTGAGGAAAAAAATTTAGCGATTCATGAAACTTAGTTGATAAAAAAATACAAAGCGGGAGATTGTTAGGACCTATCTAATGATGAAGGTGATAATTTTTAGATGTTTTATATTTTTTCAATAAGGTCTAGGAAAGAAGAAAGGAAGTTTGAAAATAAAGGAAAATCAACTCACTTTTTATTTGATTAGACTAACCATTTTATTCAAGTAATCAGATCCAAAATTCATAAAAGGGACGATCTTATTGAGGAAGAATCCTACTGGAAGCAAAAGGTCATCATATTTACTGTGGATCTAGTATGGAAGGAGTGATTGTATTAGAAGAGAATCGAAGTATTCATGACTAAGATATAAATGTGACAATTCTTTTCTAATCTTGGAGTTATCCTCAATCATAATTAAGATGAAAAGCTTATTATTCAAGTTTGATGAAATTAATGGTTAGGATATGTATTGACAATTCAATTGATCATTGAATTAGGAGACAAAAGAATTCTTTAAATCATATTTAGTCTTATCATAATCATGACAGTCATATTTAAGCTATGTAGGAATGAAATATATTGCTGGGAGATTAATAAGTTTTTGGAGGAATGGGATGATACCTTACTTTCCATTATTAGTTAGATGATGCTGAAGCTAGTCCTCAATGTGTCATAAGTCATGAAGAAAGTCCTAAAAAAATAATAAGTTCATGATTGAAGGAATTTGTTAATGTCAAATATGCTGAAACTGGTCCATCATATTAAGTATTTTATCATCTTCACCCAAATCAGAATTGTCTGTTCGGGATAAGTCAAGGGTATTATATTCAAAAGAAAAAGATGAACTCTGTTTTGTTTTCAAATTTTTTTTCAATTGGGTCAAGATGTATCATATCAGAATTGATTTTGATTCATTTTTATAAAGATAATAAGTAGTAGATATGATTGAATCACATCATTCAAGTGGATAAAAAGAATAATAGAAAGAAATATATATATGTTTTGTTGTTGTAAGCATGAATTTTGAAAGAAGATGTTTTGATTCATCAATTGGTAGCGATCAATTTAATGAAAAATATGAATGTATTTTGAAAAAAAATGAATGTTGTCTATTTATTCATATATTTATATAAAATTGGTACAGACATCATATTGAAGAAATAATATTACAAAAATCAATATGGGAATTTGAATCAGATTGGTGTTGGATAGGAAATTATGAATAAGAGTTAAATCCATGGAGAATATTCTAGAAGAATTGATATGAATTTAAGTGGTCAAAAATGAACCTAAAATTCAATGAATTTTTAAAATTTTATGAGTTTGGATTAGGGGGAAACCACTTAATATTCCCACCAAACCCATTTCTGGATCACCTATTAAAGGGGTTAAGTACATTGTACTTTTCTGATTTTGAAGACATAATTTTTGATCAAAGAGGAAGAGAGAGAGGCTCTACGTTTCTAGGGAGAGAATAATTTTTCCATATTTAGATTTATTGTAGATATTTCAATATATTTAAGTGGAAAGATAAAATACAAGATTGAAATGTATTCAACTAATCATTGTATTCAGTTTTTTATCATATTTTACTTTTCAATGTATTCATCTGGTCATCATATCAGGCTGGAAAATTATATTGTGATTTTTGTATTGGTATTTCCAGACTGAGAGGGAGGTGTTCTGAATTGAATCAATCATATTTTGGAAAAGGTATATTTTTATATTGGGCAATCAGATTGAAAGAATTGGGCTGGAAGAATCGTATTGGGAGAATCATATTAGGAATTTGGAATAAATTATATATCAATGTCCTCAATGTTCTTACCATCTTATAGGTAAGAAACTAAAGAATTGTTTTCAAATTATAAATTTTTCGAAATTAAAAAGGAATAACATCTAACATGTATTTTTACACAAATATTATATTACCCCAAATGTGATAACGGAAGCACACTCACTATTGTATTGTTTACACAGTGCTACATGAGTGTAAGGGAATATCATACACATTGTATTCCACACAAAAGGATTGTTTTCTAATGGCTTTTATGGTATTAGATTATATCAAAACCATAACAAAGAAATATTTATTCTTATTTAATAGGGAACATTATTAATACTTGTATTCTAGTAGATGTGCATTTTAATTTTTTTAGCAGGGAATGAAATCTTTAATACGAGGTGGATATTCTTTCATTTTCAAGGAAATATAAAATAAAATGTATCACTGATTCACTCCCTCCCCCTCTTAGTGATATAATTATCCTAACCTGGGCACTTACAATGTACAGTAGTGGTATCAATTGGTTATCTGGGCATGCTCTTTAAGCCTTTCATATAGTGAGGATTAGAGGAAGAACACAAAATAGGGAGGAATTGAGAGGCCATAATTAATTCAATCAGAATGGTTGTGACAGCATTGGGTGGTCGACAACGATTGGGGGGGAGGTTAAGTGAGGCTGGTTAGTTATGGGGATTCCATTAGTGGAAAGGTTATGGTCTGGTAGGTGGTTGAGCGGTTCCCATGGAGGAAGACGACCCTTGTCTCTCTCTCTTTTTTATTTGCTTTTTATTCTCTTTTTTCTTTATCAGTTTATCTTTTTCATTGTTTTGTTAAGCTATATGGATTTTTATATATCAATATATATATACATATTCTATTTTAGATATATAGATACACACACACACAAACATATATATATATACACATAACATTAATATTTAATTATTATCATTTTTTAATGGTTCATTTATACGTATTGAAATATAATTTATGCAATTCACATAAATATTTAGCACATGTATTGTCTAACACATATTATTTTATAACCAAATGATCATAAATATTTATTCAATTAATCAAATATTTTTGTTGTGATTATATAAATATATAGGTAAATATCTACATGCATAAAAGAAATAAGACAAACTTACATTTTTGGTTATATCCCAAAATTAAAATATATTTTCATTATCTTTGCTAAATTTAGATATTATAATTTTAAAAAATTACATTCTTAATATTTTAAAATACTATAATAATTTAATCTATTTTTATACAATAAAAGACAATTATTCATATTATTATTATTATTATCTAGGTTCGGTGAGCCATACTTTGTGTATTTCAAACCATCATCATTTTTAAACACTTTTTATGTGTGTGTCTTTTTTTGTATATATTGTTAATATAATTTTAAAAACCAAAATAGTAAGTCCATCTAAAAATAATGTCTAATACATTATTAATTCCAATATATACATATGTTCATCTATATATTTACAAATATTTGGAATACAAAAAATACTCTCCATTTTTAATATAATAATGAAACATATTTTCAAATGAAATATTCATGTATATGTATACATTAGAAAAGTCTTCCAAAAAAATAGAGACATTTTATTATTTCTTAATTTTTTATTTCCCTTGAAAACAGCAATGGCTATAAACCAACAGTCCCAAACATTTTTTCCTATAAATTGTCTACTTAGAAGGTATATTAATAACTGGAAACTACACATTTTAATATTATACACATGAGAATGATTCCAATTTTTTCACTAATTTTTATTTTTATTATCATCGTCTTCAGAGGGATCCAACAGACGATGGATCTAGATGATGAAAGCTACAATATCTCAGCTAGCATGTCTATTTTACATTTTCTACTTCCATTCTTAATGGATGTTGTATATTTAAAATTTCTAAGCCTTTAGTCTAAAGAGGTGTTCTTCTACTACAATGCAATGTATCATCGTTATTTTTACCAGATATAATTATTGGGAAGTCTCATTTATTATGACTAATAAAATACTATATCATAAAATTTATTATAATTAAAACTTATATTTATTAAAGAAAGAAACTTAATTTGAATAAGATTAATATATCCCTTAGTATATTTAAATTACAAACATTATTAAATAATAAATACATTCAACCATAAATGTAATATTTTATAAATATTTATAAATAGATATAAATAAATATTTAAGATTATATTAAATTATATAGTTTAGTATATAAAATATATCACTCAATAAAAATTTATTAAAAGAAAACTATTCTTATAATTTTTTGTACATTAAAATTTTAATTTTTTGTGAGAGAGATAACCATATTTTTTTAAAAGAATATAAATTATTTTGGTAAAAACTATTTACCATGGTATAACCCAAAATTGTAAAATGTAAAAATAAAGTGGCAAAAAGGCTTGAAAAATGTTTAAAAAATTAGTGAAAATGATTTATATACGAATAAACTACCTTAAATCTCCCCAAAAACAATTATTTATCACTTTTGGAGCCATTAACCATTTAATAGTGTCATTCCATTATTGAAAAATAATGGGTATTTACAAAATTTACCTTCTATTTACTTGAAAAAGGGGAACCCTTGTAACCCTTTTTGACACCATTATTCCTTATAATTTAATCCTGAAACTCAACCCTTTTAACCTCCTAGAAACCTATCTCATATTTATAATCATATGGTCTCAATTAGAAAGCTTAATCTATTCATTTCCAAGGATACATTCAAGATAAATTTCAGGGTCCCAACATAGTATTACTTAATCATTAACATCTTATTCTCAATTTTTCACTTCCAATAATATACTAAACATATAAATATAATTACATTAATATTGTTATTGTACTAAATATTTATTATATTAATGTAAAAACAATTATTTATTCCTTCACATCCACTTATAAAAACAAAATAATGTCAATCATACGTCTGTGAAGACTATTGCATCTACAAAATGACATCTTTTTTTTTCATCACCTCCTATAATGTTTAGTTTTAATGATTTGATTTATGAACTAATATGATAAATATATTTTATTTATGAATTTATAAATAACATTTTTATCTACCCTCATCTCCTCTCATTCATTGAGAAATGGTAACTTTAACCATGCATACATGTAGACAACTGTCTCCATGAAGTAATGGTTTTCTTTTGTCACCTTGATTTTAATTATTTATCAAAAAATAAGAAAATATGATTAAAAATTTATATAATTTATATAATATCATTTTTATTACGTTATAATGACATTATACACCTCCTTAACCATACTCACCCATTGAGGTATACTGTGTTCTTCTTTGGTTCGGTATAACCACCTACATGAATGACGCTATAAAAATAAATCATGGAAGAATATGGGAACATAAATTATAATATTATTATAATTTAATAATAAAATAATTATGTTTTTTATTGTCTTTATATTTTATATTAAGTATCAAACTTGTTGTTAAATTATAATCTTCAATAACTAAAATTGTAGAAATAATCCAACACTAAATCCATTTTAACAGAACAAAACAAATACACTTCTGAAATTTGATATGATATTTATGAATCAATATATGTGATATATTCCATTAACTTAAATTATTCAATAATTATGAACATAGTATCAAATAAGTGGTATCAATATTATAATTGTAAAGCATACCTGAAACAATCTGATTTATTAATATTCAATGATAAAAAGAAACCATAACTAAGTAGTAAAGAAAACGAGCATGTACCTGAGTGGTAAGAGATCCTGCTTGGAATCCAAGAGACCCAGGTTCAAAATTGGTTGGGGGTGAATTTCTGGGGTACTATAGTAGTACTATAGATGTTACTTTTCAGTTCTATAGCATCCGAAACTAGTCACCCGATTTGGGCCTTCGAGCCACCGGTTTGGGCCTACAGGTATCAAGGGCCTTCAGGACATCAAAGGCTATCAGGCCATAGGGGCTTTGGTCTATTGAGACCATGGAGTAGCCCAATTCACACAGAGAAGGCCCTAGAATAGGATCAGATCAACAAGAATAGCAGTCACCAGAAGCAGAGCTAACCAGATTGGAATAATGAGAGGGTATAAAATCTACCATCGGGACAAGGCACCATGCAGCTTTGTATGGGTCAATGCTTGCCGATCATTAATGCAAGGTGGGGAGCTAGGCGTTCAATAATGCAGAAGATGGGGATGGGCAGTTCTAGTGGGTTGGGCCTACGGGTCATGTATTGGGCATGGTATGCCTCTGGGACTTTGGGTCATGCATTGAAAGTCATGTCGGGTCTTTTTACATGGGCCTACGAGTCATGTACGGGTTCCCCTTCAACCCTTAAAATGGGGATTATCCATAATAATATAAAAAAAGAAGGCCTTCGGGCCATTCAGGCTAACTAAGTAGTAAATTTGAAATAATTGATTATAATTGCATAATATAAAAGGTTATCGATATATTTATGGTTATAAAATAGTTTATTATGATATTTATGTCTTTTATACATGTGTTTAAAGTGTGTTTGGATATGAAGTAAAATATAGAAAGGGTTTCTTCATCTCATTTTAAATACATGATACATGATTGATATTGTGCACTGTCATTTATTTTATATTATGTATTAACTTCCCCACAGACATCACGTATAATGAATATATTTATTTAAATATATTTTAATGACCATTTCATGGTACCCCTCTTATGTTCTTTTTATTCATGTGTTACAATTACTATTATATTTTTTGGTTACTCAATTCTCATTCATTAAGTTATAATTTCTCTTATTTAAATTATTTCGTAAAAGTTAATAAAAATAGTCTATTTTATTTTATTATGAGTTATTTTCACTTTTTTTTACTAGGGAATTACATTTCTACCACATAATCCCCATTCTAAATGTCTATTGCTTCAGAAATTTTTATATTCATATGAGACTTTGTCAAATCGTATTTCATTTCTTAGAGTGAAAATAGTATTCTTTGAGTATCACTCTTCTAAGTTGAAAAAATTATTATTTTTTAAATTTTATTATTTATTTACTCTTATTTCTATCGGTTAAATCGATGATTTCAACTAAAATATGCATTCTTAATGAATTTATTTCTCATAAAGGTGCAAAAATTTTAAGAAAAATAATCTATACTTCTTTAAAAGTGATTTTCTCTCCATATCCATGTTCATTATTCCAAAAAAAATCATTCTTATTTTGAAATCTAAATATCTATTTACTCATGTTACCTTCCTTTTTTTATTTTCATATTTTATAGGTAAATTCTAAAAAAATTATAATTTGGGTTTTCAAATATCATATCACAAAATATTAAAACTGTTTTCTGTCATTTACAAATGACATTTTTTATCTTATATTCGACATTATATATATAAATATATTATATCTTTTCAAATCTCATTTATATATGAAAAGTAAAAATTTCTAAAATGTTTTCAGTTCAATTTTTTGAAACCATTATATGTTTTTAGATGGCTCATTAATGAGATTTATTTCTAAATATTGATTATGAAAATTCCTTCTTTAAAACATCTCAAAAATGAATTTTTTAAAATGAATTTTCAAAGTGACATGTTACTTCATCACAAAACCCAAATTTTAAAACATTATCTAAAAAATATTTTATGATTTCTCTACCAATTTCCTCTTTATCTCCAAAGTCCTTATTTATTTGGAATTTATTTTTCATGGATTTCCCTCTAATTTTCTTATAAAATAGTCTTTTATGGTGATTGATTTTTTTGTACGAACCATTTACATTCTTGAGGTAAATTTTTGTGATAACATATAGAAATATAGTAAGACCCATTTTATTTTACATGATTTATTTATATTGCGATAAATCATTTTTTTCAATTGACATACATATGTATAGTTGATAAAATATTAGGGTTATATATCACCCTACAATGCATTAGTTATGGTTTTATGTCTTATAAGATAATAATAGATCAGGAGTTGTGATACTTGAGTTAATGATGTACTGTGAGTTGTGATACTAAACTAAACAATGGAATATGAGCTGTGATACTTGAGTTAGTGATAAAAAAAGACTTATGATACTCAGTCCATTAATGCACTACATGTTGTGATGCTCGAGTTAGAATGGGTTGTCATAAGTAATTCCTCACACACCATGTAATGGTTCCTAATATTTTGATACCAATACCACTATGTAATTATTTATTATTATTATTCTGGTGACATAGTTCATTATTATGTTTTCCCACATTCTTATGTTATATAACTATCATTATTCACTATGGATCATGTTAATTTTATCATGATTCCACACTCTTATTCCATAGTATATATTTTCTCTTTTCAGATTGCATTTTTTCAATTAAGTCTTATGGAAAAATCTAATTTCTCCATTTTTCTTTTTAATAAGATATTTCTCTTCCACTCAGGTTTTATCATGTTCTTTTGATCTAAACCTTTTTTAAATATTGATATGTTTTCCATTACTGAGTGTTTCGGGTCACCTCTTTCTTATGTTTCCCACACTAGGTTATGAAGATGAGTATACCTTATGTGACTTCAATAGGGGATTCTAGTGTCATATGATTATAAAGATATGATGACAAGTTTTGTAAAATAAGTTTTCTATGTGACTGGTCCTCAAAGAAACAAAACCATCGATTCTAGGAATTGTGCGATTATTTGTGAGATATATTTTTTAGCATATAGAAATAATGTAAAATAATGATATAATTAGCTTGGGTAACTTTAGTTGGAATAATAGCAATGTTTAGTTATTTTTGGAGATTATTTATTTTACTTTAATATCTGGACAAGATAAATTTTCTGATGACCTTAAGGATAAGTCAAAGTAAATCATAACATCTCGATGAATTGGTAATTAGAGATTGAGTGGTATCCTAGTAATAAAATCCTTGTATGGATATTGGAATGTATATTTGGTTATGTTGTAGATTACCCTAGGCGTAATACCCTAAGAAAGAGTGGTTAATCATCTACTCAATCTTCACTCTAGTGTAGAATGATTGGTCCTATGAATTTACACCTGGATGGACAGACTTGGGGGATATTCTTTTTTAATGACATTATCTTTATAATACATTATGGAGGATTTATTTCCTAACTACATTATGGTATTAGGTTAACAAATATGATAGAATAAAAATTAATGTATCCTTGGATTAAAAAAGAGAGTTATAAGATGATCCAATAGTGAAATATTTGAAATTAATGTTTCATAGGTTGAACTGAAAGTGTTATTAGAGAATAAATCTCAAGATCAAGCATTCAAATTCAAATGATCATTTAATCTGATTCTATTGGATATTATCATAATCATTTTGGAATAAAAATTTAGTTAAAAACTAGATCGTAAATATGATTTTTTGGATGTTATGTCTCCTGAACCTCTTAAGACTTAGGTATAGAGGTATATTTGGAGAAAATAGCTATAAAACGTAATATATGTCTATTTGTAGGTAAACAAATATATCGAATAGTTTTGTTGATAAAATTTTATATAACATATTAAGAGTCATGTATATCTCTTAAATACTGCTAGTTAGTTTTATTAGTGAGTGATAATTAAAATTTTGATGATGCATTTTCATTATGGGGTAGAATTTAACGCCCTGAGATTTTAGAACATATTTTCATTTCTAAATTTACACTACATTAGATAGCATGCTACACACACAACATTAATCCTAAAAATCCACTTCATATTTATTATTATGAAAATATAAGAATAAAAAAACTTATATTGATTAAAAATTATTGAAATAAATTAAAAAATGCGTACAAAATATGATTAAAAACAATAATTGTTTTCAAATTTATTTTTCAATAAAATTTATTTTTATTTATAAATATTTAATTTTAATTTAAAATAAAAAATTATAAATTTATAGTTTTAATTTAATAAAAGGAACTTCATTTTTTAATTTCACATATCAAAATTATCTTAAGGTTTATTTTTATGATTTTATTGAAATATTTTATTTTTAGGTGAATAGTAAAAAATTATTTTTCCAATACAATCAATATTATGAAATTATAATAAATAATGAACGAATTTAAAGTTTATATTTATAAATTCAAATAATTCATTTCAAAACACAATTTGGATTTATAAAAATTGTTTTTAATATTTTGGAATCTTAAGTAATATTTTACCCTAATTTTTTTTATTCACTTATGTTAAAATTTATGTCCCATCATGTGTAGAAATAATAAATAAAAAATAGATTTCATATTTTATATCAACATGTTCATAAAATATGGTTGGATCGATTTCATTTTTTTATAATAGTTAGATTACTAAAATTGAAGTTAATGACCTTGATAATAATAAAACTATCATCTTCAAATATTTTTTTTCAATTGTGTAATTATTATCTAATAAAAAAATTAATATCATTTAAAAATTAATTTAATTTAATTTTTAAATATATTTTATCATCCCATGCTTTTCAATTGGATTAAATTACATGGGAATTTGAATGTGTATCGTTTGGTGGACGGGCCAGTTTACAAACCGATTTTTGGAGTGGAATTATTTGATTGAAACAATTAAATGTGTTTTCATAGACATTTTTTAGGGAATGTAGGGTTCCTTGGGTGTTCCATCATATTTGGGGAGAACCGGGGCTTGAAATCCCACTTAAAGGAAGGAGGAGGAAGAGTGCATATTTTTTCTAAAACCAAGCATCCCTTAGTGAAAATTTTTTGGTCTGGTGCAGTGGAGCAGGAGGTTCCACAATGTTTGGTATAAGAATGTGTGGGGATCCACATGGGTGTGTTGACTTCTATAGGTTTTATATATGGGGAGAACAATTTTTTCACATGGTTTTCCAAACCATGCACATGAACTGTGTGACCTCCCTCCTTAGGAAGCGACACGAGCACGGTTAGTGCACAGTTCATTCAATTGTGCCATTATATCATATGCCTCTCACTAAAGGGTTGAATTTATGGTTTTCCCTCTCCTAATTATTTATTTTCCTCTTACATTTTTCATCCTCCTCTATGTGCATCAGCCTCCTCAGTGGGCCTTTCTTCTCCTACTCTAGGCATGATGATACATCCCTCATAAGACCATTTATTTATGCGGCGTCAGGTGCATTGGAAGAATCTCGGTAAGTTTATGACTCCCATTTCTTCTTTTATTTGTATGTCTTATCCACCTCATCACTATTTTAGTGGGACCTAATTTTCCCATTTTTTAGGGAATCCATCTATTTCTTTAATTTGTCTTGAACCCAACCAAATCAAGCCACAATATTGGATTTCAGGGTTTTCATAAGAACAAGGTAGGTGGTCTATAGTTTTTCCATTATGTTTTGTTGATTTTATTAAATTTCCCCATGTGGTACACACCCGAATCACACGGTGTTGCTCATAATTTATCTTTTTTCTTAATTAAATTTCTTAGACAACCTTATGATGTATGTAGTCCCTCTCCATTATTGTTAGAGGTTACAACCTCAACCCAAACCACCCATTTAGGGTGGGTTCATTTATTTTCCATTAAGTATTTATCTGACTTGGTTAGAGTCACCCCTTTGGGTGTTTTTTATTTACATATTAAAATGAGATGCTCAACTGACTTAAACCACCTTTGATGTGGGATGCCTTGTTCCTTGTGATATTATCAGTTTTTTTATAGTAAACCCAATGAATTGTTTGAATAAAATATGTACCATTTTTTAATATAACCACTTTGTTGTTGTGATATGTCTTCAAAGCCAAATATGGTGTATATATATGTTATTCCTTGTTTGTTCATATGGAATGAGTGTTTTACCATGGGCTTAGTGTTTAGTAATTATGTGTGCCTTTTTAATTATGTCTGAATATGATGGCCTTCTTAAATAATTATTATATGATGTGGCATGCATGAGTTCATGGATTTTATTTTCTAAAATAAATTAATGAATGTGTATTTTCCTCTTATAGAATCTTTGTTCATGTTATGGAAGTCTTATAAGAAAATGATTTCTATATTGTTGAATTTAAATTCATTAAAATAATTATGAATTTCATGAGTGATATGTGGGTTTACTTTCATGGAATTCCAAGGACAAGATCATCATTCTTGGGAACAGTTTCACAGATGGATTGTGTATACGTCAAGGAAGATATGATTGTGCTAGGATGAGATCACTATACATTATTATTATCTCATCATGAGCAATATCAGTTACCTAGGGGAGACACCTTGGATAGGATCATTGAATAGATAGTTATACC
Organism: Viscum album; assembly: GCA_963277665.1. NCBI lineage: Eukaryota > Viridiplantae > Streptophyta > Magnoliopsida > Santalales > Viscaceae > Viscum > Viscum album. The sequence goes on along the minus strand of OY728135.1, from coordinate 1,896,600,606 downwards.
AAGCCATGAGTAAGACATGGTCCCCTATGTGATATACCGAGTATGGGCTCAGAGGTTTCCACCATACACTAGTCTAGGAGTGATACTTGCGAGTCTATACATATATTTTATTGGATGAGATCCAGTGGGAGTGAGCACATATAGACCTCCTAGTGTGCTACATCGGTTCCTTATTAAGGTTCTCCTTGGATGGGATGAGGATGCTTCTTATTAAATCGTGGTTGTTACTTTTATATTAAAGGCTACTGATATATATTTGTTATCAAACAGACGTGCCCTCCATGCCAAATCATATTCTTGAGTTTAGTACATCTCATGATACTAGTTTTATTATTTTTTGTTATATTTCCACAGTATCTCATTTGTATAGGTTTCCCATGGTTCACACATTTCTTTCTTAGGCTTAATTAGGTATAGTTAGGCTATGTGTCTTTGTGGAACATAAACCCAACTTGGTTATCTACTAATTCACATTTCTAAATAACTTTTGATTTACATGCACACTACTTATTATATATACATTATTAGGATTATGCTTTAGACATCATAGATGGTGGCCTATAGAGTATATCTCATACTCTTCTCAGGCCACCATTTTTTTGGGGTACCAAAGAAGATTGTCTTATTTTTTAGTCCCATTAATTAGCACTCATCTTATTACACTTATAGACAGAATTTAGGAGCACAAGACTAAGATGATACTCATGATTCTCATGGAGACATCCCTCAGATCATTTTTTCTATATTTTTTTCATTTTATTGTATTGATATACCTAATTTATACATACTTCTTATGTTTTTAGTTTAATTTGTATGTACATGCATCATTGTATATTTTTCATTGTCCACTTTTACTTAGACATCATAATTATTCTTCTTATCATTGTTTCTCATTTGTAATTGATTTTTTTATGTTTTTTGTAACACCCCAATATTTCATAGTTAGTTATTTTCTTTAAAATAATTCAATGGTCTGCGCTACACGCAACACTGAGTTCGAACGCACCACGACTTACCAAACTATCCATTCAAAAAGCGGTTATAAATATTATTAACCTAATTTTGATTACTCTATATAATTTTAGAATCTATGTTATGTGTTTTTTAGACATAATTTAAGAACAAATTCAATTTTTTTCAGATAAAAGAAGTATTTTTCAAAAAATAAAATTTTACCACCTTTTAATAGCGAACCCTTTTTAAAACAAATATTTGACACTTTTATATATTCAATTTAATGAAAATAAATTTTTCTTTAGAATCAGTATATAAAAATTTAGTTTGGATAATTTTTTGGTACTTTTTTGATAACTTTCATATTTTGATGAATAGTGAAAAATAATATGTTTTAATTAAAAACAACTTTTTAAATAGAAACACTTTATAGTGTTCTATTATACATTTTAATGGTTTTTAAGTATCATTATAATATATTTTTGTCATTTAATATAATTTACTTTATTGGATGTAATTTCACATTTAAACTGGACATAAACAAGTGTCAATCTTTTGAGAGTTATTATTTCTTAAAAACACACTTTTTGTTTTGACAATGAGAATTAATTTTAAATTAATTTATTCCAGTTATATATTTTAAATTTGGAAAAATTAATTCCATATTTGGAATCAGGAGGTCCAAATTGTGTAAATAGGTAACTTATATCTTTAGACATTATGAATAATTACTTCGGTAAATATTTTATTTACCATGATTAAAGGGTAAATCCACTAAATAAGGGTAAACAAATAATATTATAATAATATTAAATTTATCTAACACATGTCCTAACCCCATTTTCTGATACATATCCAACCATGGCATCATTAGGTCGATTTTGGGACCCAGTGGTTCTACTTTTGAGTGATAATGACATTTTATATTAATTAATCTAAAGTAAAGACAAAAATAAAAAAAGAATTTATCTTTTAGTAAGACATTTTTATATGCGGTTATATAATTGATATGTTTGACTATAAATATTAATTTTAAATATAAAAATATTTCTTACCTAATTATATTTTATTTATAAATTTTAGACATAAAATAAATATATTTATTTATGACACAATAATGATGTAGTATTTTCCTTATTAATAAATGAATCAAATAAATGATATTGTAAATATTAAAATAAATATAATTTGGAAGTTTTGATGCCATCAAATAATTTTCTCGATTAATATTACATGTTAGGGTTGATTCAATAAATTGTTTTCAAAGTAATCATTCTATTTTTACTTTCACAAAAACCAAATACTAAATAGTGTCAAAATTGACATAAATGAGTTTTTAAAACAAAATATTATATTATTAAATTATATAATATTCCTAAAAATCTAAGGTTCTACCAAAGAACTTATATAATGATAGGTATATCATTAATTAACCACTGTAGGTTCTCTTGTCATTTTAAAGTAAGTTTATTAACCAATTATTATAGTAATATAAGAATACATGGTAAAAGTTAAACTATTTAACTAAGAGTTAAATCTACAATTTAAGGTTAATATATAGACCCAGACCTATATAAAACCTATATGTTGATAGGTTTTTTACCAATCCCAACCTTAGCCTCAGAATAAATATTTTTGGAGCCATTAGAAACCGAAATTGATTTTATTATAAATTAATATTTCAATATTTTCCTAAGGTGCCCCTCACCTCTCTTATAAAAGGGCACTTCCCCTTCTCTAAAAATCATAACTCCAAAGCCATTTGTCTCGGCCAAACCATGCCCAAATATCCTCCCAATTTCCCTCACTTCAACCTTGATTCCTTAGTTTGATCAGAAAGCCAACCTAAGGAGCCATTTTGATCAAATGAAAAGGAAGAACCTAGAGAAGATGTAAATATTTCATCACCTCTTTCAAGTTCATTTTCTTCTTTCACTTCTTCTTTAGATGTGGTTTCCATTATAAAATAATAAATCCAGTATCTTATATATACTATGATGTTATTATAAAAATGGTATAACTATATTCATTATTCTATACATCATATGGATGACAAAGTCACCATACATGTGTACGTACGGCTTACTGTCTCCACGTCATGGTGTAGTTGTTATTCAATAAATTTTTTTGGATGGGTATAATAATGATTTATAACTGATGTAAATAATAAACATAAAATGTTAATTATTCTGTATATATTATATAATATCTATTTACATACGATTTTAATATCAAAATAATGATATTGTCACTTGTATGTACGTAAGGATTACCGTCTCCACGAACGTGATGAGATTCATTTCCCCATCATAACCATTCAAGAATAATTTTCATCTTATGATTAAAAATAATGTTTAATAACTTAATATCATTCTAGATATGAATCAAATACATCCTATCCAAAACAAACATGACTTTCCTAAAAAATCATATAAAGGAAAACAAATCAGTTAACAACCAAAACAATGATACTACTAAAATATTATTAATAGAGGAGTATTATAAGATTATATATGATATAATATTTATGTATTTAGTTCATGTATAATTTAATAATAATGATTTCACTATTATTCAGGAGGTTATCCTACCTTATACTAAGGAAAAGTTCAAGGTAAGGGGTTTTCATCTCACTTATTATTCAAGTGAGATTCATGCAATATTTCCACTATTTCCTTTTGTGTGGTGTATATACAGCCCATGATTGTAATCTTAGTGTAATATACTTTAATTTAGGGGTATTTACATCTTATTTTTATGATACTTCTTTCATGGGGTGTATGTTTCGTTGGTTACCAAATCGGTAAGGGAATTTCAAATTTCAATTTCCACTCATTGGGCTTTATGCATTATTCATTGATTATTTTACTCCTAGATAATGTGTGGAATCACTATTTATTATTTATGTAGTAAATTCCAATCAAATGTCTTTCTATATACCTTTGATACACATAATCACTCCATTGATAAATTTACATTCCATTGATATGAACATGTTAAGGGTAATCTTAACTCAATTTCCATTCATTGAGTTAATCATCCAAGTCATTGGTTTTGTTTTTACAAGAATATTTGTGAATTTAATATGATTGATTTACACTGAATATCCAATTATATTTAGTGTATTTATATTTTTCACACCTAATTATTTCATTGATTTATCCATATTCTAATGATACGGTTTTTATAAGGTATTTCGTCTCAATTTACATTCCATTGCGGACTCTTTGTCGTTATGCACCAATTCTGTTTTATATGGTGTATATAATGTCCTTTGACATATTATATCATGAATACCTTTATTCTCATGATATTATAATGTTTTTATTAATGTTATTCCCCAATTACTTGTATTCAAGCATCTCTTATTTGTTTAGGAACTCTTTAACTAAATTATTGTTTAAATGTTTTAAATATTTATTCTTTTAAATCATTCTCATTAATGTCCATATTTTAAAAATGGTTTTATGTATTTATTTATATGGATATGAATTTTTTGAAATTAAAATTCCTTTTAAAAGTTTCAAAGTATTATGGGACAGTTTTATTCAAAAATCCCTTTTAAATGACTTCTTGGATAAATAGTGGGACATTTAGACGTTTTCAAGAAAAAGGGGATATTTCTCTCAAATAGTTTTAATGACTCTTTCCATCTATTTCAATATACTTAAGTGTATTTTATTCTTGATTGAGGTTGATTTATCATAATACAATCATCCATATTGTATTAAATGAGTTATGTTTGACTATGGATGTGCTATTTTTATGCCATTCATGGTTTGTGGTTAAAATATTGACATTTCTTATGCTAGTTTTAATAGAAATGTTTAGATTATGTTTCTCCCTTTCATATGAGAAACGTATTGGACTTAGTAAGTGATAGGTGGAGCCTGATATAGCTTCTTGATGCATTGGTAGGTCTCATGAGACAATTAGACGCAGAATTGGCCAAGGCCCTTCCCAATTTTGATATATGGTTTTGGCCGAGGCCTTAATCATTTTTAGACGTCTTGGCCGAGGCCTTGAAAAAATGTTTTAGAATGTCCTGCATTATACATTCCCTCATTATAAAAATATTATTTATGGTTCGTGTGGTTATTTGACTAGTATAATACCCATGATGATGTTTTGTTATGGAATTATTTACTCAGCTGATATTCCTGCCATAAAGTGTTCATATTTAGTATTTTTAAAGGCATCTATTTTCAATTATTCACCATGCCTAATGTTTATGTTATATTTTGTTGAATTTTTTTACCCTTACTAAGTATCTGATCTCACCCCTTTCTTATGTTGTATTTTTTCCAGGATGCAATGATGTATATTACGATTAACATGTAGGAATAGGCTACGGGATATAAGAGTGTTCAAAGGGGAAAAATATTTTTTTTTATTTCATGATGTAATGTAAAAAATATATATGTATCTAGTACTTCCAAGACTACTAAAATGATCAGTATTTTGGTATATGATCCCTTGTATCATGAAAATGTTATTTAATAATGCACCGATTCTGGGTAACTGGGATTGGGGTGTTACATTTGGTATCAAAAGAAGTTTAGTACTAACCTTGGAAGCTAGACTTAGAAAAAAAATCTGATTAGAAAACACTACCCTAAGATATAAATTGAATATTAGTATATAAGAACATCCAAAAAATTTGGTAATGTAAATATTATTTGGTATTTCCAAGAAATACATCCCTATATGTATAAGAGCGGGTAGAGGTGGCTCTAGAACAGATGTACCTAGGAGTGAAAACTCCGATAAGAAGTTTCAATCTTGACACTTCTGGGGGATATGCTTAGGATAATTCACATTTTCTTTACAAACTGATTTGAAGGATTTTAATATAAGACGAGAATAAATAACCTTGGTTAATCCTAAGGTGTTTTAGATTGAAAATATGGTGTTATTATATTCTCTAAATGATTTTATGACTCACACTATGCTTTCTTGTGTTAGTCAATGGATGGATCCAAGGAATTCATAGTAACATTGAACATGATGTACAAGGTGGGAACAGTGGTGGAAATGAGAAACAAAATAGAATGTTGATAGGTGTAAAAGATATTGTGTTCATACTGAATCAGTTTTCAAAAAATGTGATCAACAGCATATATATTAACCAACTCCTGGACTCAAAAAATAAGAGAAAGGCGGTGAATGATAAGAGCTCCAGTAGTGGAGACCATTGAGAAAATAAAACTCAATTTTCATCATGTAGGAAATGTGGAAAGAGACACCTAGGAAAGTGTCTAAATGGAACAAATAAATTCTTTATGTGTGGGAAAGAATGACCTAAAGTAAATAATTGTTGAGGAAAAATGAAGAGTACTGTGGAAGAAAATAAAAATGATCCCAAGAATCCATTTTAAATAATTTTCCATAAATGTAGGGGACCTAGGCATTACCCGAGTGAATTACCTATTCAATAGGATAACCTCTTGGTCAAGAAAGAACCTATGTGGAAATAAATGGATGGAGAAATGTTTAAAAGGATTAGTACTCTTTATTGAATGGATTAATTTAGAGGACTTTTCTCTTGTATGTGTAACCCAGTAGTTTTTATGTGAAAATGCTATTTGAGTATGAATTATCTTTTCTTTTGTAGATATAGTTATAAAGAATCATTTGTGTTTATATGATCCTTGAATTTGAGGCAATTACAGGTTATTAATTTTTGGGATGAAAATGAGAGGTATGAGGTAACATTTGTGGTTAAATTATGTTATAGTTATTTTGAGGAATTTATCTCATTTTGAGAATGTCATAAAATATAGTTTTTGAATAAAAATACAACACGTAGACTGTGTGGCAACAGGTCACGTCGGAAAAATCTGAGGGAATCGAGCCAATGACTAGAGTGTGATTGGGATTTCTCTCCTACCACTGTACTATGTGAAGTCCCTGGTTAGTGTGACTAATTCATTTTAGTTAAATGATTTTATTGATCAATAATAATATGATTTTGGATCTTATGTCTTATCAAATGGATATTCTTAGTATAGGAAAATGATTTGATGATTAAGTGATAAATGTTATTTTAGAAGATGTTACCTCTGTTATGAACACTATATTCCTATGGAAAATAGAATACCATGGGATTTCATTTAAGGAGTAATGGTGGATTTTTATCTATGTTTTTATAGTGGATTTATAGAGATTTGGGTTATTTATGGAAATGGTTAACCAATCATAGAGAATATGTGATTAGGAAAATTACTTGTATGTATGTGGCCTTAATAGTATTCAATGTTATTTGGAGATACAATTTTACATGGAAGACTACGTAATCAAATTATTCTATGTTTTTGGGTTCAATATTAGTTTGTATTATATTGAAGGATTTTAAGGACAATTGTTTATTGAATGGTATTTATTAAACATTGGGTATTATTGGTATAATTTTAGAAATTATGATTAGTATTTCTTTCTCTAAAGGATTGTACTTTTGTGGATCATCTAATCTAATACTAACCATTTTGGTTTTTGTTAATCTCTAATGAAAAGGGAAATATATAGTTTATCCTTTTTCGATCACGTGATTCCCAAGAAGTTGATTCTAGAACTTCAGGTATGACCAAGTCATCTTGAATACTCATCGTTTGGAAAAAAAGATGATTTAGTGGTTTAAATTTATTAAAGGATGAAACTCTACTTAAAAATTAAGTATATATCTTTATTCTCTTAGTCAATCTCATAAATAAATTCCTCAACTTTATGAAATGGAACTTTAAAAAAACATTGTCCATTTACTTTTCCTATTGGGAAACTAATGATCGTTTCTACCTTCACAAGTTTGTGGTTTTATTATTGTTAACTTTATCTTGATCATGTTTTCGATCACTCTCCATCAGAACTTGACCCTTATTTTATCTTCTATATCCATGTTTTCCTACATGGAATCCTAGTATGGGTTATCTCGGGGGACCTTTGTACTTCACTTTATTTCTTTTAAATTGATAGTTTTATTGAATATTTTTCCGATGTGGGTCTTTCAATTATGTTCCCAAGACCAATTTTAAAATTTTGAAGATGAAATTTATAAAAGGTGTAAAAATATAACACCCCAATATTTCATAGTAAGTTATTTTATTTAATGTAATTCAATGGCTTGCGCTACACGCAACACCCAATTCTAGTGCACCACGACTTACCAAACTAGCCATTAAAAAAGCGGTTATGAATAGTATTAACTGAATTTTGAATACTCCATATAATTTTAAAATATATATTATGTGTTTCTTAGATATAATGTAAGAACAAATTCATTTTTTTCAGATAAAAGAAGTATTTTTTTAAAATGCAATTTTACCACCTTTTAACAAAGAACCTTTTTAAAAAAAATATTTAACACTTTTATATATTCAATTTAATTAAATTAAATTCTTCTTTAGAATCAGGATATAAAAATTTAATCTGGATAATGTTTTGGTACATTTCTGATAACTTTCATATTTTTATGAACAGTGAAAAATACTATGTTTTAATTGAAAAAAACTTTTTTAATCGAAATAATTTATAGTGTTAAATTATACATTTGAATGGTTTTTAAGAATCATTAGACTATATTTTATCATTTAATATAATTTAGGTCATTGGATGTAATTTCACATTTATACTGGACATAAACAAGTTTCAATCTTTTGATAGTTATTATTTCTTAAAAACATGCTATTTGTTTTGATAACGAGAATTAATTTTAAATTAATTTATTCCACTTCTTTGTTTTGAATTTAGAAAAATGGATTCCATATTTGGAATCAGGATTCTCAAATTGTGTAAATAGGTAAATTTTATTTTTAGACATTACGAATAATTACTTCAGTAAATATTTTATTTACCATTATTAAAGGGTAAATCTGGTAAATAAGGGTAAACAAATAATATTATAATAATATTAAATTATCCTAAAACATGTCCTAACCCTATTGGCTGATACATATCCGACCATGGTTATCATTGGGTCGATTTTGGGACCTCATGGAGCTACTTGGGAGTGATAATGACATTTTATATTAATTAATATAAAATAAAGAAAAAATAACAAAAGCATGTATCTTTTAGTATAACATTTTTATATGGGGTTATATAATTGATCTCTATGACCATAAATATTAATTTGAAATATAAAAATATTTCCTACACGATAATGATGTAGAATTTTCCGTATTAATAAAAGAATTAAATACATGATATTGTAAATATTAAAATAAATATAATTTGAATGTTTTGATGTCATCCACGAATTTTATAGGTTAATATGACGCGTTAGGGTTCATTGAATTAATTTGTTTCGAAGTAATCATGATTTCATGGCTTTCAAAAAAACCAAATACTAAATAGTTTCAAAATTGACATAAATGAGTTTTTTTTTAAAAATATTATATTATTAAATTATATAATAGTCCTAAAAATATATGGTTCTTCCAAATAACTTATATAATGATATATATATCATTATTGAACCACTTGAGTTTCAATTGACATTTTATTGTAAGTTTATTAACAAATTATTATAATAATACAAGAATACATGGTAAAAGTTAAACTACTTAACTAAGAGTTAAATCTAAAAGATAAGGTTAGTATGGTGACCCAAACCTGTCTAAAACCTATTAGATGATAGTTTTACGACCCATCCCAAAATTATCCTTGAAAATTTTTATTTTGGATCCATTAGACACCGAAAATTATTTTATTATATAATAATATTTCAATCTTTTCCTAAGGTGTCCCTCACCTTTCTTATAAAAGGGCACTTTCCATTCTCTCACAATCACACCTCCAAACCCATTCTTCATGGCCAAACCCTGCCCAAATAACCACCCAATTTCAATCACTTTAACCTAGAGGCCTTATTTTCATCAGAAATCCAACTTAAGGATCCCTTTTGATCAAATCAAAAGGAAGAACCTGAAGAAGAGGTAAATATTTCATCACCTCTTACAAGTTCTTTTTCATTTTTCACTTCCTATTTCTTTGTTGTTTCGATTAAAAAATATTAACTTCATTATATTCTATATATTTTGATGTTATTATAAAAATGGTACAACCATATTCATTATTTTATCCATCATATGAATGACAAAATCACCATACGTGCGTACGTACGACTTACCGTCTCCACGTCAAGGTGTAGTTGTTATTCAATAATTTTTTGGATGGGTATAATAATGAGGTATAACTGACTTATATAAGAAATATAACATGTTAATTATTCTATATATATGATATACCATCTATATACATATGATTTTAGTATAAAAAGAATGATATTGTCGCTCGTGCGTACGTACATATTACCGTCTCCATGAATGCAATGAGATTCATTTCCCCATTGTAACCATTTAAGAATAATTTTACTTTTATGATTAAAAATAATGTTTAATAACTTAATATAATTTTGTATATGAATTAAATACATCCTATCCATAACAAACATGACTTATGTAGCTTAACATATAAAGAAAACCGAATCAATTAATAACCAAAACAATGATACTACTGAAATATCATTAACAAAGAAATATTATAACATCATAAATGATATCATATTTATGTATATGGTTATTGTATAATTTAATAACAATTATTTCACCATTATACAGGAGGTTAACCTACCCAATACTAAGGAAAAGTACAAGGTAAGGGGTTTTCATCTCACTTCTTTTTCCCGTAAGATTCATGCTATATTGCCATTATTTCCTTTTGTGTAGTGTATGTACTGCCCATGATTTTATTATTTGTATAATTTAATTTAATTTATGTTTATTTACATCTTCATTTTAGGATACTTATTTCATGTGTTGAATGTTTCTTAAGTTACCAAATCGGTAAGGGAATTTCAAATTTCAATTTCCACTCATTGGGCTTTACGCATACTTCATTGATTATTTTAATCCAAGATTATGTGTGGAATCACTATTTATTATTTATGTAGTAATTTCCATTCCCCTTTCTGTGTATATACCTTTGATTCACATAATCACTCTATTTATAAATTCACATTCTATTGATATGAACATGTTAAGGGTAATCTTAAATCATTTTCCATTCATTCAGTTAAACATCTAAGTCATTGGTTTTGTTTTTACAAGAATATGTGTGAATGTATTCTGATTGATCTAAACTAAATATCAAATTATATTGAGTGTATTTATATTTGTCACACATAATTATTTCATTTATTTATTCTTAATCTAAGGATACAGTATTTATAAGGTATTTTGTCTCAATTTACATTCCTTTGAGACCTCTTTGTCGTTATGCACCAATTTACTTTTATATGGTGTATATACTGTCCTTTGACATATTATATCATGAATACCTTTATTATCATGATATTATAATGATTTCATTAATGTTATTCCTCAATTACTTTTATCCAAGTGTCATTTATTTGGATAGGATCTCTTTAACTAAATTATTATTTTAAATGTTTTAAATATTTATTCTTCTAAATCTTTATCATTAATGTCCCTATTTTAAAAATGGTTTTAAGTATTTATTTATATTGACATGAATGTTTTGAAATTAAAATTCCGTTTAAAATTTTCAAAGTGGTATGGGACACATTGATTCAAAAATATCTTTTAAATGACTTCTTCGATAAATAGTACAACATTAAAATATTTTCAAGAAAAGGGGATATTTCTCTCAAATAGTTTTAATGACTATTTTCATCTAGGTCAATATCCTTTAGTGTAATTTATTCTTTATTGAGGTTGATTTATCATAATACAATCATCTATATTGTATTAAATGAGTAATGTTTGACTGTGGATGTGCTATTTTTATGCCATTCATGGGTTGTGGTTAAAATATTGACATTTCGTATGCTAGTTTTAATACGAATATTTAGATTATGTTTCACTCTTTCATATGAAGAATTTATTGGACTTAGTAATTGATAGGTAGAGCCCGCTATAGCTCCTTGATGCATCGGTAGGTCTCATGAGACAATTAGATGTCAAATTAGCTGAGGCATTTCCTAATTTTGATATATGGTTTTGGTCAAGGACTTAATCATTTTTATACGTCTTGGTCGATGCCTTAACAAAATGTTTCATAATGTCTCGCATTATACATGACCTCATTATGAAAATATTATTGATGGTTCATGTGGTTATTTGACTAGTATAATACCCATGACTATGATTTGTTATGGAATTATTTACTCAGCTCATATTCCTTCCATAAAGTGTTCATGTTTATTATTTGTAAAGGCATGTGTTTTAAATTATTCACCATGCTAATGTTTATGTTATCTTCTGTTGTATTTATTAACCTTAATAAGCATCTCAGCTCACCCCTTTCTTATGTTTTATTTCTTCCAGGATGGAAAGAAGTATATTATGATTAACCTTTAGGAATAGACTCAGGGATATAAGACTGTTCAAAGGGGACACAATATTTTTTTATTTTAATGATATAATGTAAAACTTATGTATATATCTAGTAATTCCATGACTACTATACTGGTTAGTATTTCAGGACATGATCTCTTTTATCATGCCAATGTTATGTAATAATTCACTGATTCTGGGTAACTGGGATCGAAGCGTTACATTTTTTCTTTATTAATATACAGTTATGATACTTTGAACATGAGGGTATAGTTTCATCATTATACCACCATTATAACCATGATATAAGTTTTTATCCTCTAGTATACTTGGAGTCATTCTTGAGGACATGTGGTGACTGGTCTGACCACATGTTTAGTGGTCAGTCATGTATGGATGTTAGAAAGTGGTATTAAAGCCCTATTTTTCTTTGACATACAATTTTGTGATCCTAGATAGGAGACTATGAATGTTTTCTCACTTGGTAATTATTTTTTCTACAGAGTGATCAACCCACATATGGAGAAACATCTATGTTTCCATGGAAGGGATTGATGTCTTTTTTTGTTATTTATTACAGCTTATTTCAATTTCACCTTAAGTGATTATGTGATTTTCTCCTACATACTAAATTATTATATTTTAGTATTTTCCCTTGGATCAGTGTGGCATGGAAGAATCATTATGTGCATCATCCTAGGAATATAGGAACTTTATTTTCATGTATATGTTGTTCCATATAGAATACACTACTAGGTTTTTTGAAATTTGTTGATGTCCCATAAGTGTTTTTTTAACATGTGTTTTTTATACCATGTTAGAAATTTTAAGAACATTCTTTGTATAATATGTTTGGGTTCTTTCCCACTTATATATGTTATTTCGATGATATATTTTTACGATTATTTCTTAATCATCATGTTTATTTTTATTTATTTCTTGTGACCTTTTTTCCAACAGGTAATTATGATATAAAGGTGTGTTAAATAAATTCATAGAAAGAAACCATATTTATTATTTTTGATTAAATGGGAGAAAAGTGTCATTTTATAAAGTTAATGGGAACATAGTAAATTGGAAAATAGTGACCCATATGATTGAACCATCTTTATGAATATACTATATATATATAAGGTTTTGTTAAAATATGAATGTTGTTAAAATTTTATTTTAAAAATAAATTTTTCCCTTTATAATGGCCTATAATTTAATTCCTTTGGAATGATAACCCTGATAACCTAATACCTAAATGCACAAATAGATCCAAGTATCCCAGTTGGGGATGTTGATTTTGAGATAGACTCGACTAGACCCAACTAGGCTGGTCATGGTGCTTATTTTTATAAATCAACCCCAGATGGTGTTTTTAAAAATTTAATGTTTAAATAAAATAGGGTTTCATTTAGTTGAACACAAAATGGCTTCATGGGACTCTCATAGGTCACCCTTTTTATTGATATACATTAGTGATTAACTCTAAGGGGGTATATTAATGTCATGTAGTGATAGTTATTTAAAGTGATCTCAATCATTTATATGGTTCTACATTTGAGAGTATGGTGGCATATCACTTTACCAGTACCTCAATAATTAATAAAAGTCACTAAATATGGATTGAGATGTATTTAAAAGAGTCCTTGTATAATTAAAATTCCAATTATAACCTAAAGTGTGTTGTCCTCTATAGATTTCAATTGAATTTTTTATCAACTATGCCAATTTTGAAAGCTTCTAAATAAAATAAGGATGTTTAAATGGGGGTTTTTGTAACCAAAAAACAATAAAAATAAAGGCCTTTGGTCCATTTGGGTATCTATTTCATAATGACTAGCAGTAGTTTGTCATTAAAAATAGTTCTTGATATTTTAAATGAATTGATTGAGTTTTTTAGTGACTTAAAATAGAACCATAAGTAGTTTTTGTAGTGTAACTTTCATATAAGGGTTGTTCATTGTTCTTTGATTAGTTAAATTAAAATGGGGGCATGAAAATTACTCGTGGGCTCTTTTTTTATAACTTAAAACTAAATGATACTCCCTTAAGCCTAGTGTTCTTTCTACACATGAATCCCTTTTAGATTCAATATTTTTTTTAGTAAGGGATGGACCATTGTGGGTAGCACCATTAGAAACTTGAATCCTACTTTAATGTTTTTGTGCTTTCTAGCTAACTGTGTTATTCAGGTGTTATTGTCCCATATTGGACTAATTGTTACTAGAGTGAGAATTTTTTAATGGTAAGTTTCAATGGGTATGACATTCCTAGGGAATGTTCAACACCTAGTATGTCTTTTGACTATGTTTCTCTTTCTTTCTTAGTGTTGGATGACTGAGGAGGTCATTAATCTCTTATATAGTCATATGGGATAGTATGACTATGCGCTAGGTTTCAGCATAGTCCATCAGGTACTTGACTGCATAGGGATAACAAGATGATGGATAGTATCTGGGATGTACCATTTTCTCTTGTAATCTTGGGGTAGTATGTGTTGGTACATGCGGTACCCGTTGTATTTCTAAAGTAGGATAACAAACCATATATGTTTGGTAGTAATCATCTATCCCTTGAGTTATTACATTACATTCCTAGGTCCTCTTTGGAGTAGGGTGACATATGTTTCTAAAAAAATAAAACTCGTACCGATGCTTAGGATGACATCCTCATAGGATCTATTATCATGACCCTTCCATATAGGATGTTTTGTCTCTTACACTCAATGTTAAGGAATACATGGACATAACTTGGGAGGAGTGTCACACGTACGTCCATAGTAAGATCTAGACTAGTATTCTAGTAAGAGGATAGTCTATAATTCTGTTAGGTTAAAACATTTTAATGTGTGATGGAAACCTCTAGGACATATGGTCAGTGCTTGATGGAGCATGTTCCATGGGATGAATCCCATTTATTTGGTAAATCTAACAAAAAATACATTCTTATGTTTGGGATAATCACATAAAATTTGGTAATGTGTTTCCCACAAAGTAGAAGGAACACAACTTAGAAGGAGTATCTTAAATTGGTCTGTGATTCTCTAGGTTTCCTTTGAGGATAGTGAGTTTTGGATTTTGTTGTTGTTTGCGAGCCACCACGATGATGCGGTGGTTGGTTGTGCATGAAACATTTGTAAACACCCCCATATAAGGATGTATTTTTGATGTTGTGCTTGAATGACCATGGGATGCCACAGGTGGTGAAGGTATCATGGTGAGGGTGGTGATGCATCATCAGGTGAAGTTGATATTCCTCTAAAATAAGTCACCCAGTGATGGTTCAACTTCTCTTCCTTTTCTTAGTTGGTTTATGATTGGTTTGGAACCATACCAATTAAATCATATTGATGTACAAGAAGTTCATTAAATCCTTTTTGTATGTATTTTAAATCCTCTTAGCATACTCTTCTTTTAAAGATCAGTATGTACCTTATATTAACAACATCTGAGTACACTGAGAGAGTGCCAGTTATACGCCACACTAAATTTAAATATCATTGACCTTAGTGGGTGCACTTCATCAGAGTTGCGTTTTAGAAGCGTGGTTTTCCTTAAAGGTGAAGTTATTCCTAATTGATACCCTGGTTACAAAGTATGAACACTATGTATGGACTCATGGACAAAAAAAAGTTTCTCTTTGACTTGATTTCTAGGGGATTCCACTTTCAACTCGCTCAACATTCTTGGTATGTGGACGTTCGTTTTGGTACCGACCTCTCTCTTGTAAATCATGGAGTATGGTTTTTTAAGAGTGATCTCCTTGGACTCAAGTTTGTAACACCACAAAAATTTATAATTTTTTTTAATAAATTTAATTTTTTTTTGGATTTCTTTATACACAACACCATGTTAAGATTACACTACACACAATAATGAGTTGGATTGCGTTAGACGCAAGGCAGATTTCTACCGAAAAACATTATATTATTTAGATATTTTTATTTAATATAATAAGATATAACATAACCATCATCTTGGTGGTTAAAAATAGTATTAACTAAATTATATGGTTTAATTAAATGGTTAAAAGTAATTAGAAATTAATAAAGGAATCAACTGAATATATAGAAAATGTTTTTATAAATAACTATTGTTTCTCAAAAAGACATTTAATCCTAATAAATTAAAATATTTTTTATTAGTAAATCATATTAATGAAATATATGTTTTATATATTAAATAAAAATATTATATTCATAAAATATATTTGATAGGCATAAGATAATAACAAAACCCAATATTACACATAAAAACCAATATTTTATAAAAGTATTTTATTGTCTTTTAGTGTAGAACATATTTTAAAACTAATTTCTGAAAAATTTATATAAATAATTTCAAAAAATAAACCAATTATTTTTACAAAGTATATAATAATTTAATTTTTTTAATTATACATATTTTTCTGATAAGTTTCATGTTTTTATTATTTGTAAAAAATAGTAAATTTTAATTGAAAAAAAAAAATTTAATCAAAATAATTTATAGTGTTAGATTATATTTGTTATTCATTTTAAAGTATAATTAGATTATTTTTTTATCATTTTATCTGATTTAGGTCATTGGAATCAATTTCACATTGATGCTGGATATAAAAACCTTTTAATATTTTGAACATTTTCACTTTAAAAACTTGTTTTCTCATTTCGTCAACGGGAATAGTTTTAAATTATTTACTAAAAATCATGTGTTTTGAATTTAAAAAAAAATATTCCATATTTGGAATCAGTGTTTTAAAATTATCTATACAGGATTCTTTTATTTTTGTTCATATGAACAGTAAATTTGGTAATATTTTATTTACCACGATTAAGGGTAAATCTTGTAATTATGGGTTAAACTAATTACAAAGACTTTAAAATTACCCTAAAACGTATCCTAATTTCATTTTATGAGTTATTGTACCAAGATAATCCTTGGTACAATTTCATATCCCCTTAGAGCCACTTGTATGACTTTAAGTCTTTTAAAGTATTTTATTTTATGGAAAGTCCAATATATCTTACTCAAGTTTCTAGTATGAATTAAAATTTTATATATGGTTATTAAGAATATGTTTTAGAATATAAATTTAAATTATAAATAGAATTTTTTTATATTTATCATAATAATTTATTTTTAATTTTTAGGGAATAAATAATTAAATTTAAGGTTAGCACAATAATGATGCAGTAATTGTTTTATTAAGGGATATATAAAATAAATTATGTTAAATATATAAAAATAGATATAATTTAATATAATTAACATCATAAAATAATTTTATCGATGATTTTGATATGTTATAAATTTATTGAATTTTTAATTTTGTTGTTATCTTGTGTTTAGATATTTTTATTAATTCATGAAAATAATAGTTTCAAAATTGACATTAACGATATTCTAAAATAAATAATACTTTATTAAAAGATAAAAAATTTATAAAAAATATGAAAAACGTCCATATTAGTGGGATGAAGTTAAATATGTCATAAATAGTCTATTTACAACTCTTTTTTAATTTTAGAGTTACTATATTAACCCTTAAAGAATAAACAAACGTGTTATCACTATAAGAATTCAAGGAATTAATTTAGGGTTATAGCCAAATGATTAGGGTAATAATATAACCTAAACATATATAACCAATATTTGATGAGATTATTTAGACCCATACGCATATTAACTACTAAATAACTCACTTCGGATCATTTTTAATTGTAAATTAATTTATATTAATTTAATATTTTGAGTGTTTCCTAAGGTGGCAATTCCCTGCCCTATAAAAGGACACTCATTATTTTCCTTCCATCACACTTCAAAACCTATTTGGTTCATCAAAACCCTTCCCATTTATCCTAAAAAATTTCCTATAATCATCATATATCCCTTTATTTTGGAATAAATCCAACCAAATAATTCCTTTTGTTCAAATAAAAAGAAGATACCCAAATAAGAGGTAACGTTCATCGACAAATGTTTTTGTTTTATTTATTCTTTAAACCCCATCAATTATTTTTATTTCATGTTTATATAATAAAATAAGTATCATAAATATACTAACATGTTTTTATATTAATGGTTCTACCTAAACTTAGACACACATCCTTCAAATGGGATACACAGTCATCATTTGTGTGTATGATGGACTACCACCTCACGGACCGATGTCATTCGTTATTCAAATTCCACTATTCCTGGTTGGTTTTATTGATATAATTTCAATTTATATATGATATATGTAATTTTTATTAAGGATTTATTCTTTTTTAATTATTTTATAACATGTACCTTTATACTTTCCTTTCTGTGTAAATATGATAACATCGTTTATGGAAGTGTGGACTACCGCCTCTTCAAAGTAGCACGGTTCATTCCCAATATACATGGAATATATCAAGGATTTTTTTAATAATAATATATTACATATATTAAATAAATATGAAAATAATATACATATATATATATATCATTTAATTTTTGTTCTTCTAATACGACAAAGAAATTAAATTAGCGTTCATGCGTATTTATGGCCTACCATCTAAATGAACACTACATTTGATTTAATATCTACAAATATTATGGATTATTATAAATACATGTATAATGAATATATATGAAAATTAAAGTATGTTTTACTTTCTGTAGATGATGAAATCCTGATCTAAATAATGTGAATGACAAATAATATATCCAAACATACACGAGAAACTAGGCGATTAACATCTGAAATAGTGAAAATAAAGAAGGTAAATTAAGGAGAAATAAAATAATATAGTAAGACAATATAGTATATCATAAATAAGTTTGTTATATAATTTAATAACATGATTAAAAACATTTTACAATTGGTTTAATGACGTTCGACTAAAGGAAGCCTAATGTAAGGGATTTTGTCTTAATTTCATTTCATCGAGGCATAATGTTATGTTTTGCACATAGTTTCTTTTATATGGTGTATATTCTACCCATTGAAATGTTATATAATGGTTATCATTATTCTAACGATATTTTATATTTCATTTAATGTAATTCCTACATCAGGATTATGATTCAAATATTTTAATGCTCTATGTGAAACTTTAATTTAAAAATATCTTTTTAAATCAATTATTCTATATAAAATGATTTATTTTGAATAGTGCGATAGGGTTGGGGACTATTTAAAGTTAGACCATCAATGCATCGGTAGTCCCATGAGATGAGCTAGTTCTCCAAATTAGATGGGTTTCTACCCTATTTTTTAAATCATCTTGTGAATGGTCTTAATGGAAAAGGTACCATGTACTTAAGAAACATGGAGTCTGATAATAAAACATTTACTCTATCGATAATTAAGTTATTATTATTATCCATGATATTTTCTGTCGACATATTTATGGATACCTTTTATTCTCAGTTTATTAATTATATGGAATGTGTTATCTATTTTTTAGCTTTCAATGTTGATTTATTCTCATTGAATCATTATTGCTTCTACTGTACATACCCTTACTGAGCATTTGAGCTCACCCTTATTATGTTTCATTTCCTCAAGTTATAAAGAGGAATCCTTTGAATGAGTTTCAAGGATTTTGTTTATTTATTTTTATTATTTATCATGTTTTTATTTATTATTTCCCATTATATTATCAGTATCATGCATGTAATCAAGATTTCTAAGATTTCTAAACAGATCAGTCCTTTAGGATTTGATTCCTTGTAATCATTCCCATTTAATAAAATAATGCACCATCTATAGGATTCTAGGGATAGAGTATTATTTTAGGTATCAGAAGAAGTTTAGTATCAATCATGGAAACTATATTTAGAAAACATAGATTATGTAACATAACCCTATGATATAATTTGAGGATAATTATAAAAGAACATTCTAGAATTTTGGTAAGGTAGAGATTATGTGGGTTTTAAGGGGAAATACATCCATTTTTAGATACTATATGTAGATGCGGTTCTAGCACAGATGTACCCAGGGGTAATAAATCCAATAAGGTGTATCGATTCTGACTCGAAATAACTGGGTACATGATAATGGTCCTTATGAAACACCTAGATTAACACTCCCGGGGGACATGCTTAGGTTAATTAACAATTTATTTTCAAAACATTGTGAATGATTTGAATGTAAAGCTATCACTAAAGAAATATTGTTTATTATTATGAGATTATAAATACATAAATTTATTAATTTATGTTATATATTTCACTTGTTTTTGGATTAGAGATGATGATATCTAATTTAATATTTATCTTTATTTAGAAAGGGCACCAAGAAGAAGGAATGTGAACCTCACCAATACACATAATCCAAAGAGTAAGAATAATAATTTCATTTAATGTTTTAAGATAATCTATTGAAGGGAACTAGTATCCTAATCATTCACACCTTATGAGGACATAGTATCATATGATAACAATATAGAGAAAGGATTAACTAAATATTATATATTCAGAAGGAAGCATGAGAATAGGATGATAGTTGGGAAAAGATAGATTAAGGGAAGAAGGGAAAGAAGTAGTTTCCCACACGTAATAATTATGGAAATAATCACCCATATACTTTCTTAAATGGAATGTGATTTTTCTAAATGTATGAAAAGAAAGGCCACTAAGTTCATGGTTTTAAGGGACAAAAAGAAAATTCAAATGTTCAATGCTTCCACTATAGGGAGTTGGGACACTATGAAAATCAATTTGTCATGAGTAAAATGAGTAAACCCCAAAAAGAGGTTAATGGATCATGATCATGCTATTTTACTACTATAGCTGAAGATGAATGAATAATATTCATATGTATGGATTCAAGAATTATTTCATTTGATTATTTGATCATTAAGTTATTTGTCATGAAAAGTGATTTAGTTCAATGTTAAACATTTTTGTAAAACAAATGGTTACGGTAAGTATTACCCTTAATATTCTCCTTATATTAAGATAATGATGTTAGATAAATTTAAAAAGTAGAAATAATTCAAGGCACAATCAGAGGATAAGAATTCATTTCATAAAAATGTATATTTTCATATACACTTATAGAATGAAATAATTCCTCAAATATATGGAAAATTATCTTAAAATAAATTTCCTATTGTCATCATTTTTATGATATTAATGATATTTATTCGCACCTATGGTTTGTGGTTTTGTGGTCTATAACTTTCAACTGAACATTTTCTCTATTACTCTCCATCAAAACTTGATAGTTAGGATTCTCTTCCATGTACACATATTTACTAATGTTCTCTGATTCGAATTCCCAGTTTTGTGTTATCAATCATAATTTCCTTTATTTATTTTAATGTGGAAGTCTCGTTAATAATCTTTCTAATGTGGGATTTCGAATAATATATTTTGAAAAGTCAACCCCCTAGTTTTAGATCTCTTGTTATAATTACGAAGATGCAATTTATTAAAATATGGGAGAATGTAACGCCGCAATACATCACAAAATTTTCATTTTTTAATAAATTTAATTTTCTTACTAGATTTTTTATATGCAACACCATGTTAATATTACAGTATAGACAACTATGAGTTGTCTTTCATTACACGCAACGCTAATGTTTACCGAACAACATTATAATATTAAAATAATAATATTAAATATAATAAGATATTACAAATCCATTAAGTTTGTGGTTATGAATAATATTAACTAAATTATAAAGGTTAATTTATTGAATAAAAATTAATTAAAAATTAATATAGGAACTAACTTAATATTTAGAAGATTTTTTTTATAAAGAACTATTATTATTCTCACAAAGTTATTTTAAGTTAATAAATTAAGTTAATTATTATTAGGGAATGATATTAATGAAATATATATTTTATATATTTAATAAAATATTTTTAAAATTCATCTAATAGACTTTATAGTCACAGGATAAGAACAAATCAAATATTACACCTAAAAACTTATATTTACATAAAAGCAGTTTTATCGCCTTTTAATGGATATCCTATTTTAAATAAAATTTTTACACATTTATTTAATTTATTTGAAAAAATAAACTTATTATTTTAAATATTTATATATAAATTTACCTTTTTTAAATTATTGGAATTTTTTCAAAAGTTTCATTTTTTTGATGAATAGTGTAATATACTAAATTTTATTTGAAAACAACTTGTTTCATTGAAATATTTTATAGTTATAAATTATATTCTTGATTAGTTTTAAATTATAATTAGATTATTTTTTATTATTTAATATAATTTAGGTCATTCAAATCAATTTCATATAGAAACAGGATATAAAACCTTTCTATATTTTGAATGTTTTCACTTTAAAAACTCGTTTTCTCGTTTCGTCAACGAGGTTAACTTTAACTTATTTACTACAACTTCTATGTTTTGAATTTTGAAAAATATATTCCCTATTTGAAATTAGGGGATAAAAATTATCTAAATAAGTTTATTTTATTTTTTGGAATATGAATAGAAAATTTATAAATATTTAAATTCCCACGGTTAAGGGTAAATCAGGTAATTATGGGTAAAAATAATATTATAAAGACCATGAAATTAAAAAAAAAACTTATTCTAATTTCATTGTAACATTTTTTCGACCAAAATAATCCTTGGGATGATTTTATGTCCCATCTTGGACATTTGGATGACTTTGAGGACTTTATAGTATTTTATTCTATGGAAAGTCCAATATTTTTTACTCAAGTTTCTAATAAGTATTAAATTTTATATATGGTTATTAAGAAGATATATTTGAAGATAAAAATTCATTGTAAATGTAAAATATTTATATTAATAGTTATAAATTGTTTTAAATTTTATGGAAGAAATAATTAAATTAAAGGCTAACATAATGATGATGCAGTTATTGTCTAATTAATGGACTTATAAAATAAATGATAATAAAAATAAGAAAATAAATATAATTTAATATAATTAATGTCGTCCACATATTTTATGTATGATTTTGACATATTAGGGATGAATTTAATGTTTTTTTTGAAGTTATCTTATGTTTTGATATTTTTTTAAATGGCATGAAATGAATAGTGTCAAAATTTACATTAATAATATTCTAACATAAATAATATTTTCTTAAATGATATAAAATTCATAAAAATTTAAAAATCAGGAAATATTTTGGGATTAAGTCAAATATTTCATAAATGGTCCATTTATGACGCTTTTATCTTTTTAGAGTGACTATATTTACCCTTGAGTAATAAAAACAAATGTTGTCGTGGTTATAGTTAAAGGAATTAATTTTTGGTTAAATATAAAAGATAACGGTAAGAATATGACCTAAAATTGTCTAAAAATTACCAGTTGAGATTATTTATATCCATAATTATTTGAAATTATAAATAAAATACTTTAAATCCATTTTCAAATTAAAATTAATTTATATTAATTTAATATTGGGAGAGTTTCCTTAAGTGACCATCCCCTCTCCTATAAAAGGACACTCATTCTTATCCTTTAATAAAACATAAAAACCTATTTTTTACTATTTATACCTTCCCATTTCTCTTCAGAAATTCCCTCTATTCATCTCATATCCCTTAATTTTAGAATAAATCCAACTAATGAAGTCTTATTGTTCAAATCAAAAAGAGATACCCAATGAAGAGGTAACATTCATCAATGACCATTTTTTATTTTATTTATTCATTAAACCCATTTAATTATTTTTATTTCATATTTATATAATAAAATTAGTATCCTAAATATTATAATATATTTATATATTAGTGGTTTTACCTACACTCAAACACACATCCATCAAATGGGATATACAATCTTCGTTCGTGTGTACGACGGACTACTGCCTCGTGAACAGATGTCATTCATTATTCCATGGACACCATTCATGGTTTGTATTATTAATTTAATTTATACCTATATATGATATATATTATATTTATTATTTATATATTCTTATATAATTATTTTATAATAAATAACTTTATAATTTCCATTTTTTTGTAAATATAATAACATCATTTGTAGAAGTGTGGACTATCACCACCTCAAAGCAACATGATTCATTCACTTTATACATGGAATATATAATGTATTATTATAATAATAATATTTGGAATATATGTCATTAATATGATACTAATATACATACATATATATAAAAATATATATATCATTTCGTTTTCATTCTTTTAATACGCCAATGATATTATAAGTAGTTTTTATATGTACGTACGACATACCGTCTCCATGAATGGGGAATTTAATTTCATATATACAAATATTATGTATTATTATAAATACATATTTACTAAATATATATGAAAATTACATCATGGTTTACATTATTGAGATGATGAAATCATACTATAATTAATAGGAATGACAAATAACATGTCAAAACTTACTTGAGAAACTAGGCAACTAACACATGAAATAGTTAAATTAATGAAAGAATATTAATTGTTAATAAATTAATATAATAATATCATATATGATATGATAAATAAGGTTATGATATAAGTTAATAATATGCTTAAAACCATTATACAATTGGTTGAAACATGTTTGACTCAAGCAAGTGTAACCTATGTGATTTCATCTCAATTTCATTTCCTTGATGGAATATTGTAATTTTTGGCTTCAAGTTTATTTTATATGGTGTATATACTTCCCCGTGACATTTTATATCATGAATATCTTTATTATATGATATTATATGTTTCATTTAATGTTATTCTTTCTTGGGGGTTATGAATCAAATATTTCAAAGTCATATGAGCCAATTTAATTTAAAAATATCTTCCTAAATCGATTATTCAATATATAAGGAATGATTTAGAATGGTATGTAAAGGGTTGGGTACCTATTAAAGTAGTCCCATTGATGCATCAGAAGTGTTATGAGATGAAACAATTGGCCAAATCAGATGAGTTTCTACCCTGTATTCTAAATTGTCTTGTGAAAGGCCTTGACAGTAAAGGTAATATGTACCTACAAAACATGGGCTCCAATAATTAATAATTCTCTCTATTGATAATTCTATTATTATTATTATTATCCATGATATTTTTCATTGTCATATCTGTGGATTCATTTAATTCATAGTTTATTGATTGAATGGAATTTGTTATCAATTATTTACTTTTCCATATTGATTTATTCTCATTGAGTCATTATTTATTCTATTGTACATACCCTTACTGATAATTTGAGATCATCCTTATTAAATTTCCTTTCCCTAGGTTATGAAGGGGAAACCTTTGAATGAGTTTATAGGATGTTGTTTATTTATTTTTATTAATAATCATGTTTTTATTTCCTATTTCCCAATATTGTATGGGTATCATGTATGTAATCTGGATTTCTATGATTTCCAAACTAAGAGGTCCATCAGGATTTGATTTCTTGTAATCATGTAAATATAATAAAACAATACATCATCTCCATGATTTTAGGTTTGGGGTGTTACATGATGATGATTCCAGTACTATCTAGAATCTTATCTGGGATTGGATGAGTTTTTTAAAGAGGGTATCAATCCATGTGGGTTGGATCGGGTATACGCCCATGGTCGTGTTGAGGCATGACAACATAAATTGGTGTTTTGTCTAAAGGGATCATTGGAAGATGGTTATGGGACTCAGTGAGCATGATCAGAGAAATTTTTTAGCTACCCATATCTAAAGGCATCAGTCCTAGATTTTTGAATTCATCATCCATCTAAGCCGAGTTTTTTTTGGGCAGTCAACCAAAGACGGTTCGACTATCTGTCCCTCTCTTTTATTGTATGTAGTCAACAAGGATATTCTTAGTGGAACATTATTGGTTTGAGTCATGTGAGGTGATTTTCATCCAAGAACTTCCTCAAAAAATTACTCGACCAAGTCTCCATTTTTTATTGGTATTCAACAGGTCATTTTTTCTATAAATTGTTCCAATTTCACCATTGGAGTGCTAAGGGAATACTTAAATTGGTAGTTCAATCTATGGAATATTGTGACTCAGTTTTCAATTTGAAAAGTATAGAACCTAATGATTAAGGATACAATTTTGTGATCATTTCTCGAATAAGACAGGCTCTGGTAGGTTCCTTCTTGGGATTTCAATTTAGAAATATAGGCATTTCCTTGAGTGTTTGTGTCTTATGAATTGTATGTTAATGTGACGCTCGAAGGTTTGTTTGGAGTTTGGAATCACATCACAACCATTTGAATATAAATTCATATCATGATTAGGTTGGATGACAATTTCATCATTTCCCCAATTCTTCCTTGGGATGAGATGTTTTAAGGTGTTGAGGCTGTAGTGTCCCATGTTTTTGGGATTGGATGAAATTCTTTCGGAATTTTAATTTTTATCATTTGGTTGATGGGGCAGTTTAAAACTGAAGAATTGAAATGGAATTATATGAGTTTTAAAATCTAAATCTGTTTTTTATACATTTTTTTAGTCCAAAGGGGTCCCATAAATGTTAATCCATGTTTTGGGAGCATCGGGATCTGAAAGCCTACTTAAAAGAAGAAGCAGGCAGGACGCACAGTTTTTCTGAAACTGTGCTTCCCTTAGTGGAAACATTGTGGCTTGGTCCAATGGATAAGGAGGTTCCACACAAATTGTTCTAACCTTGTGGGAGGATCCACATGGATATGTGATATTCTATAGGTTTTTTATATATGTTAAATACACATTTTGTGCATGGCTTCCCAAACCGTGCACAGGAACCGTTTGACCTCCCTCCATAGGCAGCAGTATGAGCATAGTTGGTACATGGTTTGGCCAACTGTGTATCCAAACCATGTTCATAATTAATGTGGTAAACTTTTTTCCCTGACTACTTGTTTCTTTTTCCTCCTCCATTCTTCCCCATCCATCATGCACATCAGCCTCCTCTATGGGCCTTTCTTCTCCTCCTCTATGTAATAGTATATCTCCCTCATACAACCTCTGATTTGATCTTTGCAAAGTGAATTGGAAGAATCTAAGTAATTATATAATTCCTATTAATTCCATTATATATTTATATTATCTCCCTCTATTCTATTGTTGTGGGACCTAATTCACTATATTTTTAGGTTGTTCATATGTTTCTTTTATTTCTCTCAAACTAGACCAAATCAATCCTCCATATTGGATGTGTGGGTCATCCTAAGAATGAGGTAGTTTTTATATATTTTTCTTTAAGTTCCATATATTTTATAAAAGTTCATTTTGTACCTCATGTTGGAATCACGCGGTGTTTCTCCTGATTTATGTTTTTTATTAATTACATTTCTTAGGCCGCCTTATGATGTTTGTAGACACTCTTTGTTGTGGTTGGAGGACATGTCCTTATCCCAAAACACCCCTTTAGGGTGGTCCCATTCAATTTCCCTTATGTTTTGTGTCCTTGGTTAGATCCACCCATTTGGGCATGATTTCATTTATATATTAAAATGAGATTCTCTCCTGAGTTAAACCACCTTTGAGGTGTGATTCATTATGCCATGTGATTGTATCGGTTTTTCCTAAAGTGAACCCATTGAATTGTCTAAATAAAATTTTCATTTTTTTAATAAAATCTCTCTATTGAGGTGCACAATCTTTTAATACAAAAAGGATATATATATATATATATATATATATTACTTTCATGGACATATGGCATGATTTATTTACTATGTAATTACTATTTAGTAATTAGGTGTTTATTTTTAATTGTGGTTGAATTGGATGGCCTTATTAATTCTTTTTAATATATGGAATACTTGAGTACATGTATGTTTTTCTAAAATAAGTTAGTAGATGAGTGTTTCACTGTTACAACATCCTTATTTAGGTTATGGAATTCTTACTAGCATGCCCATTTTATATTGTTGAATTTAAATTTATTAAATGAATTATGAATGTCATAAGTGATACAATGGTTTCCTTTCATGGAATAATAATATTATAAAAATAATGATTTTGAATAGTTTCACAGATGGATTTTTTATACACTGGGGGTGATACTAGTATGCTTTGATTTTCTCAACATGTGTTCTTATTTCCTCATTATGAGTGATACATGTTACCTAGGGGAGACTCCTTGGACGATATTCTTGGCGAAATGGTTGTACCAAGACATGAGTGAGACTTAGTACCATATACAAGATACCATTTATGGGCTCATTATTCATTGTCTCACACTATGTCATGAGTGATACTTGGGATAACATTCAT
Source organism: Viscum album (assembly GCA_963277665.1). NCBI lineage: Eukaryota > Viridiplantae > Streptophyta > Magnoliopsida > Santalales > Viscaceae > Viscum > Viscum album. The sequence continues at coordinate 1,896,572,174 of OY728135.1, read as the reverse complement.
ATAAAGCATTGGACATTCTCCAATGATAGAGAACACTTATGGTGCTCCCAGTTTGATACATGGGTTCCTTATCATGGTTCTCCTTAGATGGGCCTAGGATGATTCTTATTAAATGTTGGTAGTTATATTTATTGTAAAGGATGTTGATACATATCTGTTATCCAAGGGATGTGTTCGCCCAGCCAAATCACATGATTAGGTTTAGTCCATCCCATAATATGATTTTTAAAATACTTTGTTATATTTTCCCTCATATCTCATATGTATGGGTTTACCATGGTTTATAAATTTCTATCTTAGGCTTAAGTAGGTTTGGTTAGTCTAGGTGTCCTTGGGAAACCTAATCCCAACTTGGTTATCTTTTTATTTTTTATTTTTTATTTAATTTTGATTTACATGAACACCGCTTATTTTATATGCATGATAAGGATTATACTTTAGACATTGATGGTGGTGACCTATTGAGTATATCTCATACCCTACTCAGGATACCATTACATTGGTGTCCTAGAATATATCCCCTTATTTGTAGGCCAATGAATTATTGCTTGTGTTGTAATTCTTATATTTTTGAGTTAGGAGAGCGAGACTGATATAGTACTTAGGATACTCATGGACACTTACATTAGGGAATTTATTCTATATTTTATTAATTTTATTTAATTGTACCACCTTTTTTATCCATCCTTCTTATTCTTGAAGTTTCATTATACATGCATGCATCATTGTATGTTTATCCTTGGCCACTTTTACCCGATCATCATATTTTTTCTTCTACTATTTGTTTCCCATTTGTGACTCCTTATACTATTTTATGTCGCTTATTTATTAATATAACACTATTTTACTTTTAACATGAGGTTATATTCTCCCCACCATACCCCAATTAGAACCACCCTACTAGTCGGAAGCCTCTGGTGTATTAGGAGTCATGCATGAGGCTATGCGGTGACTGGTTCGGCCACCGGTTTAGTGACCATTCATACTATGTTGCTACACACAAACACAAACACATACACATACGCAGATATATATATATATATATATATATATATATATATCACTCATTCAATTTTTAATCATTACTAATTATTACTAAGGACACTGGATGTTGAAAAACACATTTTCCCCAAAAATTGTTTTTCTATATTTTAAATGTATTAATTTAAAATTTAGTTTTATATTATTTATAAGATAAATTATATTATATTTGTATAAAATTTAGTTTCACGAAATTAATATTTGGTATAATTATTTACCTTTTGCTTTTTATAAAATATAAATTTCTTCGGTAAAAACTAGTTACCAATGTAAAAATCAAAAATCGTAAAATGTAAAAATATAATAATAAAAATGAATGAAACATGTTATAAAAAATGAATAAAATTGTTTTTAGAGAATTTTTGTACCTTATATCACCCCCCTAATAAACTATTATTTCTTTATTTTTGAGTCATTTATTCCATAATAGTGTCATTCCATTATTGTAAAATAATCAGAATTCAAAAAGGTTCCCTTCTCTTTACTTATAAAGGGGGGGACACTTCTTACCCTTCATTATTCCCTTGTTCCTTATAATTTCATCAACAAAATATTCCATTTTCTCCAACTATAAAACTATCTAAATTTAATATTCCTATGGACTCAATTATTTATCCTAATCCCTTCATATCCAAGGATAATTTCAAGAGAAAGTTCAAGGTCCTAATGTGAGTATTACTTAATCCTTAACATTTTCTTCTTTAATTTCACTTCCAAAACTATCCTAACCATGACAATATAATGAAATCTGTATCATTATTATTATTAAATGTTATTATATTAATTTAACAACCATTATTTATTCCTTAACATGCACTAAGAAAAACTAATGAATGTTGATAATGTTTTTGTGTGGACTACCTCCTCCACGAAATGACGCCTTTTATTTTTCATAACCACGTATCATGACTACTTTTGATGATGATATTTTTTAATAAATACTGCACATATAATTTATTTATAAACATAAAAAGGTTAATTTATTATCTTCCCTCATCCCCTCACCATCATTGAGAAATTATGATGATATCCATGTTTAAGTGTGGACAACCGCCTCCACGGATTAACATTTTTTTCACTTTGATTTTAATTATTCCACCAAAAACCTTAAAATATTATCTGATAACTTAAAAACATATAAATAATATAACTATTATTTTTTTTAATGATATTATATTCTTCCTTAACCATACTCATCCATCGAGTTATAAAGTGTTCTTGTTTGGGTTGGTTTAACCACCTACATGAATGATATTATAAAACCCTATCATGGTTGACTATAAAAAATTAAATTATAATTTTATTATAAGATAAAAAAAATTCATTATTGATTTATAGATATGGAATGTCTATAATAGGTATTTATATAATTTTTAATATGTCATCTTTAGTCACAAAAATTACAAAAATAAGCTGACACTAATTCCATTTTCACATAACATAACAAAAATCCTATAAAATAACATAATGTAACGCCATGTTTTCTATTAGTACTCTCTAATATGATTTATTTGTGGATCTTGTTTTTCCTCTTATGTTCTAAGTGTGATGGGTTTAAATTTTGAGGATACCATTGTTTATTCATGATCTTATGTTTATCATTGATTTTTCTCTGGAGTTTTTTGTAAAAATGGGAGTCTTAGGGTTAACAATAGGCGGAACATGGTTAGCACACAGTATAGAAAACCATGCACCCTTTCCTAAGAAACTGTGTTTTCAAGTGTCATTTTTTTAAAATGGGTAACCACACGGTTTGAAAACCGTGTTGGATAACCCTACAGCTAATTACTCTTGGTCATTAAGGGATGCACGGTTGCCGCACATTTTTGGAAAACCATGCAGGAAGACCCTGTGATTTATCTTAGTCATTAAAATTTAGAAACATTAATTTGGGTCATCTTGGAATTTGACCCTAAACCATCCCCATTTCACCCTATATGTGATTTTCAACCATTGGATCTCCCTCTTAGCTTTTATGGACCTCTTGGTCCCCATTTCTTAGGATATTTTGGTGTATTAACTTTAAGGAATATTCATGTAAGTGATTTCTCTCTTGATCATTCCCTCTTTATAGCATTATCCTTCCCTATTTATTGGGTTTTCATTTTCATAAATTTATTTGACCAAAAAGGGGGTTTTATAATGTGGTATTTTGGAAGATATTGATGGTCGTTGTATCATATTTCCTTTATAGGGTCTTGTAGAGGTGTGGTTGTGGTTTTACATCAATTTCTAGAAGTTTCTATGGGAGAGGTTAGTGGTTCCTTGATCAAAAAATTTTATATGAATTTTTAAATGCATTTTTTTCTTTATAAATATGTTCTATGAATTTATTTGGTGTTTTGAAATATGTTATTGAAAGAGTTTGGGATCTGTATGAGATGAAAATGGTAATTTTGAAGGAAAATGGATATTTATCTTGGGTTATTTATTGGGGAACATCTTGGAATTGGTTTCATGATTATGTGAAAGGTACGAAATGCGTTTTCAAAGTCACTTTAGGTGAGAATATGTTAAAATTCGGGTTTCAAAGGAAAATGGATTATTTTGTCTTGTTGGATTTTTTTGTTCACTTTTAAATGTTATTTTTGAATTATATAAATGATTAGAAGATTGTTGTGAAATGAACTTGGTTTATGAGTGTATTTGAAAGGGTATTGGCCCATATAAAGTGTTAGATTCATTTCTTTCATTTCTTATGGTGTTTCCAAATGGGTTTCATGAATTATGACTGTGGTGGGTAGTGTATATTGAAATGGTTTTGGTGTGTGTAAAATGTAAACTGGTTTTATTTATGGAAAATGGTGGTTTATATGTAACTGTGTTTTAAAGAGGTGATTTCCTCATGTGATTATGTTTTTTGGCATGTGTTTGTAAAAGTGATGGTTATGTGATAATAGAATTTGAGCACAAATGGAATCTTGGGTATCCGGGTGGAAAAACTATAACTAGTATGTTAGTGATTTGGAAGAGGCAAGCCTGGATTCTTCTAGTAGTCTTGGAACTAGTTGACTTAGAGGTGGAAAGTCCTGGATTCACATAATAATATTCACAAATGGAACTCTAACTAAACATTTGATATGATCAGAGGCCACTAGGCCTTCGGTATGATCCCTCCTTGTGTCTCGTGAAAGAGAATGTGTTTGCATTGGCTTATTATTTGGAGACCACTAGGCCCATGGGATTATCCCTCCTAGAGGCTCATTCAAGGGAATGTTTTTTTGTGGTTGAGTTAGATGATATTGACCATTGAGGTGTGATATTATTAGTGACTTTCTTATTCAAGATACCCTTAGGGATTTACCCATGGTTCTCTATTGTGACAAGATTATTATGTGACATGGTGACATTCATCGATATATGGTGGAACTTTTTTATCCTTAATTTTTAATCAATATAATTGAGAAATGGTTTCCATGAAACTATTTCTGTGATAATGGTTTTCTAAAATTGTTTTCTTGAATAGGTTTCAAAGTATATTCTATAGATGTGCATGTTAATTTTTCTTCTAATTTTTTAGCATGTAATATTTTCTTTTGGGTGGAATCCTACTGAGCATTAGATCACACCCTACATACACATTTTAGTGTATATATTTTTTTATGTATGACCCAAGTAAAGGTAATATGTGTCTTGGTGTGATGGACCTGGTTCTTAGTCTTCCACTTCTTGCAGGTTTTGGTAGTAGTGTCTTGAGGGGGATTCCCTCTAATTTCATGAAGCTTTTTGGAACATTTTCTGGTTTCCTTTCCATTGTAGTATTTTTTGGTTAAAGTTGTAAAAACATGATTCTATAAATTGTTGTACCTTGTCTGGTTACACTATCAGTTATTATTTTTTTATTATATTTTGTAGATTTATTATGGTTATACTCATGGGTGAAATCACTCCCAACATATGTTGTTGATACCCAGAAATTATTTTCCATCATGTGTGGATCCTGAACACCCTACAGGCCAAGACATAGACCGGGTTGGGTGTCATCTTGGATGGAACTATGACATGGTTCGTGACAAAATGTTATTAGAGAAGGATGGTTCTTTATAGGACCTAACTTATGGAGTTCCTTATTTTATTTGGGATGTCCATGTAGATGGAGTAGGAATATTGGAACCTTAGTTTATAGGTATGAGTGAGTGTCTGGAAAATAATTTCTATACCAAACCATGGGTTTCCATGGGAAGTACAGTTCTATTTGGTTTCTTTGGTTCTTATGTATTTTTAGTGTCTTAGATATTAAAATAGAGTTGGGATAATAGTCTCAGTGAGATCATAAGGTCAAGAAAACCATGTGAATCTAGTTATATAGTTCTAGAAGACTCTTCATGATGGTAGTGTGTCTATAATATGGTCTTCAACCATATATCCAAGTCACATATCAAAACCTGTTTCCCCTTTTGAGTTTAATTGGGTCTTTCCTAGTTTGGAAAAGTTTCTTAAAAAGTCTTCTTTTTTGAATTGTAAAAACTGGATTTGAAGTGGTAATGGTTTTGTTCTTGGAAAGTGGAAATTGGATATTCAGAATAATTATGAAGAGATATTTAGAAAGATGGACTTTGTACTATGATTTTTTGTTAAAGTGTAACTGTGTTTATTGAGAATTATGTATTTGTGATAAAAAAAACTTGGGCTTATATAAATTGGTTGTTCATAAAATAGAATTTATTTCCAAGAGGGTTTTGGAAACGTTTTTTAAAAAAAATAGATGGTTTTTTTACTCAAATTATTATTGTCGAAATGATAATTTTTTGCTACTGAAATTTTTTCTGAATTAGGAAAATGTATTTTTGAATGGGATCCACAAGATTTTATTTTTGAGAAAAGATGAAATAATGTGTTGTGTGGGATCTGAATGTGACTTTTGACTCTATAGTGAGTGGTCTTTTGAAATGTTTTCAGAATTTTGAAATGGGAAGTAAATTGTGAAGTTGAAAGCATGGGTTGAATATATTGTCTTGGAAAGTGTAAAAGGTTTCTTTTGAGATTTTTTATTCCCATGAGTGACCACATACATAAGGATGTGTTAAAATATGGATAGTTTACAGCATGGGAGGATGAGTTCTTAGATTGGCATGAGTGGATGAGTGCTCGAATTGACATGAGGTGACAGGTTCCCCATCTGGAAGAAGAATATTCATGTGTGAGGATCTATGGAATACCATTGGTGAGTGTAAATCCATAATGTTTTTTCTTCCAAAGGAGATTTTAAGAGAAAATTTGTGATGATTTTATAGACAATGGTTGCGTATCTTATTTTCCTATAATTTGGGAATGAATTTTATGTGGTGTTTTGAGCTTGAGAACCCTTTTTTAGGAGTTGATTTTGGTTGAGATCTTGGTTCTCCAGTTGGTTAGTGTTTACCCCCACAAGATTTGATGGATATTCAATACGATACTACAGGTAGTCTACCATTAGAAAAAAATCCAATTGATCGACCTAAGTATTTCCTCCTTGATTTCTAGAAGTTAAGTCCACTTCTATTTTATGGTCAAGCAGATCCTCCTAAAGTAAAAGATAGGATGCATAAAATCAAAAGGATATTCAGTCTCCTTGATTTTCCTATTTTGTTAATGTTTAAGATTTCTACCTTTATGCTTGAATGTATGACCTGGATGTGGTGGAAGTGAGTTTCATGAATAAAGCCTTAGGAATATCTTATCATGTTGAGGTAGTGATATCAGTAGTTCCTAATGCATCCAATCTTCCTCTAATCTCTGTAAGTGGTGAAGGGATTTCTAGTAATGAGATGGGGAAGTTGCCTGAATCTATTAGTGTGAGTCATGGAAATAAAAATACTTATTCATATTTCTTCATCTTCTTATAATAGTGGTATCATGGTGTTTCATTATTGTGGAAATCCAAATCATAATAAGTCATCATTCTTGAATGCTCTAAAGACCTTTAATACATGTGGATGCTTCGTTGACTTACAACAGTTCTTTTGGGATGTTTCCATGAGGTAAAGTGGAGCTAATTTGTATAAGTGGTGTGTTGTTTGGGATCCATTTAGGGTCCATTTCTATGTATTTATCTTTAGTTTTAATGGTTGTTTCCGGTGGGTTTTTTCAGTTTTGTTTTCTCTGAAATTGTAAAAGTGGGTGTTGTGGATCTCTAGTGTCCTTCCATTTCAATGGAAGTGTGTTTTTATTTTGGAGAATATATAAATATTCCCCTTCTAAATGTGGGTGTTCTTTTCATGTTTCTTGTCTCCACTATTTCTCATTCAATGTGGAAGGGGATAATGATTGTGTATCTTATGAATCCCTATTTTAATTGAAAGAATATGTACTGACTAGGTGTTTTCATCACTTTACTATGAAAAATTAGATGCTTCAAACATCAAGGCTCCATCCATAGGCCCCATAGTGATGTTGGAGTGTAGCCGTGAATTTTGTGGGTCTGAGGGACCTTGGTTTAGCTTATGTCTTTAGTGTGGGAATGGGGACAGTTTAAGTTTTTTATGGTAGCTTCCTCATCCTAAAAGGTCCCAATTTGTGTAAAGAGGTGTAAAGACCTTGTTTTTTTATTTTTATCCTTCTGGATTAAAGATTTCCTCCTTGGTTTGAAGAGGTTAGGTGGTTCCATTTTCTTGTAATTATAGTGTTGTTCCATTTATGTGAAATATTTTGATTGGTTTCCCTTGCATGTTTATCCATCTTGATTCGGTTTTGGTTTTATCCCATTGTAAGGGTTGGTGTTTTCCTCACTAAGTTCATTCCCCTTATAGTGGGAGTTTTTTTGGCCAATGTGTAGAGTTCTAGGATGGTCCACATCGGGATTCCCTTTTTGAACTAAGCTAGTTTGTTTCTTATTTTTGGGAGACCCATCATGAGTCTCATCCCGGTTTCATTTAGTTTTGATCGAATCTACATAATTTCCAATCGTGGGAAGTATATTCTGGCCTCCCATGTTGATAATTCAATGTGGTTTATGTAGTTGGTTCTGTGGGAGGCAGTTCTTTTTGAAGTATATAAATTTCAATTCCCTCTTCATTTGAGAGAATGTTTCGCTTTGTGAAGATGTGGTCCAAGACTTCCATCATTTCATGGAAGTGGTTTCGACTTGCTAGTTTATTTTTCGAGAGCTGTTATGAGTTTAGATTGGTGGTGATTGAGGTGTTATTGATTAGATTGGTTGGATCATGCATTTGTGGAAATCCTTTATCCGTGATCGATCAATTATAGAATTTTGTGGCTTTCTAGGGGAAGAAAGCATTATTGTGGGGAGAGTAATCAAACATGGTTTTTTTGTATTAACTCTCTAATCTGGTTCATTTTTCAATCTCGGGTTTTCTCTCAATTTATGGGTGTAACGGGTTTAAATTTTGAGTTGATATTTTTTTTATTCTTGATCCTTTGTTAATCCTTGAGCTTTTCATAGAATTTTTGGTTAAAATTAGAGTTTTGGGTTTATAGCAGGTGGCTTATGGTTGTCACACAGTTTGGAAAACCTTGCACCATTTTCTAAGATACCATGTTTCCAAGTGTCATTTTTGGATACTGGGAAACCACATAATTAACACACAGTTTTCAAACCATGTGGGGTAACCATGTGGCTCATTCCTCTTGGACAGAGAGGGATTCATGGTTTTTGCACTGTTTTCAAAATGATTTAGGAAAAATATGTCACATTTCCAAGTCATTAAAAATTAGAAAATTGCATTTTTGTCCTCTCAAAATTTAACCCTAAACTACACACATTCCACCTGATACAAAAATTTCATAATTTGGAGCCCCCTACAAGATTCCTTTGACCTCTTGAGTACCATTCCTTTGGTGATTTTGATGTAGGAACTTCAAGGAATATTCAAGTTAGTGGTTTATCTCTTGATTATTCCCCCTTTCTAGGTTTTTCCTTCCCTCTTTCTTGGTTTTTCACTTTCTAGTGGGTATTTTACCAAAAGTGACTTTTATTATGTGGTATTACAGAATATATTGATGTATTTTTATTGATCTTTCCTTTATAGAGTCTTGTGTAGGTTTGGTTGTCGGTTTTCATTGATTTTCTGAAGATTCTAAGTGTGAGGTAGGTTCTTACCTGACCTAACATTTTTAGTTTCTTTTGATATACTTGTTTGGATTTATAAATGTGGTCTATGAGTTTTTTATGTGGTGAAATTATGTTTTAGATATAGTTGTACATTAATATATGATGAAAATGGTATTTTAAATGAAAATGGTTATCATTTGTATGTCCTTCATTGTGGTGATTCTTGAGAGTGTTTTCATGATTATGTGAAAGGATTGAAATGTGTTCTCAAAGTTACTTGAGGTGAGAATGTATTTAAAGTTATTTTTAAAAGGAAAAGTGAAATATTTTGGAATTATGGATTTATTTGTGAACTTTTAAATGTGATATGTGAATTATGTAAATTATTTGAAGCATGTTTTGAAATGAACTTGGTTTATGTGTGGATTTCAAAGAGGATTGGATCATGGAATGGGTTGGATACATTATTTTATTTTTTTACGGTGTTTCTGAATAGGTTTCATGAATTATACAAGTGGTGGAAAGTCTATTTTGAAATTGTTTTGGTGTGTTTAAAATGGAAAGTGGTCTTATTTATTGAAAATGGTGGTTTTATTGTAATTTTTTTTGAAAGTGGCACTTTCCTTGGGTGCTTAAGTGGCTTGTAATGTTTTTGTAAAAGTGATGGTTAGGTGATAATTGAATCTTAGAAAAAAAAAATTAGGAATATAGGTGGGAATACTGGAACGTGTACACAAGTTATTTAAAAGTGGAAAGCCTGGATTCTTTTAGTAGACTTGATACTATTTGACTCGGTAGTGGAAAGGCTCAGATTCACTTAGCAGGATTCAAACATGAAAAAATAACTAAACATGTGATATGATCAGATCCCACTATAACCTTAAAATTATCCCTCCTGGTGTCTTGTTTTTGTGAAATTTTTGTTATAGTCCTATTATTTGGAGATCACTATGCCCATGGGATTATCCCACCCATTTGCTCATGCACATTAAATATGTTGGTAGTTGAGTTGGAGGATATTAATCACTAGGGGTAAATGTTATCAATGAATCACATGTGCTTCTACCCTTAGGGATTTACCAATGGTGATCTATTATTCCATGATGCTTATTTCCTTGGAATATCTTTTTCATGAATCACCCAAAAAACACAATTAGAAAATTAGGCTACATCTACACTTTCCATTTCCATGGCATGGAAAACCTTGGTTTTTGTAGCCTATAGCCATATTTTCTAAAAACTATGTCTATATTTTAACATATATCCATGGTTATATGAAACCATGGAGACAGGTTTCATGGTAAAACCCAAAACATTGTGGAAAATTGGTAAGAAAGGTATATTATCACGGTTTAGTAAATGGTAGCCCTATGCACCTATTTCCACCATTTAAATTTTCAAAATATCCTCCTATTCAATTAGTTTAAACTGTGTCCTTAACCCTATATTTCCACATTTTAAGTTGTGTCTATATCTACCTATTCCCATGATTTAAATTTTGGTGATAATGGCATATTTCCATGGTTTAAACGATGGTTATACCCACCTATTTCCATGGTGTAATATATGGTTATAGACTTATATTTCTTTGGATTAAATCATGTCTATAAATTCTTATTTCAATGGTTTGAAACCATGGAAATAGCCAACTATTACGATAGTTTAAACCATGGAAATATGTTTTTTTATTTTTAAAATTATTATTAATTATTTTCATATATAATTATTTATATTATACATATTGTAATGACGCAAAATTTTATTAATGACAATTAATCTTGATCTAATTAAGTGTCATATTATTTAAAAAGGTTATATAACAAATTCACTTCATTGTTTTTATGTTTTTTAATTTTAAAATACCATTAAGAATTGATACCATTGCTAATATATCCATTAAACAGTGACCACATTATTAGTATAAATATAGGGCTTTAACAAGTCCAATTTACTCAGAAAAAGGATGCAATGACCTAATCTAGTAGAATTTATCCATACAAAGCCTATTTTTCAGAACTCTGAAAGGAGGTGACATCACTGGGCTTCTCTCTTGACCAAGCCCAAGCTGATCATCAACATGTTAAGCTTTAATGGAACTGTGTACAGGATAAGTGGAAGTTAATAAATATTACCACCTAAGTGATGTTATCTGAGTCACCCCAAGAGTCTTTCACCATCACACACCTCACCCTTAGTTATTAAGAAAGTTTTATAAGGGGATATATTACAATACTCAAGAACTATGAATTTGTGCATTCTTTTTGTATAGAATAAATAATATAAATTCATTTTATTATTGTTACTTTGTAAATGATTTTTAAAGAACAAATAGAATTTTTAGTTAATATTAAAGTTCAAATAAGAAATATAATTTGATGAATTAATGGATTTTTGAATTAAATAATATTTTAATAATATATTATTACCAAATTACTTTTTGTTAAATATAAATGATCATATAATTTTTATGAATACAACTGTAATTTTTATTAAGGTTGGAAAAATATTTTATAAAAACCCATGAATTTTAAATAAATGACAGATTTTATTTTAAAAGTGATAATTCACATATTTAGAAAATTATTTAGATAAAATAAATACTATTTTTGGAATTGGGATTTTGAAATTATCCAATAGTGAATTTTTCATAATTTTCTGAGACAGTCAAATATTTGGGTAAATATTAAATACTAATTAAATATATAATGGGTTTTATGACATCATAATGACCCAATAGTGATGTAATCAAATACTATAAAATATATATTCAGTCAATATATGTTTTACCTTTAAATTAATTTGATTTTAGATTTGTTTGATTAATTTTATGATGCCTTAGTGGACCCTCCAATGCTTATAAAACATTTTGACATTTTAAAATGATTTCCTTGAGAGTGTGACTCACCTCCACATAAGCAGGCCTAATATTTTAATATATTCACCCATTGGCCTTATAAAATAATTTTTTCCACTCCCCTTTGGAAAAAACCATGGGTAAAAACCATGGGTTGGTTTGTGGTTTTTATTTGTTTAATGTGTAGTGTCCAAAACCTAAATAATAAAGATTTTTGTCTCTTTTCCTCTATAAACTCACCCAATCTACCACTTCCCTTCCCTAAAAACCCTTATAGCACATCCCTACTCTTCCCTCCACTCTCTATAATCATCGCAAGGCGCCCCAGGCACCCAATAAGCCTCCCGCAATCCCCTCCCAAGCCTTAGGGATCATACTTCCATGTAAGGGATTTCTTCCTTTCTCATTTTTTTCAAAATTACTTTATATTGTTATACCATTTTATTAACAATTAAAAATATTGGGGTATTATTTATCATCTACCCCATACATCCCTAATTATTTGTTAATTATGAGAGACCTCTTTCTCTCACATAAATTCTTTCCATGTACACTCGTTATCATGCCGAAATTCATTAGGGAATTTCTCTCTTCTCATTTTAATTCAAGAAATTATTTTATATTATGCATCTAAATTCCATTACGTATGTTGGGAAATGTATCTATATGACCCCCTTAATTTCAATTTCATTTAAATATTATTAGATACCCCTTTATCTCTCATCATCCATTTTTATTAATTCTTATCTCATGTTGTTATGCTTTCGAAATTGGTTCGTAATTCTCAAGCCAAGTCCTTGTGTAGTAAATACCATACCCATTTCTCTATAAAGGTTATTCACCTTTATAAACATTTACTTATTTATTATAGAGTTTCATGTATGTATTATTCATTACTTTTTCATGGAAAACATGATGATGGTGAATGATTCCATGTTGTGTGATCCATGTGGCACACTTATACATGAAATGAAATGATTAAGAAGGTTTTGCCCTGATAGCGCTCCAATGCATTGGGTAAATATTAGTATCATGATACGTCAAGTGAACTAAGGGTTTACTCATTCTAATTCAAGTGAAATTATGGTTTACTCATGTTCCATGTTCAATGGTCCTTGGCTCATCCTAATATCATATTAAATGTTGTTGCCACATTTCCAAGTTATAATAATCATGTTATATCATGCCTTTATGTTCATGTTTTCCTTATGATCCATTGATATGCCTATTTCCTAACATTTACTATATTCTTCATTTTATTACATTCTTACTCCATTACTAGGCTTTATATCTCACCCTTTTCTTATTCATGTCCTTAGGTTATCCCATGGAAAGTTATGTACGAAGGAATGTGTGTTGTAATGTAAAAGAAGTTTTCAAAAAATAAGTGTATTTCATGTTTTAAGTTGTTATGTAATGTTACTAATGCCCAAATAAACTATACCTCTTTATATTCTATGTTGTATGAAGTTAATATTTTTTGTAATAAATTATGTTTAAGTTTAAAATAAAGAGTAGGGTTGTTATAGTTGGTATTAGGGGATAGGTTAAGTTGTTTTTGGGATTAGGATTAGAAACCCCTAGTGAAAGCCTTAGGGATTAGACTAGGTATAATAAAAACACCCCTAAATTTTGGTGATTATTGATTAAGTTTTTTATCATGAAAATACATCAATGTCTGGATACAAGCATGTAGAGGCAACTCTGGCACAAATGTATCTAGGAAAAAACCCGAAAACACTACCTTGAGCTAGACTCGAATGGGAACTGGTGCACAAAAATGGGCCTTGCTGCACTCTTGGTTATGAAACTCCCAGGGAATATGCTTTGGTAAATTTATAATCTTAGTATTAACCATTATTAATGTAATTAAAAAATCCCCTAAGAATATATGTTGGGTAGTAGATCATAGATATCATAAATAAGTTAAACAAATAAATGTAATTTATAAGTTATCCCTTTTTTCATTGGAAAACCCTTTATGTGTTACCCCTAACTTTCCTTTTATTCTATCCAATGACTGGTAATAGGAGTACTCAGTATAACAACCGATGCAAAGATCAATGTGATGACTATTCTAATGAAATTCCCAATCTGATAGGAGCAAGAATCATAAAAATTGTCACCATACTCTCGCAGATAACTCATGTTTTGAATAGAAACATGGGTCAAGATAAATGTTCAAACCACCTAAGAAATAACAAACCATAATCTGGTGCTTCATGAGACAAAGGCCTCATACTTTTCATGGATCGTTTGATCCCACAATCCCCAAAAAATGGATCAACTCCATTGAGAAGATCTTATCTATCCTTCAATGTTAATAATAAGAGAAGGTTCTTATGGATTCTTATCATATGGAGGGTGAAGTTGATCAATGGTGGACATTGATGAAAAATATGAATCCTAAGGAAGATATTGAGGTGTCAGAATGGAAGGATTTCTGAAAAAAAAAATTGATAAATATTTTCCGCACACCCTCCGACTTAAGATTGAAAGGGACATCCATTCCCTTAAGAAAAAAATATGACGAATCCATCCGAGCGTATGAGGAAAACTGCAAAAGGCTTTCATGATATGCCTCTGGCTTTGCCGTTACCCCCGAATGAAAGTTTTAATTCTTCTCTAGTGGGATAAAACCTACCCTACGGAAATCCCTAGCGATTCATGACTTTGAGAGCTATGAGTAAATTTTCTGATGTTCCCTCAAAGTCGAAATGGATATTGAAGAATTTCATGCATATAATTGGGATAATAAGTGTAAAGAGAAATTTAATTCTGGAAGTCTAATGGATAAATCCAACGGTGCTAAGAAATTCTAGCACCCCACTTGCCAAAGGTACAGAAAGAAGCACCTTGGAAATTTCTTGAAGGGGATGAGGAAATGCTTTAGGTGTGGAAGAGAAGGTCACTCGGCCATTAACTACCAACAAGAAAAACATACTACTATGATAGAAGAGAGTAATTATCTATTTTACCCCCAATTCACTGTTCATTACTTCAACTGAAAAGAACCAGGGCACTTTGCAAACCATTGCCCTAATCCAAGGGTTTTTTGAGACAACTAACAACCTCCAAGGCATAAAAGGTGATCTTTTTCCATCACTACCTCCAAAGAAAACCCTGAAAACAAAGTGATGATAGGTACGCTAGTTATTAATTCAGTAATAGTGAACATAATTTTTGATTCTGGTTATATTCCTTTTTTATATCCCAAAAGTTTAGTAGAAAAATCCCAAAATCACCACAAATCGTGCAAGTAGAGATTTCGGTGAGAATGGAAAATAGGGAAATCATTGCAAACCACAGATATAACTTATCCTCTATCATAATTTTTGGATTTAAATTCCCAGAGAACCTAAACATAATCCCTCTGGTATAATTTGATGCAATTCTCGGTATGGATTAGATTTTCCTATATAGAGCCAACATAAATTTTCATGAGAGGAAAATCACTCTCTATATGGTGAATCGACCCCCGATTCACTACAAGTGAAAGGAGGATGATGAGTCTTATTTAGCACCATCATCTCAAGCTTGGATATTATTTCCCTATGAGAACTCATATCTTTCTTAGATGATTAAGTCTATGGAAGCAACCATCCTTGAATACATGCCTATTGTGAGAGAATTCGCTGAAGTGTTTACCGAGAAATTTCCTGGTCTTCCTCCAATAAGAGATTTTGAATTTTCAATTGATCTTATATGAGGGGCATTTCCAATATCCAAGAATCTATATAGAATGGTTGTTTTTGAGCTTAAGGAGATGAAGAAACAACTATAGGAGAATCTGGATAAAGATTTTATACACCCAAGTGCTTCACTATGGGGTTCACCAATACTCTTCGTCAAGAAGAAGGAGCGGTCAATGCGTCTTTGCATTTATTATTGTGAACTCAACTAAATCATGATAAAGAACAAGTATAATTTTCCACGAATTGATGACTTCTTTGATCAGTAATGTGGAGAACAATACTTCTCCAAGGTGGATCTGTGGTAGGGATATTATAAAGTAAGGGTGAATAAGGAGGATATCCCCAAGACTATTTTTGCACAAGATACAGACACTATGAATTCGTAGTAGTGCCTTTCAGAATTTCTAATGCTCTAGTAATATTCATAGACTTGATGAATAGAGTGTTTAGATATTACCTTGAAAAATTTCTGGTTGTATTTATTGAATATATTATAATATACTCCAAAACTAAGCAGGATCATGAGGATAATCTAAGCATTGTACTAGAGACCTTGAAAAAGGAGAAGATCTATTCAAAGTACAGAAAGTGTGAGTTCTGGTTGATGTATTTCTCATTCTTGGGTCATATCATCACAAGTAGTGGGATATCTATGGATCCCTCAAAGACAGCTGCAATTGAGGGATGGTCGAGGCCAACATTAGTGATAGATATCCATAGCTTCCTGGGGTTAGCTGGATATTATCGTCGATTTTTGAGAAATTTCTCACGATTTTCTAACCCTCTTACCAAGCTACCTTGGGAGGGAGTAAAGTTTTCTTAGAGTGATGAATGTGAAGAAATCTTAAAAGAGTTTAAAAGGAGCCTTATCACTGAAATCATGCTAACACTAACCATAAGTGGAGAACTTTTTTTGGTATTTAGTGATGCTTAGAAGAAGGGCATGGGCTTTGTGTTGATGTAAAATGAAAAGGTCATTTCCTATGCTTCATGACAATTGAAAGTTCATGATAAAAACTATACAACATATGATATGGAGTTGGCTGAAGTAATCTTCACTTTAAAATTTTGGTGACATTACCTCTTTGGGGAGAAGTGTGACATATATACAGATCCCAAAAGCCTCAAGTATATATTCACACAGAAATAGTTGAACATGCACCAATGAAGATGGTTAGATCTGAGCATAGACTATGACTGATCAATCGATTACCCCCCTGGGAAAGCAAAAAAGGTTGGGTATTCTCTAAGTAGAAAGGACAGAGTGATTATATCATTGATGAGAATTAACAAGGATCCAATCATCTTAGATTTGATGAAAATGGACATGGGAATCCTAAAGAAGGGAAAATCATCAATCCTTTCACAAATTATTTCTCAACCATATATTTTGGAAAGGTTAAAGGATGCTTAAAGGGATGACGTGGGAATTCAAAAGAAAGTGGAAACTATCAGAAAAGGGAAATCCATGGAGTTTAATGTCAATGATGAAGGAATTGTGAGATTTGGTAAAACACTATGTGTTCCATCAAGTCTGTAGTTGAGGAAATAACTTTTGGATGATGCACATAGTTTGAATTTCTCCATTCACCCAGGAAACATAATGATGTATCATGATTTCCAAGAGCATTATTGTTGGGATAACATGAAGAAGGATATCGCTGAGTATACATTAAAGTGTCTGGTATGTCAGAAAGTGAAGGTTGAGAGGCACAAGTCTAAAGGGATAATGCAACCATTACCCATACCAGCATGGAAATTGGAAAAAATAACTATAGACATTTTCACCAGATTCCCAAAGACATCCAAAGGAAACAATGTTATCTGGGTCTTTTTGGATCATCTTACAAATACTGCACACTTCATTGCAATTCGATAAGATTTCGCATTGGATCAACTGGAAGGGATATACATCAGAGAAGTGGTAAGGCTGCATGGAGTACCACTATCTATTATATTTGATCGAGATCCATGTTTTGCCTATATGTTCTAGAATATTCTTCAACATGCTCTGAATACTAAGATTAACTTCAGTACAACTTATCATCCTCAAACTGATGGCCAATCTGAGTGGACTCTCCAAACACATGAGGACTTGTTGAGAGCATTCTCAATGGACTCCAACAAAGGATAGGATCAAAATATTCCTCTGGTTGATTTCTCTTACAATAAAAGTTTCCAATCAAGAATTTAAATGGATCCATATGAATACCTATATGGGAATAGGTGGAGAACACCATCATGATTGGGATGAAGTTGGGGAGTGAAAACTCCTAGGTCCAGAAATGGTCATAGAAATGGTGGATAATTTTAAGACATTTCAGCAGCACATTAAAGCTTCTCAGAGTCGACAAAATAGATATGATGATAATCATTGATGAGACTTAGAGTTTGATGTTGGATACATGTTATTCCTCCACATATCAACGTGGAATAGAGTTATGAGATTTGAGAAGAAGGGAAAGCTTATTCCAAGGTACATTTTCCCTTTTGAGATCCTTGATCGCATTGGAGTAGTGGCCCATTGCCTAGAACTCCCACCGAACCAATCTCAATTACATGATGCATTCCATGTATCAGTATTAAAGAAGTAATTACCTAACCCATTGAAATTTCTCAATACAGAGGTGGTACCATTGTACAATAACCTCTCTTATTAAGAGAAGTTGGTGAAGGTCTTATATCGTAGAGAAAAAGTTCTGAAAAATTATACAATGCCCCTTATCATGGTGGTTTAGCGAAAACACAAGTTTTAAGAGGAAACATGGGAATTGGAGGAAGTGATAAAGTAGATTTTCCCTCATTTGTTTTAGTGTGGGAAAAGTAAATTTCTAGGGTGAAATTTTTTAAGGGGGGAAGATTGTAACGACCCAAAATTTTATTAATGAAATTTTCTCTTGATCTAATTAAATGTATTATTATTTAAAATGGTTATATAATGTATACAAATCCTTGGTTTTATGTTTTTGGATTTTAAAATACCATTATGAATTTTTATCAATGCTAATATACCATTTTAACAATGACCACGTTATTAGTATAAATATAGGGATTTAACAAATCTAATTTACTCAGAAAAAAGGAAGTGATGGCCTCATCCAGTAGAATTTCTCTATACGAAGCCCATTTTTTGAATCTTGGAAATGAGGTGTTGTCAATGGACCTCTCTCTTGAGCAATCCCATGCCGATATTCAACATGATAATCTTGAATGGAACCGCCCACAGTAAAAGTGAATGTTAATAGAGATTACCACCTGAGTGATGTTATGCGAGCCACCCAAAGAGTATGTCACCATCACACACCTTACCCTTTAGTCTTATATGGGTGCTATAAGGGGTTAGGTAACAAGACCATAACACTATGATTATGTGCCTTATTTTTTTAGTGAATAATTAATATACATTCATTTTATTATTTTTACTTTGTAAATGATTTCTAAAGAACAAATAGTATTTTAGTTAATATTTATATTCAATTAAGAAATATAATTTGATGAATTAATGGATTTTTGAATTAAATAATATTTTAGTAAAATAATATTACTAAATTACTTTTTATTAAATATAAATTATCATATATTTTTTATGAAAACAAATGTACTTTTTATTAATGTCTGAAAACTGTTTTTATGAAAACCCATGAATTTTCAATAAATGTCAGTTTTTATTTTAAAATTGAAAATTCAAATATTTAGAAAATTATTTTGATAAAATAAATCTTATTTTTGGAATCAAGATTTCAAAATTATCCAGTGGTGAATTTTTCAAAATTTTATGAGATAGTCGATTTTTTTGGTAAAAATTAAACACCGGTTAAATATATAACGGGTTTTATGACATAATAATGACCCAATAGTGATGTAATAAAATAATATAAAAGGTATATTCCACAAATATATGTTTTAACCTTAAAATAATTTGATTTTAGATTTGTTTGATTAATTTTATGATGCCTTAGTGGACCCTCCAAGACGTATAATACATTTTAAAATTTAAAATGATTTCTTTGAGAGTGTGACTCACCTCCACATAAAAAAGCCTAATATTTTAAGAATTTAGGTCATTGGAATTATAAAATAATTTTTTCAAATTCTATTTGGAGAAAAAAAAGGGTAAATCCATGGTTTGGTTTGTGGTTTTGATTAGTTTAATGTGTAGTGTCCAAAACATAAATAATAAAGAATTTCCTCTCTTTTCCTATATAAACTAACTCAAGATCCCACTTCTCTTCACTCAAGACCCTTGGAGAATGTCTCTAATCTGCCATAATCTTTCTAAAATCCTCCCATGGTACCCCAATCTCCCAAGAAGCCTCCCTCTATCCCTTCCCAAGCCTTTGGGATCACACTTCAAAGTAAAAGATTTCTTCATTTCTCATTTTTGTCCAAATTTATTTATGTTGTTATACCCTTTTATTTTCAATTACAAATGTTGAGGTATGATTTATCACCTCTCCAATACTTCCATCCTTATGTTTGAATGATGAGAGACTTATTTCTCTCTCATAAATGCCTCCCATGTACACCCATTACCATGCCAAGATTCTGTATGGAATTTCTCTCTTCTCATTGGCATTTAAGAAATTATTTTATATTATGCATCTAAATTCCATTACGTATGTTGGAATATATATATATATACGAACCCCTTACTATCCATTTCATGTATATATGATGAGATACCCCTTTATCTCTCATAAACCATTTTTATAGATTCTTATGTCACGCCATTATGTTACTGAAATTGCACTGTGATTCTCTAAGCCAAAGTCATTGTGTGGTGAATACAATGCCCATTTATCTATCAAGTTTATTCAGCTTTGTTCACATTTTAATATTGATTATAGAGTTTCTTGTATGTATTCCTCATTCATTTATCGTGTAATAAATTGTGATGTTGAATGATTCCATGTTGTGTGATCTATACGGCACACTTATGCACGGAATGAAATGATTAAGAAGGGTGTGCCCTGATAGTGACCTAATGAATTGGGTAAATATTATTATCATGATACATAAATTTAAATGAGGGTTTACTCATGATAATTGAAGTGCAATATGGGTTTACTCATGATCAATGTTAAATGAGTCTTGGATCATGCTAATATCATATTAAATGTTGTTGCCAAATTTTCATGTTATGATAATCCTGTTATATCATGCCTTTATGATAATGTTTCTCTTGCACTCCATTGATATTCCTATTGGATAACATGAACAAAATTCTTCATGTTATGTCTTTATTACTCTCTGAATGGGATTTACAGATCGCCCTTTTTTGAATGTCCTTAGGTTATCCCATGAAATAATGAGTACAAATGAATGTGTGTGGTCATGTAAAAGAATTTTTTAATAAAGATGTGTATTTCATGTTTTAAGTTATCATGTAATGTTCTTAATACCTAAAGACACTAGACTTTTCAGTATTCTATGTTGTATCAAGTTAATTATTTATGTAATAAATTATTTTTAAGTGTGAAATAAAGAGAAGGTTTTTTATATATATAAACAGATATGGTAGTAATCAGCGAAGTGGAAATTCATTGGAATAATATAGAGGACGTTGGATGATCAAGAATCACCAAAAGAATTAATTTTCGAAGGTCATTTACATGGTTTCAAAAGGTGGAAATAGCCACCTAAGGCCACAATTCTAAACGATGGCCATAACCACCTAATTAAATGGTCTAAGCCATGGATATAACCACCTATTTAAATAGTTTAAACTATGTTTATAGCCACTTATTTCCACTATTTAAATTGTGGAAATAGGTTATACCATATTTTAATGGTTATAGCATCCACAGTTTTGAAAAGAATGGTCATAGACTATAGATTTCTGGACCGTATTTCTATTGTTTCAAACCATGTCAGTTGGATAATTTTCTAGTTGTAAAATATTCTTATAAAATACTCTTTTTGGGTGATTAAATTTTGGGTATCAATAGTTTACATTATTGGGCTAAATCTTGGTGATACCTTTCGAAAATATTAAAAAACACATTTTTTTCATGTGTTATTTATGCTGTGTTGAATGATTATTTTAAATGGCACACATATGTATAAATTATTGGTGGGTGTGGTACTATATCACCCTCTGGTGCAGTTGTTGTGGGTTTATGTCTCATTATTAAAAAAGTAGACCCAAAGATATGATACATGATTCAATAATGGTCCATAAGTTGTGATACACAACTCAATAATGGAACGTGATTTGTGTGACTCAAATTGATAATGGACCGCAATTTGGGATACTTGATTCCATAATGGACTATGGTTTATGATACTCGAGTCACTAATAAGACATGAGTTGTGATGCATGAGTCATAATGGGTCATAGGAAGTAATATCCAGCCCACCATTTAATGGGTCACAAGATTGTGATACATGAAACCCTATGCAATGATTTTCTATGATTTTTTATAAAATAGTTCCTTATTTTTATTTTCCACATATGTATATTATATTAAAATTATTATTCCCCATGGAACATATTTATTGTCTCATGTTTCCATTGTAACACCCCGAGATTTTATGAAAAATATTCTTTTTAATTTCATTAATGTCTTGTGTTGTACGCTACACCAAAAGGAGCTTGCACAACACGCATACTTGACTTGCCTTTCATTACACGCAATCGCGAACTTCCTTGATAGCGTGTGTAGTACGCAATACCGAGTTTCACTAAACAACGATATGCTATTAAAATATTATTAAAACTAGCCGTTATGAATAGTAATAACCACTTTTTGAAATTTTTTAAATTTTATTTTTCAAAATGGATTTCATTTTTGGATTCGGAATATCGAAATTAGCTTAGGGTG
This sequence comes from Viscum album, assembly GCA_963277665.1. Lineage (NCBI taxonomy): Eukaryota > Viridiplantae > Streptophyta > Magnoliopsida > Santalales > Viscaceae > Viscum > Viscum album. The sequence goes on along the minus strand of OY728135.1, from coordinate 1,896,549,770 downwards.
AAATTTTGGTACTTTTCGGATAACTTTCATATTCCGATGAATAGTGAAAATTACTAAATTTTAATTAAAAACAACTTTTTTAATAGAAATAATTAATAGTAATAAATTATTAATTTGAGTGGTTTTAAAGTATATTTAGAATATATTTTTACAATTTAATACAATGTTGGTCATTGGATGTAATTTCACATTTAAACCAGTTATAAACAAGTGTCAGTCTTTTGATAGTTATTATCTCTTAAAAACACGCCTTTTGTTTAGACGATGGGAATTAATTTTTAAATTAATTAATGCAACTGATATGTTTTGAATTTGTTAAAATAGAAATCATTTTTGAGTTCATAATATCAAATATAGCTTAGGCCTAATTTTTGGTATTTTTCTGAAAACATTCAATTTTTGATGAATAGTGAAACCACTAAGTGGTAGGTTAAAAACTGAATTTTGCATAAAACATAATTTTACCGCTTCTGTGAATGGAATTTCGAAAATCCGACAGACACGGTTAATATCAAGGACTAAAATGTGGTTCAATGAGATGAAAATATTTTTTGGTGAATAGTAACTTTTTACCTTTTTTTACCACGATTAATAGTAAATAGGGTAACTAAGGGAAAATATGATATTACTATTACCTTAACACATGTCCTAATTCTATTGGATAAGTGTAATTCGACCAAAAACAACCTTATGAATATAATATGACCATTTAGGTCCACTTGGATTAGATTATGACATTTAATATTATTTTATTTAATGAATAGTAAAAATAGTTAAAATCAAAGTTTAATAATTAAAACATTTTTCATATGGAGTTATACATAAGATAAATTCGACTATAAATATTCATTAGAAAGCTAAAAAGATTTCCTACATAATGATATTTTATTTATAATTTTTAGACATTAAATAAATTAATTTATTTATGACACAACGATGATGCAGTAATTACCCCTTTAAGGAAATGTTAACATAATTGATGTTATAAATGCTCAAATAAATGTAATTTGAGACTTTTTATGAATTCAACTAATTTTCTAGGTTACTATGATATATTAGTGTTGATTTAATAGACTTTTTTTGAACATATAATTCTGTTATGACTTTCACAAAAATCATATATCAAATAGTGTCAAAATTGACACAAAATAGTTTTTAAATCAAATATTATATTATTAATTGTTATTTTATTCCTAAAAATCTAAGGTTCGGCCTAATGACTTAGATAAGGATATATATATTAATAATAAACAATTTGGGGTTCGTTTGGCATGTTATAGTACGTGTATTAACCATATAGTGTAAGAAAACAAAAAGACACGGTAAAAGTTAAATTATTTAACTTAGAGTTAAATCTAATTGATAAGGTTAAAATAATAACCTAAACTTGTCTAAATCCTATTGGTTGATAGGATTTCGACCCATCCCCACTTTAGCTTCGAAATAAGACCCTTTGGAACCATTATAAACCGATTTTGACTTTAATATAAAATAATATTTTGAGATATTCCTAAGGTTCCCCTCTCCTCCCTTATAAAAGGGCACCTCCTCCCCCTCCTCCTCACACCAATTTGAGCACTCAAGCTCGGCCAACCCCTGCCAAAATACCTTATCCACTTCCCTAGAATAATCCTAGAGGTCCTGGTCTTCTTCGAAGACCAATCTTAGTTCCCTAAGTGGAGGATTCAAAGAGGAGTTTCAAAGAAGAGGTAATATCCATTACAGATCTTTTCAATTTCTTTCTTATTCAACTTCTTCTTCTTTAGTTGTTTCATGATAAAGTAATAACATAAGTATTAATTACATACTTATATGTTATTATAAATATGAAACAACCCTAATTCACCTTCTATCCATCCTACGGAAAAATGAAATCACCGCGCGTGCGTACATACGGAATACCGTCTCCACGCCGTGGTGTAATCTATTTTCCATCATAACCTTACAAGGATGGGTATAATGGTGTAATGAGTAACTATATATGATTATTATAATTTGATATTGATACTGAAATAGTCTACATACACTTCAACACAATTCCATGACCATGGGAACGATATCATCGCTCGTGCGTACGTACGGACTACCGTCTCCACGACGCGATGAGATTCATTCTCAATGATTAACCATTCATGAATGATTATAAAATATATATAATAAGTACTAATGAAATATATGACATAATAATGATACTGGATTTATGTATATTTATATGTATGTCATCTACTTAATTCCATTAAATTCAATAAGGAAACGAAAACAGCGTTCATGCGTACGTACGGACAACCGTCTCCATGAACGGTGTATTTCATTCCATTTATCGATATATTATATATATATATATATATATATTCTGAATATATATTATATATAAATCATGTTTTACATTCTGGATATAAGTAATCATGATCCAAGTAATCATATTAATAATTACAGGTTAAAAACACGAACGACAAATGAGACGATTTTACCCAAAACGCTACTTTAACATGAATTTACAAAATAATGGGTAATATAAAGTCATAAGTGGACCATATATGATATAATAAAAATTAATATGATTCTGGAATAAGTCAATAACATGATTTAAATCATTATACAGGAGTTTCGGACACTTACGAAGCAAAGCGGACCTAAGGTAAGGGAAATATCACAATCTCATTTTTATCCGAGATTGTTTATTCGTAAGTAATTACTGGGGTGTATTTTATCATCCACATCCATGTTTCATAAATATGTAATATTATTTCCATCCATCTACAATTTTTTAAATCCATTTTTACCTTTCGGTGAGTTTTTAGTAAAAGAAATGAAAGGAATCTTTTGTCGTTTTTCGTACGAGGTACTTTTTGACTTTTCCGACAAAAGTACGAGAAGAATGTTTTTTTTAACTTATATGGCATGAATGTATTTTTAAAACATTATTTCCAAGAAGCTTCCTTTATAAGTTTTCAAGTTTATTTTTAATCAACTTCGTTTAGTTTATAATTGTATGACATGTCAAGAAAAGAAAAGTGTTGTTGAAGTAGAAAGGATATTTTCCTCAAGAATGGAGTTCAAATGTTTTATCAAAATTATTTTCCATCTAAGATAATATAGGGTTCTGTTTTTATCCCTATTATTACATTGATTTGATTATGTTGTGAGGGAATTATTTTTATGAAGTCATTTACCTTATATGATTTGTTTTATGATGTCATGATGTTTCAAGAATCCCATTTTTGTTACATGTGTTATGCGATGATGTATGATTTATGATTATGTGGCACACATAAGAAAGGATTCATTATAAGATGGGTGGGACCTATATCTCCCTCCAATGCATTGGGTAAAGATTTTATATCTCATGAGATAGACATGGCTGGAATGGTAGGTTATACCGGTTCAGTGAAACAGGACTGAAACGAGGGTTACTCGATTCAGAAAGGGACTTTGTCCACTAAGATAGTCTTGGCAATGAGTCTTGACTAACAAGAAATGATTCTCTATGATTATGTGTGTATGCCACAAAGTTTAATGTTTTAAGTTATGATTATTGTGATTACATTTCACTGCCATGATTTATCCCATGTTATGAAATTATGCTCTCTTTTGCAGGTTAAGATTTCCAAAATGTTATGTTCTTATAAATATGATGTGATTGATATTTATTTTGTTTACCCTTACTGAGAATTTGAGATCACCCTTTTATGTTTTCTTTTCCCCAGGATATAAAGAAAGGTTTTAGGTAAAAAAAAGGAAGATCTTTATGGGAGATTTTGAAGATCTTTCACCACGATTAGAAGATTATATTCCGAGTTTCCAAAGACACTAAACTATTACGGTCCATGTGTGTGTGTTTTTGCTATGTACTAAGTATTCCGCAAATGTAATGTAATGTCCATGTACGTCAAGATACGGGTCTCTACATTTGGTATCAGAGGAAAGGTTTAGTCAACCTTTGGAAACTAGGATGCGAAAACGTTAGTGAGATCCCTAGAGATATTTCTACGGTATGTCTAGGGATGTCCCTAAGGTTAAGTATACGTATAGGTTATAGTACTAGAACTACGCTAACGATCATAGAATTAAACCTAAGATGTTAGATATTGAAGGTACTCCCCTTTTATTATGTTGTTTTCCCTAGCATGATTTTTGCCTCTCACACTATTCTTTTTGGGTTTTAGACGATGGCTGGAACCCGAAGGAACCGTGTTGATCAATGCAATGGACAATGCAATGATTGTCCTCCTGAGCAAACAAATGTTATGGGAGATGGAGTGCAAAATCTTATTGCTATCCATACACAAGCTATGAATCATTCTAGACTTCCAAATGAACAGAGAACGGAACATTATTCTATTGAGTCCTTCATGAGGCAACGTCCACCTTCTTTCAGTGGGAATTCTGATCCACTTGTTGCTGAACAATGGATCAGTACCACTGAAAAGATATTTTCAGTTCTTCAATGTTCTGAACATGATAAAGTCATCTTAGCAGTATATCGTTTGGAAGGTGAAGCTGATCAATGGTGGAATCTTATCAAGAATACGAGGCCAAGAGATGAAATTGAGTCCATGGAATGGGACGAGTTCAAGAACTTGTTTTTCAGTAAGTACTTCCCTCGTATTCTTCGAACAAAGATGGAAAAGGAGTTTCTTGAGCTGAAGCAGAAGGATGATGAATCTGTTGGTATATATGAAGCGAATTTTACAAGACTTGCAAGGTATGCATCTGGCATTATCATCCAACCTGAAAGTAAAGTTGATCGATTTTTCAGTGGCTTAAAACCAAGTCTTCGAAGGGCATTAGCTATAAGAGACTTTAGTAGCTATGAAGAAATTGTGCGTTGTGCTATCAAGGTAGAAATGGAAGTTGGTGTTACATATCCATCTCAGGGTTTTGACAAGAAACGAAAGATGGAGTTCAAGGAGAAATCTCAGAATAATGGTGAAAAGAAGATGAATGTTTCCATATGCTCAAAGTGTGGAAAGAAGCATGGTGGAGATTGTCTTAAAGGGACTAGAAAATGTTTTAAGTGTGGAAAAAAATGTCATCGAGCAGCTGAGTGTCGAAGTAATGGAAAAAGGGTTTCTAATGATGTGAATAAAGCAAACACTGCAGAGAACGCACCACCAACACTTCAATGTTTCAAGTGCAAGGAAATGGGGCATTATGCCAATAAATGCCCTAATCCAAGGGTTAGTGATGATCAACATGAGCAACCGCTTAAGGAAAAGGACAAAGGGAAGTCACATGCGATCACTATTGGCAATGTTGAATATGACAACGATGTGGTGGAATGATTAAGTGTTTATGTAATGGGATTCCAAAATAATGTTGTATCATGGAGTATTGGAATATTTATGTATCGGTCTAATGTGGTATTCAAAGTGATTGAGATATTATGCGCATAATGAATGGAAAACGAGAAAATGAAATGTTTAACAGTATTCATGAGCTCATGATTGATATAAGGACTAAGTGATATCATGGTTTGAGTATATAGAATTCTGAGGATTTTGGTATGTGGAAAGTGTTAACTTTTAACTGCATTCATGTTTTCACTAAGGTTCGATGGGTATTCAAGAGAATACATGATTAAGGCCTTTGAATGTTTGGAATGTGACCAACAAAACATATCTTATGATATATGGGGATCAACGATGGTATTAAATCTCTGGTAATCGTTTTCACTATGTTATGAGAGTGGACTGCAGTATTATGGATAAGCCTAAAGATTGAAATGGATTATGTTGGACATAAGTGAGTATTGTTTAAGGATAGAAGTTTTTTTTCGATATTATTGATGGGATGTTATAGTAATGTAGTTTTAGAAAAAGGACAACCTGCAGGACGGGCGACAGCCCATCACGTCGGACAAGGCTGTGGGAATCGAACCCACAACCGAAGTGCGACTGGCCTTTATCGCCTACCACTGGCCTATAGGAAGTCCCTGTTTAGTAGAAACTAGTTTTATTATATTAAGCAGTATGATATATGAAGTATAAGTCCATTTTAGAAACCATATATGATTAATCTCACTATAGAATGACTTATGTATATTTAATAACTTTTGATAACCTTTTGTTTGAGACAGATGGAATGACCCGTCATTCTATCACATGATCTGCTAACACTTCACGAATAACAAATTCAACTTCATTTATTTAAGAGATGAAGTGGAAATTGTTCAAGGCATGAACAACAGTGACATTGTACCAAAATAAAGTAAGTATTTATTCTAATTTTCAACTTTAGGGAAATGATCTTGAAAACCAAAAATGTTGTCCTAGTGATCTTATACCTGATGAATCAGATGGTACCTTATATCATCACAAATCTATGGATTTGTGATTACTGGCTTTTCCATAGCCATGTTCTCTACCACTCTCCATCATAACATGATGGTCAAATTTCTCTTCCATATCCATATTTTCACCTATGTGGAAACCCAGTGATTAGTTTATTTGGGTAACTGTTATGTTTCATACTTTTGTTTTTAAAGACTGGTTTTGGTATTCCTTTTTACGATGTGGGTTTCTATTAAAGAAACTTTCGAATAGTAAACCATTTATAACCCCGACGAATTTCGAGGGCGAAATTCATTTTAAGGGGGGTAGAATGTAACACCCCGAGATTTTATGAAAAATATTCTTTTTAATTTCATTAATGTCTTGTGTTGTACGCTACACCAAAAGGAGCTTGCACAACACGCATCCTTGACTTGCCTTTCATTACACGCAATCGCGAACTTCCTTGATAGCGTGTGTAGTACGCAATACCGAGTTTCACTAAACAACGATATGCTATTAAAATATTATTAAAACTAGCCGTTATGAATAGTAATAACCACTTTTTGAAATTTTTTAAATTTTATTTTTCAAAATGGATTTCATTTTTGGATTCGGAATATCGAAATTAGCTTAGGGTGAAATTTTGGTACTTTTCGGATAACTTTCATATTCCGATGAATAGTGAAAATTACTAAATTTTAATTAAAAACAACTTTTTTAATAGAAATAATTAATAGTAATAAATTATTAATTTGAGTGGTTTTAAAGTATATTTAGAATATATTTTTACAATTTAATACAATGTTGGTCATTGGATGTAATTTCACATTTAAACCAGTTATAAACAAGTTTCAATCTTTTGATAGTTATTATCTCTTAAAAACACGCCTTTTGTTTAGACGACGGGAATTAATTTTTAAATTAATTAATTCAACTGATATGTTTTTAATTTGGTAAAATAGAAATCATTTTTGAGTTCATAATATCAAATATAGCTTAGGCCTAATTTTTGGTATTTTTCTGAAAACTTTCAATTTTTGATGAATAGTGAAACCACTAAGTGGTAGGTTAAAAACTGAATTTTGCATAAAACATAATTTTACCGCTTCTGTGAATGGAATTTCGAAAATCCGACAGACACGGTTAATATCAAGGACTAAAATGTGGTTCAATGAGATGAAAATATTTTTTGGTGAATAGTAACTTTTTACCTTTTTATACCACGATTAATAGTAAATAGGGTAACTAAGGGAAAATATGATATTACTATTACCCTAACACATGTCCTAATTCTATTGGATAAGTGTAATTCGACCAAAAACAACCTTATGAATATAATATGACCATTTAGGTCCACTTGGATTAGATTATGACATTTAATATTATTTTATTTAATGAATAGTTAAAATAGTTAAAATCAAAGTTTAATAATTAAAACATTTTTAATATGGTGTTATACATAAGATAAATTCGACTATAAATATTCATTAGAAAGCTAAAAAGTTTTACTACATAATGATATTTTATTTATAATTTTTAGACATTAAATAAATTAATTTATTTACGACACAACGATGATGCAGTAATTACCCTTTTAAGGAAATGTTAACATAATTGATGTTATAAATGCTCAAATAAATGTAATTTGAGACTTTTTATGAATTAAACTAATTTTATAGGTTACTATGATATATTAGTGTTGATTTAATCGACTTGGTTTGAACATATAATTCTGTTATGACTTTCACAAAAATCATATATCAAATAGTGTCAAAATTGACACAAAATAGTTTTTAAATCAAATATTATATTATTAATTGTTATTTTATTCCTAAAAATCTAAGGTTCGGCCAAATGACTTAGATAAGGATATATATATTAATAATAAACAATTTGGGGTTCGTTTGGCATGTTATAGTACGTGTATTAACCATATAGTGTAAGAAAACAAAAAGACACGGTAAAAGTTAAATTATTTAACTTAGAGTTAAATCTAATTGATAAGGTTAAAATAATAACCTAAACTTGTCTAAATCCTATTGGTAGATAGGATTTCGACCCATCCCCACTTTAGCTTCTAAATAAGACCCTTTGGAACCATTATAAACCGATTTTGACTTTAATATAAAATAATATTTTGAGATATTCCTAAGGTGCCCCTCTCCTCCCTTATAAAAGGGCACCTCCTCCCCCTCCTCCTCACACCAATTTGAGAACTCAAGCTCGGCCAACCCCTGCCAAAATCCCTTATCCACTTCCCTATAATAATCCTAGAGGTCCTGGTCTTCCTCAAAGACCAATCTTAGTTCCCTAAGTGGAGGATTCAAAGAGGAGTTTCAAAGAAGAGGTAATATCCATTACAGATCTTTTCAATTTCTTTCTTATTCAACTTCTTCTTCTTTAGTTGTTTCATGATAAAGTAATAACATCAGTATTAATTACATACTGATATGTTATTATAAATATGAAACAACCCTAATTCACCTTCTATCCATCCTACGGAAAAATGAAATCACCGCGCGTGCGTACGTACGGAATACCGTCTCCACGCCGTGGTGTAATCTATTTTCCATCATAACCTTACAAGGATGGGTATAATGGTGTAATGAGTAACTATATATGATTATTATAATGTGATATTGATACTGAAATAGTCTACATACACTTCAACACAATTCCCTGACCATGGGAACGATATCATCGCTCGTGCGTACGGACAGACTACCGTCTCCACGACGCGATGAGATTCATTCTCAATGATTAACCATTCATGAATGATTATAAAATATATATAATAAGTACTAATGAAATATATGACATAATAATGATACTGTATTTATGTATATTTATATGTATGTCATCTACTTAATTCCATTCAATTCAATAAGGAAACGAAAACAACGTTCATGCGTACGTACGGACTACCGTCTCCATGAACGGTGTATTTCATTCCATTTATCGATATATTATATATATATATATATATTCTGAATATATATTATATATAAATCATGTTTTACATTCTGGATATAAGTAATCATGATCCAAGTAATCATATTAATAATTACAGGTTAAAAACACGAACGACAAATGAGACGATTTTACCCAAAACGCTACTTTAACATGAATTTACAAAATAATGGGTAATATAAAGTCATAAGTGGGCCATATATGATATAATAACAATGAATATGATTCTGAAATAAGTCAATAACATGATTTAAATCATTATACAGGAGTTTCGGACACTTACGAAGCAAATCGGACCTAAGGTAAGGGAAATATCACAATCTCATTTTTATCCGAGATTGTTTATTCGTAACTAATTACTGGGGTGTATTTTATCATCTACATACATGTTTCATCAATATGTAATATTATTTCCATCCACCTAAAATTTTTTAAATCCATTTTTACCCTTCGGTGAGTTTTTAGTAAAAGAAATGAAAGGAATCTTTTGTCGTTTTTCGTACGAGGTACTTTTTGACTTTTCCGACAAAAGTACGAGAAGAATGTTTTTTTAACTTATACGGCATGAATGGATTTTTAAAACATTATTTCCAAGAAGCTTCCTTTATAAGTTTTCAAGTTTATTTTTAATCAACTTCGTTTAGTTTATAATTGTATGACATGTCAAGAAAAGAAAAGTGTTTTTGAAGTAGAAAGGATATTTTCCTCAAGAATGGAGTTCAAATGTTTTATCAAAATTATTTTCCATCTAAGATAATATAGGGTTCTGTTTTTATCCCTATTATTACATTGATTTGATTATGTTGTGAGGGAATTATTTTTATGAAGTCATTTACCTTATATGATTTGTTTTATGATGTCATGATGTTTCAAGAATCCCATTTTTGTTACATGTGTTATGCGATGATGTATGATTTATGATTATGTGGCACACATAAGAAAGGATTCATTATAAGATGGGTGGGACCTATATCTCCCTCCAATGCATTGGGTAAAGATTTTATATCTCATGAGATAGATATGGCTGGAATGGTAGGTTATACCGGTTCAGTGAAACAGGACTGAAACGAGGGTTACTCGATTCAGAAAGGGACTTTGTCCACTAAGATAGTCTTGGAAATGAGTCTTGACTAACAAGAAATGATTCTCTATGATTATGTGTGTATGCCACAAAGTTTAATGTTTTAAGTTATGATTATTGTGATTACATTTCACTGCCATGATTTATCCCCTGTTATGAATTATGCTCTCTTTTGCAGGTTAAGATTTCCAAAATGTTATGTTCTTATAAATATGATGTGATTGATATTTCTTTTGTTTACCCTTACTGAGCATTTGAGCTCACCCTTTTATGTTTTCTTTTCCCCAGGATATAAAGAAAGGTTTTAGGTAAAAAAAAGGAAGATCTTTATGGGAGATTTTGAAGATCTTTCACCACGATTAGAAGATTATATTCCGAGTTTCCAAAGACACTAAACTATTACGGTCCTTGTGTGTGTGTTTTTGCTATGTACTAAGTATTCCGAAAATGTAATGTAAAGTCCATGTACGTCAAGATACGGGTCTCTATATCCATGCCCTTATTCTGGGGTATATGTTTTCTATTTTAAGATGACATTTCTTATTTTTATGGCTTCTAGAAAACACATATTGCTCCAAGTTATTTTTCATAAGATATTTCTCCTTTTCTCATTTTTTATCATTTTATTATGATCTGACCCTTAATGTAATATTATAATGTTTTCCCTTACTAGGTATTTGGGCTCACCTCTTTATAATATTTCTCATCCCGAAGTTATGAATATTAGTATAACTTACGATAAGTATAGAAGGGAGTCTGGTCTGGTTTTATTATGGAGATATGATCATAAAAATAGAACAATTTTCTTATGTAACTGGTACTCAAAAAAGTTAAACATTTTTTTCTGGTGATTGTGTTATTTTTTGTGAGATTTAAAGTTTAACTTATGAAAATAGTGTAATATAATGATATGTTTATCTTGGGTCACTATATTTTTATTTCCTATGATTATATAATTTTCAATTTTCACTATTCTCCCTATATTTACATTTCTATCACAAAATCACTTTTCAATTTTTATCCATTTTATGAATTAATATGTTCATAAGGGTTTATGAATCTTAATATTGTTTCATCGAGATATGAATTTTAATCAACAATTATTACATTTTTATGATGTAAATATTTCCCTTAGATATGTTATGTTTTATTTCTTATCTAAATCTAAGTTATATAAAAATAAATCTGATGTTCTACATTTATGGGTTTTTATTTGAGAGAAAATGGAGTCATAAGTGGTTTGTAGAATATATTTTATTTTCTTTTGTGTTATAATCTCTCTTTCTTGACTATTATTTTAAAAGTTCCCTTATTCTATAATTTCTCATTTCTATATATAAAATCCTATTTTTACACTGGTTTAAATTACATCTTTAATTAAAAAACATTTTTGTTGGATGATTTCTTCCTAAATTATGTGACATTGATAGTATTAATACATTTTCTTTCTAATTTTTTTTGGACTCCATGTTTATATTTTCCCTTCTTGTCGATGTTCTATTTTTCTATTTGGGAACCCAAATATGTTTTAACTCTAGTGATCCTCATTTTTTTAATTTTTACTTTTACAAATAATAATTTGTCCTTTTAATGATATGGGATTCAATAATGGTAATTTAAACATAAAAAATGGATATTCTGAACCAACCACAATACTTTTGGGTTACGATTTCTTTTTCTTTTTCTCCCAATTCATCTATATTATTATAATTTAATTTTTCCATATTCTATATATATATTCCTTATATATATATATATCTTAATTTACTTTTATTTCTTAGGTATAACACATGTTTTATGTTCCCTTTAGGATTCACTCTTTAACTTGAACCCAATTTAAGGGAACTTCCGAATTTATTATTTCATGTCAATCACCTCAAACATAAAATTTTTTATAACCATAAATAGATTTTGAAAAAAATAATTATTTTATTAAAAACAATCCAAGTTCATTTCATATCTAAATAAAAATAATAATCAACATCCTTTTTTAAATTATCCTTTACTCATGTCACAAAGCATCAACTATGTAGATCATTTTTATTATAACTTCTCACATATTTCTGATGGATTTATCTACATTGGAACTCAATGTTAAAGACTAATGTTTCTTTTTAAAATATTATTTCCTAAAATAATTTAATTACTTATTATCTTAGGAATATTTAAGATATATCCTTCAGTTATTCTTTGAGGTATGATTATGAAACCCAATTTATTATCATATATTTTATCATTATTATGATTTATGTATTTTTTTTCTTTTGTGGAACACATATGAATATCCATATTTTGAATATGAAGGCTCCACCTTGATATCACTCCAATGTATTGGATAAAGTTTTCATGCAATGAGATACCATGTATAGTGCACAATCGGTTATCCTAATAACACTATGTTTTGTTGTCATAGTGGTGATCTTGGCCTTCTTATAATGATGTCATATTTTATATTATTTCCACATATTTATGATTCTATAAACTTATGATATCATTCCTATATTTCATGTTTCTAGGATTATAATCAATCTCTTTATGATATAATGTTATTATTTTTATATTATATGTGTTGTCTCACCATAATGCTTTATTCTAATTATTATCTTATTGGGATTTCCAACTCACCCATTTTTCCTTTAAGTATTTTCCTAGGTTATGAATATGATTAAGAATTTTAGAATTCTAAAATAAGTTATAGTGTGTTTATATTGTGGATAAATGTTCACATGTATTATAAAATATGTTTATTTTCTAGCTAGTCCCAAAATATAAAAAACTATCCATTCTTGGGATTGTGTGATCATTGTGAGATATAATGATTAACTTATGTAAATGATGTAAAATAAAGATTTCTTTAGATTTTTTTATATTAAATCCAGTTTTAAATGAATTTTTTTCTAGAAATGGACCTAGGAGTACAAGCATAGAGATTTATAGTGTTTATTAGATAAGGGATTAATTATTTTTTAGGATTAGTTTAGTTATTTTTTGGCACCAATTAAGTTATTTTTAGAGATTAGAATAAGATAACATTATTTAAAACCCTTGGGATAAGTATGAGGGATAATTATAAATATAGGATAACATCCCCGTGTTTTGGTAATTTTTAGATTATATGGTTTCCAAGAAATTACATCTCTGACTGGATATTGAAAAATGAATATAGTTATGACATAGATGAACCAAGGTATAATCACCCTAAAAATGATGGTTGAGTATTAACTCGATCTATACTCGGTGTGTGATTAGTGTCCCTAAGATTTTACACCTTTATAGATAATCCACAGGGATATGATTTGGTTAATAAAATTCTCTTCACAAACCATTATGAAGGATTTATTATGTTTAGGAATTTTAATAAGAACTATGAGAGGATCCAACCTAAGGAAAGAAACATTGAAAATGAGTGATTTATGACTAAAATAACTATATATTAATATTGTGCTGAAAATATTACAACATTTTGGGGTTGAAATTTTCATGTAATTATATTACAATATTTCTATTGTGGTGTTAATTGATCATCACTGATGTTAAATCATTTTGGTTTTTGTAATTCTTAAAGTCCGTGGGAACCATGTTTAAAAGGGATTCCATTGAAAATTTGAAGACATAAATAATGAGAATCCTACCAACATAACATATAGAGTGATAAATCATATGAATATAACTAATCATATATCATGAATTGTTTTAACAATAAGAACTTGGTTGCGTTCAGGAAACACCAAATAAGAGAAGGATATAGTCTCATTGATGTCCGGTGAAGAAAATGATGGAAAAAATAATATTCAATTTCTATTGTATAAGAAATATGGGAATAGAACCTAGGAAATATTATCAAAGTAACTAGAAGATGGTTTATCTATGTAAATGGAGTAAATCAAGAAACAAACCTCTTAGAAAAAAATGAATATTTTAGTTAACATTATGGAGAAAAACAATGTCATTCCTATGGATCCATTAGCAATTAGATATTTAGATGTTTGGAATTTGGAAACTTTTAAAAACATTCCAATAATACAAATGGTCAATATGACAATCAAAAACCTCATAAACCATGGGAACAAGGCCTATTCAATGAATAGTATTGATGTTTTTTTGGTACACTTATTCTTCACTTTAGATTTTTGGATGTCTTATATTATGTGAGTTTTTTCAACTATTATCTATTTAATTATAAATAAAAAATAAAAATGGACTCATAATTTCATCCAAGACATATGGATATCCTTTTTTGGTTTATGGAATTATGATTCATACAGTCCTTATAATCCTTCCTTTAGATAAATTTTATGTGACTTTGTAGATGTATTATCTCTATCCACATACAATTCATATAAAATAGTGAAATCAAATTTCATATCTCAAAAAAAACATATGATCATTAATCATTTCAAGGCTGACTAGAAACTCTCAAGGAAAATTAATTCCATTATAAAGATCATAACACCTAATAGTAAGGATTATTTATCTTAAATGGGTAAAAATAAACTCAATATTAGGATATGTCTATTATGAATGAATATATGAGTTTCTAATAATTAAACAAGTTGAAATGAATGATTTATCATTAGAAATAAAATCATGAGTCATGTATATCTAATATACACCCTTAATAATTTATTTTGGGAGTAGTAACTAAAATTATAAAGATTATATGTATTTATTTGGGGGTAATATAACCCCCCAATATTTTATTATTAAATTTCCCTTTAAAATAAATATTATTCCTTGTTTAACATGAAACACTACACTAAAAAAATCTACAATTCATTTTAATGAGATAAAAATTTACAACATTGGATACAATTAAATACATTAATAGGATGCAAGAATAATAAAAAATAGAAAAATTATAAGTGGTGAAAATGTGTAAGAATACAAAAATTCCATGAACATATAATATTCATCCTTTTGGTTATCCATGAAAAGCAGAACCCCGATTATAACCATGAAAAGAAGGATAATCACTGCAAATATTATATGCATGTTGAGAAAGAAGTTAATAAATGAAATGAATGATCTTATGATATATATATATATATATGAATGAAATCTTAATTATATGAATATAGTCATTAAAAGTATGGTCTTTTTATATAAATATTCCCAATGGGTAAAGATATTTTCTATATTACAAGTAGTAAATTAAAATTAATATAATTCAAGAATAATAAATAGTAAAAAATACATTTGTTTTAATATATATATATATATACATTTAAGAGTTATGTATTATTAATAACATTAATATTATTATAGTATGATTTTTTCATGAAATTCAAATAAATATATTAATATAAAAGGATTAGTAAAATTAATATTTTAGAATATAAATAATTAATAATAAATGGTATATAGTGAATATTATTTAATATAAAATTAATATTTTTGAAATAACTATTTTTAAAAAGTGACTTATTTTTTATGCTGATAAATAAATTGACCACTTTTTAAAAAGTATTATATGTGAACTAATTTATTAACATTAATTAAATTATAAATTTATATTGAAAAATATATAATAAAATCATTTTTTTCTTATGTATTTCATATTCATTTAGAAACTAAATTTTATAAGTTTATAATTATAATTTTATAAAAAAAATCATTTTTTACTTTATCATATCAAAATTAATATAGGATGGGTTTTTTAGATTTTTCTAAAAAGATTGAATTTTAGGTGAATAGTAAAAATGATGATTTCTTAATACTATATGTTTAATGAAATTTTTATAATATACAAATTATTTTAAATTTTATGAAATATTTTAATCTAAATCATTTCAAAATACTATTTTGAGTTTATAAAATTCATTTTTAACATTTTGAAACTTTAGTTATCATTTATTCTAATAATAATTATGTTTCAACAATTTATTTAAATTATATTTTCATTAAGTATATTTTTTTGGATTTATTTTTAATAAATATATTTATTATTTTTTTACTAATAAACTATTTAATTTCATAGAAATAAAAAAAATTGATAATTTAATCATAAATATATTTTTTATGCTTAAAAATACACTTATTCTAAAAACCGATTATTACTCGTAATAACTGTTAATATCAAAATTAGTTTTTATTAAACATATAAAGTTTAGTTGATAAATTATGTTAACGTTTTTAATTATTAGGTAAAAGGATTTATGTAATAAAATGAAAATACTTAAGTAATAATTAATTACCACGGTAAAAAAATAGAAAAGGTGAAAATATCGGAGTAAAAGACATAATTTTTTTAAAATGTTTTAAAGTGAATTTTTTTTGGATTTATAATCATAAAAAACAACTCACTTTATCATTTTCCACTCTAGATTCACATTCCATGTGAAACATGTGCTCTATTTATATTTAAATGTTATGTTTACAAAAATGTCATTCCCTTCACCTATAAAAGGTTATCACCTTCACCCCATTTATCCACTCATTATAAAGAATTATCTAATTAAAAATATTTCATAGTATCTCCCAAAATCCATACCCATGTCTAATAATCCTTTTTCACACATAAAGATGAAGCTAATTAGACTTATGGTGTTACTAAAGTTAGAATATCAAGGGGAGAAGTAATGTTCTCAACTGAGCTCTATTAAAACTTTTCATATTATACCCACCAAAACCTATTAAAACCATTAAAAAGTATAACATACCTGTTAATAATATTACTAATTTATATTATAGTAATTTAAAATCCATTTTTTAATTTCCCACAAGGCCATTCGAAAAATT
Organism: Viscum album; assembly: GCA_963277665.1. Taxonomy (NCBI): domain Eukaryota; kingdom Viridiplantae; phylum Streptophyta; class Magnoliopsida; order Santalales; family Viscaceae; genus Viscum; species Viscum album. The sequence continues at coordinate 1,896,532,706 of OY728135.1, read as the reverse complement.
AAGGCGACATCATGTGTACGTGCAGTTTATCGCTTCCATGAACGACATGCTTGATTTTCTATCACTACTTTACTTAGATGGATCTAAAAGTATATTTAATAGATCAATAGTTTATTTTTAAAATTATCAATATTCTTGAATTATAAAACATTCCCTATATTCCGTTTGATATATGAAAAATGAACATGTTTCTCATTCATATGTGCAAACTACAACCTCCACGAAAGTGATGTATTTCATTTTTCATTTAGTGTTTTCTTATTAATAAAATTTTCTTCTAAACTAATTCACCAATTTAAAAAAATATATAATATAATTATGATTATGTAGAAATGATATTATGCCAAGGTACATACTTTCTTAACCGTACTCACTTATAAATTTTATCTTGTTTTTCTTTTGGGTAAGTTTAACCACCTATATAAATAATGAAATAATTTTATATTTTAGATAAATTTAGAAATATGAAAACTTGATATATTGAAAAATAATAAGAAAGTATTTTTTTCTATAATTTAGTTGTAATATATAATCCATTATTATGATACCACCCATAAATTTTTAAAATTACCAAAATAAGATTGTCACCAACAGCATCGACACGAATCGTAACCAAAATACATATGTAATATAGTTAAAAATTTATAAATCTTTATAAAGTACATATTTAATTCACTATAATTATATTTTAATGGTTATAATTGAATCTATAAACTACAATCGATACCACCCTTATGAAAATAGTACTAAATAAGAAATGATGGATATTAACTTCCAATATTGAAAATATAATATATCTAAATAATATAATTGTAATAAATGATTATTAATTATTTTTATAAATAATTATAAGTGGTAATAATCCTCTAAAATAGGTGGTTAAGATAGTTATTTATTTATACAAGATGTCATAACATGTTTGGATAATATGGGTTAATGGTATCATTTTTTTAACACAATTTTCATTCATGTAGTTATAATGGTTCTTATTTAAATTTATTAATATAAGTTGGGTATGTTCTTCCCTATGATTATTTTATTTTTAATTTCAAATTTATTTTCCATGTATTTATATTTCCATAACATAAACCCATTTTCAAATGTTACCTATTTCAGGAATTATAATGTTTATAAGGGTTTCCACATATCAATTTTATTTAATTTATATATGAATTATATTAAACATTTCCCATTTTTTATGTAAATATGTCACTTTGATGGTTTTTATCATATTTTTCTTGAAATATAATGGATTTAAAAATCCAACTCGTGTTCTACAACAATGGGGTTTTGATTTGAAAGATAATTAAGTTATAAATTGTTTTTTGAATACATTTTCTATACATATTGATCATGATCTATATTTCATGAAATTTACTTTTTAAATTACCTTATTATACAATTTCTCTATTTTATATGGTAACTCATATTTTTACCAATAGGGTAAATTACTTCTTTAAATAAAGAGATTCGTTATTGTTTTATTTATTTCTAAAAGTTATGAAAATTTTAGAATTAATAGTCATCCTTTCTAATAGAATTTTATAATATCACCTCCATACCCATTGGATTTGGTCAGTGGAAAGGTGATACTAACCTTAAGAGACATCCCCATGATTCAAAAGGGCTAAAAAATATAAATTCCTAGTAAAAAATTGTGGTATGATTTTCCTTGAATAAAAAAACACTACACGATAAGATAAAACACAAAAGTAAAATCCAATTATATGATTCATAAGTAATAATTATATAACTATATTACAAAATAAATAAACATAAACATTAGACTACAAGCGAAAAAATAATAAAAGATGAAACAAATAATTTAAAATAAACCCCAAATAGAAAAATAAATTTTGAATCACTCCCAATATTAAAAAAAAGAACTGCAATTTCCAATCACTAAACTAAGGAAGAAGTATCATGTTTTACTTCTAGATAAATAATATACCATTCCCTTTACTATGTCCTAGTAAACAACATCTAAAAACACGCCAGAGTTCCCAATTATAGTGTGACTATAATAATCATTAGTATTTACCTAATAGACAACTCAACTCAATCCATTAACCCAAGAACACATTAGCTAATAGTTTAAAACATAACTTATATCACAAAGATAAATACCAAAACAATTATTTATTTTTAAAAAAATTAAGTTGAAAGTTTTATAATTTACCCCTAATAGAATAGTTTAAAGATAAAGTTTGAACTAAATCAATTTTTGCATCCTTTTTTTCCAATTAGAATACACATACATGTTTCCCACCCAGACAAACATTCATGCTTGGTGGAAGTTTCATACTCATGAGCTATTTCTCATCGATCTATAATTTCAAAATAAAGTGACAAATATCTTGATTCCCTAATAGCACATGTCACTTATATAGGGTAATGTCCATTGAAAATGAAATCATTTTGACTACGTATTCCAAATCCCATATTTAATTTATTCTATATAAATAATCTCCCATTATAACATTTCAATTAAATAACTTTCTTGCAGTGAATCGAAAGCATAATTATAAAACAACAATATAAAATTATAAAACAAAGTTGTTTTCAAAAATATCATCCAAATTAACATATTCCCAAACCATAATTTAATAATCCTTAATTTTAAAATAATAAACCAAAATTATTCAATTAAATAAATTGTATGATGTTTTACTTTGAAAATCCAAGAAATACATTCAATAAAATCTAAACATTTAAGTTGTATAATTAGTGGAGAATAGAGAAAATCCACCAACCACTCAATGATTTAATAAAATAAATAATGAAATAAAAACATCAAGAACCGTCCATAAAACTATTTAACTTCATTATATCCTAACAATATCTCATAAAAACATACAAAGGATAACAGATTTATCCAAAACATATTTTTCTAATGTTATGGGTGAAAGAATATGAGATGATCGAAGAAGGAAGAGAGAAAACATATACTTATTATTTATTTTAGAGATCAAACATATATTTTTTTTTAAATAATTTTGGATGAAGTTTAATCTTCATGTATGTTTAGAAGAGTATTAGAGTTAAAAATCCTAATAGTGTAGTAGAATAATGAGAGTTCCAGGGTGAAAATCTGAGTCAAAGTATAATTTTTAGATAATTTAATGAATGTTGTAAGGTTAGAACATAACGTTTTCCAAAAATTATCAAAATATTCACATGATACTAAACATAACCTATAAAGCCTCATTATTGTTTGACCTATATTGTAAAACCATTCACCAACCATACAATTATTGTAACACCCTTGGTTTTTATGGACCCATTTAATCTCAAATAAATTAAATTTTCATTTATGTCTTGAAATGAACTAAGATAAACATTCCTTTAAAATAGAACCAACTCATTTTACAACACATGTAAAATTGAATTGGTGTATGTTACACAGAATAGCAACTTGGTGTATGTTACATGCAACAACAAATTGGCATATGATACACGTGACACTGTTGTTTCTACAAAATGACAGTTTATTATCACAATTATTAAAATGATATAATTATAACATAACCATTAAACTTAGTAATATGTATATTAATAACTACATTTCAAATATTTTCAATAATCATTTTATATTAATAGAACATATTGATAATGAAAAATATAATTTTTTGTAAAGTCTTTAAATGTTTAAAAATACTATTTTCTTAAATAAACTACTTTGCATGTCCTTCTGTGAAAAGAAATAAAATTAATTTTAGAAAGGTTTAGAAATTAAATTTCATAAAACAAACTTAATTTTTTAATTTTTAATGTAAAAAAATATCTTAGGGCGATTTTTTGGGATTTCTCTGAGAAACCTCAATTTCGGATGAATAGTGAAAATAATAAATTTTATATCAAAACTACTTTTTCATCTAATTTATTTTTAATGTTAAATTATATTTTAAGTTTGTTTCAAATATTAATTAGATAATATTTTTATTAATTAATACAATTTAGGTATTTGAAATTAATTTCACTTTGAACATAGGTATCAAAACATAGCAAACTTTTGAATATTTTTACTTTAAAAGCTCACATCGTCGACCCTACTACGAGATTAATTTCAAATTTAATTTTTCTAATTATATGATTATAATTTGGAAATATATATTGAATATTTGAAATAATAATACTTTATAATTTCTAATAAGGTCAACATAGTTTTTTAAAAAAATTATTAGTTAATTTAATTAAAATTAATTACATCAGTTAAGGTATAATTATGCTTAACTAAGGACTAAACCTTAAATTTAATACCCAAAAAGACCTAAACACTTATCAAAGGGCCATGGTATTTCCATATTTGGACACTATACTCCATTTTCTAGTATTTCTCCCATTATGGGATCCACTTTCCATGTGGAAAACGTGGGTAGAATTCCTTTTCCAAAGATTTACAAGAGTACCACTCTTCCTCTAATATAAAAAGGCCCCCTCTCCTCTACTTATTTACACCATTAAAACCAATTAGGTTCAAAAAATATATTCTCAAATATCCTACCAAAATTACTCCCTTCATTATAGAATCCTCCATTTGGTCATAAATTCTTCAAAGGAATCCTTTTAGGGAAAACCAAAATGAGTTACACGATTAAGAGATAATTTATTTTCTCAAGCTCATTTATATTATTTTCTTTATCCACCCCCTCAACTCTAAATATTACGTGATTGTATTAATAAATTATCCTAAATATTCTATAATTTTTTTATGATAATTTTTTTATGTTAATTTTTCTACCTACACATACACACACCTCTATCTAATTGGTAATGAACATACTATTTATGTGTATGGATTACTACCACCCCATGAAAGGATGATTGTTCATTTTTCCTTTACCGCATCTCATGGTGTGAATTATTTTTTAAAATATATTTATATATGTTATATATTATATTTATTATATATTTAAATTTATATAATCTTTTTATGACAAATATCTTTATACTTTTCGCTAAGATAAAATATGATAATTTCGTTTGAGGAGGTGTGGACTACCGCCCCCTTAAAGCGATGTGATTCATTAACACACTAAATAATTTTTATTAATGATGAGTTTAGTGAAAATATTTGATATATATAAAATAATAATTATACTTCAATTATAATATACATATACACAAACATGTCATTTTCTTTAATTCTTTTAATATGACAATAAAAATAAAAACAACGTTCATGCATACATACGGATTACTGTCTCCATGAATGGTGTATTCCATTTCATAATTATATACTATATAGATTATTATAAAAAGAATATACTGAATTTAAATTATATTTATATCATCTTTTATATTCTGAAAATCATGATATAATTATAAGTAACAAAGATATATCAAATTAATACGCAAGAGAATAACAAAGCGAATATTACCCAAAGTGAAACTATAACGTATAATTGTTAAAGAGTGGGTAATATAAATCCATAATCAAACCATAGATGATATAATATATAACAATACTGTTATGTTATATATTTATAAGAAACTTAAATTTATTTTTACAAGAATTGTGTATGTATATGAAGAGAGTCAAGACACAAGGTAAGGGAATTTCATCTCACTTGTTTCCGTGAGATACATGCTTTATTCACCGCCCATTCCTTTTGTGTGTTATGAATATTATCGATAAATTATATTATTATTATATCTATAGTAATGTGTATTTACTTACCCATTTTATGATATTTATTTCATAGGGTTTAAGTTTCAAAAGTTACCAAATTTTTAAAATAGTTTTGTCTCAATTTTAATTTTTTCAGAGTCATTTTTGTTATGCACCATATCTATTTTTATAGGTGTATATACTTAAATTTTACAATTTATATAATGAATAAAATTATTTTAATGATACTTTAAGATTTATTTAATTTCCTTTTCTGACATGGAGAGTATGATCCCAAGTTACCAAGTTATAAGAGTTTATTGATATAATCTCATCACTTTTCAATATTTTTTATGCTTATACTTCCTTTGATGAAATATTATGACCCATATATCAAGAACCCTCATATGTTTACTTATAATATATTTATTCAAGATATATTGATTTATTAGTACCATTTTTTTACTATTTTTTACTTAATATAATTATTAAAATGTTTTTAAAAAAATCTAATTGTATTTCTCTATTCGGTCGAAAATCTATTTTCTTTAAAAAACCATGTTTTCAAAAATATTTTTAAATTATCCTTGAAGATAATTTTCAAGGAAAGGGGATTTTAAATTTTTTATTATTTTAAAATATTCCTTTATATGTATTCAAAGTAATTTTCAAATAAAAAGGTTTCCAAAATGTTTTATGTTTCGAATAGAATTTTTCTGAGAAGAAATGATATTTTCCCCCATATGTGTTTCTAAAAGTTAATTCAAAATTATTTATCATCTAGGATAAAATATATAGGTGATACTCATGCCTTTATAGGAAAATTATTCAATGTATCTATTCATATTCTCTCTTTTAATGGTTTATGTTTTGATGGAATGATGTTTATAAAACTCATTTCTCTTCCATGTGTTGTATGTTTATGAAACTCATATATTTTACATGGGTTATATGTTTATGAAACCTATTTATATATCATGGGTTATATTCTTATGAAACATAATTTATTTAAAGGGATATGCTTTGATGAAATTATTTTTAAACCTATCAATTTATAAAGGGTAAGATATGATTACATATTTATGAAACCCATTTTATTTCATGGTTTATTATATGATTGTTTATGAATTTTTGGAAAATGTATGTATGATTTAGTTATAAGATAGGTGGGAACTATATCTCCCTAAAATTCATTGGTTAAAGATTTATATCTTAGGAGATGGACATGGTAGAAGGAGGAATTTACTCGGTTCAGTATTATAGATCTAGAACGAGGAGTGAACTCGGTTCAGCAATTCAAGGTGGGAACGGGGTGTGAACCTGGTTCAGTAAAATAATGTATCCACTAATATATCCTTGGTAGAAATGCCTTGACTAATATACAAATCATTATATATTATTATGTGTCTTCAAAATTCCACATTTTATTCCTATGTTTTTCTTTCATTGATTATGTTTCTTATTTCCTTATGATTCATTTCTTATAAACTCATATGCTTTGTGTCATGATTCATATTTATGGTCATTGATATGTAGGGTATTATATTATATTTTAATGATCATGTTCTCATACCCTTATGCTCATGATTATACTTACGTATTTTCTTTATTTACCCTAAATGAACACCTGAGATCAACTTTTATTATGTTTTCTTATCCCATGTTATGAGAATATGTATTATGTTTGATGTTTCTAAGAAGGGTTAAAGTTAATATGATCCTAGTGGGAGATGATGTATATCATTTATCTACTGGTGTTTATGTTTCCATGTTTCCAAAGTCACAATACTAGTACAGTATTTGAGTGTTTTTTGTATAATGTTTTAAGTATTCCTCAAAATTTATGTAATGTTAATGTGTTAAAAGAGAGGGTCACAATAATTGGTATTAGGGAATGGTTTTAGTTAACCTTTTTAGTATAGGATGAGTAAACCATAGTGAGAACCAAAAGGAAATGTCTGAAGATAAGTCTAAGGATAATGAAAAGTATAGTAAAATGTCCTAGAATTTTGGTAAAGGATAGAGAAAATAATTTCCTAGAAATACGTCCCTATCAGGATACTACAAGTGTATGTTGATCTAAAATAGATATACCTATGGGTAACAAATCCAAAGAGATTTACCAAGCCTAACTCAGGGTGATTTTCTTCACAACAACATGACTTGTTTCACATCTGGTTTGACACTCCTAGGGGATATTTTTTCAGAATTCAAAAACTCTTCTTGAAACATTATGAAGGATTTAAATATAATTTGGCTATGAATAACATTGGATAAACCTAATGTGTCATATATTAGGGGAGATTTCGTAACATAGACATACTACAAGTGAATTTTCATGATTATGTGGTTCCTCAATAAGATAATTGTTTCTTACTCTAATATTTTTGGTTTTTGTCAGTGGATAGAACCCAAAGGAACCACATTATTGGTGATTGTGGTTGACAATGAAATGATTTTCCTCCAGAGAAATTTATTGTTATGGGAACTAGAATTCAAAATCTTATTATTATACACACATAGATTTCTCATTCCTTGAATCATTGTAGACTCCCAAATGAGAAAATGAGGGAACAATATTCTGTTGAGTCCTTCATGAGGCAATGACCACCTTCTTTCAGTGGGTCTTCTGATCCAATTTTAGCTAAACAATGGACTGGTACCACTAAAAATATATTTTATATCCTTCGGTGTTCAGAACATGAGAAATTTATTCTATCTGTTTATCATTTAGAAGGTGAATCGAACTAATGGTGGACTCTAATTTAAAATATAAGGAATCAAGATAAAATTAAATCCATGAAATGGGAAGAGTTCAAGAACTTATTTTTCATTAAGTACTTTCTCTATATTATTTGTACCAAGATACATAAATAGTTTTCCAAGTTAAAGAAAATGGATGATGAACCGGTTGTTACCTATGAGGATAATTTTATGAGACTTGTGAAGTATGCTTCATGAATTATCATCCAACTCAAATGTAAAGTTGAAGGTTCTTTAGTGGCTTAAATCCAAGTCTCATAAGGGTGATATCTATAAGAGACATTGTAATATAAAAAGAGATTTGTGTTTTTAAATAAAGGTTTAAATGGAGGTTGATGTTACGTATCAACCTCATGGTTTTGATAAGAAAATGAATATCAAGTTTAAAGGAAACTCTAAAAACATGGAGAAAATAAGATAAGTTTTCTTTTATGCTCTATATGTGGGAAGAATCGTAGAGGAATTCATCTTAAGGGGTATAGTAAATAATTTATGTATAGAAAGTATGGTCACTAGGAAATTGATTTTTGAAATGATGGTATGAAGTTATCTCGGATGATAATTACGAAAAGTTTTTACCAAATTCACCTCCCTTGATTCATTTCTACAACACTAAGGAGAATGTTTTTTATGCTTACCACTTCCCAAACCAAAGGGCTAGTGATGATGATCAAAATCAACAACCTCTTAAACCAAGGGGTAAGGGTAACTATCATGCAATCTCTATTTATGAAAATGGGTGTGATAACAAGGTGATAAAAGGTACACTTAGCATCCACTCTAGAACTTCTAATGTCATATCTGATTCTAGATCTACCCAATATTTCATATCTAAATAACTTTATAAGGTTGTTAAGATTACACCAAAATGATTAGATGTGGAATTATAAGTGTAAACCCCTAAAGGTATAACTATTACATTCCATGTCTATGATTCCACTCTGATTGAATTTGGTGTGAATGTGCATCCTGTAAACATTATCATTCTTCCTTTGGTTGAATTAAGTGACATCATAGGCATGTATTTAATTTCTCTGCATAAATACCATATCAATTTTTAAGGAAGTGAAGTTATGTTTGATATTTCAAACCCTTCTATGATCATATATTAATTTGATGAAAACCATGAACTTCTTGTGGATATTACATATAGTGTATGGGTATTAATTCCCAATGAAAAGTGTTGTTTTTCTCAAATTTTTAAGGAGAAAATAGACATTGATGATATGCCTATTGTTTGAGAATTTTAGGATGTCTTTCCGTAAGAGTTTTCTATTCTTCCACCAAAACATGAATTTTTGTTCTCAATAGAACTTATACCTAGTTCCATATCAATATCAATGTCTTTTTATAGAATGGCCTTGATTGAGTTGTAGGAATTGAAGAGGAAACTCACAGAAAACATTGTTTAGTCATAAACTCTCCCAAGTGTGTCACCTTGGGGTGCACCCAATCTTTTTGAGAAAAATAAAGATGGATTCATGAGACTCTTTATCGATTGTCGGGAGTTGGGCAAGATCACAATCAAAAACAAGTATAATCTTCCTTGTATTGATGACTTATTTGATCAACTATAGGTAGCTCAACAATTTTCCAAGATTGACATTAATTCTAGATATCATCAATTGAGCATATAGAAGGTGGATATACACAATACTATATTCCATACAAGTATTGAACACTATGAATATATAGTTATGCCCTTTGATATTACTAATTCTTCGACTATCATTATGGATTTAATTTATACAGTCTTTATATATTACCATGATATATTTCGGGTAGTATTTATAGATGATATTCTCATATATTCAAGGAAAATGGAGGAGCATGGAGATCAATTGAGAATTTTACTAAATACCCTAAGAAAAGATAAACAATATTCAACATTTACAAAGTGTAAATTTTGGCTACAAAAGGTTTCATTTTTGGGTCACATAATCTCAATAGATGGTATAATAGTAGATTCGTTTTAGATGGAGGCTATTGAATGCTATCCTATACCAACCATGGTGACTTAGATCCGTATATTTCTTGGTTTAGTTGGATATTATCAACGGTTTGTGGAGAATCTATCACAACTATAAAATCCTATGACCATGTTCACTCGGAAGGGTGTGAAGTTCGTCTTGACAGATGAATTTCATGAAACTTTCAAGGAACTAAAGAGAAGGTTAGTCGGTGAACATGTTCTTATATTAACCTGTAGGGTTGAAGGGTTTTCAATCTATAGTTTTGCATCTAATTAGGTATTTTTATGTGTTATTATATATAAAAACATGGTTATCTCTTATGCCCTATTGAAGTTTAATATCCAAGAAAAAAATAACCCAACTCATGATTTATAGTTAGAACAATAATTATTTCATTAAAGATATAGATGCATTATATTTATGGAGAAAAGTGTAATATATATACAGATCATAAAATTATAAAATATATATTCACATCGAAGTAGTTGAACATGAATTAGAGAATATGTTTATAGTTGATAACGGATTATGAATACTTAATACATTACCACCATGTAAATAAAATAAGGTGGCTGATGATTTGAGTTGAAGGATCATGCTAGCATATCCCAGATGAGGATCACAAAAGATCCCATATTTCTATATTTTCAAATGAAAGATCTAAAAATCCCAATGGAAGGGGAAAAATATTATCTTTCTGATGTGGCCTTAAAAACACATATTTTGCCACATCTTTTTAATTAATTTTTAATGTATTAATTGGTTCCTTTTTTACTTTATACTATATATTAACAATTTTGTATTTCTATAAATAAATTTATTAATTTATCAATTTTTATAATTAATCGTGTGTTTTATGCTTTAAATTAGTTAATTTATGTTTTAATTTATTTAATAGTTTAAAAGTTTTTTATTTAGAATTGGTGTTTTTGTATGCTTAATTGATAATTTAACATTAATTAATTAATTAAATCTCCTTTTGCACATAATTAATATACTATTAATCTAACATTGCATGTATTAAAATTTAAATAATATAACCTAATTAATAGATGACTTTTAATAATTCATTAATAAAAATAAAATATTATAGACCTACTTAAATTATTAAGTCTCTTATTTAAAATTTCATTAATTAACATAATAGTTTAATAATATAATAATTATTTTTCTACATTAAATTTATTTAATTTAATATAGTAACTATTTTAAACAATTTAACTTTGTCTTATAAATGTTTAAATTTTATGTTAAATTTTAATAAGTTAGTTGCTTTTTAATTTTTTTTAGTATAGTAATAATTTAAGTTATGCGAATAGAAGTTATTAATAATTTAATTTAAGTTTATTTGGTTTTATAAGTTTATTTAAATTTAATTTTTTTTAATTAATATTTAGTTGTTATTAATTATTTTGTTCAATTTTAATTTAAGTTTTAACTTATTTTATTTACTATATTTATTTTGCAGGTTCACGGTTTCATCCTGGTCACGGTCACGGTGTCTCCACACACTGTGTCTGTTACTGTCTCACTGTTTTCCTTTTACAGTGTCTCCTACTACCGTATTTTTTCACGATTTCACTGTAAACCTTGGCACCAGTTCACCACACACCATAACTTTCATTGTCTCACATCCCTTCCACCGTGACTCCTTGCACTATATCATTACGGTGGAACTGTAACTCCCGTGGAACCATTTCTTTCCTCACACCAGTCTCACCGTGCCTCTATGTCACCATAACTCATGGAACCGAAGCCACCTGCATCACTGTATGATCGAGCCGCTTGAAGATGAGGAGCCGCCGCTGGAGGGAGGTCCAATTCATCCGAGCCGCGCACCACTACCATAAAAAATATTGTTTCACCGGAAGATTCCACACCTTCTTGCATGAAGATTAGTTTTCTGGGAAAAGCAGTGATGTCGTGACGCGTCACTGGACTTCACCGCCTACCGATTTGAACCATACTACAGCGGGAGAAGAGTCTGAGCTGTTGTCGATGCCGCATCGATGTTGTACATAGAAACCCTCATATCTTGAGTCACAATGATCTGCTACTGTTGAGGGTTGTCATTTGCTGAGGTGAGCTAAGGCCGGTTTGAAGGAGGCGGAGCTGAGGTCGGAGGAGGGGGTGAGCTGCAATTGGGAATGGAACAGTGTTATTGTCGAGGTGGTGTCGTTTCTGTAGGAGATGATCTGCGCCATCGTAGGAGTCCACTGTGGGTCTGTTGAGCCAAGGAGGATGTCGCCGGTATTGTTGGAGCCATGGAGAAACCGAGCCAGGTCGTCATGGGATTTCTTTGAACTATTTGCAGGCTTCCTTCCTAGAGAAGCAAGCTGAATCCTCCCCCTCCCCCTATAGTCCCTATTGGGGGGGAATAAGCTTAATGACAATATAAATTTACATAAATAATAAAAATAAAATGAATAATAAAACTAATAAAATAATAAATTTATTATTAAAACTTAAATAGTAATAATAACTTATAAATTTAAGTCTAAATAAATAAATTTAACTTAATTATTTAATGAATTTAATATTTATTATTTATCTTCTAGAAAAAAATAATTTTAAGTGATAATAACTACAGACAATTTTCTAATTTTTAATATTTGTAATAAAACTATTTATTATGATAAACTTAAAGTAATAATATTAAAAACTAAATACCAATATAATTAATTTAATGATTTAATAAATTCTTAACATTTAATTTAATCTAATTATTAATTAATCACCTTCATAATTAAATAAATTAATAAATAATAAAATATAACTCATAAGATTAATAAATAATAATAATTAAAATAATAATTAATTACTTAATTTTACATTTAACATTTGTTTATAAAAGTAATCTTTTAACATTGAAATATTTATTTATTTTTCTGTTCTAATAACACTGGTTCATTCAAGAGACTGGAAGACATCTAAATACATTAAAATAATTCAGCAGGAGTCAGTTACAAGGTTAAAAATTGAGCGACGTGCATGTCGTGAAAAAACGCACGTGTGCGGTGAAACAGGAAAATACGAATTCAAGTTGTTCGAAGCGAGCGGTGACAAGCAGTAGATGAATATTGTTATTTAAAGCAAGGAATCAAAAAAAATTGAGGGATATTCATTATTCATTGCACGATCACATCAGACAAGAATATGGACACTCATTCATTCCCCGAACACACCAGACTCAAAAGCAGATACCCGGGAGCAGCACTGGAGATGAGCAGGGGACCAAGGAGCCCGAGAGCAGTACAGTATTTGGGGATTTATTATTCCATTAGTCCTTAAATTTTGTACACTTTTCTTTTATGTTTTTCACATATTTAATCTAGATGATCAAATGATGAATTTCCTTAGCTCGAGAATTCAATTATATTAGTTAATCTTTTAGTTTTCTTCATTCCCCCTACATTTTTCAGAATCATAATCAATTAGCGAGATTGATTATTGATTATCTGTTTAGTTGTTTCACACCTAATTTTTTTTCTTAATTCATTAATTCAATATCAAATGGAGAGGTAGTTCTTGAATACTTTTTCAAAGCATTAATGTCTTTACGTCTAGAAATTTACGGCGAGTTTATTTCCGAATGTTATCATTTTAAAACTGTTAGGTAGTTTGACTAATTTTGGAGTGGTGAACTCCTTAATTCAGTTTTCTGTGTGTTGAGTTTCTTGGAGAGGGAGAATTTTCACTTTTATTTCTTGAGGTGTGATTCAATAAAGTGTAGTGTAGAATATGTCCTTTAAACCAGTAGTTTGGAATTCTTGAGTATTACTTTTGATCTGCTCCTTCGACCTTGCTTCTTTATTTTAGTATTTTGTTCTATTATGTTAGTTTTACTGTAGTTATTAGTTTATTAGTAAACAAGTAAATGATTTAGTCTCTTTTTAAACATTTTTTACTTTACGGCTTATTTTAAACTAATTATAAAAAAATTAAAAAGTAATAATACAATCAATGTTCACTAACTCCACTACTGACAACAATGAAGTTACTTTAGAATAAAACCTAAAATTCTCATATGCCTTCTATGTGGATCAACCCTTCACTGCTATACTTGTGTAGAAGTAATAAATGTAACTTTTAAGGTTTTGAAGACCTCCAGACTTATCAAAATTTTGCGCCGTTTCCGGGGAAGGCAGGCACTGAGAATCTAGAGTTTTAATAAAAAACTAAAAAATCAATTTAAAAAAAATTCAAACAAAATTATGTAAACATTTTTTGCTTGTGTTATGTGTTTGAGTTCTATTTTAATTTTTGTGTGTGTTTGATCTAAAACATTTAAAAAAATGGAACATTATGAAGGCTAAAACTACTGCACTAGACCTTACTATCTTTGTTGTGGTGATTATGGACATACTTCTTGGCAGTGTGTCTATAACCAGCCACAACAGGATTCTTACATTGAAGAGGATTAAAATCTTGAGCCCAGTCCTAACACCCCAGCTAAAATTGATCTAATTGATTTTAAACTATATACTAGGGTGGAACTAATTAACAATTAGTTAACTCAAACCCATGAAATTCAACTTAGATATTCTCAAGAGCGAGATGAAAGACTAAAAAGATTGGAAAACATGCTCTTGGAATTACAAAAAAAGGTTAAAGAACCAGAAGAATTTGAATAAAAAGGAAAAGAAAATGTTTTTAAAAGATTTGAAAATAAAGTGGAAGAGTAAAGTGATAATGAAATTGGGAAACAAACCATTTACTTTGAATAATCTGAACCAGTTGAACCAAATATAGAAATAACCAACTCATTAAACAAAGAACACATTGATAATCCAATAAAGAACTTTAATGCTATTGAGTTGGAAAATTTTGAAGATTAATTGAAATAGATTGAAAAGGAATGTCCAGCTCTCTTCATAATTCCAACATTTGATAAAAATCACTTTTTTAGAAGCTTTGAGAATGAAGTCACTTGGGTTAAATATATACTAGAAAATGAAAATTTGAATGTTAAAAACAATTCACCCAAAATTTCTAAAATTTTGAACATTGAGCCTGAACTTGATATTGGGTATAATATGGATGAGAACATTAAACTGGATAACATGAAATATGAAAACTTTGAACTTGAACTGAAAATTACTCTTCCATGCTTTGAAACTCCAAACACATATATTTCTGAAATTATGTTGGATGATTTAGAGGATCAGGGAATGATGTTTGAAGAAAGTTTAAATGATGATCTTTCATCTTCCTTTTCACAGATTGATTTTTTGACAGAAACAGAGTGTACTAAAATTGAAAACAGTGATGTTTTACATGGGGGTAAATGTTTAAACTTAAAAATCTAGAAATAGAATTTATTAAAGTTGAATTAAACATTACTTCCCCTGATTTTAACTTCTTGGAACACAATACATACTTTCTTTTGGAAAGTGAGATTTTTGGACATGAACATAAAGTAGAGGTTGAACACGCACTTGAATTAGGCAGAGTTGATTTTTTAGAAGTAGTATATGTTCTGTGTGAGTTAACATATGCAGATATTTTTGAAGAGATTTATAACATTGTTAGATATGAATCTATTTGTGATAAAATAAATAATCTTCCCTATCTATCACTTACTTACTCAACTGTGAAGGGTGCTAAGCCTTTTCATGATACTGATAGTAGTCCAGAGGGAGAATCAGTCATGAGTTCCAATGTTCATAATTATGTTCAGCATTCTATTGAATTTTCTCTTGAACCTGCTAATCAAAATTTACCCACATGCACCCTTGAATGTGAATCCTTGAGTGTTGAGGTTAAGAGAGATAGCTATGAGGTCAATGATATACCCTTTTAAGCACCTAGATCTATATTGTCCCTTCATGTGTATTCAAATCATGAAATGTATGAACTTATTCTGGGAGTGGACAGCACTATACCCACTACTGTTAAAGGGTGCTACATAGGGGTTATTTCTGGTTATGAGAGTTTGGTTTTAGTCTACTTTAGTCTTATTTCCCACAAATATCATATTTCTGTTAAAAATAATTGGGAAAAATAAATGTTGTGGTTTTTATTAAGGAAACCACATCCACCTAGTGACTATGGTTAGTTTCTAGGTGAGCCTAGCTGGGGACTATAAATCTAGCGCTTCATGGGAGGAAACCCATGGTTTTTTTTGTGTTAATAAATAAAAAATTTGTAATTAAATAAATTCTAACTGAAGAATTTAAATCCAATGCTTCTTGGGAGTTAACCCATGTTCTTATATTTGTGTTTACTATTGTTTCTATTCTTGTTTCACTTTGAATAAAGTGCTTCTATGTTGCCTTCTGTATGCACTCCCTATACTGATTAATTTTCTATGGTTTACATATTCTGTGTTTCTAGATTGATGTTGTTGTGTCATTTAAGGAGTATAATTCACATGCTGAAGGAGTAATGGAAAACCTAATAAGGGAAGTATCTTACTTTTATTGTTTGTTTCATTTTTCTGCTCCTTGATGCTTTAGAAAAAAATCTGCCACATGTTTTTCTTGCTTAAAAAATTCTGCTTGTTTAAGATAATTCTGCTACATATTTTCTGAAAAAAATTTGCATTTATTTCATAAAAAAAATTATTCTCTATATGTTGTGGCTCTAAAATAAATTCTACTTACGTTAAAAATTCTATTTCTTGTTTGTTGCCACTACAAAAGTCTGCATTTATTAAAAAAATCTGCATGTTCCTGTTGCTGTGAACTGAAATTCATTATTTAAAATCTTTTCACTTCATTAAATTAAGTGTGGGGGGATACATGTTTGTTGGTAGTTGTGTTTTTCATTGGAACCGATTAGTCTAGAGGGTGTTTAGCAAGCATCTTTCTGCTATATTGAACATCTATTTGAATAATACTTTGTTAAAATGTTTACACCCAAATAATTCTGCACCCACACCCTATATAATTATTTTGAACTATATTAAAAATCTATGTCACATTAATGTGTGTGTCTGGATATGAACATGCTGATTATTTATTCATTGTGGAAAATAATATTTTTGAACTTCAAAGAGACCCTTTATACATGTCATTAATCTACTTAATTGAAAATATTTTTTGCACTTTAATTGATTAATTGTTATTCTCCACTTTGAAGTCAACTTTGGGGACAAAGTTGGGTTTTAAGTGTGGGGGAGGGGGTCAATTATTGTCTGTGCTAAACTGTGCTTTAATGTAAGCCCATCAATTCCCACTGCAACTCAAAATTTTTCTCAAAAAATGGTAACTTTTTTTCAAAATTATTTCATAATTTTATGTTGTTCACTGTTATTCAATTGGGTTTTCCCTTAAGACAAGTTCCTTTATGGTAATTAAGAACTAATTAGAACCTAAAATTGATGATAATGGATGATTGCTGAGTGATCTTACTTAGTGATTTGATGGAAATATGGTTTAGGAACTACTTCTGAGAGTGACATGGGTGATCTATTAATGGAATTATGATCATAACTCTTGGAACTAAAAGTTTGAATTGATCCTAGGGGACACACTTCTTTGTTATTTATTTAAAGTAATCATCTTAATGATCCAATGTAAATGGTTTTTATAAAAATATTTTTAAACTGGAGTAATTTGGGCATCTGGGATCCCATAGTGAATCTTTGAGACCCTAGATGCTGTGTGTGAATCTGTTTACTATAAGCCCTCTGTACACCTTGAATAAGTGCTTATGCACAGTGCTCAGCACAATGATACATGGCTTGGGAAAAATAAAATAAAGTTTCTAGGGTTAAATATGAGTTCATTAAGGTGAGGGGAATGATGAACTCCAAGTGAATAAGGGGTCAATTAGTTTTGATTGGAGTCATTTAGGTTGTATTATTGAGGTGATTCACAAAAAAAATTATTTCTCTTGGAACCTAGGAGAAAATTCAAAGTATAGAGTTATTCTTGTAATGGTCTTAATTCCACTCAAATTTTACCTCTTGTTACTCTTGAACTTTGGACTTAATCCTGGATTAAAGTTAGTCACTAACTTGTATCACATATGAGTCATGACATCTTCATTACTTGATGATTCATTGTTTTCAAGACTACCAGTGAGAATTTGTTCTAGGAAAGGTTCATATGAGAAATTTATTTTCTAAAAGCCTATTAACATGTTTTTGATGTCCTCTGTTGAAAGTTCTGACATGTTACATTTTGATCAATTTAATAAATACATTTTTCTTTTTCTCAATGACAACAAAACATGGGATTTTTTTAGGACAAAAAATGCTTATGTGTGGGGGAAATTGATATTGCCTTAAAAACACATGTTTTGCCACATATTTTTAATTAATTTTTAATGTTTTAATTGGTTCTTTTTGTACATTATACTATATATTAAAAAAATTTGTATGTCTATAAATAAATTTATTAATTTATCAATTTTTATAATTAATCGTGTGTTTTATGCTTTAAACTAGTTAATTTATGTTTTACTTTATTGAATAGTCTAAAAGTTTTTTATTTAGTATTGGTGTTTTTGTCTGCTTAATTGATAATTTAACATTAATTAATTAATTAAGTCTTCTTTTGCACATAATTAATGTACTCTTAATCGAACATTGCATGTATTAAAAATTAAATAATATAACCTAATTAATATATGACTTTTAATAATTCATTAATTAAAATAAAATATTATAGACTTATATCAATTATTAAGTCTCTTATTTAAAATTTCATTAATTGACAGAATGGTTTAATAATATAATAATTATCTTTCAACCTTAATTTAATTTAATTTGATATAGTAACTATTTTAAACAATTTTACTTTTTCTTATAAATGTTTAAATTTTATGTTAAATTTTAATAATTTAGTTTATTTTTAATTTTGTTTTTAGTATAGTAATAATTTAAGTTATGCGAATAGAAGTTATTAATAATTTAATTTATGTTTTTTTGGTTTTATAAGTTTATTTAAATTTTCATTTTTTTTAATTAATATTTAGTTGTTATTAATTATTTTGTTCATTTTTAATTTAAGTTTTAACTTATTTTATTTACTGTGTTTATTTTACAGGTTCATGGTTTCATCCCGGTCACAGTCACAGTGTCTCCACAAACTGTGTCTATTATTGTCTCACCGTTTTCCTTTTACGGTGTCTCCTCCTACCGTATTTCTTTCAAGGATTCACTATAAACCTTGGCACTGGTTCACCACACACTGTAACTTTCACTGTCTCACAGCCCTGCCACCGTGACTCCTTGCACCGTATCATTACGGTGGCACCGTAACTCTCGTGGAACCATTTCTTTCCTCACACTAGTCTCACCATGTCTCTGTGTCACCTTAACTCATGGCACCGAAGCCACCTGCATCATTGTATGAAGAGGATTGAGCCACTTGAAGCTGAGGATCCGCTGCTGGAGGGAGGTCCACTTGATCTGAGCCATTCACCACTACCATAACAATTATTGTTTCACCAGAGGATTCCACACCTTTTTGCATAAGGATGAGTTTTTTGGGAAACGCAGCGACGCCGTGACACATCACTGGACTACACTGCCCGCCGATTTGAACCATACTGCAGTGGGAGAAGAGTCTGACCTGTTGTCGATGCCGCATCGATGATGTACATAGAAACCCGCATATCATGAGTCACTGTGATCTGCTACTGTTGAAGTTTTTCATCTCCTAAGGTGAGCTAAGTCCAATTCAAAGGAGGCGGAACCGAGGTCAGAGTAGCGGGTGAGCTGCAATTGGGAGGGGAACAATGTTATTATCGAGGGGGTGTCGCCACTGTAGAAGATGATCTGCGCCACAACAGGAGTCCTCTGTGGGTCTGTTGAGCTGAGGAGGATGTTTCCGGTATTGTTGGAGCTGTGGAGAAACTGACTCAGGTTGTCATGGGATTTCTTTGAAGGAGTTGCAGGCTTCCTTCCTGGAGAAACAAGCTGAATCCTACCCCCCCCCCTGTAGTGCCGATTGGGGGGGATAAGCTTAATTACAATATAAATTTACTTAAATAATAATAAAAAAATGAATAATAAAACTAATAAAATAATAAATTTATTATTAAAACTAAAATAATAATAATAACTTATAAATTTAAGTCAAAATAGATAAATTTAACTTAATTCATTAATAAATCAAATAATTATAATTTATCTTCTTGAAAAAAATAATTTCAAATGATAATAACTACAGAAAATTTTAGAATTTTTAATATTTGTAATAAAACTTTTTATTATGATAAACTTAAAGTAATAATATTAAGAACTTTAATATTCAAAAAAAATAAATACTAATATTATTAATTTAATGATTTAATAAATACTTAACATTTAATTTAATCTAATTATTAATTAATCACCTTCATAATTAAATAAATTAATAAATAATAACATATAACTTAGAAGATTAATAAATAATAATTATTATTTATTTATTTATTAATTTAATTTTACATTTAACATTTGTTTATAAAAGTAATATTTTAATGTTGAAATATTTATTTATTATTCTATTCTAACAGTGTTGGTTCATTTAAGAGACTGGAAGACGTCTAAATATATTAATCTAATTCAGTGGTAGTTAGTGACAAGGGTAAAAATAGCGCGACATGCCTGTCGCGAAAAAACTCACGTGTGCAGTGAAAATGGAAAAGATGAGTTCTAGTTGTTGGAAGCGAGCGGTGACATGCAGTAGATGACAGTTTTATTTAAAGTAGAGGAGAAAAAAAATTTAAGGGTGGATCATTCTGATTCCATGCCACACTATTTTTGGAGAGCAAAGACTCCCAGGAGATGAGAGAGAATACATGGAAGTGAAGGAGCCCAAGAAGAGAGCAGTATTTGGGGAGTTCTTATTCCCTCTATCCTGAATTTTTGTTCTCTGTTCTTGGAATTTTTTTCACTACATTAATCAATATGATCATAGGCGGAACTTTCTTAGCTCAGGAATTTTAAAACCTTCTGGTTATGATCTTTAAATCTTCATTTTCTTATCTTTTTACGAAATTAGAATCAGTTGGCGAGACAAATTATGTTTCTAATATTTTGATCGTTCACACATCAATGTTTATAATTTCAAACTACAATATCGATTGGCGAGGTTAATATTGAATTCATTTTTCAAAACATTAACAACATAGACTTTGGAAAATTATAGCGAGTTCTTTTCCAAATGTTATTTTAAAACTTCTTGAAGTTCTATTATGTTTTGGTGTGGTGAACTCTAAGAATTAATCATCTTCCTATTGAGTTTCCTAGAAAGGGAAATTCTTCCATCTTTCTTGAAGTGTGATTCTATTGTAATCTGTGGAGAGAATATCCATTCAATCTAGTAGTTTAGAGTTCTCAGTACTTTGTTTATCTCACTTCTTTGTCTTGCTGCTTATTATTAGTATACTATATTTTCTCTAGTGTCTTTGTAGTACTTAGTATAAACTTTAGTTTCTTAATTAAAAAATTACTTGTTTCATAATCATGTTTCCACTTCATCTTTAATAAAAATTAAATGTAAAAAATGTTCACCTCCTCCACTATTGACAACAGTGGAGTCTATCTTTGATTAAAACCTAGAATTCTAATATTCCTTCTCTGTAGATTGACCATGCACTACTATACTAGTGTAGGAGTAACAAATGTAATTTTGTGGTCCGTGACGACCTCCGACCTGTTCAAAACAACAGGATTGTCAGTGAGTAACTGTGCTTTAATGTAAGCCCATCAATTCCCACTACAACTCAAACCTCTTGTCAAAATATGGTTAATTGTTTCCAAAATTCTTGCATAATTTTAGGTTGTTCACTATTATTCAATTGTGTATTGTCGTAGGATAAGTTCCTTTCTGGTACTTAAGAATTTCATAGAACCTAGAATTGATGATAATGGGCGATTTTTGAGTGATCTTACTTGGTAATTTGATAGAAATCTAGTTTAGAAACTACTTCTGAGAGTGACATGGGTGATCTGTTAATGTAATTATGATCATAACTCTTGGCACTAGAAGCTTTAATTCATCCTACAGGACACACTTCTTTGTCATTTATTTAAAGTAATCATCTTAATGAGCCAATGTAAATGGTTTTTATAAAAATATTTTTAAACTGGAGTAATTTGGGAATCTGGGATCCCACGGTGAGTCTCTAAGACCCTAAATGTTGGCTGCATTTCTGTTTACTATAAGCCTTCTAAACACCTTGAATAACTGCTTTTTCACAGTGCTCATCACAATGATACATGGCTTGGGAAAAATTAAATAAAGTGTCTAGGGTTAAAAATAAGTTCATTAAGGTGAGAGGAATGATGAACGCCAAGTGAAGAAGGGGTCAATTGGTTTTTATGGGATTCATTTAGGTTGTATTATTGAGGTTATTCACACAAAAAAATTATTTTTCTTCGAACATAGGAGAAAAGTCAAAGTATAGAGTTATTCTTGTTAAGTTATTAATTCCAGTGAAATTTTTCCTCTTGTCACTCTCGAACTTTGGACTTAAGCCTGGATTGAAGTTATTCACTAATTTGTATCACATATGAGGCATGAAATCTTCATTACTTGATGATTCATGGTTTTCAAGACTACCAGTGAGAATCTGTTCTTGGTAAGTTTCATATGAGCAATTTATTCTCTAATAGCTTATTGACATGTTTTTGAAGTCCTCTGTTGAAAGTTATGACATGTTACATTTTGAAGAATTTAATAAAAACATTTTTCTATTTCTCAATGACAATAAAACATGGGATTGTTTAAGTAAAAACAATGCTTAAGTGTGGGGGAAATTTATGTGGCCTTAAAAACACATGTTTTGCCACATCTTTTTAATTAATTTTTAATGTTTTAATTGGTTCTTTTTGTAATTTATACTATATATTAACACTTTTGTATTTCTATAAATAAATTTATTAATTTATCAATTTTTATAATTAAACATGTGTTTTATGCTTTAAATTAGTTAATTTATGTTTTACTTTATTTAATAGTCTAAAAAAATTATTTAGTATTGGTTTTTTTGTCTTCTTAATTGATAATTTAAAATTAATTAATTAATTAAGTCTTCTTTTGCACATAATTAATGTACTCTTAATCTAACATTGCATGTATTAAAAATTAAATAACATAACCTAATTAATAGATGACTTTTAATAATTCACTAATTAAAATAAAATATTATAGACGTACTTCAATTATTAAGTCTCTTATTTAAAATTTCATTAATTAACATAATGGTTTAATAATATAATAATTCTATTTCTACCATAAATTAATTTAATTTGATATAGTAACTATTTTAAACAATTTAACTTTGTCATATAAATTTTTAAATTTTATGTTTAATTTGAATAAGTTAGATTCTTTTTAATTCTATTTTTAATATAGTAATAATTTATGTTATACGAATAGAAGTTATTAATAATTTAATTGAAGTTTATTTGGTTTTATAAGTTTATTTAAATTTTTATTTGTTTTAATTAATATTTAGTTGTTATTAATTTTTATTGTCCATTTTTAATTTAAGTTTTAACTTATTTTATTTACTATGTTTATTTTGCAGGTTCACAGTTTCATCCCGGTCAGAGTCTTGGTGTCTCCACGCACTGTGTTTGTTACTGTCTCATCATTTTCCTTTTAAGGTGTCTCCAAGTACTGTATTTCTTTCGCATTTTTACTCTAAACCTTGGCACCGGTTCACCGCACACTGTAAATATCACTGTCTCAAAGCCCTTCCACTGTGACTCCTTGCACCGTATCATTACGGTGGAACCGTAACTCCTGTGGAACCATTTCTTTCCTCACACTAGTCTCATTGTGTCTCTGTGTCACAATAACTCATGGCACCAAAGCCACCTGCATCATTGTATGAAGAGGATCGAGCTGCTTGAAGCTGAGGAGCCGCCGCTGGAGGGAGGTCCACTTGATCTGAGCCACACACAACTACCATAACAACTATTGTTTCACCAAAGGATTTTATGCCGTCTTTCATGAGGATGAGTTTGTTGGAAAAAGCAGTGACGCTGTGACGCGTCATCGGACTTAAATGTCTGCCGATTTGAACCATACTGCAGCGGGAGAAGAGTCTGAGCTGTTGCCGATGCCACATCGATGTTGTGCATAGAAACCCGCAGATCTTGAGTCATTGTGTCATGCTATTGTTGAGGTTTATCATCTGCTGAGGTGAGATAAGGACAGTTCAAAGCTGGTGGAACCAAGGTCGGAGGAGGGGGTGAGCTGTGATTGGGAGGGGAACCGTGTTAGTGTCGAGGTGGTTTCGCCGCTGTAAGAGATGATTTGCGCCACCATAGGAGTCTGTCGTGGTTCTTTTGTGCTGAGGAGGATGTCACCAATATTTTTGGGGTTGTAGGGACACCGAGTCAGGCCGTCATGGGATTTCATTGAAGGAGTTTCAGGCTTCCTTTCTGGAGAAGCAATCCGAATCCTACCCCCCCCCCCCTTTAGCGACGATTGGGGTGGAATAATCTTAATTATGATATAAATTTACTTAAATAATAACACTAAAATGAATAATAAAACTAATAAAATAATAAGTTTAATATTAAAACTAGAATAATAAAAATAAATTATAAATTAAAGTCAAAATAGATAAATTTAACTTAATTATTTAATGAATATAATAATTATAATTTTTCTTCTTGAAAAAAATAATTTTAAATGATAATAACTACAAAACATTTTATAATTTTTAATATTTGTAATAAAAATATTTATTATGATAAGCTTAAAGTAATAATATTAAGAACTTTAATCTTAAAAAAAACTAAATACTAATATTATTAATTTAATGATTTAATAAATACTTAACATTTAATTTAATCTAATTATTAATTAATCACATTCATAATTAAATAAATTAATAAATAATAACATATAACTCAAAATATTAATAAATAATAATAATTAAAATAATAATTAATGATTTAATTTTACATTTAACATTTGTTTATAAAATTAATCTTTTAACGTTCAAATATTTATTTATTTTTCTGTTCTAACAACATAGGTTCATTCAAGAGACTCGAAGATGTCTAAATACATTAAACTAATTCAGCGAGAGTTAGTTACAAGGGTAAAAATAGCAAGATGTGCCTGTCACGAAAAAATGAACATGTGTGGAGAAATTGGAAAATACAAGTTCAAGTTGTTGGAAGAGAGCGGTGACATGCAATAGATGACAGTTGTTATTTAAAGCAGAGTAGAAACAAATTTTAAGTTTGGCTCATTCTAATTCCACACCACACCATTTTTGGAGATCAAAGACTCTCGAGAGATGAGAGAGAAGACATGGAAGCGAAGGAGCCCGAGAACAGAGTAGTATTTGGAGAGTTCTTCCCTCTATCATGAATTCTTGTTCTCTGATCTTGGAATATTTTTCACTCCATTAATCAATATGATCATTGGTTGAACTTTCTTAGCTCTACAATTTTATAACCTTCTGGTTATGATCTTTAAATCTTTATTTGATTATCTTGTCATGAAATTAGAATCAGTTGGCGAGACTGATTCTGTTTCTAATATTTTGATCATTCACACTTCAATGTTTATAATTTCAAACTTCAATATAAACTGGTGAGGTTGATCTTGAATGCATTTTTCAAAACATTAACAACATAGACTTTGGAAAATTATGGCGAGTTCTTTTCCAAATGTTATCTTAAAACTTCTTGAAGTTCTATTACGTTTTGGTATGGCGAACTCCAAGACTTAATCATCTGCCTGTTGAGTTTTTTGGCGAGGGAAATTCTTCATTATTTCTTGAAGTTTGATTTGATTGTAAGCTGTGGAGAGAATATCCATTCAAACCAGTAGTTTATAATTCCTCAGTACTTTGTTGATCTCGCTTCTTTGTCTTGTTTCTTAATATTATTATACTGTATTTTCTCTAGTTTCTTTGCAGTACTTTGTATAATATTTAGTTTCTTTATTAAAAAATTTACTTGTTTCATCATCCTGTTTCCACTTCATCTTTTTAAAAAATAAAAAGTAAAAAATGTTCACTTCCTCCACTATTTCCAATAGTGGAGTCTATCTTTGATTAAAACCTAGAATTATCATATTCCTTCTCTATGGATCAACCTTGTACTACTATACTAGTGTAGGAGTAACAAATGTAATTTTGAGGTCCGTGACGACCTCTGGTCTATTCAAAACAACAAGATTGTCAGTAAGTAACTATTCTTTAATGTAATCCCATCAATTCACACTGCAACTCAAACTTTTTGTCAAAAAATGTTTAATTGTTTTCAAAATTCTTACATCATTTTAGTCAGTTAACTGTTACTCAATTGGTTCTTGGCTTAAGAAAAGTTCCTAACTGCTAGTTAAGAACTGCTTAGAACCTGAAATTGATGATAATTCATGATTGGTGAGTGATCTTACTTAGTGGTTTGATGTAAATCTAGTTTAGGAACAACTTCTGAGAGTGACATGGGTGATCTGTTAATGGAATTATGATCATAACTATTGGAACTAGAAGTTTGAATTGATCCTAGGGGACAAACTTCTTTGTTATTTATTTAAAGTAATCATCTTAATGATCCAATGTAAATTTTTTTATAAAATTTTTTTGAAACTGGAGTAATTTGGGCATTTGGGATCCCACGGTGAGTCTTTGAGACCCTAGATGCTGGGTGCGTTTCTGTTTACTATAAGCCCTCTATACACCTTGAATAAGTGCTTATGAACAGTGCTTAGCATAATGATACATGGCTTGGAAAAAATAAAATAAAGTGTCTAAGGTTAAAAATGAGTTCATTAAGGTGAGGGGAATGATGAACGCCAAATGAAGAAGGGGTCAATTGGTTTTTATGGGATTCATTTAGGTTGTATTGTTGAGGTGATTCACACAAAAAAATTATTTCTCTTTGAACCTAAGAGAAAAGTCAAAGAATAGAGTTCTTCTTGTTAAGTTCTTAATTCCACTGAAATTTTACCTCTTGTCACTCTCAAACATTGGACTTAAGCCTGGATTGAAGTTAGTCACTAAGTTGTAACACATATGAGGTATGACATATTCATTACTTGATGATTCATAGTTTTCAATACTACTAGTGGGAATTTGTTCTAAGTAAGGTTCATATGAGAAATTTATTTTCTAAAAGCCTATTGACATGTTTTTGAAGTCCTCTGTTGAAAGTTCTGACATGTTACATTTTGTGCAATTTAATAAAAACATTTTTCTATTTCTCAATGATAATAAAACATGGGATTGTTTGAGGATAAACAAAGCTTAAGTGTGGGAGAAATTGATGTGGCCTTAAAAACACATGTTTTTCCACATCTTTTTAATTAATTTTTAATGTTTTAATTTGTTTTTTTTTTACTTTATACTATATATTAACACATTTGTATTTCTATAAATAAATTTATTAATTTATCAATTTTTATAATTAATTG
This sequence comes from Viscum album, assembly GCA_963277665.1. Lineage (NCBI taxonomy): Eukaryota > Viridiplantae > Streptophyta > Magnoliopsida > Santalales > Viscaceae > Viscum > Viscum album. Next base: position 1,896,505,029 of record OY728135.1, on the reverse strand, counting down.
TGTGTTTTATTCTTTAAATTAGTTAATTTATGTTTTACTTTATTGAAAAGTCTAAAAGTTTTTTATTTAGTATTGGTGTTTTTGTCTTCTTAATTGATAATTTAACATTAATTAATTAATTAAGTCTACTTTTTTCACATAATTAATGTACTCTTAATATAAAATTGCATGTATTAAAAATTAAATAATATAACCTAATTAATAGATGACTTTTAATAAATCATTAATTAAAATAAAAGATTATAGACCTACTTCAATTATTAAGTCTCTTATTTAAAATTTCATTAATTAACATAATGGTTTAATAATATAATAATTATCTTTCTAACTTAAATTAATTAAATTTGATATAGTAACTATTTTAAACAATTTATCATTGTCTTATAAATGTTTGAATTTTATGTTAACTTTTAATAAGTTAGTTTATTTTTAATTTTTTTTTAGTATAGTAATAATTTAAGTTATGTGAATAGAATTTATTAATAATTTAATTTATGTTTATTATGTTTTATAAGTTTATTTAAATTTTCATTTGTTTTAATTAATATTTAGTTGTTATTAATTATTTTTTTCATTTTTAATTTAAGTTTTAACTTATTTTATTTACTATATTTATTTTGCAGGTTAACGGTTTCATCCCTGTCACGGTCACGGTGTCTCCATGCATCATGTCTATTACTGTCTCACCATTTTCCTTTTACGGTGTCTCCTACTACCGTATTTCTTTCATGGTTTCACTGAAAACCCTGCACAGGTTCACCACAGACCGTAACTTTCACTGTCTCACAACCCTTCCACCATGACTCCTTGCACCGTATCATTACGGTGGCACCGTAACTCACGTGGAACCATTTCTTTCCTCACACTAGTCTCATCATGTCTCTGTGTCACCGTAACTCATGGCACCAAAGCTACCTGCATCACTCTATGAAGAGGATCGAGCAGCTTAAAGCTGAGGAGCCACTACTAGAGGGAGGTCCACTTGATCTGAGCCGTGCACCACTACCATAACAACTATTGTTTCACTGGAGTATTCCACGCCTTCTTTCGTGAGGTTGAGTTTGCAGAGAAAAGAAGCGACACCATGACGCATCACTAGACTGCACCGCCTACCGATTTGAACCATACTGCAGTGGGAGAAGAGTTTGAGCTGTTGTCGATGCCCCATCGATGTTGTACATAGAAACCCGCAGATCTTGAGTCACTATGATCTGCTGCTGTTGAGGGTTGTCATCTACTGAGGTAAGATGAGGCCAGTTTGAAGGAGGTAGAACCGAGGTCGGAGGACGTGGTGAGCTGCGATTGGGAGGGGAATAGTGTTATTGTCTAGGTGGTGTCGTCGCTGTAGGAGATGATCCCTACCACCACAGGAGTCCACCGCGGTTCTGTTGAGCCGAGGAGGATGTCGCCGGTATTGTTGGAGGTGTGGAGAAACCGAGTCGGGTCGTCATGGGATTTCATTGAAGGAGTTGCAGGCTTCCTTCTTTGAGAAGAAACCGAATCCTACCCGCCCCCCCCCCCCTGTAGCGCCGATTGGGGAGGAATAATCTTAATTACAATACAAATTTACTTAAATAATAATAATAAAATGAATAATAAAACTAATAAAATAATAAATTTATTATTAAAACTAAAATAATAATAATAACTTATAAATTTAAGTCAAAATAAATAAATGTAACTTAATTCATTATTGAATCTAATAATTATAATTTATCTTCTTGAAAAAAATAATTTTAAATGATAATAACTACATAAAATTTTAGAATTTTTAATATTTGTAATAAAACTATTTATTATGATAAACTTAAAGTAATAATATTAAGAACTTTAATCTTCAAAAAAACAAAATAATATTATTATTAATTTAATTATTTAATAAATAATTAATATTTAATTTAATTTAATTATTAATTAATCACCTTAATAAATAAATAAATAAATAACTAATAACATATAACTCATAAGATTAATAAATGATAATAATTAAAATAATAATTAATTATTTAATTTTACATTTAACATTTGTTTATAAAAAGTAATCTTTTAATGTTGAGATATTTATTTTTTTTTCTTTTCTAACAGCGCAGGTTCATTAAAGAGACTGGAAGACGTATAAATACATTAAACTAATTTAGCGGAAGTTAGTTACAAGGGTCAAAATAGTGCGACGTGCCTGTCGTGAAAAAACGCACGTGTGCGGTGAAACAGGAAAAGACGAGTTCAATTTGTTGGAAGCGAGAGGTGACATACAATAGATGACAGTTGTTATTTAAAGCAGAGCCGCAAAAAAATTTAAGGGAGATTCATTCATCATTGCACGATCACATCAGACAAGAGTGGGGATGCTCATTCATTCAACAAACATACCATACTCAAGAGCAGATACCCAGGAGTAGCATTGGAGATGATCAAGGGACCGAGGAGCCAAAGATTAGTGCAGTATTTTGGGAGTTCTTCTTCCCTTATTCCTTAAATTTTTTACCCTGTTCTTGGATTTTTTTTCACATATTTAATCTAGATGATCAAATAATGAATTTCCTTAGATCGAGAATTCAATTCCATTAGTTAATCTTCTAGTCTTCTTCATTCACACTACATTTTTCAGAATCATAGTCAATTGGAGAGATTGATTAATGATTATTTATTTAGTTATTTCCAACCTCAATTGTTTTCTTAATTCATTAATTCAAGATCAACTGGTGAGTTAGTTCTTGAATACTTTTTCAAAGCATTAATTTCTTTACATCTGGAAATTTACGGTGGGTTTATTTCTGAATGTTATCATTTTATAACTATTAGGCAGTTTGACTGATTTTAGAGTGGCGAACTCCTTAAGTCAGTTTTATGTGTGTTTAGTTTACCGATGAGGGATACTTTTCACTTTTATTTCTTGAGGTTTGATTCAATAAAGTGTAGTGGAGAAGATATCCTTTAAACCAGTAGTTTGGAATTCTCGAGTATTACTTTTGATCTGCTCCATCGACCCTGCTACTTTATTTTAGTATTTTTTTCTCTTATGTTTGTTTTAGCGTAGTTATTAGTTCATTAATAAACTATTAAATGATTTAGTATCTTTTTAAACATTATTTAATTTAGTGCTTGTTTTAAACTAAATATGAAAAAACTAAAAAGTAATAATACAATCAATGTTCACTAACTCCACTACTGACAACAGTGAAGTTACATTAGAATAAAACCTATAATTCTCATCTTCCTTCTCTATGGATCGACCCTGCACTACTATACTATTGTAGGAGTAATAAATTTAATTTTTAAGGTCGTGACGAATTCCGGCCTCATCACTTTCTCAAATGAATGTTCAATACTCTATCCAAGTGAAGATTATAGAGGTATAGAAGGAAGATTAAGAGATGAAAAAGAAATTCAAAAATGTTCCTGAGTTTAACCTTGATTAGGATGGAATTATAAGGTCCAGGAACCATATACGTGTTCCTTCTATACTAGATTTAAAGAAGGAGTTGTTGGAGGAATCTCATTGTTCTTCATCCCCTATTCATGTTGGATGTACGAATATGTATAGGGACATTAAAGAATACATCTGGTGGGATGGCATGAAGAGAGATATCATAGTGTCTTAATCTCATTGATTGGTTTTCCAACAAGTTAATGTCGAAATAAAAAAGTCAAAGGGTATATTTAATCCATTATCCTTACCAAAATGGAAATGGGAGAACATCACAATCAATTTTTTCATTGGATTACCCCCAAAACATATAAATGGTTTAATACTCAATTGGTGGTAGTTTATTTCTATACAAAGTCATCACACTTCATTTCTATCAGGAAATATTTATCTCTCGATCATCTTTCTATGATATACATTAAGGAATTGGTAAGGTTTCATTGAGTACCACATTCCCTTATATCAGATAGGGATTTGGGGTTCACCTCAAAGTTTTAGTGATTTCTTTAGTAACTAATTCATATATAATTGAGTATCATCGTGGCTTATCATCCTTATAAAGATGATAAATTTGAAAGAACAATTCAAACCCTAGAGGATATGTTGAGATATTGTTCTTTGGATTTCAAAGGTGGTGGGATCAACTCCTTCCTCTAGTAGATTTTTCTTACAATAATAAATTTCAGTCAAGAATTATGATGGCACCTTATGAATACCTCTAGGGAATGAAATATAGAGATCCAACATGCTAGTGTGAATATGGAGAAATAAATCTATTGGGACTTTATATTGCTGAAGAAATGTCAGAGAGGGTTAGAGCCATTCAGGAGTATATCAAGGTAGCTCATAGTTGGAAGAAAAGTTATGATGATAACCAACAGCATGATAGAGAATTTTAATTTTTTGAAAATGTGTTTCTATGATTCTAACCTTGGACTAAGGTTATGATATTTGGGTATAAAGGTAAACTAATCACAAGATATCTTGGTCCCTTTGAAATTCTTGATCATATCGAGACAAAAGCCTATCGCTTTGAACATCCTCCAAATATCTCTCTAGTTCATAATGTGGTCCATATATCTCTACTAATAATGTAAATACCTGACCCTAAACATGTATTTAACTTATATTTCATTCCACTATAGTAGGAGATTTCTTAAAAATAATAACCTATTGAAGTTATGGACCATACAAAGAATGTACTACGAAACAAGACCACTCACCTGGTCAATGTTTTTTAGATAAATTACCAATTAGGGGAATCTAAATGGGAACATGGGGATATGATGAAGACAAAATATCATAATTTTTTTACATGTATAATGAATTTCAAGGGTGAAATTCATTTAAGGGTGGTATAATGTAGCACCCTAAGTTTTTATAGTTCCTTTTCTATAATAAATTAAATTTTCATTTATGTATTGAAATGAACTATGTAAACTATTAATTTCACATAGAACAAACTTGGAGTACGTTACATGGAAAATAAACATGGAATTCGTTACATGGAATAGCTACATAGACTAGGTTACAAGAAACATAGACTTGGCGTATGTTACATGCAACACTGACGTTTCTACGAAACATCATTTTATTGTCAAAATTATTAAAAAGAAGTAATTATAACCTATCCCTTAAAAATAGTAATATTTATGGTAATAACTACTTTTAAAAAAATTATATTTTTTCTATATAAATATAACATATATTTAATGAAAAATGTAATATTTTTTAAATACTTTATATGTTTAAAAATATTATTTTCTCAAATAAATTGCTTTTCATGTCCTTCTATAAAAAACAATAAAATTAATTTTTGAAACATTTAGAAATTTAATATAATAAAATAAAATTCATTTTTATATTTATTATCTTGAAATTATATTAGGGTGAATTTTTGGGATTTTTCTGAGAAACTTCATTTTTGGATGAATAGTTAAAAATACTGAATTTCAATTCAAAACGACATTTTCATCTAATATATTTATAAGTATAACCTATATTTTAAATTGTTTTAAAGGTTTAATTTCATAATATTTTTATCAATTAATAAAATTTAGGTTATTTATATCAATTTCTCTTTCAAATTATGTATAAAAACATAGCAAACTTTTGAATGTGTTTACTTTAAAAACTCACGTCGTCGACCCAACTACGTGATTAATTTTAAAAAAATAGCCCCTTATATGATTGGAATTTTGAGAAATGTTTCAATTTTTGTAATTAGAATAATTTTTAATTTCTAATAAGTTCAACTTAGTTTTTTAACGAAACGATTAGTGAATGTAATTAAAATTAATTACATCAATTAAGGTAAGATTAAGCATAACTAAGGACTAAACCTTAAATTTAAGACCCAATATGACTTATAAAATTATCAAAGAGCCATGTTCCTACTATATTTCTACCATATCCACCCTTTTTTCGATTTGGGTTCATTATGGGAGAAACATCCCATTGAAAAAACATGGGTTGAATTCCATTCCCAAATATTTACAAGAGTGTCACTCTTCCTCCACTGTAAAAAGGCCTCATATCCTTTACTTCTTTAACCTATAAAAACACTTAGGTTCATAAAATATATACTCAAATATCCACCCAAAAATCCTCCCATCCTCTAGGAATCCTCCCTTTGGGTATAAAGTCTTCCATTGAATCTGTTTTCCCCAAACCAAAAGAAGTTACCCGATTAAGCGGTAACGCCTTCTCTCAAACTCCGTTCTTTTATTTTATTTCTCCACCCCATACACTCTATTTATTCAATTATTGTATAAAAACACCAATATTTTAAAAATTCTATAATTGTTTTGTTAAGGTTTCAACCTAGACTTATACACACCTCCATCTAATGGGTAATGAACATACTATTTATGTCTACAGAAAACTACCGCCACACAAAATGATCAATGTTCATTTTTTCATTACCACCTCTTATGATTGACACTATGATGGAAAATATGTTTATATATGTTATATATTATATTTATTATGTATTTAATATTATTTAATCATTTTAAAATAAATATATTTATACTTTCTACTTTGCATAAATATGATAATTTCATTTGACAAACTATGGACTATCACCCACTAAAAGCGATGTGATTTATTCACACACTACATGGAATGTATTAAGGATGAATTTAGTAAAATTATATGATATATATGAAATAATTATTATTATTTAATTATAAAATTTATATATACATATGTTTTATTTTTTTTATTTCTTTTAATATGGAAATAAAAATAAAAACAACGTTCATGCGTACATACGGCTTACCATCTCTACGAACGGTGTATTCCATTTCGTACCTGATGGCCTCTTGCGTGGTGGTGTCGTTACTTCCTCTGATGTGGATCACATTTAGAATTTATGTTTTTGTCCCAAACTTTCCCTACCTACAATGGTATGGAGATACTCTGTGGAAAGATAGTTGGTCATATCTGAAAACCAAGGCTGGGTTGTGACACTAAACAATGTATCATCTAGAAAAATCAACTTCAATATTAGTCTCACTATCTACATTAATATGGTTAGGGGTAACCTTTAGAGGTAGTTAGCAATAAAAGTTTTTGTTCCTCTGGTTTCCTTGGTTTTGATATCAAATTCTTATAGAAAAATAATCCATTGTATCAATCTTGGTTTTGCATATATCTTTCTCATCAGGTATCAAAGGGTGGAATTATATGTATGGACAGTAACTTTGGATAGAAAGAGGTATGAACAAAACTTTTCAAAGGAACATACGATGGATATGATCTTCTTATTCGTAGTCATATAATTTATATGGGCTTCATTAAATTTGTTGTTGGCATAATGGATTGGACGGAAGGTGGTTTTTATATGTTTTTCAAGAATATCTCTAATAGTAAGGTTGATGGTGTCGCACATAATCTCAAATTGTTTTTCCCAGTTTAGTGAAATGATAACCGGAGATGAAATCATACTATGCTTCAGTGTTTCAAAATCATGATAGTAATCCTCATTAAATTCTAAATGAATGTCCTTTGACAACAAGTGAATCAATAGACGTGTGACTTTAGTGAAATCTTTTAAGATGTGTCTATAGAATCCAGTATGCCCAAGGAAACCTCTGATCCCTTTTACGGTTGATGGTTCTGGTAGATCCTTGATGACCTCGACTTTAGCGGGATCAAACTCAATTCCTTCTTTAGATTTTTTTTCGTATCAAAATTCCTTATTGCACCATGTAATGACATTTTTCTCAATTCAACACTAATAATTTCACCTCACAACGTTGGAGAACCAGTTCTAGATTGCTTAGAGAAACATCAAATGATCTCCCATAGATAGATAACTCATCCATGAATATTTCTAGAAATTCTTTATCCATATCATGAAATATTTGTGTCATGTACCTTAGGAATTTTTATGGTGTGTTTGACATACCGAATGAAATGTGTCGATACACAAAAGTATAGAGGGAGCTTGTGAAGGTGGTTTTCTTCCAGTCAACGGGGTCTACTGTATTTTGATTGTATCCTGAATAGGCGTCTAGAAGGTTTTATCAATCTTTTCAAGATAGCCTCTTAAGAATTTGATCCATAAAAGGTAATTGAAAATGATCTTTCCTTGTTTATGTATTTAAACACCTATAATCCATGCAAACTCTCCATCCTATGATGGTGCATGTTGAAATGAGTTTGTTGTCCTCTATTCCTAGGACTGTGAGTTCTTCCTTTTTTAGAACGACCTAGAGGGGATCACCCATTTACTATCTAATATAAGAAATATTATCCCAGCATCTATAAGCTTCAGCACTTCCTGCTTGAAAACCTCCTTCATTGGTGGCGTGAGCCTCTTATGAGTTTGCCTTTTTGGTTCTTCATTTTCTTTGAGAAAAATATGGTGGGATTGTTTTGAAGGATAGATTCACTTAATATCCACCAATCCCCAAGAAATTGGTTGCTTGTATCTATTTTTGATATCAACTAGCATTTCTTCTTGTTCCACAGATAGTTCAGCGTTGATAATGATGGGTAAATAGGATGACTCCCCTAAGTATGAGTACTTAAACGTATTGAGTAATGTTTTTAAATACAACTTGTGTGGCTAAAAGATGGATAGGATGAATTCTGGTATGGTGTCTCTGGTAAGTGGTTCAATAAAGCAAACTTCTTATAAGTTGTAATCTTATTCCTTTTCTGATCCTAAATCATCGGTATCTTTCTCAATGGACATGTACTCTCGATCTTGAGCAAGATATATTGTGTGACAGTCAAATGGGTCATCTGGATGTTGTTTGGATTTTATCAAAATAAACACTACTTGTTCCTCGTTGACTTTGAAGATGAGACATCCTCGATTAACATCAATAAAGGCCTTCCATGTTGCTAGGAAGGGACTTCTGATAATGATTGGGAAATCTCTGCCCTCTTCCATGTTTGAAACTACAATGTCTATGGAAAAATGAATTTTCTGACTTTAACCAGAACATCTTCAAGAATAATGTTTGAATATTTTACTAAATGGTATGCAAACTATAGTGCTACTTGTTTGTCCTTGATCTCTTCGAGTCTGAGTTTGTGGAAAAAACTCATCGGTATTAGGCTAATGCTGGCTCCAAGATCACAGAGTGCTCTTCCAAATTTTTCCTCTCTTATTGCATAAGGAATTGAAAAGCTTCCTGAATCTCCCATCTTTGGAGGGATTTTTTGTTGTACAATATAATATCATTATTTTTTTAATGATACGACTCCTAAATCTTTTATCTTTATCTTGTTTGAAAAAAAAATACTTGAGAAATTTTTCCTAGGAAAGAATATGCGTGATTTCTTCAGTAAAAGGAATATTGATATGAAATTTATTAAATATTTTGAGGAACTTTTTGTACTGAGCCTCCTACCTAACTTGCTTTTCCCTTTTAGGAAAGTGAATAGGTGACTTTTGTAGAGTTGGAGCTATATAAATAGGATCCTTATGTTTTTATGGGGCTTGATCCCTCTCAGTTGGACATTCTTCTAGTGATTATGTAGGGATATATTCTTATACCTTTTTCATAGTTTCTTGGGTTTTTCATGTGATCCTACTTCCGTTGGTTGTTGGAAGTTCAACAATTTTCTTCTCCTCAACACTAAAACCTTAGAATCATCTCATGGGTATGTTTCAGTGTTACCTCGTAGGGTACCTCATAATCTATCAAATATATTTTTTGAGATTTAAACAATTTGAATCTCTAAATTACTCAAAGTTACTCGCTGATTTTTCTTCTCAGTTTCCAATTTAGAAATATTTTTATCGGATTTATGGACTAAAGATGTTAGGATATTTTCCAAGATTATTTGAAATAGTGGAGGTTCCTATTATGGTCTTGGAAGGGTGGGTGGAATATATTCTTTTGGGGGATTCAGAAAGGGTAATTGGGGATATGTCTACTGATGTGGTCTTAGAACATGATTTATTGGTGGATACCCTAGTGGTCCCAAATTATGAAACTGAACTTGACCATTATGCTACTAAAAATATACTTGATTTTTCTAAGTTTTCTACTGAGTAGGCCTTTTCTGAGAAACATGGTTGTTATTATTGTTTCTAAAATGGATGATTTTATAGATTGTAATTAATGTAACTTCAATCCTGTAATTCTGCATATCTTGATTTTCATTCTTGATATCGGTGTGGTCCACTGCACATCTTACATGACTGGATCTTCATGATTGGGGTGGGGGAAGTTGTGTGATGGGTATTTGAAATGATTTGAGATTTTTGGTTAGTACTTAAACTTGTACTGCTAATTTTGTGGTCTCATCAACTTAGTGGATTCCATGTCATGGTGGTCCTTAGTCACTTTTCCACATACTAGAGTTATAGGATACTTCATCCATAATAGATCTTCTTGCTTTAGGGGTTTTAAACATTAGACCTCCATCAGTAGTAGCATCGACCATTGTTTATGTTGCTAGATGGATTCCTTGATAAAATGTTTTCATTTGAATCTAGGTGTCATGTCCCTGATGTGGACATTTCCTCATGAGTTCTTTAAATTGATCTCATGCCTCCCATGTAGACTCTCCATCTGTTTGTGAAAAATTCTGAATGTCATTCCAAAGTTTCCATGTTCAGATTGGTGGAAAGTATTTATCGAGAAAATGTTTTGCGAGCTCATCCCAATCCGTAATGGATTTGGGGGCTTGGATTTTGAGCCAATCTTTTGCTCAGTCTCTGAGAGAAAAGGGGAAGACACTAAGTCTTATGGAATCAAATGATACTCCCTGGTTGCTAAAAGTATCGCAAACTTTTATTAATTTGGAAATATTTTTGAGGGGATCTTCACTTTGAAGACCAATTAATTTCCCTATGTTCAAGATCATATGGATGAGTATAGATTTAATTTCAAATGTGTGGGATTGGATTGGTGGGTGAAAAATTCTTGGTGTGGCCCCATGTATTGATGGTAAACCATAATCCATGATGGTCTTCTCTAGTTTTATTGTGTGTTCTATAACTTGATGATTTGGTGGGTTGGGTCTTTCAATTTTATGTTAATCAGTTATTGTTGACCAGTGAAGTGAGAGTATATGCCTTTCGATCCCGGGGTCAAAGGCCAATGGTAATTTCTTTTCAAGGTTCATTGATCAGGTCAAGTGACCATGGCACATGCACTGAATAATATGAAAATAAGAGTCTATAATGAATAAAGAGTATGAGGTAAAGGTAATCCTTGGTCAACAAAAAACAAAGTTCTTCAAAAAGGGTGTTTCCACTCTAGCAACAACACTATAAATTTGATGGCCTCTTACACGGTGGTGTCGTTACTCCCTCTGATGTGGATCAAATTTAGAATATATATTTTTCCCCAAACTTTCATTGACTATAGTGTGTAATGTATTGATAGTGCGGGGTCGAATCCACAAGAATACTACCGTTTTTTGTCTTGAGGAATTTGGGTTTCAATTTCTGAAAAAGAGTCGTTTTTAGAAGTACTTTTGTGGTAATTTTTTAATGAGTTCCAATTGGTATGGAATCAATTAGTAAAGTATGGATCAGGATCAATTTGAGTATCTGGGTGAAGGATGTCCATTGAGTATAACCTTGGAAAGAACCTATGACTTAGTCTACAAAGCAAATGGGTTCACTAGTTGACTTTGCTCTTAGTTTACTAGATTTACCTAGGGAGTAGCTATTCTATGGTCAGGAAATTGAAACATCCTAAGTGCATTTTTTTATTCTTTAGATAGAAATATTCTTGAGCTAGTGTTCATATCTCGTTCTACTCCAATTAGGATCAGGTAGTTTGTTTGATTTTCATATGGTCAGAGATGTTCTCACAAATGGGATAGACCGTGGATTAATATCCTAATTAATACTTCAATTAGACTTTCCAAGATTAGATTTAAAGGTGAATTTAATTTATTCATATATGTCGCTTGATCCCTACCCCTACAGATTTACCTACTCATGTTGGGATATAATTCAATTAAATAAATGAGAGATAACATATTTTATGGATCGATAAACATTAATGGAATTGGAATCATGATGGATTTTTGGGAAAGATAATTGAAATAAAAATGCACAATGAAATTCACAATTATAAAGAAAACATAATTGAGAAAGAGAAATGGAACTCAAATATAAATGTGATGGAATAAATTGAATTTTCTAAATAATGGAAACTCTAAAACTCTTGAATTAATAAGAACACACAAAATATGAAGGAATTGAGAGTTTTAGAGAAGAAATAATGAAAAAGTTTGCAAGGGATCAAGAGTAAGAAAAGAGGATCATCTGTCATGGCTCTGTATATATAGTTGTTGTTGGTCATGATGTGTACTTGGGGTACAAGACATGTACCTAGGGTATACAATGTGTAACCTTGATCCGTGTCATTTTTCTACAGATCTCCAGTGTGGCACATGAGTCTTTCTCATTAAAGAGTTTGACCAGGTACACGACGTGTAACCATTGTTAAAGATGTGTACCCTGAGTACATTCTATTTTTTCATGGATTTATCATGGAATTATTGACTAAGGATTTGAATGGTCATCACATTTTCTACGAGTATGTCCCAACGTGTAGTTTCTTTTCTGGTGGCTTGGTCACGACTGGCTTCATGATATGGAATCAAGTTATGAACTTTGATTACCCGATGTGTATTGTAGAATCATGATGTGTACTTAGTTATTTTTTCACTTATTCTTCCTTTTCTTTCTTGGAAACCAATGAATCCTTTATTCATGTAAAATTGTTCACATACCACGTGCATTATCACGTATTTTAATGAAAGTAATAGAAAAAAAATAAAGTGAATATATGAATTATGCTTATCAATACTTCTGTATTATATAAATTATTATATTAAACATATAATAAATATAAATGATATTTATATCATGTTTTATATTATTAAAAACTTGATATATGTATAAGTATCAATGATATAACAAATTAAGACACATGCGAAAAACAAAGCGAATATTACCCGAGTGAAACGTTAACATAGAATTGTTAACATTTGTGTAATATAAATTCATATTCAAAACATATATGATATTATATATAATAATATTTTTATGTGATATATTTATAATAAATTTATATTTATTATATAATATGTTTTTATTTGTACGAAGAGATCTAAGACACAATGTAAGGGAATTTCATCTCACTTTTTATTTCCATCAGATACAAGATTTATTCACCACCCATTCCTTTTGTGTGGTTTGTATAATGACCATGGATGAATTATATGATTATTATAATTATATTAAATGGTATTTAAATACCCATTTTATGATATTTTTTTAATTGGGTTTGAGTTTCAAACGTTACCAAACTAGTAAAATAGTTTTGTCTCAATTTTCCTTCTGTGAGACTCATGTTTTGTAATGCGCATTAATATTTTTTTGACGTTTATATACATACATTTTGAATGTTATATCATGAATATAAATATTTTAATGAAACTTTAAGGTTCATGAAGTTTTATTTTCTTAAATAGATAGCATGACCCCAAGTTACTAAGTGATAATAGTTTATTGAAACAATCTCATTGCTTTTTAAGATTGTTTATGCTTATGCTTCCTTTGACGAATTATTATGATCCATATCTCAAGAAAACTCATGATTTCCCTTATATTATGTTTATTCATGATATATATATCCATTATTACTATTTTTCCTCTTCTTGGTACTTAATATAATTATCAAAAAAAATTAAGAAAATATGATTGTATTTCCCTATTCAGTTGAAAATATTTTTTTTTTCAAAAACTGTTCTTTCAAAAATGTATTAAAATGATTTTTGAAGATAATTTTCGAGGAAAAAGGATTTTTATAAAAAAATTATTGTTTTTAAATCTTCCTTTATATGTTTTCAAAGAAATTCTCAATGAAAAATGTTTTCAAAATGTAATTTGTTTAAAAATAACTTCTCAAAGTAGAAATGATATTTTTCTGAAGAAATGTTTTTAGAAGATCTTTCAAAATAATTTCCCATCTATGAAAACATATATTGGTGATACTCATGCATTTTGGGAAAGTAATTCAATGTATCCATTCATATTATTTCTTTGATTTTAGTATGGTTTGATGGAATGATGTTTATGAAACTTGTTTCTCTTCCATGAGTTAAATGTTTATGAAACCCATTTCTCTTCCACTGGGTATATTTTTGTGAAATGTTTTTCCCTTTAATGAGTTATATGTTTATAAAACCCACTTTCTCTCAAGGTTTATGATTTGAAGAAATTATTATGAAAAGTATCTTATTCCACAGGTTAAGATATGATTACAGGTTTATGAAACCCATTATATTTCATGGGTTATGATATGATTGTGTTTGAATTTGTGGAAAATGTATATATGATGACATTATGAGATGGGTGGGACCTATATAACCCACCAATGTATTGGGTAAGGATTTATATCTCATGATATAGAAATGGATGGAAAAATAAATGAACTCAGATCAGTTTTATATTGTTGGAATGAGGTGTGAACCCAGTTCTGTAATACAGGGATAGAACGGCGTGTGAACCTGGTTCAGTAAAGTAATTTTTCCACTGTGATATCATAGTTAGTAATACCCTAAAAAATATGTAAATATTTATATATGCTTATTTTTCTTCCAAAATTTCATGTTTTATTCCTATTTTATGCTTTCATGGATTATGTTCCTTATTTCCATATGATTTATGTCTTATGAACTACCATATTTTATGCCATGATTCATGTTTATGATCATTGATATACAGGGTATGATCTTATATTTTCACGATCATGTTATCATACCCTTATGATAATGATTATTCTTACATATATCTCTTGTTTACCCTTACTAAGAATCTGATCTGACCCCTTTTTATGTTACCTTACCCCAGGATATGAAGATATGTGTTATGTTTTATGTGTCTAATAAGGGTTCTAGTCAAGAAGAACCTAGTGGGAGATGATTTAGCTCAATTATGTACCAGTGTGTATGTTTCCATCTATCCAAAGGTACTATACTAGTACGGTCTTTGGGCATTTGTTTGTATATTTTTTGTATTCCAAAAAAGTTATGTAATGTTAATGTGTTAAAACTGAGTGTCTTTATAATGAAATTGTCTTCAATCCATCCTCTCACACAATAGGCCTACATGTTTTAACAAAATGTTTTCCATCAATGATTCTCCCCCAAGATCCACATTTACTATTTATTCTTGAATACACACAGTATGAACAAATCATTCACCATTTAAAGGCCTTCCTAGAACCTATTTCTCTCATTCCTATAGATTGTTCAATATTTCTCATAACTTTTCTTATACCATGTATCTCCAAAACCACTTCATAAACATTCCAAAAATATATATAAACTCTCAAAAATGAACCCATGTATTATATAATTTCAAAATAAATAATAAAAGGGTAAAATACCTAAAACTTATGGTTCTATATTATCCACACCATTTTTTTCATCCTATTAAATTTAGAGATCGATGTTTCTTTGGAAGAGCTCAGGACACTATTTGAGATTTTACATCTCACATTCCCGTGTATCTTCCTAAATCTGGTTGTGATTTAATAATACTCAAAATAAATAGATACTTTTATCGTTCTTTGGTTTCTCCTTTCTATCCAAAATTCATTTTAGCATATGAATCCCTAAAGAATTCACCTTAAGGTCTACATGGTCCCATAAAATAACATACTCAGGATCTAGATGGAACTACATTAATTAATATACATTAAATACATTGTTTATTGAGTTGAAATTTGGTTGTGAAGAAAATTGATATTCCAAATCACTGATATCTTCTAGTATCTCAAAAAATTTGATGTACTGAGGAGAAATTTTAACATTCTTACCAAAATGATGATACCCCAGCCATGAAGTGGCACTCAATAAAAGATGATCACCCACATCAAATGATAATGGTTGATTAAAATGATCCACATATGATTTATGATGAATAAAATTCATATTTATTATTTTCCTATACATATGAATCTTATTTGTTTTCTCATTTAAAATTCTATGTTTAACAAGTGAATTATTTCCCATTTCCACCTAGAGAAGTGGATAATGATAAGTTTGATCATACATAGCTTTGAGAGTATCCATAAGTGTTAAGGACTAATAATTGTTATTGTGTAAGAACTACACTAATGGTATATGATCCTCCTATTAGCCTCCAAAATCAATAACATAAGTTCTCAGTATGTCATACAAAATTTGGATTCTTTATTCATATTTTCCTTCTATTTGAGGATGAAAATCTATGCTCAGCTCAACTGAGTTCTAAGTCTTGTTGTAAGGATCTCCAAAATCAATATGTACATGTAAGGTCCCATCTAGAAAAAATTGAAACTAACACACCATGATACATGATAACTACTCAAATAGAGTTATTTTAAAATACTTCTACCATATTGGATTCATGAATTGGGATGAAGTGATCCAGTCCAAAATCAATCATGTGACATTGTGTTTATAAACTATTACTAGAAGACCTATAAAAAAATCCGTATTCATATTCGCCCATTTCCAAGTTGGTATAAGTAATTATTGAAACAAACCAACAGGTTTTTGGTGCTCCTCCTTGAACTTTTAATAGGTGTGGTATCTCAAAATATACTCCGCCACTTTCCTCTTTATTTAAAATAGCCAAAAAAAATTTATTAACTTATACATAATATGAATTCTATGATAAAAAATACATCTAGAGTGGTGTTATGAAGAATGAAGTTTTTCTTAAGAATTTTAGAGGAACCGTAATCTGATCTCTAAAATGAAACACACATATCCCTTATATCATCAATCCCTCTACGGTCTCCTCACCATTGAGTTTCAATCTCATGGGTATACATTCAGGGTCATATGTGTGACAATGTTTAAACATATCAATGAAATCAAGAAGATGAGAAATATAGAAGTAAAAACACAATATCACCTTACTCATCACAATCCATATGAATATTATATGTGACCGTCATTATCTATCACTGATCTGAAGCCTAATTTAGTGGTTTGACTATATAACTTCCAACTAAATGCATCAACCATAAAATTACCTTTTTTTGTTTATACAACAAATCAAAGTCAACCATCATAAGATATTTTATCTATATTCATTATCTTATATTCATATTACACTAAGAAAAGATGTGTTTTTATATTTTATGATTTGTAACACCATAAATTTCTCACAAAAGAGAATGGGGTCATGTTTTCATGTCATGGACTATAGCCACTAACACTAAATTTTATGTTCAGTAATTATTATCATGAATGATTAACAATAATGAGATACAACCTACATCATGGTCTCCATGCATAAGGAAAAATCCCAAACCAGATATAGATGTTTCCCAATAAACAACATGTCCTAGTACTGAATCTGAAAAAATAAGTATATTTTGTAATATAAGAAAAACCTTAAGCTCTTAAAAATATTTTTGGAAAGTTTCATTCCATTATAATGGAATACCATTTTGTTTCAAAGCTTTCAACAGATAGGAAAGTTTTCAAAATCACAAATAGAGTGTCGGTAATATTGTACCAATCCTAAGAAACCACATAACTAAAAGACATTATTTAGTGGTTTACAAGAGATAAAAACTTCTATATTTTTAGGGTACACGAGAAAAGAAATTTTAGAAATGAAGTGGCCGATGAATGTACCTCTTGTATCTATAAACCATACATTTAAATATTACTATAAAGGAAATGTTCTAACAAGATACCCAATACTATGCCCAAATGTTGTTGATCAATAGACTTAGTTCTAGAATACACTAGAATGTTATCAAAAAATACTAACAAAAAAGAGTCAAATTACCTTTGAATGATCATATTAATTAATTCCGTAAAAACTAATGGTGTATTATTAAGACCAAAGTGAATAAAAACGTATTCATAATCACCATAATGACTTTATAATGTTACATTTGGAATATCTTCCTTCTGAACATGAATTAGAAGATACCTTAATTATAAATCAATCTTATAGAACCATTTGGATCCCATAAATTGGTCAAACATATCTCTAATTCATGGATTAGAACATTGATTCTTTATCATTACCTGTTTTAGCTTATGATCATCTACTAAAAACCAAATTTTTTCACCTGATTTTTATAAAAAAAAAGAACAATTTCTTCCCATGGAGACATACTAGTTTGAATAGACCATTTATTTTCTAACACATTTTTTTAATCCTTTATTTCCATTATTTCCATTCTATAGGATTTAAATTTAATAATATTATTCCCTTGTAGGAGATCAATAATAAATTCTATTTCTCTTTCAGGTGGTAACCCATATAAATTTTTAGTAAGGATGTCAATAAATTGATCCAAAATGGTTGGAAAATCTATTGGTTTTGTTGTATCAGTAGTTTTCAATGTTATTATTGTCAAATGATAAGATATATTCTCAACCACTATCACCAAGGTTTCTTTTTTTCTTTAATTCACATCCAAATCCCCTTTGAAGATATGCTCAACACAATCTAGATATGTAAAACAAACAAATGTGGCATAACATTTGAAGTGGGACTTGAAGGATAGAAAACCAATCCATTCCCAAAATCATGTTAAATATTTCCATATCAGTAATAGGAAAGTTCAATACAAATTCATCCCCATCAATATTTATAGATCACATTAAATGATTATAGGCTGTACATTCATGCTGCTTAAGAACTATTTGATGTTTCAATACATGAGGCATTATTTCAAAATGAAAACCCATAAGATTCACAATAGAGGAAACTATAAAAAGGTGGGATGTGATAGTATCAGAAATAGATTGTTTGGGAGTAGAGTTTAATAGAATAATACATAACACTATCTAAGGACTATATTTATCCTATATGGTCATCTTCTTGATGCTATATAGAAATATTATTGTTATTCCCAACAATTATTTATAGCTTTGTTGTGGATATTATGATTTTTGAGGTGTCAATGTGACATTAGAGTCACCCTTTTTTGGTCGGTTCTAGGGTTGATTTCCATTTATACTCGATCAACTTGTATGATCATAATAATTCTGGTACATAGTTGATCTATTTCCATCATTTTTTCTCAGTTTAATCATAACATAATGATTAATATGTCCCAATATTCCATAATTATGACATTCCTACATAGGCATAATGCACTATTGCATGATATAAGAATCAGAATAGTGACATTCCAACTTGTTTTCTATTCATGGAGGAAAATAAATAGATCTAGTGGTTTGAGTTAGTGGTTCTTAATATCCTTGATAATAGTTGTCCCACTTTTTATTGTTCCCAATATTAGAGATCCCACTTATTCCTGTGGAGACAAAAATTCTTTCTCTAGTTAGATTTACAATAATATCTCTTTCCACTGTTATATTTATATTATCCATATCTATATAAAATTTTATATAGGGTACAACTATCTTAGAATTAATCTTCAATCATAGTCCAAAATAAGATATCCATGCCTTCAAGGATGAACTAGTAGATACTTCTATATAAAAAAGAATTAATTGAATAAACATAGATTAATATTACATCAATGATAGTTTTCCTTCCATTAAGATGAACAAATATATCATTTAAGTAATCTTTAATGTGTGATGATGGAATTTTTTGTTGAAAAATTCTTCAAATTCCTCCCACTTAAGGTCTTGGTTGACTTTAGCTTGGAAATATAAATCCCACCAATAGAGTGCATGATCCCACAATATGTAAAAAACTCACTTGACCTTCATCTTAGATAAGGTGATAATTAATTAAAATTTATAATTCATTATAATGAGTTACACATCCACCTTTTCAAGTTATGAATATCCCCAAAATATTAGTGAATTATAATTCTAAAATTGCATAAAGTGATCTACTCGGTGAGGATCTTCATTTTGTTTCCCTTTTCAAAATCTATAAAATCATGAAGAATGCTATGAATAATGTTATGTTTCACCTATGGCTCAGATGAAACCACATTTTTTATATCATCCTACTTCTAGATTCAATGAAATATATTAGATGAAAAAGAAAATTAATCTGAACCAAAATTCCACTTAGTCATCACTAACTTGAAACTAAAGTATTATATTATGAAAAATCACTATAAGAAATAATCATTATAGCCAACATTTCAAAAAATAAACCATTTTACCATTTTCAATGAGTCATCAAACATAATATGTACAATTTAGTCTTAGTGGGAAGTCTCACTATTAATACGTGATATGTTAAACTAATCAGTCAATCCTATAAATATGAGATTAAAAAACCTACATGTTTCTTAGAAAATTTTAATACCTTGACCACCCTTGTATATTGATGTTTGACATAAATAGGTTAGCTATGTTTTTATGAAATAAATTTAAAGTTCTAAAATTCCAATCTTCTTTCTACCATCCCGATATGATGGACCAACCAAGACTAATACCATTTTTAACATCCTTATACAACCGATCGTCTTTGGATGGTTCGAAGTTTCTACTAACCTTAGCTGACTACCCAAAGAAACCAGAGGCCTCCAATAAATTTTATGGGACTAGTGAAACATGTGGGGATGATTTTCTCTAAATAAAAAAACACCAAATGATAATATAAAACCTAAATTTTAAATACAAGTATATGATGCATTATTAATAATGATTCATCTCAAATTAAAACTAAATATATAGAAATAATTGAGTATCTATAAAAAACTAATAAAATTTAAAAAAAAAGAATCTAAAATATTTCCCAACATAGTAACATCGATTTGGAATCACACCAAAGACACCAAGAGATAACTAAAACCTTCAAAATCCAAATCCAAGAAGAAGCATCAAATATACCATGAGATAAATTTGATAACTTTCCCTTTCATGTGTCCTAGTAAACAAAATATTAAAACACATGCTAGTTCCTAAGCATGGGGTGAGTATAATACTCAATAGGATTTCTACAATAGACTTCCAAAATCATACCATTTAGATAAGAACTTGTTAGCTCACAATTTAAAACATAATTTAGGAAAAAAAATAGGATAATCAAAAAATTTATTCTATTCAAAATAATTTAAATTAAGAATAGTAAACTTTATCCATAATAAAATAGTTTAAGTATGGCATTTGAACGAAATTAGTTTTTTCATCACACCTTTAATATTTTTATTACCATATATGTTTCTTACAAAAACACACACACATACATGATAGGTTATAATTATACACTCAATATAGGATTCTCATTGACCCACCAAGTCTTCAAAAGGTGACCAGTCTATAGGTGGCCTTATAGCACATTCACGTTATATAAGGTCACATCCAATAATAATTAACTCATTCCAACCATGTATTACAAATATCATATCAAATTAATTACACATAAAATATTTCATCCATTCATAAAATTTAAAAACAAAAACCTTCTTGGGTTAAACCCAACCAATATTTTAAAACAAAAAATTTAAAATTATAAATCTATGGGGTTTTCTAAATGTCCATTAAATTCCCATATTTCCAAAATAATAATTTTAAAATCCATAATTTTAAAAGAATAAACTAAAAGGATTCCTTCAATAAATCATTTAATGATTACTTTTCACAACCAAGAAATACATTCAATAAAAGCTAATACTTAATGTTTTAGAACTTGGGTATAAGAGAAGAAATAAATCATACTCTAAATAGTTGTTGAAAATGAATAGGCATAAGAAATCTCTAAATCCATCCTTGATACTCTCTGTATTCATTATATCCCAAAAATATTTCATCATCACATGTAAATTATTATCAATATATCCTTTATAGATTAGATATAACATTCATGGAAAGATAATATGAGAATATATAAGAAGGTAGAGAGTAAACAAAGACTTATCATTAATTACATATATCAAACATAATTTAATTTTCCAAAAAATTATTTATAGATAAAATGGAAACACCAAGGATTATTATGAGAGGATAGGATTTTGACATCCGAAGATAATAGAATTATAATGAGAGTTATTGGGGAAACATGAGTTAAATAATAATTTTCATAGCATTAATTTCACATCACATGGTTAGGTTGCATTGTTTTTCAAACCATTGTACAACCATGTGTACGCTATTGTAAATCACTCATGGATAAACATGGTTATTCAAATGGTATTCCAAACCATTTTCCAATCAGTGATTTTACTTTCTACAATACATCCCCTCACATGTTTATATCGTATGGTTTGAAAAACCATGCACTAACTGTGATTCTTCAACTAGATCTACCCACATGTTTTCTTTGATAATTCATGTGGTTTTGAAAAGTCGTGCACTAGCCATGAACCTTCCAGAAATATATTTCATGGATTTCTAGAGAGAGTACATGGTTCCCCTAACCATTCTCAAATCATTCACCTGTATAAATACTTCCAAAACATTTTAAAACCATTTATAAACTTCCAAAAACTCAACCAACATATTATATAAATTCAAAATACATAATAAAAGGGTAAATTACTTAAATCTATGGGTGTTTCACTTTTTCTCATCTATTTCCATATTTTCTTTTCCCACTAATGTTATGGTTTCATATTTAGGAACCCAAAAATGTTTTACCTCCTATAATCTAAATATTTATCCATATCAATTTTCAAAATAATAGTCCTTTTCCTTTTATTTATTTGGGTTTCAAAAAATAGTATTTTAAAATATAAAAAGGGATCTTTTGAACAATGTTTTCTTCTTTTGGATTACAAGTTCTCTTTATTTTTCTCTCTTTTCCTCCACAATATTCTCATTTAATTCATATATATATATATATATTCCCTACATTTATACGTAGTTTAATTTACCTTTATTTTTCATATAATACATGTTTTAAGTTCTCTTCATTACACTATAATTTAAGTAAACCTGATTTAAGGTAACATCCTGATTTCTGATTTTATTTCATGTAACACATATAGAAAAAAGTTTTTAACCATGATGAGATTTAAAAAACATAATTATTTTACATAAAAATATACTATTTCAATTATTCTATAATGTAATGTAATAATCCCATTTATTTTTTAAAATATCCTTTACTAATTTCATAAAGCATCATCTCAGTGGCTCATTTTTATTCTTATATCTCAAATCATTCTCAAAGTATTTTTGACATTAGAACACAATGTTCAAGACCTATGTTTCTTTTATAAAATATTAACATCGATAATAATTTTATTCTTTCTTATCTTAGGAATATTTATTATATAGTATTTTATTGTTCCTTTAGACAAGATTATAAAACCCACTTCCTTCTCAATGATTTTACCAGGATAATGATTTTTGTATGGTCTATTTTACTGTTATGGTAAAAATATTCATGTACATTATATGAATATGAATTGTTTACCCTGATATGCTCCAATGAATTGGGTAATGTTTTCATTTAATGATATACCATGTATGATTCATGGGTGGTTATCTTAAGAACATTATGTTATGTTGTCTTTTTCATGTGCCTTGACTTATACATATGATATCTTGTTTTAAGTTATTTTCACATATTTATGACTACATGAACATGTGATATCATTCCATGTTTCCATGTTTCCATGTTAATGATCATTATATTTATGATATCATGGTATACATTCTATCTTATATGTGTTTTAAACCCATCGTGATTTACTTTGATTTCCCTTTCTGGTATTTCTTTATCACCCTTTTTCCTTTATGTTTTTTCCTAGGTTATGATGATATGTAAACCTATGATAATTCTAGAAGAGGGTCTATTATGGGTTTATTATGAGAAATTTTCACAATTATTATAAAATAAATTACTTATATTGATATTCCTCAAAGACATTAAGCCTTGTATTAAGGGTATTGTAGGATTATTGTGATTTTTAATGATTAACATGCGACAATGATAAAAAAATAATGATAAATTTATCTTAGTTTGTATCAAATAAAATGTTTAAATAATGTCTTTTTATCAGCAAACCCTGTAGTGAGGGTATGTGGCTTTAGAAGTTTTACCTCCCATCATTAATCCTAAATAACTCCATTATGAATACTCATGGGTGGAATCAAATTTTAATGCTAAATATGTATCATAATATAAAACAAAGATAATTTTTTAATAAAACACATTAAATATCCTACT
Source organism: Viscum album (assembly GCA_963277665.1). NCBI lineage: Eukaryota > Viridiplantae > Streptophyta > Magnoliopsida > Santalales > Viscaceae > Viscum > Viscum album. The sequence continues at coordinate 1,896,481,039 of OY728135.1, read as the reverse complement.
GAAAATGTATCTACTAATCATTGTAAGAAATACAATGTGTTATTAATTTATATCCTTAAAACATATTTTTTTTAGTTCAAAATATTCTATATTAATGGTCCAGAAATATAAATTACACTAGATGGGTTTTAAATAATATAGTAATTTTCGACAAGTACATTGAAATGGAATATTATTACATTTTAAAACCCAAAACATTCTCAACAGTGCTCAGAATATTTTAAAATTTGGGTAAATAGTTGAGAAAATGATTCATTAAGAATTTTTTTTGTTATACCCAGAGATAAGGGTGAAGTATTTCCCCACACAATAATAACATTATGTATATATGAACACATGATAATATTTTATATAAAATCTATTATGTACATTTGTAAAATATTTATATCATACATTGACAGTTTATCTTACATAAATCAGAATTGTTGGTTGGGATTTATACACCAACAACTTTTTAGGATTTTAAAATAAATTTATAGGAACCTAGGTAAGATTTATAGGTGAGTTTCCACACTTTTGGTTATATTTATTGAATTATTTATAAACTAATTTATAATTGATGTATTTCATACATCATACCTCATTGATAGATTTACATGGAAGATTAGTGGTATGTGAAATTAGGTTTCTTGTGAGCATTTCATATTTCTAGAATAAACTATCAATTATTTAGATACTATATCATTAGATGATGTCATTAATGATGTTTAAAAATATTTAATGGTTGTGAAATTGTTAAAATATATATTGGTGGTATGGTTATACATCATAAAGAATTATGATGTACATTTTTTTATAGGGGAAACATTTATTAAACATTTTGGATCTTAGATAATATTTTAGTGAAATATGACTATATGAGGAACTCAAATAATCATTGGAAAACATAAATTGGTGACTACTTAATAGAATAATCACCCCCTCTATATATTATAAGGTTTTATGAGACTGTGAAAAATAAATGAGGATTGAAAAAGTGTTTTATGATTCCACAACTAGTGGATTTATTGAGGAGGAAAACACCATTTAGTTTTTATAGGGTGATCATCATCAAACATATTATTTTATGATTTTATCTAGATAGTGAGTTATACTATCCATGGTGTTAAAATTTTTATTTATTTTCTAATTCATCATCTAAATGATCTTGGGATTGGTTCGGTTTTCCACAACATTTTTTGGAAATGTTTATGTTGATGAAACCCATTGGTAGTATTAGATAACAATTGTGGAATATCTATAGGATTTAAGTATTTTAGATAATATTATATTTTATAAATATCATGATATAAAAGGTATTGACATATGAATATAGATAGTTCTGATATAGATTTTCTTAATAAAAAATTATTCATGATATTTCATATCGATTAAAGTGAGTTAGATGATAAGAGATCAGAGTCCTTGTAGGGAAAATATGTCCATTAAACTAAAGAATTTCTTCATTAAAGTTATAATTTTGAAAAAGTTTTTGATTGATTCAAAAGGATACACATCAGTCCCAGCAAAAATATTGTGACAGCAGAAATATTATTCGTTTATACCAATCCTTTAACAACTCATTTAGTAAGTAAATATTTTCTAGTATCAAAATAATTAGATAATAACATTATATAAAATGTTCAAGGAAATTATTCATATCATCTATATTTCGTTAATATGGTGAAATAAATTTTGATTATTCTGTAAAGCCCTCAAATGATTAGTGTGAAAAAGTAATGGACATCAAAATCAACTTCACAGCAGATGATAAAATTATAAAGGATTTAGAGATGTTACCATGTGGGTTTAATAATTAATTTATTAAATAGATTAACATATAAGATAAATCTATTCATGATAAAATTCAAACTAACATTTATTTAATTTAATTCATATTTAAAAATCATGTCTTGAATCATGTCTTTCAATTAATAAAACCTATTTCTTCATCTTTAGTTTAATATTTGAATGTTTTCATTTAATACTAGATTGTTTCACATGTTTTGGGGTGGTTGATACTTATTGATTATTAGTTATTTACTTATTTGTTATTTTTCTCTTATTATAGGGTTTAAAATCAACCACTTAAATTGTATTTATATATAATTAAAAAGTATTATAGTATATGCATTATACTCAATTAAATTTTTAAAAAATATAATTATTTATAAAACTTGGTGTTTCAGTGATGTCCTCGATGAAAATATGGTTAAACTACTTAATTTTTTTAAAATGCATTAAAATGTGATGATGTTGTACTATGAGATATAAAACATGAAAATAATTATAGTTTTTCCATGATGTGATAAATATTATCACTAATATTTTTCTAAGAGATATGTTATATTATAGTGAGTGATATCTGATATCATTGGCTATGATATAAGAGATATTGATATTAAACTTTTTGGATCACAAGGCCAAAGAGTGTTTGAAATATATACATAGCCTATATTTTAAGAATAAAAATGAAATATATCAATATTTATGATATATGTGGGAAAACATTGTTTAAAGACCCTTTTGATGTGGTCATAAAGGGAGTATGCTATATCCATGTGACTTTACATAGTATCAAACTTATTTTTAAAGATGTGATATTTTTCTAAAGTGGATCTATCATGTTAAATACATGAATTTTTTTTCATTTTTTTATTTATTAGAATTATCCATTAAAATGAAATATTTATATTCAAAAAATTCTTTTATTTTAAATTAATTGATTAAATTTATCCATATAAATGTCATCCCATGAATTTACGATGTTTCATTTTATGTATTTTATAAATATTAAGTATATTTCAAATAAAATTTTGGATTTGTTTGGTTATAATTCCAATGTAAAGTTTTATTATAATTTTTTCATAATTATATCTAAAAATTTGTTGAAACTTTAAATAACTCTTGATTAATGATCTATAGATATTTTGACTTTGGGTTGGACATATCACTATATTTGGGTCTTAGTATTTGTATATAAAAGTGATAGTTGACTAAATATAACACCCTATATTCTATTTTGTTGGATTTTAGCTTCTAATGATATTAGTCTATTGCATGAATTGAGTCTCATGTGCTATTTTCACATGATACATATGAAAATATTTTAGATATTATAAATAATTTTATTTTTAAGATATATAAAAAAGTGACTTTTTATACAATAGTTATAAAATAAAATAATTAAAAAAATAGTTTTATATAAATCCTAATATAGATAAATTAAATCATCATAAGTATTAATAGATATGTGAAATTCATGAGATGAAAATATAGAATGATGATATCTTTAAAACCTTCAAAATATCAATATGGTTATCTAAATGGGTTTGAAGTATTTAGTTATGTTACAATTTATTATCATGAGTAAGGAATATAGTTTAAAGATCATGGTTTAATATGAAATATTATTTGAGTTAAACCATGTCCTAATCATATAATTCTTAGCTTTGAGTTAGACTTTTCTAGGAGATTCAAACTATTATATTAATTAATAAATCATGTTGGGATATTTATTTAAATAAATTTAGGAAATTTATAGTTTAATAAACTATTGAAGTGTTATTTATCATATTATTTTCATGATTGTATACATATTTAGTCATTATATAAGATAAGAGACTAAAAAATTAAATTCATGATAAGATATGAATCTTGGGGTTCTAAAAGTTAATTGTTTAAGTAATCTTTTTTTAGTGGGAGAATATTAATAAAGATTAACTATTTATTTCATATGTAAAGCATGATAATAAATTGAAAAATGCTTCTCCTATATATCGAAATATATTTTAACATAAATGTATTATCATCAATACCTATTTTATATTGGTTTTGTAACATTGTTTATTATTATTATAACTTGATAAGTGTTCTTGTTTTTAAAGAGAACATAATGTAAATAAGGAACTGAATATTATAAAAATTTATATTAATCCTAACTCTTTGTTATTATATACTGGATATTAATGTTATAGTGGTTTTAATATATACTGATGTATGTGGTGTAAGGAACACTCATTCTAGTGGTCATTTTCAATAATTTGTAACTTTTACTAATGAATTCATTTGATATATTTATGTTTTTATTACAGAGAAAAATATTTAATTCTTTTAAATGTTTATGGTATTAAAAAAATTACATAATCATCTTGTTAAGTGAATAAAAATACTTATAAAAATGTGTTTTCAAATACTTAAGTCAGGATTTTACTGATCACCTGGGATATTATTGAATTATTTAAAATTTACTATTGGAGGTAAATCACAATGGGAAGAAGTTTCTAGAAGTAGGAATCATAATTTTTTATTCATGGTTTAATATATAATTAGTTAATATAATCATCCAATATCATTATTTTTTATACTATATAAATTTATTCTTTCACACTTAACTATGATCTATCTAAATATACTAAAAAATATGTTTTTATGGTGTTTTAATAGTCATAATTTAAAAACCTATCAAAGTAGAGAATATGGGAGGTCAAATCAGTCTATAAAGGATATTTTTTCCAGTATGATAATCCCTTATAGATTTAAGATATTTATGAAAAAACCCTTTCATGAATCCATCCCTATAGAAATTAGTTAATTATATATATTTTTATTCAATGGATAAAACTCATTTAGATAAAGGGAATAGTGATGTTCATACATTATGAAAACTACATAAATGAAATATTATCATTCTCTATATACAATAAATCTTATTCTTCTCTAATAAGGATGTGTGGTGTATGTTGTGTTTTAAAATTTCCTAGAAAGGTGATAGGTTTATCTAATGTTTGAATTCACTCTATAAGGTTTTATATTTATCTTATCATCTAAATATATTAAGGAATGTGAAATGTTTTTCACCATGGTTTACATTTATAAAGGATAGTGATTGGTTTTTAATAGTGCTTGAAGTCGTCTAGGAAGACAATGAGGGTTACACCATGGTTTAATTATACATACTGAGATGATTAGTTTACATTATAGTTTAAATTTATATGGTAAGGTGAGGAAGTTTTATCTATTGTTTATAGCACATAATAAGGTTCTTTGTTTTTATAGACTTCTGAAGGATGATATATATTTTAAATTTAGACAAATGATAAATAGGAAATCCTATTGGTTTGATATTTAATATTTTTTATGCTTGTTACACATAAATACCCTTATCCACTTGATCTTCATAAACACGTCATTAATTGTATCATCACCAATGGACCTTTGTATTCTCATAAGACAAATAAATATTAAGCTACTATCTTGATTCAATAAAACTCATCCATTATCTCATCCTTGGTAGAAATGTGTGTTTTGATGTAATCCATGGATCTCTTGGAAATTAATATTTCTCCGTTTTTTAAATTCATATTGGAAGGAAATGAGTTATTATCCAATGAATATATCTAGAAGGTAAGTTATGTAGTTTATATATTAGTTTAAATCTAGACATGAATCTATTCAATTTATATTAATGTTTGAATCCATATGGGTAGTCATAGAATTCACAATATAGGTTATATCTGGATGGGGAGTCATTATTTTTTTTGTTTTTGTTTTAATATAGACTGGAATACATTTAGTTTATGATATATTGTAAAGATATATGGTAATTAATAAGTTTTACAATAGAGTTTAGATCTAGATGAGAAAACATTAGGTTTAACTTTACTATTTAAATTTAAGAGATAGGGTATGGTGTTTACACCATAATTTAATTCTATATGTAAATGAATTAGGATGTCATCTATATTGAAAATACATATAGGAAGGATTAGGGTTTACACTAGAATTTAAAACAAAAAATTATGGCTTTAGGGTTTACATCGTAGTTTAAAGTCAAATTGAAATACATGAAGTTTATATTGGTGTTCAAATCCATCTAGAAAGGTGATAATTGTAGAAATGGATAATGTTTTGTGGTTTTTGTGATTAAACCTTGAATATTATACTTATTTATTCAATTCATTAGAATCAAAACATAGAGTTTGAATGTATTGGTTCAACTCCACAGTGAATGAAGAAGAGTTCCAAAGACCTGAGGCATGTTTCCCTATATAATAAATGATGTATACTAAAAGGTTTAGTCTATGGATGATCATGGGGAGCCTATACTCTTGGAAATAAAATCTCAAAAGAAAGAATGAAATAAATACTAATAAACATGCAGGAAAAAAACTAAGAATACAACCCTTAACATATACCATGATATAGAATATGAGTATCAACATATCAGATAATTCATATAGAAGAAACCAAGATTTTCCATAGGATAAGCATATACATGAAAGTAGAGAATAATAAAAATAAATAACACCAATATGGAACCAAATATCTAACTTTTCTAAACCTAAAATCCATTAATGTTTCTCCCATGAATCTAATGCACCTCCATCTAGATACACATTGGTAATAGAGCCCTTTCCCTTACCTATTTCATAAGAAAAAACGTCTAAATGAATTATAGAGGACCCATTCATAGTATAATTTTGGACTCATTAGAACATTACCAATGGTTTCCGTAGAAAATATTCACATGTTTATGAGTGAATAAAAAGTAAAATAGATATTACAATAGTAATGAGGAGGGGATAAACTAATTAAAAATTCAACCAATATGTAGCTAGGGAGTCTCAAAAACAATATCTACATAAACAAAACCATAGTTATAGAATGGGGGAACTAATGAACTGTTCCACATGGGGAAAAGTGAATCTTGGGAAAATAAGGCAAATATCCACTTCTCGCTCTAATTTATTCCCATACATCCATGAAATAACATCCTTTATACTTCAGATAGTGAAATAATGGGGTAATACTCTCATGGATTTCATACACATGGAGGTACTCAAGACCCTCTAACCAATTCAACTCATCCAATACCACCCATTGAAATCACCTATAAGTCTCACATAAAAAACACATAGACTATTAATCCTCTGGGATGTTTGGATAGTTGGACCTAATAGAATCATCACATATGGTGAGCGTCTCACCTAAAAAAGATATCAAAATCACCCCTAAATCCCCTGGACATATATAAAAAATATCCTTACTTCTATTCAATAATCAACATCATCACACTAATCCACTCATCTGTGAAGGATACATCAAATCATACAATAGTTAATACCAACATTTGTGTCCATCTACATTCACTCAAACTCTAATATTTTTATCCATATTTGTGATTGGAATCACCAACATCTTATGTTAACATAGACTCAATGAACATCAAAATGCATCACTAGCAGTAGTAACCATAATCTGGGGTCAGGCTGATAAACCATATCCCCCTACAACTACACAAGTTACATCCATAATATTACTAAGAAACCTCATTAATCATCACATTCTATGAATTATCCATTCATTATACATGGAAACTTGATGAGAAATATCAAATCCCAACAAAAAAGAACAGTCCATACTCACCATATCTTCATTCAAGATCTATTCAAGGCCACCCCTAGACATCTCCCTCAACCCATGAGAACCAAAATAGGATTAATTCCTAGTCACTCACTCACCCGCTCCCACATTCATAAATAAAACTATGAAAAAACTTAAGAATAACAAAAATATCTAGTCACCAGATACCTAGTATATTTATGATCCTATATATTGAATAATATAGCCTGATTTGACATTATGAGGTAGAAATCAAGAATCTAGAGAAAAATCCCTAAAATAGTTTTCTTTTTTAAAATCTATCATAATTGAAAAAACCAAAAAAAATGGGCAGTATAGAATGTCAGGCCTTACCCACAATGATTCCCAATGGTACATGTCTGAATTAATTGGCTATAACTAAATAATATCCCACTTATAGAAGGATAAGAGAATGAGAGAGGGAGAAGGGATCATGCTTCCTATGTAATTGGATTAAAATGAGGGACTCATTTATATAAAAACCCAAATTTAATTAATTTATATAGAATTTAAAAAAACACACAAAAGGATATTGGGTGAGTGGTACCCATCGGTACCCACCATAGGGAAAACAGACACTCAATGGAACCCAAGGGATTTTTATTCCTCTATCAATCACATATAATACCCAGTACTAGGTCATCAGGTACCCAGTGACTTATGTATTCAAGAAAATTGGAATAATCCTATAACTGAAATCCAAAAACTAGAAATTAAACCTTCATAAACCATGTAAATATCTCTAATACACTCAAATAAACATGGTCTTGTCAATTTTGGACTAATAATCACTCACCTAAGTAGTAGGGCTCTCACGACCTCCCCAATAGAGAAAAAATCATACGTGAGATATCATATACCTCAATAAAACCCAATATCAAACATAACATAAACATCCTTCTCACCTCTCTCACACTCCTAAAACACTAATATGGTTACTAATACATCCATCTAGTTCAAATTACCCCAACCAAAGAAATCATGATAATGATTCTAACTATGGTACTCCACACCATAGGAATCACTTGACTAATCACTCCATAACTAGGATACCTAACATAATGATGGCACAATACCCAACCATTACCCCATATCCATATTTTCATGAAATAAAACACACAATTATATTATATCATACCCAATTCCCAAACCTTAATCAATGCATGTTTTATCCTTTATATGCATTCCATATCACACCTTTTCCTCGACATTAACTTTTATTTTATCCATGTAATGACTTGTAGCATTATTACTCAGTTTCATGTTGAACTAGAAATTTTTTTCTTATTTTTTAAAATTTTATATTAGGGAGTAATGTTGGATCATAGTTAGTACTAACCATGTGGTTAACATTTTGAAGGCCTATATTTCATAACAGGTCAGTTTTATATAGTTGGTGCATCATTTAAAAAATTCTAAATCCAAATCATGTATCTCTCTAGTTTTTTCTAGTGAGGGTAATATGGTTGGTTCACAGTTTAGTAAAGCATGTGTCCAGACTAGGTACCTCACACATATTTTAAAATTTTAAATTTTTATTTTCTAACCCTCATTGATTTTAACACTCTTGAACCCCTATCCTCCCCCAATTTCACAACATTCTCATGGGGAGAACTTGGTCCACCACACCTTCCATATTCTATGTTTTTATAGACTTCTTCATTGATTATAGGTATATTTCTCGAGGTTTTAGATTTATTCCACCTCTCATTACCTTTTATAAATTTCTCCATTTTCTTTATCTTAGTTCCTTGTTGGATAAACACTAGGGATGATATTTAACTTAATCCGTTATTTTATTTTATGTTATGGTGTTCAAATTATTATTGGGTTCCCCCTCTTCTTGAATTTGATGGTTTCATACCATCCACACTTGGTCTAATGTACGTCACCCCATGTGTAATGATTTAAACATAGGAAATGAAAAAACATGGGATTTCTAACATGTGTTTTTAATTTTTTATATCCCTTATTATATAATTTTAATAGTTTTTGAAAAAATATGTTGCTCCACCATGAATTTAATGGAATGTGAACTGATTATATTTTTAATTTGAGATTTAAATTTATTTTAAAGGTTACTTCATTTTTTATGTCATATTAAATGCATGAGTGGGTATCTAAATTTATATCCTAATCTATGATGAGGTATTTATTTTATTAAATAAGTTACATATCTTTTTTGGAACATTATAAATGTGGATTGTGATTAGCCCATAACTTTCACTATTTTAAGCATGCATGTTTTTTTATTAAAGAGGGGTTTGTTTTGGTATGCTTGGAATGCAGGTGAGGGATATCTTATATTTTATTAGTGGATTATGTGGTTGAATATTTATTATGCACTCACCACAATTTTAATTTATCATGGGAACCTAGGTTCATGAGTAAGGAATGATAGGAAGTGTAATTCTAAGCAAAAAAATCCCTACTTGGATTTAAAATATGAAAGAACACTAACTAAACTATGATACAGGGTGGATCACTATTCAGTATGCTTACACATTTCTTAGTAATGGAATGTACTCCTTCATGATTTCATATTTTTTTAGGAGTCATTTTTTAGTTTATTAATATGCCACTAGGGAAATTAATGTACTCTTTAGTTTCTTTCACATGAAATTAGATATTGTTTGATCCAATCATTGAGGGTAAAAGGATCATTGGATGTATTAACCTTGGTTTCCTTAGGCTAATCCTATGATGATGGTTTGACTTCGTCTTCTTCTTCTTTATTTGTTATGATGGTGTTTACTATAAGTTAATTCCTTGATTTTTAATTTACTTTAATTATTATTATTTTCACTCCTACTATTTCTTATTATGTTCTATATTCTTACAAATGTGTGTTTTAAATTTAGTTTTATTTATTTTCTTTCTATGAAAAATATTGTTAAACATACAATATTTTGTATTTGAAATATTTTCCTTTATTTATGTTCCCTTTTATTTAAAATTTTTTTGAAGCCTATTATGGTTTTTAAACAGGGTACTATGTTTTTAAGATGAATGGAAATTAAAATATAGATAGATGTGATTTTTTTTAATAAAATTTTAAAACATACATTTTAGTTTTACTTTCAAACTAGAATGAATGAATTTTTTTTTAATATAATTCATAGGGTGTGGCTTTGGCATACCTTCTAGGATCCTTTCTCATTCCAATATAAATATTTTATGTTCATCTTCAAGATCATTGGTAAACCACTTGTGTGGAAATAATACATTCAATCTCTCTTTGAGTGATTTTAATAATATGTGACAATGAGTCATAGGGACATTATTACTCTCAATGTTGTTAGTTTTCTTTTTTATGTATTGTATTCTAGACATATCAGTCACATTGAAATTATTTTTTATCTATGAATTTTATTCAGTTCCACTACTCTTATTTTATATTATGGATGTTTGATATGTGCTTATTTATTATTATTCCTTATTTGGATTATATTTTATTTTGAATATGATTATTTATTCTGCATTGATTTATGACATATGAAATGGTTATATTAGACTTTTGGTTTAATTTTGATGTGTGTTTAATCATATTTACTAGGTGAAATAATTCCCATGAGCTTCCATATGATGCCTCAATGATTTTTCCCCACCCAAGGTGATCAGGATTGTTCCCCAGGTTGAGTCATATGCTGGATTGGGTTTCTAGTTTAGGGGTTGCCTCGGATAGTTCATAATAATGTACACTATGAACAGGGACATTTCATGAAAAACCAGAACCAATATAGTCATAGAATACCTATGACTATCAATGGATCTATAATATTCATAGAGAAACTTAGAAAAAACACATGAAACCAACCCAACCCTTGACCGTCAATTTCTTAAACTACCTATGGAGTCACAATCTACAACAGATAGTTCCCCCACTACTAGTCACAATTTCCCCTACCATGAACCAAACCCAAACAATAAATAATATATTTCCCCTTGTAACTACTCTTGTTCCAATAAAATATATATGATTTTGATCTAATCATATTCCTCCAGCTGACTACAATATTTTTGGAAAAAACCTCTCCTGATGACCCATTATTCTATAAGACTAATACACCTTACGTGTTTTATCAAACTAGGTATGGATATTCTTTAAATTTCCACACTAGTAACATTTCAAATATAATCAAAACTAAGGTGGAAAATATATTCTTCTACCTTGACCACCTTATAGGGTATCTTCATACCCTTGTTTCCAACTACATGAAGCTCTACTACCCGTATCACCTTATTCCACAATACATTTGGGTATAACACAAGCATTGATTTTTTACTCAACTATCAACACATGGTTAACTACATTTAAAATTGATATTAACTTAAAAATATTTACCATCACCCTAATAACATTGATGTTATCCTGAAATCATTGAACATTGGAAATAAAATATATTTTTAATGTTAGTGTAAAATAAAATAGACCCATGGACCTTTCAACACAATCCATCAACGATGTCTTACCCTAAAATAAGTTTATGAACTCATGGTATTGACCTTAGCTGATCATCTTAGTGGAAATATTATCAAAGAAACATCTGTTGAATTCCTTCTTATAAATCCCCTCATGTCTATAAGTTTGTACCTATTTTCCCACTAGTTTTTCACTGGTCACCTAATAATATACCATTCTAGCTTTACTCTCTACTATTAAGGCATAAAAATCTGATAAAAAAATATAATTACCCAATTTATATTGAAGTTAGAGGATAATGAATCAATGGTAACTGAAAAATATATCCTTTTTAACTAGTTAAAGGGATGATATAGTTAAAGTATTTCACATAGGGTTATTAATACCAAAATCACATCGATTTCACTATTTTTGTCTTCCATTGAAAATTGGGGGGTGAATATTTATTATAGGTGGTTTTGAGTATGGTTTCACAGTCATTCAAATTGGGTTTTCCATTATCATCTCTCATGGAAACTCCCAATAGATACCACATTAGTAATGAATAGTTGACATTCTTTGCAATGGTAGGTAATCACTTAGGGTTGTAAACCCAATGACACTTAATAAATCACATTTATGGGAGTAAGTGATCATCATACCCTTTTGGGGGAAATTATTTCTTACTCTGGGACTCTCTTATAGATTAATGATATATTCATAAATGTATTAAAAATCTTGATATGAGATTAGCTAACCTTATAAAGTGATCAGGTGTTGAATTTCTCAATATGTAAATAGGTTTCTTTTGATGAGACCAACAATATGTGTAATAGTTTCTTCATATTTTTCACTAATATTTATTAGGATATGGGTAGATTATTTTGTTTTGAATCTTTATAACTAGGAACTCTAAAGATTACTACCATCTATGAAGGAAATTTTTGTTTCAAGGTTAGTATTAAACCTCTTCAAGGTGACCTACATATCCTGTTAGAACAAGAATCAAAACCCACATAGTTTGTTCAAGTCCAATCCATGAGTTTTAACATCATGTAGAAAGGATTATTATGAGTGTTTTTAGGCATTGGGTATAGAGATTGAGCCTTAAAAATAAATCCTACATGACCTTATAATAGGAAATATATTATTCATTATTTATCCTTCCCTCGACTAGATGATGGTATGGGGAAGATAATTAGTACTCATTAGGGTTATTTCCAAGGATTTTTATAAAATGGGAATTCCTTTGGGACTAACACTAAGTTTGAATCCCATGTTTTGGAGGAATTTATAACACCTTGTTGAACTGGGAATACACACTGAGGTTACTCCAATTGGGTGAATTTATTATTTCAGTGATACGATAATTGCACATACCTAAGCTCACATGAGTCATTCTCGGTGTGATAAAAAAGGGATTGATTTAATCTAATACACTACATATGGATATATAAATTACACAATTGAAAACCCCTGGTGGAGTGTTTGATATAGATCTTGGGCATTATGAATGTGTCATACCTATCCTACCTATAGTAGGAATCAGATTCCTCATAGTTCAATTAAGTTTCGCAACCCAATGATGGATGAGTAAGAATGATAGACTCGCAAAGGGAGGGTCCTATGAAATGTAATGTATTAAACTAAAGTGGCATGTGGGAAGATGTTTGACCCTTATCCTCTAATAGATAAATAATGGGGACCATGAGAGGCTGACTAAGGATGTTTGGATGGAATGAGAATCCCATAATACTGATAAGGATTCATGAGTTCCCATCCCTATCCCATCATGGAAACTTTACATATGAATGGGAATGGTTGACCAAAGACTCATGGTGATGGGTTAAAATGATTTGAGGGCACAAACCCAAGTACTCTAGTTGTACAAGGATGAAATGTCTAGGGGTTCCGCCTAACATGTCTATGGTTCCGGTATGACATGTCCAGGGGTCATTACATGCTTGATAATGACATGTCTGTGTGATTTCAGGTGATATAGAAGACATGTTCAAAAGTAATAACATGATCTATTTGATATATCCATAGGAATTTGTGTGATCAATCTTATAATTCTATAGTGTCTAGATGACATGTCTTAGGATGTATTCTGAATAACGTGACATGTCCAGGGGCCTTTTCATAATCAGAGCTGACATTCCCAATTTGATTCACATGATGAAGTCAACATGTCTAGGGGAATTTTCATAATTGAAGAATACATGTATAAAAGATATTTCATGATCAATATATCATTTCCAAAGGACATCTCATGAACTAGATGACATGTTTAGAGGACTTTCACTTAACTAGAATGACATGTTTGGAGGATATTGTGTGCCCTGACCGACATGTCTAGAGAACCAACCCATGACCATACTGGCATGGCCAGAGGATGTCGTGTGACCTCGATGACATGCTTAGGGTATCACATGATTAGTATGACATGTTTGGAATACTTTTCACGATATTTATGACATGTTCAGAGGAATTCACAATATCAATAAACAAATCATATTAATGCCAGACATGCTATCATGAAAATCATCATATTTTTATTAGCATGAATCCTCCATCATTTTCAAAATTTATAACATAAATAGCTCAATGGTCATCATGAACGAGCATATTGAGGCCTCAAATGACCAATTTAAAAAAATAAGTCTCTTTCATGTGATCCAATAGACATGTCTATTTCTGAATCTTTTATTGGGGAATGCATCCATTGGTCGAGGAAACTTTGCATTGTTTCCCCACATTCCCTCTTTCCAAATGTGGGTGGCATCCATATCTTATTTAGGGACATTTGATCCTTGATCGAAATGGGATGATGGGATGTCGGTCTCTCCTTCCATGGATTCCTCAATAGAACCCATTAATTAGGCTGGTTCTCCCTTAAATATTAAGATGTTGTTCGTGAAACTCTTCCCTGGTGCCATATCTTCATGGATATCAATTAATTACACATCTTTTGTCAGGACATTCCAAGGGGTCAAGTCAGGGAAGTAACTTTAGATCAGGGGAGTAGTCAAGTTATACATCACCGGTGTGTCTGGATGATGAAACACTGATGTTTCTAGGTTTCTTCCCCTTGTTGTAGGGATTATCAAGGGTGTAGAAGCCTGAGGCATCCCACATCGAGTGTGGGGAATTATATTCCATAGTCATGTCCTGAGTTTTTCCTCAAATTCCCATGTTTGACATAGGGTATTTCACAAGTTTAATTTCTAGAGGAGATGTATTAGACTGATCGGAACACTGATAAGAGTGGATCATATGGTTAAATTCCCAAGAGGGAGAACCTGATATTACTATATGGGTGGATCAAGGCATTTAATGAAGACATATCTAAGGATGTTTGGGTCCCTATAAAGGAGACGCCAGGGTTTACCATTGGCTAGGATTAAACCTTAGGGAGGTTTCCTACATACCCTATCCCAAGAAGAAGTGATCAAAACCCACCTAGTTTGAAGGGGTGATGAATCAGAGTGTACAAAAATGACAATGACCCAGATAGACTCTAGATAATATGCATGGATGGAGGCCCATAACAAGAGGTAAAATATTCATTGTATGGTTATGGATTGTGTGGGGATTATACGTGGTTAGCTGCCCATATGGATGACATGGTCTCACTACGATGTGGAATCCCAGGTAATAATCAGGATGGATGACAGAGGGTTGAACGATGTGGATGGTAAATGAGATGGAATTATCATGAAGGCGACGATAGTGTTGGGCTTGAACCATAGAGAGGCTTCCTACGTACCCTGCCTAGGAGGTAAGGATCAAAATTCATATAGTTCAGTGGGTGATGAGTCACCTCTGAAGGTCACTCATTGGGATGGATGTATGGATGGGACCTGAAGGAAGTAGAACCACAAGGTTGGGGTATGATCTTCCTGAAACACAAAGCCTCAAGGGAGAGGCTAGGATGATACATGAGTGATGGGATTGAACCTCAAGGGGGGATTCCTACGTATCCATGTGGTGGGGAATCAAAGTCCACATAATTCAGAATGGGGGATAGAATTGGGGTGTGCGTAGAGGACATAGACCTGACTACATGTTGGGGTTATGTGTGGTTAGCTACCCGAGAGTTGGTCTAACACCACTAATGGACAGACCATGGATGTGGGTCTGGGTAAAGGGGATACCAATGTTTACCTAAGTTTGGGGTTCAACCTCAAGGAGGATTCTTAAGTACCATGTCTAGGAGTCAGGGATCAAAACCTACATAGTTTAGGGTGAAGCATAGGATCAGGGTGTGCGCAGAGGATGGGGACCCAAAGATGATGTTTGGGCTTATGTGTGGTGAGCATCCCAAGATTAATCTAACGCCCGGGGTGCGGACCAAAGAGTTGGATCCCAACAAAGGGGAATAAAATGTATTACCAGGATTGATCCTCAAGGAGTCTTCCTACATACTCTATCTAAGACAAAGGGTTCAAAACCCATATAGTTCATATATATACATTTTAGAAACATGTGGAAAAAAGGGAATATAGTTTAACGTCATGCGGGATGAGGATGAACTGAAGTAAAGTAGTCAGGACCAATGGGTGTTGGGCTTGAAACTCAGGAGGGCCTTTTTTGTACCTTTCCTGAAGATGGAAAAGATAAAATTCCACATTGTTCAGGAGGGGTCTTGGGGATTACATGAAAAGGTGGCCCGGGGAGGATTCCATGGTCAGTGCTTACTCTAAGCCCATGTGATTCATGCTCGATGTGAGAAACAAGAGGCAAGAAAGACGTGATGATCATGTTGTGAAAGGTGCATCTATGAGGAATAGAGTAGAGATTACGCATGGTTAGTGGCATATGGAGACAAAGATTGTAACTTTCTCTAAGATGGAGGCCCGGTGGCAATGAAGCCCAAAGGGAAAGGGATGGGGTATTGAGTCCTTGTTCACATCTCTCCTCTAGAATTTGCGCACGGAAGAAGAGAGGAGGAGAAAGGATGGTACCTCTCATAGGAAAGGTTGGGGGATTACACTAGGATGGTTTCCCTCCCCCATAGATATATATTATTACATGCAAGGAGGATATCATTCCATGTGGAAAATATCTCACCCTCATGGAGACCAGTGGGCATGGAAAATGTCTGTGGTGGGGAACCTCATGTATATTGCATGGGACGATGTTATAGTTCAATGTCATGTGATGAGGAAAATGGTTCTTGGAATTTTAACGTCATATAGCTCGAATGATGAGGATTCACTCCTCACCCCTTGGACTTACATAACAGATTCCCATCCACACTTGGGGAAGTGAAGGCATCAGCAATGCCATGAGAAATAAGGGTTCTGGAGTGATCCATTAAGGGGATCACGGTAGTGTGTCTATGTGAAGAATCAATATCCATTAGCGTGACTATGAGAAGAAGCATGAGGCTAAGCAATGAAATATGAATCACTACCTAAAGGACCTTTAAATCACTTTATACAAACCTAAAGGGTCATATAGGAGAAGGGTTTGTGAAGAAAAATGGGTCACGGGATGGGACCTTGTGAAGCTCTGGTGCTCCACAGAGTGAAAAGACTCCAAGAAGGGGTATGATTCACAAAGTGGAGTGGCCTAGCCTAGGAATGGAGTATATACGCATATAAAGGGTTCTTCATGAAGTTAAAGTTTTTTCATAGAGTAGGACTTTGCAGAGCATGGGTTCCTTGCAAAGCATGACATTGCAAAGTGAAGTACTTCATGAAGCACAGTGACCCTACCTTAGTATGGGATCCACATATGTATGGAAGGTACTTTTCCAAGAATGAGTGCACTGTGAAGAACCGTGTTCCCTTATGGATCTCCTTCCTTTTTGATTTCCCATGGGCATCACGAAGGGAATCCCTACTTGAAAAGGAGTCAAAATATTTTTCCATGTTAGAAATGAGTTATAAGAAATCTCAATACTGATTGTAGTTTCTTAAATTGATAGTGTGATGTATTATACCAATGCATCCTACTTTAAATGGTGACTTTAGGGAGTATTTATAGGTGATATGGGCATCTGAAGATTTTTTTTGTGAAGGATTAACATCTCTGTGAAATTTTGGAGTTTTGTGAAGGATTGTCATCTTTGAAGAAGATTGAGTTTCATGGAGATATTTTGAGTGAAGAATTTTTATATTCAAGAATTTTTTAGTTTCATTGAACTATGAATTCCATTTATTCAAAAAAAAATTATGAACTTTTTTACATTGATTCAGAATATCACTTGTTGGCCATCTTTATAAGTATAACATCGAATGACCATAATATTTCATCTGTAAGACTTTTTGAGCTATGAGACCATTCGGATCTAAGCCTATGAAATGATAAATTCTTCTATATTATGTCTTCATAATTTTTTTAAGCCTTAGATGAAATATTTTAGTGATAAATATGGAAAATAAATTTCTAAGGGAATTGAATTTTTATATCAGAGTAAGTGTCATTTTGATATTTCAAATTTGTATTTGAATTCTAATACTTAGAGTATCCCAAGGTGATGTTTTTTATATGGATCTAGTCCTAGGATGTGATGTCAATTATCAGGTGAATATTATTAGCTTTGGGATATAGTTTGGATTTTTTAGAAATGTTTTTTTCATTATGATTGGTTACCAAAACATTAATGGAAACCATGTGGTAAAAACATTTGAGGTGTTTTGGAATAAGGTCATAGAAAATTATTGTAAAAAATACAAAAACATATAATTTAATGTTTATATTATTTCACATATTTGGTACATGATTTAGTAAACCATCCAACCAAATTATGTGAGGGGTGGATTGGGATGGTTCAAACAACACTGTTAGTGCATAGTTTGGAATACCATTCGGCAACCCTATGAGTGACCATATTTCATTAAAAAGTATAAATTACCTATTTACTCTTCACATTTTTAATCTCCAACCCTACTCTTCTCTTATCCCTCATGTGTACGGACAAAGGGGATTACCACCCACCTTCCTCTCTTCAATCCACATGGTTTGGGTGGGGTTTTTTGGGAGTTTCCTTAGAATTATATGATATCATACTCCCTTGATTCCTCATCTCTTCCTCCCCCTTGTTTCCCCTCTGATCATGCATTATTTCAGCTAGGGTTTGGAAATTATTTCCACAGAATCATGGTGGAAATAATATTATATGATGAGGTTATTTCTAAGAATAGATAGAAAATATATATAGTACCCTAGAACATCCTTAGTGGGGAGGAGTGAATCAAGGTGTCAAATTTTTCATTAAAATGTTTTGGATCTTGTCCTCACATTAGCAGGAACCTATTAAGACTATTTGATTGAAAAGAGAACTTAAAAAACACCCTAATGAAGAAATAGAAATAGAAAATAGCCAATGTAATTGGTTTTCCACTGCGGAGTAGTATAAGGAGAATATTTTAATAGGGCATCAGTCATACCTAATTCCAATAAGTATCATTTGTTATTTTGGAGTAACAATGATCATACAAAGTCACTATGTGTTAGGTGAACTACCTTTAGAAGAATTTTAGGGGTAGCACACTACTTCCATTAGAACACTTCTATCGACTCTCACATTCTCACTGCCATGTGAAAATTCTTACTTAGCTTATCAACTTAACAGTTGCTTTAATATATTGGGGATATAAGTCTTTTTCCACGATAAGCATGAGACTCTGCTTTCACCA
This sequence comes from Viscum album, assembly GCA_963277665.1. Lineage (NCBI taxonomy): Eukaryota > Viridiplantae > Streptophyta > Magnoliopsida > Santalales > Viscaceae > Viscum > Viscum album. The sequence continues at coordinate 1,896,461,584 of OY728135.1, read as the reverse complement.
TATTCCAAAAAGGATGTAATTTGAAATAATTATCCTCTTAACCAGATGTTCAATGAAACTATTCATGAATCTCCTAGCCTTAGAAAAGCCTCTTTTTTGTTTCTAAGAAATATCAGTATCCCCAAACCCACACAATTTTGTGAAGCTACCAACATTCACAAAGCTACCAACATTCATGAAGCTCCCAACCATCGCCAAACTCAAGTCTTCACCAAAATCCTTGTCTTCAAAAAAATTCCAATCATAGTGAAAATATAATTTCTAAAAAAATTTATCATTAGTTAAGTTTTAACCATGCATTTTGTGATACATGTTCTCGAGAAGAGTTCTTGATTCATGAAGCTCCGAAATTTCAAAAAATCAAAGTGATTCACCATTTTCTCAAATTCTCTTTATATTTTCAACTCATGGGTGGTAATTTATTTATAGACCACCTTCTTTATGAATCTTTTGAGATCACCACCACCATTTCATGAACCTCAATATTAATGTTCATGAATATCCTCTTATTTTCATATCTCCATCCAAATTATTCTATTCAAGAATGTTTTCTTAGTCATATAGATTTACCGTCATCCCATCAAGGCTTAGCCATTTTCATGAAGCCTATTTCATGAACCTTAAAACCTTTCTGATATCGGATTACTTTGTAAAGATCAAATTTTTTACAAAACTAAAATATTAAATAAATTTATTCATTGACCATATATTTGAAGAATAAATCCTAGAAATCTATATTTCATGAAGCATTCTTTATCCTCTTGATTTTGAGATCCAAAAATTTGGAAAGCACTACAAAATGATACCACCTTCAACAGTGCATCCTCTTTCACCATAAGTTAACTTTACTTGAAAAATAACTGATAAAATCTAGAGTTTAATAAAAACAAACACAAAAAACACCCCATTTACAGTTGTGAAAATCCTTGTTTCCAACAATATCCCCATTTGGTTTTGTTGTAAATTAGCAGATATATTCAATAAAGCACCATACTCAACCAAAAACCTAATTGGAATTAAATAACTCATCCATCACTCTATGTATATGTGATTAGATCTTGGTGTGAAAAATAGGAGTGGTAAAAGGGAATTTCATGCCTCGATATTCCACTAGCCACTTTTACCTTAATAGAACACCATTCACTCCTACCAATCTCTAAAAACTATAATTCATTGAATTAAAATTATCTCCACCTTTGGAAATAAACCCAATGATACTAGATTTTTACTTTTAGTGATCAAAGAAAACTCCCCCTGGATTGTATCTCCCTCATAGAATGGAATCTATTTGATAAAAATATTAAAATAGTTAACACAAATGGTGATAGTGAAACAATCAAAAAACCTCCACTATATTGTATCTCCCCCATAGACTTAAATCTCTTGAAAAACAAATATTAAAATAGTTATTATAAATGGGGAGAGTGGAACAACCATAACCTCCTTATGCAGTGATAGGTGGCTAAACACTGAGGTTCAACCGATGTTTCTCGAATATTTGTTCTACCAATAGCTTTGATATAACACCATCCAATTGATCATTTTTTCCAACATGATCCATTTGAATCACACCTTGTTCAATTTTTCTTTGATTAAAGGATATATGATCTCAATATGTTTGGTAAGAAAGTGTGGAGACAGACTATTCATTAGATCAATAGTGATCTTGTTTTCATAATGTATTACCATCGGTTGTTTCAGATCATCACCAATATCAGTAAGCTATTGGTTCATTCATAATAGTTGATTTCATTCCTTCTTCAAAGAGATATACTCTACTTCAGTTGTACTAAGTGAAATGATTTCCTATTTCATACTCAATCATCCCACACACTTTTTTCCTATGAATAATTCACTGCTACTTATGGACTTTTGATCCACCACATCTCCAGTCCAGTCAACATTAGAAAATAATAATAATTCTTCATCCCTTATTTTTTTTAAGGTATAATTAAAAATTTAGAGCATCTTGAATATACCTCATGATTCATTTAACATATACTAAATACTCTTCCTTCAGATTGCATTGGAATTGAGCTGCTATGAATGTTGAAAAGATGATATTTAGCCATGTTGCAGTCAAGTATAATAAGATTCCAATGAACTTATTGTAAATTGTGGGATCCAAAAATTTCTCATCCTTATGATTTCTATGTTTTTTCACAACCGTAATCAGATTCAAAATTGGTTTGGATTCATGCATGCTGAATTTATTCAGAATCTCTCTTTCATATTTTTTCTAAGAAATGAAGGTGTAATCCTTATTTTCAATCACCTACAGCCCCATGAAATATGTAAGTTCACCAATAATGGACATTTAAAATTCTTATTTTATGTGATTATAAAATTATTCCACTAATCCCTTCCAACTTCCACCAAAATAATATCATCCAGATACTCAAGAAACATAAATTGATCATCCTAAAAATTCTTTACATAGAGATTATAGTCAAAACCTCATCCTTTAAATTCAATATTCTTAAGATAAGCATCCAATTGAAAATACCAAACTCATTGTTCTAGTTTGATACCATAGATATCCTTATTTAATATACAATCATTTTTTCATAATTTCCGATCATAAATCCCATTGGTTGTCCAATGCTGATTTCTTCTTCAAGAAAAACAGTTAAGAATTTTGTTTTGAAATATATCTGATAAACTTTGTACCCTATTTTAATTTTCATGTCAAGGAAGTCCCTAATTAACTCTATTCGAGCTACTAGAAAAAATGTTTCTTCAAAATCAATACCTTAATATTTTCACAACCTTTAAACGATAAGTGTGCCTTGTTTTCGATCACATTTCCATGATCATAGATTATTTTTTAAAGACCCACTATTTTCGAATCACATTATGATTACCTGGTCTCTTAACAAGATCTTATGTCTGGTTATTATCAGTCTGATCGATTTCTTAATTCATAGTCATAACCCATGATGCATCCTTTATAGATTCTTCAAATGAGGTTGGTTCCACAATTGATATAAAGATAGAATTTTCTTCATTCCTCATTCTTCTTGTTTGTGTAGGTGCAGTCTAATACACAATGATGTTGGATTGGTTAACTCATTATCCAATATTTCTATAGTGAGGTTCTAAAAAAGTTTTTGAAACAATGGTTTTCTCTTCTGATTCTTCTTATAATCATCATCATTTTGGGATCCATGAATAATTTTCAAGCCCTATACTACTTATATATTTTAATTTTTCCTTTTTCCACATTATTCTTCATCTTAAATCATATAATAATATAAGATCCTTATTGTATTTAAGGTTTTATCCTCAATGATCTTGACATCATTTATTTCTAAAATCTTTTTATGATTATAATTGTAACATTTGTAGGATTTAATCTTCATTTAATATCAAAGGAATATTCTTTCATCTTAAACATCACCAAACATTCCTTGATTCCCTTATTTGTTTTGGATGAAACATTTACTTTAAAAAATAATAAAATACTTTATATAGGGATTTCTTCCATTCCATATATCATATGGCATCTTGGTCTCTCCTATAAAAATCCTTATTCAGTTTTGAGTTTACACTTCTACTTGAAAATCCCCTTTCTAGTAATGATGAGAAACACAACTCTCAATATGCATAATTCTAGACATATTATTCACCTATAAATTTCTTCATTAAAAAAAACCCATTTTATTGATGTATTATTACTAAAGACACCTCATGATTTATCAAAAAAAAATTAGGTATTTTTCAAATTCAATCAATGTAAATTTTGTACCATTGTTAGATCATAAAATCTTGATTACGAGGCTAGTTTAATACTCATATATTTCATGATAACTCTTCATGCAATCAAGAAATTTCTATTTATTCTATATAGATATCAAAAAAATCATTTTACTATAATAATAAATAAAAATAATTAATTAACTCTATCCATATTTTCCAGACACATTTATTGGACCACACGCGTCTTTGTGAATTTGATTAAGAAGATTCAATTCTCTTCTGTTCTTTAGCTGATAAAAACTTTGAACCATCTTTCCTCACATGAAATAATCACACATATTTTCTTGATCATACATCATATTGTGAATGTCAAAAATAATATTTATCTTGGATATGTATTCCATGTACTATTAATTAATGGGACCTAACCTATGGTGCCATAAGTTTTTTCTGCTTCAATAGTTAAGAAATGAGTATTTTCATTACTATAAACATGGTATAAATTTCCATTTGTTTTTTTAAAAGGATGGGTCTAAAGCCTCAATTTATTATTTAAAGCAAAGATATCTTTTGACTGGGTCTTTTGGATACCAAGAAAGAGCCTATATCTCTTTGGTACATGCTTATTGGCTATAAATTTTTATTTATACTAAATCCTTTCATGAGATAATTATTTGTATTTACTTTGATAGTAAATTACTTCTGATTAAATGTCACTACTAGTACTAGGCCATAGAGTTGACTAACACTCAGGATATTTTGATTCAAACCATCCACATAAAGATATTCTATTTTGATTACCTCATCATTTTTTTTAATTTTATTTCCACTGTCTTTGATCTTTAAGTCACCATCATTACCAAATATCATTGTTCCATCAACCCTTTTCTTAAATTTTTTCTAAAAATATTCAATTCCTATCACATGGTATGAGCATCTACTGTTAAGAATCCAAGTTTTATTGTTCTTTGTGTCTTTGATATAAATTTTTGCAAGTTTGGATTTCTTTATCTTATTTTTCTCCTTCAATGAGATACCTAATTGAGTGGAGGAAAAATATGTCATTTACAATCTATTTTCAATAATCATGGGTTAATTATACTCATATTCCTCATCTGATAGAGGAGAATACCTGTTTTAAAGAGTAATTCTACTTGGTTGATGGGTATTGAATTCTCTTGTAGTTCTATAAGAATTTTTCCACCTTTCCACTACCTACAGTGAATTGATTTGTATCTATAGTTAGAATAGTGAAAAAATCTATAGAAACTATTTATTTTATCCTATGAAGGATATAGCTTCATTATCCTTTTTTAATTCCAGGTGCTTCCCAATTTAGATAGCTCCTTTCCTCTTCATAGTAAGTCATGGTGTAACACCCTGTTACCTTTCTTTCATGAATGTTCTGATCTTTGTCTATGGTTTTCCTTTTTAGTGGGGTGAATACTTTTAGCCCTGAATTTAGAGGATACCTATAATGGAAAATTAGAGGATTTTTTTTGATTTTTTATCTTTTCCCTAGGATTTTTTTTATATTCATTGGGTAGTAACATGATGTGTAGTAGGGTTTCACGACATGTAATTCCACCCAAACTCATCCCATGAGTATAATTCAAAAAGAAACTTTTTACACATTGTGAAAGGGTTGTATGTAATGTAAAGTGAAAATCCAATTTTTAATTAAGAAGGAAACACATATTTCAGTATAAAATGAAATGAAAGTTTTTCATGATGTGTACATGTATTACACATCATGTAATTCCCTATGATCTAGTTTTTTGGGTGTCATGTGGGTATTTTAGGGATAATTTGTTTTTACAACCTCCTACACTCAGCTATACCTCTTACAATAGGAAATTTTGGGTGAATTCCTTCCATTTGGATTGATATGTTCAGTGATTTATCATCAGGGTTAAATGATTCATCTCTCTGGGTAATCTTTCCTCTCATTTTTCTATCTTGCTGGTGGTTGTGAAACCTTTTTAATAGGTACTGTGGATAAGATTTTGTTTTCTATTGATATTTATTAGTCATTTGTCATTCATTAATTTCAAAAGGTAGATATTGTGATTTCCAAACCCCATTGTCATAGCTGGTTAGGTTTTCTATGCTCTTGATGTTGGTGGATATTTTCAATTTTTCTAATTTCTAGAAATGTATATTGTTCTTATTGATTTCCTTGATATTTGAAATGTAATTTCATGTATTGAAATTGAAATGGGAATCATTTCATGTTTTAAATGGGTTTTTCTTGAAAATATAATTTCCTTGATTTAAAAAGGAAAATGTGTTTTCAAACTATGAAGCAGATTGGCCTAGATTTGAAATTGTTTTTTAAAAATATGAGAAGGGTTTTTTAAAAAAATTGAAAAACATTTAAACGTGAGAACCTTGGGTATATAATTATAGAGACACAGTTAGCGTTAGTGTGTCTGACACCACTATGAGGTAACCTATTATATGTTTATGGTTTATTTCATGCATCGATGTACATTCAGATCACACTTTATTCCTTATTTGGTCTTATCATTGTTTAGTACATATTGTCCCATATGCTAGATCCCAGTTGTTAAGTTCATTTTTATTTATGATTCTTTATTAAATTATTGTTTATTTCATTGATTTTGGCTCATATATATATATATCGGTATATTTATCTTCTTGTTTCTATCATTGGCATGCAATTTTTAAAAATTCAAGGAATGTTTGAAAAGGGATTTCAAATTGGTTTATTTATAAAACTTCTTTTAAAACAATTTTGTTTTAACGCTTTGAATTATGAATTATTATTATTAAAACTTGCAAAGATATTTCAGGTGGTATCATACTAGGCTATGTTTCTCACACCCTGCCTCTTCTTATGGGTGGTGGTAGACCTTATTTTGTAGGATTTGGGTAATAGGAAGACAATTATATAGAATGTGTGCTTCACTTTAGATTGATATTTCATTTTTGGATAGTTTATAGGTGACTTGGTCACATGAAGACAAGTTTTTCTAGTTTTCATTTAATTTCTAGTTTATCTAGTTTTTTCAGTTATATCCTTTATTTTTTTCTCATAGTACTATGGTTGTATATCTTGTTTTCATTATATTAAATACTTATTTATTTATATCTATTTTACCCAAACCTATAATGGACTAGCTTAGGTGACTAATCTATTTGGTCTATTATAATTGTTTATCAAAGGAGTTACTCATCCTAAAAGGTGTTAGCACTTTCTATGTTAATATTGGGTCTTGGGTAGATTGGAATAGGATCATTGGATTTTAGACACTAGGTGCAGAAAAGGGGCCTAGCCAGATCACTCCAATTACTAAAATCAAGTTTCCATGGGTGGTCATAAAATCAAAACTAAGCTTAAGACCAATTGTTTAGGTTCATTTGAATAAATTCTATGAGAAGTTTATTTAAAATAATATATCTTCAATTTCTGAGGACTTTGTGTTTGTAAGTTTGTTTGAATAAAATATGTGGTGAGTTTATTTGGATGGACCTATTTATTTAGAATGGTTTTTTATTTTTTTAATAGGATTCATAACTGATTTAAATTCTTATTGTTTTGAATCTTTTTTTTAATTATTATTTTTGATTCGATGGTTTTGGAATTTTCTCATTTTGATTGGTTATTGTATTGTGTTTAACAGACAATACCACCTAGAAGATCTATTACAAATACAAGAGGGGAATTTTTAAGGCAGGTTCTATAGGTGGATCCTCCAGTGGACCCTTCTTTGGTTGAAGTAGTGATCTGTACCATTTATACTATGGGGTCAGTTGTCTCAATTAACCTGGGATGGGCAATGGATCATGGCTTAGAATTTACTAAGCAGCATCTGTCGGTCTTCCATAGAGACAATGAACCACAAGATTCAAAGGGATATATTGAACAGATTTAGAGGATATTATACTTTTTTAAGTCTCCTGATGATTTTCAAGTGGGTTTTTTCATGTATATTCTTGAAGGGCCAGGAAGAAGATGGTGGGATGCTATAGTGCAAGCTAAGTTGCATGAAGGTATTACCTGGGTTTCTTTCAAGAATATCTTCAATCTATAGTTTTATCTTGAGATTTTATGTGTAAACAATACATGTGATTTCCTAACACTGGATCAAGGGGAGTGTACTGTTTTGGAGTACTCCACCCTTATTTTGAGTTGGTGCATCCGGAACCAGATCTTGTCACCAATGATTACCTGAAGGTTCAAAGGTTCAAGATGCAGCTGATGGACAATGTTCAGTCAATTATTTTTCATTTTTACCTTCTAGAAATTTTGGAGGTAGTGGAAAAAACATATTTGGAAGAGACAAACATAGTTGTAAGGATGGTCTTGGGAAGAGCTTCAGTGGGTGTAATACTAAACCAGGGTGCTTCTTCTGATTAGAAAAGAAATCACAAGAGTGGTTAGTTTTCTTTCAGGACCAGTTTCATGGGATTTTAAAGGGTTGAAAATGTTATTTTATATCAGTGTGGGATTCTTGGTCATACCGGTCCTTAGCATATGAAGGCTCTTATAACTTTTCATTATTGTAGGTGATCTGTCCATATGAAGAGTTTCTAGGATAAGATGTCCCAATGCAGTAAAGTGGGATCCACTTTTACCAAGGGGATTCAGGATCTTTTTTATTCTTCTAAGTGTGGTGGGTATCATTCTTAGGCCAAAGGGGATGTCCAAGTGGCTATTTCTGGACTCCTTTATCCAGTAGAATGTTCACCCAAGGAATCTGAAGTAGGGCCAGCTACTATTAGAGGTATGGTGTATATTTTATCTTCTATAGTGACAGCTTTGTTTGATATAGGTTATACTCATTATTTTATATTATCAAAGTTGGTATACATTTTGGGATTAAATTTTGATCTCATATCATTCTTATTGTATCCTTCTACACATTTGTGATAGAGGTCTAAAAAGGGTTTCAAATGTCCCATGTGTCGGGTGCTGATAGGTGACTTTGAGGTGGTTTGTGACTTCTTAGTGATTGATATTGACATATTTAACTTGATAATCAGTACAGATTGGATGATTATTTTGAAGGCCTATATATAATATTATTATCATAGAGTATAGTTCTTGTTTACCGATGGGGTCACTCATGTTTTCCAGGGTGAGTGGAACTCAAGATCAGGAAGGGTAGGTATGGTTGTTCTTGATGTTGGTTTAATCTCAAACTAGTTTTTTTAAATTTTTCCTAGTTTATTTGAGACATTCTTGGGAAGTAAACTATATTTTATTATGTGTTAATACCCTTAGGCCTCTCCGTTTGGTTTTTTTATCTTTACACCATGGAGGGAGGTTGAGTTTACTATTGAACTCTTACCTGGAATGATTACCATTTATATGTCATCCTATAGAATGGCACCTAATGAGTTGTTATAACTTAAATTAAAGATTATGTACTTATAGGTGAAATGATATATTCATCCTAGCATGTCATAATGGGCTTCACTTGTGATCTTTCCTAATAAGGTAGACAGATGTCTTAGACTTTGTATTGACTGTCGAAATTTGAATCGAGTGACCATTAAGAAGAAGTAACCTTTAACCAAGATTTTTTATCTCTTTGATTAGTTGAGGTGGGTTCATTGGTTTTATAATATTTAATTGCAGTTAGGGTATCCCCAGTTGAAAGTCTGAGAATATGATATACCCAAGGCAGCATTTCAGAGTCAATATGGGCAGTTCAAGCTTTTGGTTATGCCATTAGATCTCAATAATGCACCTACTGTATTCATGACTTTGATGAACCAAATCTTTCATCGGTTCTTGGACTATTTTTTTGTTTTGTTCATATATGATATCATGTTTTAAACTAAGTTAGAGGAGGATCATATAGACTATTTGGATATCTTTCTTATAAATTTAAGGGAATATCACATGTAGGGTAATCTTTCAAAGTGTGAGTTTTGGATCCGAGAAGTGACATTTCAAGGGAATGTGATTTCTGAGAGGGGAATATTAGTTGATTCTAAAAAGGGTTAGGCATTTATGTGTTGGGAGTAGACCATAAATGTGTTTTAGATCCAAATTTTTTTGTTTATGGAAGGTTACTATAGAATATTTGTTCCGGACTTCTCCAAGATCACATCTTTGATGATAGATTTAACCCATAAGGGTGAAAAGTTTTAATGGAAAAAAAAGTTTAAGAGATATTTTTAGGATATGAATATGAGGTTAACATTAGAACTAGTTTTCATTATTCTATAAATAGGTTTGGGTTATGATATTTTCTATGATTCTTCTGGTAAAGGTTTGGGATGTGTATTTATGCAAGTGAAACAGGTTGTGTCTTAAGGCTCTCGCTAGTTACACAATCATGAGAAGAACTACCCTACCCATGATCTTGAGTTGGAAGCTGATATTCATGTACTCAAAAAATGGAATCACTATATATTTGGAGATTTGTTTATTGTATATTCTGATCACAAAATCTTAATGTATATTTTCAATCATAGAGATTTTAACTTAAGACTGAGATGTTGGGTTCAGTATCTTCAGACCTTTGATTTTGATATCGTGTATACCACTAGGAAAGTAAATGTGGTGGCTGATGCATTGAGAATAAAATTTTAAACACAAGAAGTGAAAGAATCAGTTGACTAGTTGTATCTTATGATTTTGTTCATTAAGATGAGATTGGGAGTGAAAGAGGTTGGTGAAAATTTGTTCATGGCATTGATAAAGTTTGACTAATCTTTTGATGAGTGAGTTCAACTCAAGTAAAAGACAAACACTAAGATGTAGTGAATGTGAGAAATAATAAATGGAGGGGAGTCCTCATGGAAGTTCTTTAGGTATCCTAGTACAGATTTGTTCTTTTATAGTAGGTTGGTTGTTTCATTTCTTTTAATACAGGAGTTTCTAGATAGTGGAAAATTGTCATGTTGGTCCATGAACCATGGGTCTAAAAATATGGACTGTGATTTGAGATGTCAGTATTGGTGTCTATGGATGAGGTGTTTAGTTGTAGATTTTGTATCATGGTGTCTCACTTTTCAAATAGTTAAGTATGAATACCAGAGACCTACACGTTTTTTTAATCCTTTACATGTTCTGATATAGAAATGGGATGAGATTTCGATGGATTCCATCATTGGTTTACCATAGAATCCTAGTGGGATGGATGAAATTTAGGTTATTGTTGTTAGACTCACTAAATTATCGTATTTAATACCAATAAAGGATATGATGAAAGTGGAATATCTTGGATACTTTTATATTCAAGATATTGTGAAGGTTCATGGGGTTCCCTCTAAAGTTGTTTCTAATAGAGACTTGAGGTTCATATCAAAGTTCTAGAAAGGTTTGTAGGAGGAAATGGGTTCCTTGTTGAAATTATGAATGAATTATCATTCATATATGGAAGGATGTATAGAAAGGTATATCCAGGTTCTTGAGGATATTATTTGGTCTTGTATGATTGATTTTGTGTGATCTTGGGATAAACATATGCCTTTGGTTGAGTTATATTATTAGAATAGTTATCAATCTTTCATTAAGATAAAACCCATTGAGGAATTTTATGGAAGGCCATGTCAACCTCCCTTATGCTGGACAGAGTTGGGAGACCGGTCCTTGGTCAGGCCAAGTATTATTTAGTAGATGAAAGAGGTGGTGGAGTTGATCCATAAGTAATTAATCACAACACAAAGTAATCCAAAATCCTATATGGACCACCTTCATCAGCCTCTATAGTTTTAGTTTGGTGATTGGGAATTTCTTATAGTTTCACATTTCTTGGGAAATCATCAGGTGGCTAATTATGGTTTGTTGGCAATTAGGTTTGTGTGCCCCTTTGAGATCATTGAGCATCTAGGGAGGGTGGCATGTCAGTTTCCATTTTCATCTGGTATGGATTCCATTAATAAATTGTTTCATGTTTCCTAGTTTTGAAGGAATATATTATAAAATTACCATGTGATTAGATGTGAGGATTTTGTTCTTCATCTCAATGCCACTTTGGTTGAGCCACCGGAATAGATTATAGATCGCTATGTTAAGGTATTATATAGTGAAATGATTCCCCTGGTTCGAGTACTATGGAAATATGGATAGGATTTCGGTGAGATGTGGAAGCATGAGTCATTGATGTGGTGGTAGTGGCTTACTCTTTTTATGGATCTAGGATATTAATATCTTTCTAGGGATAGAATGATTTTATGGTGGGAAAATTATAATGCCCCATTACCATTCTGTTAGGTATGTTTTGATCTTTTTCTATGGTTCCCATTTCCATGTGGTGAATTTTTTCACCCCTAAATTGGGAGGATACCTATAATGGTGAAGTCATGGATTTATTGGATTTTCTGCTTTCCCATGGTCTTTTCTACTATTTATTGGGAAGTTACACAATTTTTAGTAGGGTTTTAGGGTGTGTAATTCTCATCAGACTCGTCATGTGAGTATAATTCAGAACATGTGTTTTTACACATTGTGTAAAATTTACACATTGTGTAAAGTTTACACATCATGTAATGTGAAAACCAAGTTTTTAATTAAGAAGGTGAAGTTTTTTTAGCCTAACTTGAAATGAAAGGGTTTCACAATTTGTAAAGGTATTTCACATCATGTAATTCCCTGAGTTCCTATTTTTATGGTGTCATGTGGGTGTTTGAAGGCTCGTTTGTTTTTTCATCCTCCTCCACTCTACCAAATCTATTTAACCAAGGAAATTTTGGGTGTCTTTCTTCCATTCGGATCAATCCATTCAGTGATTGATTAGTATGATTAGGTGCTTCAACTCTCCAGATAATATTTTCTCTCATTTTCTCTCTTATTGGTGGTTACGGTACCTTTTGTTGTCTGGATTGTTGTTAGGATTATGTTTTTCATCAATATTTTTCATTATTGGTCCATGCCTTGTCTTTTGAAGGAATATCTTATGCCTGAAAATTCTATTTTTATTTGACTTTTGAAAACCACTTTTTGGTTGAGCAGGAATCGGACCATACATGAGATACCAAATCACTGAAATACAAAAACCGCATAGATGAAAGTTCAAAATTCAAAAGACTGGACAACAAACCACCTTGGGGAATGAATCTGTGATCAGCCTCCTTGATTCACGCCTCGAATGCCATCATCACCATCATACCACCAATAGACCACCAAAAACATCACCTTGGAAACCGATGCCATCGCCACCTATCGCCTTACCACCATCATTGCACGCTAACCAGATTCTTTTACCACTGATACCGCTGATACCTCGTTCTATCATTGTCGACATCACCATCAATGAGTTATCCCTATCGTCCCTATCATCCCTATCGTCCCTGTCAGCCACTTCTCTGATGTTTGCATCCAGTCTCCGCTTCTTCGATGTTTGAGTTAGGTGGATCTTTTAAATTATTCTAATTTATTGAATTTATTAAACTTATTATTGATTTCATTGAGATTTAAAATGGAATTACATGTTTTGAAATTGAAAGTGGAATGGGTTCATGTCTTAAAGGGGGCTTCCTTGAAAATTAAATTTCTATGATTTGAAATGGAAAATGGATTTACAAACCCTAAAGCATATTTTATTGGATTTGAAATTATTTTATAAAAATGTGAGCATCGTTTTTAAAAAAGAAATTGAAAAACATTACATGATGGTAACTTTAGGTATGTTTAGATAGAGGCATGGGTAGCCTTAGTGTGTGTGACACCATTAGAAGGTTGCCTCTTATACTTCGATGGTCTATAGAAGGACACAATGTTATTCCAGATCAAACTTTATTCCTTTTTTGGGATTGTGAGTGTCTAATATATATTTTCCCATAGGCTAGAGCCTGAAAATTATTTTCAATGTTGTTTCAGGTCCTCTATTACATGATGGTTTATTTCATGGATGTTTACTCACATATATATTTATATTTCTGGGTATTTACCTTCTTGTTTCTGTATTTGGCATGAAATTTGTAAAAATCGAAGGAATGTTTAAAAATGGATTTCAAATTGAATTATTTATAAAACTTATTATAAAATTATTTTGTTTTAATGCATGGATGTGTTCATTATTATTATTATAACTTGTAAAAAACTTTTGGGTGGTATCCTACTGGGATATATTGATCACATCCTAATTATTCTTATAGGTGGTTGTAGACATTGCTTTGCAGGATTCAGGTAAAGGTAAGATTATTCCGTAGCACGAAGGTTTCTCTTTATGTTTCTATTTTTTTGGTATAGTTTGGAGGTGGCATGGTCACATGGAGACTAGTTTTTCTATTTTTTTTGTACTTTATGATTTATTTGGTTAGATTAGTTGTATATTTAATTTTTTTCCACACAGTGTTGTAGGTGTATGTCTTGTTTTTATTATATTCAATACTTGTTTCTTTATCTCTATTTTACCCCACTCCATAATGGGATGGCTCAGGTGACTGATCTTATTGGTCTGGGTCGATCTGTTAGACATTGTTTGGCCTGGAATGCAACAAAATTAAAATTTCAAATGGGTAAATATATTCTCACTTCAATTCCTTCACATGTTTCCTTCATTTGTGAAGGAATTGGTGATCCTATCTGGATTCTTGAGGATTATTTTCATATATCATTTATGTTTGGTTTGAATATTTATTTATTAAGACATTAAGAACCTTTATGATATGTCTAAAAAATTTCTTCCCTTTGGATCAACCTATTTATAGCCTTTGATGTCTCTATATCACATACAATTCCACTTTTTCCCATAAATGTGGATCTTTTATTATTAAGGGCATTTTATACTCCTTAATATATCCTTTTAGATCTTTCCAATAACTCTACATTTGAAAATATTCCAAACCATAATTTATTATTTTTTTCTATTGATTTTGATTTAGTCACCATCTTTCTCCTTAAATTAACAACTTCTTCTTCAAGTCCCTCAACTATCCTTCCCTTTTCCTCCAGTCATGATGTATTTTCATTGATGAATTTTTCATTATATTCAATCCTAAGTTAAAACGCCACAACCTATTTTATGATTTCTTGAGTTGAAAATTTTTTTTATACCCCTCCTTATAGTCGAAAAATTTTGGATATAATTTGATCCGCATACTCTCATGAATCTTTCAAAAAGGATCTTATCTTTTTTTTTGAAGGTCATGATCATCAAGAGAACCTTGAAGCTCCACCTTGAGACCAATAACACTAATTGACTGATTGTCTTCATATTTTTAGGTTCTATCTTTTCAACTATATCCATATGGTGTAGTTGAGGTTTAGCTTAGTGGTAAGCTCCTCTTAATTTTACATGAAAAATGGAGGTTCAAAACCCACTGGGTGCATACTATAGCAGTACTATAGCGTACTGTAGCAGGAATGGCACTGTAGTATGATGGACACTGTAGTGGCGGCATGTCACTGTAGCGTCGACATGGTACTGTAGCAGCGGAACGTACTGTGTGGTACTAAAGCAGCATGGGTACTGTAGTAGTACTATTCACAGAATGGGCCTTGGGCCAAAAAATTGGCCCACTAGACATATATTGGGATTAATGCCCACTGGGCCTTCGGGCTATGTAATGGGTCTCCCTCTACCCAGTTAAATAGTTATTTAATTTGCTTTAATAATAAATAAAGCCTCAGCCCCAACCTTTTAAAAAAACTATAGCCATCATGGAGGCTTCGGGATCAGTTTTAAACTCTGGTTCTACAGCCTCTAGAAAATCATCATCATCTTTTTACTCTTTATAGATGAAGCTCTTTATCTATAATTTATGCCCATATTTTACATCTCCCTTTTGAGGGAACCATTTTTAATTACAATACATGATTTTAGCTTCACATTATGTATCATTGAATTTCCTTGAGCACTAAGCAGAAATGTTCCCTACTTTAGCACACCAAAAAAAAGACAATGGAATCCTAGCTTCAGATCTCCTTTATCCTATCTAGAATTTTTTAGAAAACCATCAAATAAATTGGTTTTGTGTGTGAAGAAAACCATAAAATAAATTGGTTTTGTGTGTGAAGAAAACCATCAAATAAATTTAATTTATTTGGAAAATAATAATTCATAAAAATTTAGGGTGTTGTAGTTAGGTTGTGTGATGGGTATCTTGAGTAAGTTTCATGGATATTATGGGCATATTTCACTGAAGGTGATGCATTTTAGACCATTTTGGCTCACCCACCATCAATTTAAGGTAGGTGTCTCTATTTAAATAAATTATATTACATGTTATAAATTTCTTGGTGTGTTTTAAATTCTTAATTGTAAATTTAAAAGACATTTTTTTAATATTAGGCTTGAGTTGATGTTTGATTGTATTTGAGATTTCTATGGGACTAGGCTACATGCTAAGTGCTTCTATAAAATATTTTATGGCCCTTAAAAATTATTTAAGGTGTTTTTATGTATTTTCCTTGGATTTATAACTTTCCAACATATCCTAGTTGGTTTTCTAATGATCATAAAATATTTTAAAGACTTGGAATAGACTTGGGTCTCAAGAAAACTACTTTTTAGTGCATGTTTGGTTTTTCTAAAGTAGTTTAAATGTTTTAAAGTGTATTTAATTCCTGTTCCCTTATAGAAACACATGTGTGATTTTTAAATTTGTAGTTTTATAAAAAAAAGGTAGTTGGACTTTTTTCCTTTCTAAAATTGATTTTTGTGACCATTGGTCCCCATTGTGGTTTTCAAGACCTTTTCTCTTTTTAAACCTTTGTAGTATATTTTTTATAATAGTTTTAGTTTAAGGTACTTATACCCATTTGAGTCCTGGTTTAATTTTTATGGATGGGTGTGATGTACCAAGTACCTCCTTTAAAAATATGTGTTCCTTTTAATGTTATTTTTTAAAATGGTTGGGTTTCAATTGGGAATTCATCATGGGTTGAAAATTAGTTTTAAAGTGGTATTTGAAATGACATTTAAATTGACTTTAAAAAATTTTTTTGTAGTTTGGTATCCCTAGTGATGTTTTTTAAAGTATCTTTTTCACTTTTAATTTTTTTTGTAAATGGTGAGATCATATTTATTTCCCATGTATTTACTTTGAATTTTGTGGATTTTTTCCCCATAGTTGATGGTTTATGTTGACATGTATTTCATGATGCTCATGCATGGATTAATATTTGGTGGTGCTGCATGTGAGTATGTGGGAGTTAAAGAGTGAGTTATTTTTAAATTATTTATTTTTATTTTATGTGATCATGTGATTCCTAATCTCTTTGTTTGACTTGTCATGAGATTCCTACGAAGACAGTAGGTGACCTAAATGAGTGAAAACCCTAGATTATAGTATATAATTCTTACTAAATAGTATATTACCAATGATACGTAGACAGTTAGAATAACAGAAATAGTGGGACATTTTGTGGCATGTGGTTTAGGTATCCTCTGAAAGAGGTTTATATTATGATAGTTTGATGGGGATTCCAAATACATGGATAGGTTTTTTAAAATAAAAATATATTCCTTATCTATAGTTTAGGTCTTCTTTTACTAGATACTAGATATTATTTCCATGGTAACAGGACCTAATTAGGATTCATTAATAGATTTTAATTTTATGGGACATTTTCTTTCCCCTTATTCGATTATTATTGGCACCATTGTTTGGTCATTTTCTAGGATGTTTGTCATTGATTCTTTGGTGGAATTTTTGAATTTGGAATTTTTGTGTGCATGTATATAGGTACACTTTCAAATGGGTTATTCTTTTAAAAAAATTAATGTGTGATTTAAAAATCAAAATTGACGTTATTTCTTAAAGATTTTTAATAAATGGTTTTATATTCAATATTCTAATGAAAATTGTACTTAGAAAGTGTTTTAAAATGGTTTTTTTAATGTGTACTCAATTATTAAATCCCAATTTCCATGGTTTTTACACATTGATATAAAATTTCCAATCATCCATGTTTTTATTTTATAAAATACGGTTGTTTGGAAGACATTTTCTGGCCAATTGTTTTCTTTGTTTATAAAGCATGTGTTAAAACCTATTTTTACCTTATGGTCAAACTATCACTTTATAAATTGTTTTATAGAGGGGGTTTTCCATATATTCTATAGGTTGTTCTTTTATACTAATTTCTTCTGTTATCATGACTATTATATTTTAGTTTTAGGATATTTTTTCAGTTCTTGGACACTCTTGAGAGAATTTATTGATTGTGGTATGTCTATTTTATTTTATTTTTCCATTTATGATTTGGAAAATAATATTTTTTATTAATTTATATGTATTTAGGGTAGTGATACACTCTTGTGGAAAAATTAATGGAATCTGTATGTGTATTTTCTTATTTTCACATATGAGGGATGGAGATTCGGGGTTAGTGGAGAATTTTTTTGTTCAGTTTTATTTATGGCTTTGTTTATTCTAGAATTTATAATTTGGAATGGATTCCCAATATATGGATGGTTAATACCAATTTTTTGTTAGTTTTATGAAATTTTTTCCTCTAATTCAATTGTAAAATAATCCCTAACTGTGTTGTTGGATTCTTAGCTAGTATTTGTTAGCCTGTGGGGATTGAAAACACCCTCTGGGTATGTTGTGGGTTAGTTCAGGTATCTGTTGGAAAGATGGATCGATTTAGTCCATCAAACAATGGTATCAAAGTAGGTACCTTTCTAATAATTACCTAGGATATTTTGTGAGTATCCATCTTATTATTTGGGTGTCATGGTAAGATAAAGTTTGAATTTTTCATTGTAAATTGAGAGGTAGGTGTGTGGTGAACTTGTGGAAAATGCATTTTTTATAATGTTTTTTTCTCATCGGTTTTATAAAATTTACATGAAAAAATATTTCAACATTAATTATTCTATAACTGATGTTTAAAATGATGAATTTGTTTTTCAAAAATGATTATAAAATAATTTATTTCAACAAAATTTAAAAAAATTATACGAATATCGAGATCCCTAATTTTTCTTTCATTTCTTTCATGTGGGAATTTTGGTTTTCCCTCCAAGGGAAACATGTATATTCATCCTTCCATCCTTTGGAAATCATCGAACTTTTTTTCCATTATCGACCATCATCCACATTTTTTTGTCGCTGCTAACCCCCATCATCCTCCACCAACCATCATTGGTCATAGATTTCTTCATCTCTTGGATTTATTCATCTCTCTTTTATCATCATAATCCCTAAAAGGTATTTTTATTATTAGAGTAATTATTGGTATTTTTCTAAATGGTAACTAGTGGTACTCTAAGTGATTGAATTATTTTTCAATGTCTTTATTTTTGTTTTTATTTCTTATGGGTTACTAATGAATTGCAATGTGATGCATCTAGTGTGGACAAAGAATGTTCTATAATATAGGGAATCAATGTTGTATAATAAGGGTCTTGGAAACTAAAACCCTATTAAAAGAATTGTCTATCATACATATTATTGTTAACTACTTTTAATTATGCTTTAAATAATTGGTGGAATTAATTTTTTGTTTAAATAATAGTTTAATATAATGATTATCTAAGATTAAACATAGATTCAAAGAATTATCATGACCTAATACCCGTTTCTATGGTTATGAATAATGAAATGTTTTATAGAATAGGTTTCATGATGTTTTAATTATCAATAAATTAAAATAAGAGATCATTTTTGGGTTCACATATGAATCTGGAATTATACTTTATGAGAAATTTGTATTTGATCCAAAATAGATAGGTATAATTTTGGTTTTTTTAATTATTTCACAAGGGAAACAAAGAATATTTTTCTTTTAAAAGTGAATTTTTTTATATTAATATATGTTTTTTATGTTTATGAATTATTTTTATTCATTTAGTTGAAAATATAATATAATAATAATTTTTTAGAAAATTTTTGTGTGTTTGTTGGTTGATCAAGGTTTATAAGTGGTATGATAGGTTTATGTTTGTGTTTGTCATGAATACACCTAAATTTATAATTTTAATGTAGGTTATTTTGATAATCTACTATTATTAGAATATTCAATTGATTCTAGTCCTTATAATTATTTTCAAAGTTTAGATTTAGTTTAATATGTGTGTGTTTATTATTTCCATGTTTATATATAAATTCTAAATTCTAATATATCATTTATTTATAATTTTTATTATTATTCTCATTCTGGTTTGTTATTACATGTTTTAAATAATAATGTTCTTTATTATTTATTTATATTATATTGAATTTTTTATTTTAAAATTTATTAGAAAGACAAATTGGTTTTATTAATATTTCATTACATAATGAACAATGTGATAAAAGTAATCAATTTGAATTTTTTATTTATATTTTTATTTATAAAAGTAATTTAGAATTTAAATTTGAAAATAAAATAACATATATTTAATACTTAAAAATTTTTATGGGATATAATGGATCATAATTGGATTCTATTCCATTGAAAATTTGATAAATATGATGAAGTCTTTGATGATTTTTTGGAATTTTCCAAACTAAATATTCCAAACAACATTGTTTTTTGTCCACACTTGAAATGAATAAATATGAGACCCATAAAAAGAAAAGATAAAAAAATCATTTAATTTTCCAGGGTTTTAATCTGAATTATAGTCATTGTATTTCACATAGTGAAATTGGGTAGGATTTTGGATCTAATAATGATTATGATTTTTGAAATGAATTCTTTGATCAAATTGAAGAAATGATTCATGATATTGAAGTAATTAAAATTGAGAATAACCTATCGATTGATAATTTATATGGTGATGTCAAAAACCAATTGTATCTAGGTTATATTAAATTCACAGTTTTATCAATACTGTTAAGATCGATTAACTTGAAAGAGAAAAATGGATGGAGTGACAAAAGTTTTACATAATTTCTACATATATTGAAATACATCCTTCTTAAAGACATGGTCTTCTAGATTCAAATTATAATGATAAATAATATTATTTCTAAAGGGGTCAGGATAAAAAAAGATACATTCCCAACCTAATGACATTGTTTTATTTTTGAAGGAATAAAAAGGTCTTCCAGTGTGTCTTAAATACAGGACATGGAAATATAAGATAAAAGAGAAATCAAAACATGATCCATCGATTATTCCAAGTACCAAAACTCATGATAAGTTAGTTTTTTATTTTCCAATAATTCTATTTCTAAAATGTTTATTTAAAAATTTCAAAGATGAAAAAAAGGATATAATGGAATGAAAATGACTGAATATATGATGGAAAATTATATCATCCATCTGATAGACCACAATGGAAGAAAATTGATATAAAATTTCTAAATTTTGAAAATGAATTTAAAAATAAAATATGTGGGTTATACACATATAGAAAGAATACATATTATATCATTAGTATAAAATATTGATCATGTCATGTTTTTTGGTAATTTAAAACTTATCTTTATATTTTTTTGAAGAGGAAATATATAATGTTAAGATTAATGATTTTTGGACCAAAATAATCTGGGAACGATATTGATGTTTACTTTTCACCATTAAATGATCATTTCAAAAACTTATGGAGTGAAGGTATTAAAGTTTATTATTATTATAAAAAGGAATATTTTTAATTTAATTTAATGATTATGTTTATAAGAGTGATAAAATATGTAATAGCCCATAATATTAAAGAGTTAAATGGTTAAAGGTTACTTCCCTTTTCAAAAAGTTTCTCATTTTTTTCAGAGCCTACTGATTAGAACACCACAGTTAAATACATTTTTCATAGAGTGTGATCAATATGGGGATCCTCATGGGAATTTTTCCACAGTGTGAGAAAGTGATAAAATATTACACTAGAAATAGAATTTGTTGGAATGTGAGGAAATTCATTAGTCTGATAACCCATTCAGAAATATGGGTGGTCTCTAAGGAGGGGACAACATGTGTCTTTTGGGAAACTTGGGTGTAAGTAGGGCCCAATTTTGGTATTGGTATCATAGGAGAAACCCATTTAGAAGTTTAGTGTCACTACCTAGGCTGAGATGTAGGATCCACAAAGAGTTTATTATTATCTAAAGGTTGGGGGATAAAACACCCCAGAATATTAAAGGGTTAAAAGGATAAATATTACTACCCATGTCAGTAGGGTGAACCATTATTTTCATGAGGATAGTTGTTTATAACTCCATAGTTAAAGAGGATTTTTAATATGTAGTGATCAGGATAGGTGACCTCTTAGGTAGTTTCCCATGGTGTGTGAAAGTTAGGAAAAAGAACACTAGAAAGAGACAGTGCTGGTATATGCAGAGAATCCTTATTTTGCAAACCCATTTAGGCCTATCAGGTTTATTCTTCAATTGTAAACAAATTTTCAATGAAAATTTCCAAGTTAATTGGAATGAATTATTCCGGTTTTCATGTTATAATGAAACATATCTTTCCAGTTTCATTGAGTGGAATAGTATGCATCTGTGTTAGAATAATTATAATTAAGGTGTGTAATTTTTTCAATTCCATATGTAACAAGTTGATGGATTTGAATTTATTCAAAAAATTTGGGAGTGATGTAGTATATATACTTTTTTAACATGAAAAATACATTCTCCTATATTTTTTGATATAATAGTGGATTTAATGGATCATTTAGTAAAGGAAATTAAGTCTTATGGTCTTGTATATCAAATATTGATATTTTTTTGAAAGGTATATAATTCTATTAAAGGAGTATATTAGAAATACATATATACTATAAGAATATATTATTGAGAAGTATACTTTTGGGGAGGTTTTAGAGTTTTTTACAAACTACATTTCTACAATGGAGCACATTGGTTTGTCTACCACTCACCATGATGGAGTCAATTTTGGGGGAAAAAGGAATCCATAAATTTAAAATTAAATCATTTAATGGTGAAAAAAATAAATCATGCACATTTATATATCTTGAATAAAATCAATGATGCCCAAAAATATATAAAATTTAATATTAATGTGTTAAAATAATGTTTTATAAATAACAACTATATATGGGTATTGAATGAGCATAACAAAAACTTTTTCCCCTGGTTTAATGACACCATAATTGGTAGATCAAATGAATTAGAAACATTTAAATGGTTAGTTGGTAGGACAATTTTAAATTTTATAACATGTTTAGAGTATAAAATTAATGTCTATAAATTTTCTACCTAATATCATAACAAGAAAGGTGCAGTTCATAACAGAAATGCATTGTTGTCAACTGAAGAAACATATTTTTTCATAGAAAAATACTAAAAACTAATCTCTGCATCAGGTGAATAAAATGGAGTTATTGATGAAATATGGTAGTTTTATTACATTAAATTTTGAGTTATTGTGTTTTAATGTAAATTAGTTTTCAATAATTATAATGTTAAACATGATGAATTTTGTATGGAACTGGTAAATCTAAATAGGTTGGAATACCCAGATTAATATTTTAGAATAGAAACACATTAAAAAAATTCTATATTAATTATCCTTGAAATTTCTTATGGTATATTGTTTTTAAAGGATGAAAATAGACTTTTAGTGATGAAAAACTTGATGATGATGATGAATTATATGAGATCCATAAATCCATGGATAAATTATTAGAGTATATTGATGACAACATCAGAGTCATGGATTATGGTATATGTAAATATCAAAAGGAAAGAACATGGTAATACAATCTGTTAGTAATCTCTTCATATTTTAGGTAACATATATTTATATCTTGTTTTAATATCAAAATTTTTTTGAAATGTTACATAGAATATTTTTATTTTTTTACTTAATTCATATATATTTTTTATATTATTTTAGTTTATCTTCAATTAAAAATACTGTAAAACTTAATAAATATTATATTTGATCAAAAGTATTTTTTTTAATCATTAATATTATTTTTTAAGAATATAGAAGGTGGAAAATGATCAAAAAAATCATGTGATATTTTTTAGTGAAAATATTGGTCAATTATGCTAGATCTGGGAAATTCATTGTCAAATTATGGAGTACTTAAGTTTTATGTTTTCCATATTAAAAATATTTCTCAATATTTTTTATAATTATATTTTATTATATTATATTAATTTTATTTATTTTATTTATTTTATTTATTTATTTTGTGATTTATTCAATAGTTATTTTATTTTTTTATAAAAAATATATCAAGTTTTTTTATTATTTCTATGTATTATAATTATCTTTACAAATGTCTTTAACTTTATTTTTACCCTTAATTATCTTTTTTTACCCTTACTTAACATTTTTTACCTTTATATAACATTTTTTTACCAATAATTTACTTTAGTTTTTTCCTTGATTATCTTTTTAAACCCTTACTTAAATATTTTACCCTTATTTATCCTTTTTTCCCTTTACATAACTTTTTTTACTCTTCCTTAACATTTTTTACATTTTCTTAAAAAAAATTTACCCTTACTTAACCTGTAAAAAATTTTGTTTACCCTTACATAACATGTAAAAAATTCTACCCTTACATAACCTATAAAATATTCTTCATACCAATACTTAACTTATGTAAAATTAAAATTACCATCTGATAGCCAAATCTAGTTACCGTTACTTAGATATTACAATTAGTAATGTATTATTCTTCATCTCAAACATACAACATGAATTTGAATTGTATAATCAATGGCAGGACTATTATGAGTTTATATATTATTTAAGGATGTTTAAGAAGTTCTTAGAGGAGGATATATACACACACAAAGAGATGATACTTTGCTACTATGTGAACATTCATTTTTTAAGTGTTGTGCATATTTGTGATCTCGTGGGAACAATTATTCATATATTGGATGATATCTCAAGGGTTATAACTAAACATCTTCATCTTCTAATTCCATGATCATATGAGATAATAAAATACTCAAGAACAAGTACTTATGTTTCTCTTACAATATTGAGATTAATTTAATTGAAATCAGTGATATATAGAATAATGACACAATAATCACCTGGATCCTTCTATTAGTGTTGATTGTTGAGCTACCATGACTTAGAAACAGTTTTATATTTTTTAAATTTGTATTTATCTAAGAAACTATTTACATTAATTTCTTTTTTGTGGATATTTTTTAAATTTATATTATTTTTACATGTGACTATTGTATTCTTTTACTAATTATTTGTTAATTGTATATATAGGATAAGGTCGGATCATACTCCTGATTCACCTTGGTCTTCTAGTGAGGACCCTACACATACTAATAATAAAGGTACTCATCCTACTATAAAGGTTCCTTCTACTACCATAGGGATAAATAAAGCTTCAGGGATAGGTCAATGTGGGTGCACACGTTTATCGACATTCCCAATTACTTATAGCTAGGAAAAAGGGATATTTGTCTAGTTTGATGATTATGGTAATCCCATGGGTCTAAATTTGACCTAATTTAATAGTGTTAGGTTAATGTGGGCCCAAAAAAGAAATTATATTTTTTATTTATAATTGGAGAAATTTCTAAAAGATGACACTAGTTCACCTGTGGTATACAATTTTGGTAAGGTCATTTATTATTATTTTTCATATCATTACATATTTTTACAAATATATGTTTTTATATTTTCATCAGATGATATATGATATAAATGACACTAAATAATCCAAGAAGATATGATTATCTATTTCAACTAGGAGATAAAGTGATTTAAATAAGCACTAACGATTGATTAAATTTTATGTATAAGAAATAAAAGAGATCTATGTCATATATATATATATATCATTTTCTAGATGAAGATACATGGAAGAAAATTGTTAGAATTAGTTGGAAAGATTCATTTTTTGTAAGTTCAATTTCATTTTAAAAATAATCACTATAATGATCATCTTACTATTTTCCCCAAATTAATAAGAAAAAATAAGATGTCATCACAATATCCAAACCAAAAAAACTCATACCATCATAATTTATCTCAAGGAGGGTATTTTTTATTGGATGAGAAAATTGTGAGTAAAAAACTTTAAAATTTTAGATATGAGTCTTTAGAATTTGAAGAGATTGACTTGCCTTCCCCACAACCTACAAATTAAAAATGGAAGATATCTCAAATATTCATAAAGGGGGGAAATCCTACCTAAGATTAAAGGGTTTTACTTTAGATTATTATAAGGGATTATATAAGTTATATAAGTTATTGAAGTTATTTTTAAGCTTCTTAAATTTTTTTAATTCACTAATAACTTATTCAAATATTCTATATAAGAATCCTTTATAGAGAAGACCACACATGGGTCCTTTCTACCTAAGGGTGGAAAGGATACTTTAGATACTACATTGTTAAATCTTGAGAACCTAGCCCATTTATGAGGATATAAGGTAGGTTTTCAATAAAAACATTTTTTGGTTATTTTGTAATATCATCAAGAGAGAATGTATATAAAGTAAAAAAGGAGAATTTATATGTCCAGCTTTAGGATATGGTTCAAATGATGGAGGATATTATTAGAGCTATGGTTTAAGAGAGGATAAGTGATTCAAAATAATAAATGTTTTTTTAATAAGAAGATATAGATTCTGAATACATGTCCCACTCCTCCACTACCGGCTACTGATCCCACTCCTCCACCCCAATTGTAGATCTATCTCCTCTACCTCCTCATAAAGATCCAACTTCTACACCTCATCTTTATCTTCTCATCTATTGTGGGTTATATTTTTAGTATCCCTAGTGTAATATTATATAATATAATATGATACATGATATTAGGGATATTCTATATCATCAGTATATGGATATGGATAAGCTCAGGGTAATAATCGTAGATATTATAGATGCAACTACTATTGTATCATTTCCTATAGGTGAGGATTTGATATTTTTTTATAGTGTTGGACATTTTTTATCACAACCAACTCAACTTGTTCGAATTCTTACTATTCAGATATGGATATATTCTAAACATTATTTCATATTGGTGTAAAATTTGTTTTAAAATTTTCCTATATATATATATATATTATTTATAGGAATACACCCATGGTTAATAAATCATGTATGAAAAGTGAAAATAGGTTGAGGAAACTTTGAAATTAGAGACAGCTATTCTTCCTGGATTATCAATAAATGAATCTTAGTTTTCGGATTCTTATAATATTTTGACATATTATTAAATGTTTAGATTCATTATTATTCTTATAATTTTCAAGAGATATATCATTGAAATTATTACTTCAGATATTATAGTCCACACAGTGATGCAAATTATTTTCATATAAGTGAATTATAAGATTTCCTATAGTTATTTCAATTTTATTTATCTAATGTAATATTTTTTTATTATGTATACTTAAATAATTTATGTTAAATATGATACAGAATCAGTGTATGGTTCTTGGACACCCAATTTACTACTCTATAGGGGAGGTTCATGAATGATGATGAAATAATCACAAATATTTTTTAAGATTAATGAATAATGAAATTTAGTGTGGAATGTTTCTAAATATTGATATGTATGAAAAATATATTTAATTTTTCCCCTTAATTTAATATTTAATAACATTATAAATTTTTTATAATACTTTTGATTTTATTTTTGTTATTTTTTGTTCAAAATAAATGACATAGTATTGGTTATGTTCCTTACACAATGATATTCCAACAAACTTGAAAAATATTTGGAGACCTGAGTTTTATTATATGGTTAATTAATTTTTATAATTAATTTTACTTTTATTTCATATATATAATTTTCAAATAGGGAATGTGATTCCTATAGAGTGTTAATAATAAATAGGAAAATGAAGATCAAATATGTACACGAAAAGTTAAATTCATTTATAATTATTACAATTTTACATATACATCCAAAGTTATTTTCAATTGAAAACTTCTTTTAAAACATAATTTCCATTATCAATAAAGAGAAAAATAATTTGGATATTATGTTGTGAGATATATGTTTGAAATAATTTTAACCAACGTAGCTTAAAAATTCCACAATGATAGATTTAATTATAATATTTTTATTTATCTTATCATTATATTGAAAATATATGTTAAATATAAATTCATTTCCATTTTTATACTTTTATGATCCTCGTGATTATAATACTGAAAAGTTGAATCATGTTCAAGAAATATTTCTAGAATATTTTTGGATTTATTTTATTTTATTTTGTAATATATATTTTTAAATTTAATATCAAACTATAAAATTGTTATAATTTGAATGAAGTTTTGAATTAAATAATTTTTATTGGTTCTGTTTCTGTTATTTTACTACATTTTTTTTATTGCATATAGATGTGATTTATGGGATTCATATAATTTTTTTTTAAAAAAAAACTCAATTTCAACATAATTTATTTAATAATTGATGTTGAAAATAATTTTCAATGTCAGTTATTACACTAACAATGAAAATCCATCATCCATTAATAAAATTAATATATTTTTAGCATCATTTTCTAAAAGAACCAATGTTAAAAACCATTTTCATCATCAGTTAAAAATAAGTGATTTTGAAAATGTATTTACAATGTCACTTTTTGAGACATATTTTATTTAACCGATGTTAAACCTTAGAAAAGGTAATGTGAAAACCCCTATTCAGAACTCGTGGGGGAGTCTAGCTAGCTCTTTCTTACCCTGACACTAAAGTTCCCACAGTAATTTGGATTTTAATCTTGAGTTTGAGATTATTTTTCATTTATTTTTGATGATGTGTTGATCCTTATTGAAATATTTTCATTTTACTTGGGGTTCAAATTGGATTTTGGGATATAAATAAAAGATGTATTAGTGGCATTAGGTTGGTTTTCATGGACTGATATACCATGGATGAGACCATATGATGATCTTGAAACAAATTATGAATTTTTATATGGTAGGACTATGGTCCATCGAACCCTGGGGAAAATTCAAGCATAGTTTTATTTCCCGTTTGGGTTATTTTTAGACCACTTTTGAGAGATCCCTACTGGAAAGTGGTGACTAAAGGTGAATCTTCTGAAATATTGATGATGTGGACTGGGTTTTGATGTGTTTATTGTGTGTCTAATTTTTGGTGTGATTTTAATGTGAAATGGATTTATTATAATGGATTATCTCATGGTAAATGGTTTTTTTTTGTGAAAATTATCCTTGGGGATTTTTTAAAATAATTTTGGTTTCTTTAATGAATATTTGGGCCTTAAAATGGGTTAATGGTTTAATTGAAAGGGGGTTTTCAAATATTTAGTATTTTATTATAAAAAGTGTTTTTTTTCATTTAATGAATATGAAATGGTAAATTTTTTGAAACCATATTATGTATTGATATTTGAAAATCATGAGCAGTTTCAGTATCTTCCAAAGGAGTTGGTTGTATTTTAATATTGGGTTAAATGTTTTGAAATTTCCTTATAGAATTGTAATTTTAAATAAAGTAGAGTTATTTAAAATGTTTGGGTACCTTTAAAACCCTATGTTTTTTATTTTATTTTTGAATGTGGTGATTTTAAAATTGTGTGTTTTTGGGAATGTGATTTTTTTTGTTAGGTTTTTTTTTCTATCCCTTAATTTGGGTTGGAACTGGTTGTTTTGATTTTGGGAATATGGTAAGGTTAAGTTCGTGTTCTATTTCATGAAAATTATTCCCCCATAGAATGTTTTAGGTGATGATTGAGTGATTATCTATTGGATTGGTTATTTCCATGTGTGTCTCTTTCCTTGGATCAAAATGGAGTAGAAAGTGTTGTCTCCTTCTTGTTGGGTGGTAGCGTGTTGTCCAATGGTTTATTTAGAAGCCTATGATATATGATCCTTTCCTAGTTAGATGTTTTTAATTGATGTGGATCAATATTCATGGTATGATGATTTGTTTTGAGAAAATTCACTTAATGATTTTAGAGATTTAGAGGCTTAATAGAGGTTTTTCTTGGTTTGATCTCTTGGTTTCTCTTATATGAGTGGTTTTGGATCATGGATCTGTGTGTTTTCTAATAATATTTTGTAGCTTCCTTGTGATTTTGGGTATGGATGAATTCCTTTCCATTTGGTTGGTTCTTCTGTGGATTATATTGTATTCAAGTTTTGTGGTTGTGAGGTCATATTTTTATTAGGTCAAACATGAGTGACCATTAGGTCGATACTTGGGTAATTAATATGGATGTTTTCTTTGGTATTTTGAGAACCCAATGGTTCAATT
Source organism: Viscum album (assembly GCA_963277665.1). Lineage (NCBI taxonomy): Eukaryota > Viridiplantae > Streptophyta > Magnoliopsida > Santalales > Viscaceae > Viscum > Viscum album. The sequence goes on along the minus strand of OY728135.1, from coordinate 1,896,431,882 downwards.
TTTATAGGGTTCAATGGGGGATAATGTTCTGTGAGTGGATTCCCGGTTTACCAATTAATTATGGTAAACCAGGTTAAGGCCCCATGTTTTTAGTTTTTGGCATGGTCATGAGTGGTTCATTATGAGAATTTTCATTGAAGGAATATTGTTCATGGTGGTGATCCATGGTTATATATTTCTAGTTACCTTAAGATTTCTTCCCTTTATATTTAAAACTGATATTAGTATCTTGACCATTCTCTGGTTCTGGGGTCCTTGAGTGTTTTCTTCACCATGCTTCCCTTTTTGGATATTACCTCCTTATGGATGCTCCTAGTTAGGGTAATATGTTTTGTCTCTTATTGTTTTGATGTAATATCCATTGTATTGGTGAAGCTCTAATTAAAAAAGTTTTTGTTTGATTCTTCACAATTTAGATTAATTCTTTTTTATGGGGATATCTCCATTTAGTCTCCCTTCATTTAGTGATATTTTTATGGATTCTTGTAGGAGATTATTTTATATGTTTGACATAATTTTTAGGGTATTTTATTGTTTCCTTAGATTTTATACCATATTTAGGGTCTCTATTCTTGATTTTTAAGTGGTTGGATTCATTACGTTATCCAATGACTTTTTTGGGGAATAAAGTGGCATGGTGGGGAGAATTGTGACACTCTCCCATAACTATATCATTTTATTTTATATTTTTAAATAATAAATTTTTATCCTATTCCATTTTTAAATTACTAGGATTAATATTTTTAAATTTTACGCATTTTTTTTTGTGTACGATTTGTGCATGGTTTAGAATAATTATGTGGAAATCATGTGTGGGGGTCTTTCAACGAAACATAACTATTCAGTATGGTTAGTGTATGGTTATTTAAACCATGTTGTGTATTATAGAAAATCATGTAAGATATAATGGGTTGTCTCGTATGGGAATCATGATTAGCTCATGGTTTGGTAAATAGTGGATTTTACCCAAGGGAAAAAATTATTTTTTCCTTCCAAAAATGGATTCTCTTTTTAAAAGGTGATAAAACACATTCCTACCCCCCTCTATTTATGTAATTCTCTAACACCCTCCTAGGGGAGCCCTCATTAGCACAACCTTTCTCCTTAAATCCAATTTTTCCTTCCTCATTTACTCTTGTTATTGTGTGAAATATCCCAAGTTATGGGTTCCTCCCCCTCCATTATGCTCTTTTCACTCATTTTCCCTCTCCTTTTCACCCCTCTTAGTTCAGTTCAACCCTAGGTCAATTGGTTTAACCTAATTGTTTAAATTTATTTATTTTTAGGGCATGATATTGGCCCATTGGGAAATATTTTTGTGTTATTTCATCCACCAGTGAAGGAAACACATTTCATACCATTTCGACTCACCCACCATCGACTTCAGGTAGGTGTATCTATTAAACTTTCAGGTATTGCATGTTATAAATTTCTTGGTGTTTTTTTAATAATTTCATGTGAATTTATAAGAATTGTTATATCCTTGTAGTCTTGAGTTGATGTTTGATTATCAATGAGATTTCCATGGTCCTAGGCTACATGCCAAGTGCTTGTGTATGTTCTCATGTGGCCCTTTAAAATTCTTTATACTATTTTGTAATATTTTCTTTGGATTCATAATTTTTTGACATAGCATTTTGGGTTTCATAATGATCTTAAAATATTTTAAATATATAACATGGACATTGGTCACATACCAAGTAATTATTAGTACTTATTTGGATTTTACAAAGTTGTATAAATGTTTCAAAGTGTGTTTAATGTTGATTCCATTTTAGAAATAAGTTTGCGATGTTTAAAAGGAATATTTTTTTAAAAAAATATTTCATTTTATTTCGTTTTTAAATTTATTTTGAGACCATTGGGACTCATGGTGATTTTAAATTCCTTATTTACATTGATATTTTTCTAGTTTTTTTTAAGTACGGAGGTGTTTTAAAGTGCTTAGACCCATCTGGGTTCTGGTTTAATTTTTATTGAAGGGTGTATTGCACTGTGTACCTCCTTTCTAATGTGGTGAGACTTTTTAAAGTTATATTATAAAATATTTTGGTCTCAAGTGGATTTTCATTTTGTTTTTAATGATTGGTTTTAAATAATAATTTGACATTATTTTTCAAATTTCATTAAGATTTGGGTGTGAGGATCAGCATCCCGGGTGATGTGTTTTAAATTCCCTTTTAGTATATTGATTTTCTTTTAAAAATGGGTTAGACCCTCTTTGATCCCCATATTTTTACTTTATCTTGTGTATATCATGTGAACTTATAGGGGACAGTTTATATTGAAATTAATTTTTTGATTCTGTTTCATGGATTTAGGTTTGGGGTTGCTTCATCTGAGGGTGTGGGAGGCGAGGCGTGAGTTATTTTCAAATGATTAATTCTTATTGCAAGTGATCAAGTGATTTCTCACCTACTTGGTTAACTTGTCATGGTATTATTAGGAAGATATTAGGTGACCTATATGAATTTTTCCTAATATGATTGATTATTGTCACCATTGTTTGGTTGTTTCCCAATATTTCATTTCTTTATGATTTTATTCCTTTGTTAGATTTTTCATTTTGTGTGCATGCATATAAGTCCACTTTCAAGTGGGTTTTCTTTTAATATTTTGAGAGTGTGATTTAAAAAAGGAAAATTATTGGTATTTCATAAAGAGTTTTAAGAATTTTTTCCCTCCATGTTTCTTATGAAAATGTTATTTTTCTCATAGTATATAGAAATTAGTTTAAAATGGTGTTTTCTGTTGTGTCCCTTATTTTAAATCCCTTATTTCCTTGGTTTTTAGATCTTTTTTTAAAATGTTAAATCATCATTGTTTTTATTTTATAAAATATGGTTGTTTGGTACCATTTTTGTGGTCTGTTGTCTTCTTTTTTTATAAATATTATGTAATAACTTATTTACCTTATGTTCAAACAATCACTTTTTGAACTATTTTAAAAAGAGGGTTTTCAGTAGATTTGGTCAGTTGTGGTGGCCTACTGATTTCTTTTGTGTTCAAGCCTATTTTATTATATTTTCATATTCTTAGTTAATTTTTTGTCTACTCTTGAAACTATTGATTGGTTTAGGTGTGTCTATTTTGTTTTGGTATTTTATTTTTTCTCTTTTACCAATTATTATTTTACTTAATTTTACATATGTTGGCTAGTGATATATACTAGTGTTCGAATAAAAGTCATCTTGAGTTGGATTTTCATCTTTTCATATATAGGGGAGGGAGACTGGGGGTGAGTAGATAGTTTGTTTTTTTACTTTTTTTTACTATTTTTTTTATTTCTATATATTTTATTTGGAATGAATGTTTGATATACAAGTGATCCATGAAACTTTTTCATTAGTTTTCTACTATTTATATTATGATTATTAAAGGGAGGAATCATTCCCAAGTTTGTTCCTATGATGCTCAGACACTAGTTTCCAACTCTTGGGGATCGCAAACACCCTTTGGGTATATCATGGGATGGTTTTGGTGTCAAATGGATAGATGTATTATCACACCCTGAACCAATACTACTCAATTATTTTTATTATTTTTATTCATATTTATTTTGTTCTCTTTCTGAGTGGTTTTTTCATGTTATTTGTAGTTTATAGGTATACAGATCCCGATGCATAGTTAAGGTGCACAGTTTTCTAAACTATGTGGTAACCATGTGATACCCACTATGATTTTTCATATCATGCACACAAGTAAGGCACATAGTTTGTAAAACAATGTGTCCTACCAGTATGAGGAACTTTAAAATCCCATTAAATGGTAAACAATTACTACACGATTTCCCAAACCATGTGGCTAAACTAAACATTGTTCCCAGGTTCATTAAAGGTTTTATTTTCTATTTTTACCCTCTCAATGTTTTACCCCAAATCACCCCACACCCCTCTAATTTGGTCCTCAAAACTCTGTGGGGAGATCCTACCATATTCTCCCATGACTCCCCTCTTATCCCTTATTGATTATTTATGGTTTATTTAAAGATTTTTCTTAGATATAAATGGGTACCACTTTCTAGATTCTCCTTCTTTTTCATTATTCTATTTCCTCTTTTGTTTTTCCTTATCTTTGCTCAGATGGTCTATGGTTCATGTTCCTTTGTTTCTAAATTACTATTTTTATTTATTAGGGATCCTTGTTTTATATCTCACTTATTTGGAACTATTTGATGTGTATTTGAGTTTCTATTGTCAAAGGTGATAATTTTTAGGTTTATTACACTATTTCCAAGACTTTAAATTGAAAACAGTGAGTGGTTTATTATTTTAAAGTATTTTTTCATTATTATAAAAAGTTACTATATTATGGAAAATGGTTTTGGTTTTTGTAAATGGTTCTTATCATGTCTTAAATTTTTTTCTCTAAGCCTCCAACATGGGGTTCTCTTTCTAAATCACGATTTCAACCTTGTTTTGATATGTCAATCATCTTATGTGATTGATTATTTTTTAAATGATTTCTACCATGTAAATTGAAAATTAAAAAATATTATTTGGTATTTCAAAAGGTTATTAATAATTTCTAATATAATGGGTTGGTTTATTAATAATACTTGAGGGTATTTCAAATATTTTGACTCATAAAACATGAATTAAACACATACACACACACACATATACATATATGGGTGCCCTATTTGATCATATTCACTCATGGTGATGGGAATATGTAAATTAGAAAGGTGTTTAATATATATATATATCAAGGATCACATGTGTAATGTTTTAGTGTGAATTCAAAACATGAAATCATTGGGAAAGGTTGGTTTTCAAAATGAATGGTGTTTCCTTTTTAATGATGAGGTCCAATTGGCACTTTATGGTTCTACCTTGAAAATTAAAACACCTCTTAAGGAAGGTTCCTTTTCTATTGAATTGTAATGGGAGTCTAATTGGGGGAATTTATGATATAATCCTAGTAAGGGGTCCCATGTATTTTTTTCATCATATAAAGGAAAAAGGGAATGTTCTTAAAAGGGAGTTTGGAGGTTATCAAGTGAATGGTTTATTTTGGTACAAAGTGGATGATGTATATGATTATAATAATATAATAAAACTAACCTCTATTTTTATGTCATGGGAATCCTTTGGTAGTTATTGGGGTGCTCTATATAAAAATGATGTACTACTTTAGTATTACACTATGATTAGTGACCCAAAGATAGACTTGTTCTACTTATTGGATATACCCCTCAGTTGAACCAGTGGGGGTGACACCAAGTGTCAGCATAGATTTATTGTGGGTACCTGATACTGGGGGATATTGATTAGGAGAATTTTGATATATTTGAATTATAACATTATGAATAACTCCTAATTTACCATAAAACTGATTTTATATATATATTAATCTCCTATATTATGTGGTAATTTTATAAATTAATTTACACAATTATGTTTTATCACTAAGAAAATTGTTTTACTATCTATTTTTTCTTACAAATTGTTGATTGGAAATTCTTTTACTCTTTATAAATGGATTTAAAAAATAAAAGTGGGTAAATTTTTTTTCTGAGATATTATCTTGCTCTCTGTTTTTGAAAGTAATGGAAAACCATATTTTTATATAATTATATTTTAAAACTAGATAGAAATGGTTTCCTATTTAAAGGTAAAAAATGTGGTGGGGATTCTCTCTTAGAGTCCCTACTAAAAATCTTATTTCTCACACCTAAATTTATATTTTACTTTTAGGTTTATTTCATCTTTAGGTTGTTCATGGACCTAATGTGATTACATGGTTTTTGTTGACCTGAGAGATAACATAGAGGTATGTTTAGTTTCTTTTATTTCTTATACTGTTAGTTTTTATTTTATTTATTCTATTTTTTTTATTTTTTATTCATGGTATAAATCATTTCTAATTGTGATATGATTCCCGATAAACAATAGTTTCCAGCCCGAGATGATTGAGAATGCTTCTCGGGATTTTTTTTGTGCTTGATTGGGTTCCTATTTTGGGTTATGACCAAGTTTGTTCATGAAAAAATGGTATTATAGTAGGTTATCCATTGTTATTTGGGTATTTTCGGTATTTTGGAGTTAATATCATTCTAATTCAAGAGTGCAGTCATGGGTGGGAGCTTGGTCATCACCTATTCAAAAGGGCGCTTGAGTGTCCAAGGTAGTCCAAGATATTTGTGTCTTGAATCCCATCTTATTTCTTGAATGTCCTTTATTTTTTTGGTTTCTTTGATGTTTTTTATTAGAATTGAGAGTTTATGGATTATTTTGAGAATCTAAAAAGTTTTAAGTGTCTTTTTGGGTGGATTTTGATGGTGTACAGTTATTGTTCATGGTCTAGAAAACCATGTGCAGACTGTGAAGCTACCTCTATTGACCTCTAGTTAACTTCACATGGTTGACGTATGGTCTGGCAAACCATGTGACCAAAATATTCCTAATATCTTTTCCTTTAAAAATTTTTATTTTTTTATTCATTGGGTGTTACTTTCTCAGTCATTCTTTTAATTTTTTATGTTTATTTTGAGATGTTTTGTTTTTATTTTAAAATTTTCTTTAGTTTATCAAAGTTTGTTTTCCATAAAAAAATAATCATGTGGTTTGAAAATGAAATGGAAATTTATTGGGATTTTGAAAAGTTTTATGAAATTTGTTTTAGAAAGTAATTTGTTTTATAAATATTTTATTTTGAGGGAAAATTTGGACTTAAAAATTATTAGGTTGGTTGAATAAATGGTTTGTAATGGAACCACTCTTTATTTTATCCTTGTTATTTCTTATGAGCATTAACATATATGTATTTTTGTTGTAAGAACGTGATTATGTGAATATGTGGGTGTGTGTGTAAATTTTTATAGGTATATATATATATATTTGAGGTTCATATAATACCATTGTTAATTGTCTAATTTCATATGTTTTATTTTTCCATCCCAAGTGTTTTCTAAAGGAGAGATTTGATTCTTTGATGGTTAAGTATTATTTATTGTTTCATTTTAATGGTTTTTGATTCTCCATAGGAATTTTATGGTTTTTTTATATTATTAGTTTCATTGAAATGGTGTTTTGATTTTTTTTTATAGATTTGTGACTATGATTTGGAGTTTTAGCTTATGATATTTTTTTTTCTGGTTTTATACTTCAAATTTTTAGAGTATACCCCCACTACACTCTAAGGAATATTTAAGAGGATCCATGGGTGGATATTACATCATGTGACTTTGGTTTCTACAACTATAATTATATTATTTTGGTTCATCTATCATTGGTATGGATCCTAATGCTTCCAATCTAATATATTGGTACTAGGTATTCGTATAGAGGTTTTTAGAGTCAAATATTCCTCATTTTTTCAAGTAGTTTGAGATAATGAAACATGAGAAATTGTTGAAATGAAATGAGAATATATTTGGTATAATTGAGCTTCTTGATCTAATTAAGCTCAATTTTACAACTTGTATGTCATAATTAATGATTATTAAGTGTTGGAAGTCCATCAATCAGACCAAGACACAAAAATACTACTTGTCGGAAAGCTTCGTGGATATTTTCAATTAGAAAACCTTCTCTAAAGATGTGAGGGAATATAAGGATATATAATTGTACTATCTCAATCAAGGTGATTCAAGGATGTTGAAGTTTTCCAATTGTTTCAACATTTTGGTTCTGTATCTCTTAGATGTATCCAAATATTAATCCTTGAAAGCATGAATCATTGAAAAAAGAATTTAAATAGTAATTATTCTATTTGTTACTTCATTAAACATTGAAATTTATGAATACATGGTGGGGAATTATATTAAATCCAAAGATAGAGTGTCTTTAGATTCATATATGGTTGATGTCTCGTATATCCCTGGGAGTTGTGGTGGAGGTTCCAATAAAGTAAATGTAAAAAACATTATCTGGCTTGTTGGGAAGTGGTATGAAAAGTTTATTGTGTCTCTTTTTACTAGATTCGTCCAAGAATAATCTCTGGGTATTCCATCAGTGTGAGAAGTATGGAATAATAATCCCTCATGACAAGAAGAAACAAAGACCAGTCATACTTGTGGTCATTTGGGGAACCATAAAGGTTTATTCAAGGTTCTTTCCAGTAAGAGACATGGAATTGGATCCACTCCCTCAAATAATCTTATAGCTCGGTAGGATGGACATAGTGGTAATGGAATAATGGTTTGAAGTATCCCTTTTGTTGAAAATATTATAAGATTTTAGAGTTTTTCTCAGTGGTGTAACCTTTTTTGGGAATGGAGAATGGTGTTGTGGACCCCCTGTGAATTTTTTTATCAATGGGACTTTCTTTTTTAGAAATTATGAAAAAAAATACATGGAGTGGTGGTTTTTCTCATTACATGTCTCATTTTTCATAGTTTTGGATCACATTAGGACATGTTAGTTTTCATTATCTTGGAAAATAAGTGATATAACCAGAGTCCAAATATAGTGGGGAGGCAACCATAGAAGGATATTTTGGTGAGTCTGGGTTTTAAGCCTTCTTGATGGGGTAAGTATTTGTTCCCAACTCTCCCAAACCTAATCATAGTAGTTTGGTATATCTAGACTATGTTTCATGTGATATATGATCGTGGAGATCCCGAGACAACCATGATGATCTTAATTTTCGATTTCTATGTTATGAGTTAGTGTGTTCCTTTCATTTAGTTATTTTAGAGGTAAAATCCTCTCATTTGTTTGTTTAATTTGTTGGTTTGAGTTATTGGATATTTCTTGATATCCACCTCAATATTCATTTCCATTATTTATGATTATCTCTTTAGTGTCTTTTGGGATTTTGTAGTCTCACATTTTCAAAAGTAAATTGGGTATTAGTTCTTCTATCTTTGAATTTTGGATCCTTATTTTGAGTAGTAGTTTAAAATTTATTTTGTTTGTATTATCTAAACCTTTTTTAGGCATTCTGGTGGAATAAAGTGCCATTTGTGGGAGAATTATCACATTATAACCCAACACTACTCTATTTTTTTTTATTTTTGAGTCCTATTTATATTTCTCTCTTTTCAGGTAGTTTTTCCCATGATATAGAGTTTTAGTGCATGTAGAGCATGTAAAACAGTTAAACCGTAGTGTGTTCTAAACCATAAAACAACTATTTTATATCCTCTATGATTTTTAAGAGCATGAACGTTACTAACGTTCATTTTTTTTTAACCATGAGTCCTACCTATGTGAGGTTTTATAGAATCCCAATAGAGGTTTCATAGTTGGGGCATGGTTTCCCAAACCCTTTAAGAAAACCATGCACAATGCCTAGGGTTATAAAAGTTTGAATTTATCATTTTTCACTTATTGTTTTATAACCCAGAATCACACCTCACCCATTTAATTTGATCCTCATGACTCTATAGGGGATCCTCAATTATTATCCAACACCTCCCCTCTCATCCCACAGTGAATCTTTAAGGGTTATTCAATGTCTTGTCTTGAATCTCCAAAGTAATCTCCTTCCAGCTTCCCCTTCATCTTCCTTCATCTATTTACTCTTTGTTTCATTCCCTATATTGGTTCTAATGATCTAGGGCTCATATTACTTTGTTTCTAAATTGTTGGTTTCAATTTGTTAGGGTTCCTTGTGTTTTATCTCTCATTCTTAGAACTATTTTATCTGGATTGGAGTTACTATTGACCAAGGTGAAAAGGTTTGTGGTAGGTTACCCTATGTATAATACTTTAAATTGAATGCTATGATTACTTGATTCTTTTTAATGTATGTTTTAATTATTTTCAAAAACTAAATATATTATGGAAAATGGTTTTGTTTCATGGAAATATTTCTTCTCATGTTTTACATATTTTTATATAAGTCACAACATTGGTTTATCTTGTTAAATTATTATTTAAACTTTTTTTAATCACAATCTTCCTAAGTGATTTATTAGTTTTCCAAATGATTTATACCATGTGAACTATAAATTCCTTAATATCATTTGGTCTTATAAATTGTTTTTCTAAAGTCATAATGGATTTCATTGTCTTCCTAATAATATTTGATGGTATTTCTAATATCTTAACTCATAAAACATAACTTATACACATATAAATATATAGATACATATATGGGTGACCACTTTTTAAATATTTACTCATGGTGATAGGAATATATACATTGGTATAAGGGATGGATATGTTTCTAAGTTTGATATGTGTTCGCATATCTTCAAATCTTTGGAAAAACTAGTTTTCCAAATGAACACTATTTCCTTTTGAATAATGATCCAAGGTTTAAAATTGGAGGTTCTACCATAAAAATGAAATCCAATCTCAAGGTTGGAACCTTGGTTATGTAATTAGGATGGGACTTGATTGGGGACCTATATTATGTAATCCCGGAAAGGGGGATCATATACTACTTATGCATCATGGAAAGGGAAAAGGTGTTTCCCTTAAAAGGGATTTTAAGGTGAGAAATTAAATTTCTTTTGTTCAATGTGAATGATATGTATATATATGATAGTTTGATAAAAATAACTTCCATTTATAGGTCATGAGAATACTTGGGTAAATATGATGGAGCTATTGATACACATGCTACACTGGTTTTGTATTACTCTTTAACTAACGGACCAAAGATATACTTTTTCTACTTATAGGATATTCCCTTAGGTTTAACTAGTGAGGGTGATGTTTAGTGTTAGAGAATAGTGATTAAGGGTATCTGGTGATGAGGGAGATTTATTATGAGAATTTTGATATATTTTTCTAAGACCATGTTGAATAGATCATAAGTTACCATGAAACTCATTTTACATTTTTTATACTTTCCTCTATTATGTGGGACTTTTATAAAGTAATTTATACTATGATTTTTTCATACTAAAACTATTTTTTAGCATCTTTATATCCTTATAAATGGTTTATTGGAAATTATTTCAATCTTAAGAAATGGTTTTGAATATAAAAAAGGTGAAATTGGTTTTTTGAGATTTCAGTTTGCTACATTTTAAAAAGGATAAGAAAACTATTTTTCATATATTTATATTTTCAAACTAGCATGAATGGTTTACTCTTAAATGTTAAAGAAGAGGGAGTGGTTTATATCATTTAATCCCAACTAAGCATCTAAATACTCATGTCTACATTACCTTTTTTAGTCTTAGGTGTAGTTTATCTATGGGTAACTCATGTAGCGAGCATGGTTTTGTGGTAGGTGGTAACCTGAGATGTCGCATGGCGGTGTGTTTAGTTGATTGTATTTCATATATTACCATTGTTTATTTTCTTTATTTATTTTCATAGTTTTATGTTATTCTTGGGCTAAATCATTCCTAATTATGTTATTCTTGATGCTCGACACTAGTTTCCATCTCGGGAGGATTGAGAATGCTTCTCGGGCCTTTTTGGGGGTTATCTCAAGTTTCTTAGTTCAGGGTTGACCTAGGTTGGTTCATGAGATGTATCTAGTTGGTATGTGACACAAACACTACTTTATTGGCTATAATGGGGCCCCATTGGTGATTCCATATTAATTTTTATTGACACCCTATTCAATCATCCATAGAAATAGGTTACCCAAGAAAACTTCAGTAATCGTAGGTTTGGGATGGGCAGAGGAATATTGTTTCATGATTGAGTAGGATATATCAAAAACGATTTAGAGACCTGATGTGATGTGGATCAGGGATAATAGTATATCCTCGTGTATTTTATTAATTTATTTTTATTTTTTTATCATCCTAGTGGGTGATCAGTTTATGTCTATTGGTATGATTGTGTGTTTATGTGACTAAATTGTTCTTCTTTACATTTGATATAACATGTTTTGTTTTATTGCTTCTACTAAATATAAATATTTATTATTGATGTTTTTTTTGTTTATTTTACATTTATTTAACTCTAATATGTGGGTATAGTCTCCCCACAATAACACCCATGACCCTTACTACTAGTTGGAAGCCTCTATACTATAGGGAGGCACCCATGAGGTCTTATAGATTCATTGGTTTGGTCACTATCAAATGGTCATGGGATGATGAACGCTATATTTAAGATCCTAAAACACAATTTCAGATTTATTAAAAGAGTTACTTATATTATTTACCATTGCTTCCAAATATTCATGTGGAATTTCTAACAATAAATATACCAACACATCTACTATGAAATTGAAATTAATATGTTTGAGTTGACTATGAATCATTTTATTGTCATTTAGATGATCATTCATTGGTCTTCCTTTTATTATACTCATATTTAATAGACTCTTCATTATGAACACCTTGTTCATAGTTTTCATCTTCTCATACATGCCCACGAGATCTTTTATCATATCAAAAATGGTCTTCATTTATCATATTTTAATGTTAAAATTCTATTCCAATTATTTTAAAATCATTTTAAGTTCCTTTTTCCCAACTTTTCAAATTCCTCTTTCTCTATTATATCAATATTGAATCCAATCAACGTAACATCAAGATTCTTCTGAAACAGATAGTCCTTTATTTATGTCCTAGAGAATCCAAATTCCACCCTATTGAATATGGATATAAATATTGTTATTTTTTTACATTGTAACTTATGTTAATTTTTAACTGACACTAAATTAAGAAAACATTAGGACAAGTACGTTACTTGAGTTTATTGCTGAGTGTGTTAAGCCGCCAGAGTAAGAACCAACTCTCATACCACTTGTTGGGATTATTTGACCACTTATTAATAGAATTTAATCCAATATAACTTCTAAATATATAAAAATAATAATTATAAAACCCCTTAAATTGGAGGCCACCACAATGTTAATGTACCAGATTGTAAGAATTCAAAGGCACCCTAAATCATTGCATTGAGTTTACAGTCTTTCGACACCCAAACAAAATCATGAAAAACTAATAATTAAGAAAAAAAATAAAGGAAAAAATAAATAAAATTATTTATGTGGTTTGAAAAATATGCTAAATATCCATGAGATAACACTTGTTCAACATTCCATTAACCAGAAGTTAAAATATTACAATCACTTTTGACATGTCGGGAAACGGTATCACTAGTTGTCGCATGAAACATGTGCAATGTTCCAACCCTAAATATATATATTGGGATCCATCTAGTAATCCAATTAAATTTTCTCCTACATTTTTATAGGACCCACCATTTTCCTTATACATATCTATTCACTATTTGATTCCCCTAGTTTAATCGCTATCTTTTTAATGATCCTGAAAGTAACTCTTAAAATTGGGAAAGTTACTATTATGTATCACATTAATAAATTTTTTAAACCATATTTTACCATAATTATGATTTTCTATGAACCTTAACATATCATAATCTATTTAACTTATTTATGTCATAACATCTACTTATTTTCATCTAAATAACTGATATTATAGGCCTTCTAGAAAAAAAATTTAGACTACCAAACTCCTTTGGAATTCAGCTACCATTAGTGTGAACATAATATTGAGTAAAATATTTTGGAGATTCTCCATTTAATAGGGAATTAAATTGTGATATTTATTTATGATTTCTCATCGAATTCATAGATTTTAATACTAGATTATAAATATTACATGATAGAAACATTTGGGAGATTGAAATCCACTATATAGAATCATATAGGTAATAAGTTGAAAACCCTTAGATTTGAAAATGGGTTATAGAACTTATCTAACAACTTTGATGAATTTTTCAAGACTAATGGTGTCTTAAGACACTAAAACAAATTGGAAACCTAATAACAGAATAGTTTATATGATCATATGAATAGTAAAATCTAGGAGAGGATGAGAAGGATGCTCTCAAACATGGGGTTTCCTCGGTATTTTGTGTCAAAGATTGTAACCACCATAGTGTATTTGACTAATCGCTTACCCTATATTGATAATAATTTTAAAACACCTGAATAGGTATAGATATGTAGGCCCCCATGTTTAGGAAACTATATATTCTTTTCTTATTAAACTTATGCTCACAATAGAACTAATAACCTAAAAGATGGGGTAGCCAGGAGAGTTTTTATAGGTTATCCAATAAGAGTTAAGGGTTATAGGTTGTGTTATGTTAATATTAATTACAAAAATTGTAATATAAATCATGATGTAGTATTTTTTGAGTCTTTTATACCCAAGAAGAATCCTATATAATCTGATAACATTTGGATTCCTGAACCTATGGGTGTTGAGGTCCATTCAGAACCTCAAACTAATTTTAAAACACAATAATACCTCTATTATTCCTCCTTAATTAAATCATAGTGAATCCAAATTTGAATATAAGTTAGAGTAAAATGTATATGGTGACCTTAGGAAATATTAATTGATGAAGGATAAGGTTAGGAGAACCATTTATCCTCCAACTAAGTCGGATCATACATGAATGACTGCCTATGCATTCAACATTTCTCTAGATGTTAAGATTTATGAACCAAAAACATTTAAAGAGGATATTAAATCTAATGATTCTAATCAATATTTTTTTAAAGAAATATGAAATGGATTCCATTAACAAAAATTTAACCTGGATAGTTGTAACTAAAATTAAGAAGAGATAATTTTTTGTTGTAGATAGTTTTTTAAACAGAAAGAGGATAAAATTGGGGAGATTAAAATTAAAAATAAATCCTATTTTTTGTGGAAGGATTCCTTTAGTATGAAGGAACTCATTATAGTGAAAATTTTCCCCCTATTTTTAAATAATCATCTATTGTATTTTTACTTTCCTTTAATTCCTATTATTATTTCCATATAGAGTAGTTATATTTTATAACATCATTTTTGTATGAAAATATGGATGAGAGAATTTCTATAAATCCATATAAAGTATTTTCAATGGATTTTAAACATGATTAAATTTTGTATTTAAAAATATATATGGAATTAAATAGTCCTCAAGAAAGTGGTATAAATAGTTTGATTTCTTCATGATTTTAAATAGTTTTAATATAATTGAGTATGATGCATGGGTTTATTTTAATCCTATTTAGAATGAAATTATTTACTTTTTATATATATTTATTACATTCTTCATATTTTTGAGAACATGATATAGATTATTCTTATAATGATATAACATAATATAGAATTTTAAATGAATGATACGGGTAGTGCTAAGAATATATTAGTCATGGAATTAACAAAATATTTAGGGAATAAATACTTTTATCTATCATAATATGCTTGGGTTAATAAGGTCTTAAACTAGTGCCTATAAGAGAATCCCAATAATAATAGTGTTTCTTTAGTTTAGAACATTAATATATCTCTATTATAGTTCCCTAAATTTGATTATAGTGTGTCCTTTATGAATAAAATATAATATAATAATGTAATATGTATCTATATGTATTTTGAAGAACCCAATGAAATTGTTGATGAAGGTTGTGTTTGCTATCAACCCCAAATAAGAAGCATTAAAATTATTTTAGATTGATCTTAAGGTTTTTAAGAGTGTTTTTGAGTCATTATAAAGTGATTTGAAATAATTTTTATTGGTTAAAATAGGTTCTAATATCATTTTGATAATTCAACACTTCTTTAGTTGGAAATGAAATTTAGAAAAGTCCTTCTAGATTCCTATGTGTGCTTTATTTTTTCGAGGTAAAGTAGAAAATATGGAAAAACCCATTACTCACATGGAAGATGAATTCTTGATAATGAAAAATTAAAATCTTATACAGATGAATTATGGTTTACACAGAAGAAATATAACTCATACCAAAGGGTAATGGTTGATATGTATGAGGTGGTTAGAGTCATGTGAGAAGATTCCAAAGTAAATTGATACATAAGAAGTTAATATTTCCCTAAGTAGTAAAATGGAAAAGGAATAAATTAATAAAAACCTTAGGAGAACATGTATGATTTAATTCTCATATAGAAAAGAGGATAATTATGATGTGAAATATTTACCATGTGTTGTAGCTAGAAAACAAAAAATGGAGAGTATATGGAATATAGGCCTAAGCATACAGATTAATCTCATTTCATATGAAAAAACAGCATATTGTTAAGATAATTATAAATTTTATAAAGGAAATGAGCCTCACACTATGATATAGATGACTATTATACATTTTTCATATGATTCAAATGTTTTAAAATTTAAATGATGTGTGATATTTTTGGAATTTAATATTCTAAAGAATATTTTTTGTACTAGGAGATATTATGTGATGATCATCATTGATTCAAAAATCACTAATAAGATTGTGATTTAAGAAATTAAATAATAGAATTATCTTAAAACTATTACCAATAACATCAATGTGGATGGAAATTTGAAGAAGTTGAATTATTTAAAACCTGATGATACTATGTTCTCCTAAAATTCATAGATCACAATAAATGGAATATGTTACTTATTAATTTGAGTATTAAAAGTGTTATAAAATAAGAATATGTTTCATGTACTGAATAAAAACTGAAGGAGAATTTAAATAAGGTTATTTTAATGAAATTAATAGATAATATCCCTACTAAAATATTCTAGAATTTAGAAATTCCTTTATTCATGAATTATTTTGAATGTTTTCCCCAACTAAAGATGTAACTAAGAATTTATTTATCACCTAATATGAGAAGAAGGTTATTATTAGAATATCTCTATAGAAAAATATTTAAATTATAATGGAATATTCATAGATCATGGAAGCATGAACCATAGGAATAACTATTTGAGGAAACATTTAAGGGATCATAGTGTTCTATTCGGTTAGGAAAATCCACAGAAACATGATCTAGAATTGATTTTTCTAAATGAAATTAATTAAAAAATATAGAAAAATTTTGTACTAATGGAGAAAATGAAAAAAAATGTTTTATTACATGAGTTACTCTCATGACTGAGAAGAACATATGTAAAGATACTTAAGAGAGGAGTTTTATGAAGAGGAAAAAACATGAAGAGCAAGAGTGATCGAAGATTTTAGATTGTGAAACTGATCATCAAATGATTCTATATGAAGTAATAAATCTTGAATTATATAATATCCACTGCTTTTTATATTTTAATTGAATATAAGAAGTTAATGTTCTTAAATAAGTGATCATACTCTGATAATACTATCTTGAAGGATCTGAAGTAAGATCATCTTCAGTTTTTGAAGGAACCCATATTCTATGGTGCTCATACTCACCCTGGTATGATGATCTCAAATAATGGTGGGAGTTAATTTCATTTCCAGTGGGATGTTTTTTATATGTTGGGTAAACCCAATGGTAAAGGATTATACCAACGTAAGCCAATTGTAATCGGTCTAAATATTATAGTATAAAATATGTAACTCAAACTATCTTGATCACAATAAAGAGTAGGTATCCACATTAGAGCCAGACTATGTAAAAATTGTGTGATCCTTGTCCTATTTTATTTTATATTATATTATAATAATATATTTAGGTTAATTTTAGGATAAATAAATTTTAAAATAAAGAACCACTGATTCCCCCCACCACTTTGTGGTTTATACATTCCAAGGGAATATCAACTGATATCAAGGATTACCCATGTTCCATTTATTATATCCTAAATTTGATTGAATAAATAAAATTTATTCTTTGATCAATAGGGGAGTTCCTACCTTTGATGGAAAGAACTTTAATAGATATAAAGACCCACATTGTTACGGGTTTCAAATTCCTGAGGGAATTTGAATTTCTCGTTTTTTAGATGATTTTGTTTTTAGATCTAGGACTCGGAATGAGATTATGGAAGTTTTAGCATCCATGGGATATAATTTTGGATGAGGTTAAAGGAAAAAAATGTGACATGGGGGTTCAATGAATCATTAGATATAGGCTCAGTTGGATGAGGTGTTGAGTTTCAACATAGAGGATGCCAGCAAATTTGTGGGATAGCCAATAGATCAGGGGACCAACTGGACTCACCATCTCATAGGTGGATCCATATATAGGATTTTTGTTAGTCAATCAAAGAAAAATAAAAATAAATATTACATAATTTTTATTGAATATTCAATATATGTCATAACAATACACACGCAGTTCGTAAATGTTTGGAATATTTGGAGATTATATACATATTCAACTTATTTCATGAAAGATTTTAAACATATCCCACAAATTTCCTCTCACATAGTAACCCTCTTAGAAACATGGAATTATCCACCCATGATGTCTCTTATGTGTGGGGTGTGAAGGTACCTTATTATAAATACCATACTCAAAAAGTTTCTTCATAACCTGAGGAAATGGAAACATAATAAAGAGTGATCTCTTATGTTTGGTAAGGTTAGAAATGGGATATATCAATTGAAGATCATATGAAATCACAACATAAGAATATGGGTATATGATCATGATAATAAATTAAAAATTCTATACCCAATATATCTTATAACATAAAACATGAGTAATGGAATAATGATTTATCATTAAAAATGACATAAGTCCTAAGAGTGAGGAATCATTATAAATAAATCATGAGTTGTGATAACATATCATAAGCATTAGAACATGTCATATGAGTATTATATAATAATAATAATAATATATAATCATTTCATTTTTCAAGTATCACATCTATGAATATCATAGTAGATTGGGTTAAATCTATATTTGATCATTTATTTAGCCATGTTTCACTCCCAAGACTATCATATGGGATTAGTTTCCCTCCTCATTCCATCATTTCCTTAGTTAATGTTCACATCCAAGACTATCATAGTGAAAATATACCTTTGTTTAATTGGGTTCACTCTCCTTTCATCACATATAATATAACAAGATATCAATATTTGTCCATTTCATTAGAGGGATATATAATTCCATGACCACCCATCACATATTTAAAACCATACATATATGTGACAGAATATCATAAAATATTTATCATATAATCATACCATAACCTGTGAGAAATATTCAGGTTTCATAAACATATCATCATCACAAAATGATAATCCATCAAGATTAATGAAGTGAATTGTATCATAAAAACATTCAACACCTCATCATAGATTAATTAACCTAGAGGAGTGAAACAGGTTTCATAAAATTATACCAGGATAATCATCATCATAATCCATCTAGAAAATTTAACAGAACTAAAAGAGAATATACTCAATAAAATATAAAAACCTTAAAGAATGTTTATATAGATAAAAAAACTCATTTATAAAATAATTTAAAATAAAATTTTAAAATTAAGAGAAAATATACTTCTCTTTTGGTAACTTTTAAAACCAAAATTCCATGAATATTGGGGAAAATGTTTTCTTTGAAAATAACCACATAAAATTTTAAAGTAAGCTTCAATGAAAAGAGTGGTCAAGATGGTAGAAAAATATATTTTGTGTGGTATAAATTAAAACAAATATTCCTTTCACATTATTAGTAAAAACTAAAAAGTACCTCATTTCAAAAAATGATTAGAAGACATGTTTTGAACCTATTTAAATAATTTAAAATATGTTAACAACATACATTAAACATTAATTCAATCATAGTAAAAATATTATTTGAAAAAAATTTATGGAACATGGATATAGAGGGGAAAGATTAAATAAAAAAAAGTATATGTAATGTTTAATTTTATTAAAAACATTTTCTCAGTTGTTTTAAGTACCAAAGAGTGTAAAATGTAAGGGGGGAAACCCCCAAAATAACAAGAGGAGGAGAAAATAAATGGTGTTTAAAGGATAAAAACAATATAATTTCTATAAAGGTAAATTTAACATATATAATACAAAATATAAATGATATTCTAACATAAATCCCTTACCTCAAGTATTGTATTGCTTCGTACACATTCAAGCCTCCTCTTCTTCAAGAGACCTTATTTGGATCACTTCTTAAGGACCCTTGTATTAATATTTTAATAACATAAACACCTCAAGGAAATGTATATTGAAGATTATATGATATTTTAATATGGTTTGATCAATATATATGGATTAAATGGTGTAGACAATATAGGAGGGGGTCCCCATTTATAAGTTAGGGGAGTGGCACACTTGTAATTATTAAGAGTAATAAAATATAATAAAGTAAATAATAAGGGAAAGTAGATCCAAAATAAATCCATCTTTTATATGGAATGATATTGGATCAAAATCCTCTCAAACTATAGGATTTAGAAAAGATTTTACGTTATTTTAACCGTTATCTCTTTCCCGTTAACCCCTTTAACCTTTATTGAACTAATGGATTTTTATCATAGTTAATATTAATTATGCCAAAAAATGAATGGGGAATCATTAAAAAAATATACATTTTGATTCAAAAAAATTAAACCATTTTATCAAATTTAATTTCTATAAGTTATATAGGTTCATTTCAAAATAAGTATGAAAAAACATAAGGAAAACCATTTTTAGAATATTTCATTTTTTAAGCATAAAATTGAATCTTATCAAATTCCTTACCTAGTAAAAACCATAATATGAATGATACAATATATTATTGAATATAACATCTTTACATTTCATTAAACTTATTCATCAATAGTGATTAATAAAATTTATTAATATAAAAACACATTGCGTGCATAAAAGGAATTTTGACCGAAAAAACATCCCTTTTTAACTTAAAATGCTTTTATTTTCATTTCCTACCAATTTATAACCAATAATTAATTTTCAACATGCGTGAAAAAATTTATATGTTTAATACTTTGGATTAATTTTAAATTAGATAAAATAAAACTTACATGATAAAAACATTTCTTATACACATAATATTTTAAATCCATTCTTGAGGATCAATAGTATTTCCTAAGTGAATTAGAAATAATTTTCAATAATTATATCTCATTTAAATACCATATAATGTGATTCATTTTATAATGTATAATAATTATCTATATAATTTTGTTATTGAATGTAAATCAGGCTATTAAACAATTCAAATTTATTAAAGATCAATATATCATAATATCTCAGGGTGTTACATTGTACCCCCTTATAGTAATTTCACCATCAAAATTCTATCACTATGATACAAAAGAACTAAGGATACACATACCTCATCACATCCCTTAGTTCCTATGTATATTTACAAAATTTATGGTTTCACCAAAAAAACATTGACCAGGAGTGATATATGTATGGGATAACCTATGGATAGATATAAAATTCCATCTATATTATAAAATTTCATGGGATAACTTGTGGATATACGTAAGAAAAGGGTCATATATGTATCTGAATAGAGTAATTATCAAATAATAGCTTTATAGATGTAAAAAAATTAGTCAAGAGGCATAACAAGGTGATATATAAAGGTGAGAATTGTAATCATGAACATTGAACCATGATATTATAGGATAATATCAAGGTAACAAGGGAATATGGAAACAACATGAAACATTACATAATATACATAATTCAAGGATAAATGATAAGACATCAAAACATAGGGTTGTTTGGAGAACTTCTCATGCACCATAAATGGTATCTCATGAGAACAAAACATTACCACTATATTGGAGGGCAATATAATTTTAGGCCCAACCATTACATTCATATCATTTACATGCATTTGTGTGCCACATAGATCATACAACATAAGAAAATATTTCATCACTTTTGATCCCATGAATATGGAGTATGGGTTACATACATGGATGTCCCCTATCAATTAAGGATAGGTTCATCAAGGTTAATGCCCTTGAGTGGAAATGTGGATGAGTATTCACTGAAAAAATGTTTGATATAGAAAATCACAGGACAATTTTGGCAGCATAAAAACTGTTCATAATTATTAACATAAGGGTTTAATAAGGGTTAAAATATGTATCTCATTACATAGAAATCATAAGTACAGTAAAAGTTATGTTTAAAAACATATTCCAACATGAATAATTTGAAATCAAATAGAATAATACAAGGAAATTTCTTGAGTAAATATGAGGTGGAGAGGATCCCTTACCATATGAGGGAACATCTAAAATCATATGAGGATCATCTTAAGAGATTTGAAAACCCATGGGATGGATTTCTAGAGTGATAGGTAGAGGAATTTTTTTAAAATTGGTTTTAACTGAATACGAGTGGTAGGTTGGGTGGGAATTTATTGAAAAAGAGAGAGGGTTTCTTTATTGATTTCCAATCATAGGTTTTGGAATCTATATGGAAAAATAATCAAAACCACATACATTACCATGGTTTCTTCCCTTAGTTTCTAACAAATAGGGTTGATTTTCAATATTTTATATGTCCAATAACTGAAATAATTAAAATAATACTCTAGTTGATCTGGAATTGATTCATGTATATAATGGATCAATTTTAAAACCATGAAATATAATATATGTTTTGGATGATTCATTAAGGGTTTATAAAATTAATAAAATAACTTCAAAAATACATCTTTTTTAGATAAATATATATTTGGTTTTTAGTCCTTTTATGTAATTTATTACATCACATTTGGATCATTATGATGCCATAATATAAATTAGTTATTTATACTGAATTTTATTTTTACCCAAATATTTTAAATGTATAAGAAAATTATGATAATTCACCATTGGATAATTTTGAAATTTTTATTTCAAAAATAATATTTATTTTATAAAAATTATTATCTAAATATGATATTTTTCACTTTAAAATAAAAATATCTTTTTAAAGGAAAATACTAGTTTATATGATATTAATCACTTTCAAAACTTTATTAAAATTATATTGGACTTCACTAAGTTATATAAAAATTTATATTTAAATAGTAATTATATAATATTAATATTTAATTAAAATAGTATTTATTTAAAAAATTCTTGAATTTATCAAAAGAGTGTCTAAATTGAAACTATATATTTCCCAAAAATATAATTTTGATTTCTTCGTGTTAAAATCAATTTTTTATCAATCCCATTATATAATCATTTATAAATTAATAATAAAAAGGGATACATATATTTATTATTTCACTAAAAATAAAATAGAAAAAATTCATATCGTTGTGGTATAGATACATAACCCCTTATTATGCCAGCATACACCCTAAGGGTATGGTGTGTGATGGTTGTACTTTCTTGGGGAATTTTGGAAAACATGGTTTCGGTATTGATCTTGATAATATTTTAATTATACCATAAATGGGTTTTTTCATGAATTGGTTATTTAATTTCATATTGAGCTTAGTCAAGGGTAAATCATACTGATTCCAACTCCCTTGGAAGCTCTAATAGATGGGATTTATAGGGTATGATCCTACTGGTCGGGTCCATCGCTTCTTCTATCTATGTCAATTGGACTTTATCATAATCTTTAACAAATACTAATTATAGCGGTCAATATACAATAACTATATTATTAATAGTAAAAATTATTAAATGTATTTTAAATATGACTGGGTATATTTTATAACATTCTAAAATAACTGATGTAGTGCATGTTTTTTCTATAACTACATTACTGAATAAGACATTTATTAATTCAAAAAGGTAATTTCATTTAAAAAAAATTGGGTAATTATATTATTACTCCCTTTATAAATTTTACCGTTGAAATTAATTTCATATACTAAAATAGATGAGCGTACATATGTTTCATCACCTCTTCTAGTTCATATGTTTCTTCCTCAAACTTGTGGTTCCACCATATAACTTTGACAAGGTGAGTTGTATTTTTTTATAGAACGTTGTATTTATGATCTAAGATCATCACTAGATGATCCCCGTATGAAATACCATTCTCCAAGGGTAACACCTCTCGATTCATTATATGTGAAAGTTCCAGTATGTACTTCCTTTACATGGATACATAAAACACATCATGTACTTGGTATTGGTTTGGTGGGGTGCTAGTTAATAGGCCACAACTTTGATGTGATCAAGGATCTCAAAATTTCCAATGTATCATAGACTAATATTTCACTTTTTTCCAAACCTCATGACTTTATTCCATGGTACTATACCAAGGAACACCTTACCTCAAATATAAAACTCCATGTATCATAATTTATTGTTTATATAGATTTTTTGTAGAATTTTTTTAGATTTCATTTGATGTTTATGTTCTAAACCATCTCTATCATCTATTGGATAAGATTAAGTACTATTAAATTCCACTCTCCAAATTCATCTCAACATTTTGGACTTATACACCTCTTCCCATATATATCCTTATAAGGTTCCAATTGAATACTATAATGGAAAATATTTTTATATAAGATATCCACTAAGGTAAGGTTTTGATCACAACATCCATGGAAATGTATTGAATAAGATCTTAGTATATAATATAGAGTTTTAATGGTTCTTTCATACTGACCATCTATCTAAGGGTGACAAGAAATAATGAAACTCAACAATGAATCCATTTCTTAGTGATGGTTTCTCTAGAACCTCAAGGAAAACCTCAGATATCAATTAAATATAATGGAGAGAAAAAATCCATATAGTATTACCACTTACCTAATGTATATCTTGGTGATTAGGTAAAGAGATAAATCTTCCCAATAATAATGAAATAAAAATACATCTTAAGAAGATAAACTGACACCCAAATGTAATTATTACCTCTAAATTTCATGGGGAGTCCTACGAAAAAAATCCATGGTTATGTTTTCACATTTATATACTAGTATCTGTAATGGTTTCATCATACCCTTAATATTTTTTCATCTGGACTCAACTTTATGGAATATAAAGCATTGAGATACAAATTATGTAATATACTTCTTCATGTTATCCCACCAGAACTTTTGCTTCAGATCACTATATATCTTAGTTCTTCCAAGATGAATAGATAAGGATGATCTATATGCATCATCTAGAATTTCCCTCTTCAGTTTCTATTTTATGGGACACGTATCAAGATTCCAACCCTAATAACTCTTTATTTAGAAAAGAATAACTCTTGGATATTAAATGACTTTTTCTATAACACCTCATTATCTTTTTGGGCCTCCTTAATCCTCTCAATAATGGATGTTTGATCAATTATTTGAGAAAGGTATGATAAATATCCTTTTATTATTCTTATGTACATCATTTTTATGTCAAAGAGGATTTGATCCATTTAAATCCTCATCATGAATAGGATTTCCTAATTATATCTACTCATAGCATCTACCACTTTTTTTTCTTCCTAGGATGGTAATGGACTTAAAAACAATAATCATTGATCCTCTTTAAACACCTTCATTGGTTCATATTGAGCTCCATTTATGTGAATATATAATTGAGGATTTTATGATCTGTATATATCTCACACTTCTCCCCATAGAGATAATGTTACCAAATCTTCAATATAAATATCACTATGACAAATTATATATCATTCATTGGGTATTTCTTGTCATATATCATTATTTAGTGGGAGAAATAGGCTATTAATTTTTCATATTTCATGACTATAAAACCAAATGCCTTTTTAGAATAATCACTATAGATCACAAAACCTTCCCCACTAGTGGGTAATGTGAGTAGAAGGGAAGTGATTAGATTCTTATTTAACTCTTGATGTCTCTCCTCTCACTCACTATCCCAAAAAAACTTTACTCCCTTACATGTTATCTAGTTAGTGGGAATGAAAATTATGGTAATTTTCTCACATATCAATGATTGTACCCCGCTAATCCCAGGTAACTATAGATCATTATTGATTTTTTTTATCTGGGTTATCCTTCAATTTCCTCTATTTTTTAAGGATCCACATATATCCCTTTATTGGTGATAACATTCCTCAAGAATGTTACTTACTCTGTCCAAAACATGAATTATTGTACTTTTAATTCAACTCTTCCTTTCATAACATTTGTAGTACAACATCAAAATGATCCTTATGTAACACCTTTATTTTAAAGTATTTAAGAATATCATCTATAAAGACTACCATAAATTTATCAAGGTAATATATAAAGACTCTATTCACTAAGTTTGTGAAGATATTTGAAGTGTTAGTGAGTAAAAATGGAATCACTATGAACTCATAGTTTCCATAAATTTTAGGAAAACCCAACCTTAGGTATATCCTCCTTCTTTGCCTTTCCATGATAATATATCGAATGAAGATCAATCTTAGAGAATTACTATTTCCTACATAGATAATAGAAAAAATCATTAATATTTGGTAGAGAATAATTTTTCTTTATCATGATCTTTTTGATCTCATGATAATCAATGTAGAGTGAAATTGACCCATCCTTCTCTTGATGAAGAGGACTGAAACACTCCATGGTGAAGCATTTGGTCATATAAACCCTTTTGTCTAGATTATATTGAAATTTTTTATTCATGTACTCAAGTTTAATAGAGTCCATTCTATATAGATTCCTAGATATTGGAAAAGCATCAGGTATAAGCTTGATTGATAAATCAACCTCACAAGTTAGAGGAAGACCATGAAGTTCTTCAAGAAACACATCAGTATATTCCCTTGTAATGGGCATGTCATAAAGGATAGTCCATTATTTTGTCTCAATAATTTGAGCTAGATACTCTTTCTCATAATAAAATAATATTTATTCTTGTGATGATGATACCAAATGAGTTTCATCCTCTTACATTCACTAGTATAGAATCAAAGGGAAATTCATGATACAAAGGTCAATTTACTTCTACTGACAATTTATGTTTTCTCTATATAAGGAAATCAAATCCATACCAACAGTTTCATTGAATTACTATAAAGTTAGTATCATAATGTTTTCTAGGAAATTAAACCTATAAATATGGATATGGGATAATTTCTATAATTGGGATGTAATAATTTCTCCATTTTCCATTTTCACCGATAGCTTTACATCCATGTTTTTATGTGGTGATTGAATAGTTCAACTAAACTTTCATGATATAAAATAATTCATATAATCATATTCACATAGATGATTTGAAGCTCTTGAATAGATGATAAACCTACCTTTCACTATTTTATTCTAGTTTTAATTATTCAATTAATTAAAATAGACATATAGATGATAATTTCTAAACTATTAAACATATAAAAGGGAAACTATGAATATTGAATGATTAACCCATAAAGTTAATATATTCCTTAACCTATTAATTTCTTGGATTCAATATAAGTTATACATGGACTATTTCTTAATATAATATTTATTGGTATTTTCACTCTTCATGATGGTTCATAAGGATACTATGAATTTACCAAATAATACCAACTAGTAGTTTCAAACCAAGTGTAAAACCAGGCCTCCTTTTTGGTGCACCCCGTGATGATCCCATCAATTCCAAATGTTCCCATTTCTGGGTTATTACCCCTAGGTACAACTCTTCCAGAGAAATATCCAATTTCATTTTCCAAACAAGGATTTTTTTTCTTTCAAACCACTTACTCTATAGTTTAACGTAATTTAGGTTTTTTTTTCTATGGTTATTCTTGTATCTAAGGATTTCAATAATTTTCTCTAATCTTAATCACAAAATATAACTAGACCTTTCTTTATTACCAACTATGAAAATTTGTATCTTTAATAAACCTTAATTTATGATTTATTACATAATATTCTAATAATACAACCCCATAAGATCATGGGTCAGAGTTCCTCTAGGAAATTAAGTACGTATCACATTAACATGAATCATGTGTATAAAAAAATTATTTAAAACTCCTTAACATGATCTTAAAAACCCATCGATCTTTGAAACCTGAATGGGATAACATGGGGATTTTCATAAGAAATGGGTGAGATATAAAGCTAAGTAAGGGTATAATCAAATAATAACATGATGGAAGTAATAAATTTTATTAAATATTCGTATCAAGGTGACATAGGAAGTTCAAAATCATAATCATGAACATTGAATCATGATATAAGATGATAATATCGAGGAAAAATAGGAATTTAGAAATAACAAAAACATGACATCATAAACATAAGTCAAGGGTAATTATGGAGAAATCATAGAATAGTGTTATTAAGATAATATCCCATGAACCATACATAGTATCTTATGAGATAAAAACATTACCCAATGTATTGAAGGGCTATATAATTCTAGTCCCACCCATCTAATTCATATTATGTATATGAATTTTTGTGCCACATATATCATACGATATAATAAAATTATTCATCAATTTAAATCCAATGATTAAGGGTTGTGGGTTATATACATGGAATTACCCAATAAATTAAGGATAGGTACATCTTTGTGAATACCCTTGAGTATAAATGAGGATTGTTTTTCACTAAACAAATTTTTTTATTGAAATCGTAGGATAATTTTGACAGCATAATGGGGTATACATAAAGTTTCATATAAGGGTTTAAAGAGAGAAAAATGAGATTTATAATTAAATTTAATTAATAAGGATAGTAAAAGGTATTTTTAAAAATATATTCTAACATAAACTATTGGGAATGGAATGACATAATACAAAGAAATTGTTTGAATAGAGGGAGAGGAGAGGATCTCTTACCATGAGTGGGTTCTTTTAAAATCATGGGAAAATATTATTAAGTACTTAGAAACACCTTATGAGGGATTTAGAGAGGTTTATGGTGATTAAATTTTTGATAAATGGGTTTGTAGTGAATATTTGTGGGTAGTTATGTGGGTATTTATAGAAAAAGAAAGGGGATTTCCTTATTAATTTCTAAATTTTGTTTTTGGACTCTATATGATAAAATAATCAAAACCAAAAATATTATAATGATTTTTTACCATTTTTATTTCAAATAGTTTTTTTTAATATAATTTATATGACCAAGAACCAAAATATTTAAAATAATACCCTTGGTAATGTGGAAGTGAGTCATGTTTATAAATAATTGATTTTAAAACCATAAAATATATTATTGGTTTTTGAATAAACATCAAGGGTTTATAAAATAAATAAAATAATTTCAAAGTTATATTATTTTAAATTATAAAAATATATTTTTTCATGAATTACTTTATGTAATTTACTAAAACACTTTTGTGCCATTATGATGTCACAATGAATATCGTATATTCATACTGTATTTAATTTTTACCCAAAAATTTAATTGTCACATAAAATTATGAAAAAAAAAACTATTGGTTAATTTTTATGAACTGATTTTAAAAATAATATTTATTTCAGAAATATAATTTTCTAAAGATGATAATTTTTAATTAAAAATTAAATATTCCTACTTACCAGAAAGTATTAGTTTTTAAGATATTAACAACTTTATCAACTTTATAAAAATGACATTGAACTTCATAGAATTTTATTATAAATTATTTTTAAATAATTATTATCTAATAATAATATTTTTTAAAATAAAATTTATTTCAAAAAATATTGATTTTTTCAAAAGAGTATCTTAATTGAAACTACATATTCCCAAAATTCCAATTTTAATTTTTTTGTGAATTTTTTTTAAAAAAACATGTTATATAATCATTTTTAAATAAAAAATAAAAATGGATAAATATAATAATTATTTCATAAAAAAATACTATAAAAATAATATTTCTAGGGTCTAGATACATGACCCCTTATTATTCCTATGTACACCCTAAGGGTATGGTGTGCGATGGGGGAACTTTATTAGTGTGGTTTGAAAAACATGATTTGGGATGTGATATTGACAAGATTAAACATCTCCTGTTAATTTTTTTTATTATTTTTTTGTTGAAGTTCAAGTTGGGATTGGTCATGGGAAAAGCCCAATGGCACCATTTCCATTAAAAGCTCTGATATATGGTCTTCATTGGGTATGATCCTACTTGTCAAGGTTATCACTTATTATTTCTCTATCAATTGAAAATTATGGTTTCCCTTAATATATACTAACCCTAATGGTCACTGTACATTATATATATTATGAATGGTTATTGTAAATACCCCAACCCGAGTTTCCCAGAGCTAGTGCCTTACTTCATTAAATTAATATGATTACAATGAATTCATATCCCAAAGGAACTAATAGTTTAGTATCATAGTAAAAACAAATACATACACAATAGTTTAATTATAACTTGAAATGAAGTGAAATAGAGTAACTATATTTGAACACCAATAAGATTCTAGATTTTCCTCTCAAGTCATTCATAATATAAATATTTTCATACTAGAGAAAAATAAAACATAATAAAGGGTTCAGTTTAGATACTCATTATGGGTATGAAATATAGCAGAATAAAAAATATAAATCATGGTGAATAACTAAAATCACACATGCCATTAAATGTAAACTTGAGCAGAAAATGGAAGGAATTAAAAACTGATATTGACATAATAAAACAAGACCATGGATATTTTACTAGTTGATTAATCATAGGGAAAAACAATTACTAGATTCATAATGAGTTAATTCATAATTTCGGACATCATAATCATATTGTTAAATCCTCATCCAAGACACCATACATAATGGGTAAAAACCCAGGCTAGTTTTTCTCATGAGACATACTGATGTATCAAAGGGCTATAGCAGGCCCCACCTATCACATACTATGTATAATGTATTCCTCATATGGAAGGGTAGAATCATAATCAAAATTTACATTCATATTAAAACTAACATATGAACTGTAAATAACTTTCCCTAATCAGAAAAATTAAACAGTAACCATTCGGAGTAATATGGTGAATGGTATCAAGATAGCACATCTATAGTCAATTTAATCATAACCCATTAAATAAAATATGGTACAATATATCATAAAATATTAATCCCAATTAAACATAATAATCAAAAAGAGTGTTGAAATGGATGGAAATACTTTTATAAAATCATCGAGTAATACTTGAGAGAAATACTCTTTTACTTTGCAAAGAATAGTTCTTTTGAAAAAATCATTTGTATTTCTCATGATTGTTAGTATAAAACTAGAAGTGAACTAATATATATTTTTTATAATAAAATGAGGTATTTTATAAAAATATTTTTGTCTTAAAAAATATTATATATTTCACTTGAAAAAATTAAGAATTTGAGAAGTTCTCTTGAATTGGGCTTGTTTATCGGGAATAATTTGAGAAGGATCCTTTTAAAACATGTATCTACCTTCAAAATAAAGAAGTATTATGATTGGTAAATATATATAAAACATTAAAACATAATTTATGATGATTAAATAATAATAATTAAGAATTTCATTGGGGTAAAAATAGAAAAACATGAACCCAAAAGAAAATGGATGTTCGGGTAGAAAACCATTACCTTATGTCTGAATGTGTTCTGTACTTGAACTTAACGTCCTGGATAATAAAATTAAATCCATTAATTAATTAATTAATAACCTTATATACAATTATATTATTTATTACAATTTTATTAAGTTTATTTATATACTTTTTGATGAGTTATAAGATACAGTTTTATTTCTTAGGAGCATTTATTTCCTTGGTGTTCATGACTGGTATACTTGTATATGAGTAAAAAAGTTTATGTAAAATGGGTATAATTCTATAGAATTTAAATTACATGTTATTAATGAAAAAATATAATTGTAATTGGAATTATTTATTATTTTCTCCATATATTTGGATAAACCATTAGATAACATGTTAATAATAATCGTTTAGCTCAATTTAAGAGGTTTTTCAATCATAATGAACTAATTTTGTTCTATTATTACATATTATGTATATAAAATGTTTAAAAACACTTAAATAAGATATAATACATATTTTATAATCTTTTTAAACCATAAAAATGGTTTAATGATTAGGCTTGAAGGAGAAATTAAATAATGAACGTTCGTCATCCATAAAGGTTATAAATCGGCACCTCTTGGGAGATGATTTTGTTTTAAAATAAAGAGAGAGTGGGAGAGAGTAAGAATATGGATAATGGATATTCCATTAATGTGATATTTTTTAAGTATATATATTATACTAGATTTATCATGATTATTTTGATAGATGTGGTGAGGAGAGGATAAGAAAATAAAATAAATTGAAATGAAATTCAAAGAAAAGGGAAGAGGATTTACATCTTGAATTATCCTCCTTGATAACCTCCTTAAGAAAACTGTGTTTTGTATTTTGTAAAGAAAAAGATATTCTGGATATGGGGAGAGGATAGGGAAGAGGATTTCTGTAGAAACATGACAACATTCAAATCTTAGTGGTCAGAGGAGAATTGGTGGTGATGGGTGGTATTTATAGTGGAGGAAAGAGGTGATTTCTCGTTATTTTATTCATTATTTTATTATTTTGATCAAGACAAGAAATAGTATTGATTATTATGAATAAATACATTAATAAGTGAATTTTATTATGAACCAAGTTTTCTTACATCATCCATGACTCAAGTAATAGTGTATTCATCATATAATGTATTAATACTGTAAATTATTGTGTTGTACTATTCACTAAAAATTATAGTATTTCAGATAAATACCAAAAAATAACTGTAAAAATTTCTCGAAATGAGGAATTAAAAAATGAACTCCATTTTATGAAAATAATTTTCTAAATATGAGTCATTTAATTTTTAATAAAAATTATTATTTAACAAAAAAATACAGCTTTAAATTTATAACTCATTTTACAACACTTTCAAAAATTAAACAAGGTATCATTAAATTATCCTAAAATAATAAGACAAACAAATATTGATTTATGAATATTTTTTATGAAAATTAATTATATTTTAAATTATTTTATTAATTATAATATTTTAATTAAATATTTATGGCTTACAAAAATACCAACACTTAATATTAATTTCTTAAATATTCATTTACTTAAACTATGATATAATTTTATAATAATTTCAATTATAAGATGGAAAAAATTTATTTATACTTTTATTGGTTAGTTTATTATTTTATTAGTTGGTTTATTATTCATAAGGATCGCATTACGATTCCTAAGGGTGTGCTACTATTTCATTAGTATAGGTTCCTTAACTTCTAGAAATGCCTCTTATTTCATTCATTATTCATTTATGATGATTGTATTTTGTTCAATAATTGATTTTATATGATCTATATTATATGAAATAAAAATAAGTAAAATTTCATTGATGGAGTTCTAGGTTGTTACTTTCTCCCCTCTTATAAAGTTTTGTCCCTGAAATTTCTAGCTTGTCACCCTGTAAAATGATTTGGGCAGTTCATCATCATAAGATCCTTAGTCTCGCATATCACCTCTTAAATTTTATGATTTTTACAAAGTACCTTTAATAACTTAGTCATCCAATTACTCAAAAATTATTATCTGGATTCCATAATTTGGATAGTCTATTCATAGTCAGATAAGTCAGGTTCCAATTCTATTCCTTCAGAAGTGAGTACAAGTGTTGGGTTAGGCGTGTACTTCCTTAACAAGGAGATTGGGAACACATTATGTACCTTAGAAAGGCTAGGAGTAATTTATAAATAAGAATAAACATCACTTATTCTCTCTATAATTTCAAAATGACCTATGTACCTAGGGCTCAATTTACCTTTCTTCCCAAATCTTATAACACCCTTCCATTGAGATACTTTCAAGAAAATGTGATCTCCCACTTGAAATTACAAATTCTTCCTTTGACTATAGGCATA
Source organism: Viscum album (assembly GCA_963277665.1). Lineage (NCBI taxonomy): Eukaryota > Viridiplantae > Streptophyta > Magnoliopsida > Santalales > Viscaceae > Viscum > Viscum album. Next base: position 1,896,398,553 of record OY728135.1, on the reverse strand, counting down.
TCTATTTTGTCTAATTTTATATGCTTTGATATGGGTTTGAATAGTCTTTACCTTCACAATTGTTTCCTCCACAAGATTTGGGCCTACAAGCTTCCTTTCACCAACTTCATCCCAACAAGTTGGTGTAAAACATCTCTTTCCATACAATGCTTCATATGGAACCATTTGAATACTTGAATGGAAAATATTATTGTAGTAAAACTATAGTAAAGGTAAATAATAAACCCACATACCTTGAAAGTTGATGGATCATGATCTCAACATGTCTCCTAAAGTTTGGATCATCCTTTCTGACTACCCTTCAGTTTGAGGTTGATATAAAGTACTCAAATAAAGCTCAGTATCCAATAATTCATGAATAATTTTCCAAAACATTTATGTAAACCATGGATGAAGATCAGAAAAAATTGAAAGAGGTGCTCCATGAAGTCTTATAACTTCATTAATATAGAGTCTTGCAAGGTACTCTAGTGTAAAATCCTCCATTATTGTGAGGAAATGGGAAGATTTGGTAAGTCGATCAACAATCACCAATATTGCATCATTATTTCTTGGGGTTTTTGGAAATATAATGAAAAAATATATAGTGATGTCATCCCATTTCTATGTAGGAATAGGTAGGGTTTTCATTAAACCTCTAGGATGTTGTCTTTTAGCCTTCACCGATTGACAGGCTAAACATCTTGATACGTAATCAGCAATTTCCCGCTTCATATTATTCCACCAGAAATGTTCCATTATATCTCTATACATATTTATTCTACCAAGTTGTATAGAGAAATATTAGGTATGCTAATCATCCAATATCTCCCTTTTTAGCTTGGGTACAGAGGGAACACATAGCCTCTTCCAGAATTTCATAATTCCATCCTCACACACGATGTCTAGAATCATCCCATAATTAACAGCTCTAATTTTATTTTTAAAATTATCATCATTACACTAATAACATTTAATTATTTCTAATAAATATTTTTGGGAAACTAGTTGAAAATGTATTTATGTTTCACCTTACTTGATAATTCACATATCTATATTTTCTCAATCAGTGCACACGAGATCTTTTTTAATCCTCATTTTGTTCAAAACTCCATGATCCTTCCTACTCAAAGAATATTCTACCTTATATTACTTCCCGAGGTGGTAGTATATTGAAAAATAAAAATCTTTTAGTAGCTCAATCCATCGAATTTTCCTTAGGTTGAGTTGTTTCAATGAGAATATATATTTCAAGCTATTGTGATCTATATATATCTCACTTCTTTCACCATAGAGATAGTGTCTCCATATCTTTAGACAAAAAAAATACAGCTACTAACTCAAGATCACAAGTTGGATAGTTTTTTTCATGAGTTTTTTTCTACATTGATGCATAGGTGGTAACTCTTTCATTATACATAAGGACACAACCAATGACTTTCTTTGATGCATCACTATAAATCATAAACCCACCATTTCCTGATGGTAGATTCAGGATTAAGGTATTCACCATTCTCATATTTAATTATTCAAAAAAATCAAATTATTTTTTCCATACAAAATTAACCCCTTTACGAGTAAGCTTGGTTAACGGGTTAGCTAATCAGGCAAAGTTATGAACAAAACACTGATAATAACCTACTAAAGTAATAAAACTGCATACCTTGGTTATTTTCATTGGTGTAGCCCATTCCTAATCTTACTTTTTCATCATATAATTAACTAATATTAAATCCTTATAAAAATATGTCCATGAAAATAAACCGTTTGAATTTAGAATTCACACTTTCTAAACTTCCCATATAAATCATTTCTTCTTAGTGTCTTCAGAACAATGCACAAGTGATTATCATGATCTTCATAGCTTTTAGAGTATACCAAGATATCATAAATAAACAACACAATAAATTAATGAAGATGTTCCTTGAAAATTATATTCCTTAAATCTATTAAAACATAGTGTGTATTAGTCATTCCATAAGAAATTATTATAAACTCATAATTCCCATAATTGATTTGAAATGATTTCATTGGAATATCTTTTGTCCTCACATGAAACTGATGATATTCATATCGAAGGTTAATCTTTGAAAAAAATTGGGATCCATGAATATGATCAAATAAATAATCAATGTGAGGAAGAGGATACTTATTCATTATCATAATATCATTGATTTACCTATATTCAATGCATAGCCTCATGGACCCATCTTTCTTCTTGACAAATAGAACATGGTCTCCCCATGGAGAAAAACCAGGGAGAATAAATCTTTTATCATTCAATTCCTCTAGTTATTTATTTACCACCACTAATTATATTATGACTATTCTATAAAGATTCCTTTTTATATTTCTTGAAACAGAAATTAAATCGATAGAAAACTAAATTTCCTGCTCTGGAGGTTGTCCAAGTAAATACTCGATAAATACATCAATTTATTCCTACACAATAGGGAAATACTTGATTTGAATATTTATTTTCGTATCCATAGATATATTTTTTCACTTTCTCGCTAATAATTTCACTCAGAAGGGCTATTGGTGTTGGATCTAGATAAGAATTAGATGGTGAGGTTTCTACTCTAAAGATAAAGGACTCTACATTATTCTGAAAAATTATATCTTTCTTCTTCTTACAATATATTCATTCATAATAATTTGAAATTCAATCCATAACAAAAATTATATAAAATTAAATCATAGGTATGATGATAAGTTTGGAAACTAAAGATCATTTATGTGTCAAAAAGGGATTGATTGACACATCTTTGTTGCAATGGTACATCCTTTATGAGTTTTGACTGACAAATCCTTTATTAAATCAAATTGGAAATTTATAATTTTCTAGGAAAACTAGGAAGATATAAAAGAATTTTATGACCTTGAATCAAATAAATCATTATCTAGTTCTGAGTAAATGATTAATGTACATACCACCGTATCATTAGGAACTTCAACCTGAGTAGTTGTGACCACATAAGCTTGGGCTTTCTCCCTTGTCCTTATTTAGGGAAAGTTTCATTAATTCCTAGGAAAATCAATTTCATAATATCCCATATCTTTACAATTATAGCATTGAAAAATGGTAGATTATTTATTTACCTTTAAATCATAGACATAGTGGCCTTTTTCTAACCACTTGTAACAAACACTCATACCCTTCAGGAAAGTGTTAGGGTGTTTCTTCCCACAATTATCACAGGATAGAAAATAAACACTTGCCTACTACTCCCTTTCCTCATTTCATTTTCCAGATTGTTTAACAACCCTATTCTTATCTTTTATTACATTAAAGTCACATGATTTAAAGAATTATTTTTCTGTCTTTGTAGCACATGAGTCTATATCTTCGTACAATAATAAATTTTGGGAGACTAGCATCCTTTAGAGTAATGGTTTTAAACCATCAATGAATCAATCAATATTGACCATTCAATTATGTATGTAGTCTACGGAATGCCTTGTTAACCTTGTAAAGTTTTACTCATACTTAGCAACATTCTCGTCCCCCTTTTTCCTCCGATTTAAGAATTTCCTATCCATATCTGATCATTGATCATGAGGAAAATATTTTTCTAGGAATATTTCCTTAAAATACCTTCATTCCATAATTGTGATTTCTTCCTCCTCCTTTATGTGTTGTATTAGTGACCACCATTTATACGCATCTCTTGATAGGCAATAAACTACCATGAAAACCTTCTCCCTTACATTACTTCCCAAAGTGAGAAATATCTTCTCTAAGGAACTTATCCACCGCTATGTTACAAATGGGTTTGTATTCCAATTGAATGGTGGAGGTTGTTGTCACATAAATTGGTCTAACATTACTCCTCTGCATTGTGGATCAATATTCTTCATACGGGTAATATTATTTTTCATAACCAGATTTAATTGTCCAAGTATAGTTATAAGTTGTTCAATAGTAGTCGTAGCTCTAATACTGACATCGTTATGTTTCATAGGATGGAAACCCCTACATGGGATTCATGTGTTGAAATGGTTTACATTAATTCCACTATTCTCCATTTCTAAATAATGTAATACAGTATATTTAGTTATGAATTGTAATTTATAATCTTAAAAAAGAAAAACACTTAACATAAATTGATGTTTTATGTATATCTATTCTCATAATAATAAACATGGTTTCCTTGGGGAAATATTTAATTTTAAAAATTCATAATGGTTTGTAAATAAAATGTGACTTATCCTAAGAATATCCCTTGAGAGTATCAAATCAGGTGTGTAGTAAGGATCATTTTCATGTACTAGGTTACCCCGAGTCAGGCATGGGACACCTTTGCAGAGTTTTTACCCCTAGGTAAATCTGTGCCAAAACCATGTCCTCTTGTAGTATCCAGATAGGGATGTATTTCTAGAAGATCCACATAATCTCTACTTTACCCAAATTTTAGTATTTTCTTCTATACTTATACTCAAATTCTTTCTTAAGGTTATATTCCCTAATCTATGTTTTATAAATCTAGTTTCCAAGGTTTCTTCTAAACTTCCTTTGATACAAACTATAAAGACTCCAAAAACAGTTTCCCAGAGCTGGTTCCTTACTTCATTAAATTGGTATGATTACAAGGAAGTTGTATCCTAAATATATTAATAGTTTAATAGAATTAAAAAACCAGATACATACATTATAGTTTCATTACAACTTGAAATGAAGTAAAACATAGTAACTATATTCGAAACACCAATAAACTTCTAGATTATCATTGAAATTCATTCATAATATACATATTTGCATCCTGTTGAAAAATAAAGACATATAAAGGGGTGAGATCAAATTCTCAGTAAAGGTAAGTAATATAGTGAAATAAAAAATATAAAGCATAGTTAATAACATAAAGTACACATTCCATTAAAAGTAAACATTGTCATAAAATGGAAGGAATTAAAAAATGATAATTCCATAATAAAATATAACCATGGATATTATACTAGTCCAATAATCGCATGGAAAAAAATTAAAATCTTCATAATGAGGTAATGCATAATTCTGGACATCATAATCACACATTTAAGGCCTCATCCAAGACACCATACATATTGGATAAAAATCAAGGCTAGTTTGTCTCATGAGACCTACTCATGCATCGAGGGGTTATAGCGGGACCCATATATTACTTACTAAGTCCAATGCATTCCTAATATGAAAGGAGACAGACATAATAAACATATAAATTCATATTGAAACTAACATATAAAATGTAAATAAATTTCCCAAATCAGTAAACATAAACAGTAACCATTCAAAGTGATATGGTGAATATTATCAAGATTGCACATCAATAGTAAAACTAATCATAAACCATTAAATAAAATATGGTAGATGAGATAATTAAATATTAATCCCAATTAAACATAATAATCAATAATAGTGTTGAAATATATGTAAATACTCTTATAAAATCATCGAGTAACACTTGAGAGAAATACTCATTTACTTTGTAAAGAAGAGTTATTTTCGAAAAAAAATTTGTATTTTTCATGATTGTTTTATATAAAACCATAATTGAAATAATATATTTATTTCATAATAATATGAGTGATTTTAAAAAAAAATAATGGTTTCTTAAAATAGACTATAGAGTTTACTTGAAAAAAAGGTAAGAATTTGAGATGTTCCCTTGAATCGAGCTTGTTTATCGGGAAGAATTTGAGAAAGAGGCTCTTGAAACATGTAACTCCTCATAAAATAAAGAATGGTTTGGATTGGTACATATATATAGAACATTAAATCAGAATTTATGATGATTATATCAGAATAATTAATAATTTCAATGGGGGTAAAGTTAGAAAAAGAGTAACCTGAAAAAAAAAATGGAGGTTCAGGTAGATAACTCTTACCTTATGTCTGAATGTGGTCTTCACTTGACCTTAACATCATGGATAATAAAATTAAATACATTAATTAATAAATTAATTAATAAACTCATATACATATATTTTATTTATTATAGTTTTATTATGTTCATTTATGACCTTTTTTATGAGTTATAAGATACAATTTTACTGCTCAGGAGTGTTCATTTCCTTGGTTTTCATGATTGGTGTACTTGTATATGAGTAATGAAGTTCATGTAAAATGAGTATAATTATCCATAGTTGGAATTAAATGTTATTAAAGGAAAATAAATTTAATTATTATTATTTATTAGAATTTTTTGATATATGAGGATGAATCATTAGATAACATATTAATAATAACTGTTTAGGTTAATTTTAGAAGTTGTTCTATCACAATGAACTAGTTTGGTTCAATTATTTAATATTATGTATATAAAATGGTTCAAAAACCATAAATAAGATATAATAAATATTTTATAATATTTTTCAACCATAAAAATGGTTTCATGACCATATTCAAAGGAGAAATTAAAGAACTAAATTTCATCATCCACAAAGGTTATAAATTGACACCTCCTGGACGATGATTTCATTTTTAAAATAATGAGATAGAGAGATAGTAAGGAGATTTATAATGGATATTACATTAACATGATCTAATTTCAGTATATTATATGATACTATATTTATCATGATCATCTTGATAGAGTAGAAGAGAATAGGATAATAAAATAAAACAAATTAAAATGAAATTAAAAGAAAAAGGAAAAGGTTTTACCTCTTGAACTATAATTTGTGAGAACCTCTTTAAGTGAAGTGGTTTTAGTTGTTTGGAAACACCAAGAGATCCTAGATGTGGATAGATAATAGGTACAAGTAGTTGTGTAGAATTTTGACAAGTTTCAAGGCTTAGAGGTGTTTGTAAAAGTGGTGGAGTTGGGTGGTATTTATAGTGGAGGAGTGGAATGATTTATTATTATTTTATTATTTTGCTCAAGACAAGAAATAGTGTTGATTATTATGACTAAATATAGTAATAAGTGCATGTGATTTATAAAAAAGGTTTCTTATATCATCCCTGACTCAAGTAATAGTTTATTTAGCTTATTATATATTTATACTATAAATTATTGTATTTTACAATTCACTAAAAATTAAAGTATTTCAGAAAAATACCAAAAATTCACCCTAACCATTTTTAAATGTGTAGAAATAAAAAATAAACTACATTTTATGATAGTAATTTTCCAAATATGTGACATTTATTTTTTAATTAAAATCATTATTTACTCAAAAAATACAGTTTTAGATTTATAATTGGTTTATAACACCTTCAAAAATTAACTAAGGTCTCATAAAATTATCCAAACTTCATAAGACAAAAAAATATTGATTTATGAATAATTTTTATGAAAATAAATTTTATTTTAAACCATTTTATTAATTATAATATTGTTAATAAATATTTATGACTTTAAAAAATACCAACACTTTAATAATAATTTTTAAAATGTTCATTTATTTACACTATGATATAATTATATCATAATTTCATTTATAAGATGGAAAATTTTTATTTATAATTTCCTTGGTGTGGTTAATATTCTATTAGATAATTTACTATTCATAAGGGTCACATTACTATTCCAAATGGTATGTTACTATTTCATCGGTATAGGTTCCTTACCCTCTAGAAATACCTATTATTTCATTCAATCTTCATCTATTATGTTTGTATTGTGTTATATAAGTGATTTTATATTATCTATATTATATGAAATAAACATTATAAGGGAAATTTATTTGATAGAGTTCTAGGTCGTTACAGTTATTATGACTAACGGTCTTTTAAATCAAGATGGCTATATTTTATAATGGTCTAAAATAACTAATGTAGTGTTTGTGTTTTCTATAACTACACTTAATAAGGAATTTATTCATTCAAAAAGGTATTTTAATTTATAAAATTTCAGGTAATTAAATTTGAGTTTTTATATATGTAAAGGAACATGTATATACTTCCACAAAAGTAATGCATGGAACACATCATGAACTTGGGAGAGATTTGGTGGAAGCGCCAAGAGTTAAGACACCATATTGATTCGTTTAATAATATTGAAAAGGAAAATATATCTAGGGTTTAGATTGTACTTCATTCAAAATGTCATAACATTCTTTCTAGGAAATAATCATAGGAATAAAATTTCACTAAATTCGAACTCTAAATCTCTCTAGTTATTTTTATCATATCTTTTCTATCAACTATCAAACTCCCTGATGTGTTGCTGAATGTCTATAACCTTATCTGTCATTTCCTCAGCTAGTTCATGTCTCAACAGTTTCTTTCTATAACTTTATCCTAGTATGTTGGAGATCTTCACTTCCTACTATAAATCAATTCATAAGAAGAAATATTAATTGTTGAGTGAAAGAAATTTTTTTAAGAAAACTCAACCAAAGGAAGGTATTTATCCCAACCACCTTTGAAATCTATAGAATACAATCTCAATATATCCTCTATTGTTTTAAAAATCCACTCAGACTGAGCATCCTTCTGATGATGATATAAAGTACTAAATCTAAATCCAATACTCAATGAATGTTGAGGAATTTTCTAAAACATTGAGGTAAACCTCATATATACTATCACTTCAAACTCCAAATCGTTATTTGGGTAAATTATCTCCTGAATTTTCAAGGAGGCGTATATTATCCCCATATCTTTCTTCATTAGGACTCATCCCATAACCTTCATTAAATGATCACTATAGATCGAAAACCAATATCTACTATAGTGTAGTGTGAGAATATGTGTTCTAAACAACCTTCTTTTCAAATCCTCTAAATTTTCATCACATTCACTTGTCCATGGGAACTTGGATCCCTTCCATGTAAACTTGGTTATTGGGTTAGATAACCCTAATAAATCCATCAATAAATATAGATAGTATCAATCCATCCCAAGAAAACTATGAATCTCAGTTACCATGGTTGGCCTAGTATACTTATTAGTAACTTACTTCTTCAAATTATTAATATATATACCCTCCATGGAGATTATATGACTTAATAATGAAACATTTTTAAGCTAGAATAAAAATTTGGTAAATTTGGAAAATTGATTCTCCTTATTTACGAACTTCAACATAATCCTTAAATGATGTCCTTTCTCTTCATTTATCATTTAATATATAATAATATAATCTATAAATACTATCACAAACCAATCAAGGTAATATAATAAGAATATATTTATTATATCCAAGAAGATGGAAGGGAATTAGTAATTCCAAATCCAATCACTATAAATTTATATTAACTATACCGCATATGGAAGGTTGTATTGGGTATATCCTCCCTTTTGAACATCAATTGATGATATATATAATAAAGGTAAATATTTGAAAATAATTTAAATCTATATAGTTTGATCAAAAAGTCATCATTATGGGGTAATGGAAACTTTTTCTTGATAATGATATTGTTATACTCTTGATAATTAATGAAAAAAACAATGACCCATAATTTTTATTAAAAAATAATAGGTGCACCCCATGGTGACACACTCAGGTGTATGAAACCCTTTTCTAGATTCTCCTAGAGTTTTCAGATCAATTCCTACAACTCAACTAGGTCATTTCTATAAGAAATTATTGAAATATGTAAGACACTAAATATATGTTCAATTGAAAACTTGACTTCATGATTTGGGAAAAGATTGGGAAAGTCTTCAACAATTACATCATCATTTTCCGGAACAATGTTAATATCTTCAATGTTGAGTTTCTCCCCAAACATTTGAGATAAATATCCCCCACTAATACATATTAATACACATAAATGAAAGTAATTTCTATTGTATATTCAAATTCATCATCGCATTGATATATGATTAAATGTTGATACAAAATATAAAATGTGAATTCCCTTACTTAATAATTGATATGGTCACTATATTAAGAAATCCATTCCATCCTAAAATAACATCAATTTCCACTATAGGGGTGATAATAAGATTTGTAGGAATCAAATTCCAACAAAATTTTATTGAAGAGGAGTATTAAACTTGAGATGCGAGCATCGCATCATTAAGAGTTTTTACTGCCAAATCAACATATAACCATTGATTTGATGATGTGATTCCAATAAAAATTATTCATATATAAAAATTTGGGTAGTTCCTAAATCAAATAATACATTTTTATTTCTCTAGTGGATGGTAATTTCACCATTAATCACTTCATACTCATGACCCACATCAACGGTTGTGATGTAATTAGTATTCCCTTGGTCTCATATATTAATATGTTTCTGACAAAAATTTACATTATTTACACTCAAATTCATGTACTAATTATTATAATGTCCATAATCCTTGTAATTATATAATTTGAGTGTGTGTGGAACATTAAGTTGAGCTTTCTCACTATTCCTTTCATTGAATTTAGTATTCACATTACTTTAGGATTGTTATTCTAAATGTCCTTGATTTTACACTAAAAAAATTTACCATACCCTATAAGATAGTTTCTTCTACGTTTCTTTCCATTCTTATTTCAAAAAAATCAAACTTTTTTCTTTCCTCCATGGGTTTTATTATTAGATTTTCTTTAAAATCCAATCATTTTATTATTATCCCTAAAATCATGTTAACAACGATAATATATAACCACAATTTCTATCTTGAGATCACATCAAAAAAAATTAGTATATCTTTAAAAGACTCTTATATCCAATCCATTTCTATGAATTAGTCTCAATACACTAAAGAATCAATCATTTTTTCTTTCAGGTTTGATGATGAAACTTGTATTATACCTTTAATGTCTTGGGAAATTTTTCTCATAAGTAATAATGGATTCATCATTATTTTACTTTATTTTTTGAACTTATCTCTATTTTAGTGTAAATATTTTGAAGAAAATACTCATTGAAATATGTATTCTTAAACTCATAAAATGACATATATTCAATTTAATCCCCTTTCCTTACACACTTAATGAGACTACATCATTGGTTATATTCACCTTTTAAATGATATACCCCTCTAAAAAAATTCTCCAATCATTAGAGGATGCATAATATCACTTTAGTGATACTGATCTATTTATCAATAACTAATATATTAGATACAACACTAAAAAAGGTGGATCTTTACTCATAAAAGACACAATAGTGTGTTAGTTCCCCCTTTTCTCATTTGTAATCTCAGCATGATTCATGGTTTGAGAGATTTTTGTATGCATAGAAACAAGATTTTACATTCTAACTCCCATACCATTAAAAAGACCAATACATTTGCCATAACATTTTTTGTTCGGATTATCACTTATGGTACTAACCATTGACTAAAACCAAAAAAACATGGTGTAATAATCAATCTACAGTAATAAGAGTGATAAATAATATAATCATTAAAATCATTCCTAAGATGTCTTACATTATGAAACCTTCTTATCAACCTATGAAAATTTTCGGTTCGCCCTATATCCCATTCAACTCATTATATATTATCCTACATTTTATACTCTTATTTTTTATAATATAATCTCTAAAAATAACTAAACCCTACTTTGATAGAAACTAAGGCTACGTGAGTATAACATACATAAATATTACATAATTTTTGTTGAATATTTAATACATATCATAACAATACACCCCCCAAACCCATAATGGTTTAGATTCTTCAGAGGTTAGATAGAAAATAAACTTAATTAATGAATGATGTTCAATATATCCCACAATGTTATTATCATATGGTACTCATCATAGATATACCCTACATAAAACCATTATTCATAACCTATAGAAAATAGAAACATAAAAAAGTGAAATCTTATATTCTCAATAAGGGTAAACATGGGAGATATCAATTAGTGATCATATTCAAGAATAGGATAAGCATATGGGTATGATATCATGATCATAACTCATAAATTATATTCTCAATTTGTTATATATCATTAAACATTAGTCATAGAATAAATATCTATCATTTCAAAAGATATCAGTCATAAGAGTGAGAAAATATTATAAATCAACCATGAGACATGATATCATATCATAAGAATTATAATGTATTATATGAGTTTTTGGACACAATCATATTCATATAAAATTATTTAATTATCCAACACTCACTTCCAAGACTACCATAGTGAATCGGGTTCACTCCCCATTACATCATATCCTTAGTCAAGGTTTGATACCATGTCTATTTGAGTGGATTGATTTCACTCCACATTCCATCATTTCTTTCATCAATATTTTTAATCCCTTGAGATTTTAGAATACTTTTCTCTTCAAATAAATTTCAAGTGTTTGATAGCTTTATTAAGATGCAACAAAAAAATTAAAAATAACTACGATATATTGATATGTATTAATAGTATTAACCACTTTATGAAATATATATAGAACTTTTTTACTTAAATCAAATTTATTATTTAATTCCTAATATATATATAAGTATACAATTTTAAGTCAAGTCATTTTATGTTTCAAAAATCTGTTTTATTTTAAAACGTTTTTTATTACATTTTAGATAAGAATATTATAATTAATTTCTATAAATTTTTGAAATTTGATTTCATAAAAAGGATTTAATTTTTAAAATCATAACAGAAAAATTATTATAGGTTTAAATTTTGTGATTTTTCTGAAAAGATTGATTTTCCCCTGAATAGAGAAAAAATACTAATTTTTTGTAAAAGTGTCATTTCCCTTCATTGTATGTTACCATTATTATTTAAAATTTATCTCAAAGTAATATAAATAATATTTAATTATATATAATATAATTAATTTAATTTTAATCATCATTATACCTAATTTTAGTATACGTTAATTTTTTAGCATAAAAAACATTTTTCTAAAAACTGTTTTTCAATGTGTTTTATGTGCTTAGTTTAAAATGGAAGTATGAAATTTATTGAAATAAAATATTGAAATTTTTATTTCATATTTGAAATATGAAGGTATAAATTTGATAAATAATTCACTTTTATTTTTTCTAAAATTAATAATAACCATTGTAAATTTTTCTTACCATAGTAAAAGTAAAATGGGTTAATTAGGGATAAAACTAAAATGTTATGGCTTAGAATTCATTAAATGCATTCCTTTATCCTTATTTTTGAGTTTATTTTGACCATTTCCATCTCATTCTAGAAAAATTTTCAAATTTGTGCCATATATAATTTATTATGGCCATTATATTAATTTAATAAAAGAATAAATAAAAAATATCACTCTTGAATTTAATAACTATAAAATTATTAAATAAAATAAAAATGAGGAAAATTTTGGTTATAAATGTTTACCGTAAGTATTAATTAAATTTTTATCAAGTTAATTTATTTATAGTTTTCAGATATTTAATAACTACCTTAAATTTTTATATAATGCAAACAAAGTATTTATTCAATTAATAGAAAAATTAAATAAATGATTTTAAAAATATTAAAATTAAAACAATTTCGGTGAATTATTTTGTTACATAATTTTTTTTATAAACTTAACATGTTATGTATGTGTTAAATGTTTATATTTTAAATTCATAACTTTCTTGATGCCTTTAAATTCAAATTAAATGAATAATGTCAAAATTGGAATTAATGATATTTTATGTTAAAAACTATTTTGTTAAATTAATTACAAATAATAAAAATATTGAAAGGGGATAATTATGATGATAATTGATCCAAAATTTCACTATTTTTCCATTTATAAGATAATTTTATACTTATATGTATAATTATAACTCTTTAACACTGAAAAATTTATTATCATAGTTAAGGTTTAAATTGGTTAAGGAAGGGGTTAAACCAAAATATAATGTTTAAAATGACACAAAAATCTATCTAAATTTAACTAGATTATGAAATTTAAACATTATCCTATTTTTATTTTAATATATACCCGTTTTAAAATATTTTTCTCAAGAATTAATTAATTATATTTTAATCATCTTAGTAATTCCAATTGTCTCCTTTATCTCCCCTATAAAAGGACGCCCCTTATATCTTTTATTTAAACCAATTTGAGTCATATAACTCAATAAAAACATACCCATTTATATTCTAAAATTCCATATAAACTAGTTATAGGTTCTTTACTTCTTGAAAGACTATTCCAAGGGTCCTTAAAAAGGCATCTAAAGGTAGCCTATCGAAGAAGAGGTAATATTTCTACCCAACCCTTTCAATCTATTTACTATTATACATTTTATAAATAGGTGGTATTAATCATAAAATAATACCCTAAGTATACTAAATATTCTGAAATTTTATTATGATCATGTAACAATCAGTATTCAACCTCTTTTCCATCAAATGTGAAGTTAATGTTTCATGTGTGCATGTGTCTGCACTACAACCTCCACGTAGCAATACAATTCACTTTACATCACCATAATTCATGGATGGTTATTATTAGGGGTTTAAATTTTATATATGATATATATTACATAAATATTATTTTTATTTATAATATCTTATCTACCTTATTTCCTTTTAATCTGTTGTAAAATGATAATGTCACTCATGCGTAAGTATAGACCACATCAACGAAGAGATGTGATTAATTTTTCATTACCTCATTACATGGGAGGTAATAATGATATATTTAAGAAATATATATTATATATAAAAAATAATTTTTAAAGGTAAATTATTATTTACCTTTCTTACATTACATTCGTTAAAAAGCGAAAACAACGTTCATGCATACGTATAGCATATCCTCTCCAGGAATGGAGTAATTCGTTTATCTATATAAATATTTTATGGATGAACCTCAATATAAATATAATTAATATTTATGTTATTTATATCATTATTAAATTTTTAGATATTATGGAACCATGATGAATGTACAAGGACCATAATTAATGAGCCTAAATTCACATGAAAAACGAAACAGTTAACACCCACAAGTGATGATTTTAATAAGAAGTTATTAATAAATGGGTGTTTAAATGCTATAAATAGATCATATATGATATTATAAGTATGGTAATGGTTTTTATAATTATAATAAAATTAAAAATATTATATTGGAGATTAGAGTGCTTACAATTCAATTTTAACTATTGATAAGGGATTTATCTTTGAATATTATTTTAATCAAGATTATTTATGACTAAATTTCCATTGAATGAAATTATATAATACATCGTGAATAATCCATTTAATTTCTTAATTAATTGGTTATTTCTTGATTTAACTTGTTTTCCTTTAATATTCTCCTCTTTGATAACTCAAGAGATGAAAATATTTTTTTAAGGAAAATTGATTTTATTTTTCCTTTCAGTCAAAAATCATTTTTATTCCATGTCCATGTTTTCTAAAAATATTTCTAAGAGTGCTTTTACTATTAAAATATGATTTTTTAAAGTAATTTTCTCCATGTATTACTTTTTCAAAAAAAATAAAAGGAATCTTCTTTTCATTTTCAAAATGTGGTCCTTTTGAAATTTTACCAAAATTGTGAAAGGAATATTTGTTTTAATATACATGACATAAACTAAATTTCTCACCATCATAAACACTAAATTATTTAAATTTTCCATTAAAATTTTCCATGGTTATTTTCAAATAAATATTTTTCATTAAAATTTGGTAAATTTTTAAATTTTAAATTGTGATTTAAAAATATAAATGGTATTTTCCTTTAGAAATATTCTAGTGATCTTTTAAAGGAATTTTTCATCTATGATAACATCCTTTTATTTCAATTATGATTTATTTGGGATATTATCCTATGATTCCGTATTTATTATTTCTCTATCTATTTTATGGTTATGTTGATGAAATATCCATGAAACCGATTTTATTTTCCACAGGTTAATTTATGATGAATGTTTTTATGAACTTGTGGCATTCTTATGAATGGATTTATTATTACGTGATGGGTGGGCCTAGAATTATATATTCTTATAATTAATTGTGTAACTATTAATGTTTTTATAGTCAGAGGGTATATAAGATGTTATACCAATCCCTAAATATGGTACACGAGAGGCTATCCCAAGCCTAAAGGAGAGTACATGAGAGGGTATCCCAAGCATCAAGCGGGTACATGGGCGGTTATCCCAACCCTAAAATTTTATGAATGCCTTGATGGGTAGAATTAAAATAATATTTATGTGATTATTATTATTCTATGCAGTATTCCACTCTTTTATCACATGATCTTATGACACTATTATGTTCTCATGGCTCATGTTATTTTATCCCTTTGTGATGCATGTCATATTAACTACCAATATTTATTCCATGACTCATGTTTATGATCTAATAATTTATGGGTATTATTTTTAAATATTAATTTCATGTTATCATACCCTTTATGATTATTTCATTTTTAAATGATCATTTATATCTCCTTTTTTACCCTCATTGAGAATATGAGCTCACCTTTTATTATTTTTTCTTCTCCATGGGATATGAAGAAAATTTTTAAGTATGATGCATCTAATAAGGGTTCTGGTTAGTAATAAATAATTGGGAGATAATGTAGATCTATTATGAACTAGTTTTTTATATACCCAATACTCCTGTGACACTAAATCATTATGGTTCCAGCATGGATCATAATATCATGTAATGAATATTAATATAATAAGATGTAATATTTATGTTTAAAAAGTATGGGTCTATATAGTTGGTATCAAATTAAGGTTTAGTTTCCTTTGGAAACTAATATGAGAAATATTTATTGATAACCCAAAGGATAATCCTTTGTATAGAAGAACATCCTAAGTTATGGTAAATAAATTAGTGTAGTTTTCATAGAAAAACATCCTTATCTAGATAATATAAGTAGATTTCATTTTGGAATAGATGCATATAGAGGTAATAACAATGAAAAAAGTTGGAAGAGTATATATTGACCATTTTTATGGTGCATGATGAGTGTTACATTATTTCTTTACTAGTTTGACACTCTCAGGGGATATGCATGGGTTAACTCACATTGCCCTTATGAACCATTATGAAGGATTTGAATAGATGATAATCAATGATAACCTAAGTTAAACCTAAGGTTTAATAGATTTAAAATAAGTGTTCTTGATTTAGAAATACAAAATAATATTTTTTATAATTATATTATTTCTCAATATGACTATTTTTTATCACACTATACTTTTTGGTTTTAGTCAATGGATGGAACAAAGTTGATTCTTATTAAAATTGAATATGATGGATAATTGAATGATTTTACACATAAACAACCAAATGAAATAAGAAGTTTAAGGTTAAACCTTGTGATTATTACTAATCATCTATCACAATATATGATTAAGAATTCAAACATTGGTGAGTGTTCTAACAAATAAAATAATTAGAAGATGAACTTTTATGAAATTTCATGTGGTAATGACTATAAAAAAAGTAAGTTCAACATTATTCATGTAATTAATTTTGTAAATAGTACCCAATATAATTTTAAAAAGGTGTAATATTTTTTTTATATGGAAATTAATGTTATAGAGAAATTAATTAACAAGTAATTTAATGTCTATTGTGTAAGGAACTTGGGAATTATTCAAGTTAATTCCATAATCTAAGGGTTAACTCCTAGACCAAGTAAGGTCCTATGTTATATCAATCATTAAAGTGGAATGATTAATGTTTATTATTGTGATTTAATAATTATGTTGGAGAAGTTTTTTATCAATGATATTTTGGTTATAAGAATCATGTAACATATATGTATTGTTATGTGGTAGTTTTTCTTTAAGGATTTAAAATCATATGTTGAATGGTACTGATAACCAATAAAATTTATTTAATGGTAAGATGATATTTTTTGTGAACACATGATTAAGGAAAATATAACCCTTAATATGTTTGTAATGTTTATTTAATAATGTTTAGTTGGGATAAATAGAATATTGATATTGATAAAGTACATTAGATAGTATTGTTTCCATTAGAACTAATTAGTGACTTGATGAAAAAGTGGTTTATGTTTACTTTGATGGATTTTATGACATATTTTAATTTATGGAATTTATTCAATATTATATGATTTTATTTGAGGAATAATAATTGTGTTAATTTTTGAAGGAATATATGTTTTCATTGAGGTTTTATGATGATTCAGGTTATTACCATATTTTATCTGAATATGTGATCAAGGTATTCACATATTTGGCATGTGATAATAAAAGAAACATTATGTTGTTTGGGGATTAATTTTAATTTTAGTTTTATAATTTATTGGCTATCTCTCTAAATTTTTGGGTTTTTATTTTTTTTATAAATATTTTGAAGAAATATTAAGGTTAAATATTTTTTGAATTGAATAACTTGAACTTTAATAGTTATTGTCAAGATTTTAGATATTAATGTGTTATATTTATCCATATTGGATTACTCATGATAGTCGTTTTAGTTTTTTTAAATACTTAGAGAAATATTGAATGACATAACATTATTTTATAGATCTCATGATCCGTTAAAAGTTAATTTTAGTGATTTGGGCATAAAAATTCTCTTGAATATTCATTTATTGGAGTATTGGATGATTTTGAAATTCATTAAAGTGGAAGAAAAGGATAAAAGTTTTCTTATGAAATGGGAAGAAATAAAATAATTACATTTTATTGTGTTCACTATATTGATAGTAAAATAATACCTCAACTTTATGAAAATGGTCTTGAAATAAAAATGTTATCATTTTACATCAATTTTTGATGAATTAATGATCTTTTCACCCTTCATGGATTTTTTATTTTGTGGTCATTAACATTATAATTAATATTTTCTCCGTCACTATATATTATTCCTTGTATGTTAGTTTCCTCCAACATTTCTATATTTTAACACCCTAATAATGTTCTCCTTATATTAGAACCCAATTATGTGTTATTCTGGGTATCCTTTACATTTACCATTTCTCATTTTCAAAGGAAGTTTTATTATCCCTTTGAAAGAGGTGGGTTTTCAATAAATGTATTTTCATGTTTTAAAAAAATTACCAAGATAAAAAATTTAAAAGGAACAATTTTTTTAAGGGGGTATAATGTAAGACGCAAAGATTTTATAGTATATTTCCTTTTAAATAAATTGTAAGTGTTCAACAGTTTTCTTAACACACAACACCAAGTTTAAAAAAACCATGATATATTAATGGGTATGAATAGGATTGACCACATTCTGAAATATATATAGAAATATTTTTACTTAAATAAAATATATTAGTTAATTTATAATATATAAATACTTGTTTTTTAGTAAAATCATTTAATATTTCTAAAATATGTTTTCTCTAAAAAGAGTAATTATTTCATTTTGTGTGAAAATAATAAAATTAATTTATATAAATTTTAGAAATTGAATTTTAAAAAAATTATATCATTTTCTAAATAATAACATAAATATTTTCATTGGTTTAAATTGTGGGTTTTTCATGAAAAGATTTATTTTTCAGTGAATAATGAAAAAATACCGATTTTTGAAAAACTATCATTTATTTTCATTGAAAGGAATCATTATGATTTGAATTTGATATTAAACTAAAATAAATGATATTAAATGATATATAATATAATTAATTAAACTTAAATCATCATTATACCATATTTTGATATAAGCTCATTTTTAGGCCTAAAAACTCATTTTTCCAAAAATTGTTTTCATTAATTTTTGCACACTAATTATAAAATTGAATTATGTAACTTGTAGAAATTAAATAATTAAATAATTATTAAAAATTTTGAATCAGGATTTCCAAATTTGGTAAAATTTTCTCTTTTATATTTGGTCAATATGAATAGCAACCATAGTAAAAAAATCCCACAGTAAAGGTAAGATAGGTTAATTTCGGTTGAAAATGTGATAAAGCTTAAAATTCATTAACAATATTTCCTTTATCCTATTATGTGACTGTATATCAGAAATTTCCATCAAATTATTGAATATATGTCCATTTAGTGGCATTTTTCTTTGATTAAGACCATTTTATTAATTTAAGAAAAGAATAAATACAAAATGTCCATCTCATGAATTTAATATCTCTATTATTTTTAATTAAGGATAAAACAAGGATAATCTTGGTAATTAATGTTTATTTAAAATAATAATTAAATTTTTTTGTCATGGTAATTTATTTATAATATTTATCTCTTGAATAATTAATATAAATGCTTACGCAATGTCGCCATAGTATGAATTAAATTAATAGAAAAACAAAATAAATGATCTTAAAAATATTAAAATTAATAAAATTTGGATAAATTATATTTTTCAATGAATTTTTAAAATTAATAGAAAATTTTAGGTATTTTTAAAAGGTCTATATTCATATTCCACAACTATCATGATTTCATTAGTCTAATTAAATGAATAGTGTCAAAAATGACATTAATGATATTTTATGTTCAATTATATTTTTTAAAATTATTTTAAAATAAGAGACATATTAAAATAGGAATATTAGGATGAAAATTGGGCATAAATTTAATCCCATTGAAATTTAGGATCTAATTATTAACTTATATGTAAAATTATAAACCTTTAACATGGAAAAAATCATTACTGTAGTTATGGTTAAAATCAGTTAATGAACAGGTTAAACCAAAAGGCAAGGTTTAAATGACAAAAATCCTATATAAATTTCATTATTTGAAGATATTTTTACCTTATCATATTTTTTAAAAATCTATTTTCATTTGGAATCATTTTTTCTTGAGTGTGACTTAATTATATTATAATCTCTTAAGTAATTCCATGTGGGTCATTTCCCTCCCTTATAAAAGGAACCCCTCATCTCTTTTATTTACACTAAATTGAGCCATCTTGATCAAAAAAACCCTATAATTTTTTTCCTAAACTTCCTTATACATATATAATAGTCGTTCATCTTTTAAAAATACCATTATGAGGGTCCTTAAAAAATGATCCTAATGAGGCCTATTGAAGAAGAGGTAATCTTCCTACCCAATCTCTTTTAATTTAATTCTTTTTATACCAAAATAAATCTATGGTATTTATCATAAAATAATAAATTTAGTGTCTTAAATATACTAAAATTGTATTATGGTTATGTATATTCCATTATCTATCATCTTTTCAATAAAATAGGAAGTGAAAGTATCACCTGTGCATACGTGTAGACTGTCGCCTCCGCATAGTGATACAGTTCATTTTCCAGAACCATATTTCATAGGTGGTTATTATGATGGGTTTATTTTTTATTTATTAAATAAATAATATTTTTAAATTATAATATCATATCTATATTCTTATCCTCCAATGCATTATAAAATTATAATGTCACTCGTGCATAAGTTTGGACTACGACATCCATGAAGTGGCATGGTTCATTTTTCATATACGCATAATATCGATGTAAATAAGGATATATTTAATTAATATTTGTGATATATATTATTTTAAAATTAATTTTTTGAAAGTGAATTATTATTTACATTTCTTTCGTTTCCTCCGTCGAAAGGTTAAAATAGTGTTCATGTGTACGTACGACCTACCATCTCCACGAATGTTGTAATTCATTTTTCTATCTCTATATTTTATAGATTACCCTAAGTATATATATAATGAATATATATGATATTTATATAATTATTAATATTCTGTATTTTATGCAACCACAATCAAAGTATGAGGACTGAAACTACTGAACCGAAATTCTCAAGAAAAATGAAATGTTTAATACCCCAGAAATGATGATTTTAACAAAGAATTATTAATAAATGGGTATTTAAATGTTATGTCGGGATAATATATGATATTATAATTATTTAAATGATTGTTTTTTATAATTATAATAAACATAAATTTTTTATAAAATAGGTTAAATGGATTATGAAACAAGTCAAACTCGAGATAGTGGATTTATGTTTCAATATCATTTTAATCAGGATTGTTTATACTTAAATTTCCAATAAAAAAACTATATGATAATTCACAGATAAATCAAATTAATTTTATTATTCTCTAGTTATTTTTATATATTACATGTTTTAATTTAATTTTACACACTTTAAGAACTCAATATACTGAAATAATTATTTTAAGGCAAATAAACTCTATTTCTCTCTTCATTCTAAAAACCATTTTGTTACACGTCAATGTTTTTTTTTTAAATCCGATAATATTTTTCTGTTAATTGGTGATTTTTTAAATTCATATTTACCCATTTTTTTCTTTTTACAAAAATTTTTAAAATAATCTTCTTTTTATTTTCTAAAAGAGGTAATTTTGAATTTTTACCAAAAATGTGGAAAGAATCGTTTTTAATATACACGACATGAATTGAATTTCCCACCATCATGATTTCTAAATTATTTGAATATTTCTTTATAAGCTTCCAATTTTCATTTTGAAGAAACTTTTTTCCTTAATATATGTGAAATTTTTAGGTTTTAATATGTGATTTAAAATGGAAAGGGTATTTTCCTCAGGGAATATTCTGGTGATATTTTAAAGTATTTTTTCATATGTGATAACATAATTTAATGTTACATATTATTTACTAGGTATATAATCCAATGAAACCAAATTTATTCTTTCTTTGTATGGATTATGGTTATGATGATGAAATATCAATTAAACCCATGTTCTTTTCAACGTGTTTTGTTATCATGAATGTTTATATGAACTTGTGGAATACATATGCCTAGATTTATGATTATGTGATGACTAAGTATGGAATTATATATCCATATAATTAATTGGGTAAAGATTAATTATATTTCAGATTAAATGGTACATAATAATTAATCTTAATCCAAGAAGTGGGTTGCAATCCCAAGCTTAGAAGATGGTACATAGAAGGTTAACCCAATCCCACTGTAGGTACACATAAATTTATGCAATCCTAACATGTTAAGAATGTATTGGTGGGTATCCTTGACATAATATTTATATGATTATGAATATTCCACACTTTATTCCAATCTTTTATGAAATTATGAAATTCCAATGTTATGCTCTCATGGATCATTTTCTTTAATCCAATTATGATTCATTTCTTATAGACTACCATCATTTATTCTATGACTCATTTTTATGATCTAAGAATTTTTATATATGATTTTTAAATGTCAATATAATGTTCTCATACCCTTTTTATCATGTTATGTTTAAATTATCATTAATATCTTCATTGTTTATTATTAATGTGAATATGATCTCACCCTTTATTATTTTTTCTTCTCTTGAGGATACGTATAAAATTTTTAAGTACAATTTGTCTAAAATGGGTCCTCATTGTGAATAACTTTGTGGGTTTGGTTATATATCAATTATGAACTATTTTTTATGTATCCAAGTTTCTAAAGACACAAAACCTTTATGGTTCTAGTGTAGATCATAATGTTGTTTAATGAATATTCATCTAATAAGATGTGATATTTATGTATGAAATGTATGGGTCCCTATATGTTTCATTACCAATACTATAGAATTAGAAAAATTCCCTCTTTAAACATGGTTCACTCCCTATTAAATTAAATATTATCTTATGAGTTATCACTCTTTACCCAATACATTAGAGGAATATATAATCATAGGCCCACCAGTCACATAATAAAAACCATATATATGTGTTCCAAAAGATCATAAAACATTCATCATTTTATCATAGAATAACCTAGGGAAAATATACATATTATGTAAACATATCATTATCACATAAACATATTCCATATAGACAAAATAATTTGAATGGTATAATAATAGAAATCATTATATCATTAAATCTTAATTAACTTGTGGTCAAGAAATGGGTTTTGTATAGTAATCCAAAGATCATCATCATCATATGTACTCCATAGAAATGGATGGTATCATAAAAGAATATCCCCATTAAATAATGTGAACCATTAAATTATTTTTATATATATGAAAACCCACATTTATAAAATCATTTAAAAAAGGTTTGAAAATAAATAGTAAATATATCTTTTTCTAACTTTTAAATGAAAAATATCCATAATATTGTGGAAAATATTTTCTTTGAAAATAACCATAGATTAATTTAAAGGAATATTCAAAGAAAATATTATTCATTATGATAGGAAAAGTTTTTCAAACAATAAATGTTAAAAAAATATTCTATTCATATTTTTTTGTAAAAATGTAAAATGCACCTCATTTGGAAAAAAAACAGCAAGATACCTTTTAAACCATTTTAAAGAAACTCAAATATAGTTAAAAATAAATTTAAAAAATAATTAGAGCATATTAAAAACATTATTTGAAAATATTTTAGAAAACATTAATATATAGGAGAAATATTTCTGACTAAAAGGGAAAATAAGGTCATTTTTTCTTAAAAACATTTTATCATATTTTTAAGTACCATGGAGGGGAAATTTTAAGGAAAACATGAAAAAAAAAAAAAAATAACCAAAGGAGAAGAAATAAATGGGTTTTAATGTATAATGATCATATAATCTCCCTAAATGTAAATTTAGCATAGAAAATCCTGAAAATAAATGAAACTATAACATAAATCTCTTACATTAAGTCTCGTCTTACGTTGTACACGTTCAAACATACAATTCTTTGATAAGCCTCCTTTCAATATCTTCTTAAGGACCCTTGATCTATTATTTTAGGAAAATAAAAACCTATAGGACATGGATATGAAAGTTTATAAGATATTTGGTCTATTTTTGGTCGAGAGAAATGGGTCATATAGTTTTTAGAAGTTATGAGAGTGGTTCCCTTTTATATTTAAGGGGAGTGTAACACTTGTAATTATTATGAAAAATAAAATAAAATAAAGTCACTCTCTTGATAAATTAGATCCAAAGTGTATCCATTTATAGGGATGATATAAGATCTAAATCCACTCAACCAATAGTTATTAGAAAAATTTTTGTGTTATTATAACCCTTATCTCATTAGTTTAACTTATCATTAACCCCTTTTAACCTTTATCGATATAATGAATTTTTTCAATAGTTACTATTTATTATGAAAACAAATGAAACTTGTTTCATTACCAAATTTTGACATATTGATTACAAATATAGAAACCATTATCTAATTCAATTTATATAAGTGGTATAAATTCATTTCAAAATATGGTTACAAAACACAATAGAAAAAGTATTTTAAAAAAATGCATTTTGAAGCATAAAACTGAATTTCATTGAATTACATTCCCAGTAAAAACCTTTAGATGAATGTTAAAATATTTTATTTAATATATTCTCTTAATATTTCATTAAAATCATTCATAAATAGTTATTAATTAAAATTATTTAGATTAAAACACATTTCATGTACAAAAGAAGTTTTTTATTCAGAAAAACACCTCTTTATACCTTCAAATGATTTTATAATCCTTTCTAACAAATTTTTAACCAACGAATTCATTTTATTAAAGTGTAAAAAATATTTTTTATATATTTTTATTACACTAAATTAATTTTAAATATGATAAAATAACACCAAAATGATAAAAAACGTTTATAAACAAAATATTTCAAAAGAGTTCTTTAAGATCAATTGTATTTCCAAAGTGAATTGAAAATTATTTTTGATAATTATATTTCATATAAATACCCTATAATGTGATTAATTATATAATGTGTAATAATTATTCAAATAATTATCAGTGTTACATGTAATTAAATTTATCAAACACTTCGAATTTATTAAAGGGAAACATATCATAAAATCCCAAGGTGATACACTAGTTTCCATTTTTAGTGTGGGGAAACCATCTATTATTGTTTCAAAGGACCTAAAGTTTTATGAATATATGGGTGAGGTAAGAGGTCATTATTTTGAGGGTTTCCCTCCCCCTTGGTCTTCTTTACATCCCCTTTAAAGGGGTGATTCTGAAATCATTACACTAATGATTTTAGGTACATGTTTTTTTTCCTCTTCCATTATTGAACCTCCCTTCCCTACCATTTCATCCTAAAAAAAATTAGGGATTTTTTGTTGATTCCACTAGATCATGGCTTAATTTATTGAAATTCAAGTCTATTTTTTCATTTTTGTAGACAAGGTCTAGATATGTCCTCTGTATTCTATAGGAAGCCGTTTTGAAGATGTATGTCGACACAGTGATTTTTTAAAGATTTTTATCTTAAATTAAATTATGTTATCAATTTAACAGGTTTTGGTGGTTATTTATTTTGGTTTGTTTAGTACTAGGGGTTTGTTATAGACCCTCCAAGTGTGGTTGGTTGAGGTTATGGCTCGATGATAGTGCTCGGTGAGTTTTTCTACCATTATGAATCATGGGTTTAAATTAAATAAATAATTATAAATAGGTGTAATTTATTATTTTTGGTGTGTGATGTGAGGAAAGAACTAAATTGGTGGAATGGGCTTGGACGAGTCATGGAAGGGATTTTTTGGGGTGTTTTTGAGCTTGGCTTTGGTCGTAACTCCTTGATAGAGGTAGGTGGCTCCTTTAATACATGATCACATGACTATTTATTTGTGAGTGTGCTTTATTTCAATAAATTTATGGGTTCAAGTGGAAAATAGGGATTATGAATATCTATTAGGAAGGGATATGATGGCCTTGGGAGTCCTATTCATGGTATAATTTCTCTTGAGCACTTTGAGTAATTAAGATCAATAGAGACCTTTTTGCTAATAGAGTGGATACTAGTAGATATTAAATGATGCCTTAGAGATTCCATGGGGTATGTGGTATGGCATTGGTAGCCTAGGTGAATTATCAAAGTGCAATTAAGAAAGAGAGATAGAGGGGGATTAGGCTATGTTCCATCAAATGGGATGTTTTAATATCTCATTTGTGATAGGAACACCCTCTTGAGGTTATTGTAAGATCATGGTGTGTGTTTTGAGCAAGATGTGTCCTTTAAAACTATACAGAGTGTGATGTAAATGAGTTTATGAGTGTAAGGATGAGACATCCTAATTAGTAAATTTGATATGGTACCTAGGAATGGGTCTTGGGTTTTGTTTCGGTCTTGTAATAATAATTCCAAAGTTCATAGAGTGTGGTGGATTCGGATGGTGTCTAGGTAGTAGGACCAGAAGTATTTAGGGGCTTAATGAGGTTAATATGGGCCAAGTGGTCTAGGTCAGAGGAGCCTTCAGGTATTTATTTCATTGATGGTTAGTGATTGGGATTTGGTATCATCATGTTGCTCCTGTGATGGGTCTAGAGGACCTAATAAATGGACAAACAGATGATGTAGGTTGTGATTCGATTAAGGGATAGGTATCATATAAGGACCTAACCTTAAAACATTACATAATCTTGAATTAAATGGATAATTCACATTGAGGATCTTTTCAGGTTTAGAGTTTTAGAGAATTAGGTCATAAATATTACATTACATCTCAAAAATTACAAAGTACACACTTCTACTCAGTTTCCAGTTTTTCATAAAATAAAAACTCTTGAAAAAAAGAGTCATGTCTAGTTCCATGTTTTAGACAGCATGACGTTTCCTTGATCCCATCCTTGACCCTATTTATCTTTAAGTCCTATGAAAAACATTTAAAAACATGGGATGAGCATAAAAATCTTAGTAAGGGTTATAAAACAAAGAAATAAAACCTTAGTTCATCAATAAATACATAACATAAGCTCTTTAACATACCTCGTGAAATCATAAGATTTATGAATAACACATAGTAATAAAAAATCATAAAGGTAACTTATGGCATCCATAACATAGTTAATTTGTGGCTTTCACAAGAAGCATATGGAGTTACATTTGGAATACCCATTATAGTATATTGCGTAAATCTCTTAGGAGAAACATTCATGTTTACCTCTTTCATGTTACCAAATGCAATGGAGAGCTATCTCGGGCTCACAAGCCCTATGTTTATCATGGAACCACCCGTATACATAAACAATTCTCAAGAACCATAACATATTCAAAACACATAAAACAAACCTAAAGGAAAGAAAGAATTTTCAAATTTAAATCACAATATATCATTTAAATATATTAACATAATAAATCCATTATCAAAACCATTTTCAATGCCAAAATACATAAAAGATTATATGGTTTCAATTTTCCTTTTAACAACATTACGGCTTGTTAAGGAATCCACAGATCAAATAATACTCGTGGTGGCGGAAATGTCGTTGTCATAGCTTACGTTAAAAACTAACATTATTTTTTATTATTTAGTAAAATGCCTCATAGAAAAAGATTACCTTTGAATGAAATGAAAATTCAAAGGTGTTTATACACCATATAAAATAATGTCGTGTATAAAAAAAAATATGCCTCAATGAAAGGATATTGAAATGAAGTCCCTTACCTCATGTACAACTTGACCTATTCGTTTTTTAATCTCCTGAATAATAAACTAAAGTTAATTTCTACTTTCTTAAGAACATTTTTCAAGTTTATTATTCCTTTTATATCACTTATTAACATGTTATAAACATTATGTAATCATTTAAGTTTGGTACTTGAGTCAAAAATGAACTTCTTATAATTACAAGTTATTCATGTCCTCAAAAGTACATTATATCCAAAATGATATTCATGATTTAGATATCATATATATCATATATATCTAGTATAAATTTATATTTATAATAGTGCATAACATTTGGAGGTAAGAAATGAAATGCCTCGTTCATAGAGACGGTAAGCTGTACGTACGCATGAATGCTACTTTCATTTATATTTCATATTTAATGGAATGAAAACTTAATGATACATAGGTATATTATAACTCCAGTATAATATCACATATATAATTTTAGTAACTCCATCCTTTATACATTTTATATATGGAGTGAATGAGTCATATCACTTTGAGGGGACGATAGTCCACACTTCCTCAAATGAAATTATCGCGTTTACCCGTTATGGAAACCATAAAGGTATTTTATAAATGAAAAATACAGAAGTATAGAGACAATATAAATATAATATATATATCACATATAAATACAGTTCCATCATAATTTTAAAGACCTAGAAATTTCCGTGGAAATTTGTTTCTTAAATACATGGTAATTTTACGAGTCCGCGAAAATTTACAGTGCATGATTCTGAGGCCCGGTGTGCCCGGAATCAATTTATGAAGTTTTTTTCAGGTACGTTTAGTAAACGTACGAGTGGGATTTTATAAATTTTGAACCGGTGCTCGGAACTGAAATCTGAGGGCACCGTTGAACTCGCATCGCCGGTATTCGCTTAAGAAGGCTTTTGCCTCGACAGCAGATGGTTGAGAATGGAAGTCAGATTGTGGGGTTTTTAATAAAGTTAAATAAAAATAAGTGTTAGCTTATTTTTATATTTTAGGTGGTTAAAAACTCCAAGAGGTGGTTAGTGGTGGGGTCCACCACACCCTAACCTCCCATGGTAGGTTATGGTGGTGGGTCCCACCCACACATAACCTCCCTTGGGAGGATATCCTTGGTGGGGAACACACGGGCTTTAAACCCACATAACTCCCCATAAAGGGGGAGAAAACACTTCACCTTCCCCACCATTTAATTGAGCCAAATCCACCCATTTAATTAAGTGAGATAACTCATTTAATTAAAACACCTTTTTAATTCTTTTGAATATTTTTGCCAACAAATTAAATAATGGGTTGGCTTAACCCATTATTTTCGGTTAGCAATTTATTTGGTGGAGCTTTGAGAAAGGGCTTGGAAGAACTTGAAGAACCTTTGGAGAAACTAATTCTCCAATTAAGAACGGTCTTCAACCGTGCCAAAAGAGAAGGAGTCGACCGCGAAGAACGCTAACTTAGACTTCATCACCTCCAAACGCTCATCCGCCAATGATAGATATCCTCTTCCTTTTCCGACATTGACAAATCGATGACGTCTTTCCGCGACTTCTTCAATGATCATCGTCATATGAGGTAGGGTATTTGAGTTGATTTTGTTCCCATTCTACATCATTCAATTTATGGATTGAGAATTTCCAATTGATATCAACATAATGTGGAGGGCTCGGACTGCACGAACAGGGCCCGACCCTCCCCCTTTGATTGTTCTCATTTGTTGACGGTGGCCGGCGTCAGGCCGTCCACAAAGAAACTGGCGGCGCAAGGCCACCGGGTCGCCGAAAGGGGGAATCACCGCCGTGCCACATAGATGAGAAGGGGATCCGCAGCCAGACCGAGCCGCGGTGGAAGGGTGCGGCGCCGTCGTGCCGCATAGAGGAGGAGAGCCGCAGACAGGATAGACCGCGGCAGAGGGGCGCGGCGCCGGCACTCCCTGCGGAGGAGAAGAATCACGGCACCGTCGCGCTGTGGCGGAGGAGCCAAGACAGCCGGTGTCAAGATGGCCACCGGCAGTGCGGAAACTGCTGGCCGCTTGGCCATCCGGATAAGGCAGGACCCCTGGGTCTCGCAGGATACTAAACTGGCGCCTAGCAGCGGTTCTATTCGGAAGTCAGCCCCCCCCCCCCCCCCCCCCCCACACACACACACGTGGCTAGGGAGAGCGCCGCCTGCCGCTGGCCGTCCAGGCCACGCGGGCCGCCATCTGGCCACGCAGGCTGCCAGCCAGGCCACGTTGGCCTCCCCCTAGGGTCAGGCCGCCCCCTCGGGTCGGGCCGCCCCCTTGTGTTGGGACGCCCCCTCAGGCCGGGCCGCCCCCCCGGGTCGGGCCGCCTTCGGGCCTGGCCGCCCCCTGGGGCTGCTCAATCGGGTTGGGCTGCCCCCTCGGGTCAGGTCGGACCCGCGGACCGGGTCAGACCCTAGTCTGAAACTGTTTGACCCAAACACACCTTTTCTCCCATAACGTGGGCTATAGGTGTCTGATCGATGAAATGTTTATAGCGACGGAAATCTTAGAGCGAGACGGTTCTTTTGGAATACTCCACTCGGGGTCCCTACTGAGTATTGTTATACTCACCCTTGCACGGGCTATGCCCACACCTCATTGTGTTGGTTGCAGAAGACGGACAGCGATCACTGAGGCAGAGAGTAGTAGGACTGGATGGAAACCATAGGGGGACCACTCGGTGTGACGGTGCACGGAGCAGACGGACAGATGTGGAGTGCTGAGGAGGCCATCTGTACCTACCCTTCAGGTAGGAACCCTGGAGGATGACCCAGTAGCTACTTTACTTTTCTTCAGTTGTACTTACTTTCATTTGTACCTGTACTTTACTATTGGTCTTGTATTTTCGGCCCCTTTTACTTTCCATCACTTCTTCTATATACAGTTTTGCTTAGTGTTTTTCTTCCAGTTGTGTACTCTGATTGTGTGTGTTTACTTTTTATAAAGGAAATTCCTTCCCAGCTTAGGGATTTATGCCTTTGGTGCTAGTCTCCATCCCCTGGCCTATGGAAGGTAGGCTTGGGGTAGTCACGGAACGAGTCCCGAGGACGGGTCGTGACAAATTGGTATCAGAGGTGTCAGTTCTACCGCAGAACTTATGAATCTGATCATTATTTTATGTGAAGTAATAGTGTTAAGGGTACTAAGTGTGGCTTTCAGTTCAGGGAGTCCATTTTTGGTGTGAGCAGCCGATTTATCCATACACTAGGACCCTGACTACTGATTTCTGACTTAGTGCACAAAAACACTGATTGCGTGTGTGTTTTCAAAAAAATTCTTAAGTCAACTCAACCAGGTTAGCTCACCAGGTATAATCTTTTGATCGTGTCGCATATATTTCTTTTAGGATGCCTCCCTGTAGAGCCCTGAGAGTCGTACGCTCTGATAGCCCACCGAGCAACAAGGCCTCGGTGCATGGCCCTTTTCCAGTGGAGGCACCAACGGTACCACTACCCGTTGGGCCACCGATTCCACCAGCCCCAGCAGCAGACGATGCACGCCGATTGAGCACGTTTCATGAGTTCCAACGCCAGAGGCCACCCTGGTTCTGGGGAGAGACGGACCCACAGGTGACTGAGGATTGGATAGAGGCTATGGTGAGAGTCTTCAGGCTGGTAGGGACACCAGCAGACCTCATGGTGATCCTTGCTGCGAGTCTCCTTCAGGTAGTAGCAGGCATATGGGGGAACTTGATGCTCCAGGTGCATGACGATGTGACACTACTCTATACAGACTTCGAGAGCCTGTTCTGGGCGGAGTATGTTCCAGAAACTCTATGAGTGGTGCGGATACAGTAGCTACTGCATCTACAGTAGGGTATCATGATAGTAGCACAGTACTCAGTGAGGTTCACCAACCTCTCGCGCTACTCTACAGATATGGTACGGGACCCATTCTTCAGGGCCCGGACCTTCGAGAAGGGGCTCAGGTGAGAGATCAGGGAATCGATGATCTCCCTCAGCATCCCGACGCAGGAAGGGGTGTTAGAGAGATCCCTCCTAGTGGAGAGTTTCCTTACTGAGCAGTCTCCGGCAGCGATACCCACTACTAGTCAACATGCAGTGGAGTCTTCTGTAGCTGGAAGTAGATATATGACACAGAGGTCCAAGAGGACCATACCCATGGGTGGACGACCGCAGGACTCAGGATCTGTTGTGAGGGGCACCCTGGGGAGTGACATATATGCCAGGAGCAGACAGTACTACTCATGCAGCGGGCAGGGTCACATGGCTCGTGACTACCTGACCCGCTATTCAGATGATCAGCAGACAGTTGAGGGACCTCCCAGGCAGAGGCAGATGTTCGATCGAGGTGGTCCACCAGGCACAGGCGGACATGGCAGAGGATCTGTTCGAGCAACTGGGGGTTGACGATGTTACGAGTTGATACCACCACCACCACTAGGAGGACAACCCCGACCACAGGGAGCTAGCAGATAGGGGAGAGCTCAGCTTCAGGCAGCTGAGGCATATGGCCATGGAACTCCAGAGATGATTTGAGGTATTATATGTGTCCACTCCACCTTATCTGTAGTTCTTATAGACATAGGTTATAGTCACTCTTTCATTGCCACTTCCCTCTTTCGGAGCTCAGAGATTCTGATGGAGTCATTGGCTCGATCCTTACGGCTAGAGACTCCTACGGGAGCAGACTTGATGATTACGCACTGGTGCCGGCAGTTTCAGCTTACTCTAGGAGGCGAGAGCTTCGGCTGGGATCTCCTCGTAGTGGCGTCGAGGTCTTACGATGTCATCTTGGGTATGGACTGGTTATCTAAAGTCCATCCTCAGATAGACTGTATTAGGTGCAAATTGCAATGTGTCCACACGGATGGGATCAGGTTCACATTCACCGGTGAGAAGAGAATCTTTGCAGCACAGGACGGGCTTACTCGGAGGAGGGTGCAGCCGATCACTCACCAGTTGGCTTGCCTTACCCTCAGGGGAAGTTGGTGTGGAGAGTCTGACTTATCCTGTAGTGGTGGACCAGTACGCGAATGTTTTCCCTGATGATGTTCCAGGACTACCTCCTCACGGAGAGGTGGACTTCTACATTGACACGTATCCAGTGACTGCACTGATATCTACTCCAGCATATCATATGGCTACCACTGAGCTTCATGAGCTGTGGGTACATCTAGAGGACTTGTAGGGAAAGGGATTCATTCGTCCTAGTGTTTTCCTTGGGAAACCCTGATTATGTTCACCAAGAAGGTAGATGGGAGCTTGCGGCTTTGTGTTGACTACTGTCACCTGAACTAGGTGATCGTGAAGAACAATTACCCACTCCCAAGGATTGACGACCTCTTTAATCAGCTCAAGGGAGAATGGTGGTTCTCGAAGATAGACCTCAGATCAGGCTATCACCATCTCAAAGTTTGAGACAAGTATGTGCAGAAGACGACCTTCAGATGTCAGTACGGACACTATGAGTTCTTGGTAATGCCCTTCGGCATAACCAACACTCCTACAGTGTTCATGTGTCTCGTGAATAGGATCTTCCATCCATACCTCAATCGCTTTGTCATTGTCTTCATCGATGAAATTCTGATCTACTCGACTACTGAGGAGGAGCATGCCTACCATTTGTAGGTGGTACTAGACACACTCCGTGAGCACCGGCTTTATGGTAAGCTCTCGAAGTTCCAATTTTGGATTCAAGAGGTTCACTTCTTAGGACATGTCATCTCAGAGGTTTTATTTGCAGTAGATCCAATGAATATTGAGGCATTACTTGCTTGGGAGCCACCCAGGAGTGTGACGGAGGTATGGAGTTTCCTGGGCTTGGCTGGATACTACCGGAGATTCGTTTCAGACTTATCTAGATTTGTAGCACCACTATCAGCCTTGATGAAGAAGGGGTAACCCTTCGTGTGGTTAGATAGATGCCAGCAGAGCTTTCAGGAGCTGAGGTAGAGGCTGACTAGTGCCCCCATCATGAGTCTTCCAGAGGAGGGAGTAGAGTACGTAGTTTACTATGATGCATCAGGAACCGAACTTGGGGGTGTCCTGACGCAGGAGCGAACAATTATCACATATGGTTCTCAGAACCTAAGACAGCATGAGCAGAACTACGCTACCCATGACTTGGAGTTAACAGTAGTGGTCTTCATCTTGAAAATGTGGTTACACTATCTGATGGGCGAATGTTTTACTGTGTACTCTGATCACAAGAGTCTCAGGTATATCTCCTCTCAAAAGTAC
Source organism: Viscum album (assembly GCA_963277665.1). Classification (NCBI taxonomy): domain Eukaryota; kingdom Viridiplantae; phylum Streptophyta; class Magnoliopsida; order Santalales; family Viscaceae; genus Viscum; species Viscum album. The sequence goes on along the minus strand of OY728135.1, from coordinate 1,896,364,246 downwards.
CTGAACCTGAGACAGCGGTGATGGCTTGAGTTCCTCCAGGACTATATCTTCGAGATTGTTTATACTCCTGGGAAGGGGAACGTTGTTTCAGATTCCCTCAGTATGAGATCTGGTATACAGCTACTAGGATAGGCAACAGGGCAGTTGGCTGCCTTACAGATATCCTTTGTGGATAGGGATGGAGCCTCCTTTCTACAGTCTCTTACAGTCACTCCTCCACTTCTTCAGTGAGTCAGGGAGGCACAGTGTGGAGATGTTAACTATGAGACACGACGTGCTCAGATATCCACAAGGCAGGCACCTGATGGATTTTCTAAAGGTGGGGAGCACGTCATCCTCTTTAGAGGACGTACTATGGTACTAGTAGCACTTCAGGAGGAAGTTTTGAGGGAGTTACACACTTCCCCTCTAGAGGTATATCCAGAATTAGTGAAGATGTATCAGGACCTTCGAAAAAACCACTGGTGGCCAGGTATGAAGAGGGAAGTAGCAGAGTTTGTCTCACAATGGCTCACTTGTCAGCAAGTGAAGATAGAGCACTAGGTACCAGCAGGCTTCGTACAGCCCTTAGAGGTCCCAGAGTGGAAGTGGGATGGGATATCCATGGACTTCGTGATGGGTATTCCACTTACATACAGGATTCACGATTTGATATGGGTGATTGTTGACCGACTCACCAAGTCGGCCCACTTCTTACTGATCAGAGATTATGGCTCAGTAGAGAGCTTGGGATGCCTCTATAGGAAGGAGATTGTGCGTTTACATGGAGTACCTTCTTCTATTGTCTCTGAATGTGACGCACGGTTTACTTCCCGGCTATGGAAGGGGTTGCAGGAGGCTTTCGGGACGCAGCTACATCTGAGAACCGCCTTCCATCCTCAGAAAGATGGTCAGACTGAGCGGACAATTCAGAACCTCAAGGACATGCTTCGTGCATGTGTCCTTGACTTCGGTCGCAGTTGGGAGGATAAATTATCATTGGTAGAGTCTGCCTATAACAACATCTATCACTCCATCATCGGTATAGAACCTTTTGAGGCCTTGTATGGTCGACCTTGCAGATCGACACTATACTGGACAGTCCTAGGGGAGTCAGCACTAGTGGGACCAGAGAAGTTACGGGCTACCACGAAGAAGGTGCAGATCATCTAGGAGCGGATGAAGACTGTACAGAGTAGGAAGAAGTTGTATGCTGACAAGATATGGAGGCCTCTTGAGTTTTAGGATGGTAACCATGTCTTTCTACGGGTATCACCTCGATGAGGTCTACGTAGATTTGGCTGAGGCAGCAAGTTGTCTCCACGATTCATCGAACCTTTCCAGGTCCTCAGCAGAGTAGATGAGGTGGATTACCGATTAACTCTTCCACCTCAGTTGCACCGGGTGCACAATGTCTTCCACGTATCTTAGCTGAGGAGATACATGCACGACCCATCCCACATCATCGACCATGGGGAACTGGACATTGATAATGGGGCGACTTTCACGGAGGTTCTAGGGGAGATTGAGGATCGATAGGAGAGGGTCCTATGTGGAAAGTCGATACCTCTATTGCGCATACTCTAGCAGTATGGGAACCTCCAGGAGAGCACATGGGAGTGGGAGGCTCAGATGCGTGCTCAGTACCCCCATTTGTTTCCCTAGTTTGAGTTGTAGCTTACGGGGACGTAAATCCCTGAGGTGGGGAGAATGTAAAGACCAGAAAATTTCTGTGGAAATTTTTTTCTTAAATACATGGGAATTTTACAAGTCCGTGAAAATTTACTGCGCATGATTCTGAGGCCCGGTGTGCCCAGAATCAATTTTTGAAGTTTTTTTCGGGTACGTTCAGTAAACGTACGAGCGGGATTTTATAAATTTTTAACTGGTGCTCAGAAATAAAATCTAAGGGCACCATTGAACTCGCAGTGCTGGTATTCACTTAAGTAGGCTTTTTCCTCGACGGTAGATGGTCGATAATGGAAGTTAGATTTTGGGGTTTTTAATAAAGTTAAATAAAAATAAGTGTTATATTATTTTTATTTTTGAGGTGGTTAAAACCTCCAAGAGGTGGTTAGTGGTGGAGGCCACCACACCCTAACCTCCCATGGGAGGTTATGGTGTTGGGGCCCACCCGCACATAACCTCCCTTGGGAGGATATCCTTGGTGGGGACCACAGTGGCTTTAAACCCCCTTAACTCCCCATAAAGGGGGAGAAAACTCTTCACCTTCCCCACCATTTAATAGAGCCAACTCCACCCATTTAATTAAGTGAGATAACTCATTTAATTAAAACACCTTTTTAATTCTTTTGAATATTTTGGCCAACAAATTAAATAATGGGTTAGCTTAACCAATTAGTTTTGGTTGGTAATTTATTTGGTGGAGCTTTTAGAAAGGGCTTGGAAGAACATGGAGAACCTTTGGAGAAACTAATTCTCCAATGAAGAACGATCTTCAACCATGCCAAAAGAGAAGGAGTAGACCGCGAATAATGCCGACTTAGACTTCGTCACCTCTGAATGCTCATCCTCTAATGACAAATATCCTCTTCCTTTTCCAACATTGACGAATCGACGTCATCTTTCCGCGACTTCATCAATGATCATTGTTATATGAGGTAGGGTATTTGAGTTGATTTTTTTCCCGTTCTACGTCATTCAATTTATGGACTGAGAATTTCCTATTGATATAAACATAATGTGGAGTGCTCGGACCATACGAACAGGTCCCGACCCTCCCCCTTTGATTGTTCTCATTTTTTGATGTTGGCCAGTGTCGGGCCGTCCGCAAAGGAACTGGTGGCGCAAGGTCGTCGGTTCGCCGAAAGGGTGCAGCACCATCGTGCCGCACTGATGAGAAGGGGATCCACGGCTAGGACGGGCCACGGTGGAAGGGCGCAGCACCGTCGCGCCGCACGGAGGAGGAGAGCCACAGACAGGGAGGGCTGCGGCAGAGGGGCGCGGCACCGGCGCGCCGCGCGGAGGAGAAGAACCGCGGCACCGTCGCGCTGTGGCAGAGGAGCTGAGACAGCCGACATCTGGCCGGCCACCGGTGGTGTGGAAACGGCTGGCCTCTCAGCCATCCAGAGAGGGCGGGACCCCCCCGGGTCCTGTAGGATCCTGAACCGGTGCCTAGCAGTGGTTCTGTTTGGAATTCACCCCCCCCCCCCACACACACACACACGCGCGGCTAGGGCGGGCGCCATCTACCGCTGGCCGTCCAGGCCACGCGGGCCGCCAACTGGTCACGCAGGCCGCCAGCCAGGCCACATTGCCCGCCCACTCGGGTCGGGCCGCCCTCGGGCTGGGCCGCCCCCTGGGGCCAAGCCGCCCCCTCGGGCCGGGCCGCCCCCTTGGGTTGGGCCGCCCCCTCGGGTCGGGCCGCCTTCAGGCCAGGCCACCCCTTCCGACTGGGCTGCCCTCAGGTCAGGCTGCTCCCTCGAGCTGGGCTTCCCCCTCAGGCCGGGTCGGACCCGCGGACCGGGTCGGACCCCAGTCTGAAATCGTTTGACCCGAACACATCTTTTTTCCCATAACATGGGTTACGGGTGTCTGATCGATGAACTTTCTATGGAGACAGAAATCTTAGAGCGAGATGGTTCTTTTGGCGTACCCCACTTGAGGTTTGGACACATTTGGGATACGTTTGGGTTGGTTTGAACCTAAAAACCAATCGGGCCCCTCGAACGGAAATTTCAGTAACTCATAGACCAGGCGTCTGATTGACGCGCCGTCTATTACGTTGGGACACCTATGATGAGGAGGACCTTTGAGATACTTCTACATGGTACTTTATGATATTTGGAGTATCGACCAGTAGCTTGTGGAGCGGATCCTCTCGTAGACGAGCGAGCGGAGTACGGAGACCTACTAGCTAGTTGAGACCTGATTACTACTGAACTTTCGACTCTGAGTATTTCGAATAGCTCAGTGGGAAGTGCCTGTGTGTGATGCGGCAGACCCACAGTGGGGAGCGCCTCTGTGTGACGCGGCAGACCCACGGTACTCGACAGGAGAAGTACCTCAGCAGGCTATGAGGGGGAGCGCCTCTGTGTGACGCGGTAAACCCACAGTGAGGAGCGCCTCTGTGTGACGCAGCAGACCCACGATACTCGACAAGAGGAGTACCACAGTAGTCTAGGATAGTGGGAAGCACCTCTGTGTGACGCGGCAGGCCCACAGTACTCTATAGAGGAGGAGTACACCAGCAGCCTAGGTTTGGACAGTTTGACTGGGTTTGTTACATGTTACAACCCCTAGAATAAAATCCTGGTTTTGAGCTGAGTCAATGACATTAGTGTTTTCCTCATGATTGAGATGGGTTACTAGATAACTTAGGTATATGTATGGTCATATACCTATGTAATTGTTATCTGTTGATTTCATACTTTGTGGTTTATTCTTGTTGGATTTTGTGGGACCTTGAGGGTCTCGGGGTCCCTACTGAGTATCATTATACTCACCTCTGCACGGGCTATGCCCGCACCTCATTGTATTGGTTGCAGACGACGGACAGTGCTGACTTAGGCAGAGAGTAGCAGGAATGGATAGTAACCGGAGGGGGACCACTTGGTGTGACGGTGCACAGAGCGGACAAACGGATGTGGAGTGCTGAGGAGGCCATCTGTACATACCCTTCAGGTAGGAACCCCAGAGGACAACCCAGTAGCTACTTTACTTTTATTCAGTTCTACTTTCTTTCATTTGTACCTGTACTTTACTGTTGGTCTTGTATTTCTGGCCCCTTTTACTTTCTAGCACTTCTTCTCTATACAGTTTTGCTTAGTGTTTTGCTTCCAGTTGTGTACTCTGATTGCGTGTGTTTACTTTTTATAAAGGCAATGTCTTCCTAGCTTAGGGATTTATGCCTTTGGTTCTAGTCTCCATCCCCTGGCCTATGGAAGGTAGGCTTGGGATAGTCACAGCATGAGTCCCGAGGACGGTTCGTGAAAAATTGGTATAATATATGTCGGTTCTACCACAGAACTTAGGACTATGATCATTCTTTTATATGAAGTAATAGTGTTAAGGGTACTAAGTGTGGTTTTCAGTTCAGGGAGTCCATTGTTGGTGTGGGCGGCTGATTTATCCATACACCAGGACCCTGACTATCGATTTCTGACTTAGTGCATGAAAACACTGATTGTGTGTGTGTTTTCAAAAGTGTTCTTAAGTCAGCTCAACCATGTTAGATCACCAGGTACAATCTTTTAAACGTGTCGCGTCTATTTCTTTTAGGATTCCTCCCCACAGAGCCCTGAGAGTCGTATGCTCTGACATCCCACCGAGCAACAAGGCCTCGGTGTATGGCCCTTTACCAGCGGAGGCACCAGCGGTACCACTACCCGTTGGTCCACCGATTCCACTAGCCCCAGCAGCAGACGATGCATGCCGATTGAGCATGTTTCATGAGTTCCAGTGCTATAGGCCAGCCAGTTTATGGGGAGAGACGGACCCACAGGCGACTGAGGATTGGCTAGAGGCTGTGATGAGAGTCTTCAGGCTGGTAGGGACACCAGAAGACCTCATGGTGATCCTTGATGTGAGTCTCCTTCAGGCAGTAGCAGGCAGATGGTGGAGCCTGATGCTCTAGGTGCATGACAAGGCGACACAACTCTGGACAGACTTCGAGAGCCTGTTCTGGGTGGAGTATGTTCCAGCGACTCTATGAGCGGTGTGGATATAGTAGCTACTACATCTAAAGTAGGGTAGCATGATAGTAGCACAGTACTCAGTGAGGTTCACCAACCTCTCGTGCTACTCTACAAATATGGTACGGGACCCATTCTTCAGGGCCTAGACCTTCGAGCAGGGTCTCAGGTGAGATATCAGGGCATCAATGATCTCCCTTAGCATCTCGACGCTAGAAGGGGTGTTAGAGAGATCCCTCCTAGTTGAGAGTTTCCTTGCTGAGCAGTCTCCGGCAGCGATACCCACTACTAGTCGACATGCAGCGGAGTCTTCTGCAGCTGGCAGTAGATAGAAGACGCAAAGGTCCAAGAGGGCCAGACCCATGGGTGGACGACCGCAAGACTCAGGATCTGTTATGAGGGGTACCCAGGGGAGTGACATATATGCCAGGACCAGACAGTACTACTCATGCGGCGGGTAGGGTCACATGGCTCGTGACTACCTGACCCGCTATCCAGATGATCAGAAAATAGTTGAGGGACCTCCCAGGAAGAGGAAGAGGTTCGATCGAGGCATTCCACCAAGCACAGGTGGACGTGGAAGAGGATTTTTTCGAGAAGTTGGGGGTGGATGACATTACGAGTTGATACCACCACCACCACCAAGAGGACCACCCCGACCATAGGGAACTAGCAGACAGGGGAGAGCTCAGCTTCAGGAAGCTGAGGAATACAACCATGGTGCTCTGGAGATTATTCGAGGTACTACATGTGTCTACTCCACCTTAGATGCAGTTCTTATAGACACAGGTGCCAGTCACTCTTTCATTTCTACTGCCCTCTTTTGGAGCTCAGAGATTTTGATGGAGTCGTTGGCTCGATCCTTATAGCTAGAGACTCTTATGGGAGCAGAATCGACGATTACGCACTGGTGTTGGCAGTGTGAGCTTACTCTAGGAGGCGAGAGCTTTGGCTGGGATCTCCTTGTAGCAGCGTCGAGGCCTTACGACGTCATCTTGGGTATGTACTGGTTATTTAAAGTCCATGCTCAGATCGACTGTATTAGGCGCAAAGTGCAGTGTGTCAGCACGGATGGGACTAGGTTCACCTTCACTGGCGAGAATAGAACCTTTGCAGCATAGGGAGGACTTACTCGGAGGAGGGTGAAGCCGATCACTCACCAGTTGGCTTGCCTTACCCTCGGGGGAAGTTGGTGTGGAGAGTCCAACTTATCATGTAGTGGTGGACCAGTACGTGAATGTTTTCCCTGACGATGTTCCTGGACTACCTCCTCACGGAGAGGTGGACTTATACATTGACATGTACCCCAGGACGGCACCGATATCTACTCCAACATATCAGATGGCTACCATTGAGCCTCGTGAGATGCGGGTACAGCTAGAGGACTTGTAGGGAAAGGGATTCATTTGGCCCAATGTTTCTCCTTGGGCAGCCCCGATTATGTTCACCAAGAAGGAAGATGGGAGCTTGCAGCTTTGTGTTGACTACTGTCACTTGAACCAGGTGATCCTAAAGAACAAGTACCCACTCCCGAGGATTGATGACCTCTTTAATCAGCTTAAGGGAGCACGGTGCTTCTTGAATATAGACCTCAGATCAGGCTATCACCAGCTCAGAGTTTGAGACAAGGATATGCAGAAGACGACCTTCAGATTTCGGTATGGACACTATGAGTTCTTGGTTATTCCCTTTGGCATAACCAATGCTCCAGCAGTGTTCATGTGTCTCATGAACAGGATCTTCCATCCATACCTCGATCACTTTTTCATGGTATTCATTGATGAATTTCTGATCTACTCGACTACTGAGGAGGAGGATGCCTACCATTTTTTGTGGTACTAGACACACTCTGAGAGCACCAGCTTTATAGTAAGCTCTCGAAGTTCCAATTTTGGATTAGAGAGTTTCACTTCTTGGGGCATGTCATCTCAGAGGTTGGATTTGCAGTAGATTCAATGAAGATTGAGGAAGTACTTTCTTGGGAGCCACCCAGAAGTGTGACGGAGGTACGGAGTTTCCTGGGCTTGGTTGGATACTACCAGAGATTCGTTCTATAATTCTCTAGTTTTGTAGCACCACAATTAGCCTTGATGAAGAATGGGTAACCCTTCGTGTGGTTAGAGAGATGACAGTAGAGATTTCAGGAGCTCAGTTAGAGGTTGACTAGTGCCCCCTTCTTGAGTCTTCCAAAGGAGGGCGTAGAGTACGTAGTTTACTACGATGCATCAGGGACCAGACTTGGGTGTGTCCTGACGCAGAAGCGAACAATGATGACATATGGTTCTCAGAAGCTGAGACAGCATGAGCAGAACTACGCTACCCATGACCTGGAGTTAACAGCAGTGGTATTCTCCTTGAAAATGTGGTTACACTATCTGACGGGCGAATGTTTTACTATGTACTCTGATCACAAGAGTCTCAGGTATATCTTCTCTCAGAAGGACCTGAACCTGAGATAATGGCGATGGATTGAGTTCCTCCAGGTCTATAACTTCGAGATAGTTTATACTTCTGGGAAGAGGAACGTTGTTGTAGATGCCCTTAGTAAGAGATCTGGTATACAGCTACTTGGAGAGGCAAAGGAGCAGCTGGCTGCCTTACAGATATCCTTTGTGGACAGGGATGGAGCTACCTTTCTACATTCTCTTACAGTCACTCCTTCACTTTTTCAGTAAGTCAGGGAGGCATAGCATGGAGACGTTGAATATGAGACACGACGTGCTCAGATATCCACAAGGCAGGCACCTGATGTATTTTCTAAAGGTGGGGAGCACGTCATCCTCTTCAGAGGATTTACTATGGTACTAGTAGCACTTTAGGAGGAAGTGTTGAGGGAGTTCCACACTTCCCCTCTAGCGATATATCCAGAAGTGGTGAAGATGTATCAGGACCTTCGCTGACAGCACTGGTGGCCAGGTATGAAGAAGGCAGTAGCAGATTTTGTCTCACAATGCCTCACTTGTCAGCAAGTGAAGGCGGAGCACTAGGTACCAGCAGGCTTGGTACAGCCCATATAGGTCCCAGAGTGGAAGTGGGATAGGATATCCATGGACTTCGTGATGGGTATTCCACGTACAACCAGGAGTCACAATTCGATGTGGGTGATTTTTTACCAACTCACCAAGTCGGCCCACTTCCTACCGATCAGAGAGTAGGGCTCAGTAGAGAGATTGGGATGCCTCTATGTGCAAGAGATTGTGCGTTTACATGGAGTACCTTCTTCTATTGTCTCTGAATGTGACACACGGTTTACTTCCCGGCTATGGAAGGGGTTGCAGGAGGCTTTCGGGATGCAGCTACATCTGAGAACCGCCTTCCATCCTCAGACAGATGGTCAGAATGAGCAGACCATTCAGACCCTCAAGGACATGCTCTGTGCATGTGTCCTTGACTTCAGTCGTAGCTGGGAGGATCAATTATCATTGGTAGAGTCTGCCTATAACAACATCTATCACTCCACCATTGGTATGGAACCTTTTGAGGCCTTGTATGGTTGACCTTATAGATCGCCACTATACTGGACAGACCTAGGGGAGTCAGCACTAGTGGGACCAGAGATGGTACGGGCTACCACAGAGAAGGTGCAGATCATCTAGGAGTGAATGAAGACTATACAGAGTAGGCAGAAGTTGTATGATGACAAGAGATGGAGGCCTCTGGAGTTTGATGATGGTAACCACGTCTTTCTACGGGTATCACCTCGATGAGGTCTACGGATATTTGGCTGAGGTGGAAATTTTTCTCCATGATTCATTGAACCTTTACAGGTCCTCAATAGATTATATGAGTTGGATTACCGATTAACTCTTCCACCTCAGTTGCACCGGGTGCACAACGTCTTCCACGTATCTTAGCTGAGGAGATACGTGCACGACCCATCCCACATCATCGACCACGGGGAGCTGGACATTGATAATGGGGCAACTTTCATAGAGGTTCCAGGGGAGATTGAGGATCGATAGGGTAGGGTCCTATGTAGATGGTCAATACCTCTAGTGCACGTATGATGGAAGCACAGGAACCTCCAGGAGAGAACATGGGAGCGAGAGGCTCAGATGCGTGCTCAGTACCCTCATTTGTTTCCCTAGTTTGAGTTGTAGCTTACGGGGACGTAAATCACTGAGGTGGGGAGAATGTAACCATGGAATTTTTTATATTAAATACATGGTAATTTTACGAGTTCATGAAAATTTACTGCGCATGATTCTGAGGCCTGGTATACCCAGAATTAATTTTTGAAGTTTTTTTCGGGTACGTTTAGTAAACGTACGAGCGGGATTTTAAAACTTTTGAACTATTGCTCGGAACTGAAATCTGAGGGCGACGTTGAACTCGCAGTGCTGGTATTCACTTAATAAGGCTTTTTCCTCGACGGAAGATGGTCGATAATGGATGTTAGATTTTGGGGTTTTTAATAAAGTTAAATAAAAATAAGTGTTATCTTATTTTTGTTTTTGAGGTGGTTAAAACCTTCAAGAGGTGGTTAGCGGTGGCGGCCACCACACCCTAACCTCCCATGGGAGGTTATGGTGTTGGGGCCCACCCGCACATAACCTCCCTTGGGAGGATATCTTTGGTGGGGACCACACGGGCTTTAAACCCCCTTAACTCCCCATAAATGGGGAGAAAACTCTTCACCTTCCTCACCATTTAATTGAGCCAACTCCACCCATTTAATTAAGTGAGATAACTCATTTAATTAAAACACCTTTTGAATTCTTTTGAATATTTTGGCCAACAAATTAAATAATGGGCTAGCTTAACCCATTATTTTTGGTTGGCAATTCATTTGGTGGAGCTTTGAGAAAGGGCTTGGAAGAACATAGAGAACCTTTGGAGAAACTAATTCTCCAACAAAGAACGATCTTCAACCGTGTCAAAAGAGAAGGAGTTGACCACGAAGAATGCCATATTTGACTTCTTCACCTCCGAACGCTCATCCGCCAATGACATATATATTCTTCCTTTTCTGAAATTGATGAATCGACGCCGCCTTTCCATGACTTCATCAACGATCATTGTCATATGAGGTAAGGGATTTTAGTTGATTTTGTTCCCGTTCTATATCATTCAATTTGTGGATTGAGAATTTCCGATTGATATCAACATAACATGGAGGGCTCGGACCGTAAGAACATGGCCCGACCCTCCCACTTTGATTGTTCTCATTTTTTGACAATGAAGGCGGAGCAATAGCGGCTGGTGTTGGGTCGGCCGCAAAGAAACCAGCGGTGTAAGGACGTCGGGTCGCCGAAAGGGAGCGGCACCACCATGCTGCGCGGATGAGAAGGGGGGTCGCGGCCAAGCTGGGCCATGGAGGAATGGCGCAGCACTGTTGCGCTACACGGAGGAGGAGAGTCGCGGCCAGGGCGGGCCGTGGTAGAGGGGCGCGGCGCCATCGAGTCGTGAAAAGTATCAGAACCGCAGCTCTGTCGCACCGCGGTGGAGGAGCCGAGACGGCTGGCATCGGGCCAGCCGCCGGAGGTGCGGAACCGGCTGGCCGCTCGGCCAACCGGACAAGGCGGGACCCCCTGGGTCTCACAGGATACTCAACCGGCACTTAAAACCAGTTCTTTTTGAAAGTTAGGGGGCGCGGCACCCCCCCCCCCCCCCCACACGCGGCTAGGGCGGGCCTTGTAGGGTGCCGCCAGCCGCTGGCTGGCCGGGCCACCAACTGGCCACGCGGGCCCCCAGCAAGCCACGCGGGCTGCCAGCCAGGCCACACGGGCCACCCCCTTGGGCCGAGCTTCCCTCAGGACAGGCCTCCCCCTCGGGTCGGGTCGGACCCGCAGACTGGGTCAGACCCCAATCCGAAACTGTTTGACCCTAACACACCTTTTCACCCATAACTTGGGATACGGGTGTCCGATCGATGAACTGTCTGTGGAGACAGAAAGCATAGAGTGAGACTATTCTTTTGGAAAACTCCACATGAGTTTTGGACATAGTTGGGATATGGTCGGGTTGGTTTGAACCTAAAAACCAACTGGGCCCCTGGAACGGAAATGTCAATAACTCACAGACCGAGCGTCTGATTGACACACCATATGTTGTGTTGGGAACCCTATGATGAGGTGGACCTTTGAGATACTTCTACATGGGACTTCTTGATAGTTGGAGTATCGACTAGTAGCTCGTGTAGCGGATCCTCCCGGAGATGAGCGAGCGGAGTACAGAGACCTAGTAGCTAGATGAGACCTGACGACGGCTGACCTTTCGACTCAGAGTGTTTCAAATAGACCAGTGGGAAGCACCTCTGTGTGACCCAATAGACCCACAGTGGGGAGCACCTCTGTGTGACACGGAAAACCCATGGTACTAGACAGGAGGAGTACCTCAGCAGCCTACGATGGGGAGTGCCTCTGTGTGACGTGGCAGACCCACAGTGGGGAGCACCTCTGTGTGACGCAGCAGACTCGCGGTACTCGACAGGAGGAGTACCACAGCAGTCCAGGATAGTGGGAAGCACCTCTATGTGACGTGGCAGGCCCACAGTACTCTATAGAAGAGGAGTACACCAGCAGTCGAGGTTTCGGCAGTTTGACTGGGAGTGTTACATGTTACCACCCCTAGAATAAAATCCTAGTTTTGAGTTGAGTCAATGACCTTAGTTTTTTCCTCATGATTGAGATGGGTTACTAGATTACTTAGGTATATGTATGTAAATATACCTAATTAATGTTTATCCATTGATTTCATACTCTTTGGTTTATCCTTTTTGGATTTTGTGAGACCTTGAGGGTCTCGGGGTCCCTACTGAGTATTTTTATACTCACCCCTGCACGGGCTATGCCCGCACCTCGTTGTGTTGGTTGCAGATGACGTAAAATTCTGAATGAGGTAGAGAGTAGCAGGATTGGATAGTAACCGGAGGTGGACTACTCAATTTGATGGTGCAAGAAGTGTACAGACAGATGTGGAGTGCTGAGGAGGCCATCTGTACCTACCCTTCAGTTAGGAACCCCGGAGGACTACCCAGTAGCTGCTTTACTTTTCTTCAGTTGTACTTGATTTTAGTTATACCTGTACTTTACTATTGGTCTTGTATTTCTGTTCCCTTTTACATTCCAGCACTTCTTCTGTATATAGTTTTTCCTAGTGTTTTGCTTCCAGTTGTGTACTCTGATTGTGTGTGTTTACTTTTTATAAAGTCAATGCCTTCCCAGCTTAGGGATTTACACCTTTGGTGCTAGTCTCCAGCCCCTGGCCTATAGAAGGTGGACTTTGGGTAGTCATGGTATGGGTCCCGAGGATGGTTCGTGAAAATAATGGCCACCATAAGAGGTGGTAGGTGAATATTGAACAATCATCATTTCGTGAGGCAGTAGTTCGTCATCCACAGAAACAGTATGTTCCTTACCCATTAGACGGAGGTGTGTGTAAATGTAGTTCGAATATTTCTCATAAAAACAACCTAGTATATTTAGTATTCTAGTGTTTTTATAAAATAAAGTAATAAAAAGATTTTAGGTGTTGTATAGGTAAAATAAAAGAAATGAATTTAAGAGAAGACGTTACCTTAAATTCGGGTAACTCCCTTTGGTTTTAACCAAAAGGATTTATTGAACTTCTTTATGCCTAAGGTAAGTCTTCTAGGTGGAAGAGAGGTATTTTTGAGACTAATTGGGAAGTGTTTGGATGATCCAAGGGGCTTGAGAGGTGTGAGTAATGGGTTAGAGGTGAGGGATTTTTATAAGGGGGGAGTGTCTCTTTAGGAAAGTTTGAAAATATTATTTTATTATATAATGATTTTTAGTTTATAAAGGTCCAAAACTTATTAAATTTAAATATATGATGAATATTGTTCTAAATAAAATCATCCAATAAGAATTGGATAGGTTTTGGATATTGTTTTAATCTTTATAATCTTATTTATTTAAATCATTCATTAATGAGGTAAACACTGCATCATTATTGTGTCATAAATAATTTTTTTTATATGATGTCTAAAAATTATAAAAAAAAATACCATGATGTAGGAAATTGTTTTATATTTCAAATTAATATTTATAGTCGAATAGATAACTTATATAAACCTATGTAAAAATTGATTTACTAAAAGATATATATTTATGTCATTTTTGTCTTTACCTTAAATTAATTTATATAAAGTGTCATTATCACTCTTAAGTGGCTCTATGGGGAACCAAAATCAACCCAAGGATGCCCATGGTTGTAAATGTATCAACCAGTAGGATTATTACACAAGTTAGAGTAATTTAATATTATTATAATATTGTTTTTACCTTGAATTACCCTATTTACCTTTAACCGCGGTAAATAAAAGTTAAAACTTATTATTCGCCAAAAAGTATTTTCATCTTATTGAACCACATTTTACTTACTAATAACAACCATGAATGTCTTATTTTTGAAATTCAATTCACAAAAGAAGTAAAATTTCATTTAAATGAAAAAGTCGGTTTTTTAACTACTACTCAGTGTTTTCACTATTCATCAAAAATTGAAGGTTTTCGTAAAATAATAAAAATTCAGCCTAAGTTACATTTGATATTCTGAATTCAAAAATGATGTTTATTTTACCAAATTCAAAACATAGAAGTTTCATTAATTAATTTAAAATAAATTCCCGTTGTCAAAACAAAAAAGCGTGTTTTTAAGAAATAATAACTATCAAAAGATTGAAACTTGATTATGTCCAATTTCAAATTGAAATTACTTCCAATGACCAACATTAGATTAAATGGTAAAAATATAATCTAATTAAACTTTAAAACCAATTAAAAAGATAATCTAACGATATAAATAAATTAGATTAAAAGGCGGTTTTGAATTAAAATACAGTATTTTTCAGTATTCATTAAACAATGAATTTTATCAAAAAATACCAAAAATTTACCCAAAGTAAATTTTTTTGTCCTGATTCTAAATAAGAATTTTATTTTGTCAAATATAAAAAACAAATGTGACCAAAACTAGATTTAAAGAGGGTTCACCATTAAAAGGCGGTAAATCGACCTTTTAAAGAATATTAGAGTATTTATGATTAAAATTAGATTCATTCACATTTTAAGCCTCTAAATTTTATTGGATAAATGAAAAACATTTAATAAACAAGTATAATCATATTATAGTTAGTTCTATTCATTCTCACCAATACAACAGCTAGGCGTTAACTACCATTTAAAATAATATTATATTATTATTTTTCAGTATGACACAGCATTGTGTGCAACATAAGATTTCAAAGAAACCCATTGTTGGGTATCGAGTACGCCATCGATCATACCATCCCCTTTAAAGTAAAATTAATATTTAATTCACAAATATGAAAATTTATTATTCTTTATTTACCAGGTATGTTACATATCGAGTGACTTTCACCCTAGGATTAGCTAGTTATTCATATGATGGGATATTGACATGTTTTTTTATTCTTATAGTACCTTTTATAGAGGATTATTGGGTCATCATTCTTATAGTGACCTCCCCAATGACTATGGGGATAGATCGGTGTGATTGTAGTTGGGTTCAACCCTAAGTGATTATGCAGTTGTTGCGTAAGGGGCCCTATCCTTGAGTTTGAAGATCTGGATAGCCACATCCTAAGTGATAGGAAATGCTTTTATGGATGATATCAAACCTTTTTATATGTATCCTGAGTTTCTATTCATGTAGTTGGGCCCAAACCTAAGTGATATGGTAGTGGTTGCGGAAGGTTCCTTGTGTTTGAGTGATAATCCTTGACTGGACACTTCCTAAGTGAGAGGGCGTGGGTTAATAGATGATAATGGACCTTTCCTAAGAGGCTTGGGTCAAGGACTACCTTGGGGGCTGGTTTAGGTTATGACTTGAGGATACCAATGGACTTGACATTGATTGATCTTGTAGTGGGTCGAGATATGTATGAATGACCTTGCCTAGTTTCTGTCGGTAGTGGTTCATTGTTATGGATGCTTCTCAACCCTAATTATTTGGGTATGGGATGGGGATTGATGCAATTTAGTGACGAGATGATAAGGTACATTACATAATGGTGCTTAAGAATGTTTGATTAAGTGTCTTTTTTCCTTAGTTATTACACGATGACCCGATGCGTAGGGAGTCATGGTGGCCTAGTTAGCTCACGACGTCTAAGGATTTTTCATGACATATTTGTTTCATTCCTCATGAATACACATATATTATGGTGTACACTATTTTAACTAGATGAGACCCTAATAATATGTATTTATCACAACATGCATGGGTACCATGGTGTGCATGAGGAACATATATCTGCTTTCAGGTTCATCCCAAGGCATATAGTAGATCGGCATGGTGCATCCCAACAGGTATGTGGAGACAAGGTATATAAGGCTCAAGGATGGAAGTAGGGACATTGTTCATGGGTATTATTTTTTCTTTTATTTTGTATTTTGGATTGTCTTAGTGGGATATCAGTGTTTGTATGATTGTATAACTTTTTCATGACATTTTTTGTAGAATAATTTTTATTTATTATTACGAACTCATATCTTTATCATGTATGTTTTGGATATTTTTAATTGATTTTATGACTCTGAATCAATGCAATAGTATCACCATTTTATGGATTAGTCCCTAACTACTAATCAAAAGTATCTAGAATATGGGGAGGTGTTATTCAGCCTATGTAGTTCTCTAGTCTAGGTATTGACGAGTAGCCCTGGGTCAGGGTGTTAAATTTCTTTTTTTATAACTTGACCTACCTGGGAAAAGAAACTAATCATCTAATACCATGGTCACTAGAAATACATTGAATTCCTTCCAAACACACCATAGAAAATTACCCTATGGGGTCACTTATCAAACTTATGACTATCCCCACAGACTATCACAGGTACTTTAAATTTTTGGGAAACTTCCCATGATGGCATATATCTTAACACTTCTTTAAGACAATCATGCTTACCTATTAAGCTCTAACCAAGTAGGTGCACAAAAACAGAGGTACACATTTTTCATATGTGTAGTAATATTTACTATATTATGTCTCACTTTTCCAGGGGTGTTACAATCACCCCCTTTAAATCACAACATCTTTGGTTTGGGCTCCACACCTGAAACCCAGGTAGTTACACTACACTTCTAGCTGGGTATTAGCTCAGAAAACATTTTTCATGGTATAACCTCCTAATGCCATGAACCTAGTCATCTGACACCATGGGTTACTTGTAATACCTGGGGTTTACTTCCAAACACATCATATCCTAATACCCATCAAGGTCACTTATCTGACTAATGACTGTCTCCACATGACAACACATATTTCTTCGGTGTGATTTTTACTCACTCACACAAACCCTAGGAAACTTCTTGAGATATCACCCATTCCAACACTACTCTAGGAAAATAATTTTTAACTATGGAGTTCTAATCAGTTAGGGTCTTGAAAATAATGGTTCACCTTGTTGAAATGGGTAGGAATATTTAGTCTGTTAATTATCACTTTTCTATGAGTTTTATAATGGTTGGAATAATAAAATATTCCTATATTCTATCACTTTTCTTAGATATTGTTAATAGATATAATAGTGTGATTTAAACCTATTGAAATAATTAAACAAATGTATTTTTCTAATAATAATAATTTGTAATTTGATGGAAAATATTGCAATTACATTCTTATGTCTTTATCATATAAATTTTATAACATAGTGATGGGACTTCAAAAAAATGAAAAAAAGGGGAAAACTAGAAAGTAGTAATGGTGGTAATATTATGGCCTAAATAAGCTAAACTATAAATATAAAGAATCATTTTTGAAGATGTGAATATGTAAAAATAATAAATCATTGATGACTGTTTTACAAGATTCGTTGAAATGGTTATCAACATCAAAAGTTGTGGTCAAAACTAGAAGATTCTATAATTGGTAAGGAGATTATGAGATAATATCTTATCATGTTTTATCATAAAATTTCAGAATTTTAATAATGATAGGATCTTACCCTTGATTAATTTCATGATATTCTCACCACATATGAAATAGTAAATACTCCATTATTCAAAAAAAATCCAAATAGAATATGGAATTTGAAAACATGAGAAAAATCAAGATCAAGGATGAAGAAGCTAAAGATTCTAGTGATAAATACGAATAAGAAGAAAATGATGAATAACATAATAGAATTATTTCTCGTCTCAAATAACATCATAAATGGAAATGGGAAGTATCAAATAAAACTCGTAATTAAATGTTTAATTTGTGGTGAAATTAGAAACATTGTTATAAATAGTACCAAGAATAAATGTGGGGAATATGAAGCTAATGATTATAATGAGAAGCCTAAAAAGAATAAATAGGAAAAAATTAAAATATGTATCCAAATATGTTGAGAATAAAAATTGGTTTCAAAGAATAAAGATAAGAATCCAGATTATCAAAGATAAAGAGGATTAACTTCCATAAAAAAGCTAATCAGAATAATAAGTTATTGATAAGTTCATAAAATTCATGGGTTATGTGTAGAAACATGAACACTCCTCCAAAAATAAATAATAAGAAGGTGAGATAATGTATACGAAATAAATTAGAAAATTGGTACTAGAGGCATTGCCTGAGAAGAACACTAAACTCAAGAAATAAATATGTATATTAAAGAAATAATGTGTTAAAAATAATGGAGGAAATGTGGAGGTTATCAAAAAAAAGTATCTTATATTTATTAAATAAAAAAAATAAGTTGAAAGTTGTCGATCAAGGAATGGCTATTAAATATCCTGAAGAAAAAGTGACTTTTAAGGAAGAAAAACTAAGAATGAAAATTTTAAATGTTCCTTGAAGATGATAATGATTTGAAGAAGAAGAGATAAGACTTCAAAATGGATATGGAATTTAAATATGAATCATCTCATATTTCTAAGAAATATATCCCAAAAGTACAGGCCCAATCCTTACCCATTTAAATTAAAATAAAATCTGGGTTTATTAATAATTTAGGTTTAAATTCTAAAATTGAGAATATATGGGATCAGAAAAAAGTTGAGAAAACTTTTATATCATGGGAAGAAAATAATATACCAAGAATAATTACCTCCATAAGAAAAAATAAATCCCAAATAATGGCTGGGAAATATCATCAACTTTAAGAAAATAATTACTAATATCAATATGAAATATAAAACTTCTAAGGATAATTTTGGTGATATAACATTTATGGTCACATATGTTACACATGCCGGTATAACATTTAATTACCTAGAGATTGAATTAATCAAGTGGGGCATGGAAATAAAATATTTAACCTTGATAAGATGACAAGTAATAAAACTATTAACAAAAATTCTACAAGTATTGATATCAAAACAGAGTTGAATGTTTAGAACAAAATGTATAGAAGTGTGAAAAACATGGTCATTGTACTGAAAAGGGAAAGTATATTTAGAAGGTGAATAAGTGGAGGAATTTACACATTTTAGAAATTAATATGAAATATATACGAAAGGTAAACCATGTATTCTATATAGTGTTTTGTCCTCACATATGTCTAGAGATACCAAAATAATCAAGAATATTAAAACCATGATAAAGGGGTAGTAAAATTTGTAAATGATATATCTTTTAAAATAAATGTAGTTGTAATCTAGAATATATAAGTTCAAATATTAAAATATAATAATTTACTCAATATTTACGGTCCCAAACACAATATTTTGAGTTTAATAAAATAATGTGATGATGGAAATGAATTTTTTATTAGATAAATTTGGCATCAATAAGAGTTAATTGGATGTAAGATTCGTCATCAAAGTTGAGAGAATAAGTGTCAAACTATTCCAAATTGGAGATTTAACCAATTATTGTTATATGAGTGACAAAGATGTGAAAAAATTATGCTACAGAATGCCTGAACACCATAGGAAATGAAACATAAGAAAAATATAAAATAATTGTGTTGTGAAAGATATACCCCAACTAATGAGAAAGAGATATATATAATTTGTGTGAAACATTTCATAAAGGTAAAATGGTTCATGGAAATCATTAAAGAGTGGAAATTCATTCCATTGGGCCACTAGAACTCAATCCTTCATATTTCAATGGCCTAGTGAGATAATATTTTTGTTGAGGTGATATGTATTTCATTATTTTCATTGATGTTACACTAATATGATTAATGTTATTTTTATAAATCCTATGTTATAAGATCATTATATGTTCCAAATTTTCAAAAGATAAGTTGAAAGTTTTTTTGTCTATATAAAAAGAATAAGATTATATAATGGTAAATAGAACAACTTAAATTATTTTTAAAAATATCTTACAATGCATAGAATTAATAATCAATATAGTTCACCAGACACTTTACATAAAAATGGAGATAATTAAAAGAAGATTATTTAATATGGGTATAATAATAATAGGTAAACACAATATTTATAAATTTATATAGATATATATTGTATTTGCAATTTTACACATATAAACTAGGTGTATTTTGATATCAGAGAAATATATTAAACCATATTAGATGTGTTAAAAGAGGAATATTAAAATGAAATAATTAAATTTATTTGGTATTCCTTATTTCATTAAATTAAAAAAATAAAAATTTGGGGAAATTTGTAGAGAAATATGAAAAGGGGATATAAATGGGCCATTTTTCATGTGTAAGTGGATAAAAATACATGAAACAGACTTCGAAATATGTTTTAATGTTTATATGTGACAATTATTGAGAATCAGTCTAAACTAGATAATTTAGTTGATGTATATTTGGAAAATTATAAAGTTGACTGCATGCGAATTTTAGAAAACCATAAATAAGTAGAAACTATAAATTATAATAATTATATTGAAGATGATTCTGACCAAACCAATAATAATGATGAGGCTTATAGTAATGAGAAACTGATATAAAAATGGTATAAAAATAATTTTGAATAATAAAATATCATTGGAAGTCGTGAAACTCCATTGAAAATTAGAATAAGGTTAAGTCCAAAAAATCAAATAACACCGATTTCTCAAGTTGGATATCAATTTTTTTAATGGGAATAGAGAATGAGGAGTGGATAAATTATATAAAGTAATAACTTGATTATATTGAGAATATATCCAACATGGATCTTCTTCCAAGACCAAAAAAATTATGATTGGAACCATATGGGTTTTCAAAAAAAATTAATAAGATGGGTGAAGTGTCAAGAAACAAGGCTATACTAGTTTAAAAAGGATAATCAATGAAGTAAGGAATATAATTTAAAGAAAAATTAACATGAGTGGAAAGGATAGAAATTATTAAAATGTTCTTGGTTGTGGAATAAAATTGACACTGTATGGTTTATCAAATAGATGTGAAATCCACTTTCCTAAATGAATATCTAGAAGAAGAATATTTCATTGAAAAATTTGAAAGATTTTTTTATTGACAATGATTAAATCATGGTATGAAGGTTAATGAAATATTTTTATATATTAAAACATTCCACTATAGAATTATATTCAAAATTATATAATTGTTTGATATATATGAAATTTTTAAAAGAAAAGCTTAATTCCAAAATATATGTGAATGATATATCCAATGTTACTCAAACTTTTATTATGTATATTGATTATATAATATTTTTAAGTGATAATAAGTATATATATGAAGATTTTTATAAGTAAATAAAGAAACATTTTTAAATTTCCATGCATGGTGAAATGAATTATTTTTTGGGACTAGAGATTATACAAAGGGATGATTAAATATTCCAATCTAAAGAGAAATATGCTAACAAATTATTGAATAAATTTGACATGGAGGATTCTTAATAAATTTCAACACCAATACAAATTGTTTCTAAGATAAAAAAATATGAATCTTGAAGTAGTTATAATTCAAAATAATTAATAATAATCATTATATTTAATCTTTAAATAACTACTTCAAGGATTAATATAATGTATGTAGTAACTCTACATGCATGATTTTAGAGTGATCTTAAAGAGCCTCATATGCTAGAAAATAAAATAATTCTAATATATTTAAAAGGAAATCTAAGTTATGAAATAATTTATAGAAAAAAACGAAAAGATTGTATGGATAAGTAGTTCACATAAAAGGGAAAATTCTTCCATGGTGAGACCTATATGGGTTGAAAAATATATAATAACTTAAAAAATATATTTTTGTTTAATTTTCTTGATAATACAAATTTTTATATTGATTGATAGGGAATAATTACATGGCCCAAAATTATGTAACACATGGTCTGAAGGCCCAGAGGAACAAAGGCATATAGAAGTGACCCAAAGTCCCAAACTGCAAAAAAAAAACCTTACCTATTTCATGTGTTTATTACATATTAGAATCACTCAAATTATTTTTCAGTATCACTATCATCACTAATTAAAACATTTGTTTTCTCTGCTAGCTATTCGATATTTCTAGTTACTAGTTTCACTTTCATAACTACTTTGTTGATTTCCCTTCATTCATCTGACCTCACCAGTGACCAAATTCTTTCTATAAAACACTCCAATTGGTCTATAGTTTCTCCAGTAAAAATCATAAAGTGTCACAATCCAACCCATCGGGGAACTCCTTTCTGACAATAAGATGAGAGTGACGCCCCAAGCCTACCTTCAATAGGTCATAAGATAATGACTAACGCCAAGTAGGTATATCACACACATGGGATCCCTTATCCTAAAATAATTTACACATGCACAAATATCCATAAAAAATTATAATGTAGAAAAGATAAAAATTTAATACTATGAATACATGTATAATCACTAATCCCACATCAAAGTATTATGAAAACTATGTAAATGAAATGGCTCAAAAATAATCCCACCAAAAACTATGAAAATAGTTCAACCTGCTAATAAAAGAGGAGTACTATCAAGATGGAACTCTAAGAACCGTCCATAGTGTTTCTAAAAGTATAAAGCTTCACCTACTCCTAGTTCTTCTAAGAATCCATTGAAAGACTTGTCATCTACATAATATATGAAATGGATAGGAAGAGCCCAGGTAGGGGTGAGTATAAATGTACCCAGTAAGGCACCTTGAAATCACCAAACACAAAGCATCAAAGAGGGAGTTGGATCAATATCACAATAAGGTATTCATCAAGAAGGAAAATTAAAGCCATTATGCTCATAGCTTAACACCTTGACTAAATGTATGTTCACAGCGTCACTACCAACCAAGGATTCTACTTGAGGCTCAAAGGTTACATTAATCTAAGGGGATTCAGTTCTTGAGTCTAACTAATACTGATGGAACTCATCTAAGAGGTTTTACACACTAGGGATTTCCATTCTTAGTATTAATTGGAACTCATATAATTTTAATAAGAAGGTAAGGGATCACACCAAGGGCCAATTGGGGATACCTAACCCTATATATGATAATCAATTGGGGAGGGAATATTATGTCATATATTTCAAAAATGGGATACCTGTCCCAAGATAGGGAAGAATAAAAGAGTATCACACCCCATGACACACTGAGATATACTTGAATCTATCTAGAACAAGACTATAGATGGGATCACTCATCCAATATTCCAGATGGGATACCACACTATACCCTCATAGGTATGTACTAAGGTAATTTTCCCAAACTAATAATGAAACTATACTAAGGGAATAAAGAGCTCCAATATACCATAGAGGGATTACATAGTGTGTACATGTGATACAAAACATTTCCTTCTATGTTTTATCATACCCATGTTTATTTCTATATCCTTGTACTATTTCCCATGTTTGAGTACTTGGATTATTCCCATGTACCTTGGACAGTGTCCACATACTCATCTCATGTTTGTGTACTAGGGTTATGTCTATTTCTATATACCTAGGGGGACACACTGGGTCACTAGTTAAAGGACCACACTGCATGTGAAATTTTCAAATAATCATGTTATATTTAATTTCAATTGTAAACCCCAGATGTCAATGAAGGGGTCAACAAGATCTGTGTTATTCCAAACCACACATCATATAGAACATAATTTAATAGAAATTATAGATCAATCATGAATATTCACCCATGACGCCACCACTTCTAATTTTTGTATTCATTCTATTGTAATGTTTATATTAGAATTGATCAAGTCACATCATTTATGGTGTCCAGATTACATCCACCCTTTGATATGAAAGGTCCTTATTTCACTATCTCAAAGCACCCACATGGTCTAACTCATGTAAAATCAACCATATGCACAAACATTAAATCTCCATCATCACTTTTATG
Organism: Viscum album; assembly: GCA_963277665.1. Classification (NCBI taxonomy): domain Eukaryota; kingdom Viridiplantae; phylum Streptophyta; class Magnoliopsida; order Santalales; family Viscaceae; genus Viscum; species Viscum album. The sequence goes on along the minus strand of OY728135.1, from coordinate 1,896,340,428 downwards.
TCACCATCATGAATTTAATCGTAAAACTAAACATGTGATGATGATTTTTTGTGCTTAAGGGTTATTACACAATGATTTTTCCCAAGTTTTTTCGAATCATTGGCCAAATGAAATATTTTTTATGAACATTAAAATAAAAAAGGGGGAAAAGTAAAAAACTCAAAAGTAAGAAACAAATGCAGGCCATTTTTTATTTTTCTTTCTCTAATTGATGGAAAATTTGACAAATGGGGAATAAAAATTAAGGATAAACAATTCATAAATATATGAATTAAAATTAATCAACTTAAATACAATAAAAATACAAAAATTAATTTTTAAAAGAATGAATTCACGTTCACAAAGGTGAAAGTAAGAACAAGTATTAAAAAACAAAAAAAATATTCTATATTTATATCAAGTTGATCAATGATGGAGAAAAATTTTATGGAATTATTATTGGTGAGATCTAAAAACTCCATCAATGATAAATATACCCATGGTATTATAATTTTCCATCCATGATCCCATCATTGTCCACCAATTCTCTCCTCCACGAACCTCTCCTATAATATCTAGGGTTATATGACAAACCTATGATTTTTCCATAACTATTCTTAAATATAAGAGAATTAGGTTACATAAATATAATAGAAAATAAATTCTTTAATTTATTTATTCATCTATTATTTCACCAGTGATTGATTTTAAACAAAAAATCCAAAGCACACAAAAGTTATTTCATACATAAAGTAAAACCCATGTTCTGGAGTTAAAGGAAGTCTCTTTTCTCTATCTGTAAATTCATTCCTAAGATAAACCATTATTTCTAAAATACTATATGTGCATGATATAATAAATTTAATATATTTAATATATTAACACAGAGAAACTAAGGTCCTCATAATCTCAATTTGACTATGTGCCTAACTTTGAAAATATTGTTTAAAATATTCCAAAGTGTTACATGGAAAAAATAAATTCATTAAATTATCTTGACCTTTAGGTATTTTCATCCTGAAACTAAAAAACCTACAAGAAAAGTTGATCTTACTAAACTCACATATTTTTATCATACTCCCAGATGCTCTCCTAAAGATTATTTTTCTTCCAACAAACACATACCAAGAGAAACACTTTCCCTTGAAGGATCTTCTCCTACTAATCCTTGATGGTCACCAGGTACTCTGAGAAGGTAGATCTATCCTCAATGTATAGCTCTCCCCATTCATTGACATGTTATAGATCATGCATGTATCTCCAATTATGAGACACGTGGAATGTATCATGCACCATATCTAACTGTGGTGATAAGGATAAGCCTTATGCCACCTCACAAACCCTGTGAAGTATCTGGAAAGGGCCAATGAACCTCATAGATAAATTTTCTCACCATCCAAATAGATATCTTCCTCATAGATGTGAGACCCTCAGGAACATATGGTCTCCCTCATTGAACTCCAAGGGCCTACACTTTTTTCCAAATTATAATTCTTATGGCTCTGAAAAATCCTCGTCATCTCTAAGATTATCAGCACCTTTTTTATCATCACCTACACAAACTCTGGTCCCATAAGCATTGTCTTACCTGGATCTATCTGGTATAATAGTTACTTATAGGGTCTCGTGTATAAGGCCCCAAATGGTTCCATACCAATGGTGGAGTGGTTACTATTGTTATAAAAAAATTACACCAAGGGTGGATTGTCTTTCCAACTTTTTCCAAAATCTAACATGCAAGCTTGAAGCACATCCTCCAAAACCTAAATTGTCTGCTATATTGGCCATCAATCTTGGGGTATAATGTCATGATAAGATGAAAATAAGTCCTAAAATCCACCAATAATCATATTTATAATCACTATTTGAATTGAGATTCATGGTTTGAAATAATAATTATAGTAACTTCATAAATATAGACTATCTTTTTCACATATAGTCATTCAAAAATCTCCATTTAACTCTAATATTGGATGTCTAGAAAGTGGACCAGCATGGTAATTCGGTCTATGATCACTTGAATATAATAATGACCTGTTATAGAGTGTTGAATTCATGTCACAAAATAAATAGAGATATCGTCCCACTTCCACTCTAGAACCTTAAGGGGTTCGGCCAAACCTATTAGAACCTGGAGCTCGGTTTTCACTTATTGAAGGTGAGACATCCATAGATAAACACAGAAACCCATATCTCCATCTCTAGACACAAAAACTGATGTCAAAGTTCATGGTACATCTTTATAACTCTTATGTGTACCACTAAGGGTGATGTTTGAAACTCACCCTGGAACCTCCTATTAAAGTGTGACTTATACCATCATCCAACCTCAAAAAAGGAAGACATGGTCTACACCTTAAAAATATATATTAGGGGAATATTCTATGGATATCTGACCATTAAAGGGATCATAATAAATATCTCCAAGATGTGATTCCCTGACATTCTAATGAAGTAGTGGGGTTACAGCCATTGACTGGATATACACCGCTCTCCACATCCACATTGGTCAATTGTAAAGAGTCCAACTGCTCTGTGGCCTTGCTCAACAATTTCAGATGTGATTTACTATGGATATAATCGTCCACCATGTTCCTCTTCCTAGGAGTATAGAATATCCCAAAATCATAGTCTTATAGGAACTCCATCCATCACCCTTATATATGGTTAAGATCTTTTGGTGAGAAGATATACCTGAGACTCTTATGCTTAGAATAGATGTTGAATCGCACGCCCATAAGATAGTATCTCCAGGGATTCAAGGAAAAAACTACGGCTTATGGATCTAATTCATGGGTTTCATATGTCCACAAATAGAGTCTCAGTTATTGAAACCCATATGTAACCATCATATTCCTCTTCATTATAATTAATCCAAGCCCAACTTTAAATGAATCGTACAACACAACATACCGAACACCCTCTACTAGTAGTATCAAGATGGGGGTACTCTTCAACCTCTACCGTAGCTCTGGAAACAATTATCACACGTCTTCATCCACGTGAAATTATGTACCTTTTGGTTTAAGGTGTAAAAAGGTTCCATGGTATTAGATAAATTGGTAATGAATCTCTAATAATAGTCTTTCATCCCAAGGAATATATATACCTCCATCACTCTTTTGGGTGGCTCCCAACATATTACTTCCTTAATATTTATTGGGTCTACCACCACTTCCTCCTTTGAAATAATGTGTCTTGGTAAGTGGGCCTATCTAATCTAGAACTAACACTCTGAGATATTCCCATAAATATGATGCTCACTTAACATGTCTAGAACTGTACTCAAATGTATTTCATGCTCCCTCTTTAACATTGAGTGCATGAGGATGTTATCTATGTAGACCACCATGAACCTATCTAATAAAGGCTGAATGATTTAGTTCATGCTTACCATTAACATAGATAGGATGTTTATCATGCTGAAAGGAATCATCTAGTACTAATAGTGTACATAATGGCGCTGTAATTTCATCTTCGATATATCCTCTTCTCAAACTCGGATATGGTGATAACCTAGTCTGAGGAAAATCTTTGAGAACCACTTATACCATTTAAGCTAATTGAAGTTGTATTCAATTATCAAAAGTGAATATTTATTATTGATTGTTGTCTAGTTTTTTCAATGATAATTCATACATAACCTTATGAACACATCTGTATTCTTTGTAAACAAGACTAGGGATACCCAAGGGAAACCATTGGTCTAACAAATTCCTTCCTCTGAGATTCCTCTAAATACACCCTTATACATCACAGATCTATAGGGGATATCCAATATAATAGAATATATATCAGTTTATTTCATGGGTGTAAATATATATATAAGTTCCCATCACTCCCTCATACTCCACCACTACTGTATGAAACTAAAATCTCAATGAATATGCTATTAGAAGTGTTATATTATCCAACTGATGAAAAATATGGTAGTACCATCCCATGTATGAGCCCATAATTATTTTCCTAGGATTCATTCTCACTAATAAAAGAAAATCTCAACCCATCAACTCAGATGCATCTCATCCTATAGAAAAAATAGTCAATATGAACATGGACCATGGAGATCTAGTCCATACCTAGAATGATGTCATAAATCCTCATCCTAGCTATGAAGAGATCCAATATGAAGTTATCTCCTCTAAGGGTCGTATCACACTATTGGTATAATTGAATGATTACTAAATCTCACAAGGTAGGAGTCTCTAAGGATAAATTTCAATTGAATGATTCTACAATAATCTCTAGATCTCAAACAAGTTTTAAAGAAAGTAAAGAGTGGTTCGCACCTATGTATATAAAAATTGTATCCATAGAAAAGAATACATAGATCATACCTCATATCATTCCCAAATAATATGGTTCATAAGCCTCCATTTTATGAAACCATCAATGATTTTAACCACTATCACTCTATTTCTTTCATAGACCACATAGAGGTAGTGTAAATGGAAAAAAATAATGTTGGACACCTCCAAAACAATTCGTACATTCTATCTCACGTATTAAATCCTACATACCTCCTTTATCATTCCACCACCTCTATCTCAATTGAAAATAAATCATATCTCTATCTATTGTATGTAGGGTCAAGAAATCCCACATAATAGAGACTCACCCATCATAGGGGAATCACACCCTCTCCCTCAGCTTACCGAAACCTCCATGTGATCCCTAAGTTTTCAAAAATCCATCCTCAAAATACCTATAAATCTTTCTAAAATTATTAGATCCTTGAGTATGAAATTGACTACCCACTAATGAGGTCTCAGCTCAATGGATCCCGCTACAGGAACCAACTTTCAATCATTAATCTACTAATAAACTCTCCAAAACCAAATAAAACTCTAACATGCCAATATAAGAAGGGATAGGAAGATATTCCACTAAGGATCAGATATATTCCTGAATTCATTACTCAAAGGTCCATGATTGAATATATCCATCACAAAATATATCAATAGAATACCATGAGTGGTTGGTGAACCTCAAAGTGTACTCTATTGTGGTTATGCTACCCTGATGGAGCTATAAAGGCTCATAGATACATATTATCTACAATGTCATTGGATAAAAAATATCTCTAAAGATACATTAGAACTACATAAAAGTGATATTAACCTCATAATGCATCTACAACACCAATATCCACCATCACCCTACTCGTCCATAGAGAAGGACCACTACTAAGACTACTATATGGTTGGAAGGGGACATAACAAGGCAGAAAACATTCTCTATAGCCTCGAGATAGTTCTCTATTGCATGGGGATCTGGATCACCCCAAAACCTGAGTGGTTCATATCTTTGGAAATTTTGTAGTGTACTCAGTCTACACACATCATATGCCAGTACTGCTAGAATAGTTGGTTGCTCTATGGGTATAGGTACTATCGATAATCTGCATAGAGGAACTGCCTCCTACACAAGTCCTTGAACTGATGCCTCATCTCTAAGTGGATATTCATCAAAATCCAGATACATAATCCTAGATATATTTCATAATGGAGGAATATTATAATAGACAAGACAAACCATGGTAAAAAGGATATTTATAGGGATCTGACTCAAAAAAGGACATGGAAACCACAACTCATTCTTATATGTTTCATGTAGCAATGTTTACCCTATAACCTATTCCAACATTTACTTAGTTAAAAAGTAGTTTATCAAAGCCCTAAGGAATGGATACATAAGTCATCACACCACCACTGTGATCTTTGGTCTAATATTCTAACTCAGGATACCTTAATATTATTTCACTAGTTCACAAACCAATCCTCATGGCTAGAATATCTCTAAAATTAGCTCCTCAAACAACTTCCTTTGGTACTACTATGTCATGACCCGAACAATCGAGGCTTGTCTGGTCGACATTAAGTTGAGAGGGAGAACCCAAGGCCACCTCCAATAACATAGGGTATGGTAACTAGTGCCATGTATAAATATCACAAACATGATAGGCATTAGCCTTATGTACCTATACACATTCACACATCTTCATGCACCAATATAATGTGGAAAAGATAAAAAAATACTATAAATTAATTCATAACCAATAATCCCACATTAGTGTATGATAAATAATATGGAGAAGAAAATGAAAAAAATACAATCCCACTAAAAATTGTAGTAATAGTCTAACCAGCTAACAAAAAAGGGACTACTATTAAGATTAAACTCTTGGAACTGTCCATTGTCCATCTAGAACTACTAATCTCCCCTTACCCCTAGTCCACCTAGGATGTCATAAGAAGTCATATCATCTATATAAGACATGGAATGTGTGGGTATAACCCATATAGGGATGATTATACTCATAACTAGTATTAGACCCTAAATCACTAAACATAATGCATCAAAGAGTGATTTAGATGAATATCACAATTTTGTGTACCAACTAGAAGGAAAGATATACCCATATATTCACATAGATAGACAAAAAAACTCAAAGTAAAGTCACTTAATATTTTCTATCCTAGGATTATACTCAAGACTCAAATGTCACATTCATCCATGGGGATTCACTTATCGAGTCTCCCTGATACTGATGTAACTCATTTGAGAGGTTTCACTTGTTGGGCCTTTATATTTATGGTATGAAATAGAACTCATAATAAATCAATACATAGGGAGAGGATCACACCCAAGTACTATGGGGGATACCTAACCCTATCTAGTATAATCCATTATGAGGAAGATCACATTCATTAGATATCAAAAAATGATATACCTAACCTAAACTAAGGAATAATAATAGAGGATCAGACCTCGGGCCACATAGAGGGACACCTGACTATATATAGAACACGCTGGTAGAGTGGATCACGCATCTTATACTCAAGATGGGATACCACACTTTACCATATTACGGATATACCAAGGTAATTTACCCACACTAATAATGAAACTAGACTAGGGGAATAAAGGGATCCAACCTTCCTGAAAAGGAGTACACGATGTGTACAAGGGGCATATTATGTGTTCAAGGGACACATGATGTTTCCTGCTAAGTCATGTCATGCTTGTGTTTGTGCCTGTGCATTTGTACTCAAACTATGTCTGTGTACTCTAGATGTATCCATGCTTATGTACCCATAGGGTGCACAAGTTGGGTCTCCAGATAAAGGACCACATGGCATGTGAAATTTTCACATGGTCCTATGATATTTAACTACACATATAAACCCCATTTGTCATGGAAAGGGTCTACAAGATGTGTATTCTCCAAAAATACATTTAGTGTAGATCATAATTTTATATAAATTATAAATCTCTCACACGTATTCACCTATACCACCACCCCCTCAAATTCTATCCATTGGTTCCACTATAAATCTCATATTAGAGTTTACTGAGCTAAATCATCACTAGTGGCTGAATTCCAACCACCCTTTGATCATAAAATGCATGTATTCTCCATAATCTAGAGCCCATATGGTCTATCTCACGTAAACTCTACCATACACACCATCATTAAATCTCCATCATTATCATAATGTATCATTCAAACCTTTAATTCAAAAACCAAACCTACAACAACGACCTGTTTCATTAAAGATAGATTGTATAATGATCAATTCTCATGTTCTATTGAATCATTATCCAACTAAAATACTATTGAAAAGTGTCTGAATAACAGAAGGGAAAAAGTAAAAAACAAAAAATTATGAAATTAATATTGTCCATTTTTTTGTTTTTACTTCTCCCATTGATATATAATTCAATGAATGGGTAAGAAAATTAAAGGATAAATAATTCCTAAATTTAGGAATTAAAAGTAATTAACTAAAATCCAACAAAAATGATTCAATAATTATTATATAAATTAATTAATTCACTTTATATTGGTATAAATAAATAACAAGGATTAAACCTACAAAAAACTACCTACCTTGATATCAGATAGATCAGTGATGAAGAATGATTTTTAATCATTATCATTGGTGAATCTAAAAACTCCATCGATGACAAAAATCATTGTGGTATTCTAATTTTCGATCAATAATCCTATCTTCATCAACCAACACTCTCATCCATGGTCATCTCCTCTAGTTTCTAGGGTTATATAACAACCTTAGTATCTAGATCTAACCATGATTAAATAGAGAAGAATTGGGTTCTAGGATTTTAGAAGATAATAAATTTTTTAATTAATTTATTCATCTACTATTTCAATCATTATTTATCATAAAAGAAACATATAACGCAAATAAAATTTATGACTCACCTATAGTACAACGAGTATTATGGAATTAAAAGTGGTCTCTTTTTTCATCCAAGACTCTATTTGGGAGATAAACAATGATTTCGTAAAAACTACATGCATGTGATATAATAAATTTAATATTTTTAATATATCAACACTGAGGCCTCATGGGACACATAACCCCTCATAGACTCCATGAATAACACTGAAAATATTATATAAAATATTAAAATTGTTACCTGAAAAAAACTGAGTTGTTACATGACGAACCAACATATGATTACCTATAGGCCTATTGGTTGGAGACCCACTACATGGTTTGGGAACCCATTTATAATGAATAGTAATGTTATTATTATATCACACTATAGTTCTTACTACTATAACTTCACAACTATAGTTCTACAATAATTATACAATACTATATAAATTTACCACTACCAATATTTGAACTTAGGATCCATGAAAAATTACTGGCTGAATTTAGCAATCAGTTAAGCCCCTAAATGCCATTATAAGAAATATAGTTTAGTTTCATTGAGTACATATAAGGTGGAGTATACTATAAAAACACATTACTATACACAAATTTTATGAATGAATGTATATATAGTTTATTTGAATGTTTATGTTTCCAAGACATTGAGAATTTATTATGAAAATTAGATTGAAATTGATCTATAAAACAATCCAATTCGACACTCAAGTTCAATAGACATTGAAATGTAATATAATTTCATTAAATATCATGTGGTTAATGGTAATTTGAAACATGAATACATTTATACCAAATATAAAATTTTCTATATAATTACAAAAGTTATAACAAGGTAGAAATTTATAGAATTGAGGCTGAATATATTTGTTCATACTTCTCCTCTAACCTAATAATATATGGGTAGTAACCCCACTATTCTTTGGATTACACTATCAAATAGGGAGAGATAGTGTATATTTATTTTTAAAAGGTAGATATGTAAAAATCTTTTTATATCTATTAATATTATTCTATGGTAATTGATTAAAGGGGGATAATTGGATGAATGGGTTGAGGGGAAGAACATCTAAGTCACTTGATAAAAAATTATTTTCACCAAGATATTGAATTATATCAAAATAATTTCATTATCTGGTAGTGTGGTGTCAAGATTATCTTTATTTGAGAAAGTTTTTGATTTCATGATTTAGTAGTGATAATTTTTGAGATTTTTAATTGAGTTGTATAGAGATGATAAAGTTAAATGGAGTTGACAATAAATCCAAAGGGGGAGATTAAAAAACTAGAGGGAATTGTTGAAGAAGTTTTTATTTGTTGTCAAGAATAAATTTGAATAATTTAATCTGGTTAGGATGAACTTAAAGTTTTAAAGAATGGTTTTGAGTTATTCTGAAGTCCATTGTAATAAAATGTCTTAGATGAAGGAGGTCTTGAGCTCATTTAGATATTTTCTAGATTTTTTGAGTTGGAATTTAAATTTTACAAAGTTTTTGAAATGTTATTTGTACATATGATTTTTGTATATTTAAAGAAAATAATATTACAAAATAATGACTCATATATAATAGAAATTCATGATATGGAGGAGTAAAGTCTGATATGAAAGAAGTATGGTTCACATGGAAGAAGTATCACTCATGCAGAAGAGGAATGATTCATACACATGATGTTTTTAGAGGCACATGATAAGTTTACAAAGGAAGTTAATACATAATAAGTTTATATGGGATGAGGTAGATAAATTTAAAAAAAAACATATGCATAAGAAGTCTCAATTGCCTATATAAAATGAAAGGATCGTAAGAAAGATGTGATTCTGATGGTATAGAATATGTTCCCTGAGTTATATCTGGAAAACAACAAAAGGAATAGAATACATAAGAGGTATTGAAGAATATTAAAGTGGTGAATTTCATATATAAGAATAAAAATATATTTAAAAAATTTGAAATTCAATAAAGGTATCAAGACTCACACTAAGAAACTTAAGAATTCTATACATCTTACGTATGATTTAAAGGTTTAAAAATTTTAAGGTTTATTGTGATTTTTAGAATTAAATTTCTTGATGAATATTTTTTATTAAGGTGATATTATGCACTGATATTAATTGATTAAAAAAAATAAAAAAAATATTAGTATTTAATAAAAAAACGAGATAATTATCTTCTAACTATTTCCAGGAAAATTATAGAAGGGGGAAATTCTAAGAAGTTAAATTAATATGAAATCAGATGATGTGGTACTCTTATGAAATTCATCAATATCATTTGATTGAATATGATTTGATTTAGGATTAGTATTAAAAGTTTTTCTCTCTGAAAATTTGTGTCATATAAAAAGTAAAATCTGGTAGAGAATCCAACTAAATTTGTTTCAGTTAAATGAAGAGAGAAGACCGCTTCTATAAATTTTTGGAATTCAAAAATGAATTTATCTGTGAATTATTTTAAATAGTGGTCATTGTTACTTGGGAATTTTTTTATCTACTAAAATTAGAATAAGGGTATTATTAGAATATCACTATATACCAATAGTTTATTGATAAAGGAATATTAACAAATCCTAGGAGAATTAAACACATGAATAATTTATTGTCAAACTGAGAAGATGATCATGGTGTTCTATTAAATTGTGAAAATTATATGAAACATGAGATGACAGAGATTTTTTTTGAATGAAATTAATTTAGGAATATTGATAAATCCCTGATTAATAGAAGAAAAAGGAAAAACTATGTTATTATAATAAAAAAATTGAGATCAGGAAGAAATGATTTATAGAGATTGAATCCATAAATTTAAGTGATAGGGAAAACATAAAATGCCTAAGGGATCAGGGATTTGATATTCAGAAGCTGATCATAAACTAATTCTACATGAAGTGATAAAGGTTCAATATTCTAATATGCATTGGTATTTGTTTTTAAATTGAATATCATAAATATATGTTCATAAAGAGGTGTGAATACTCTGATCATACTATCTTGAAGGCTCCAACGAAAGATAATCTTTAGTTCTAGATATAACCAAAATTTTCTTATGATCTTTCTCACCCTAGTTTAGAGATCTTACATACTAGTCGGAGTCAATTTCATTTTTTTGGGATGTTGGGTATGTGTTGGATAACAACATAGGTAGAGGATGATGCCTTTCCAAACCACTTTCAATTAGTCATAATATTATAGTGTAAAATCTATGACTCGGACTCTCCTAATCACAGTAAGGAGTAGGTGCACACATTGGGACCGAACCCTGTAAAAATTGTATGTTACTTGTCCCGTTTTATTTTCTATTGTATTTGGGTGAGGCTGAGAGTGATATTGTAGTGCACCAAATCCTAATATATTATAGAAATTAATTTCAAGATAATGAAATTATAAATGAAACAACCACTGATTTAACCCCCTTTCTCAGTAGGGCACCCATTTCAGGGCATACCATAGTCCATGATATGCTCTAGAGCATATAGTTTCTTTACTATTTTTACTTTTAGACGGTTTATGGGAAATCCAGGTAATCCCTATTGGCATTAATTGAAATAACTTGTGAGGTATGTGCCCATATCTTCTAATGTGTGCCTTCATTTTGGAAATAATAGTGGTTTCATAATTATATAGTGATCATTTTTAATTAAAATTATGTTTTCAGTATTGATACATGAAAATATATTACTCGATATGTTTTTGTTACTTTTTGTGGTCCTTTTTCATAGAATTGTAACATAAAATCAATAGTTTTATTTCCCAACACTAAGGTGGAATAAAATTATTTAATCAAATCTATTAAAGAGGTTATTTTATTAAATGTTTTTATTAAATAATTTATTAGTATTTAGAAAACATAGTTGTGTATTTTGATTTTTATTTATCCTTTCACTTATTTAGATATAATACTATCCCGGTTAGATAAAATCATATAGAGTTTAGGTTAATTTTTTTAGGGAAGTATTTGAGACTGGGATAATGTTCTAACAAGATACACACATTCGATAACCTGACCAATTTTCTATATAAGGTCAATATTTTATAGAAGTTTTGGCATTATTTAGGATAAATGATTATATTCATAATATAATAAGATAGATTACTAGAACACCATCATACATAATTTTTTTATTATAAATGTGGAGATTTTTTATATATGTTTCAATTTTTTTGTAATGAAATTTTTATCTGAACATTTTAACCATACATAATTTTAATATTACTTTGACACATCTACATATTCACTCTTATGTGTGTTAGATCGGAATGGTTATTAAGAAGACACAAGAGGGGTTGAATTTATTCCTTTTAAAAATCTTGACAATATTAAAATTTCCGTTTTGAAATGAAGCAATCCTTTCATTCTCTCTTAAAATTGAGTGAGAAATAAAAATAAATAAAGGAAAAGAACACAAGGATGTATAGTGGTTCGGGGAACAAAAATACCATAGTCCACTCCAAGAACTCTCTACTCCACGATCTAGGTGATTTTCAAAAGTTGGTCCTCTTATCACAAGACTATCCAATCCACAACTGAGTATACATAGTTAACACCTTACAAGGATTTTACAGGGCCTCCTGGTTCTTTTACATGGAACCAAAATATCTAAAGCTTAGTTTGAGAAACTAACACTCCACCGTGACAGATTATGAGAATCCAATACTCCATAAAATCTATAGAGATTGATTTTTTTGATGGTACATGTCGAACTTCACAATTGTAGAAACAACAGATAGATGAAATCATATCTTCAATTTAGCACAATAGCATCAGCAAAATAATATTCAATTTCGAGTAGGATTTTTCTTCTTTAAATAGAAGAAAATAGATTAGACAATGATTTTTCAAGCTTCCTTATATTTTACACCATGAGATAATGAGAATTAACAAAGAATTTTGATTCTCTATTCAAAAGTATCGAGCTTTTAATATGAAAATTTTCAGCGCATTATTTTTAACTGAGTATTCATGTCTCTGATTTTCTTCATTGGGTAAATTATTTTCCTTCCAGAGATATATATATATATAGAATAAATATATAGAAGTTGAAACTAAATTTCTCTTCCTTAGGATACCCAAAATAAATAGAGTTAATAGCCTTCATAAATGTCCCAAGAATAGCATACATCATTGCCTCTTTAATATTGTAGAATAAATCTCTAATAAATGAATTAAAAATAATTTGAATAAATACTCTAATAAAATCTCCATAATAATAGAAGCATTTAAAAATTTAGAACTAATGTTTAAATCCATTCAAACCTCGTTAAATATAGTCAAAAATAGTTTCTGAAAGCTAGCAGCACAATTAATCCTAAATATTTGAAATGATATCATTCACATAGAGTCATAATGTCCCTTATAAATAGTGATGATTTAATTTATTACATGTGAGCCTTTTAATCAGTCATAAAATAGATTTATAATGATATAAAATTCTATCAAGACCATTACAGAAATCATAGATAATATATTTAAATAAAACTTCATCATTAACCTGTCAAACGTAGGGTTCCTTCATTTAATGACAAAATAACAAACATAGGGTTAAATTGTGTAGCATATAGTTCCTATGCATAGCATAGGGTTCCTACCAACGTATGGTTCCTTGTAAATACTTTCATCTGCACATAATATAGGAAACAAAAGTAATGTAGGGAACAAAAGTAATGTATGTATAATGATCTATACATTCACACTTTTCAGCATAAGATTCCAAACATAACATTGATTAACCATACGTTCACTTTCCCGAACGTAGGGTTTCAAATCCATACACTTAATAACCAGCATAGGGTTGGCGATCCATATGAAAACTATCTAGAATATAATAGGGTTTATTTCTTACATTACGTTTAACAACGTAGGGTATGAACAATGTTTCCTAAAATTTTAAACAACTTAACTTCAGACTTGACAAACTTTTTTTGATCTATTTATCATTAGATTCAGCCTTAATCCCACAAGACTATTTTTTAGTAAATCTCAATATCTTTCCAATGTTTCAATAACTGAATCAATCTGACTTTTACAACTCTTTTTATCTTTGAAAAACAAAAGTAATAATATTTTGAAAAATTGTAGCTAGGAAACTGCCTTGCCAAACTTCAGTGAATTTATTGACCATCCAAAACACTTTAATAGCCTTTTATATAACCTGATGAAATCAATATAAATATATTTTATTTATACCTTCCTAGTTTTCAATTGATTCTAACATTTTTATAACTTAAAGAAAAATAAATACTATAGGTTTTCAAATATGTTCACTATATAGTTTCAATATTGATTTAGAAACTTCAGTGATTTTTTTAGTATCAAAAAATAATTTTAAGACTTCCACATAAACTAATTATGTTTAGATAAACTCCTTATATATACAACGATATAATGAACCCATCAATCTGTTCAATGTAGTTTGAGATATAATCATAACTCTGAATTGAAATTATGTTAAAAACTGCAATATCATTGAACAACTTGTAACAGTTTCAGTGAATTTTTGCACCATCAAAAAAATTGAATTAGCATTTGATATAAACATATGAAATGAAGATAATATTATTATATTTCCAATGGAGTAAATGCTGTAAAAATCTAGTCATTATTTATTCATATAAAAAAATAAATACTTTGATGTACTAAATCTAAAACACTTAACAAATTTATTACAAAACAAAGATTGACGGGTTGAAGTAATTATCAAAATAAAATAAAAATTATAATAACAAGGAGCCACTCAAAAATCTCCCCCTTTTTGATAATTACAAAACCCTAACTTATTGTCAACTTTTCTCCCCCTTTTTGTAAGTATAAAAAAAATGTGGTCATAAGTATATTAAATAATACAATAATAAAACAAGATAAAATTTGAAAAAGATAATTTTCTTCCCCCTTTTAAATATATTTAAAATTTGAAAAATAAAAATTTTATTTTAACATATTTTAAATTTGAAAAAAAAAATTTAAATGAAAAATATTTAAAATTTTAAAATTTTCTAAATTTGAAAAAAAACTAATTATTTTTTAAATATTAAAAAGATGAGTTATTTGAAAATATGTTCTAACTACATAAAACAATATAAAATCCCTATAAATTCATTCCTTATTAAAAAGGATATAATAAAGGATCCATTAAAATATAAAAAAAATTATTTAATTAATAGAAAGAGTTCACAATGAATGTATTAAACTATTTAAGAAATAATAATGAAATATTTAAACGCATACTAAATATTTAAAATTAATCCCCTTAAGACCAGGCATAAATATTTATGATATTCAATGAATTCAAATAAAATATTTTCAAATAATTTAGATAATGTTTTTAAAAAATTAAATAAATAAATAAAAATAACAAAGTATTTTTAAATAATTTAATTAAAGTATTGTGAAATAATTTAATTAAAATATTTTCAAATAATTTAATTAAAATATTATCAAATAATTTAATTAAAATATTTTCAAATATTTTAATTAAATTATTTTGAACGAATTTAATTAAATTACTTTCAAAGAATTTAATTAAAATATTTTCAAAAAATTTAATTAAAATATTTTCAAAGAATTTAATTAATAGATTTTTAAATAATTCAATTAAAATATTTTCAAAGAATTTAATGAAAATATTTTTAAAGGAATTTAATTAAAATATTTTCAAACAATTTAATTAAAAGATTTTAAAAGAATTTAATTAAATGATTTTTAATGAATTTAATTAAAATTTTACATATATCATAAATGACCAATACATTTTAATCTAATAATAGAATGATTTATCACAAACAAAAATAGATTAATTTATAACATGAAATTAATTTAAATAGTCTGACATTAAACACATTCTTACATACAAGATATATAAAATCTTAATAAAATATTTGATGGTCAGTAATTAATAAAATAAATCAATGAATACAATTCATTTGATAATAGTGTTAAAATATTTAATAGTTTATACATAAGAATAATTAAATGTAGAGGAATAAAGGAAAAAATATTAAAAAAAATCTCCCACTATATAAAATAGTTAGGGCATTTAAATTTAATACAAAAATTGAAAATAAAATACTTTCGGGATTAACCATTCCTACTATAATGAAGATCTTATTTAATAGAATAAGAAATAAGAATATAATAAATTCCCAAAATTTTCAACCAGCTACTTGATGATATAATGTTGATGTTTAGCGGCTTATGCCTATAATGTATCAAATACAAGTGTCTTTTGGTTACCATATAATTTTGGGTCTGGTAGTGTCAGTAATTAAATATTTAGGTAGCAAAATATTTTTATATTGATCTAAAATTTTATAATTAAAGCTAAATAATGATTTGGAATAATGAATATTTTTGACACCATAAAAATGAGGTGTTCTAAAATAACTATCACTAGAATAATTTCCATTAATACAGAAATAAAAAAATTTAACATTAGACATGATTTTTCTATTTGAACCCAAAAAAAATAATTTTTATATAATTTTGGATTTTCTCCATTTCTAAAAAAAACAATTTTTCCTTTGTGAATTTTATTTTTTCCTAGAATTTGATTCAAATAATTATCTCCCTTAATAATCATACTAGAAGCTTTATTTAAATTATCATCTTTATCCAAAAAATATTTAATTTTAGTATCAGGCTAACCAAAAGTAATTTTGGAAGAATTAGATCTTAAATCGACAATCTGTTTTGACAAAATATCTTTATAAATTGAAATAACATCATAAGATTTTCTAAATTTTCAAACTCTTTATTTAAAGAATCAAATTTAACTTGAATCATAAAAAAATATTATTAATTTCATCATAAGAAAAACATTCAGAATTAGAACTTTCATAGTAAGAATATTATACCTCATCATCATGAGCCATGAGACATAGATTAATCTTTGGATTTTCATGTTCATCTTATGATTTTATAGTAGATTCATCACTTGAATCTTCATATACATTACTATTAGCCATCATGACTTTATTTAAATTTCATTTATATTCGTATTTTCTTTGAGCTTTAAGAAAAGGACAGTCCGGTCTCAAATGACCTTTTTTTACACTCATAATGCCTAACTTCTTTCTCTTTATTAAACTTCAATTTCTCTTTTCTCCTTTTTTATAACTAGCCAAATTTTTCAGAAAGATGTGGTATCTCATCACTTGAACCCAAATGGATAGAATCTATATCAGAAAAATCATCCATAAAAACTTTGAGTGAAACTATTTCCTTTTTGATAGAAATATTATTTTCAACTTCTTCTTGCATCTCTTCTTTATACATCATCAAGGTTATGATCAGTTCTTTCATCTTTAATTCTTTAAAAAGTGTGTATTTTCAAATAGAATCTTATATTACTTTAAAATTAGAGGTATAAATCTATGTACCTTTAATGCCTGATCTGGTTCTGGAATTGGAGTTCCCAAGGTAGCAACATCATTAACAACTTCTGTTAATATTCCATTCATCTGAGTGATTCTCTCATATTTCTGCATCATGAATGTGTCAAATTTAAGTTTTGTAGTATTTTACCTTAGATTTTTGACATTTTAAGTTCCATCAGATGAATTCTCAATAGTCTACCACATCTGATAGGTAATATCACATTAATAAACATGGTTAAATTCATCAGTACCAAAACCGCATATAATAGCATTCATGTCTTTTGAATTAATATCATACTCATCTTCCTTAGCAGCATCCCACTTTTCTAGTTCTCCATGGATTTATTAAGTTTTTACAATATTCATATAAACTTTGAAACCATGATTCTTCAAATATGTATTCATGCAAGCATTCTATCATCCATAATTATCCCCATTAAAATAATGGGCATGGTTCATCGAGATACCTTCTCTGAAATTATTCGTTGATATTTTTATTCATCTAAATCTTTTACTCGAGCTTGTTAGAGACAAAATAAGTATTTCATCTTCCAAATGAGTCTACCCTCTAATACTAATTGTTAGGTTAGAATTGCTATGAAGAAAACATAAGAGGGGGTGAATTTAGTCCTTTTAAAAATCTTTACAATATTAATGCATCCCTCTTAAAATAAAGAGATACTTTCTTTATCTCTTAAAATCAAGCGAGTAGTGGAAATAAACAGAAGGAAAAGAACACAAGGATGTATAGTGGTTTGGGGCACATAAATCCCCTATTCCACTCCAACAATGCTATACTTCATGAGCTTCGTGATTTTCACTAATTGTTCCTCTTATCACAAGACCAACAAATCCACAACTACGTATAGGAAGTTGACACCTTACAAGGATTTATAGGGAATTTTGGTTATTTTACTGGGAACCGAAATATCCACACCTTAGTTCGAGAATCTAAAACCCCACCATGCCTGAGTCTGAACAGCTGATACTCCAACAAATAAATAGAGATTGATTTTTTTGATGGTACAGGTTGAACTTCATAGTTGCAGCAACAACTGACAGATGAAATTAGATATTCAATATAGCACAACAGTAGTAGAAAAATAATATTCAATGTTGAGTAGGATTATTCATCTTTAAATAGAAGAAAATAGATTAAATAATGATTATTCCAGCTTCCTTTGACTTTAAACTGCGAGAAAATAAGAATGAATAAATAATTTTAATTCTCTCTTCAAAATCATCTAGTTATTAATATGAATATTTTTAGATATTTTTTTAACAGAGTATTCAGGTATCCACTTTTCTTCTTTGTATATATTATTTTCCTACTAGATATATATATATATATATATATATATCCATTAGTTGTAAAAACATTAATCTTCCTTAGGATACATAAAATAAATAGACTTAATAGCCTTCATAAATATCCCAAGAATAGTTTAGCATCATTGCCTCATTATTCCTATAGAATAAATATCTAATAAATGAATTTAAAATAATTTAAATAACTCTTCCAATAATATATCCATAATAATAGAAGCATTCATCAATTTAAAACTCCTATTTAAATCCATTCAAACCTCTTTAAATATAGTCAAAAATAGTTCTTGAAAACTAGAAGCACAATTAATCAAGAATATTTGAAATCAAATCATTCAAATAGATTCATAACATCCCTTATAAAAAAGAATGATTTTATAATTTCCATGAAAACCTTTGAATAAGTCATAAAATATCTTTATAATGATATATACTTCCATCAAGACCATTAGAGAAATAATTGATGATATATTTAAATAAAACTCTGTCATTGATTAGTTAAACATAGGGTTCCTTCATGTAACGACAAAATAAAAAACATAGGGTTAAACTGCGTAGGGTATGGTTCCTTTGTATAGCATAGGGTTCCTTAACCATAATTTCATCTACATGTAACATAGGGAACCAAAGTAACAAATGGAACAAAAGTAACGTAGGGATAATGATGCATATGTTCACACTTTTCAGCATAAGATTCCAAACTTATCATTGATTAACCATACATTCATTTTCCTGAAAGTAGGGTTACTAATACATATTCTTAATATATAGAATATGGTTGGAGATATATATGAAAACTATTCAGTTTAGCATAGGTTTTATTCCTTATGTTACTTTTATCAACATAGGGTATAAATAGTGTTTCCAAAAAATGTAAAAAAAATAACTTCAGACTTCCCTGGGTTTTTTTGCCCTTTATCATCATATTTAGCCTCAATCCCACAAGATTTATTTTTAGTAAATATCAATATATTTCCAATGGTTTAATGACTGAATCTATCTAACTTTTACAAATCTCAATATCTTTAAAAAATGAAGTAATAAAATTATGAAAAAACTATATCTGGGAAACTAGCTTCCCAAAAATTAGTGAATTAATTGACTATACAAAACACCTTTTCAGCCTTTTAAGTAAACAGATGAAATAAATATAAATATACTTTCTTTCTATCTACCTAGGTTTTGAGTTATTATGAAATCTTTTGATCTTGTAGAAAAATAAATACTATAGGTTTTCAAAAAAATTCATTGTACAATTGCAAAACTGCTTTATAAACTTCAGTGTTTTTTAGTATCAAAACATCATTTTCAGACTTCCAAATAAACTAATTATATTTATATAAACTCCTTATCTATAAAACTTTAAAATTTTCATATGAATCCATTCAATATATCTTTAGAAATCATCATAATTCAGAATTGAATTTAAGTTAAAAACTGGAATATCACTTGAACAGCTTGTAACAGTTTCAGTGATTTTTTTAACCATCGAAAAAAATTGAACTGAATTTTGACATAAACAGATGAAATGAATATAATATACTTATATTTTAAAAGGATTAAACACTGTAAGAATCCGATCATTATTTCTTAATATATAAAATAAATACTTTTACATACTAAATCTGAAACACTTAAAAAATTTATTAGATAACAAAGATTTACGAGTTGAAGTAATTATCAAAAATAAATAAAAATTAGAATGATAAGGAGCCATTAAATAATGTGATGGCTTTAATCACCTTTTCAACATTTCATAATGACTCTTACATATAAAGGCACTCATAAAAAATAGTCTTTTCTTTATTCAATGTTTTATATTAAATCTTCCTTTGTTATTACATGATACCTTACCTGGAGATCTCATAGTCATTGACCTCCTTTGATATTATGGCCCTCTTTGTTCACCTGTGTTTTTATTTTTATGTGTTTCTTTTCACTCAAAATTGGGATTGACCTATTTCTTTACCTCACAACATATAAGAAGTGGTCATGTTCCCACTGAATTATTAGATGGTTGGATGATTGAACTTATTTTTAGGTCTCTAATATCAATTCATCCATACATTCGCCTTCTCTTCATGGGTTTTCCATCACTTCAAATTCATGTTTTGATGTATTTGATTATTTTAGTTTTGTGATAGTATTGATTCAGTGTTGCTGAGATAAAAACCCTTGGTTCACTAAGAGAGAATCTAAGAGAAGATATGGGTATAAATCTTGGATTATAGACCCTTCTATTTCTCATTTTATGGTTTGTTGCACTAATCCTCATTGCTTGATCTTAGAGTAGCACTCTGGTGGAGATCAAAGGAGGAATTCAATTCTTGAAGTAGGAAAATTACTTACACAAATCTTAGTTAGGGGATATAGATTAGTCATTTTCATTCATAACCAGGTCTTGGTATTGAGACCTACATTTATAACCATCTTTCATTTTATTCATGATTCTTTTGTTGTATCCCTTTTTATTTTCGTTTGTTTCATGAGTTTTTCTATAAAGATAGGTTGCTAACTCCAAGGGATGAGCATGATCACTTCCACTTGGCTTAGCTGGGTCAACTTCCTTAGAAAATTTCTCTAGTCTTATTAATTTTTAGTCTCTAATATTTGGTTATTTTTTCAAATAAGATTTAGGTGGTGGTGTTGTCACCACACACATAGGTCCATCTTGGACCAAATAACATTAATGTTTATGTTCCCTTTTCCTATATTCCTTTCTTTTTTAAGCATAAATTTTTATATTAGTCATTTATTTCTATTTCTATTTTTTTAATAAAAACATTTCCCCAAATAAATAATAAATTACCATTGTAAATCAAGGGATTGTGACCATTGAATACAGACTGATGCAACAACACGACACATAACATTTCTCTACTACCTATTTGAGTTCATCGATGTTGGTTATATTTGATTTAATAACTAGAGTGGTGGATAATTTTAAAAGAAAAATATTATACTGGAATATCATGTAGAGGGATTAGGATTTGATTTTGTTCAGTATAATCTATCTGAATACTTGTTCTCAATGTTTTACTCCAGTTATTAATGTGTTTTAGGAGTAATCAATAGTTAAATCTTGATATTCTTAGTTCATATGTCATCTAATGGAATATAGGAATAACTTAACAATGAAATTTCTCCCACAAAAAGTTAAAGCACCTCATTAGATAAGTTTATATGAATTCATAATACGTAAGACCATCTTACAATAGCTGGATGACCCTACGGATCACCCCCAATCCAATTTTGATGTTGTACTGGGCCCTATCAAGACCATTTCAATGATTGATTATATTACTCACCCTAAGAGGTGGGTGAATCAGGGTGATGGTTTATTTAACTCTCTTTTATGATCTTTCTCCCACATTGTTATAAACTATGCTCAACCTATATTACTTTATAGAACAATTACCAAAACCATCATAGATAGAAAGTAAATTAAATCATATAAAACACACATAGATTCTACCTGGCTCACCACTAAGGTCTATTCTTAGTATAATATGATAATGATGTGTTTTTAATACTAAAATACACTAATTTTCACTAGTTATATGGATAAAATGTTTTGTTCAGAGTCACACCATGTCAAGTTCACTAAATTTTCAATGTTTAGGGTTTATTCAATCCTCTCCCAAAGAAAATTTCCTCTTCTTCACTTCCATGAACTACTTTTTTTAAGTATCTTATATAGTTTATATACTATTATGTCTCTTAAATAGATAAGAATTATGATTTTATGTCTCTTTTTTTCATAAGAACTTAATTATATCATAACTCCTAATATGATGCTCTTTTTTATGTTAATGTATATTGAACTTTTATTCTATTCCAGATGATATTAATTCCTAAAATAGATAGTTAATTCTTTTTATTTCACAATGAAATCTTATCAGATTATATTATCTATATATGGTTAATTGTGAACTGGAATTTTCATGCTTCTTTCAACCTCTTCAATAATCATATGTGGAACTCTAAATCTTTTTTTGATAGTCCTTATTCCTCAAGAATGGATATTGCTAAGATGCTAGATTCATGGTATATGGATGTTCAATGATTTTTATTCATGTATATATACCATGTAAAATTATTTCATGAATGAGAAATAGTCATTACAAATCAATATCACATATCCATTGTCAAATAACCTGGATCGTGTAACCGTAGGCACATAACTCTATGCATAAGACCCCAAGCACATAAACCATGGTGTATAACTCCATGCACGAGACACCTACTAGCATGTATCTTATTGTATGAGCTCAATAGATCAATCCTAATAATTTTTGTTTGAGAACCCTGGTGTATAAACATTGAGTATGAGACCACCAAATGAAAGATCCTTGGTCGTGATCGTAATAATACCTAACGAAAGACCCCAGGTCATGAGACTCCTATGTACATGACATCTTATGTGTATCCCTAGCGCGTAACTCCTAGAATAATACTATTGTTTTTAACTCATGATCATGTATTTATTTGTGTGATACCACTAGCTCATAACTCTTTTATGTATATGTGATCATGTGTTTGTAAGCTCCCAACTTCCTTTGAGAATTATTCCACATATATTAAACTATAAAGCTCGATCTATATCTTTTCTTAATGATGAACATTGGGTATTTTTATGAATTTACCCACCAAATTAACACTGAAATCTTTTCTCAATCATCCATTCCCCTACCTCACTACATTTATATCATTTGATCACATGACATGTTGATTATGTGAAAGTCACAAGACTCCCTTTATATAAACGGATATAAAATGAATCCAACATCATGAGTCTCTCTATCAACATCACATGAACAATTGGTGCTTAAGAAATCTCCAAACTCATGTGAAATGTGATAATCCTGTTTTAGATATCATTGGTCTTTTATAGAGTATTTTCCTTCATGTGATTCATAAGACCCTATAATGAGTTCTCTTTATGCTTATGTGATTGTCTGATTAATTTAAACATTTGTGATCTCCTAACCCATTACTCAATAAAGTTTTCCTTTAAT
This sequence comes from Viscum album, assembly GCA_963277665.1. Lineage (NCBI taxonomy): Eukaryota > Viridiplantae > Streptophyta > Magnoliopsida > Santalales > Viscaceae > Viscum > Viscum album. Next base: position 1,896,316,534 of record OY728135.1, on the reverse strand, counting down.
GCTTACACACTTCACATAATAATTTTCCACAAAATTATTCTATCAAAACCAACATAACCTTTAGATTTCACATGGTTACATGATCCTTAAATTCTTACAATATCCACCTGATTTCATCACTGACATTGCATGACCCATAAGGGTTTTTTCAGCTACGTGTCTCTTGGTCACTTATACGATCACATGTCCCTCAAGGGTTTATATGAAAAACACTTCCTTTCCCAAAATATTAATTCCCAAAATTTTGTAAATCATTGGGAAACAAAACCATTTTAAAATCATGGTTCATACTTCTTAATTAATGATCTATACTGGTATTGTTTCCCTCTTTCGATCCATCTTCAGTTCAGCTTCCAATACCACAAAACCCAATTATTTATATATAAATATATCATGGATATCTTTTCATTTATCCATAGAAAGTCTCCATCACCTATAAAACTGTTATTTATGAAATAATCATCTTCCAATACTCCATTCGTATTCTAAGATACTATGTTTAAAAAAAATGCAACACCAAACCTAGGTTCGGTTCTAATAATATTCAAGATTGAAACCAACTTAGTATATTATAGTTTGATATAATACTTCCCTAAAACTCGATACCAAGGTATAATGATTCATCCTCTACATGTGCAGATGATATTGTCTGATCACACTAATACCCCAAAATATTTTCAAAACACAACAAACTAAGATCCCCCGTTTAAGTACTAATGTTACCAACGTGATGAAAAAAAATGTCATACATGGAAACCAACTTCAACAAAGACTTTCTAGATCTTAATTTTTTTATAGTTCAACACCCCAAACATATACATTTCCAACCATATTGGATGATTCCCAATATGCAGGTCTGTAATGTAGTTCCCTCTATTCTAGAATCTTAATATTAGCGTAGCCTAATCTAATATACTAGAATAAAAAAATTAATTTTTTTTGAAGCTACCTAGTATCCTATTGAAAATCAGTTGATACAAAATTCTTACCATTAGTTCCAAACATATAGGACTATCCTCGCTAATATATATGAACATTTTGTATGCACGTGATTTTGAATTTATCAACACAAAAAATAATTGATGATTCCATCATGGATAAAATAGAAGTACTTTTATTATATTTAAAAATTCACTGATAAAGACAAAATTTATCATCCCTATATTTATAAATGATAAATGATTCCTTTTATTGATGCTATCTTTAGTGATAATAAAAGATCTTTTTATTAGTTCTGTCTTTTACACTAATAAAAAAATTTGTTTATCAAAATTTTACCAAGCATGGAGAAAATAAACTATCAACTACTAAAAATTATTTTTAAAAATATAAATAGAACTCTACCAAAACCATTAAAAAAATAAAAAATAATTTAAATTTTAGTAGTTTAATACTTCTATATAATAGATAATATATATATTTCACCATTTCAATAAAAATATTACTAAAATAATTTTAAAAAAAATACATTTACATTGATGTCAATTCACATATAAAAAAATAATTATGATCAATAGAAAAATACCATATCACACCTTCTCCAACAATCAACCCAACCTCATACAAAAAAATCATGTCCCAATATTAAAAACAATTATTATTTTAGTAATATTACATAAAAACAAATTATAATTGTAATTTTATGTAATACATGATAAATTTAAATTAGAATGATATGCAATTACTTCCTACAAGTCATAAATGAATAATCGATCATTGTTCTAATGTATTGTGAAAATTTGAGTGTTTTTTCTTAGTTTTAAGTATGTGATCTATGTTTTGAACAAATAAATCACCTTTAAATGAAAACACACACTTTTAGTCACACTTTCCATACCATTTGTCGGATTGGTGTACCTTTTATTACTAAATGTAAAAAATAAATTATTGATATCTTTCAAAAATTATCAAGACAGTTCGAGCATGTTTTTTAGGTTATCAGTATATGATACTTGTTTTAAACTATAATTTCACTTTTAAACTGAAAACATGAACTTTCTACCACACTATCCACACCATGTGTAAGATATATAAGAGGATAATTTTTATACATCAAAAAATTAATTATCGATCATTATCCTAAATCATGAAGAGAATTAAATCATTTTTTCTTGGTATTTGAGTATGTGATGCACATTATAAACTAAAAATTCACTTTAAAATAAAAACACACAATTTTAGTCATTTCAACCGAAATATTTGTATAATTTATGAGATGTTAATTATTTCCCGTAAAAAAAATTAGAAATTATTTTCCTAAATTATCAATAAAATCCAAGTGTGTTTTATTTTTTATTTTATTTTTTGAGTATGTGATATGTGTTTTGAACTAAAATGTGACTTTTAAATAAAATCACACACCTTCAGTCATACCGTCCACACCATATGTTAAGTTGACATGTGGTTAATTCAGACATTTCATAAATGAATTATTGATTTTGGGCTAATGTATCAAGATAATATGAGTGTGTTTAAATATATTTGAGTGTGTGATTCTCATTTTAAACCAAAACTTAACTTTTAAACTTAAAACATGTAGTTTCATCATACCAGCTGCAATGTGTGTCAGATTGATGTGTGGTTAAATTATACACAAAAAAACTGTATTATCAATATTTTCCCAATAATATCAAGATAATACAATCACATTTTCTTGGTTTTGAGTACATGAGGAATCTATTGAACTAAAATGACACTTTTAAATAAAAAAAGCATTCATTCATAACAACCACATCTAATATTGAATTTATGTGTGGTTAATTCCTAAACATAAAAAATTAATTATCAATATTTATTTCTAGAGTATCGTGAAAATACAAGTATGGTTTCTTATTTTCTCATATATGATATGCATTTTTAATTAAAATGAAACATTTAAACTGAAAGAGTTTACTTTCAATCATACCAACCACACCATATATATTAGATTGATATGAGGTTAATTATTATATTTCAAAAAGGAATTATATATTTTTTTCTAGTGTATCAATATATTTGAAGAATTTTTTTTGAGTATTTGATGTGAGTTTTGAAATAAAATGATACTCTCAAAATGAAAAAATACACTTTGAGTCATACCAACCACACCATGTGTTAGATTTATGTGTGGTTAATTACTAAAAAACATTATGTATCATTTTTGAAAATTAGAAAGATGAAAAAATACTATTTCCTTAGTTTTGTGTATGTGATGAACATTTTTAACTAAAATGAAACTTTTATATGAAAATGAACATTTTCTGTCATAAAGGTGCTCACTCGATTTTGGATTGAAGTGAGGTTAATTCCTATATTTCATTGATGAATAAAAAATCATTGTACAAAAGAATCATGGAAACCCAATAATGTTTTCTTGGTTTTGAGAATGCGATGTGAATTTTTGAATCAAAATGTAACTTGTAAATTTAAAACATGCAGTTAGTTTACCATTTTATAGTTAACACTATTATTTTAATTCTATATTGAATATTATATTCTAGGTTATGTAAAAATATTCTAAACATGTGGAACTAAAAAAAATTTCACCAATAATGATATTCAATAAAAATAATAAAAATCCTTAAATCCAATTAAATGGGGTTAGCTACATGGATCAAATGTCATAAATTAGCTTTATTGAAGAACATATTTTCATTGAAACCACATTAAAAAAGTTCATCTTAAATGATTTATTTAATGGTACTTTTAGTTATACCTCTAAAAATTTTAATAACTGGATTTGTCATTATTCCTACATTATTAATAGTTTAATACCTAAGTTGTCTTCTAACATGTTCAAACTATCTTAATCTAGTCTTACTCATATTCCCATTAATAAAGGTCACTCCAATTTTCTATCAAGCACATTCATTTCTAATATGATCCATCTTAAAATTTTCATTTTTTCTACCCTAATTTTTTTCATGGTTTCCCATCAAAGGTTACCACTCCCTGCCATATTTAATAGTTGGTCTAATAAAAGTCCTATAAAATTTACTCTATAATTATAAAAGAATTTTTAAGAAAAAATCACCCTATAAGAATTTCTCTATTTTATCAATCTAGTTTGAATCCCATGAGAGACATCAACATTAATATCTCCATCACATTATTAAAATGATCCTAAATATTGAAAATAGTAAAATTTTCAAATAATATGGGATCTAAATATTACATACAAAAGATTACTATAAAATATGTTTTCCAAAATGATACTCCATATATTCCATCTTATTAATACTAAGATAAAAAAATCAATTATAAAGTATCTCCCCATAACATTAACTTAAATTTAAAAGTCTATTTGGATTCTACATATTCAATGAAAAGAAAATTAACTAAATAATTAGTAGATAAATTATATCCTCGTGATCTCTATGAAATAAAAAAAATTAAAAATGTGTTAGGAAAACACCTCTTCGTGATATCTGATATAATTTTGACTCCATGAAATATTCTCATTCATTCTAAAATAGATCTAGGTATTCTTTTAAATATGTTGATTTTAGATGGTTTGGGTAGTACTAGAAAAATAAAGATAAAATAATAATTAATAAATATTTTTAAGGAAATTGTAATTACATTTAGAAAAAAAATTGAGGATTCTAGTTTGTTGACATAATCTTATATATTTTATAAATTTACAAATTCAGAAACCATATTTGAAGTGATTGATTTATTTTTAACACTGTTGAAATATTAAAAAAATATTCAATTTTTTTTTATATATGTTTTCATAGTAATCCTTATTATATATACCCTCATACTTATCTAGTCATAAAAGTATATATTTATATTGTGTGAATTTTCCGTCCTCATAGAATGTTTTTTATGATAAATAAAAATTCCCCTATCATAAAAAATTGTTGTTAAAATATAATATACAACTTAGAAATATAAGTTTTTTTGTAAAATTTTAAATGCAGCAGATTAAAAATTAATTTTTTTTATGAGGAGTATGGGAGAACGGAGAGGTTAATGCTAGTGAAACCATAGATATTTCTAGGGGTTTTGATCAGAAATGTCATTTCCTAGGGATATCGGGCTAGAAATTGAAGACTTATTGGTTGGTGGTCCTCGTCTACAACCAGTAGAAAATGGAAAGTATGAATAGAATGAAAAGGAGGTTTGGCCGAGTTTGAGAATGGAAGTGGGTAAATCTCTTGCTTTATTTATGGAATCATCTACTGGAAGTATTTTGAATAAAGGATCAATATCAATTGTGATATCTAATACTAAAGAAATTTCTGATCGAATAGGTATGTGTAAATTTCCATTCATTGCTATGATGGTTCTTCCGAAAGGGGAAAAACCTTGGTATCTCAAGGATCTGGTGAATTGTGTTTCCAAAATCAAGGTCTTCACATACTAGAGTTGGATTTCCCTTAGGAGTGAATTTTTTTTCATTACCTATTTCCTTCAGATGATTGCAAGAAAAAGGTATGGGGTTTTGGGTCTTTGTTTCTAAATCCAGAATCTTTGTATATCCATAAATGGATGATTGATTTCAATCCTTCCTCTATTAAATGTACCTATACAGAGGTGTGGGTTATATTTTTTTGATTGAATTGGATTATTTGGCACCCAAATATACTTCATGAAATTGAATCTACTATTAGGGTCCCCTTTCATAAGGACAAGGAGAATGAGAATGTGAGGATTGGGAACTATGCTAGTATTTTGGTGGAGGTTGATCTTATTAAAACTCTTATTAATAAGGTAATTCTTTATACTGAGAAGGATGATATTAATTTGGGAATTTCATATGAAAAATTACTTTCTTTTTGTGATGAATGTAAGTTTATTGTTCATTCAATGTAAAATATATAAAAATAGTATATGGGGGTTGTTCCTCAAAGGAGAATATTGATAGTGAATGTGTCAAGAAGAAAATACAGCCTAATTTGGTGAATAATGTAGCTGTTAATTTAAATTATATTAGAAGGAACGTTGAAGGTCATATTCAAGAAGTTCTAGGATATTCTTATAGATATGAACTTCCTCAAGTGGAATCAGTATTGCAGTTGGGTGTTGATTAGTGTACTAAAGTGGATGTCTCTCATCATTCTGAGCAGGCTGGTCTTCTTTTTTAACCTGATTAGGGTGTGGTTAGTCCTTATTTAGGGGATGTCTCTTAGAATTATGGGTAGGTAGATCTTGTTCAACCTGAGAAGGGTGTGGTTTCTCCTTCTATAGGGGATGGTTCTCCTCTTTGCACTGGGTATCCAAAGGAAAAGGTGTATTAGGTAATTCATTATCACCTTTCCATTCAATATTCCATAAAAACACTAAAATATCTAGAAAATTGGGTGAGGTTTCATACCTTAATGAACCCAAGGAAGTTCCTATAGGAAGTTACATCTCATAAAATGATGCATTAGATAAGGTAAATTCCAAATATGATGAGGGTTTCTATAAATTTACACCTAAAAAGTCTCATAATAGGAAGGATTATTCCCATATTAGGCCCACTATGAGCACCAGATCAACTTCTAAGGAGAGGATGGACCAGATAAATCAATTTATCTCTTTGTATTCTGAATCTGACTAGAGTTAGGAGAATGAGGCTTTTAGTCAACCAGATTATAATATTTGATGTCTCTTTGCATTTTCTTTGTTTATTTCTTAGAATGAGGGTATTCTTCATTTTCTTCCTAATTCTCCTCTTTCCATCTTTATAATTTTTCTCTTTTTTTAATATAGGGTCTCTGGACCATAATTTTTTGGTATATTCCAAATTTGTAATGGATTCCATGTGTGATTTATTTTTTGGATATTCTTTAATTGGATCCAACAAATATATCTTTGGAGTATCCAAATTAGACACAATGATAATCCATTTAGTCTTAAAAAAGGAATAATTGATGAGAATAAAAGAAAAAATATTTTATATGATTACAGTGCATATTTTTACCCCAACATTTTAGGTATTATGAAGATTATTTCGCCTATTATATTATTTTCAAATTCTCCGAATACATTGTGGTTTACTAAAATTCCAATTTCTTCCATTAATGTCTTTATATAGAATTTACATAAGGACCAATGAATCCAAATTTTTCATCAAATTGTTTTCTCTTTATATTGGTGTGATATATATGCCAATAGAAAATATGAATATTATTAAACTGTAATAAGAGGGTAGATAAATTATTGGATAAAAATTTGTAAAACTATACGCCATATATATTTTCATAACATAGGCTCCCAACCATTCATCCTTGATAATTTCAATTACATTATCAAGACTGATTATGTCAGTAATGGCCTCTCCACAAATTTATTCTTCACATTCAATGTAGGTCTTATTTATATTTCATAACATTGTATCTATGTGAACTTGTAACCTTAATAAATATGATAGTGAAATTTGTGGGGTAATAGTACTATCAGAATTTTATTTCAATCTATAAGTAATTCCAATATATTATCTTGGTTGATCTTATTTTCCACCTTCTATTTCTCTTTATATAATAACATTCCTCTATTTAGTACTTTTTTCATTAATTATAAAATGATTTTAATATAAAATAAATTGAACAAGAAATACCTCATTATCATAATTTCAATTTATAAAATTAAATAACCATTATATAAAAATTTAAATAACAAGTTTGACCATGTGAACATCAAAATCATCAAGGGGAAAAGTTTACTTGGTGGTCATCACACGGGCTATATGAATTCTTAATCTCAGAAGATCTTTTAGAATTTTTTTATTATGTGGAATACCTCATTGGATATTGTACACTTCACCTCTCACAACAAGGTGTTGCGTGGGTGATGATAGATATAATTCACAATCAATTTCACCAATAATATTAATACAAAAAAGGTATCACTAGTTGTTTAATTCACATTTTTTAGAAGTTGATATGAAAAATTGATTACCTTAGTTAAGGATTATTTTGAGGGTAAATACTATCCTAAAAAAATCAGGTGTTTTGATCTTCATATTGTGGATATTATTTTTTTTATTCTTATTGATCCATTCAAACAAACTATTTTATCACATCAACCTTTCAACTATCCTTTTCTATTATAGTATCTATCTATTCATGCATCTTTATTATTTTATCATTTTTACCCCATATTTCTTTAATTTCTCAAATTATTCTCATAGTTTCAATCAAAATTATTAAATTTATAACATGAACATGGTATTTGAGATGTTTTAAAGCCACTGAATGAAGTCATTCATCAGTTATAGTAAATGAATATATTTGTGTCTAAAATGTATATAAATCCATAGACACTAAATATTAAATAAAAACATTAAATCCATGTAATTATAATACCTTAAACATAAAATCAATCATAGGCATTATATTCGTGATATTTTATTAATACAATTTTAGAATACTAACATTGTTAAGTTTAAACATGACTTCTTATAAGGGAACCCCTATGTTTACTTAACTTTAATAAGGGTAAATTATATACTATGTAAGGGTAACCTGGAGTTTTCAAATGCAGCATAAGGTTAGGGCTACATTGTGTAATAGTAATTCAATTTATCCAAGGGTGGTGTAAGTGTAATTGGGTACCCTCACACAACACCTAAGAACAACATAAGGGTAAAACAATGTCACCCAAATGTAACACCTTTTTTTGAAAAAATATCTAAACACCTTTTTTTGCATTTCTTATTCCCCAAAACGCATCTGTAACTAATTTGTTATGATTTTGAAAGCCTAAAATCATGGGATTTAATTAATTTGACTCATTTAAAGTATCTAAATAATATTTTGTAATCTTATAAATTCCTTTAATTCAATATTTTATAGGAAGAAAAGTTAAATGGTTAAATGAATTTGGGGTTCTAAATGTTGTGAAACTGTAGATAGATTTCCATCCTGAAAAATAACCAAACCTCTCTTCCTTCATTTTTTTATTCTATTGAGTATGGATAGTTTAGGAATTCCCTTTTTCAATATTGGTTAATCTTTCTTCAACCAATACAAATTATTCTCCTAGGTTCCAGGTGTGGTAGAACCCTCGCCCTCCCTCCTATATTCTTGGGAGAAATGATTTAAAGTATAATTAACGATAGGAATATATATTCCTAATTTCCTTTTTAATGAGTGATTTTTTATGTTTATATTTCTAAAAATTTCTTCAAAAAGGATAAATAATTCTTAAATGATAATAAACAATAACTTTCAAAGAATGATAAACAATAATTATCATTCTTTGGTGGGACTGTTGTGTCGACTCCTATCCTAGATAATCACATTGGGGTTCCTAAACATGTTTATTGTCATTAGGAGATCCAAATTTTACTGAACTCCTGTAGGATTTCTGATAAGTTGGGTGATATCTCTGAGGCGGAAGGGATGGTAATGGGCAGTGGTGGTCCTACCTCTTTAAAAGATGTACTGTTATCTAGAAAAGGGAAGGTTGATGATTATATTCTCTTCCATCCTACTCCCTCGAAGAGAAGTACAATGAAGGACTACTCTAACACACCTTGAACTGTGTCTACCTAAGCTTCTTCGAAGTTGTTAAGAATGTTCAATACTAATATTCTTAAGATCTTCAATTAGGGTAAGTCCCTGTCTGAATGGGAAATAGTTTCTGATTCTGATTATGGGAATGACATGTCTTATTATGATCTATAATTTTATTCTAGACAGATGAGAGAAATTCCCTTTTTTCTACCATGCCCACCTCCCTTGTACCTTTTCTTTTATTTTTAATAAACGGTCAAAAGCTTAACTTCTGATTAGACTTGCTGGTAATAATTATTATTCTAATCTCATATTATTCTTGAGTGGTATAATATTATCACATGGGAAATTATATTTATTCTTAAGAAATAAACTGTTAAGAAAATTCCATTTATTAAATGTATAATTTGAAAATTATCTCAGAGATAGAAATTTGTTATGACATGTGGTGTTTTTATTTATTTTGGAAATAAAATATCTGGAATAGGTCCTAAGAATCCTTGGTGATTAGTTTGAGCTAATGAACATGTGGGCATGATTCAGCTAATGTTTCCTTGATGAAACATAGATATCTTCATCAAAAACCTTGAGGTAGGAATCCCTTAACTTTAGAACATATCTTATATGTGTTATCGACATGATTGTTGGTGTGTGTGTGGCCCTGAGAAATATATGTATGATTCTTGATCACAAGATGTGCGTGTGTATCCCTAACATATGCTTGATTTTTTCTTGCATGTGGATTGTTCTAATACTGATACTTTTTTACTTGAAATAATGTTTGATATGTCATTTGAATCTTGTATGGTATGTTCTATTATTCTATATTTTACAATTGAACAGACAATTCTAGCCTAGTGGTATATCCTTTGAGAGGGATGTGTTAGGTGTGAGGTCAACATGGATTGGATTATACCTAAAATAAATAATGTTTCAACCATATTTCGGACTATCCCTCACTCTATGGGAATTTTTGAGGAGGAAGATCGGTGTTCCTTCTAGCACAGAGATGAAGCAGGTAGATACAGTCTCTAAGAAACCTACATATGTTTTGTACTGGTGTGATACATTGTTGTTTATATATTTACCCTATTTATGTTCATGGAATTAAATTTTATATCTTATAAACTGATGTTAAGATCTATTGGTGGTGTCCAACTGAGTATTGTAATCACACCATACCCTAGTATTTCAGTGAACTTATAGATTTCATGCTTAGAGATCTGGTAATGAGAGAGCACCCTATGGTGGATGGCTGAACAGGTAGAGTAGGAGGTTGTGAATGTTGTTGGATAGAGTTTGAGCGGGATGCTTTCTACTGAATTTATTTATTATATTTACCCAATAACTTGGAACATTGTTTATTTTTTGCTATATATATGGCATTCCATATTGTTATTTCATGGGAACATTTTATTGTGTGTGTTTCTACTCTGTTGGTTACTTTTTTATTCATTAATTTTTGATTTATTTGTTTTTTCTTCCCATATTATACTCTAATGATTACCTAATATTGAGGGTATAGTTTCCCTATTAATGTACTTAGACCCTCGCTATTAGTTGTCAGCCTCTTAAGTATAGGGAGGCATACATGAGGTCATGTGGAACACCGCTTCGGACCCAGTGGTTTAGGGTGAGGTGTTACAGAATGGTATCATAGGCTTAGTTTTACTACCTTATTCTTTTAATTTTCCTTGGGATAGGATAGTGTTGATAGGAGATAGGATGGTTTGGAACTATGTCAGTGTTTTCTCAGCACTACATAGTTAACCTCCAAGTTTCCATAAAGTGGGGAATTTATTTTTTTCCTATTTGATGTCACCGTTTATTAAATTCACATTGGTTGATGCACATAATTTTTATATACTGATTTATGGGAATTTTTGTGCATTCATACATCATATTAGGAATGTAGGTTCACATTCCATATATACTTTCTTCTTGCATTAGATAGAGCCTGAATAATTAAATAATGGTTGAAATTATGATATGTTCTTTTGTACATTATTCCATTAATTATTTTATTTGAGATTTTTTATTCTATTATTGAATTTATATATGTGTATGTGACTAATGTGTAGTAATTAGAGGTATGGATGGTGTTATGGATAGTTATTAGGGGATGATGCCTTTTTCTTGTGGGAAGCCTCTTAGGTAAGACCTTATTGTGAACCCTTGTATGTTCCTATGTGGTTTTAAATTTCCTTGTTTATGACATTGGATTTCTCTAAGGTTGTTACAGAAACCACAATATAAATACTTATTTTAGTTTAGAAGTCATTAAGGGAGATAATTATGACATCCTTTTTTTATATACCCGTTTTGGATTTAATTACTATGTATAAATTTGTGTGAAAAAATTTAAAAGAAATCAGTTAAATTTTTACCCTTATGCAAGACCTATTCTCTATAGAAGGGTAACCTCTTTTTTATGGTTAATATAAAGGTAAATACATTTTTACTCTTCTTTCATAATAGTATGTTGGGTTTTTCATAAGATACATAAATTAAACCCTTTATTTTCAAAGGATTTTAAAGGTGCCATTGGCGCTGCGTTAAGGTAAGGTGGAATTCCATGTGATACATCAGGGTCTTCCTAGCTTCATGTAAGGGTAAAAAAGGCTTCAAAAAAGGGTAACCTTGTGTTTAATAGTGTTTTATAAGGGTATCCTATACACTACATAAGGGTAACCTAATTTTTTCAAAGGGTATGTATGGTTTGGGATGTGTTGCATTAGGATAATTTATTCTTTCCAAGGGTTGTGTAAGGGTAATCAGGTACCCTAATGTGACACCTAGATATTACATAAAGGTAAAACCATCTTACCCATATGAATTTAAAATTTTTTAAATGATTTAGAAACCTTCTTTTATGTTTCTTCTTCCCTAGAACACATTTGTAACTAATTTTAGTGATTTTAAATTCCCAAAATCATGGGATTTAATTCCTTTTTACTTAGTTTATGGATGTGAATAATATTTTTAAGGTATTAAATGCACTGTATTAAATATTTGAGTAGATGAAAAATTAAATAGTTAATTTAATTTATGGTTCTTAATGATGTGAACCTATACACGGCTTTCCTTCTGAAAAAATACTCAAACATTTTTCCTTTTTTTTAGTTATTATCTTGAGTTCAGGAAGTCCATGAATTCCATTTTACAGATTGGAGAATCTTTCTTCAATAAATAAAAGTCCTTATTATAGGTTTAAGGAACGTAAAAACTCTCACCCTATCTCCTATAATCCTAGGACTAGTGTTTTAAAAGGAAAATTCTATATAGGAATTTTTATTTCACTTCTCCTTTTTCAGGAGAGATTTATGAATTTTATATTTTCAAAACCTTCTAAAAAGGATAAATAATTCTTAAATGATAATTACCTGGAATTTCCAATGAATTATAACTGATAATTTTTATACTTATCTCTGATTATTCTTGAGAGATAGAATATTATCACATGTAAAATTATAATTATTCTTAAGAAAGAAACTATTAAGAACATGCTATGAATTGAATTGGTAATTTAGAAATTAAATAAGAGAGAGAATGTTGTTACCACATGTGGTGTTTCTATTTCTTTAGGAAATAAAATATTTGGAATCGGTTTTAGGAATCATTAGTGAACAGTTTGAGTAGATAAATTTGTGGATGTGATTCAGGTTAAATTTCCATGACAAACCATGGAGTTATTTTTCAACAAAGTTGAGGTAGGAATCCCTTTAATTTATTACAAGTCTTATAAATGTTATTGACATAATTTTTTAACTATGTGTGTATCCTTAAGAAACCTATGTATGACGATTGATTACATGAGTTGTGCATGTATCCTTGACTTGTGCTTGATGTTTTCTTGAATATGGATTTTTCTAATTATGATATTGTTTGAATTGATGTGATGTTTGATCTGTCATTTTCATCTTGTCTCATATGTGATATTTTTCAATCTTATACAACTAAACATGGAAGTCTAGATTGTTTAACTATCCCCCAAGAGATATGTGTTGGGTGTTAGTTCTAAATGAATTGGATTATGACATAAAGGAGGGATGTGTTAGCCATAATTGGGAAATTCCCTCACACAAGGGAGATGTGTTAGGTGGGTGACTAATGTTCATTTCGATATGGACCCAAATTAGGTAGATCTGGTCTCTGAGGACCTGGTATATGTTTTTTACTTGTGTGATATATTGTTTTTTATATCTATACCATATTTGTATTCATGTAATGCACTTCTATATCTTATATAGTTCCTTTAAGGGTCATTGGTGGTATCCTACTAGGGATTTTACTCACACCCTACTTGATAATTTCATTGTGCTTATAGATTTAATGCTTAGGTATATGGTGAAGGTAAAGGTCCCTATGGTGGATGGTTGAGAAATTAGAGTAAGAAGATATGAATATTACTGGATGGAGTTTAAGAGGGACATCTGTTGTAGTATTTATTTGTTGTATTTACCCTATACCATGGATCATTGTTTAGTTTTGGTTATATATCCATAATTCCATATTGTTGTGGAATGGGATGGTTTTATTTTTTATGTTTCTACTCTGATGGTCACTTGTTTATTTGTTAATTTTTTGATTTATTTTTTTTCACTTCCTTTATTATACTTTGATGATTACCCAATACTAAGGGTATAAACTCCCCACTGACAAACCTAGATCCTAACTATTAGTCGGTATCCTATAGCATATGGGGAGGCACACATGAGGTCTTGCGGAACTCTAGTTTGGACTTAGTGGTTCGGGTCATGGTGCTATAAATTCTTCCCTTGTTCCTATATTAATCATGTAAAACCTAGACATAATTCCATTTTTTAGGTTCATTTATTAATGTTTCAATGACACTATCTTGTAAATTTTTTTATAAGTGTATGAAATTATGAAAATTTATGAAAAACAAGCTATTACAATATGGTAACTAAAAAAATACTTTTACTAGCCCAATTTTGTTAAAATGTTCAAAAAGTGTTTACCAAAAATAGTGAAAATATCATTTACTTTCACTAACTGTTCATTACCTATTAATGGAGAATGCATCATTAGATCTTAGGAATTCCCATAAAATTATGTTTTCATTATTGGTATTTATTTCATCGAGGTAAAAATATAGGATGTCCTAGGAACACTTACTTCATGGAATGCTTCAACCCAACTAATTGTGTATATTTATCAGAAATTGGTCACCATAACAATCATTTAATGCTATATCCTAATAAATGGACATAAGAATGAACGTCATTAATCATCCCAAACAATACTGTTATCAATGTTAAATCATCATTTCTATGAGAATAACACAACATAACACCTAAATCACACATTAATTCTAGATCTCTAATCAATGGAACCAAATAAACATCAATATCATTACTAGGTTTTTCTTTCCTAATATAAGTATTAACATCATAATTTAATTTTGTTTCATGTATAACCATGGTGGGAAGATGTAATTTCCCAATATAACCATCCACGTACTATGAGTGCTACTTTATACACCAGAAGGATTTATTCCATCTCTAGATAGACGAAGACAATGGTTTCTCAGATCATTTCCAAATTTAAGATAGACATGATCAATTTTTTACACTGAGGAGTATTTTCTAGGTAATAAATTTTCCCATATTAAACTCTTATATCTAAATTACACATTAATTACCTAACAATATCCTCACATTCATATAGTCATCTAAAACATGGAATTATTGGAAAGTTCCATACCATCAAAGGACTGTATTCATCTTTCCTATATCAAGAAACACTACACATATGGCATTTTTTAAGTGCTTCATGGTCCACATGAAATAATATGAATTTATTTGGGAAGGATTGTATTGTTTTTTAGATCATATTAATAGAAAATAACATTCTTTTATCATTATATATTTCAAAAGTAAGATCATTATGTTCTGGTAACATATCATTTAAGATTGTAATAAGTTATGTAAACTAGTTTTTCTTCATCTATTGTCAGCATTAAAATTATATAGCTTCATTATGGGTGACAATGTTGTATATTTAGTACAACCAGTATATATTGGTATCTTTTCATAACAATTTATGATATCAAATATCTTTGTATAATTGAAAAGTTAATATTTAACTTTCATTTTCATTTCCTCAAAATAATCACCATCATTATTTATAGTTATACTCATATTAGATGATGAATATACATTAGTGTTATCTTATTCACCAGATACATTCAATTTTTAACTATATTTTGTAAAAAATTTATAACTTTTATATATTCTATGATAGATAAAGTATTCTTCTAACTCGTCTAAAAAATTATTCTTGAATAACAACATTCTAAACATGGATTCATGATTTGAGAAGTGTCATTTCCAGCTTTTTTGTGAAGTTGATAAAATATTTAACCCCGTCGTAATACTATTTTGTTATATGATTGACATCCATAAATTTTTCAATTCATATTCATCCTATTTGGTTCAATAATAATCATATTTAACAATAAATAAATAAATAAATACATAGAAGGAATGCATAGAATGTAACATTTTAACATGCATAAATTGTATAAAGTATAACTTTAAAAAATATAATTAAAAATTTTAAGACATGCTTATAGGAAGTATATAAAATAATAGTTTTAAAGACTATTTTTTATTAAATTATAAATATATATAGTATATATCTATTTAATAAATTTAAAAATTTTGATTTTTAAAATTCTATATTTCAATTCATATATAAGATATACACTATTTTAAATTGAAATCATTTTAAAACACAAAAAACATTTTACAAAGGAGTCTTTTATATATCTAAAAAAATATCAAAAATATAGACAAATAACATAAAATCAATTATTACTAGAAAAAAACATGTTCTGTTTTTTAATTTAGATTAATTTCATATGTTACATGATAAATCATTTTATTAAACAAATGTTCTATGATAATAAACCTTACATTTCACAATTTAAAACAAAAAGTATTCGTAAGAAAAAAATGCATGTTAAATGTGTTATGTGATAATTTAAACTAATTTCATAATATAAAAAACTATTTCATAAATAAAATATTTTGTGATTGAATACTATAATTGAAAACATGTAAGATGTAATATATATATATATATATATGAATGTAAATACACACAGACACATAAAAACACATATAATTGATATGGACACCTTTTTATATGTGTATTTGTGTGTATAAATATAAGTTGACATGGGAATCTATTTATACACACACAAAAATATATAGAGATAGAGAGGGGGGGAGGAGAGCATGGAGAGAGTATCAAGGTTAGATAGGGATGAATTATAGGTCAAATATTGATGTATATAAGAAGAAAAAACCAAATTTAATGAGAAATTTAATACATCAACCACTAACAAAAATCATTGAGGTTTTTGAAAAAATCAATCATACCTCCACTAAAAAAGAGGATAAATTTAGAGAGGATATGAAAAAAAATCATAAAAAATACAATAAACCAGTACATGATTAATTAATAGATCATCAAAAAAAGTTTTTATGAATATAACTTTGGTTTTTATTCCAAAATATTTGCATAGATGGATCAGAAAAGGTCATATTTCATGGAGGCTTTATGAATAGGTTGAGAAGTTGGACAATTAGGGTTCTTTAAAAATTAATTTGAATCTGTTTTCAGTGATAAAATGAAAGCATTGATAAATTAAAGAGGCATTCCTTGGACCTCCAATTGGGCCTATAGGCCTGATGTATAAGGTTCTGGGCCAATGGGATTCTTGTGATGGGACTTAGTACCTATCTTACCTACAATGGCCATGTAATGGGATCCCTCTGCCTAGAATAACAAAATAGTGTTTTTGTTTCAATAAAAAAGGGATAATTCCCCCTACCTATTGAAAAAAACTACAATTAAAAATTATTATTAATTATATAAATGTAAAAATATATATATTTTTACAATGTTTCATTAAATATATGAATCCATATTTAAATAAAAAATATTAAAATTACATCTAAATAAAAAAATTATGAAAATTAAAAAATTATATAAATTTTTATAATATTAATTATATAAATAAGATATCTATAATTATTATTTATATTTCATTATTTTTAATAATATTTAAAAACATTTATTAAATGTGAATAAATAAATATTTAATACAATTAGAATGTATAATTAATATGAAATTATTATTATTTTATGATATAATATATAAATGACATATGTATCGATATAAGAAACATATCCTAAATATATATAGTTTATATCTATTTAATAAATTAAAAAATATAAAGTGAATATTTAAAAAAAATAACAATTTTAATACATGCATATATAAAGTATATAAAATAATTATTTTAAAAAATATAATTCAAAATTTGAATACATGCATTAATTAAAAAATTTAAGACTTGCATATATTATATAATGGATAAATTTTTATATATTAGAATGCA
This sequence comes from Viscum album, assembly GCA_963277665.1. NCBI lineage: Eukaryota > Viridiplantae > Streptophyta > Magnoliopsida > Santalales > Viscaceae > Viscum > Viscum album. The sequence continues at coordinate 1,896,298,671 of OY728135.1, read as the reverse complement.
TTCTTTACATGTATTAATTATATAAATTATAAGATTAAGAAATATAATTAAAAATTGTAATACATTCATATATAATGTATATAAAAGAATAGTTTTAAAGACATTATTTTTTATGAAAATTATAAATATATATATAGTTTATATCTATTTAAAAAATATAAAAATTATTCTTTTTAAAATGATATATTTCAATTTACATAGAAGATAAGTTTTGTTTTAAATTGAAATCATTTTAAAATAAAAGATATATTTTACGAAGGAGTTTTTTATGTATCTAAAAAATTATCAGAAGTATAGACACATAATATAAGTTCAATTATTACTAGAAAAAAAACATTTTTTGTTATTCAATTTAGATTAATTTCATATGCTATATGATAAAACTTTTTATAAAAAAATATGTATGATAAAAAACATACATTTCTAAATTTAAAACACAAAGTATTCATGAGAAAAAATTCTTGTTAAATTTGTTATGTGATAATTTAAACTCATTTCATAATATCAAAAAATTATTTCATAAAAAAAAATTGTGATTGAATACTATAATTAAAAAAATGTAAGATGTAATATATATATATATATATGCACTTAAATACACACTGACGCATAAAAACACATATAATTGACATGGAAACCTATTTTTGTGTGTGTCTGAATATATAAAATGATATGGGAATATATTTATATACACACATAGATACACACACGTATATATATATAGAGAGAGAGAGAGAGAGCATGGAGATAGTATCTAGGTTAGATAGGAATGGATTGTAGTTCGAAGATTGATGTATACAGGAAGAAGAATCCAAATTTGCTGAGAAATTTAATACATCAACCGCTAACATAAATCACTAAAGTTTTTAAAAAACTCAATCATATATCCCCTGAAAATGAGGATAAATTGAGAGAGGATATGAAAAAAAATCATCAAAAATAAAATAAAACATTACATTATTAGTTAATATATCATTAAAATAAAGTTTTTATGAATATACCTTCGGTTTTTCTTCCAAAATGTTTCTATAGATGGATCAGAAAGGGTCAGATTTCATAACGGCTTTATGAAGAGGTCAAGTAGTAGTAAAATTAGTGTTCTTTTAAAAATAATTTGAATGTTTTATCAGTGCTTAAATGAAATCGCTAGTAAATGAAGTGAGACATGCCTTGGGAATCCAGTTGGCCCTATGGGCCAGATGTATAAGGTTTTGGGATAATGTTCTTCTTGTAATGGGACTTAGTACCCATCAGACCTACAATGACCATGTAATGGGATCCCTCTACCCAAAATAACAAAATAGTGTTTTTGTTTCAATAAAAAAGGGAGTCGTCCCCCTACCTGTTGAAAAAACTACATTTAAAAATTATTATTAATTATATAAATGTAAAAAAAGTATTTTTTACAATGTTTTAATAAATATATGAATCTGTATTTAAATATCAAAATATTAAAATTAAATTTAAATAAAAAAAGATTTACAAAAATTTAAAAATTATATAAATGTTTATAATATTAATTATATAAATAAGATATTTATAATTACTAATTGTATTTAAATATTTTTACTAATATTTAAAAACATTTATTATATATTAATAGATAAATATTTAATACTATTAGAATGTATAATTAATACGAAATTATTATTATTTTAATATAAAATTTATAAATGAAATAAGTATCAATATAAAAAAATATGTTTTAAATATATATATAGATTATATATATTTAATAAATTAAAAAATATAAAGCATAACATTAAAAAATATAATTAAAAATTTTAAGGCATGCATATATGAAGTATATAAAATAATATTTTTTAAAAATATAATTAAAAATTTTAAGACATACATTAATTAAAAAATTTAAGACATGCATAAATTATATAAACTATAACTTTATATCTTATACAATTCATTTTTTACATGCATAAATTATGTAAAGTATAACTTTAAAAAATATAATTAAAAATTTCAATACGTTCATATATGAAGTATATAAAAGTATAGTTTTAAAGCCTTTATTTTTTATTGCAATTCTAAATATATCTATTTTATATACATTTTATAAATTTAACAACTATTATTTTTAAAATACTAAATTTCAATTCACATAGAAGATATGCTCTATTTTAAATTTAAATCATTTTAAAACACAAGAAACATTTTACAAAGGATTTTTTTATGTATCTAAAAAAATTATCAAAAATATATAAAGATAAAATAAGTTCAATTATTACTAGGAAAAAAACATGTTCTGTAATTAAATTTAGATTAATTTCATATGTTACATGATAAAACATTTCATATAACAAATGTAATATGATAAAAAACTTACATTTCACAATTTAAAACACAAAGTATATGTAATAAAAAAATGCATGTTAAATGTGTTATGTGATAATTTAAACTCATTTCATAATATATAAAAAATTCATAAAGAAAATATTTTTTCATTGTATACTATAATTGAAAACACATAAGATGTAATATATATATATATATATTCATGTAAATACACGCATTCACATAGAAACACATATAATTGTTATGGACACCTATTTATGTGTGTGGGTGTGTGTATAAATATATAAATTGATATGGGAATCTATTTATACACACACATAGATATATATATAGAGAGAGATGGGGGGGATAGAGAGGGCATGGAGAGAGTATGATGGTTATACATGAATTAATTGTAGGTCGAAGATTTATGTATACAGAAAGAAGAATCCAAATTTGCTGATAAATTTAACCGATCAATCACTAAAAAAATCATTGAAATTTTTTAAAAACTCAATCATACCTCCCCTAAAAAGGATAAATTTAGATAGGATATGAAAAAAAACATCAAAAATAAAATAAACTAGTACATTATTAGTTAATAGATCATTAAAACAATGTTTTTATGAATATATGTTCGGTTTTTCTTCCAAAATGTTTTCATAGATGGATAAAAAAGGTCAAATTTCATAATTGATTTATGAATAGGTCAAGCAGCAGGACAACTAGGGTTATTTTAAAAATAATTTGAATCTTTTATCAATGCTAAAATTAAAGCATTGATAAATGAAGTGAGGCATGACTTGGGCCTCCAGTTGGGACTATGGTCCAGATGTATAAGGTTCTGGGCTAATGGGCTTCTTGTAATAGACCTTAGTACCCATAAGACCTACAATGGCCATGTAATGGGATCCCTCTGCCTAGAATAACATAATAGTGTTTTTGTTTCAATAGAAAAACGGAGACTTCCCCCTACCTATTGAAGAAAATACATTTGAAAATTATTATTAATTATATAAATTTAAAAAATATATTTTTTATAATGTTTTATTTAATATATAAATCCATATTTAAATATAAAAATATTAAAATTACATTTAAATAACAAAATATTTATGAAAATTTACAAATTATATAAATTTTTATAATATTAATTTTATAAATAATATATTTTTACTAATTAATGGTATTTATATATTGTTACTAATATTTAAAAACTTTTATAAAATATGCATAAATAAATATTTAATATTATTAGAATGTATAATTAATATAGAATTATTTTTATTTTAAGATAAAATATATAAATAAATTATATGTCAATATAAAATTTTATTATCAACTACATAAAAAATAAATGTGTAATTTTTTTTCACAACATATTTTTAATTATAAAATGATAAAATCAAAAGTAAAAATTTAAATAATTTTATTTTAGTGGAATTATAATTTATAATATTTAGATATATTATTATTATTAATGTATGTATATATTATATTGATTGTATATAAAAGTTTTAATTAATTGTTAATTACATTTTAGAAATATGAATTATAGTTAAAAAATTATTATTTATATAAATGGATAAATATTTTTCAAAATATATCACTAATTATATAATTTCATAGTTACATTCAAACATAATTGTATGTATACATACAAAAATATAAATCTTAGAGATAAAAAATAATTCCTGATTAATTACATATATATTATTAATTAAAAAAACTTTAATAGTTAATAATAATATTTCAATGGGATTATTTTTATTTATAATATATTTTTAATTTTATGAATGTGAAAATATTTTTTAATATATATTATTAATTATATAAATGCATAAATAAATAAAAACTTATCGAAAAATTATATTTAATTACTAAAAATTTACTATAAATTACTAATTATTTAAATCTATGGAATGTTAATTAAATATATATATATATATAATATTAATACTCTCTTATTGAATTTAAATATTTTTTATAATATGTAAAAACTTTTATTAGTCATATAAATGAATAAATATTTATTATTTTATTAAAATTTATACTAATAACTATATATCAATTTATGGAGATTTATTTTAATTATATTACTAATTCAATATGTTTATAAAATTTTATATCAAATATATTTAAAATAATAAAAAATTAGTTTTAAAAAATTTAAATTGCATATTTAATAACATAATAGTTTTTTATCAAATGCATTGCATGAAAAATATAATTGTATAAATGTTTCTTCACAATATGTTATTAATTATAAAAATTTAAAATTAAAAGTAATTTTTTTAATAATTATATGTAATTAGATATAAATTTTCAAGTATATAAATGTATATATTATTATTATTATTATTATTATTATTATTATTATAAGTAGGTAGGATTAAAATCATCCAATCATACACACCCTAGAAATCCCATTAGATTAAGTCTCATCCCTCCCCTCTATGATTTAAAAGTATTGTATGTATATATTTATTACCTATTTATTACCTATTTATTACTTTTTTAAGTATTTTATGTGAGATTTTAACTAAAATGACACTTTCAAACTGAAAACACACACTTTGAGTCTTACTAGCCACACCATGTGTCAGATTTATGTGTGGTTAATTACTAAAAAAATATGGATCATTTTTATAAAGTATCATGATGATTGTTTCGACTCGAGGCATGTTGTTTTACCCAAGGACGCAAATGGTCCATCAGGGACTGGGGTGATATATCATTTTTACATTATGAATGAGGTTCTGTAGTTGATTGGTCACAGCGAGTGATTGAAGGGGGTTAAGTGGTGGTGAAATAGCTCCACATTGGGTGCAATATCCTCGGATGGTCTCTAACAGGTGTATTCATGGATCCATAAATACCCAACGACCCTTTTATCCATGATTCAGGGACCTCCTTTACAAAGGCAGGTGCTCGTTGGATGATGATTTGGACAACAGCACTTAAGGACTCACATTGGTTGAGAGGATGGGAACTTAGTCTCATCACACCCTTTTGGGGGTAATTATTTCCTATTTCAGGACTCTCTTATAGATTTAAGCAATGTTCATATGTTTGTGAATCCTTGGTTTTTTCCCAATCATGTGTCCATGGATTACCCCTGAGATATAAGATCAATCATAAATACACATGCATCTGGAATCATGTGTATGTATCTAAGGTTCTCCATTAATGAATATATCTATATGTATATAAGGTTCTTCATCAATGTTACCCTTTTGTGGATGGATCAGGAATTCCTTCATTGTTTACTGAGACAACGCGAGTTTAATCCATATGATGACGCACTTTGGAGTTTTTTGTCATCCAAGGGGGATGGGAATTGTTCCAATGTTAGGGTTGAACCCATAATATAGGCTTATTATATATCCTCATGGGAGTAATCATGTCCCACGTAGTTCTGTTCCACTTAACTGGACACATCACCTTTAAAGGTCGTGTGATGAGGACCAATCAATGCAATTTAATGTCATGTGGTACGGACATCTAGGGAGGAAGTTTCCTAATCAATATTTGATGTGGGACTTACACCGAGGTGGCACAAGGTACTTAGAAGCAATGTAGTTTGTGGAGTGAAGGTGACCCTACCGGGGATACATCTCTGAAAACATTAGGGTGATTTGGGTGTCGGGTTTGGACCTCAAAGAGGCTTCTTACATATCACACTAAGTTGGGAATCAAATCCCACGTAGTTTGGTAAGATGGAGCCTATACATGGAAGTTTCCTATGAAGGAGGCATGATTTAGGGCTTATATATGTGGATAAGGCCCTTCTTGAGTCTGAGTTGGGACTTATACCGTAAAAGAGGCCTTGAAGAATTGGGGGTCATGATTGGGGTTAACCCTTGAGAAGGATACCATTTGAGTTTGGGCCTTAAAAAGGCATCCTGTGTATCTTGGTTGGGGTAGGAATCAGTGATCTCATAGTTCATTGTTTGTGGCTTACACCTAGGAGGCGGCCCATTTATGGGGGCATAATTTCTCACTTCATGGATGAGATTGAATAGAGCTCGAGCCTTAATAAGGCTTCCTATGTATCCTAGTTATGGTGGGAATCAAAGTTCTTATAGTTTAATATTTGGGACTTAACCCTATGAGGGGGACCATTTGTGGGGGGAATATGATTTCTCATTTCAAATATGAGATTATATGGAGCTCGGGCCTCATAAAGGCTTCCTATATATCCTAGTTATGAAGGGAATCAGAATTATCGTAGTTCATTTTGTTTGGGAATTACACCTAGTATGAGGCCCATTTGAGGATATTTTATTTGATATGGGATTAAACCTTTTAGGAGGCCCATTATTTGGTATCAATAGGATTTAATGATCACCACCAACCTCTAATACCATGTGAGTCATGCTCAGTGTGAGAAAAAAGAGGATATAGTGGATCTAAATATCACACTTCTCATTTCATCTACAGATAGATGGTACTCGAGCCCAAAGGGAGAGAGAAAGGGATTTGACTATGCTTGTTACATCTTTTCTTGTTTTCATATGCTAGATAATTAGTTTGACTTATTCAGGTATGTCCTAGGTGTAGGTAGAGAGGAGCATTGATGCATCCTCCTGTAAGAAAATATAGGGGTTTACCTCAGTGGGAGTGCCCTTTTTAATATTATATAGGGTATACTACAGTTTAATGTCAAATAGTTTGGATGATGGAATCACAGTTTAATTTCGTGTTTTAGGGACTAACACTATATAGTTTAATTTCATGTGGTTAAGATGATTTCAGGTCTTGCAGTTTAAGGTCATTAGATGAGGACCACTTTTCATAGAAACCATGATTAACTAGAGGATAATCAAGATGGGATGTTCTGACATCTCTCCAACATGAGAGGGAAGGAAATTTTAAACCATGATTCTGTGTATTTTTGGATTAGGAGAAATGATATGGGGAATGGGAGCCATTATATAATATATAGGTAGGAAAATCCTCTCCTGAGGAAGAATTTGTCTCTGTTTGACATGCCTTTTTTCTGGGAAATCTATGCAGGGAAATCGGGGCATCGTGCACATAGTCAAGAAGAGGTGTGCCTAGGAAACTTACCTTCAGTTTTCTATGGTCTTGGAGGTTTATAAAGATCTAAGATTGTCCGGGACATAGAGTTTGATGAATGGAAATGATGTTTCTAGGGATGTAAGAAACATTCATACCATGATTGTCCATGCAATTTTGGATCAACCTAGCATAGGAGGAAGGTGATGGGGTTTTAGGAATTTCATGAGGAGTAGTTCAACCCATGGTATTGAAGGGATGGAAATTGGAATGAAATAAGGGCACAAAAGAAAATTTTGTTGACCCAACCCAAAAAGATTGCGGTGCAACTCTCCATTTTTCATGAGGGTCAGTGACGGTAGCGAAGGGACCAGCCCTGAGGGCTGAGACTGCAGCCCAAAATTGATCTCGAGAGGAGGTATATGGGTGGATCCCCCACAGTATGGATCATTGGGCATGAACTATCTATACTCATAGAAGATGTCCACATAGTATGGTTCTTATAGGAGCGTCCACATAGGGTTGGTTGCCTATGAGCAGGTTGTGTAAGAGAATCCGCATAAGAACATCCATATAGAAGAATCCACATAGGGGCATCTGCAAACTTTTGACCATATAGCAGTGTCCATGAACAATCATCCTCATAGTAGAATCTGTGTAGGATCATACGCATAGGATCATCTATGAACTATCAACCGCATAGAATCATATGTTAACTGTTTCCCAAAAATGGTTGTCCGTGAACCATTCTTTCTGCATAGAAGCGTCCATGAACCATTTCCTACAAAGGGTCGTCTACCAAAAATTTCTTGCAAAGGGTCTTCCAAGAACCATTTCCCACAAAGGGTTATCCACGAACTATTTTCTACCAAGGTTTGTCTACAAACTATTCTTTTTACTCATTCATGGGGTCAGAAAATGATGCCTCAATTCCGAAAATGACATTGCCTCCATATATTTTCTTTTTTATAGGGTCTTCCACATATAGTTAATGGGGTGGTGTTTCAGAAAAGGCCACCAGTATATGGTTCCCAGGATGGAGTTTGAGAATAGCTTCAGGTGAGGGGGGGATTTCTTTCACACCCTATATATTTTTCTCTATGCTTCGTCTACTTTTCCATCCGAACGAGAGAGATATTTTTTTATTCCCCTCAAGGATTATTTATAGAGGAATTAAGTGGGCTGAATATAGTCTTTTTATAAAGTATAATGTAGAATTATTCATCTGGTGATTCATTTTTGGGGGACGGTGATGCCACCTCATCCCTCAAACTACTTAGTTCATAAAGAATCTTCATTTTCTAGAGCATAAATCACCGCCTCGGCCCCATGAACAACTTTATTTCTTTCGTGGGGAGTTATCTGGTTCATCTTGAGTGCAGAACATTTGAGTTCATGGAAAATGTAGTACACAGGGAAAATTTCTCCGCCTCCATCCTGTGAATGAGAGTATTCACAGAACTGGTGACATTGTCTTCCTCCCGCGAACTAATTAGTTCAAGGATGCCTCACGAAGTAGAGGATCTCCATGTGGAGAAGAGATCCATGAAGGAACTTGCACTTCATGGTATTTCTTATTTCTTTTAATATATTTCATTAATCTTCTTCATGATTTTATTTTTATCCTTTTTCTAGTTGGATGGAATTTTCTTCATATTGAATTCTGAATTTTTAGGACCCTACAAAATCCCCCCATCCAAATGGGTTTCGATCAAGACGAAGTGGAGGCTATTCTAATATATAACCAGTCCTGGTTGAAGGATATATTAGATAATGCTCTAATTTTTTCATGATCTCAGGGACCTAGTTTGTGAAATGTAACTATTTATAGGGTTACATGAAACACCATACATGATTTATGTCTTTTTCTTTTATAACCTTATTTTTTCCTATGCTTGTTATGATGCAGGCTTAGAGAGTATAACTTGACCTTTTCTTAGGAAACACTTGTGAGTTTTTTTAACCAAACAATTTTTGTGTCTCTTTTTATTTTTGATTGGTCAATATTTTTCCTAAACCATATGTAGCATAGGTTTAGTGAGTTGGTACTCAACCTTTTTCCAGGATTCCCTTTGAGGGTTTTCATCCTGGGGAGTTTTATCTATTTTTCATGGGTAGTTTATAGTCTTGAAAACTAGACTATTATTACTGATATTTTAGTCCAAACAGCTTTGACCATGACTGATATTTTAGGTCAAAAATCTTAGACCATGACTGATGTTTTTTAGGTTGAACATCTTTAACCATGGCTGATGTTTTAGGTCGAATGGCTTAGATTATGAAAGATGTTTTATTTCAAACATCATAGACCATGAGTTATAGGGGGAGGGACCCAATTAAGCTTCATAGACAATGGATGTACCAATAATTTTCAAAAATGATTTAGGCATTTTTCTTGACCCTAATTTTGCGGTTTCTGGATATAGTACATGGATATGAGACATGGCATGGGGCATGGGATCCATGGGGTGTACGAAAGTAGGAAAATCCTCTCCTCGATATGAATTTTCCTTTGGTTGATAGGTCTTTCTTATGGGAAACTTATGTAGAGCCATTTTTGCATTATGTGCATAGTCAAAAATAGGTGTCCATAGGATATTGGCCTTCCATTTTCAATGGCTAGGTAATTTAATAAAAATTTGGATGTCTCAAAACTACCAGGGGTGGCTTGTCGAAGGAGTTATGTCTAATAATTATGAGGGTATTTGTATCAATGATGATCATGAATGAAATAACACTCTATTTATTTGTCATGTGTATATGAGGGTTAGAGCATGGTGTAGTTTAATGTCATGCAATTAGAACATTTGAGACTTATGAATTATAGTTATTTTTCTCTGGACAAGGGGATAAACCGTTGAACCTTTTTCATGGTAGTCTGACTAGGAATGTTTTTCCATTTTTAGGCATAAATGGTGAGAAAAGGTGTAAACTATATTCCAAGTGGTTTCTGAAACTAGGGAGAGAGGTGGGATGTAAATATCATAGATTCATACAGAGGTAAGAGAAGCCTCTTCTGAGAAAAAAAATTCTTTTGATCGATATGCTCATTTTTTGTGGGAAATGTATGCAGAGTTGTTGGGGAATTATGTGCATAGTCAAACAAAGGTGTCTAAAGGACACTGACCCACCATTTCTGATAATCATGTATGATTATGGGGATTAAGACCTTTTTGTACACAGAGTAAAGTTTGTGAAAAATTGGATGCATAAACACAAAATTGGGCATTTCAATTTGAAATTTATCGAATGTTGGTACTGATTCTCTCCCCACATGTATGTAAGGAGGCTCCCTATGCAGGTATGAACCGTGCATGTGGAATAGGGGAAATTCTATTACATGGATGAACCTGAGATATAACATTCATGTGTCACCACATATCCTATGATAATAGTAATCAATCTAGACATATTTCTCTTAAGGTTTCTCTGTATGCAGATCTGATTTAGACATAGGAATGAGGAATTTTTATCTTATAGGCAAGTTCACCCATGAGACGGGGCTCATATTGGGTTTTCTTATGAGGATTTATTTCACACATAGGATCATGAAAAAATACCATTTAATATATCTGGACGAAAGGGCGGTCATTAGGTTTCATGTATCATGTAGTTTTAATATCATGTGATTAGAAAATTGATATGAAATCCCCATATAACTTGAGGATAACCATTTCGGGATGTTCTAACATGTCCACAATGTGCGTATAAAAGAAAGTGTAAAACATAGCTCTGAGGGATATTGGATTAGGAGAAATGATACAGGGATTAGAAGTCATTAGGCTCACATAAGTAGTAAAATACTCTCCTGAGAATGAATTTTCCTTTAGTTGAAAGGTCCTTTTTGTGGAAAACATATGTAGAGCCACCAGGTTATTGTGTGCATAGTCAAAAAAAGGTATCTGCAGAACACTAACATCCCATTTTTGATGGCCAATGATGGTTATGAAGATCCAAAATTGGTCGAATCATGGAGTGTGATGGAAAGAAAGAATGTGTATGAACATATTAGAAACATTCAGGAAGTGATTACCCTTATAATTGGGAACCTCCCTACATAGATCCTACTCATACATAGGGTGGGGCATTATGAATCTTTTGTTGGGGCTAGACTCGGGTTTGAAGATTCTATTCTCCCGAAATTAAACTCCCTGCATAGGGTTGGTCTATATGTAGGGAGGGGTCATCTTAGCTATATTTTCCTATTTAGGGGTGGTTGATCCCAATATTTGTTATCCCAGTGCCACTATGTATCTTATGGGGATTGGAATCAATCTCGACATAGTTCTTAAAACACCTTGCAGTTTAATGTCATGCGCCTAGGACCATGGTCTCACAATTGTGAAGGGGAGAACCCCAACTTTCCTTTTAGGGTTATGACCCCAGGGCCAACCATTGTGGATTGATTCACCATGGTTTTTTGGGGAATCCCATGCTGAGGTCCCTAATCCGACTTGAGTTGTGCTTGGTGTGGGAAACAAGGTACGGAAAGGGTTGAATCCCCAACCTAGAGATTGTGTAATCAAGGAAAGGGGAATTTTATACTTGGATGGATGTTGTGTAGTTTAAATTTGTACAATAAGAACACATTATCATGCAATTTAACGTCATACAATTAGTAAAATCTTCATATAGTTTAGAATCATGTGGAAATGACATGGCTGACATGCAGTTTATTATCATGCAGTGAGGACACTGATGACCCGATGTGAAAAGGGGACATTGGATTTCCCATGAGATGGCCCCATAGATGGATAATATTTAGGAGTTCCCTACGTTAACTTAAAGGGGGTATTTTTATGTGTTCCTCAGTTGGGTCCAAATCATAGGATCTAGGCATCACTGTGTTTCTCATATGAGGGGGAATCAAGCCAAATGTATTTATTTTAAAGAGATGTCCCTCCTATGTAGGTCTGGACTATACTCAAGTGAGGGAGACATTTTTCACTTTAAGGTGGCTAAACTAGGATGAAATTTCTATCATCTCTACATATCATATGAGGGTAGGAATCATCCATACCTAGTTCTGGATAGACCATGCAGTTTAACATCATGCAACAAGGACGTGGGTGACCCGATGTGAATGGATGTAGATATTATGGATCCTTGCAGTTTTACATCTTGCGATAAGGAAGTTAGATACACAGATTATCATCATGTTTCAGGGACAACTTTTCATAGAAATCATTAGAAAATATGGGCTAATTAGGCCAATATATTCTGGCATACCCCGGACGTGAGGGAGGGAGAAAGTGTAAACCATGACTCTTGGATCTCTCAGATCCGGAGAAATGATATGGGGCTTAGGATCCATTGAGTGTACGGAAGTAGGAAAAGCTCTTCTGAGGATGAATTTTCCTTTGGTTGATAGACCTTTTTCTGTGGGAAACTTATACAGAGCCATCATGCCATTGTGTGCATAGTCACACAAAGGTTTCCACAACACACTAACCTTACCCAATGGCGAGGGATGATCATGGGGATCCTATATTTCCCAATTTATGAAGTTTAATGGATGAAAAAGATATATCCTGGTATGTGGGGAATATCCATACTGTGACTAGTTGTGAAATATGGAATCCCCTACATATATATGACTCGTATGGGGGGCCATGATCATTAAAAATACCTTTCTATGAGAATCAAGATCCAGACTCTCCCATGTAGATCGGCATTTATATGTCAAAGATTTGGTACATTTGTATCTTTCTTCATTTTATGAGTCTAGACTTGAGATATGATATTAGAGCATCACTATGTATCCTATAATAATAGGAATCAAGCCACACGTAGTTCTAGAAATTGGAATCCCTATCTAGGCTTGGTTCTTACATAAGAAGAGGGGTATTTTTTTACTGCGGATATACTAGGATGTATGACTCGGGTGTCACTATGTATCATGTGAGAGAAAAAAATAAATCCACACATAGTTCTAGGGGTACCATATAGTTTAACATCTTCTAGGAAGGACTTTTGGGTTCTCCAATGTGTAAGGGATGACCATATCATGCCTTTTATGGTCGTTCCACTAGGACCATGGCAACCCTACTACAGGTTGATATTCCATGACCATGTGGGGGACTCCTTGAAAACCCCCTAATCCCATGTGATCTATTCTAAATTTTGAGAAACAAGGTGCATCATAGGTGTATTCATCCATACAGGGATAACATAATGAAGAGTGGGGGAGTTTTAATTTTTTTTAGTATTTTGTTGTGGATGTGCCAAGATTTGGAGATCTGGGTGCCACTATTCCTACTTGTGGGGATGAGAATCAGACATAGTTCTATGAATTCCTTTTATGTTGGTCTAAACCATATGTAGGAAGGGCATATTTTTTTGGATGGTGGCTAGACTAAGATGTGGAATCTAGGTGTCACTCCATATCCTGAGAGGACAAGAATCAAGCCATACAAATTTCTTGTGGAAACTCTCTATATCGATCTAACTCATACACAGAGAGGGGGCATTTTAAATCATTCTTTTCAAGTGATGGGAATGTCATTTACCTTTACTCTCTATTTTTGTGGTTGAAATTCTTACAACTATTCCCAAGATCATGTGAACCATGCTCGGTGTGAGAAAAAAGTAATAACAAAGGAATATTTTGCAATATATAGGTAGTGGAGGGTACAATTTAAGAATTTGTATCATGTGGTGGATGGACCTAGACTTAGGGTCAAGGCATCTCTATGGATCCCATTGAAAAATGGGAATAAATCTGTACGTAGTTATGTGAATTCCCCCTACACTGGTATGACCCATACATAGGGGGCGTTTTTTAGATGTTGACTATACCGGGATGTGAAATCAAAGCATATATACATATCTTTTGAAGGATGGAATAAATCCCCACATAGTTCTTAAGTAAATAATAGTTCCAATGTGTATTTTTCTCTCACATAGGAACATGGGAACTTTTTATTTCTCCCAAAAAAATCTAACTTATATGCTATGAATCATCGGTTGGTAAGAAATGATCTCTATATAGTTTAACATCATTTGGTTAGGATGATTTACCATTCAGTTTAATGTCATGCTCTGAGAATGTTTATACTATGCAGTTTAACATCATACAACATGGATGCATATGGTGATATGCATTTTAAAGTCTTACAGCTAAGACGAAATTTATATGATTACACAAAGTATTTCTTTAGGAGATTTTCATTTTGGGGAGATCTAGTAATTTTTCCATCCATTGAAATTAGTAAATATGCTCCATTAGGGTAGACCATGTGTATAATGTATGGTCCTTACCACTTTTCTTCTAATTTTAGAGGTTTCTTTCCAATTATCATCAATGTTCTGAGGACCAGTACTGATTCTCCTTCAAGGAATGACCTAAGTAGAACCTTTTTGTTTAAGTCTCATGAAATATGGTTTTGTTAAACATCAAAATGGTATAGGGTTTTAGATATTTTCTCATCCAGACGCTCCAACTCATTGAGTTGTTTCTAGGATTTCTCGTCTGCGGACAGCTGATCCCAGATGGCAATGCAGAGCGAGGGTTGTTGTACTTCAATAGGTAGAACCACATATGTCCCATATACCAATGAATATGGGGTTTCTTGGGTGGTGGTGTGAGTTGTGGTCTAATAATTCCATAGAGCATGGAGGATCTTGCACGGATATGCTTTCTTGTCTTAGTCTACCATCTTCAAGAGTATATTGGATAGAGTCTTGTTGAAGGCCTATATCTATCTATTGGTTGTTGTATAGTAGTGGGATGAATGGTTAGTATTAAAAACATAATCTTGATATAATTTCTCTAATTTATCAAATCATAAATTGGTGGCATTCTCCATCTATTTTTTATGGGGGACACCAAATATGGTGATGATATTATCTTTCACAAAGCTGACAATGATTTTTGATCAGACCTCCTTAAGGGGAATGGTTTATGTCCATTGGGAAAATAAGTTAGTCATTGTGATAATATACTTGAATTTCTTGGATGTAGCTGGAGTATAGGGTCCCACAAAGTCCATTCCCCATATGGAAAATAGCCCAGAGTACTTGGTTGTGTGAAGTAACTCTGGGGGCTGGTGGATAAAATTGGCAGGAACCTGACAGGAGTGGAACTTATTTGTGAATGCGGCACAATAATGTATCATAGTGGGTCAATAGTATCCAATCCTTTCAATTTTATGGGAAATCTTGGATCCTGATTGATGCACGCTACAGACCCCAGCATGTACTTCATTCATTATGGATGCAGTCTCTTATCCATCAATGCATATGAGAAGGATCCCATCAAGTCCCCTCTTGTAAAGGACCTTTTTATAATCGGTTTCATTGTAAATAAAAAATTTGGTTGTTGTATCTATATTTTCTCCCTCCCAACCATATCTAGTGGAATTCCTCCCTTTTAAAGGTAATTTGTGATGGGATTCATCATGCTGGTGGTGGAATCATATGGCTCAGTGACAGGGATTATATAATTGATTTATTCCATGTTGGTTTGGAATAATGGTTAGATTGTATGATGGTGGGTAATGTCGATGATTGTCTCATCCCGATCTAGGTCAGCCAGGTTTGTGGATGCATTTTCTAATGCATCGGCTTGTGTATTTTACGACTGGGGGATATGAGTTAATATCAGCTCTAATATGAATTCTGCCATCAGTTCTTGGATGCGATCCATAAAAGATATTAGCTCCTCCTTCTTGATAGAATAATCACCATTGAATTGTTTTATGACCATCTCTGAGTCACATTTTATCATCAAGTGTTCTTATTTTACTTGAAGTGAAAACTCCAGGCCTATAATGAGATCCTGATACTCTTCTTCATTGTTTATACACCCCTATTAAATCAATAAGTAGTAAGTCAAGACTAGATTTTCTGGAGATATGAGTATAACTCCCAACCCTACATTATTGGGCATGGGTTCTTCCATTCTTTTTCATGTTGGACTTCTAGATTCACCATCAAAATTAATCTCCTAGGTTTGAGATTCATTTTGAATAGATAGCACTTATTCATCTAGTATTTCAACATCCAATGGGGTTATTTCTAATGAAGGGTGTTATTCTAGGAAGTTTGATAACGCATGGGATTTGATGTATTTATAAGGCATAAACCATATGTCGAATTGTTGTAGGATGACTATCCACTATGACAAGAATCTAGTCAGCATTGGATGGTTGATAATATACTTGAGTGGGTTTCTACGAGAGATCAAATGGACCTTGTGATGCTGTAGATAATGCCACAACTTCTGGGCTACAAATATCATGGCTAGGCATCTCTTCTCAACATTTGAATACCGAGTCTCATCATCGATTATGGTCCATCTGAGATAATAAAGGCTATTCTCACTATCGGTATCATTATTTTGTATGAGGAAGGCACCGAGTGACCATTCTAAATAAGTCACATGTAGAATGAGTGGTATTCCTTTGACAAGAAACATTTTCACAAGTGGTATTAGAAGTTATTTCTTGAGATTATCGAATGATTCCTGACAGTCATATGTCCATTGATATGACACACCTTTTTTCATCATCCTGGTGAAAGGAAAAAAATTCCATATAAGGTTGAATATGAAGCACCGAATGTAGGATAGATGTCCTTTAAGTTCTCTCAACTCAGTGAGTTTGCAAGGGGATGAAAATCTAGGGATAGCCTTTGTATTCTTAGGGTTGACTTTGAGTACATGATAACATACAATGAATCTGATGAATTTCCCTAAGGTGATGCTAAAAGAGAATTTTAGGGGGTTCATTTTCAAATTGTACTATTTAAATTTATTGAAGACTATTTCAAGTTCCACTAAGAGGTCCGAGTGTTGTGGTGATTTAACCACCAGATCATCATTATAGAATTCAATGAATCTTCCCAATAAGGGTTTGAATATGCGATGCATGGAATGTTGATATGTGGTGACGACATTTTTCAAACCAAAGGGAATTACCTTATAGAAAAATACCCTCTGGGGGATCTGATGGTGGTGTATTTTTCATCTTCTGAGGCCATTAGGATTTTATTATATCTGAAATATCCATCCATGAAAGAGAGAGCATCATATCCTGCAGTTGCATCGATCAGCAATTTTGTGATTGGGACTAGGAAATCATCTTTTAGGCAATGACAGTTAAAGTACCAAAAATCAATTCAGACTATGATTTTCTCATTATTCTTTTTTATAGGTATGATATTGGACATACAAAGGGTACATTATACCTCCCTTATGAAGTTATCTCTGATTATATTGTCATCTTCAGACTCTATTTTGGTAGCATGTGTCTGGTGCGTCATTTTGGCGGCTTTCTTGCAACCATGATGGTCTCCCAACAGGCCTAGGCGATAAGTGGCTACCTCAAGAATGATGTAACACCCAACCCCGGAATCCTAGATCTGCTGTATTATTTTAATATATGGTCATTATTACAAGGAATCAATTCCCAAAGGACCGATCAGTTTAGCAGTCTTGGAAAATAGATTACATACATGAATGTTATATTACACTTTATAACATAAAACACAACATAAATAATCCTTTGATAATTCCATTATTCATCTATCTTAACCCTGTATATCAATCATAATACACTTCTTAGAATCCTAGGAAAATAAAACATAAGAAAGGGGTGAGATCAGATGCTCAGTAAGGGTAAATAATTCAGCGGAAGCTATAAACTTTTAAGGAAAGATGTATAATAAAAACATCATCCATTTAAACATAAACTTGAACATAATATGGAAAAAATAAATCAAATATTACCATATGAAAAAGAACATGTACATTCTACTATTCGAATAATCACATGTAATAACTAGTTTCATAACGAGGTAATGCATAATGTCAGATATAATAACTACTACATCAAGGCCCTGTGCCAAGACTATTCACAAATATTATATTAAGGCCTTATTCTGAGATACTAGTTTGTCTCATGAGACCTATCGATGCATCAAAGGGCTATAGTGGGCCATGCCCATAATTTACTAAGTCCAATGCATTCCTCATATGAAAATGGTGAAACATAACATAATCATTCACATTAAAATGAGCATATGAAATGTCAATAATTTAACCACAAATCATAGATGGTATAGAAATAGCACATATACATTCAAACATATCATAACTCATTCAATACAATATGGAATATTTTATTATAATAAATCAACCTCAATCAATAACGATATCTAGTAAAGGATGTTGACATAGATGAAAATGATCAGTAAAACTCTTTGAGAGAAATATCCCTTTTTCATGAAATCAATTAAAAGTCACACAATTTATAAAGGAATCCATTTAAAATAGATTTTTGAATCAAAGTGCCCCATACCAATTTGAAACTTTTGAAAGTAATTAATAATTTAAAACAATCATGTCCATATATGTAAATCCTTAAAATCATTTTGGAAACATGGACATTAATTAGATATATTTTGAAAAAATAAATCCTTAAAACATTTAAAATGATGATCTAATTAAAGATTTAATTCCATAAAACCTTAAAAGATTAATTTTGAATACATTTTTATAAAATATGGAAATGGATGATAAATATATCCCAGTAAATACTTACACATAAACAATCTCGTATAATAATGGGATTGAAGAATTAACCCTTACCATAAGTCTGATACTCTGCGTATGACTCTAAAACTTTTATATAATGTTTTTAAACATATTATTAACTTATATAGGAATAATAATAATATTTATTATATCATATATTATTCTTTTATGACTTTATATTACCCATTTATTAACAATTCCAAGTTAATGCAACATTTTGGGTAATATCACTTTGTTTATCGTACATGTTTTGACTTTTTATTCTTGATCATATTACCTATATAATTATTTACTTACTTCAGAATGTATAATATTATTTATATATCATATATATTCATAATATAAATATATTTAATAGATTTATATATAAAATGTAATACACCTTTCATGGAGACGGTAGGTCGTATGTACGCATGAATGTTGTTTCTGTTTTCTTATCGTGTTGAATGAAAGTAATTGAATGAAATATATGTACATACATATATTTATATATAATTCCAATAGGCTTATTATTTCATGTATTTCATAATTATGAATAATGTAGTTTTTATAATCATTCTTGGATGGTTAAAGTGGGGAATGAATCTCATCGCATTGTGGAGACGGTAGGCCGTGCGTACGCACGAGCGACGATATTGTTCCTTTAATGATTAAATGGTATGTAATTGGATGTAATATTAACTTTACAGGAGAAATATCATGTTATATTTATTATTTACATCCATTATATTTATCTTTATACCCATAGAAATAAAGTGCACATGAAAACCAATTTACACCGCGGTGTGGAGATGGTAAGTCGTACGTACACATGCATGGTGGTATTATTTTTCATAGGATGGGTAAAAAGAGGAATATGGTTGTAACATAATATTAAAAACATGTCATAATATATTATATTCTGGATTTATTATTTTATTATGGTAACAACTTAGTATGAGGAAGTATAATGAGAAATGAACTTTGAAAGAAGGGATCAAACGATTACCTCTTCTTCGGGTGTCTCTTTTTGATTTGCAAAAAAGGAATCATTAAGATGTTTTTATGACCAATTTTTTGCCTCTAAGACTAAGTGACGAAATTTTGGAGGATATTTTATCAGTTTTTGGCCGAGCCAAAGGGATTTGGAGGTGTGAATTAAAGAGAAAGAAAGGTGCCCTTTTATAAGAGAGGTGTGGGGCACTTTAGGAAAATATTGAAATATTAATTATTATAAAATCATTTTCAGATTATAATAGCTCCAAATTAATTTATTTAGAGGATAAGATGAGTATGGATCGAAATCATCTCAACAAACAGGTTTTAGACATGTTTAGGTCATAAAACTAACCTTATGTTTTAGATATAACCCTTTGTAAAATAAGTTAACTCTTACCATCTCCTCTTGTATTTTTATCCTAAATGGTTAATATAATTACTATAGAAAGCCAAGAGAACCTAAAGTGGATAATTTATGAAATTTTTATCACCATATAATTTTTTTGTCCAAACTTTATATTTTTATGAATTTTATATCATTTAATAAAATAGTATTAGTTTTAAAAACTCATTTATGTCAATTTTGTCACTATTTGGTAATTGATTTTTGTTAAAGTCGTAAAAAATTTATTCCTTCAAACCAAAGGTATTAAAGCATCCCTAATATGTCAATGTCATCCATAAAATTCTTGGATGGCATAAAAATGTTTAAATTACATTTATTTTAATATTTATAAATTCATTTATTTGAATATTTCATTAATGAGATAATAACTGCATCATAATTGTGTCATAAATAAATATATTTATCTAATGTATAAAAATTATAAATAAAATACCATGATGTATTAAATATTTTTATATTTATAATGAATATTTATAAACATAGATATCAATTATATAACCTAATATTAAAATCAATTTAGTAAAAGATATATGTTTATGTTATAATTATCTTTACTTTAAATTAATTTTTATAACATGTCATTATCACACCCAAGTGGTCCCCAAATGACAAAATATCGGGCTAAGGATGCTAATGGTTGAATATATTTCATCCAATAGTATTTGGACATGTGTTAGGGTATTTTTATATTATTATAATATTATTGTTTACCCTTATTTACCTGATTTACACTTTAACCATGGTAAATAAAAATAATTACTAAAGTTATTATTCATAATGTCCCAAAATAAAAGGTATATATTTACAAAATTTTGACCTTATTATTCCAAATATGGGATCCATTTTTCAAAATTCTAAACACATAAGTTTCTATAATTAATTTAAAATTAATTCTCGTTGTCAAAACCAAAAAAACGGGTTTTTAAGAAGTAAAAACTATCAAAATATTGACATGTTTTTATGTCCAATTTAAATGTGAAATTACTTTCAATGACCTAATTTATATTAAATGATAAAAATATAATTTAATTATAATTTAAAACAACTCAAATTTATAATTTATCACTATAAATTATTTCAATTAAAAAGTTTTTTTCAATTAAAATTTATTATTTTTCACTATTCATCAAAATATGAAATTTATCAGATTAGTACCAAAAATTTATCCAAACTAAATTTTTATATCCCTATTATAAAAAAGAGTTTAATTTCATAAAATTTAATATATAAAATTGTTAAATATTGTATTTAAAAAGAGTTCTCCATTAAAAGGCGGAAAAACTACATTTTTTGAAACATACTTATTTTATCTGAAAAAATGAATTTGTACTTATATTATATATAAGAAACAAAAAATATGAATTTTAAAATTATATGTGATATATATACAATTCAAAATTTGGTTAATACCATTCATAACCGCTTTTAAATGGGTAGTTTGATAGGTCGTGGTGCGCTTGGACTCAATGTTGCATACATTACACACTATTGAATTATTTAAAAAGGAAGCATAGTGTGGAAGCATGGGGTGTTACATTATACCATCCTTTAATAAATTGAATCCTCAAAATTTAAACTCAGTCTTGAAAACTATGGGTTTGATATTTCAAAAATATTTTATTTGAAATCCCACATCAAAAAGTGCAATAATGAGACCTCTATTTTAAAATAAAGAAAGGTAGGTATGAAGGTTACCAGAATAACACGTACTAGGGTCCCATATAGGAAAACATGGATATGGAAGAGAAAACTAACCATCATGTTCTGATGGAGAGTTATTGGGAATATTATTAGAAGAAATTTAACAATAAGAAAGCTATAAATCTTCGATGATCTAAGGGACCATTTGATTCATTGAAAAAGAAAGTACTAGAAAAACATTTTTGGTTTTATGATCCTTTACATAGTGTTGTAGAATTAATTTAATTCATATACTACGAACACAATGAAGCATACTTAATTTACATGTAGAGTTTCATTTTTTAACTAATTCCTACCACAAACTCATTTTTCTCTTCAAAAGATAAAACTAAAAAAATATTCTATTTATCTCAATCGTATAAGGTTTAAAATATAAACATATACCATTTAAATTAAGATAACTATTTTATAATAACCAGTGAATTCTTGTAATCTAGTGGTAGGTGATAAAGCCTTGTTGCACTTCGGTTGTGGGTTTAATTTCTACAGCTTTGTCTGATGCAATAGGTTATTGCCTGACCTGCAGGTTGTCCTTTTTCTAAAACTATAGGATTATAAAATTCCAAAAATTTATCCAATGTTCAACTTAATACATCCCAACCTTTAGAGTTATCCACAACACTTCTGTCCAATCTTGGTCTAAAAGGTCTCTAAATTTCCAAAAAACAATTATAACATCAGATTCTCATAATGATGCTCTTATTGTCACATAATGAATATATGATTACCTTCATCATATTAAAACCTTAATGAAAACAAAAATTATTACAGTACAATCCTTATATATATCACATTATTCTTATAACCATAATATAATTCTTGAATCTAAAAACAGAAATACATTAATTATTCCACTTCGACTGTAGTAAAATCATAATATTGACCTTTATCTATTTGGTTTTTCTGAGCTATATTTCCTTGATGCTTTGGAAAATCGTTTTCATAATGTCCCATATCTTTACAATTATAAAATTTCATGGATTTTTTCTTTCCCTTACAATCACGAGTCTGGTGACCTTTTTCTCCGCATTTGTAACAAACTCTCATTTATTTTAGGAAAGTACGAGGGTGTTTCTTCCCACAATTATCACATAATGTAAAATCCTTCTTTCCCTTTTTATCTTTATCTATATCTTACTCCACCATTCTCTTATTCTCTTTCTTTACTTTAATGTCGTATGACTTATAGAATTCCTTTTCTTTCTTGATAGCATATGAGACTATATCTTTGTACAATGAGAAATTTTGTGAGACCAATTCCCATCAGATGAAAGGTTTTAACCCATCAAATAATTAATCAATCTTACTTCTTGGGTTAAATGTTTAGTTTGTATCATGTCTCTCTAACCTTGTGAAGTTAGCCTCATACTTCGCAACATTCTCATCCTCCTTTTGCCTCAAGCTTAGAAATTGTCTTTCCATATCATCTCATTGTTCATGAGAAAAGTATTTCTCTATAAAAAGTTCTTTAAACTCCCTCAATTCCATATTTTTTAATTCTTCATCCTCCTTTGTGTTTTGAATCAATAAACACCATTGATCTACATTTTCTAATAGGTGATAGACTTCCATAACAACGTTTTCCCTCTCAATACTCCCAAAAGCAAGAAATATTTTCTCTAAGGAACTTATCCACTGATCAGCTATAAAAGGATTTGTAGTCTCATTGAATGTTGGTGGTTGTTGCCTCATGAAGCGGTATAATATTGATCCTCCACGTTGTGGATCAGGATGCTCTATACGGGTAAGGTTGGTATTCATAACCTGAGTCAGCTATCCCAATATGGTTATAAGTTGTTCAGTACCAGTTGTGTCACCAGCTCCACTATCATTATCTTGAATAGGAGGGAAGTCCCTATATGTATTATGTGTGTTGATATGATTTCCATTTCTTCCACTAGGCTCCATTTTTAAACAATGGCATACAATATATTAGGTTATGAATCATAATTCATAATTCCAAACTACTTAACATAAATTTAAAATTTTATGTATATCTAATACATAGTCATAAATATGGTTCTTTTGAGGACATATTTACTCATAAATATTTCATAATGGTTTGTAAATAAAATATGAATTATCCTAAGAATATACCCCGGGATTTTCAAATCAGGTGTGCAGTAAGACCCATTGTCATGTACCAGGTTACCCTGAGTAAAGATCAGAACACCTTGTTAGAGTTTTCAATCCTAGGTACATATGTACTAGAACTAATTCCACTTATAGTATATAGATAGAAATTTATTTTCTAGTAATACTCACATAAGATCTATTTTAAAATTCTAGGATTCCCTTCGATACTTATCCTCAAATTCTATCTTAGTGTTATGATCTCTAATCTTAGTTTTCCAAATCTATTACCAAGGTTATTGATAAACTTCCTCTGATACCAACTATAATTCCACAACCCCCAAAGCTTGGATCCAACGCATTATTTTAATACATTGTCATGATTACAAGGAATCAAGTTCTAAATTACTGATCAGTTTAGCAGTCTTGGAAAATAGATTACATATATGAACGTTACATTAGACTTTCTAACATAAAACACAGCATAAATAGTCCTTTTATAACTCCATTATTCCCCTCTATTAACCTTATATATCAATCATAATACACTTTTTGGAATCCTGGGAAAATAAAACATAAGAAAGGGGTGAACTCAGATGCTCAGTAAGGGTAAATAATTCAGCAGAAGCTATAAACTTTTAAAGAAAGATGTATAATAAGAACATCATCCTTTTAAACCTAAACATGAACATAATATGGAAAAAATAAATCAAAAATTACCAGATAAATCTGAACATGTACATTCTAATAGTTTAATAATAACATTTAATAACTAATTTCATAACGAGGAAATTCATAATGTCGAACATAATAACTACTATGTCAAGGACTTGTGCCAAAACCATTCACAAATATTCTTTCAAGGCCTTATTCCAAGACACTAGTTTGTCCCAGGATACCTACTAATGTATAAAGTGGATATAGTGGGACCCACTCATCACTTACTAATTATAATTCATTCCTCATATGAAAAGGTTGAAACATAACATAATCATTCTTATTAAAACTAGCATACTAAATGTAAATACTTTAACCATAAACCATGGATGGTATAAAAATAGCACATCCACAATCAAAAATACCATAACTCATTCAATACAATATGGAATATTTTATTATAATAAATCAACCTCAATCAATAATGATATCTAGTAAATGATGTTGACATAGTTGAAAATGATCAATAAAACTCTTTGAGAGAAATATCCCTTTTTCATGAAATCATTTAAAAGTCACACAATTTATAAAGGAGGTCATTTAAAAGAGATTTTTGAATCAAAGTGTCTCATACCACTTTGAAACTTTTTGAAGGAATTAACATTTTAAAACAATCATGTCTATATAAATAAATCCTTAAAATTATTTTGAAAACATGGACATTAATTAGATAGAGTTAGAGAAAATAAATCATTAAAACATTTAAAATGATGATCAAGTTAAAGAGTTCCTTCCATAAAACATTAAAAGATTAATTTTGAAAAAAAATTATGAAATATGGACATGGATGATAAATATATCCCAGTAAATACTTACCCATAAATAATCTTGTATAATAATGAGATTGAGGAATTAACTCTTACCTTAAGTCTGATACTCTCCAAATGACTCTGAAACTCCTATATAATGTTTTTAAACATATTATTAACTTATATCATAATCATGATAACATTTATTATATCATATATGATTATTTTAGGACTTTATATTACCCATTTATTAACAATTCCAAGTTAATGAAACATTTCGGGTAATATCACTTTGTTTATCGTACGTGTTTTGACAAGTTATTCTTGATCATATTAATTAGATCATGATATAATTACTTCCAGAATGTATAATATGATTTATATATCATATATATTCATAATATAAATATATTTAATATATTTATATATAAAATTTAATACACCGTTCATGGAGACAGTAGGCCGTATGTACGCATGAACGTTGTTTCCATTTTCATATCGTATTGAATGAAAGTAAGTGAATGACATATATGTACATAAATATATTTATATATCATTCCAATAGACTTGTTATGTCATGTATTTCATAATTATTAATAATATAGTTTTTATAATCATTCTTGGATGGTTAAAGTGGGGAATGAATCTCATCACGTCGTGGAGACAGTAGGTCGTGCGTACGCACGAGCGACGATATCGTTTCTTTAATGATTAAATGGTATGGAATTGTGTGGAATATTAATTTTATAGAAGAAATATCATGTTATATTTATTATTTAAATCCATTATATTCATCTTTATACATATAGAAATAAAGTTCATATGAAAACCAATTTACACCACAGCTTGGAGACGGTAAGTCGTACGTACGCATGCATGGTGGTATTGTTTTTCATAGGATGGGTAAAAGGGGTAATATGGTTGTACCATAATCTTAACAACATCTAAGAATATATAATATGCTGGATTTATTATTTTATTATGGTGACAACTTAGTATGAGGAAGTAGAAGAAGAAATGAACTTTGAAAGAAGGGATAAAACGATTACCTCTTCTTAGGGTGTCTCTTTTTGATTTGCACAAAAAAAATCCTTAAGATGTCTTTATGCCAAAATTTTTGCCTCTAATATGAATTGAGGAAATTTGGGAGGATATTTTAGCTGGTTTTTTCCATGCCAAAGGGATTTGGAGGTGAGGGGCACTTTAGAAAAATCTTGAAATATTAATGTATTATAAATTTATTTTCCAATTATAATTGCTCCAAATTAATTTATTTTAGGGATAAGATTAGTATGGGTCTAAATAATCTCAACCAATATGTTTTAGACATGTTTAGGTTATAATATTAACCTTATTTTTTATATTTAACCCTTGGTAAAAATAAGTTAACTCTTACCATGTCCTCTTGTATTTTTGTACTAAATGGTTAATATAATTTCTATAAAATTCAAAGAGAACCTAAATTGGATAATTTATGAAATTTATATAAATATATAATTTTCTTGGCCTAATTTTATATTTTTAGGATTTTATATCATTTAATAAAATAATATTTGTTTTAAAAACTCATTTTTGTCATTTTTGTCACTATTTAGTAATTGATTTTTGTTAAAGTCATAAAAAATTGATTCCTTATAAAAAAAGGAATTAAATCATCCCTAATATTTCAAAGTCATCCATAATATTATTTTATGGCATAAAAATGTTCAAATTACATTTATTTTAATATTTATAAATTCATTTATTTGAATCTTTCATTAATGAGGTAATCACGACATTATAATCGTGTCATAAATAAATATATTTATCTAATGTTTAAAAATTATAAATAAAATACCATGATGTAGTAAATGTTTTTATATTTATAATGAATATTTATAGACTTAGATATCAGTTATATAACCCTATATTAAAATCAATTTAGTAAAATATATATGTTTATGTTATAATTATCTTTACTTTAAATTAATTTTTATAACATGTCATTATCACACCCAAGTGGTCCCCAAATGACACACTTTTGGACTAAGGATGCTCATAGTAGAATATATTTCCTAAAATATGATTAGTACACATGTTAGGGTAGTTTTATATTATTATAATATTATTTTTTACCCTTATTTACTTGATTTACCCTTTAACCATGGTAAATAAAAATAATTACTGAAGTTAATATTCATAATGTCCAAAAATAAAAGGCACATATTTACACAATTTGGACCTTATGATTCCAAATATGGGATCCATTTTTCCAAATTCAAAAAACAGAAGTTGCAATAATTAATTTAAAATTAATTACTGTTGTCAAAACCAAAAAGTGGGTTTTTAAGAAGTAAAAACTATCAAAAGATTGACATGTGTTTATGTCCAATTTAAATGTAAAATTACTTAAAATGACCTAATTTATATTAAATGATAAAAATATAATTTAATTATACTTTAAAACCAGTAAAATGTATAATTTAACACTATAAATTATTTCAATTAAAAAAGTTGTTTTCAATTAAAATTTAGTATTTTTCACTATTCATCAAAATATGAAATTTATCAGAAAAGTACAAAAATTTTATCCAAAATAAATTTTTTATGTCCCTATTATAAAGAAGAATTTAATTTCATCAAATTGAATATATAAAAGTGTCAAATATTAGATTTAAAAAGGGTTCTCCATTAAAAGGCGGAAAAGCTGCATTTTTTTAAAAACACTTCTTTTATCTGAAAAATTGAATTTGTCCTTATATTATGTATAAAAAACACAAAATAATAATATTAAAATTATATTATATATATATATAATTCAAAATTTGTTTAATACCATTCATAACCACTTTAAAATGGGTAGTTTGATAGGTCGTGGTGCGCTTGGACTCGGTATTGCGTACATTGCACGCTATTGAATTATTTAAAAAGGAAGTGTACCATGGAAGCTTGGGGTGTTAAAAATAAGGCACATGATTTATATATATTTCCAAGTAAAAACATCCCAATTATGCCTTATTATGGAAGTTTATACCTATTTCTCTTTAGAATACATGTTCGTACTAATCAGAGTGGGTTGTGGGTCCTATTCGGTACCTAGGTTTATTTCCCTGAGTTCAACAATGGTGGTAGAGACACCCTCCTAAAATGTTGGAGGGGCATCCCTAAGGTCATATTCCTCCTCCTCCTATGCATCCTTGCTCTTAATTTTCTTCCGATGGAGTCACGATTCTTGAGATGAGCTCTTTAGAGTTACGAGAAGAGTCATCATTTTGGATTTCGGAGGCCGGGGTGACTTCTTCTAGGCCAGCTGACAGCGAGGACTTTTCTAGAGGGGATGGTGTGAGGGGTGGAAGGGGTATTTCTTCCTATTTTTCCTCAAGGGGGTGAAGAAGGGACTTTTTAGATATCTGAGTATAGTTCAAGGGCATTTTTATCCAAGCATTCACCATCATCTTGGGGATCAATGTGGTTTTCAATTCTGTTAGTCTCAGGAGCCATGATCAAAATCATAAGGACTATAGAACATGTGTCAAAATATGGACTTGTGCACTCTATTTGATCGATGTACAGTATGAATTTTTCACCAAGCTTCTTGAAGGGGTCAGCGAGAACCATTTTAAAACCATTTGGAGTGGTGACCCAATCAATTCCATCAACTGAGGTTTTATTCTCTTTCTTCTCATAGAACCCTAAATCAATATAGTGTGACTCACAGGAATTGAATAGGGTTTTTTCAGTGTGAAATGTCCCACTATGGTTGTTAATGAAATATTTGATGCACTTGTGGTAAGATGAGGGAATTGTCACATGTTGATGTATCCAGGGCCTTCCCAGCATGATGTTTAAGGATGTGTTTTGTCGTACTATAAAGAATTATGAGTCGATAGTGAGGTTTCCAAACTATGTTTAAATAATGATTTGTCCTAATGTATTTTTCTCACTCTTTTAATAACCCAATAGAGTTTTGGTTCAGAGTGTCAGGTTATCTTTAATGTATCCCAACTAACTAAGTGTCCACAGTGGGATGAGATTAACTCGAGATCCATTGTCAATGAATAATTTTCTGACATCAATATCATTTAATTCATTATATTCTGTCTCTCGGCTCCTAGTGCATCACCCATTACCTAGGCATCCAGGGCCGGCGCCTCTTCCCCTCCCCCATCATAGGGGGAAGGGTTTTTCTCTTCCCCTCCAACGGTGAAGCCTTCTTCCTATGACCCTCCCCCCTTTTCTGTTTCTTTTTCTCCTTTCCCTAAAATCTCCATTTTCCCTAAGGTCTTGGACCTCCGCAACGGTTACCCCAGCTCGCTCTTTCAACCTTAGAGTTTACGGATGCTTCTGCTCTTCTCTCCCAAACATTGGTGGCACGGTTCCCTTCACAAAGTCCTTCATTGGACGTCTTCGAGAGATTTGTTTTTTAAAAATGGGGAATTTTGGAACATGCTTCTATCAGGCTCCTGGACAATCAGCATATTATGATTCGGTTTTCATCCTTAGAATATATCATCACTGTATAGTCCGGGGCTCCTCGATCCTATACTGGCTATCATTTTCATCTTCTGAAGTGGTCATTTGATCTTCATATGAATCGGGACGCTCCGAAAACAGCTTTGTGGGTATACTTTCTTGATCTCCCCCTCCCCTTTTAGAACCCTTCTATCATCTGAATGCTAGGGAATCTGGTTGGCCTCTTTCTCTGTTTAGATTCAAGAACCAGTTCATTTTTCCACCCAATATCACCTCGCATTTGTTTTGAAGTCAATGTTTCAATACCCCCAGTTGAATGGATTTGGAATTCGGTAGGAGAGGAATTTTGCTGGAAGCAGCTGGTTATGTTTGAGTCTTGGATGCACTTCTGTTCACGATGTCACCACCTAGGGAACATGTCCCATTCTTGCCGGCACGGAGGAAGGAACCAAGGGGGTCATGGTTCCAGTGACCCTCCCCTGGGAAAGGATGGGATTGTGTTTGGGTCTGAAGCTAATCCTCCTTCTGGGCTCAGTTGTGAGCCTGCTACTGATCAGCAGAAACTGTCTCGGTTTTACCAGGACAACCCAAGAGTCACTGATATTCTCCATCAACTGAAACATGATCTGGGTGTGGCATGCTCGTCTGAGGATGGTATTGTTCCACTGTGTGATAGTGGGGTTTTTGCAGGACTTGATTAATAAAGGGTCATGAGAGATAAAAGGGAGGTCCACTTGGATGCTTCTCAGTCATTGCAGTTGGATCCTCTAATTCCATTCAATGTTGATACAGTGTATGAGGTTGTCTACGGGGATGAGTACACTGGTGTGGATTCCCAGTGTCCAGTTCAGGTTGACTTCTCATCATATTTTCAATTCATGGGTCATTTATTTTCCCAGGTAGGAGCTGCATACAAGTTGCAGCAGGTCTCGCAAGCTAGAATTACTTATGCTGCGAAGGTTAATTCTAGAGGTCTGATTTTAAACTCCATGAACCGTTTTGCAGTGTTGGGAGAAGAGGATGGACATGATTTTGAGGATCCCAAAGAGGTGGAGGTCACTCACATAGAGGATCCCTTGGTGGGAGGGGGTTCTTTTTAATAGGACATGGATGATACTTTGGATCCCACTGCGTCCAAGGCATTGGACATTGCAGAGGAATTTCTTATATCCTCGTCGCGGAAGGGAAAAAAATTATTGTGGATTATGACGGCTTCATTATAAAAAATGAGATGGAATGGCCTTTTAGGGACTACTCCAACCTTCCTAGTCCTCCAATTACTAGATCTACAAGCAAGGTTAAGCTTCCCACAAAGTCTCCTAAAAATTCAAGCATCATTTCCTCAAGTAAGTGCAATGGTGACAAGATCGAGTTGGATGACTCCTCCATCGTCCTCATGCCCTCAGGTGATGAGGTAATGGTGGATTTAGAACTCCATCATCATACAGGCCTCAACGGTGAAATGGATGATGAAGCTATGGACATTATGGCATTGAAGAAGATGGAGGAGGCCCCACTCAAGGAGACATGGGAAGTTATCATCCATTCCGAGGAACAGATGTTGGAGAAATTGATTCCTTTCAATGCCTCAGAGGAGGATCGGGCTAAGATGTATGAGAGATCTCTTAAAGTGGAAACTAGTAGGATGTAGATGGAGTGGATTGACAAACAATATTGTATTTTAGTAAGAGGGTTTAATATAGGTAAGTTAAGCATGGAAGAGTTCATACAGACATGGGAAAAGAATGCTATTTGGTTCAAGGATCTCATCAAAGATGATCCGGAGTTAGAGGTAAATGGACTTCTTTGGAAAATACTTAAGAATAATGCATCTAATATGATTAAACTTGATTCCAATGGTTCATCTATTTCTTTCACTGTTTTATGCTTTGTTTTTTTGTGGACTTGGGTTCTCACTTTCCTTTAAAAGTGTTAGAAATAAAAAAGTAATTTATGATGATGATATCATTTATCTATCTAGAAACATATTGGGTTTTGATTTGTCCCTGCATAATTTCATATTCTTCTTGATCCATAAAGTAGTTAATCACATGGAATTTTTCCCAACTGGTCTCTCTCTGATAGACTTCAATGGTGGCCACTCAAGCTTAAAACTCCCTAAGGCTTAGTAAAGCTTCTATTAGTGCTTCCCTGAGATCTGCTGATAGATTCAGTGCATCCAGAATTGATATATTTGCTGGTAAAGAGGATAACTAATTTATAATATCATATTTCTGATCTAATGTCTAGAACTTTCTGACTAAGGGATGCTCTTTCACATTCACTTTAGGGACTTGAACACTAGATGAGGATGGACCAGTTCCCAGGACAAGAGTTGTGATGATTATTTATTTTGTGAATTTTACCGAGCAGGTATTCTTGCATTCCATGGGAGACTAGATATCTACTCTTCTTATGATGGATAATCTAGTATGATCAGGAAATATTGGCTTTCTATGGGGTAGGATAATTTTCATGTCCCTATTAGGTCCGCTGAAGGGCTCTTCCAAGGATTTATGCAATGTTTAATGTTTGATCTAGAGAGTGACCATAAGTTTGATTTTTCACATGTTTGTGTCTTCTTGGGTATCATTGGATCTGAAGGCCTCTTCGTCCAACTCCCTAATTGGGCATAGGGAACTTGGGTTCATACCCATATTCTTTATCATAGAAGGGGTCCATTAAATTAATGACATTAATGGAGCCAAAGATAATATCCTAGTATAACGATGAGTCTTCTCGATTAACTTCTTCCAATGTTGCAGTTTTGTGGGGTGTTACCCATGGTTCCATTTGGATGGGTGGTTCTTGTGTCTTCAGATCTAATGGTATGAAATATGAGAGTGTCAAATCCAACTTTGGCTTTGGTGCAGGTTCATCTTCTTACACTTGATCTTATTGACCCTTGAAGGATTTTGGGGATGAGGATGTTGGATTCGCCGCATCAGGAGCTATTGGTGGCATAGTCTGTTGCTTGAACTATGCTTACAGGATACCATGGGCTCATTTGACTATTTTCGGAGTCATCTAACTATCAAAGTTCTGCTCCTTTTTACTAATGACTATTTTCCACTCTCTATATTTATCTAGGTCAGTGGTGGAAACATATGCCACTTGTGATGGCGGTGGTACCAGCTTGACTTTCCTGGATTCTATCATCCTTTCCAAGAGGTCCATGAAGATAAAACACTCATGAATGGTGTGTCCTAGTATCCAATGGAAGGGACAATAATTTTTTCTGTCATTGATACCTACTTCATCATCCCGCTTCGGCTCTATTAGCCGATGTAAGTTTCAATTCATGGTAGCTACAAAGTATCCATGGACTTGATCGTCTAGGAAGATGTATACTTTATTCCTTCACTCCTATAATTGATTTCTTCTAGCTCCCCTTTTCTCATCTTGTTAAGGTGGGGAATTTTTTGACATCCAGGGGGACTACATGATTCAGTGTAGACCTTGGAGTTGGGGCTGGTGTAGGGGGTAGCTTAAGCATAACGGAATTCGCTTCATCTCTTCTCACTCTTTTTCCTTTGGATGATGGGGTTGCCTGGGACTTGAGATTATTATGTTGCAACAAATCCTCTATTCTCTGGGAAATGGTAGAGAAGTCCTAGAATCCACTTATATACTTCACCAGGATGTGTAGTGTTCACAGCTCATCATGGAGATTGTTCATGCACATGGAATGTATCTCATATTGGGGGAGTGGCTGGTTCAAGGAGTAGGTAAAATCTTTTCATCTAGCAATAAATTCTGAAATTCTATCATTCTCCCACTATTTTCAGTTCATAGGGATACTGACTTTTGTTTTTGGAAACATTGAACTAAACTAGAATAGGAACTACCATCCTTGGTCCTCTCATCTTGTTATAGAATTAGCTGGAAAACCGGTATACCATATGAAGGATGAACCTTTCAGTGTTCAGATGAAGCATCTAAGCTTCATTGCTTCTTGTTTATCCAGGGTCCCAATCATGGGGCCATAGTAAGATGTATAGTAAATTAGATGCTGTTCTAGGTCACCCAAACCATTGAATACTGGGAATACAGGGTTCCCAAAATTTGGTGGTGGTAGTACATTACTCTCCCAGTAGGGGTAGCGTTTTCGTTTTAGTGGTATCAGAGTTCACCACCCTTCCATGGATTCCAATAAAGCTTCCAAGGAATTGATGATATTAATGATCCCTTGATGCGTGGCTTGTTGAATCTGAGCATGGGTGTCCGTAGCCGAGGGTAGGATTAGTTGGACCAATGCAATTAGAATTTGAGGTGGATACTCGATTGGGAGTATCCTTTGTAGATTCACCTGAATTTTTTCTGGTCATTTCCTCAATGGAGGTAAATCTTGGTATCCTATAGGGATTGGGTTTAGGTAGAATGAAGGTCCCAGCACTGCCTTGAATGAGCTTTCCGACCTTGATTAATTTTCTAGGATGATCCCATGTTGCAGAGGCAACTATGTTGAAAGTGTGTGTTAACTCTCTACCTAAGGAGCATATCTGGTAGGATGGATCTCTTGGAGCAGTTCAGCATTGAATTATCTTAGTTATTTCATTTATTTTCCTTACTGAGTGAATCTATCCTCAATCTTAAGGGTAGTGTATTCATTTGGAGTAATAGGTGGGTCATGTATGACCTTTCTCTTATTCTTTTAGTTGTTAGCAATTTACAAAAGAGGTAATTATGGATTGGCTGAGGGGGTGATCAAATTTAGGGTGGCTCGTTGGTTTTGGGTACACACACCTTCAGGATAAGTGTGGACCACCTATGGGAGGGAACCATATTCCCTCAAATCATCATAAAATGTACTATTTTCAATGAGGTCTGTGGGATTGAAATCTATGACACTTACTGATTCATACTGCATTGTGGATGTCTTATCGGGTGACGAATTGTAGAATAGCTTATTGCATCCTTTACTGGATATTCTCTTTCCATTCTGAGGTCCACTTTAGATTTCTTGATGGAGGTTAACTTGAAGGTAACCTTTACATGACCTGATCATATGTCTCCTTTCTAGGGGACACAAGTCACAAGATGGGACAGAATGGGAAACCTCTCTATTCGTTGTCCTCCCCAAGTGAGAAAAGATAGACATCTGATGGGTAGGTGGTTGAGGTAAATATTCCCTCAGCCCTGTGGTATGGGGTTTCTCTTTTTCCATTATTTTTATTATTCATCCTAGATTTAGTGGTATTATGGGTCATTTTGTGTTAAAAATCCCCCAGACCTGCAGGCTAAGGTTGGTCCCATACTGCGGTTTTCATTGATGCTATTGTCACTTTCTTGATTTCATGCATTCCCTTTTGAGGGTGAACCGGATATGTGACCGCGTTGTCATGGAAATTCAAATTCATTATAATTTTAAGGTTTATTTATAGTATAATGAAGACCCTAGGTTGTATCCCAAGGAGCGTTGATAGTTTTATAGTATGTATTTTTAATAAAAATTATTAAAAAGGGGGTGATTTTGAAACTAGTTTTATGAAAATAACTTTACTTAAAGAGTTTAATAGTTGAAAAACCAAGTAGATTTTGAAAAATATGAGATGTAGGGATAATTTTAATTTTACTACACACATTTAAAGTTCATTTTTTTAGATATTTATTTAGTTTTGGAGTAATTATTTGTTTGAAATTAAGTGGAATCCCGATTAATTCCTAAGCCTTTATTTCATTGCTTGAAGAACCAAACCTTGATATAACAATCATATTTCCAAGGTCCATAACTTATGCATAGAATAAGAGATTAAAAATAATATTTAAATCTCATGAAATTGGGTAAGAAAATATTACTTGTGTTTTCTAATTGGAACAACACAATTCATGCACTCAAACCTCACACTGATCGGTTACAAATTAAGAGCATAACATTCACATGAATAAAAACAAGCATTAAAAAAAGAATAAAAGTAAGATACCTAGAATGAAATGTTATAACACCCAAATTAATCCAAACCAATATCTAATATATTATATGAAACTCCCTTGACATGTGTGCATATTCCTCGCAATGAATTCCCACTATTTATCCTGACATCAAGAGGAGGAGGAAGCTCGGGTGGAACTCCTTCTTCATTATTGATCCCCCTATGAGGATATGGGCCTATTATAACAACCATTATCTTTAATACACAATTAAACATAATTTATTACATAAAATTTCACTTAAGACAACTCCAAGGATCAAGAGGTCTCGTGACTTGAAAAATTAGGAACATTACATAACAACTTAGAATATAAAATACAACATCTTTATTGAAATCTTCTTTCACATGACCACAACATTCCTTCATACTTAGCATTGCATGGGATAACCTAAGGACCTGAAAAAAAGGGTGAGCTATAAATCCAATTTAGATATTAAAAAAGGTATAACATGAAGAATACAGTACATGTTAGGCCATTGGCATATTAATGGAGCACTAGAGAAACGTGAACATAAAGGTATGATATAGCATGATTATCATACCCTGGAAATGTGGCAATGAAAAATAACATGATAATAGCATGATCCAAGGCACATTACACATGTATCGTGAGTAAAACCTCATTACACTTGAATTGGAATGATTAAACCCTCATTGTACATGGATTATTATGATACAATTCTTTACCTAATGCATTGGAGTGCTGTCAGGGCACACCCTTCTTAATCATTTCATTTCATGCATAAGTGTGCCACGTAGATCATACAACATGGATTCATTAAACATCATAATTTATTCCATGAATAATAGATGTGGAATACATAAATTTATGTCCTTAATCA
Organism: Viscum album; assembly: GCA_963277665.1. NCBI lineage: Eukaryota > Viridiplantae > Streptophyta > Magnoliopsida > Santalales > Viscaceae > Viscum > Viscum album. Next base: position 1,896,261,973 of record OY728135.1, on the reverse strand, counting down.
ACAAGTAAATTTGAATAAAGGTGAATACCCTTTATAGAGAAATGGTTATGGTATTCACTTATACGATGATTTTGGAATGGAAATTTAGGTGTAACTTTGGCAGCATAATGATGTCAAATAGAAATCGTAAAAATGGGTTTATGAGAGATAAAGGGGTATCTAATAATTTATACATGAAATGGAAAGTAAGGGGTTCTTGTAATATAATATCCCAACATATTTAATGTAATTTAGAAGCATAATTTAAAATAATTTATTGAATGTAAATGAGGAGAGAGAAATCCCTTACGGAATTTCGGCATGGTAATGAGTGTATATGAGAGGGATTAATGATAGATAAAGGGGTATCTCATCATTAAAACATAAGTAGTTGAGTATATGTGAGTTTCAAAATCAAACCCTAACATTTTTAATTGGAAATAAAAGGAAATAACAATATAAGGAAACTTGGACATAAATAAGGAAGGAAAGTGAGGATCCCTTACTTGGAAGTGTGATCCAAAAGGCTTGGGAGAGGCTTGAGAGAGGATTCTTGAGGGCTTGGTGAGACTTGGGAGAATCATATAGAGAGTAGTTTGTAGGTTGTTTGAGCTCCAAATGGTTTGAGTGAATTTTAATGGGAGATTGAGTTGGTTTATATAGGAAAGAAGAGGGAATTCTTTATTATTTAGGTTTTGTACACAACACATTAAACTAATCAAAACCAAAAAAATCCATGGTTTTTTCCCATGGTTTTTATAAAGGGTAGTGGAAAAAATTATTTTATAATTACAATGGTCAAACATATTAAAATATTAGTCTTGCTTATGTGGAGGTGAGTCACACTCTCATGGAAAGCATTTTAAAATGTTAAAATGTTTTATAAGTCTTGGAGGGTCCACTAAGGCATTGTAAAATTAATCAAACAAATATAATATCACATTATTTTAAAGTTAAAACATATATTGTCTGAATATCAGTTTTATATTATTTTATTACATCACTATTGGGTCATTATTATGTCATAAAACACATTATATATTTATAAGGTATTTAATTTTTACCCAAAAATTTGACTGTCTTAGAAAATTATGAAAAATTCACCATTAGATAATTTCAACATCCTAAATCCAAAATTGATATTCATTTTATCTAAATTATTTTCAAAATATTTTAATTTTTACTTTTAAAATAAAAACCGACATTTATTGAAAATTCACAGGTTTTGACAAAAAAAACTTTCAAACTTTAATAAAAATTAAAATTATATTCCTAAAAAAATCATACGATCATTTATATTTAATAAAAGTAATTTAGTAATAATATTTTATTAAAATATTCTTTAATTCATCAAAATAAATTTATTAATTTAATATTAACTAAAAATACTATTTTTGCTTTAAAACCCATTTATAAAGTAAAAAATAATAAAATGAATGTATATTATTTATACAAAAATAAAGCACATAATCATAGTACTAGGGTATTGTTACATAACCCCTTATATAACACCCACATAAGACCTAATGGTAAGGTGTTTGATGGTGACATACTCTTGGGGTGGCTTGGATAACATCGCTTGGGTGGTAATCTCTATTAACTTCCACTTCTCCTGTAGGTGGTTCTGTTCAAGCTTAATGTGTTGAATCTCAGATTGGGCTTGGTCAAGAGTGAAGCCCAATGACACTAAATCCTTCCCAAGCTCCAAAAAATGGGCTTCATATGGAGCAATTCTACTAGATGAGTTCATCACTTCCTTTGTCTTAGTAAATTGTATTTTTTAAATCCCTATATTTATACTAATAATGTGATCACTGTTCAACAGCTATGTTAGAAACAGTAACAATTTTTAACAGTATTTTAAAATCCAAAAACACAAAACCAAGGAATTTAATATGTTTTATATAACCATTTTACATAATAATACATTTAATTAGATCAAGAGTAATTCTCATTAATAAAATTTTGGGTTGTTACAATCTTCCCCCTTTAATAAATTTCACCCTTGAAATTTCCTTTTCCCACACTAAAACAGATGGGGGTAACTCTTCTTCATCAATTCATTTGATTCCTATGTTTCCTCTTCAAACTTGTGTTTTTTCCAAAACACCATAACATGGGGCATTGTTTTATTTCGTATAAATTTTTCCCTATGATATAAGATATTCATCGGCTTCTCTTTATAAGAGAGGTAATTCTCCAATGGTACCACCTATGGATTGAGTTCATGTGATGGTTCAGGTATGTACTTCCTCAACAGTGATACATGGAATATATCATGCACTTGAGATAGGTTCAGTGGGAGTGTTAGTCGATATGACACTTCTCCAATGCAATCAAGGATCTTAAAAGGGAAAATGTATCCTAGACTAAGCTTTCCCTTTTACAAAATCTCATAACTCTCTTCCACGGTGATATTTTGAGTAATACCACGTCTCCAACATCAAATTCTAGGTCACATCGATGATTATCAGCATAGCTCTTTTGTTGACTTTGAGTTGCTTTAATGTGTTGTTGGATGGTCGTAACCTTCACCGCCATTTCTTTAATCATTTCTGGACCTAGGAGTTCTCACTCCCCAACTTCATCCCAACATGCCGGTGTTCTACACCTATTCCCATAAATGGATTCATAAGGATCTGTTGATTAGAAACTGATATTTTAAGAGAACTCAATCAGAGGAAGATGTTGATCCCATTCTCCTTTGAAGTTCGTTGAGCATGATCTCAACATGTCCTCAACTGTTTGGATAAACTGGTCAGATTGGCCATCAGTTTGAGGATGTTAAGTTATACTAATGTTCATCTCAGTATTCAGAGTGTGTTGGAGACTCTTCCAGAACATAGAGGTGAATCTTGGATCTTGATCAGATACAATCAATAGTGGTACTCCATACAGCCTTACCACTTCTCTGATGTATATTCGTGCCAGCTGATCTAATGAGAAATCCTATCGAATTTCAATGAAGTGTGCAGTCTTTGTAATATGATCGACAACAACCCTGATAGAATTGTTTCCTTTGGATGTCTTTTGAAGTCCGGTAACAAAGTCCATGGTGATGTTCTCCCATTTCTATGTTGGAATAGGTAATGGTTTCATCATCCCCTTAGACTTCTACTACTCAGCCTTCACTTCTTGACATACCAGGCACTTAGATGTATACTCAGTGATATCCTTCATCATCTTATCCCAACAATAATGCTCTTAGAGATCTCGATACATATTTGTTTTTCCTAGGTGAATGGATAAATCTGAACTATGTGCATCATCCAAAATTTCATTCTTTAACTTTGGATTTTATAGAACACATTTTTTAGTCCCAAATCTCACATTCCTTCTTCATTAACATTTAACTCTGAGGATTTCTCTTTTCTGATAGTTTACAATTTCTTCTAAATTACCACATCATCATTTTGAGCATCATTTAACCTTTCCAAAAGAGACAGTTGATCAATCATTTCTGAAAGGACTGATGATGTTCCCTTTTTTATGATTCCCATGTCCATATTCATCAAATCTAAGAAGATTGTATTCTTTTAAATTCTTATCAATGATATAATTGTTGGGTCCTTTATACTTAGAGCATCCTCCACATTGTTCACTTTCCTTGGATGGTAGTGGATCAAGTAGTCATAGTCTGTGATCAAATCTAACCATATTTATTGGTGCATGTTGAACTCTTTCTATGTGAATATATACTTGAGGATTTTTTGATCCATGTATATTTCACGTTTCTTTCCAAAGAGGTAATGTCAACAAATTTTTAAAGAGAAGATTATTGCAGGAAACTCTATATCATGTGTTGGATATTTTTTCCCTTGAACTTTCAATTTCCTTGAATCATAGGAAATGACTTTATCATTTTGCATCAACACACATCCCAGGCCCTTCTTCAATGCATCACTGAATATAATAAAAAGTTCTCCACTTTTGGGTAGTGTACACACGGGTGCAGTGATAAGACTTATTTTCAACTCCTTGTAGCTCTCTTCACATTCATCACTATAAGAAAACTTGACTCCCTTTCAAGTTATCTTGGTAAGAGGGTTTGAAAATCGTGGGAAATTTCTCACAAGTTAGCGATAATATCCAGCTAACCCAAGGAATCTATGGATATTTTTCACAGATGTTGGCCTCATCTATCCCTCAATTGCATTTGTCTTGGATGGATCCATGGATATCCCATTGCTTTTGATGATATAACCTAATAATGAGACTCCCTTAAACCATAACTTTCACTTTTTATAATTTACATAGAGATTATACTTTCGCAAGGTCTCTAGTATAGTGCTTAGATGATCCTCGTGCACCTACTTGGTTTTGGAGTATATTAGAGTATCATCTATAAAGACTACCAAAAATTTGTAAAGGTAATCTATAAAGACTCTATTCATCAATTCCATGAATATTTATGGAGAATTAGTGAGTTCAAAAGGCATTACTATGAATTCAGAGTGTTTGTACCTTGTACGAAAATAAGTCTTGGGAATATCCTCCTTCTTTACCCTTACTTGGTAATATCCCGACCGCAAATCCACCTTGTAGAATTATTGCGCTCCATGTAGCTGATCGAACAAGTAATCAATTCATGGCAGAGGATAAATGTTCTTTATTGTGATTTTGTTAAGATCCTGATAATCAATGTAAAGGAACATTGACCCATCCTTATTCTTGATAAAGAGGAATGGTTCACCCAAAGGTTAAGCACTTGGGCATATAAACCCTTTATCCAGATTCTCCTATAGTTGTTTCTTTAACTCCTCAAGCTATACAATAGCCATTCTATATGGATTCGTGGATATAGGTAAAGCCCCAAGTATAAGATCAATCAACAATTCAACATCTCTTCTGGGAGGAATACTAGGAAATTCCTCAGAAAACACTTCAGTAAATTCCCTCACAATGGGAAAGTCTTCAAGGATGGTTTTTTCCTTAGACTCCATCATCTGAGAAAGATACGCATGCTCATAGGGAAGTAATATCCACACTTTAGATGATGGTTCTAAAGAAGATTCATCCTCCTCCTTGAACTTGTATATAATTGGGGGTCGATTCACTATATGGAGAGTGATTTCCCTCTCACGGAAATTTATGTTGGCTCTATATAGGGAAAGCTAATCTTTGTCAAGAATTGCATAAAATTTCACCATAGGGAGTATGAAGAGGTTCTTCAGGAAGTTCAATCAACAAATTTTGATAGGGGAGGAGTTATATTCATGGGATACAATGATTTCCAAATTTTTCATTCTCACCAACATCTCTACATCCATTATTTGTGGTGGTGTTGGGATTGTTATACTAAAAATTTAGGATAAAAAAGAGTGCATATAACTAGAATCAAAAAGTATGTTCTCTATTCTTGAATGAATAACTAGTGTGTCTATAACCACTTCATTTTCAGGGTTCACTTTGACGGTAGTGATGGAAAATATCTCCCTTTCTACCTTGGAAGTTGTTGGTTGCCTCAAAAAACCCTTGGCTTAGGGCACTGGTTTGAAAAGTTCCCTAGTTATTTGAAGTTGAAGTAATGAACAATGTGTTGAGGGTCAAATAGAGTGTTCCTCTCCTCTATCATAGCAATGGGTTTTTCTTGTCGATAGTTAATGGACAGGTGCCCTTCTCTTCCACACCTAAAGCATTTCCTCATCCCTTTCAGGTAATTTCTGGGGTGCTTCTTTCTGTAGCTTTGGCAAGTGGGGTGTTGGAATTTCATAGCACTGTTGGATTTATCCATCAGACCGCCAGAATTAAAGTCCAGTTTCTGCTTCTTATCCCCATGATACCCCTGAGATTCTCCAATCTCTATTTCAAATTTGAGGGCACATCAGATAATTTCCTTATAACTATCAAAGTCAGGGATTGCTAGGGCTTTCCGTAGGATAGGTTTTATCCCACCAAATAAGTGTTTAACCTTGAATTTGGGGGTAACGTCAAAGCCAGAGGCGTATCATGAAAGCCTTGTGAAGTTTTCCTCGTACACTCAAATGTATTCGTCATCTTTTTTCTTGAGGTTAAGGAAGTCCCTTTCCATCTTAAGTCAGAGGGTGCAAGGAAAATATTTATTGAAAAACATTTTTCATAAATCCTTCAATTCCAATGCCTCGATTTCTTCCACAAGCTTTGAATTTTTTATCAATGTCCACCATTTATCAGCTTCACCTTCCATATGATAAGAATCTTGAAGAACCTTTTCTTGTTTGGAACATTGAAGGATGGATAATATATTCTCAGTGGAGTTGATCCATTGTTCAGCAATTAAGGAATCAGATGATCCATTAAAAGTATGAGGACTTTGTCTCATGAATATCTCGATTGTAGCTTGTACTTTCTTAGGGGGGGTTGGAAGATCATCTTGACCCATGTTTCTATTAAAAATAGGAGTTAACTGAGAGAGTATCGTGACAAATTTTGTGATTCCTGCTCCCATCAGATTGGGAATCTCATTAGAATAGTCATCACATTGATCTTCGCATTGGTTGTTAGACTGAGTCCTCCTATTACTGGCCATTTTCTAAAATAAAATGAAATTTAGGGGTAACATATAAGGGGAATCCAATTAAAAAAGGATAGCTTTTAAATTACATTCATTTCCTTAACATATGAATTTATAGGCTTCAATCTATGTTATCCATGATCTACTTCCCAACATATATTCTTAGGGGAATTTTTTTATTCCCTTAATAATGGTTCATACTAAGCTTATGAATTTACCAAATCATATACCTTGGGAGTGTCGAACCAAGAGTACATCAGGGCCCATTGTCATGCACCAGTTCCCATTTGAGTCTAGCTCAAAGCGGTGTTTTCAGGTTTTACTCCTAGATACATTTGTTCCAAAGCCACCTCTACTCGTTCATATCCATACAGGGATATATTTGATTGATAAACAACTTACTTTATACTCACCAAAATTTAGGGATGTTTTTTTTTATACTTAGTATTATTCTTAAGGCTTTCACTAGGGTTTTCCAATCCTAATCCCAAAAATAACTAGACCTATTCTCTAATACCAACTATAACAACCCTTCTCTTTAATACACACTTAAAAATTATTTATTACATAAACATGCACTTAAGACAACTCTGAGAATCAATAATTGTAGTTTCTTGAGAAATTAGTAACATTATATAGCAACTTATAACATAAAATAAAACATCTTTATTGAAAACTTCTTTCACATGACCACAACATTCCTTCGTACTTAGCATTGCATGGGATAACCTGAGGACATGCATAAAAAAGGGTGAGATATAAAGCCTAGTAAGGGATTAAACAAGGAATAACATGAATAATATAATACATGTTAATCCATAGGAATATTGATGGAGCACCAGATACACATGAACATAAAGGCATTATATAGCATGATTATCATAACATGGAAATGTGCCAACGACATACAACATGATATTAGCATGAGCCAAGTCTCATTGCTCATGGAGCATGAGTAAACCCTAATTACACTTGAATTATCATGAGTAAACCCTCATTTAACATGGTGTATCATGATACTATTCTTTACCCAATGCATTGGAGCACTATCAGGGTGTACCCTTATTAATCATTTCATTTCATGCATAAGTGTGCCACATAGATCATACAACATGGATTCCTTAAACATCATAATTTATTACATGAATAAGAGATGTGGAATACATAAATTTAATTCCTAAATAAAAAAGTACATGTTTATAAAGTTGAATACCCTTTATAGAGAAATGGTTATGATATTAACTTACATGATAATTTTGGCATGGAGATTTTGGTGTAACTTCAGCAGCATAATGACGTCAAATAGAAATCATAAAAATGGGTTGATGAGAGAGAAATGGGTCTCTCATCATTTATAGATGAAATGGACAGTAAGGGGGTTATGTAATATAATATCACAACATATTTAATGGAATTTAGATGCATAATATAAAATAATAGATTGAATGTAAATGAGGAGAGATAAATCTCTTACGAAATTTCGACATGGTAACAGGTGTATATGGGAGGTATTAATGATAGAGAAAGGGGTCTCTCATTATTAAAAAATAAGTAGGTAATTATAGGGTAGGTTCAAAATCATAACCCAACATTTTTAATTGAAAATAAAAGGTCATAACAATATAAGGAAACTTGGATATAAATAAGGAAGGATGGAAAGTGAGGATCCTTTACTTCGAAGTGTGATCCCAAAGGCTTAGGAGAGGCTTAAAAGAGGCTTCTTCGGAGCTTGGGGAACCTTGGGAGGATTCTAGAGAGAGTATGGAAGAGTTTTTTCAAGATCCAAATTTTTTTAGTGAAGATTAATGGGATATTGAGTGGGTTTATATATAAGAGGAGGGGGAATTCATTATTATTTAGGTTTTGGACACGACACATTAAACTAATCAAAACCACAATCTAACCCATGGTTTTTTTCCATGGTGTTTTACAAAGTGGATTGGAAAAAAATTATTTAATAAGGATAATGGACTAATATATTAAAATATTAGGATTTATTATGTTGATGTGAGTCACACACTCAAAGAAATAATTTTAAAATGTTAAAATGTTTTATAAGTCTTGGAGGGTCCACTAAGGCATTGTAAAATTTATAAAAAAAATCTAAAATCACATTATTTTAAAGGTAAAACATATATTGGAAGAATATACCTTTTATATTATTTTATTACATCACTATTGGGTCATTATGATTTAATGAAACACATTATATATTTATAAGGTATTTAATTTTTACCCAAAAATATGACTGTCACAAAAAATTATGAAAAATCATAATTTCGACATCCTAAATCCAAAAATGATATTCATTTTATCTAAATAATTTACTAAATATGTTAATTTTTACTTTTAAAATAAAAACAAACATTTATCAAGAATTCATGGGTTTTGATAAAAACAACTTTCAAACCTTATTAAAAATTACAATTGTATTCATTAAAAAATTATATGATCATTTATATTTAATAAAAGTAATTTATTAATAATATTTTATTAAAATATTATTTAATTAATTAAAATATATTTCTTAATTAAATATTAATTAAAAATAATATTTGTGTTTTAAAAATCATTTAAAAAGTAATAATAATAAAATGAATGTATATTATTTATACAAAAATAAAGAACATAGTAATAGTGCTAGGGTCTTGTTAATAATCCCTTTTAACACTTACATAAGACCTAAGGGTAAGGTGTGTGATGGTGATAGACTCTTGGGGAATCTCGGATAACATCTATAAGGTGGTAATCTCTATTAACTTCCACTTCTACCATAGGTGGTTTCGTTCAAGCTTAACATGTTGAAGCTCAGCTTGGAATTGGTTAAGAGAGAAGCCTAGTGATGCTAACTCCTTTCTAATATCTGAAAAATGGGCTTCATATGGAGCAATTCTACTAGATGAGGTCATCGCTTCCTTTATCTGAGTAAATTGGATTTGTTAAAGCCCTATATTTATACTAATCACGTGATCACTCTTCAACGACTATATTAGAAATAGTAAATATTATTAATGGTATTTTAAAATCAAAAAACACAAAACCAAGGAAGTTCATATGTTTTATATAACCATTTTACATAATAATACATTTAATTAGATCAAGATAAATTTTCATTCATAATATTTTGGGTCATTGCAACTACAGAACTTATAGGATGAGGAGGGGAATCCTCTAGGACACCAAAATGGAAGCTATTTTCTTCTGGTTTGAACTTACAAATGAGGTACCGAAGGTATCATTTTATAGGAAAAGTGGAAGGTGGTTTTGGGAACATATACTATGTAAAACAAGTTGGACCATTGTTTTAGGTGGGTAGAAAGCCTTATATTTCTTTTATAAAAACTAAAAAGTTGGTTACCCACCTCTTTACTATCTTCACCAAAAAAAATCTTCATTTTTACACCTAGATCTTGAGAGATAGACAGATCACAACATATCACTTTTGACTTCATACAAATTCAGTTTTCTAGTGAGATCACGTTGGTTGGGAAACATAATGGAATAATTAGGATTGGATGTATTAATAATATTTGTATCTTATTTAAATTTGGACCAGGAAAAAAATATTAGCCCATTTGGATGCACATATTTTTTGAAACATTTATAATAGTGGACTGGTGTTCATGGATCCCATGAAATTTTGGCCCATTTTTCTTCCACTTCATCTTGGGCCCTCCAAATAACCTCCACCTACAATGAAATCATCAAAATAATTAATATTACCCTTTTTAATAGTGATAAAAAATTTGAATCAAAAAATAATTCCAATTTGTTATTATTTTTATAATTTTCAATACAAAACTAGTTTAGCACAGTGGTGTAAGGGTGAAAATAAAACAGTGAATCGTAATGTGATCACACCCCCACACCGAAACATTTTCACTCCTAGGCAAATTAATATTTCTAGAAATTATGTGTGTATATATTTACAACTTTATAAATATTTAACATTCAAAAAAAATTAATTCCTGACAGAAATGTGATCAAAGAAAAAATTACACCAAGGAGTTATTCTCAGTGATCATGGAAAAAGACATCACAAAAAGTTTATCCAAATGAAATTACAAGAGATCCATGATAACAATCTAAGAAAATAATTCAAAAGTTAATCATGTCACTAATTCTCCATGTGTGTGTGTGACAACCATTTAATGCTATTATTTCTACTTTCTGTCAAGTAAATATATGTTATTTTAGAAATTTTATACTTACATGATCCTTTCCACCAAACCTTCCCTATATCATTTGCAATAAAATTTCAAGACTTACCCACTTAAGAATTCCCAGAAGTCAAACCATAAGCTCCTAACCTAGATATCCCCATATGTTGTACATTTCATCACTCCCTTCATTTATTTATTTTTTTCAAAAGTTTCACTTGGAAAAAATCTTACACTATTCTCTCAAACCTTCTTTGATCTCCTCATGGTAGGAATTTTAATAGTTATAATAAGATCAAAAGTCGAGGAAAGGTGGTTTTTGACCTACCCAATATACGATATTTTTTTTGATGGCGTACAATAGTCTACTAATAGGTACACACAAATAGGTCAATTTGGTACAGTAATAAAATAGATTGTATATGGAATGAACATATGAAAAAATGATGGAAATTCCTAACTAACCTAGAAATATACCCATACCCCTAAACCAAGAGTTTGAAGTATCCTCACTATAATAAAATAGAATGTAGGAATGGACGATAAAACCTGGTGGGTGTCATCTATAGACTACTTCATGAACTTAGATTTCCTCCATCAAGGACTCTAGAATGGCTTCGTATGAGTGCTTCAGTCGCTTCCCATTGATAGTGAAGGTTTTCTTGGTTTCTTTATTTTGAACCCAAACAACACCAAATACAGAGACATTAGTAATAGTATATTATCAAGACCAATGGGAATGAGGCTTACCTTGATGCAACTTTAGCCTTACATTATATAGGAGGACCTTCTTCCCAATGTGGAACTGATGATGAAGGATGAGACGGTTGTGGGAAACCATGGATATCTCCTTATAAATTCTGGATTTGTCATGTGAATATTTTCTCATTTCCTACAACTCATGAATCTACAACTTCCTTTGAGAACCAACACCAGAATGATTGGAATTGCAGTTTTTTTATGGCTCAGTAGGCCCAATGCTCAATCTCAACAGGGAGGTGACAACTCTTTACAAACACAAGATAATAGGTTGACATTCTAATGGGAGTTTTAAAGGTAGTATGGTAAGCCCATAATGAATCATTGAGTCTAAGACACCAATATTTTCTATTAGGTTGAACCATTTTTTCATGAATTTTTTTTTCCTCCCTATTCGACACCTAAGCTTGGCCATTGGTTTGTGGGTGATAGGTAGTTGACACACTATGCCCGAACCCATACCGATGTAAAATAGATTTCATTGTTTAGTTTTAGAAATGATAACCCTAATCACTGATGATGAACCTAGGTAATCTGAACCTATAAAAAATTTAAGTTCTCAAAAATTCTACAACTTCCTTGGAATCATCAGTCCTTATAGCTCATGACTATACCCATATTGAAACATAATATACTTCCAGGAGAATGTCAAGATTCCCAAATGAATTGGGGAATGGATAAATAAATTCAATTCCCCAAACATTGAAAATGTCTTGTAATAGAAAGGGTTGTTGTGGAATTTCATTTATTTTACATACATTCCCCATTCTCTAACAGTGAGGACATGATTTAACAAAATAATGGGAATTCCCAAAAAAGTGTTGGCCAAAAGGGACCAGAATCAAGGACCTTTCAAGCAGTCCTTTGGGGACAAAAGTGGTCCCCACAAGCAAGAGTGTGATAGAACCTATGTACAGACTAAAAATCACTATCGGGAACACAATGCCTAAGGAATTAATCACTATATGTGCACCAAAGGTTGGGGTTATTCCAAATGTACCAATGAGACTCATGTTTTAGATGGTCATCTTAGTTTCTTTTAAGTTAGTATGGATGAAAGATCCTACCAAATAACTTACAATTTCAGCATACCAAGGAATATAATCTTGCACTTGGTACAATTTCTCATTTAGAAACATGTCATTTATGGGAATTTGAGGATGGGTGGATCCTACTGATATGGTTATCCACCATATTCTATACTCCTTTTTATCTCTAATTTATAAATTGAATTCTTGAAGGAGGAGAATCTAGTGAGTGATATGTGGTTTGGCTTCCAGTTTCTTAAGGAGATACTAGAGGGATGCATGGTCTGAGAACACAATGACTTTGGACCCTAAAAGGTATGACCATAATTTATCTAAGGAAAAAACAATAGAAATGAATTATTTTTTAGTTGTGGTGTATTTTTCTTGGGCAAGGTTCAAATTTTGTGAGTAATAGGTAATGAAATGTGGATCTCGATTAACCCTTTGTGATAAGACTACCCCAACTGCATAGTTAGATCATCACACATGATCTCAAATGGTAAATCCCATTGAGGTGGTTGGATTATTGGGGGTGACATGAGACTCCATTTTAACTAATTAAAAGCTTCCTCACATTATTTATCAAAAAAATCATTTTCTTTTTGGGGAAATAGGGTGAGGTGGAGTGTAATTTTACTAAGTTCACGAATGAAATGATTTTAAAATAAAACATGAACTAAAAAAGACCACACCTCCCAAATATTTTTGGGAAATGGTAGGGAAGAAATGACATCCAATTTTGATTTATCTACTTGGATACAATCCTCATAAATGACATCTACCATAACTATACCTTATCCCACCAAGAAATAGAATTTCTCATAATTTAATACGAGAATATTTTCAATACAGTGACGTAGGAAGAAATTCATACTAATCAAACATTCATAAAAAGAGGATCTATAAACAGTGAAATTTTCTATTAAAACTTCCATGAAATTCTCTAGGTAATCTAAAAAATACTAACCATGAATCACTATAAAGTACCCAGAGCATTGAAAAGACCAAATGGAATCCTTCTATATGAAAATGTACCAAAGGGGAAAGTAAAAGTTTTCTTTTCCTGATCCTCAGGGGAAATATGGATATGAAAGTATCCAGAATACCCATCAAGAAAATGGTAATGGGCCTTCCCTTCTATCCTCTCTAGAATTTTTTCAACGAATGAAAATAGTAAATGTTCCTTTTTAGTGTGTTGGTTTAGTTGGTAATAGTCTATATAGACACACCAACTATTCTTCAGATGAGTTATAACTAATTTTTTATTTTAATTTTTTATTACTGTAAGACCAATTTTTTTAGGAACCACTTGTACTAAACTTACCCATTGGATTTTAGAGATGTGTTAAATTATTCCAATAGGTAATAATTTTGTTACCTCCTTTTTAACAACATCTAGGATGTTTGGGTTAAATCGATGTTTTTAATGCCTCACTAGTTTAGACTCATCATTTAACAATATATGATTTGTGCAAATTGATGGGATAATATCAGGAATGTCATAAAGTTTCCATCCTAAAGATTTTTTATACTCTCTCAAAATTTTAGGTAGTCGTAATTCATTCTTAGGAGGGATTGAACTAGAAACAATGATAGGAAACTTGTTTCCATTCTCACGATATGAATAGTATAAATCTTGAGGCGGTTGTTTTAGTTCTACTTCGGGGGTATTTTGGATTTAAGGGAGTGTGTGTGAAAGTGATAGGTTATTAATATCATATAACTAATAAATGTAATTATCCTTAGATGAGTAATGATCTTTTACAATCTTAGCATTATCATTTATGGTCATGTGATCCTCAGTGTTTAAGAAATCATCAATTAATAAACATGTATGGAATTTTTATAGACATGTAAAAAATTCTATGCATGATTCATTTCCTATAATTTCAATAGATGATGAAAACTATGAAATGGGATCAAGGTAATTAAAATAATATTTTTAAGTTAAATGAGTACATCAATTGAATTAACAGAGAGAGGAATGTTCTTCTTAGGGGTGCTTCATGGAATCAAGGATATTGAAGTGGACAATGTCACCACCAAAATACATAGATAATGTACCTTTATAGACATTAATTATGGTTTGGGAAGTTTTTAATAAGGGTCTTATAAATACAATTAGGTCATGTCCATTCATCATATCATCTTCCATTTTTATCACATAAAAATCAGAAGGAAAAATTAAAATCTTCACCCTCACAAGAACATCCTCTAACACTCTAGAAGGGTGTGTTGTACTCCAATTTTCTAATTGAACAAAAATTCCTATGGGATTAAATTCTTGGACCTATAATAAATATTAAATGGATTGATACATCACATTTATAGAGGCACCTAAATCAAACATTGCACTGAAAAAGGAATAACCCCCTATGGTGTATGGAATTGAGAATGTTCTCGGATCATTGAATTTGGTGGGAAGTGATGGATATATCAATGTTGAGATGTTCCTCCACAAGATCACCTTCTCATCACCGCAAATTATCCTTCATTTTGTACACATATCCTTCAAAAACTTGGCATATCTTAGAATTTCCTTCATGACATCAATCAAAGGAATGTTAACCTGCACATTTTTGAAAGTTTCTAATATTCACTTATCAAGTTTAGTTTCCTTTTTCTCCATAGGTTGGGTGTAATATTGAGGAAATGGAAGAGGAATGGTTGTTCTAGGTGACTCATCAACAAAAACACTCTATCCTTTTGAATTTATTCTCTTAGGAAAAGGATTTTCTTTTCTTGGATTATTTTCAGCAGTTGGGAATGTTGTTTTTTTAGGAGGTGATGACTCTAATGGAGGGATCATTTGGGTTTTTAGTTGTTTCTCACTCCTAAGGGTGATGGAGATAACATTTACCTTATCCCTAGAGTTACATACTTGTTGAGAGGGTAGTTTACCCAACTCGTGACTTTGAATTTCCCCCATAGAGTTAGCAAGCTAGCCTAATTGGGTTTTTAGGTCTTGTATGGCTGCTTGGGTGGTTTGTTGGAATTGGAGATTGTTGGAATCCATTTGTTTAATCATATATTCTAGTATAGGATATTTCTTTTATGGGGTGGTTGGAAAGGCCTTTGTGGTAGTTGTGTAATACCCCAAGCTTCCACGGTACGCTTCTTCTTAATAATTCAATGGCTTGTGCTACATGCAACATCGAATTCAAGCACACCATGACCTATCAAACAAGTTGTTTAAAAAGAGTATGAATAGTATTAACCACATTTAAAATTTTATATATCCAATATAATTTTAACATTAATTTTATTTTTTTCTTAAACATAATATAAAAACAAATTCAATTTTTCAGATAAAAGAAGTATTTTTCAAAAAAATGCAATTTCACCACCTTTTAAAGGAAAAAACATTTTAAATAAAATATTTGACACTTTCATATATGAAATTTTAAAAAATAAACTTCTTATTTAGAATTGTGACATAAAAAATTATTTTGGATAAATTTTTGGAGTTTTTCTGATAACTTTTATATTTTAATGAATAGTGAAAAATGCAGCATTTTAATTCAAAACTGATTTTTCATCTAAATTATTTATATAGTTAGATTATATTTTTAATTGGTTTTAAATTTTAATTGTATTAAGTTTTTATCATTTAATCCAATTTTTATAATTTTAAGTAATTTCACATTTAAATTGGACATAAACGCATGTCAATCTTTTGATAGTTGTTTACCTCTTAAAAACACGCTTTCTAGTTTTGACAACGTGAATTAATTTTAAATTAATTAATGAAAAATATATATTTTGAATTTGGAAAAATGGATTCCATATTTGGAATAATATGGTCCAACGTATGTAAATATGTATCTTTTATTTTTGGGCATTATGAATAGTAACATCAGTAATTCTTTTTATTTACCACGGTAAAGGGGTAAATTAGGTAAATAAGGGTAAAAATAATATTATAATAATATAAAACTACCCTACCACATGTTATAATATTATTGGATGAGTCACGTGTGACCCAAAAAATCCTTAGTCAGAACATTTGGCATTTGGGAGCCACTTAGGTGTGATAATGACATGTTATAATAATTAATTTAAAGTAAAGAGAAATATAACATAAACATGTTTCTTTATAGTAAAACAATTTTAATATGGGGTTATATAACTGATATATTTTACTATAAATAGTAATTAGAAATCTAAAAATATTTCCTACATCATTGTATTTTATTTATAATTTTTATACATTAAATAAAGAAATTTATTTATGACACAATAATGATGTAGTGATTACATTATTAATGAATGATTAAATTAAAAAATATTATAAATATAAAAATAAATGTAATTTGATATTTTTTATGCTATAAAAGAATTTTTTTTGGATTACATTGGCATGTTATGAATGATTTAATTCTTTTTTTCTAAGTAATCAAGTTATTATGACTTTAACAAAAAATCAATTACTAAATAGTGTCAAAATTGATGTAAATGAGTTTTTAAAACTAACACTATTTTATTAAATGATTTAATAGTCATAAAAATATAATATTAGGAAAAATAACTTAGATAGTTTTAAAAAATTCATTAATTATCCAATCAAGTTTCACTTGGAATTTTATAGTAACTATGTTAACCATGTAGTATAAAAATACAAGAAGACGTGGTAAAAGGTAAACTATTTAACTAAGGGTTAAATCTAAAAGATAAGGTTAATTTGATGATAAAAACATTTATAAAACCTATTATTTAAGAGTTTTTCAACCTATAATCATCTTAGAGTTTAAATAAATTACTTTTTATCCATTATAAACTAAAAATAAATTTACAAGAAATTAATATTTCAAGACTTTCCTAAAGTGACCCTCACCTCTCCTATGAAAGAGAACTTCTCCTTCTATTTTATTCACACCTCCAAATCCCTTTGGCTCGCCCAAACCCTACCCAAATATCCTTACAACATACCTAAAATCATCCTATAGGAAACCCTTTTAGAATACAACCCACACAAAGAGTCCATTTGTACCAATCAAAAGGAGATACCCGAAAAAAGGTGCAATCATTTTATCAAACTCTTTCAAAGTTATTTCTTCTTCTAATTCCATCTCCTAAGTTATTACCATACTAAAATAATAACTCTATAATATAATATATTCTGAGATTTTTTTATGATTATTGGACAACCATATTTCTCCCTTTACCAATTTTATGAAAAACAATATCACCATGCGTGTGTACGTACGGCTTATCGTCTCCACGCTGTGGTGTAAAATGTTTTATATCTATACTTTATTTTGATGGGTATATTGATGAATATAAATTACTTAAATAATAAATATAACATGATATTATTTCTATAAAATTCATATTCCATCCAATTCCATACCATTTAACCATCAAAGAAATGATATTGTCGCTCGTGTATACGTACGACTTACCGTCTCCACAACGCGATGAGATTTATCTTCCATATTAAACATTAAATAATGATTATAAACATCATACGATAAGTAAATATAATATTTATGAACTTAATATCATTATTTATTTGAATAAAATATATTCTATGCATACAAAATATGACTTACTTAAGAAAACATGCATAGGAAAACAAAACAGTTAACACCTGAAATAATGGTAATACTGAAATATAATTAACAAAAAAAGATAATAGGATCATATATTATATCATAAATATGTATATGGTCCTGGTATAATTCATTAAAAATATTTAACCATGATTTAGGAGGTTAAAACACTCTCAACTAAAATAAAGTACAATGTAAGGGTTAATTTTGCAATCTCATTATTATCCGAGATTGTTTATACGTAAGTATCTACTGGGACATATTTATCATCCACATCCAAGTTTATTTTACATGTATTTAAAAAAAATATTTCTATTACAAGACTATTTTTGGAAGTCATTTATACCCATGTTTGAATTTTTATAAATTTTTTTAAAATGAATCTTTCTGTCAGTTTCCAAATGAGGTACTATATGACCTTTTCAAAAAATTAAGGAAAGAATGTTTTTTAAAATTATACATCGTGAGTGGCTATTTTCCGCCATTATGATGCCTTAACATTTTGAAGCTTCCCTTACAAGATTACTAGGTTATTTTCAAATGAAATTATTTCTTTTATAATTATTTATTCTTTTAAATGATTTCAAAGTAAAAAAGGGATGTTTCTAAAATAGTTTTAATGGTTTTATTAGATCACTTTCATCTATGTCAACATCATTTGTTGGATTTTGTGCTTAATTAAGGTTAATATTTTATGATACAATCTTACATATTGTATTAAAGTTTTTATGATATGTTTGACTATGGATGTTCTATTTTTCATATCATTCATAGCTTATGGTTTAAGTATTGACATTTCATATACTATTTTTAATATGAATGTTTATATTGGTTATGTTTTCCCCTTTCATAAGAGGAATGCATTAGACTTTGTAAGTGTCAATCAGGGCCATCTATAGCCCCTCGATACATCGATAGGTCTCATGAGATAATTATATTTGGGTTTTGGCTAATGTATTACCCAATTATTTATGGTTTCTTAGACGAAGCCTTGACAGTGTGTTTAAGATGTCCCATATTATATATTCCTTATTTATAAGGTTGGTTATTACATGAGATTATTATACTAGTATAATATCCATGTGTATTTTTATATGGTAATGTTTTATTTATTATTTCCATATTATGTTCATGTTTACATTTAAGTGGATTCGGTTTTTATTATATATATTTCCTTAAACGTTTATGTTTATTTATGATATCTTCCGTGAATTATTTACCCTTACTGAGCTTCTAAGCTCACTCCATTATTACATTTCATTTTTCCTTGGATGCCAATAAGTGTTTTATTATTGATATGTAGGGTTAATATAGGGGGATAATGGAATTATAAAAGAATTATCTATGATGTATTTTATGTTAGAAATTGTAATTTAAAGTTTATGTATGTAATCTATTTTCCAAGACTACTAAATTGATCGGTCCATCAAGATTTGATTCCTTTTAATCATGACAATGTATTGAAATAATGAACTGGCTCTGGGTAACTAGGGTCGGGGAATTAAAGTTGGTATTAGAGGAAGTTTAGTAACAACCTTGGAAATAGATTTAGAAAACTTAGATTAAGTATCATAACCCTATGATAGATTTTAAGGATAAGTATATAATAATATCCTAGAATTTTGGTAAAATAGAGATTGCGTTAGTCTTCCAAGAAATACATCCTTGTCTGGATACTACAAGTGGACATGGTTCTAGAACATATGTAACTAGGAGTAACAGCTTTGACAAGGTGTTTCGAGCTTGACTCGAGGTAACCTGGTACATGACAACGGGCCTTACCAAGCACTTGGTTTGACATTCCTGGGGAATATGCTTAAGATAATTCACATTTTCTTTATAAACAGTTATGAAGGATTTAGGAGTAAATATGTCCCAAAAGAAAACATTTTTATGATTATGTGACTAGATACATGTAAATATTAAAGTTATGTTAAGCATATTTATATTTTTTGGATTATACATTACGATATGATATAACCTAGTGTATATCGTCATTTAGAACTAGAGCCTAGTAGAAGGAATGTGAACCTCACCAATGACCATAATCAAAAGTGTAAGAAGAATCATATATTTCATAGTCATAAGAATAAATTTTGAAGGGAAATATTCTCCCATATATTTTTATCATATGAAGAAATAGTTTCATGTGTTGATAAGATAAGTAAATAATTCTCTGAGTCCTTTGTCTTTGAAGGGAATAAAGAGAAGAAGATGATGGTAGAGAAAAAGATGGATAAAGAGAATGAGGGAAATAATGATTTTCCCATATGTAAAAATTATGAAAAGAATCACCTTGGTAAATGATTAAAGGGAATGTGAGTTATTTATAAGTGTATATAAAAAGGACACCATGTTCGTGATTGTAAGGTTAAGAAGAATGTTTCTAATGTACAATGTTTCAACTGAAAGGAGATGGGACACTATGCAAATCAATGTTCGAATCATCAAAGGAATATAAACTAGATGATGATATTGGATAATGATCATGTTATGTTACTACTGAAGATGAAGAGGAATGATTAATATGATTCTTCAATAATTATTTTATTTAGATTAGAAATATACTAGTTATAAGAATTATAGAGTATATAAGGATTGTACTGCAATACTATTTCATTAAGGATTTGAGATTTTATGGTACCAAGTAAAGTTAAACATTTTGGAAAATATATGGTTGGGGGAAATATAACCCTTAATATGTTTCTGATACTGAGATAATGATTTCAGAGTAAGAGATAATTTATTTGGATAAAGTAGATTGGATATTATTTACATCCTTGGAACTGATTAATGGTTTGTTTAAAAAGAAGTTTATACCTTCATTATTGGTAGTTTTCAAGATTTTTGGATTTAAGGTGTATATATAGTATTATATGTTTTATATAAGGAATAAATAAGAATGAATGTATTCAAAAATATTTTCTAGTAATTCAGGTTATTACCATGTTTTAAGAGAATATGTGATAAAGGTATTCATATGTATGTTATGTGACCTTCCTTATAAATTTTTGGACTGTGAGTTTGGATAGAAGTATTTTGGATAATCTTAAAGGTTGTAATGGATTAAGTTGTAAATTTAAAACTATTTTTTAAGGTTAAAACATTTCTTCAGATTTTTTTTAATGTTATAATTTTAAGAAAAGGACAACCCACAGGTCGGGTGATAACCCATCACGTCTGACAAGGCCGCAAGACTTGAACCCGCAACCAAAGAGCGACAACGATGCATCACCTACCACTAGACTATGTGATTTCTTGGTTTGTATAACGTAGTTTTTTTATTATGATATATTAATTATAAATTAATTTTTTGGAACCCTACACGATTAAGATAAAAGGAATATTTTGGGGTTTTATTATCTTTTGAAGAGAAAGATGAGTTTGTGGTGGGAATTATTTTAAGGATGATACTATACATGTCGATTAATTATTATTCCTTGTGTTCTTAGTATATGAAGTAAAATAATTACACAAAATTAAGGAAAGGATCATAAAACCAAAAAAATCTTATTATTTTCTTTTGTGATGAATCAAATGGTCCCTTAGATCATCGCATATTTATAGAATTATAGTTGTTAAATTTCTCTTAATAATGTTATCTACCAATATATATCATAACTTGATGGTTAAATTTTCTTTCATTTCCATGTTTTCCTATATGGAACCCTAGTATGTGTTATTTCTAGTAACCTTCATACTTCCCTATCTTTATTTTAAAATAGAAGTCTCGTTAGTCCATTTTTTTATGTGGGATTTCAACAAAGATATATTGAAATGTCAAACCCCTAGTTTTCAATCCTGGGTTTAAATTGAGAGGATGTAATTTATTGAATTAGGGGGGAATGAAACACCCCAATCTACCATTATACACTTCTTAATAATTCAATAGCTTGAGTTACATGCAATACCAAGTTCGAGTGCACCATGACCTATCAAACTAGCAGTTTAAAAAAGAATTTATGAAAAGTATTAACAAAATTTTTATTTTTATATATTCCATATTATTTTAACATTTATATTGTGTCTTTATTAGACATAATATAAGAACAAATTCAATTTTTTAGATAAAAGAGGTATTTTTTTTAAAATGTAGTTTTACCGCCTTTTAATGGAGAACCCTTTTTAAATCCGATATTTGACACTTTTATATATAAAATTTGGTAAAATAAAATTATTATTTATAATAAGGACATAAAATTTTAGTTTGGATAGATCTTTTTTGTTTTTCTGATAACTTTCATATTTTAATGAATA
This sequence comes from Viscum album, assembly GCA_963277665.1. Lineage (NCBI taxonomy): Eukaryota > Viridiplantae > Streptophyta > Magnoliopsida > Santalales > Viscaceae > Viscum > Viscum album. Next base: position 1,896,239,745 of record OY728135.1, on the reverse strand, counting down.
GTGAAAAATACTTCATTTTAATTAAAAACTACTTTTTCATCTAAATTATTTATATAGTTAGATTATTTTTTTTAAGTTGTTTTAAAGTGTAATTATTTTATGTTTTTATAATTTAACAAACTTTTGATAATTGGATGTAATTTTACATTTAAACTGCACATAAACACATATCAATCTTTTGATAGTTTTTACTTCTTAAAAACCAGCTATCGGGTTTTGACAATGGAAATTAATTATAAATTAATTAATGAAACTTTTGTGTTTTGAATTTGGAAAAGTGGATTACATATTTGGAATCAAATGGTCCAAATTATTTAAATATTTATCTTTTATTTTTTTCATTATGAATAGTAACTTCAATAATTATTTTTATTTACCACAGTTAAGGGGTAAATTAGGAAAATAAGTGTAAAAATAATATTATAATAATATAAAACTACCCTAACACGTGTATTAATATTATTTTATGAGTCATGGGTGACCAAAACAATCCTTAGGCCAAATTTTTTTCATTTGGGAGCCACTTGGGTGTGATAATGACATGTTATAATAATTAATTTAAAGTAAAGAGAAATATAACATAAACATGTATCTTTTTACTAAAACAATTTTAATATGGGGTTATATAACTGATATCTTTGACTATAAATATTAATTATTAATATAAAAGTATTTAATACATCATGGTATTTTATTTATAATTTTTAGACATTAAATAAATAAATTTATTGATGACATAATAATGATTTAGTGATTACCTTATTAATGAATGATTAAATTAAATGATATTATAAATATTAACATAAATGTAATTTGAGATTTTTGATTCCATACAAGAATTTTTTTGGATAACATTAAAATTTTAGTGATTATTTAATGATTTTTTTTGAAGTAATAAAGTATTTATGACTTTAACAAAAAAAAATCAATTACTAAATAGTGTCAAAATTAACATAAATGAGTTTTTAAAACAAACACTATTATATTAAATGATATAATAGTAATAAAAATATAATATTATTCCAAATAACTTATATAGTGTTAAAAATGTTATTAATGACACACTTGAGGTTTTCTTGGAATTTTATAGTAACTATATTAACCATGTAGTGTAAAAATACAAGAATACATGGTAAAAGTTAAACTATTTAACTAAGGGTTAAATCTAAAATATAAGGCTAATTTTATGATCTAAACATTTCTAAAACCTATTTTTTGAGATTTTTTCTACCCATACTCATATTATCCTTGAAATACATCACTTTTTGAGCCATTAGAAACTAAAAATAAATTTATAATAAATTAATATTTCTAGACTTTCCTAAATTTCCCCTCACCTCTCCTATAAACGGGCACTTCCCATTATATTTTATTCACACCACCAAACCCATATATCTTGGAATAACCCTACCCAAATCTCCTCTAAACTTCCCTCACTTCATCCTAGATTCCACCCTTTTTTAATAAAACTAACATAGGGAGTCCTTTTGTACAAATCAAAAGGAGATAGCTGAAAAAAGAGGTAATTGTTTTATCAAACTCTTTCAAAGTTCTTTATTCTTATAATTCCATTTACTAAGTTGTTAGAATACTAAAATAATAAATACAGAATCTAATATATGTTGAAATATTTTTATGATTATGTTATAACCATATTCCTCCTTTTACCCATCCTATGAAAAACAATATCACCATGTGTGTGTGCGTACGGCTTACCGTCTCCACACCGTGGTGTAAGCTATTTTTTAACTATAATTTATTTTGATGGTTATAATGATGAATATAAATGAATTAAATAAAAAATATAAAATGATATTATTTCTGAAAAATTCATATACCAACCAATTCCATACCATTTAACCATTAAGGAAATGATATCGGCGCTCGTGCGTACCTATGACTTACCATCTCCACGACGCGATGAGATTCATCTTCCACATTAACCATTAAATAATGATTATAAACATCATATTATAGGTAAATATAATATTTATTAACTTAATATCATTTTGTATTTGAATAAAATATATCATATTCATAATAAATACGACTTTCTTAACAAAACATGCATAGGAAAACAAAGCAGTTAACACCTGAAATAATGGTAATACTGAAATATTATTAACAAACCGAGATAAGAGGATCATATATGATATCATAAATATGTATATGGTACTGGTATAATTAATTAAAAATATTTAACCATTATATAGGAGTTTAACACACCCTCTGCTAAAGAAAAGTACAAGGTAAGGGTTGATTTCACAATCTCATTTTTATCCGAGATTATGTATACATAAGTATCTACTGGGACATATTTATTATCCACATCCATGTTTCTTATACATGTATTTCAAAATAATATTTATAATTCTATAATATTGTTGAAATTTATTTTTACACAAGTTTTATTTTTTTTTAATGGAATAGAATATTTCTTTTTTTTTCTAAACGAGGTTCCATAAGACCTTTTTGAAAAATTAAGGAAAAAATGTTTTCTTAACTTATATGGTGTGAGTGGCTATTTTATTCCATTATGAATACTTAAAATTTTGAATCTTACCTTAAAATATTAGTATTTTATTTTTAAAGGAAATGTTTTCTTTTATAATTAAGGAGTCTTTAAAATGATTTCAAAGTAAAAAAGGGATATTTATAAAAGAGTTTTAATGATTTTGGTAGATCAATTTCATCTATGTAAACATCCTTTATTGGATTTTATGCTTAATTAAGGATAATATTTTATGATAAAATCTTCCATATTGTATTGAAGGTTTTATGATATGTTTGACTGTGTATGTACTATTTTAATATCATTCATAGATTATGGTTTAAGTATTGACATTTTATATACTAGTTTTAATATGAATGTTTATGTTTTTTATGTTTTTTCCATTTCATAAGAGGAATGCATTGGACTTTGTAAGTGTCGGGGGGGCTCTATAGCCTCTAGATGCATCGGTAGGTCTCAAGAGACGATTATCTTTGGGTTTTGGATAATTTTTTACCCAATTATATATGGTGTCTTGGTCGAAGCCTTGATGGTGTGTTTAAGATGTACCACATTATGTATTCCCTCTTTATAAGGTTAGTTATAATATGTGATTATTTTACTAGTGGAATATTCATGTGTATGTTTGGTAATATTTTATTTCTTCTTTCCATATTATGATCAAGTTTATGTTTAAAAGGATGTTGTTTTTATTATACATTTTCCTTAAAAGTTTATGCTTATTTAGGATATATTAAACTAAATTATTTACCCTTACTGAGCATCTGAGCTCACCCCATTATTATGTTTCATTTTTTTCAAGATGCCAAAAGTGTTTTATGATTTATATATAGGGTTAAGATTAGTGAATAATGGCATTCTCAAAGGATTATCAATGTTGTATTTTATGTTATAAATTATAATGTAATGTGCATGTATGTGATCTATTTTCCAAGACTACTAAACTGATAAGTCATTTGGGATTTGATTCCTTCTAATCATGCCAATGTATTAAAATAATGCACCAGCTCCAGGAAACTAGGGTGAGGGCATTATGGGTTGGTTATTTCTGGGTGTAGGTGGTTAATGAGTACTCTGCCCCGGTTGATTCCATTATTTTTTAGGTTGGTTTTAATACTACCTTTCCAATAATATTGGTTTTCTTTCCACCTAGGTTTGGATGGATAGTAAGTTTCTTGCCTAAATGGTTAGTTATAGGGGCGGCCTAGAAAGATTGCATCACAACTCTCAGAAGTTTCTATTAGTTGGGGGAATTGGTTAGGATAATGGGTGTCATAAAAACATATTTCATAGTGGATGGGAGGAGGAGATTGGTATTTACCTTGGGAAAGATAAAGTTGTCAAATAAGGGTACCTACCTCTTCTAACTTTGTGTCCACATTCTTCTTGAATTCAGTACTTTTCACCTCATGGACACCTTGAATGGGTACACTAAACCTTTAACCAAATTATTGTGTATTGTGTATCATGTTCTCAATTAAGGTTTTTTTGTAAATTGGGGTCTTATCAACTATCACACCACCTGCAGCAGCATCAATCATATTTTGATCAATATGAATTAAACCTTCATTAAAATACTGAATTAAAATTTGATCACTTATTTGATGATGTTGATAGCTTAAACATAACCTCTTAAATCTCTCACAATATTTATGAAGTGTTTCCCCTTGTTATTTTCTTATCCCATAAATTTATTTCCTTATTGTTTTATTTTGATAGGTTAGGAAATATTTTTCAAGAAAAATCCGTTTCATGTCCACCCAGCCTCTAATTGGTGAATTAACATAGTAAATACAATCTTTTACAGTATCTTCTAATGATAAATGGAATGCCCTAATATTTACTTGTTCTTCATCCGCATTTTTAGTTTTTAATGTAGAACACATAGTATGAAATTATTTTATTTACTTATGCGGATCTTCTTCTGCGAGTCCATGGAATCTTGGTAATAAGTGGATTAAACCAGATTTTAGTTCAAAATTGGGTGTTTTGCCTTATATTTAAATATAAGTGGGTTGGATATCAACATTAGGTGAGGTTAGTTCATTTATTTTTTGATTTTTTTCAACCATTTTATGCAAGTTTATTTCAGTTTTGATGTTGTTTTTAGAAGAATAAGTGGAAGGATTAAGAATAGTGTTGGTGTTTTGTGTGTCCTACTTCAAAGGGTCCTCTTCTGCGTCTCAGTGTCGCTGATGTAGGATCATCTCCAGTTTGGGTTAGAAAGGTGGTAAGTCTCTTAGATTAGAATTCATCATTCACATAAACTACAAAAAAAATAAATCATAACACAAAAATATATGCAAAGGTAGCCGATAAAACAAATAAATATTTATAAAATTTACAAAAATCTTATAAAAAACATGAAATAAAAACCCAAGCGCTCCCCGACAACGGTGAAAAAATTTGAAAATGTTGTCATGACCCATCAAATTTATTATGATTTTAAGTTTTATTTATATTATCGATCAAAAACTAGTTCATCTCTCAAGGAGTCTTGATAGGTTTAGAGTATGCATTTTTAATAAAAATTACTAAAAAGGGGGGTGATTTTGAAACCAGTTTTAAGAAAATAACTTAAAATAAAGAGTTTAATAGTTGAAAAAAAAAGTTTATTTTGAAAAATATTAGATAAATGGGTCATTTTAAAAAAAATTCATTTTCATTTTTCTTAGATATTCATTTAGGTTTGGAGTAATTCTTTGGTTGAAATTAATTGGAATCTTAATTAATTCCTAAGCCATTATTTCATTGTTGGAAGAACCAAACCTTGACATAACAAAAATATTGCCAAGTTCTAGAACATATTCATAGAATAAAAGATTTATAAGAAGATTTAAATCTCAAAAAGTGGGTAAGAAAAGGATTCGTGTGTTTTTTAATCAGAATAACACAAGTCACGTACTCAAAACCTCATACCGATCGATTTGAAATTAAGAGCATAACATTCACATGCATAAAAACAAGGATTAAAAAATGAAATCATGTAAGATACATGGAATGAAATGTTTTAACACCCAAATTACTCTAAACTAGTAGCAAATATATGATCTGGAACTCCCTTGACATGTGTGGATCTCCATCACAATGTACGCCCACTGTTTAGCCCGACATCTAGAGAAGGAGGAAGATCGGGTGGAAATCATTATTCATTCTTGACCCCCACCCCCCATGAGGATAGGGGCCTCAAGAACTTCTAGGATGATTATGGTACTCATCTAGAAATACAAAAATTTCATTGCTTTTATTTTGGTTCAAACTTATAAATGAGGTTCACAAGGTATCATTTTGTAGGAAAAGTGTAATGTGGTTTTGGGCACACAGATTATATAAAACCAATTGGGCCATTGTTTTTGGTGGGTATATAGACTTATATAGCATTTTCAAAAACTATAAATTTGTTTATACACCTCTTGAAAATATCCACCAAAATTTTGGATTCATTTGAAAACCTAGAGCATGAGATATGGATAGATCACAGAACAACACTTTTGACTTCAGGAAAATTTGGTGTGCTGGACAGATCAGGTAGGTTGGGAAACTTAATGGAAGAATTGGGCTTGATTTTATTAATAAGAGTTGTATCTTATTAAAATTTTGGCCATTAAACAAAATCTAATCCCATTTTAATGAATACATTTTTCTAAACATTCACAATAGTGTATAGGTTTTCATGGATCCCATGCAATTTTGGCCCATTTTTCTTCCACTTCATCCTGGGCCCTCCAAATCACCTCCACCTACAATAAAATCCTCAAAATGATTAATATTACCCTTTTTAACTATGATAAAAAATAGTTGAATAAAAAAGTAATTAAAAAATTTTATTATTAGTATAATCTTCAATACAAAATTAGTTTAGCACAATAGTGTGTTGGTGAAAATGAAACAGTGAATCGCAGTGCGATCAATATAGTGTCGGGTCTTTGCGTGAATTATTTTATTCTGAGGTTGTGATCAATTCTTTTTTATTTAATTCCCTTATATGAGAAGTCTACTAGATTTTCTCATTTTCCTGATCTAGGATCTTTTTAATGTCTCGTTCTCGTCGGGCATGGCGCTTTTGAGTCTAACTCAAGGCCAGTTCTTGTCGATCGTGCCATATTTCCTGAGAAATAATTTCATTTGATTTCCATATTTGAATAATGATGTTACTGGATTCCATTTCTAGTAGTATTTTTTAGATGGGAAGTTGGTTGAAGTGAAATACTTCATGATCTCTCCAACCCTATATATGAACACTAAATGGTGCATTACTGATAAGGCAACACAACTTGTGCAGCGAGTGGAGGCAGACCAATTTGAGATCTTTCTTCCACCTCTCAGATTGTGGCTGCCATACAGAAAGAATATCTTCTAGGTTAATTTGGTGGTGAATTTCTACAAATATATTTACATTTTATGCATACCCATTATAGGAAAAAATCTTACTTTTAGATGGAGTAGATTTATCTAGATATTGAGATGAATGTTATGTATGAATTCCTCAGAAAATTATCTCAATATATTGAAATGAGAAGTGGTTGTGGGCCAAAAAATAACCATTATTTCATCCCTAGTTATTTTTCTTATCATGAGAATTTTTTTTTCTTCTGCCTGAGATTTGTCTACTTGGTGTGCAGAACTTGGAAGTTTTGTGATGATTTCATCCTGAGTAGTGGGGCTAGTAGGGATTTCATTAATATATGAATGGTGCATAGGTGGATTAAAATATGAGAATTTCCCCAGGAAATATTCTATATCAGAAAGGATGTATCTTTTCATTGATATATTTTCTAGGGTATCCAACCCTGTCCTTCCAAGCACCTCAGAATATGAGGGCTTTCTTATATTTGATCCAATGAGAGGAGGACCTTCTTGTTACTGTGAATTTTGACAGTGGGGAGGACCTTCACAACCAATGATGTGGTGGTGAGGACTACCATCACATATTAGTGTTCGGCTGTAGGGAGATTTTATATAGCATATACGCTAGGGAGGACCTTTAGGGTAGACCACAGCAAGGGGTAGACCTTCTTGATATTTTCTGTCATTGCAGGGAGGACCTTTGTGAAGACTTCCATCATGGTGAAGACTACCATCATTGCTTGATATCCAGATACAGGGAGAATATATGTAGTGTAAATCCTAGGGATGGACTTCAGGATGTACTTCAACAAGGGGAGGACCTTCTTTTTTCTCAATTCCATTATAGGGAGGGCCTTCTCAGTGGCTACCATCATGGAGAGGACAACCATCATAGCTTGACATCTGACACTAGAGAGAATTTTTGCAGCATGTACCATGGGGAGGACCATAAGGGTGGATGACAGCAAGGGGAGGACCTTATTACTTTACAATATTTTAGTCAAGTGGAGGGTTACCATGACACTCATCAATAGATAGGCTCTAATGATGTAACATTTCTTACCCATGAAGTATGCCCTCATGGGTGATTTGGGGAGGGCCTCAGAGCTGCTGGTAGCGATGTTGCGAGGAGGACCTTTGCAACTGCTACTACCACTCCCATAATTTGGTAATGGATTGATAGGATCTTGATCTTATATTGATAGATTCTTTATGGCATCAATAACTCTAGATTCTAGTATAGTGGAATCATGAATGTGCTCTAAATTTTCTAAATTCCTTTGGAACATTTCATTTTTGGCCACTCTCTTGCGGTAAACTGGGGTCGTCTTCTTTTGGTAATATCCTTCACATACAGGTTCCTATTTGAGTGGTTCCTATGATGATACTAGGATACACTGATTGAAATCTTGAGTTCTGCATGGGATATACATCTGCCCTAGAGCTTCCACCACATATGACCAGTGCCCCTAGTTAGAACAGGTATTTGTTCCTAATATGGTTTTCCTTGTATCACGAAATATGTTCGTCGGACCTACTTGACTGTAATAGGGATTCAAGTATACTCTCTAGTGACTATCTTATTTTGTAGTTGGGTCACCCCTCTTGGAGAGATGGGGTTCATGGGACTAACTCCTTTATTTTTCTTAAGAACCAATTACGCCTTGTTAAGTCTTGAGGATATGATCTGAAATTGATATCTGATCCTCCATCATTTCTAGAATGTGTTGAGATATGTCTTTGGTTGGAATGGGTATAAATTACCATTTCAATGTCAGAGTAGCAGTTTGTTCCTCCTCTAGTCCTCTATGTGTTTCTAGTGGGTAATGGAAGTTCTCATGTGTCAGGGTAGAGGAATGATTCTGGCCCTGGTTTATAGCTAGGATGCGTTGACTATTTTCTCCAAGTACCATCCTATTTTGATGACAAACTTCAAATTTTCAAGCAAGAATTTGTATCTTCTCATGTGTTGTTGTCTTTGTCTTATAGACTTTATATGCATCCATAGGAGTTTAAATCTTCTTATATTTTATTTCCATTGTATTTTACTGGTGGTATTGATATGAGGGGTTAGAAATTTGACTCTTCCCATGCTTGATTTCCATTATATTTGATTGGTGGGATTCATATTCATCGATAGGGATGTGCGCCTGCTTGTAGCTTGCTGCCCAATTTAGATGATAGGATTGGTATGAATTATAATGAATCTGACTCTACTCATAGTTGATTACTACTGTATTTAACTGATGGTATTCGTGTGCATTGGAAGTCTTGTGAAACTACCCTTAGTTAGCCTCCCTATTTAGACGGGATTCTTGCACATCGGTAGGGATTTTCATCTTCATAAAACTTGTTGCTCTATTTGTGTTGTGAGGATAACGAGCATTGGTGGAAATTTTTGCATGCTCGTAATGTGCCAATTTATATCTGTGGTGGGATTCAGAATAGGGGTAATATTTTTTAATTTCCCATAGCATGCCATTATATTTGTATGATGGATATCTTCTGTAACACCCGAGACTTTTATGTTATATAAATCATCAAAGGAATCTTTTCCTACACAACACTTGCTTGGCTTGCTTTACACGCAATCGCGACCTTCCTCGATAGCTTGCGTCGTATGCAATACCGAGTTTCACTAAACAACAATATGTTATTAAAACTAGCCGTTATGAATAGTAATAACCACTTTTTGAAATTTTATAAATTTTATTTTTCAAAATGGACTTCATTTTTGGACTCAGAATATCGAAATTAGCCTAGGGTGAAATTTTGGTATTTTTCTGAAAACTTTCAATTTTTGATGAATAGTGAAACCACTAAGTGGTAGGTTAAAAACTGAATTTTGCATAAAACTTAATTTTACCGCTTCTGTGAATGGAATTTCGAAAATCCGACAGACACGGTTAATATCAAGTACTAAAATGTGGTTCAATGAGATGAAAATAATTTTTGGTGAATAGTAACTTTTTACTTTTTTTTTACCACGGTTAATAGTAAATAGGGTAACTAAGGGTAAATATGATATTAATATTACCCTAACACATGTCCTAATTCTATTGGATATGTGTAGTTCGACCAAAAACAACCTTATGAATATAATATGACCATTTAGGTCCACTTGGATTAGATTATGACATTTAATATTATTTTATTTAATGAATAGTTAAAATAGTTAAAATCAAGGTTTAATAACTAAAACATTTTTAATATGGGGTTATACATAAGATAAATTCGACTATAAATATTCATTAGAAAGCTAAAACGATTTCCTACATGATGGTATTTTATTTATAATTTTTAGACATTAAATTATTTAATTTATTTATGACACAATGATGATGCAGTAATTATCTTATTAATGAAATATTGACATAATTGATGTTATAAACACCAAAATAAATGTAATTTGAGACTTTTTATGAATTCCACTAATTTTCTAGGTTACTATGATATATTAGTGTTGATTTAATCAACTTGGTTTGAACATATAATTCTGTTATGACTTTCACAAAAATCATATATCAAATAGTGTCAAAATTGACACAAAATAGTTTTTAAATAAAATATTATATTATTAATTGTTATTTTATTCCTAAAAATCTAAGGTTCGGCCAAATGACTTAGATAAGGATATATATATATTAATAATAAACAATTTGGGGTTCGTTTGGCATGTTATAGTAAGTGTATTAACCATATAGTGTAAGAAAACAAAAAGACACGGTAAAAGTTAAATTATTTAACTTAGAGTTAAATCTAATTGATAAGGTTAAAATAATAACCTAAACTTGTCTAAATACTATTGGTTGATAGGATTTCGACCCATCCCCACTTTAGCTTCGAAATAAGACCCTTTGGAACCATTATAAACCGATTTTGACTTTAATATAAAATAATATTTTGAGATATTCCTAAGGTGCCCCTCTCCTCCCTTATAAAAGGGAACCTCCTCCCCCTCCTCCTCACACCAATTTGAGCACTCAAGCTCGGCCAGCCCCTGCCATTTTCTCCTCTCCACTTCCCTAGAATAATCCTAGAGGTCCTGGTCTTCTTCAAAGACCAATATTAGTTCCCTAAGTGGAGGATTCAAAGAAGCGTTCCAAAGAAGAGGTAATATCCATTACCGATCTTTTCAATTTCTTTCTTCTTCAACTTCTTCTTCTTTAGTTGTTTCATGATAAAGTAATAACATCAGTATTACTTACATACTGATATGTTATTATAAATATGAAACAACCCTAATTCACCTTCTATCCATCCTACGGAAAAATGAAATCACCGCGCGTGCGTACGTACGGAATACCGTCTCCACGCCGTGGTGTAATCTATTTTCCACCATCACCTTACAAGGATGGGTATAATGGTGTAATGAGTAACTATTTATGATTATTATAAAGTAATATTGATACTGAAATAATATATATATACTCCAATACAGTTCCACGATCATAGGAATGATATCATCACTCGTGGGTACGTACGGAATACCGTCTCCACGATGTGATGCGACTCGTTCTACATGATCATCATTACATAGTAATTATATAAATTGAATGAATAAATATGATATATGTTACACTAATACCATTCTGGATATAAGGTATCTATAACATTAAAAGAAGAATAAGAATGTATTCGGCAAAACACGCATAAGAACAAAAGGCAATAAAGACCCGAGTAACAAGTAACAATAAAATATTACTATCAAGAAGCTAAGAATATGACCATATATGATATCATATCAATATGTATGATTCTGGAATAAGTCAATAACATTATTTAAACCATTATACAGGAGCTTCGGACACGTACAAAGCAAATTGGACCTAAGGTAAGGGAAATATCACAATCTCATTTTTTATCCGAGATTGTTTATACTTTGGTATTTACTGGGGTGTATTTTATCATCCACATCCATGTTTCTTCAATATGTAATATTTATATCCTTCTACAATAGTTTATATCCAATTTTACCCTTTGGTGAGTTTTTAGTAAAAGATATGAAAGGAATCTTTTTCGTTTTTCGTACGAGGTACTTTTTGACTTTTCTGACAAAAGTACGAGAAGAATGTTTTTTTAACTTATACGGCATGAATGGATTTTTAAAACATTACTTCAAAGAAGCTTCCTTTACAAGTTTTCAAGTTTATTTTTAATCAACTTCTTTTATTTTAAAGTTGTATGACATGTTATGAAAGGAAAAATGTTTTTGAAGAAGAAAGGATATTTTCCTCAAGAATGGAGTTCAAGTGTTTTATCAAAATTATTTTCCATCTAAGATAATAAAGGGTTATATTTTTATCCCTATTATTACATTGATTTGATCATGTTGTGATGGAATTATTTTTATGAATTCCTTTATCTTATATGAATTGATTTATGATGTCATGATGTTTCAAGAATCCCATTTTTGTTACATGTGTTATGCGATGATGTATGTTTTATGATTATGTGGCACACATAAGAAAGGATTCATTATAAGATGGGTGGGACCTATATCTCCCTCCAATGCATTGGGTAGAGATTTTATATCTCATGAGATAGACATGGCTGGAACGGTAGGTTATACCGGTTCAGTGAAACAGGACTGGAACGAGGGTGACTCGGTTCAGAAAGGGACTTTGTCCACTAAGATAGTCTTGGCAATGAGTCATGACTAACAATAAATGATTTTCCATGATTATGTGTGCATGCCACAAAGTTTCAAGTTTTATGTTATGATTATGGGGATCTCATTTTCACTTCTATGATTTATTCCATGTTAAGATATTATGATCTCTTTTGTAGGTTTTGATTTTAAAAAAGATATGATATGATTTTTATTCCATTTATTTGCCCTTGCTGAGCATTTGAGCTCACCCTTTTATGTTTTCTTTTCCCCAGGTCAGGAAGATGGATATTAAGTAGAATATGCTAAAAGGGACCCTAGATATGATGAAATAAATGGGAGACACTGTAGAAGATTTATGAACCAGTTGTTTATGTTTCCCAGTTTCTAAAGACACTATACCTATACGGTCCTTTGTGGTTTTGTCATATGTTGTAATAAGTGTGCTTCAATTTTGAAGTATTAACAATGTATGTAAAGTATGGGTCGTTATAGTTGGTATCAGAGGAAAGGTATAGTCAACCTTTGGAAACTAGGATGTGAAAGCCTTAGTAAGAACCCTAAGGATAAGTCTAAGCATAGAACACAATCTTAGTGTTTTAGAAATGGCCATGAATAACCTAGGATAAGACCTTAAGCGTGAAAATTTTATTCTTGAATTATGTGGTTTTCCTATTATAATTAGTGTTGCTCACACTATTATTTTTGGTTTTAGTCAATGGCTGGAACCCGAAGGAACCGTGTTAATGCGGAATGCGATGGGCAATGCAATGATTGTCCCCCTGAGCAACCAAACGATATGGGAGCTGGAATGCAAAATCTTGTAGCCATGCTCACACAACTTTCTCAAGCTATGAATCATGCAGGACTTCCAAACGAGCAAAGGAAGGAGAAACATTCTGTTGAATCCTTCATGAGGCAGCGTCCACCTTCTTTCAGTGGGTCTACTGATCCATTAGTTTCTGAACAATGGATTAGTACTACTGAAAAGATATTTTCAGTTCTTCAATGTTCTGAACATGATAAAGTCATCCTAGCAGTGTATCATTTGGAAGGAGATGCTGATCAATGGTGGAATCTTATTAAGAATACGAGGCAAAGGGATGAAATTGAGTCTATGGAATGGGACAAGTTCAAGAACTTATTTTTTAATAAGTACTTCCCTCGTATTCTCCGAACAAAGATGGAGAAAGAGTTTCTTGAACTGAAGCAAAGGGATGATGAATTTGTTGGTACCTATGAAGCAAATTTTACAAGACTTGCAAGGTACGCTTCTGGTATTATTATCCAACCTGAGAGTAAGATCGATCGATTCTTTAGTGGCTTAAAACCAAGTCTTCGAAGGGCATTATCCATAAGAGACTTCAATAGCTATGAGGAAATAGTTCGATGTGCTCTCAAAGTCGAGATGGAGATTGGAGTAACCCATCAGTCATATGGGTTTGATAAGAAGAGGAAAATGGAATTTAAAGGAAAATCTAAAGAGCACACTGAAAAGAAGATGAGCTTTCCCTTATGCTCAAAGTGTGGAAAGAAACATGGAGGGAGTTGTCTTAAAGGGACAAGTAAATGTTTCAAATGTGGAAAGGAAGGTCATCGGGCATTTGAATGTCACGATGATGGGAAGAAGATGTCTAATGATGCAAACAAAGGAAGGGATACACAGAATGAACCTACTACACTTCAATGTTTCAAGTGCAAGGAGATGGGGCATTATGCCAATCAATGCCCAAATCCAAGGGTTGATGATGATGGTCGACATCAACAAACTCTTAAGGCTAAAGACAAAGGAAAGTCACATGCAATTTCTATCAGCGATGTGGAGTACGATAACGAAGTGGTGAAAGGTACACTTACCATCCACTCTAAAGTAGAAAATGTTTTATTTGATTCTGGATCCACCCACTCTTTTATTTCTGAAAAATTTTCTAAGGGTATCACCGTACTACCTCAACAATTAGATGTTGAGTTAGCTGTGACAACACCTAATGGCACAACAGTCGCATCAAAAGTTTATAATTCTTCTCCGATCGAAGTTTGTGGGAAAGTGCTTCCTGCAAATCTTGTGATCCTTCCTTTAGTGGAATTTGATGTGATTCTTGGCATGGATTGGCTTTCTCTACATGGAGCTCATATCAATTTCCAAAGAAGGGAAGTCACATTTCATATTCCAGATCAATCTACGATCGTCTATCGGTGCAAGGATGAATATAACCTTCCAGTGGAAATTCCTTCCATCTTATGGGTCTTGATTCCACTAAATGAAGGTTATTTATCTCAAATGGTTGGTGAGAAACTCACAATTAAGAATATGCCCATAGTACGGGAGTTTGATGATGTCTTTCTAGAGGAATTACCGGGTCTTCCACCAAATCGTGAAGTTGAGTTTTCAATAGAACTCGTACCGGGTGCTTTGCCTATTTCAAAGACACCTTATAGAATGGCCCCAATTGAGTTGCAGGAATTGAAGAAGCAACTCCAAGAGAATCTTGATAAGGGATTCATACGCCCTAGTGCGTCACCTTGGGGAGCACCTGTTCTATTTGTTAAGAAGAAAGATGGATCAATGAGACTCTGCATTGATTATCGAGAACTTAACAAGATCACTATCAAGAACAAATATCCTCTCCCACGCATTGATGACTTATTTGACCAACTACGCGGAGCTCAATACTTTTCCAAGATTGATCTTCGTTCAGGGTATCATCAATTAAGGGTCAAAAGGGAGGATATACCAAAGACGGCTTTCCGTACAAGGTATGGACACTATGAATTTATAGTGATGCCATTTGGTCTTACTAATGCCCCTGCTATCTTCATGGATCTAATGAATAGAGTCTTTAGAGACTATCTTGATCAATTTGTGGTAGTCTTTATAGACGATATTCTTGTCTATTCAAAGAGCAAGGAAGAGCATGAAGATCACTTGAGAATTATATTGAAGACCCTGAGAAAGGAGAAGCTTTATGCCAAATTTACCAAGTGTGAATTTTGGCTTCAAAAATTTTCATTTTTGGGTCACATAATCTCAAAAGAGGGGATATCTGTGGATCCAGCAAAAACAGAGGTTATCGAAAGATGGTCAAGACCAACAACAGTAACTGAGATCCGAAGTTTTCTTGGTTTGGCTGGATATTATCGACGTTTTGTAAAAGATTTTTCACGATTATCTAATCCACTCACCAAGTTGACTCGGAAAGGAGTTAAGTTTGTCTGGACAGAGGAATGTGAAGAGAATTTCAAGGAGTTGAAAAGAAGGTTATCCAGTGCACCTGTGCTCACACTGCCTTGTAGTGGAGAAAGGTTTGTGATCTACAGTGATGCATCCAAGAAGGGAATGGGGTGTGTTCTTATGAAAAATGATATGGTGATAGCTTATGCCTCACGACAGTTGAAAATCCATGAGCAAAATTACCCAACACATGATTTGGAGTTGGCTGCGGTAATCTTTGGATTAAAGATTTGGAGGCATTACCTTTATGGTGAAAGGTGTGATATTTATACTGGTCATAAAAGTTTAAAGTATATTTTCACACAAAAGGATCTGAATATGCGTCAAAGAAGATGGTTGGAGCTGATTAAGGATTATGACTGCTCAATCCATTACCACCCTGGGAAAGCAAACAAGGTGGCAGATGCATTAAGTCGATAAGACCATGCTAGTTTATCCATGATGAGGATCACAAAAGATCCAATATTTATGGATTTACAAAGGATGGATCTTGGAATTATAATGGAAGGGGAAAAATCTTATCTTTCTCAAATGAATGTTCAACCATCTATACATGTGAAGATTAAGGAGGCACAGAAAGAAGATGTCGAGTTACAAAAGAAGGTGAGAAATGTTCCTGAATTCAACCTTGATTGTGATGGGATAATAAAGTTCAGGAATCGGGTTTGTGTTCCTCCCATCCCCGAATTAAAGAAGGAGCTGCTGGATGAGGCTCATAGTTCTTCATTCTCTATTCATCCTGGAAGCACGAAGATGTATAGGGACCTGAAAGAGTACTTCTGGTGGGATGGCATGAAAAGAGATGTTGCTGAATATGTATCTCGATGCTTGGTTTGTCAACAAGTTAAAGCTGAGAGACAGAAGTCTAAGGGGATGTTACAACCATTACCCATACCCGAATGGAAATGGTAAAACATCACTATGGACTTTGTCACAGGGCTTCCTAAAACATCCAAAGGCAATAATGCTATCTGGGTCATAGTTGATCGTCTTACAAAGTCTGCACACTTCATTGCTATTAGAGAGGATTTCTCTCTGGATCAGCTTGCCAGGATATATGTAAAGGAATTGGTAAGATTGCATGGAGTACCACTTTCTATTATATCTGATCGGGATCCGAGATTCACCTCGAAGTTCTGGCGAAGTCTTCAGCATACTCTGGATACAGAGTTGAGTTTCAGCACTGCTTATCATCCTCAGACAGACGGTCAGTCTGAGAGAACAATTCAAACCCTAGAAGATATGTTGAGAGCTTGCTCTATGGATTTCAAAGGAGGTTGGGATCAAAACCTACCCTTGGTGGAATTTTCTTATAATAATAGCTTTCACTCCAGTATTCAGATGGCTCCTTATGAAGCTCTCTATGGAAAGAAATGCAGGACTCCAACTTGCTGGGATGAAGTTGGGGAAAGAAAGCTATTAGGACCTGATCTCGTAGATGAAATGGCAGAAAAGGTCAGATCTATTCAACAACACATAAGAGCAGCTCAGAGTCGACAGAAAAGTTATGCCGACAACCGAAGAAAAGACCTAGAGTTTGAAGTGGGCGATAAAGTGTTCTTACGAATATCTCCCTGGAAGAGGGTTATGAGATTTGGAAAGAAGGGGAAGTTGAGCCCTAGATATATCGGTCCTTTTGAAATACTGGATCGTGTTGGGAAGGTAGCTTACCGATTGGCGCTTCCACCGAATCTCTCTCAAGTTCACGATCTGTTCCATGTATCTCTCTTGAGAAAGTACATACCAGATCCTTCACATGTACTCAGCTCAGAAGTTGTACCGCTGGAGAAAGATCTTTCTTATGAAGAACTGCCGATAGAGATTCTGGATCGTAGCGAAAAAGTCCTACGAAACAAGACCACTCGCTTGGTGAAAGTTTTATGGAGGAACCACCAACTTGAAGAAGCTACATGGGAGCTTGAGGATATGATGAGGGAGAAGTATCCTCATCTGTTTGTTACAAAATGACGAATTTCGAGGGCGAAATTCTTTTTAAGGGGGGTAGAATGTAACACCCGAGACTTTTATGTTATATAAATCATCAAAGGAATCTTTTCCTACACAACACTTGCTTGGCCTGCTTTACACGCAATCGCGACCTTCCTCGATAGCTTGCGTCGTACGCAATACCGAGTTTCACTAAACAACAATATGCTATTAAAACTAGCCGTTATGAATAGTAATAACCACTTTCTGAAATTTTATAAATTTTATTTTTCAAAATGGACTTCATTTTTTGACTCAGAATATCGAAATTATCCTAGGGTGAAATTTTGGTATTTTTCTGAAAACTTTCAATTTTTGATGAATAGTGAAACCACTAAGTGGTAGGTTAAAAACTGAATTTTGCATAAAACTTAATTTTACCGCTTCTGTGAATGGAATTTCGAAAATCCGACAGACACGGTTAATATCAAGGACTAAAATGTGGTTCAATGAGATGAAAATAATTTTTGGTGAATAGTAACTTTTTACTTTTTTTTTACCACGGTTAATAGTAAATAAGGTAACTAAGGGTAAATATGATATTACTATTACCCTAACACATGTCCTAATTCTATTGGATATGTGTAGTTCGACCAAAAACAACCTTATGAATATAATATGACCATTTAGGTCCACTTGGATTACATTATGACATTTAATATTATTTTATTTAATGAATAGTTAAAATAGTTAAAATCAAGGTTTAATAACTAAAACATTTTTAATATGGGGTTATACATAAGATAAATTCGACTATAAATATTCATTAGAAATCTAAAAAGATTTCCTACATGATGGTATTTTATTTATAATTTTTAGACATTAAATTATTTAATTTATTTATGACACAATGATGATGCAGTAATTATCTTATTAATGAAATATTGACATAATTGATGTTATAAACACCAAAATAAATGTAATTGGAGACTTTTTATGAATTCCACTAATTTTCTAGGTTACTATGATATATTATTGTTGATTTAATCAACTTGGTTCGAACATATAATTCAGTTATGACTTTCAAAAAAATCATATATCAAATAGTGTCAAAATTGACACAAAATAGTTTTTAAATAAAATATTATATTATTAATTGTTATTTTATTCCTAAAAATCTAAGGTTCGGCCAAATGACTTAGATAAGGATATATATATTAATAATAAACAATTTGGGGTTCGTTTGGCATGTTATAGTAAGTGTATTAACCATATAGTGTAAGAAAACAAAAAGACACGGTAAAAGTTAAATTATTTAACTTAGAGTTAAATCTAATTGATAAGGTTAAAATAATAACCTAAACTTGTCTAAATCCTATTGGTTGATAGTATTTCGACCCATCCCCACTTTAGCTTCGAAATAAGACCCTTTGGAACCATTATAAACCGATTTTGACTTTAATATAAAATAATATTTTGAGATATTCCTAAGGTGCCCCTCTCCTCCCTTATAAAAGGGCACCTCCTCCCCCTCCTCCTCACACCAATTTGAGCACTCAAGCTCGGCCAGCCCCTGCCATTTTCTCCTCTACACTTCCCTAGAATAATCCTAGAGGTCCTGGTCTTCTTCAAAGACCAATCTTAGTTCCCTAAGTGGAGGATTCAAAGAAGCGTTCCAAAGAAGAGGTAATATCCATTACCGATCTTTTCAATTTCTTTCTTCTTCAACTTCTTCTTCTTTAGTTGTTTCATGATAAAGTAATAACATCAGTATTACTTACATACTGATATGTTATTATAAATATGAAACAACCCTAATTCACCTTTTATCCATCCTACGGAAAAATGAAATCACCGCGCGTGCGTACGTACGGAATACCGTCTCCACGCCGTGGTGTAATCTATTTTCCACCATCACTTTACAAGGATGGGTATAATGGTGTAATGAGTAACTATTTATGATTATTATAAAGTAATATTGATACTGAAATAATATATATATACTCCAATATATTTCCACGATCATAGGAATGATATCATCACTCGTGCGTACGTACGGAATACCGTCTCCACGATGTGATGCGACTCGTTCTACATGATCATCATTACATAGTAATTATATAAATTGAATGAATAAATATGATATATGTTACACTAATACCATTCTGGATATAAGGTATCTATAAACTTAAAAGAAGAATAAGAATGTATTCGGCAAAACACGCATAAGAACAAAAGGCAATAAAGACCCGAGTAACAAGTAACAATAAAATATTACTATCAAGAAGCTAAGAATATGACCATATATGATATCATATCAATATTTATGATTCTGGAATAAGTCAATAACATTATTTAAACCATTATACAGGAGCTTCGGACACGTACAAAGCAAATTGGACCTAAGGTAAGGGAAATATCACAATCTCATTTTTTATCCGAGATTGTTTATACTTTGGTATTTACTGGGGTGTATTTTATCATCCACATCCATGTTTCTTCAATATGTAATATTTATATCCTTCTAAAATAGTTTATATCCAATTTTACCCTTTGGTGAGTTTTTAGTAAAAGATATGAAAGGAATATTTTTCGTTTTTCGTACGAGGTACTTTTTGACTTTTCCGACAAAAGTACGAGAAGAATGTTTTTTTTTAACTTATACGGCATGAATGGATTTTTAAAACATTACTTCAAAGAAGCTTCCTTTACAAGTTTTCAAGTTTATTTTTAATCAACTTCTTTTATTTTAAAGTTGTATGACATGTTATGAAAGGAAAAATGTTTTTGAAGAAGAAAGGATATTTTCCTCAAGAATGGAGTTCAAGTGTTTTATCAAAATTATTTTCCATCTAAGATAATAAAGGGTTATATTTTTATCCCTATTATTACATTGATTTGATCATGTTGTGATGGAATTATTTTTATGAATTCCTTTATCTTATATGAATTGATTTATGATGTCATGATGTTTCAAGAATCCCATTTTTGTTACATGTGTTATGCGATGATGTATGTTTTATGATTATGTGGCACACATAAGAAAGGATTCATTATAAGATGGGTGGGACCTATATCTCCCTCCAATGCATTGGGTAAAGATTTTATATCTCATGAGATAGACATGGCTGGAACGGTAGTTTATACCGGTTCAGTGAAACAGGACTGGAACGAGGGTGACTCGGTTCAGAAAGGGACTTTGTCCACTAAGATAGCCTTGGCAATGAGTCATGACTAACAAGAAATGATTTTCCATGATTATGTGTACATGCCATAAAGTTTCAAGTTTTATGTTATGATTATGGGGATCTCATTTTCACTTCTATGATTTATTCCATGTTAAGATATTATGATCTCTTTTGCAGGTTTTTATTTTCAAAAAGATATGATATGATTTTTATTTCCTTTATTTGCCCTTGCTGAGCATTTGAGCTCACCCTTTTATGTTTTCTTTTCCCCAGGTCAGGAAGATGGATATTAAGTAGAATATTCTAAAAGGGACCCTAGATATGATGAAATAAATGGGAGACATTGTAGAAGATTTATGAACCAGTTGTTTATGTTTCCCAGTTTCTAAAGACACTATACCTATACGGTCCTTTGTGGTTTTGTCATATGTTGTAATAAGTGTGCTTCAATTTTGAAGTATTAACAATGTATGTAAAGTATGGGTCGTTATATCTTCCTCATGAATCAGGTTGATGACCTGCTCATGATTATATGTTCACTGTCCTCTGTGGGCTACACAAGGGGCCTACGTTCATTGGACTTTAGTAGGGGACCTCGATATGATATCCTCTTCAAAACAAGGATACTAGGTCACACGTTGTTGATGATGGCATATTCTGGTAGGGGCTCTTTCGTAAGATCCCTGAGCAGCTAGGATGAAGTCATTAGTGTCGACTTCATCTGCCTTCCCAAGATAAGGGAGGTACTCATTATTATGTTTTGGGGACAGGTACCTGAAATGGTTGTTGATAGAAAGTGGGGATGCCTATTTATGGACCATCATTTTCTATTGAGTGGGTGAATATCAAGGTTATATGGCCCGAAGGTATTTCCTTGTTGCCTCTACAGTGGGGATTGTACCATTTTGATGGTACTCTTTAATCAGCACATTTGAAACCTAATGTTGAAGATGTTGGGTGGGATATGGTGTATTGTTCTTCATTGAGGAAACAGTTACCTATTCAATTGTGAATTCATGTGTTTGAGAGAACCATTGGGATTCCATTGGATCGAAGGTTTCCCTATGAATTACCTAAAATATATATGACAAGTACAAACAATAAAACATTGTCAAAGTAGTATCTCATGACCCCATGCATTATTGATGATCTTGACTGGACCTCTTCATTTTGGATACAAAAGGGGCTTGAGGTGGGGTAACATACCACCTTCGTTATGGATTCACATTGGGTTCACAATTTTTGTTTCAACCCGAGGTGTGTCTTTGTACCCAAAGACACAAATGGTCCATCAGGGACTGGGGCGGTATAACATTTTTACATTATAAAGGAGGTATCATGGTTGAACGGTATTGTAGGGTGATTGCAGGGTGTTGAGTGTAAGTCCAATCACTCTACATCAGATACAACACCCTCAGATAGTCTCCAATGGGATTATTTTTGGAGCCAGAAACACCCAACTGTGATTTTATCCGTGATTCATGGACCTATGTTCTAAAGTATGATGCTTGTTGGATTATGATTTGTACAATGACACTTAAGGGATCAAATTGTTCAATAGGGTGGGAAATCAGGCTCATCACACCCTTTTGGGGGAATTATTTCTTATTTTGGGACTCTCTTATACATTTAAGTAGTGTTCATATGTTTGTAAATCATTGGTTCTTTCCCAAGCATGTGTCCACAGATTACCCCTGGGTTACAAGATCAATCATAAATACACGTGGTTCTAGAATCATCTTTATGTGTATAAGGATATACATTAATGAATATATATATGTATGTATCCAAGGATCTTTATTAATGTTACCCTTTTTGGATGGATCAAGAATTTCTTCATTGTTTACTAATACAGTGTATGTTTAAGAAATACGATGAGGATCTTTAGATTTTATCATCATCCAGGGGGGAATTGTTTTGATTTCAGAGTCAAACCCATAAGATAGTCATCCTGCATATCATCGAGAGAGGAATCAGATCCCACATAGTTTGGTGCCACTTAATTTGGTACATCACAATTTATGGTCGTGTGACGAGGACCCATCCATGTAGTTTAACGTCATGCAACAATGAAGTCTATGTGGATGGTTCCTAGTCAAGATTTGATGTGGGACTTATGTTGAGTTGTCCCAAGGTACCTAGAAGTGATGTAGTCTTTGGAGTGAAGGTGGCCCTACTAGGGATACAGCCTGAAAAATATTAGGGTGAGTTGGGTGTCATGTTTGGACCTCAAAGAGGCTTCCTACATATCCTAGTGAGTTGGGAATCAAATCCCATGTAGTTAGGTAAGATGGGGCCTACACATGGAATATTCCTATGAATAAGGCATGATTTAGGGCTTATATCGGTGGAGAATGACCTTTTGAGTAAGATTTGGGACTTATACCATAAAGGAGGCCTTGATGAATTGGAGGGTCATGATTGGGGTTAACTCTTGATAAGGATACCCTTTGATCTCAGGCCTTAGACAGGTGTCCTACATATACTGGTTGGGGTAGGAATCAAAATTCTCATAGTTAATTGTTTGGGGATTACACCTAGGAGGAGGCCCATTTGTGGGGGCATAATTTCTCAATTCATGGATGAGATGGCATGGAGCTCAATCCTTAGAAAGGATTCCTATATATCCCAGTTATGGTGGGAATTAGAGTTCTCATAGTTCAACATTTGGGGATTACACCTAGGAGGAGGCCCATTTGTGGGGGGAATATTATTTCTCATTTCATGTATGAGGTGATATGGATATCAGGCCTCAAGAATGCTTCCTACATATCCTAGTTATGATGGGAATTAGAGTTCTCATTGTTCATTTCATTTGGGGATAACTCATAGGAGGAGGCCCATTTGAGGATATTTGATTTTATTGGGGATCAAACCTTTTAGGAGGCCCATTATTTGGTGTCATATGGATGTCATGATCGCTGCCAACCTCTAAGACCATGTGAGTCATACTCGGTGTGAGAAACAAGAGGAGGCAGTGGATCTAAAGATCACACATCCAACTTCATCTACTGATAGATGGTACCATATCCCAAAGGGAGATAGAAATGGAATTTACTGTACCCATTACCTATTTTATTGTTTCAATGTCTTGGATAATCATTTTGAATTATCTGGGTATGCCCTGGGAAGCGGTAGAGAGGAGAACCGATGCAACCTCATCCAAGAAAAGATAGGGTTTTACCTCAATGGGAGTTACCTTTTTAATTCCATATTGGGTATAATACATTTTAAAGTCATATATATTGGATGATGGAATCATAGTTTAATGTTGTGTTGTAGTTACTAACACCATACAGTTTAACTTCATGTGGTCAGGATGATTTGGGGTCTTATAGTTTAAGGTCATACAATGAGGACCACTTGTTATAGAAACCATGATTAATTATAGTATAATATTGATGGGTGGTTATGACATCCCTTAAACATGATAGGGAAGGAAAGTGTAAACCATGATTTTGGATATTTTTGGATTAGGGGAAATGATACGAGGAATGGGATCTGTAAGGGAGTATGGTGGTAGGAAAGGCCTCTCCTAAGAATGAATTTGTCTCTGGTTGATGGTCCTTTTTGTGGGAAACGTATGTAGAGCCACTGAGGCATTGCACATGTAGTCAAGTAGAGGTGTCCCTAGGACACCGACCTTCCATTTTTTATGGTCGTGGAGGTTTATGAAGATCTAATATCACCTTTTACATAGAGTTAATGAATTTAAAGGATGTGTCCAAGGATGTAAGAAAAATTCAGACCATGATTTTCAAGTAATTTCAGATCAACCTGGCATAAGAGGTAGGTGTTGGGGTTTTAGGAATATCATGAGAATTAGGTAGACCCATGGTATTGAAGTGACGAACGTTGGGTAAGCATAAGGGTGCAACATAAAATGATGTTGACTTTGCCCAAAAATTCCACGGTGCGACAATCCTTTTTTCATGGGGGTTAGTGACAAAAGCAAAGGGACTAAGCTAGATGGTTGGGACTGCAACCAGGCACTAATACCAAGTGGGGGTGTGGGGGTGTAACCCCCATGGTATATACTAGTGGGTGTGAACTATTTTTCCACATAGTAATTGTCCATATAGGATGGTCTGCATAAGATCGTCCATGTAGTGTTGGTTGTGTAGGAGCTATTTGTGTACGAGCATCCACGTAGGAGCATCCACATTGGAGAATCTGTGTAGGAGAATCCATGAACTATCAGACACATATGAGCATCCACGAACCATCATTCAAGTAAGAATGTATATGTAGGATAATCTGCATGGGAGAATACAGGTAGGGACATCTATGTAGGAGAACCCATGAACTCTTGGCTGCATAGGATCATCTGCAAAATATTTCCCACAAAGGGTTGTCCACAAACCATTTTATCCGCAAAAGAGTGTATGCAAACTGTTTCCTTCAAAGAGTCATCTATGAACCATTTCCCACAAAGGGTCATTGACAAACCATTTCTCAAAAATGGTCATCCGTGAACAATTTTCCACCAACGGTTATCTATGAACTGTTCTTTTTAATTGTTTGTGGGGTTAGTAAATGATTCCTCAATTCTACGAATGACATTGCCTCCACATATTTTCTTTTGCGGAGGGTATTCTGTATATAGTTTTTAGGGTGGTGTTCCAAAAAATGCCACCCACACATGGTTCACAATATGGAGTCTACAAACTTCTTTAGGTGTGGGAGGGATTTCTCATGAACCCTATATATTTTTTTCTATGCTTCTTCCCCTTTTACATCCCAGTGAGAGAGAGATTTTTCAATCCCACTTGGGGTTTATTCATAGAGGAGCCGAGTGGGCTGTGTAGAATATTTTGTGGAATCCCAAGGTGGACTTAGTCATCGGGGGGATTCATTTGTAGGGGATGGTATTGCCACCTCATCTTGTGAACTACTTAGTTTATGGGAGATCTTCATTTTAGGGAGTGTAAATCATGGCCTTGACCCCAAAAATGACTTTTTTTTAATTCATGGGGCACTATCTATGTCATCTTTTCCCATAGACCATTTGAGTCTATGTAAAATGTAGTACGCAGGGAAAATTTGTCTGCCTCTATCCCATAAAAAATAGTGTTTGTGAAGCTGGAACCACTGTCTTCCTCCCACAAACTGCTTAGTTCGCGGATGCCTCATGAATTAGAGGATCTCCATACAAAGCGGTGACTTGCAAAGGAAATTGTACTTCATGGTATTGATTTATTCTTTGAATATCTTTCTTCAATCTTCTTTAGGATTTTATTTCTATCATTTTTTGAGTTTTATGGAATTTTATTCATCTTGAATGCGGAATTTTCAGGACCCTACAATGATAAAATACTATTTACTTAGTTTTGAGTATGTGATGAACATTTTTAACTAAAATTACACTTTTATATGAAAACACACACTTTATATTGGGTTGATATATATTCCTATAGAAAATATGAATGTTATTAAAATGTAATAACATAGTAGATCAATTATTCAATAAAAATTTATGAAAATATACCTCATATACACATTCACAACATAGGCTCCCAAATATTAATCCTTGATAATTTCATTTACATTATCAAGACTACTCATGTCAGTAATGGCCTCTCCATAAATTTATTCTTCACATTCAATATATGCTATATTCCAATTTTATAACATTGTATCTGTATAAACTTGTAACCTTAATAAATATGGAAATGCAATTGGTGGGGTAATAGTACTCTCAAAATTTTATTTCAATCTATTAGTTATTCTATTGTATTATCTAGGATAAACCTTAATTGTCCCCTTATATTTATACTTCTAAAATAACATTCCTATATTTAGGAATTTTTTCATTATTTTTTTAAAAAAATTAATATAAAACAAATTTAATAGTGCATACCTCATTATCACAATTTATCTTTATAAAATTAATTGACCATTATATGAAAATTGAAATAACAAGTTTGACTATGTGAACATCAAAAGCATCAAGGGGAATAACTAACTTGGTGGTAATCTCATAAGCTATGTGAATTCATACTCACACAAGATCATTTAGAAGTTTTTTATAGTGTGTAATATCTCCTTGGGTATTGTACACTTTACCTCTCACAATAAGATGTTGAGTGGTGATGATAAATATAATTAATAATCAATTACACCATGAATAATATTAATACAAAAAATGTATCAGTAGTTGTTTAATTCACATTTGAAGATATTGATATGAAAAAATTTATTGCCTTGGGTAAGAATGCCTTTGAGGGTAATAACTAACCTAAAAAATGAGGTGTTTAGCTCTTCAAGTTTTGGATACTATTTTTTTGATTATTCTTGTTGATCCATTAAAACAAACTATATTATCACATTAACCTTTAAAATATCCTTTTCTATTAGGGTATCTATCTATGTATGCATCTTTATTATTTTATCATTTTCCACTTATTTCTTTAATTTCTCAAAGTATTCTCATATTCTCACTCAAAAATAATTCACATATAACATGAAAATACTAGTCAATATATTTTAAATACAATGAATGTAGTCATTCATCAAGTTATAGTAGGTTAAAATATTTTTTTCTGAAATTTATAAAAAACCACAGATAACAAATCTTACATAAAAACATGAAATTCATGTGATTTTAAGCCCTTAAACTTACAATCAGTCATCAACATGATATTCTTGATATTTCATGAATAAAATTTTATAATATTAACACCATTAATAATGTTACAAAACT
This sequence comes from Viscum album, assembly GCA_963277665.1. NCBI lineage: Eukaryota > Viridiplantae > Streptophyta > Magnoliopsida > Santalales > Viscaceae > Viscum > Viscum album. The sequence continues at coordinate 1,896,212,226 of OY728135.1, read as the reverse complement.
AAAATATCTCTTACCTAGAAAGAGTGAAAGTCAACTGAGGAAGAAAATTCCATCTTTCACCCTTCACTAGAACCGACTCTATAACACCATTGTTTTCATAAACCCATTTTGTTTTTTTATTATTAAGTATTTTGTGTGAAAAGTTTAAAAACAAATCAATTAAATTTTTACCCTTACATTGTACTAATTCTATACATAAGGGTGAAATATTTTTAATGTTTTGTGTAAAGGTAATTTCATTTCATTTTGTCCGTGTAAAGGTAAGATAGTGTTTTCATAGGCTATGTAAAGGTATCCATTTATTTTCAAAGTATGTGTCAGGGTACCTTTAAAACTATGCAAAGGTAAGGTGGAATTACATGAGATATATAAGGGTCTTCCCAAATTCTTCATAAGGGTAAACATGGCTTCTCATAAAGGAATCCTTATGTTTACTTAAGTTTTATAAGGGAAAATTATACATTGTAACCTAGAGTTTTTAGAGGCTGTGTAAGGGGTGGGATAAATTGTGTAAGGGTATTTCCTTCTTTCCAAGGTTAGTGTAAGTGTAACCTGGTACCCTCACACAACATCTAGGAGAAATGTAAGGTTAAAACAATGTAACCCATATGCAACACCTTTTTTGGGAAAAAATTTTAAAACCTTCTTTTACATTTCTTCTTCTCTAGAATGCATCTGGAACTCATTTTTTATGATTTTAAAAGCCTAAAATCATGGTATTTATTTATTTTGAGCCATTTAAAGGATCTAACTCATGTTTTAGATGCTTCTCAATGCCTTCTGTTCAATATTTTAGAGGAATAAAAATTAAATGGTTAATTTAATTTAGGGTTTTTAATATTGTGAAACTGTAGATAGATTTCCATCTTGAAAAATAATTGAACCATTATTACTTAATTTTTTTGATTTTGGACAATTAAATAATTCCCTTTTTCAAGATTGGATAATCTTTCTTCAACCAATACTAGTTACTCTTTTGGGTTCCACGTGTAAAAAAACCCTCAACCTCTCTCCTATATTCTTGGGAGCAGTGATTTAAAGGATAATTACTGGTAAGAATATTTATTCCTCATTTCCTTTTTCATGAGTTATTTTTTAAGTTTATATTTCTAAAACTTTCTACAAAAAGGATTAATAATTATTAAATGATAATAACCCATAATTTTTAAATAATGGTAAATAATAATTATCATTCTTATATCATATTATTCTAGATTGATATAATACTATCGCATGTGAAAAAATAATTATTCTTAACAAAGAAGTGTTAAGAATATGCTATGAATTAAATGGATAATTTGAAAATTATCTCAAAGAGATAAATTTTTTGTCACATGTAGTGTTTTTATTTCGTTTGGAAACAAAATATCTGGAATAGGTTCTTAGAATCCTTGGTGGGTGGTTTGAGTTGAGGAATATGTGGACATGATTTAACTAATGTTTCCTTGATGAACCCAGGATATCTTTATCAAAAACCTCGAGATAAGAAGCCATTGAATTTATAACATGTCTTATATGGGTTATTAACATGATTGTTGGTGTGTGTGTGTAGCCCTATGAAAGATATGTCTGATTATTGATCACGAGCTGGTAGAGCTGGTATCTAAGGACCCCATATATGTTTTGTACTTGTGTAATATATTATTGTTTATATATATACCCTATTTATGTTCATGGAATTCAATTTTATATCTTATAAACTAATTTTAAGGTCTATTGGTGGCATCCTACTGAGTATTGTAATCACACCCTACACTTGTATTTCGGTGCAGTTGTAGATTCCATGATTAGGGATCTGGTGAAGGGAAAGTACCCTATGGTGGATGGTTGAATAGGTGGAGTAAGAGGTTGTTGATGTTACTGTATAGAGTTTGAGAAGGATGTCTTCTACTTCATTTATTTATTGTATTTACCCCATAACATGGATCCTTGTTTATTTTTTGTTATATATCTATCATGTCATATTTTCACTGCATGGGCTAGTTTTGTTGTGTTTGTTTCTACTCTAATGGTTAATTATTTATTAATTACTTGCTAATTTATTTTATTTTTCTTCCTCTATTATACTTTTATGATTACCTAATACTGAGGTTATAGATTCCATATTTATGGACTTATACCCTTTCTTTTAGTCATCATCCTCTTAAATATGGGGAGGCATGCATGAGGTCATATAACACTTCAATTCAAACCCAATGGTTTAGGTCGAGGCATTACAAAATGGTATCAAAGTCCTAGGTTTACTAACTTATTTATTTGATTTTCCTTGGGTTGGGATAGGTTATACAAGGGATAGGAAGGTTGGGAACAATTTTTGTGTTTGTCCGACACTACAAAGTGGAACTCCATGTTTCCATAAAGTGTGGAATTTATGTTTTTTCTATTTGATGTATCCATTTATTAAATTCACCTCAATTGATAAACATGAATTCTATATAATAATTTATGGGAATATTTGGTCATCCATGCATCATGTTAAGAACATAGGTTAACATTCCATATATACATGTTTCTTGCATTAGATAGATCCCAAATAATTAAATGATAGTTGAAATTATGATATGTGATTTTTTACATTATTTCATTCATTATTTTATTTGAGATTTTTGTATTCTATGATTGAGTGTATATATATGGATTTGACTAGCGTTTAGGAATTAGAGGTTTGGCTTAGGTTATGGGTAGTTCTTAGAGGATGATTCCTTGTTATTTTGGGGAGCCTCTTAGGTAGGACCATGTTGTGAAACCTTGTGTGTTCTTATGTGATTTTCAATTTCCTTGTTTATGATATTGGATTTATATATAGTTATTATATAAATCATAATATTAATACTTATTCTATTTGAAAAGTCATTGGGGGGATAATTGTAATATCCTTGTTTTTATAAACCCCTTTTGGTTTTAATTCCTATGTCTTTTGTGTGAAAATTTAAAAAAAATCCATTAAATTTTTAACCTTACGTATGACCTATTCTCTACATAATGGTAACCTCTTGTTTTTATGGGTTATATAAAGGTAAATACTATTTTTATCTTCCCATGTAATGTAATTTTAGTCTTTTCATAGGATATGTAAAGGCAACCCTTTATTTTCAAAGGATGCGTAAAGGTACCCTTGGCACTGCGTAATGGTAAGGTGGAATTCCATGTGATAATTAAGGGTCTTCCTGGATTCATGTACTGGTATGAAAGGCTTCACAAAAGGGAATCCTCTGGTTTACTTATGTTTTATAAGGGTAACCTATATGCTATGTAAGGGTAACCCAAAGTTTTTAGATGGTGTGTATGGGTTGGGATGTGTTGTGTAAGGGTAATTTCTTCTTTACAAGGGTTGAGTAAGGGTAATCAGGTACACTCATGTGACACCTAGGTGTTGTGTAAGGGAAAAACTATCTTACCCATACGATATTACTTTTTTTGGAAAAAAAATTATTTAAAAACCTTCTTTTATGTTTCTTCTTCCTTAGAACGCATTTTTAACTCATTTTATTGATTTTAAAATCCCAAAATCGTGGAATTTAATTAATTTGACTCAGTTAAATGATTTAAATCATATTTTTTAAGGTTTTAAATGACTTTAATTCAAGATTTGATTAGATGAAAAATTAAATGGATAAATTAATTTATGGTTCTTAATGATGTGAACATATATACAATTTTACTTCTGAAAAAATACTCAAACCTTTCTACCTTCATTTTTGGTTATTCTCTTGAGCCCAAGAAGTCCATGAATTAAATTTTAAAGATTAGTTAATCTTTATTCAATCAATACAAGTCCTTATTCAAGGTTTTAGGCATGGAAAACCCCTAAACCTCTCTCCTCTATTCCTAGGGGTAGTTTTTTAAAAGGATAACACCATGTAGTAATTTTAATTTCACTTATCCTTTTTTATGAGAGATTTATGAATTTTATATTTTTGAAACCTTATGAAAAAAGGATAAATAATTCTTAAATGATAACAACCTTGAATTATCAATGCATTATAAAGGATAATTTTTATTCTTATCTCTCATTATTCTTGAGAGATATAATATTATAACATGTGAAATTATAATTATTCTTAAGAAAGATACAATTAAGAACATTCTATGAATTAAATGGATAGTTTAAAAATTATATAAGAGAGATAATGTCATTACCACATGTGGTGTTTTTATTTATTTAGGAAATAAAATATTTGGAATCAGTTTTAGGAATCCTTAGTGAGTATTTTGATCTGACGAATAGGTGGATGTGACCTAGGTGGTGTTTCCTTGACAAACCTTGGTGTTATTTTTCAACAAACTTGATATTTAGGTCCTCTAATTTAGATTAAGTCTTATAAGGGTTATTAACATGATTGTTGAACTGTGTGTGGAGCCCTAAAAAACCTTTATATGATGATTGATTACTTTAGTTGTGTGTGTTTCCTTGATGTGTGCTCAATTTTTTCATCAATATGTATTTTTCTGATGATGATATTGTTTGACTTGATGTGATGTTAGATCTGTCATTTTCAATTTATGTCTTATGTGATATTATTCTATCTTCAATAACTGATCATGGAAGTCTAGATAGTTTAACTATCCTCTGAAAGTGATGTGTTGGACGTGAGGTTTGCATGAATTGGACTATCCCGTAAAGGAGGGATGTGTCATCCATGTTTGGGATTATCTCTCACCCAAGGGAGATGTGTCAGGCATATGACCAATGTTGCTTCTGGTATGGAGCCAAAGTAGGTAGATCTAGTCTCTGAGGACCCGATATATGTTTTTTACTTGTGTGATATATAGTTATTTATATCTGTATCATGTTTTAATTCATAGAATGGACTTATATATCTTATGCACTAATGTTAAGGGTCATTGGTGGGATACTAATAGGGCTTGTACTCACACCCTACTTGAGAATTTTATTATTCTTGTAGATTTAATTCTTAGGGATCTCGTGAAGGGAAAGGTCCCTATAGTGGATGGTTTAGCAAGTGGAGTAGGAGGATATGGGTGTTTTTGGATAGAGTTCAAGTGGAATGTCTACTGTAGTGTTTATTTGTTGGATTTACCCCATACCATAGATCATTGTTTAGTTTTGGTTATAAATTTGGCATTACAGATTAGTATGGCATGGTCTTGATTTATTTGTTTATGTTCTACTTTGATGGTCACTTATTTATTCATTATTTTGTGATTTATTTTTTTTCACTTCATTTATTATAATTTTATGATTACCCAATACTAAGGGTATAGTCTCCCCATTGATAGACTTAAATCCTAACTATTAGTCAGTATCCTTTAGCGTATGGGGAGGCGCACATGAGGTCTTATAGCACTCCGGTTCGGACCTGGTGGTTCGGGTCATGGTGTTACAAATTCTTCCCTTATTCCTATACTAATCATGTTCAACCTAGCCTTAATTAATTTTTTTAATTTTTTAGGTTATTTATTAATGTTTCAATGACACTATCTGATACATTTTTTTATAAGTGTATGAAATTAAGAAAATTTATGACAAACAACCTATTCTAATGTAGTAAATCGAAAAAAAATCACTTTTACTAACCTAATTTCATAAAAAATTTCAAAATGGGTTTAGCAAAAATGCAGATAATATCATTTAATTTCATTAACTATTAATCACTTATTAATGGAGAAGATATAATTCCATCTTATGAATTCCCCTAAAATGGTGTTTTTCATGATTTGTATTTATGGAATCAGGGTAAAAATTTAGGATATCCTAGGAACACTGACTTCATAGAATGCTTCAACCCAACTAAGTGTATATCTTTTTCACAAATGGGTAACCATAAAATTCATTTAATATTATATACTAATAAATTCCCATAAGAATGAAATTCATTAATCATCCCAAAAAATATGGTTCTCATTGTTAACTCATCATTTCTATGAGAATAATACAACATAACACCTAAATCATACATTAATTTCAGATCTTTGATCAATGAATCCAAATAAACACCAATATCATTACTAGGTTTTTTAACTAATATAAGTAGTGATGTAAAAATTTACTTTTATTCCACACATAACCATAGTGGGAAGATATAATTTACCAAAATAACCATCCATGTAATGTGAGTGATAATTTTTAAACCTAAAGGATTCATTCCATCTACCGATAGAGCAAGAAAAAGGTTTCTCATATCATTTCCAAATTCAAGATACTCAGGATCAATTTTTTACATTGAGGAGAGTTTGTTGGGTAATAAATTTTCCCATATTAAACTCTTGTATCTATATTACAAATTAATTACATTACAGTATCCTCACTTCCCTATAGTCATATAAACCATGGAATGATTGGAAAGTTCCATACAATGTTCAAAGAACTAGATTCATCATTCCTATATCAAGGAACACCACACATAGGGTATTTTTTAAGTGCTTCATAGTTCTTGAGAAATAATATGAGTTTATTTGGGTAGGATTTTATTGTTTTGGAGATCATACCAATTGAAAATAATATTCATTTATCATCATATGTTTGAAAGGAAAATCATTATGTTCAATTAACAAATCATTTAATATTGTAAGAATTTCTGTAAAGATAATGTCGCTCTATCCATTATCAAAATTGAAAATATATAGTATCATTACAGATGACAATGTTGTATATTTAGTACAACCAGTATATAGTGGTATATTTACATAACTCTTTATGTTATCAAAAATCTCTAGAAAATTTCAAAGTTAATATTTAGCTTTCATTTTCATTTCCTCAAAACAATATCCATCATCATTTACATTTTTAATCATATCAGATGATCCATACACAGTAGTGTTATCTTAGTCACTGGATACATTCAGTTTTTACCTGTATTTAGTACAACATTTATAAATTTGATCTATTTTATGATAAATCAAGTATTCTTCTAACTCATCTGGAAAAATTCTTCTTGAATAACGACATTTTAGACAAGGATTCATGATTTCAGATGGGTCATTTCCATGTTTTTTTGTGAACTTGATGAACTATTTAACCCCTTTGTAATATTGTTATCTTATATGATTGATATCCACAAACTTTTATATTCATAGTTATCCTATTTAGTTTAATAATAATGATATTTCACAATAAATAAATAAGTACATGGAAGGAATGCATATAATGTAATATTTTCCCATGAATAAATTATATGAAGTATATCTTTAAAAAATATAATTAAAAATTTTAAGACATTCATATATGAAGTATATAAATGAATAGTTTTAAATCCTTTATTTTTTATTACAATTCTAAATATATATAGTTTATATATATTTAATAAATTTAACAATTATTCATTTTAAAATTCTATATTTCAATTTACATTGAAGATATGATATGTTTTAAACTGAAATCATTTTAATACACAAGACACATTTTACGAATGAGTTTTTTACGTATCTAAAAAAATTATCATAAGTTTAGAAACATAACCTACGTCCAACTATTAATAGAAAAAACATGTTATATTATTCAATTTATATTAATTTCATATGTTACATGATGAAAAATTTTATGAAACAAATGTTCTATGATAAAAACCCTACATTTAAAATTTTAAAACACAATGTATTTGTAAGAAAAAAAATCATGTTAATTGTGTTATGTGATAATTTAAACTCATTTCATAATATAAAAAAAATAATAACGAAAATATTTTTTGATTGAATACTATAATTGAGAACACATAAGATAACACTACTATATATAGATAATTTAAACTCATTTCATAAATTCATTTCATAATATAAATGGCCCCCTTTATCAGTATAATTTCTAGCACTGATAAAGGCCCCACCTGTTGTAGTGTGATGTTTTTATAACACCACACTACAGTAACCTGTAACATGTACACAAAATATATAATTTAATTGAAATAAATTTTACATCAAGAATACAAGAAAAACACTACTATATAAATTTCAAGCAATGTTTTGTATAGTTTAATGTACAATTACTACCACAAAAACAACTTTCTGCAGTGCTACACTTTAACAGCGCTAAAAAAATCATTGATAAAGGGGGTAAATTTATCAATGCTAACAAAAAGCATTGATAAAATTTGTTTTTAACAGCACTAAAAAGGGGTTCTTAAAAAAACTATTCATTAGTAATTTTTTTAGCACTGATAAAGGTACTCATTTATCAGTGCTTTTTTTAGTGTTGTTAAAGGGAGCCCCTTTATTTTCACTTTTTTAGTAGCACTGATAAAGGGGGGTCTTTATCGGTTCTTTTTTACCTACACTGATAAAGGGTATATTTAAAAAATATATTTCTTTAAAAATAATATATTTATATATTTATATATTTATATTGATATAAATATAATATATATATATATATATATTTAAATACGTTTTAGATAAGGCTAAATAGACATTTACAATTAATATATAATATATTTAGTAAAAATGATTTATAAAAGAATTAAAAAATATTATTAATTAATAATTTTCTAATTATTATCAAGTAATAGTCATTTAATAACAATTTAAAGACACAAAAAATCAAAAAAATCAATAAAAGATCTAAAATAAATTGAAAACATAACTTGAACTTCAAACGACCATAAATTTTTTATTCGGGTGTCCATTTGAGCTCTACCACAAATTAAATTGAATCTTGTGATGGTATCTATGCACCAATGACATGGGGGAACCTATTGTCACATTTTTTTAGGTCCAAAAAGGCCCAAAAGGCCTTCAAAACTGAGTTTTTAGTCTGGGTATCCCAATTTTTTAACATTCAATAGAATTTCATCCTCGTTTAAGGGGGTCATTTTGCTCATTTTCTGTGGGGACTGAATTTATTCCCAAGCCTTACATTCATATTGATATTATAGTTTTGAAATTTTATCATTTTTAATAATGTAGTTTTATTTATAATCAAACATATAAAACAATATACATATTTTGTATATATCCACACATAAAAATATAATTTTATAAATATATATGTAAACATATTTACATGTAAATTATATTTCTAAATATAAAAACCTTATATAAATAATAAATAATATCTATTTTATTTTAAAATAATGTATAAATATATACATATAAAATTAATGTATATATAATGTTTATATACATATAAATATATTTGTGTCTATATTGACAAACATGTATATATTTATCAATATATTCTAATATATGTATAAAAATATTAATAAATAATATATGTAAATAAATATAAATATGTGTAGTTATTTTTATAGATGCACACACATATATATAAATATATATATATGTATGTATGTATGTATGTATGTATGTATTTATAAACACACATATACATACACACAACATATTTTATATAGGTATTTAAATATACATATATAAAAATAAATATATATAAATATATGGATAAAAAATGTAACTAAATGTATATAAATATATATATATATTAGAAATATAAAATAAAATGATATAGAGGAGTGGAAAAGGTGAGAGATTATGAGGGAGAGGTGTCAGGTTCAAAACCCATCAAAGGTAGGGGTGCACATTGGCGGGTAATGCAGGTCCCAAACATTGTTAAAGAGTGGGGGGGCTTAATATCACAGTTAAAGGGTTGGTGTGGCTTTTTAGAGATGTTAAATGGATGGGATCAGGCTCTAATAAAAGGGGGTAGGTCCCAACCTCCGATTTGTAGAAAAAAAATTACTTTTTTTGAATTTTATCAGCACTTTTTTAGCACTGATAAAAGAGACCCTATTTTAATAGCACTATAAATTCCATTTTTACATGATTTTAAAGGCCATATCTCTAGTAGTGAATCAATATCCACAAACATTTAAAAAAATTAATGTTTCATCGTCTTTGGTACCCATGATTCCCTCTCAAAAAAATCCACCAATTGTAGCAGTTGCTGAACAATCACCTCAACCCGAGTAAAATAATCCACCTATATAAGAAAAAAAATATTATATTAGTAATATTATAAATAATTAAATTAAACATTAATTTTAAAGAATAAATTAATAAAATATCAACATTTAATAAAAATACACACTTAGAGTTATACCAGTCACATCGTGCGTTGAATTGAGGTGTGGTTCATTCCAACATGTCAAAAATGAGATATAGATCATTGTCCTAAATTATCAAAACAATCCTAATGTGTTTTCTTGGTTTTGAGTATGTTAATTTCTCTTTTAAATGAGATTAATGTCAATTTTAAATGAATACGCACTTGGAGTTGTACCGTTTACACCATGCGTCGAATTGAAGTTTCTACATGTCAAAAAATACTTATGGATTGTTTTTATAAAGTATCAAAACAATATGAATGTGTTTGCTCAGTTTTCATTATGCCACTTATGTTATTTACTAAAATGTTATTTCAAACTGGAAACATGAAATTTGAGTCATACCAATCACATCATGTGTTTTTTTGATGTTATAATACTTACTACACATCACAAATGACTTATAAATCACTATGAAAATTTATCAAGACAATCAGAGTGCATTTTCTTGGTTTTCAGTGAGTGACACGTGTTTTGAACTAAAATGTAAATTTTAAACTAGTAACAGATAATTTGAGTCATATTGGTCACACCATGCATCAGATTTTGGTGTGAGTGATTATGAAACATCAAAAATGACTCACGGATCATTGTCCTAAAATGTCAAATAAATCCAACTGCATTTTATTGGTTTTCAGTATGTCACTTGTTCTTTTTTCTAAAATTAATGTCAATTTAAAATAAAAAAAGACACACTTGGAATCATATTGGTCACAAAATGAATTGGATTTAGGTGAAGTTTATTTCTAAATGTCACAAATGACTCATGGATCATTTTCCAAAAGTATCAGAACAACCAGAATGCATTTTCTCGATTTATAATATGTTACTTGTTCTTTTTACAAAAATTAATGTCAATTTAAAATAAAAAGACACACTTGGAGTCATACCAGTCACACCTTGTGTTTAATTGAGGTTTTTTTGATTCCTACATGTCACAAATGAATCATGAATAGTTTTTCTAAAGTATAAAAACAATATGAATGAATTTTCTCAGTTTTCAGTATGTCACTTGTTCTTTTTACTAAAATTAATATCACTTTTAAATAAAAAGACACACTTTGGAGTCATACCAGTCACACCATGCATTATATTGATGTGCGGGTGGTTCCTACATGTCAAAAATTACTAATGGATTGTTTTAATAAATTATCAAAATAATAAGAATTAATTTTCTCATTTTTCAGTATGTCACTTGTTCTTTTTAATCAAATTGATGTCAATTTTAAATAAAAAGACACACTTAGAGTTATATCAGTCACATATTGTATCTAATTATGGTGGGTTTGATTCATAAATGTTAGAAATTAATTATTAATAATTTTATTAGATTATCAAAATAATATGAATGTGTTTTCTTGGTTTTCAGTATGTCACCTGTTCTTTTAAATAAAATTAATGTCAATTTAAATAAATAGATACACTTGGAATTATACCAGTCCCACTGTACATAGGATTGAGGTGAGGATAATTCCTATAAATCAAAAAATAATTATTGATCGTTTTTTAAAGTATCAAAACAATATAAATGTGTTTTCTTATTTTTCATTATACCACTTTTTTTCAATAAAATGTCATTTGAAACTCGAAACACGCACTTTGAGTCATACCAGTCACATACTATGTCTGTTTTTGTGAGGCTGCTTCCTATGCATCAAAAATGAATTATTAATAATTTTAATAAATTATCAAGACAATATGAGATTGTTTTCATTGTTTCCATTGGATGACACTTTTTGAACTAAAATATCAATTTTTAACTAATAACAGACACTTTGAGTTGTATCGGGATCTTAATGTATCAGATTGAGGTGAGGCTGATTCCTACCCATAAAAATTTACTTATATATCATTTTCCTAATGTATAAAAATAATATGAATAAGTGTTCTTGGTTTGGTGTATGTTGGTTGTTCTTTTACTAAAATTAATGTCAATTTTAAATGAAAAGACACACTTTGAGTCACACCGGTCACACTGTGTGTTGAAGTGAAGTGAGAGTGATTCCTAAATGTTCCAAATGACTTATGGACCATTTTAAAAAAGTATAAAAAGAATAAAAATGTGTTTTCTTGGTTTAGAGTATGTCACTTATCTTTTTTACTAAAATACCATTTTAATATAGAAACACGTACTTTGAGTCATAATGGTCACATTGTGTGTCAGTTTAACATGAGACTGATTCCTATACATCAAAAATGAATTATGAATTATTGTAATAAATTATTAAGATAATATGATAATGTTTACTTAGTTTTTAGTGAGTGACACTTTTTAAACTAAAATGTTAATTTTAAACTGATAATGGGCACATTGAGTCATATCGGGCACATCATGTATCAGATTGAGGTGATGTTGATTCCTTCAAATAAAAAATGAATCATGGATCATTTTACCAAACTATCAAAATAATAAAAATGTGATTTCTTGGTTTTGAGTATGTCAGTTGTCTTTTTTACTAAAATTATGTCAATTTTAAATAAAAATACACAATTAAAGCCACACTGATCATACCGGGAGTTAGATTAAGATACTTATGATTCCTAAATGTATCAAATGACTTATGGATCATTTTTATAAAGTATATAAAATAATACAAATGAGTGTGGTCATTTTTCAGTATGTTACTTTTCTTTTTTACTAAAATTTCAATTTGAACTAGAAACACACACTTTGAGTCATATCGGTCACATCATGTGTCGGTTTGATGAGAGAATAATTCATACACATAAAATATTACTATGAATCATTTTCCTAAATTGTCAAGATAATACAAGTGCATTTTCTCATTTTCAGTAAGTGCCACCTTTTGAACTAAAATGTTAGTTTTAAATTGATAAAAAAAACATTGAGTCATATCAGGAACATCATGTATCATATTGAGGTTAGGTTTATTCCTATAGGTCTAAAGTGACTTATGGATCATTGTTTTAAAATATTTAAACAATATGAATGTTTTTTTTTCAGTTTTGAGTATGTGAGTTGTCTTTTTTAATAAAATTAATGTCAATTTTTAATAAAACGATGCACGTGGTGTCATATTGGTCACACCGTTCATCGGATTGAGGTGATACTGATTTCTACATGTCCTAAATGACTTATTAATTGTTTTCATAAATTATCAAAATAGTATGAATGTGTTTTTTTGGTTTTGAGTATACCATTTGTATTTTTTACTAAAATTAAAGTCAATTTTAAATAAAAAGACGCAGAAAGAGGCATACCAGTCACACCGTATTTCAGATTGAGGTGTCACTAATTCATACACATCCCAAATTACTTCTAGATCATTGTATTCTAGTATCAAAATAATCAAAACTTCCAATGTTACCATGATTTCCATTACATTTATATGTTTAACTATTGATGTTGCATATTGAGTTGATGTTATTAGCTGAAAACCATCTTATATTATTTTTATTTTCAACAATGAGAAATGTTTTTCAGCTAAGAACATTGAATAAATATTCATTGTTGGAATATTGACAAATAAAAGCAATGTAAATCATGGTAATATTGGCAGAAAGGAACATGTTATCTCTTGTATGGATTGTTGCATATATTTGAAAGAAAAATATGACTTCCAAAAAGATCTATGAAAAAACAAAATAAATATTATATAAAAATTATAAATAAATTAAGTTAAAATATTAGATAAAATGGTAAAAAAAATTAATTCAGTAAGTAGTAGGAATTCACCTTTTCATGATGGTTGTATACATTCTTGACCCATTTCCTTATTGTCATTATCCCAATTGTAGCCTTGAAGTCCAATCTCTCACGAGCATGAGTAGTGTCGAACAAAACACCCCAACTTGAAAAAAGATATTTTTAACACCTCAAGATTTCATAGTATGTTATCTCATTAAACTAATTCAATAGCTTGCGCTACATGTGACACCGAGTTCGAGCGCACCACAACTTACCAAACTAGCTGTTCAAAAAACAGTTATGAATAGTATTAACTGCATTTTGAATATTATATACTCTATATAATTTTAACATCCATATTATGTGTTTCTTATACATAATATAAGAATAAATCCATTTTTTCAGATAAAAGAATTATTTTTTTAAAAATGAAATTTTACCACCTTTTAATGGAAAACCCTTTTTAAAACCAATATTTGACACTTTTATATATTAAATTTAATGAAATTAAATTATTCTTTAGAATCGGGACATAAAAATTTAGTTTGTATAAAGTTTTGGTACTTTTCTAATAACTTTCATGTTTTGCCGAATAGTGAAAAATACTATGTTTTAATTGAAAACAACTTTTTTTATCAAAATAATTTATAGTGTTAAATAATGATTTTTAATGTTATTGAAGTATAATTAGATTATGTTTTTATAATTTAATAAAATATTGCTCATTATAAGTAATTTCACATTTAAAGTTGACATAAACACATGTCAATATTTTGATAGTTTTTACTTTTTAAAAAAACCCACTTTTTGGTTTTGACAACAGGAATTAATTTTAAATTAATAAATGCAACTTCTATGTTTTGAATTTGGTAAAATAGACTTCATTTTTGAATTTGTAATATTAAAATTAGCTTAGGATGAATTTTTGATATTTTTCTGAAAACTTTCAATTTTTGATGAATAATGAAAAACACTGCGTTATTATTTAAAACCAACTTTTTATTTAAATAATTATTTATTTTATTTAAATTTATTTTAAGTCAAAATAGATATATAATACCTATATAAGTTCAATGTAATTCATTTGAGTCATTTTATAATAAAATTAGATGTATAAAATTTTATTGAACTTTTTAACCTCTTCTACCCACCTTCTAGGTTAGTATGACATGTTAGGGTTGATTAGATAAATTTTTTTCGAAGATAAATTTCACAAATACAAAATACCAAATAGTGTCAAAATTGACATAAATTAATTTTTAAAACAAATACTATATTATTGGTTGATATAATATTCCTAAAAACCTAAGGCTCGGCCAAGGAGATTAAATAATATTATATATGTCATTAATGAACCACTTGAGGTTCTCTTGGAAGTTTAGAGTAATTTTATTAACCATATAGTGTAAGAATACAAGAAGACATGGTATAATTTAAACTATTTAACTAAGAGTTAAATATAAAAGATAAGGTTAAAATGGTAACCTAAACTTGTCTAAAACTTGTTGGTAGAGAGTTTTTCAACCCATCCCCACCTTAGCCTAGAAATAAATTTTTTTGGATCCATTAGAAACCAAAAATGATTTTATTATAAAATAATATTTCAATCTTTTCCTAAAGTGACCCTCACCTCTCTTATAAAAGGTTACTTCCCCTTCTCTCAAAATCACACCTCCAAAGCCATTTTGCTCGGTCAACCCCTGCCCAAATCCCCTCCCAACTTTCCTCCCTTTTACCTAGAGGCCTTAATTTGATCAGAAATACAACCTATAGATCCCTTTTGATCAACTCAAAAGGAAACACCTAAAGAAGTTGTAATAATTTTACCACTCTCTTTCAAGTTATTTTCTTCTTACACTTCCTCTTTCTTTGTTGTTTCGATACCTAAATAATAAATCTAGTACCTTCTACATACTATGATGTTATTATAAATATGTTATAACCATATTCGTTATTCTAACCATCCTATAAATGAAAAATTCACCATATGTGCGTACGTACGGCTTACCATCTCCACGTCGTGGGGTAGTTTGTTATTCAAACACTTCATTATTGTTATGGGTATAATAATGAGTATAATTGATGTAAATAATAAATATAACATGTTAATTATTCTATATATATGATATACCAACCAATTAAATATGATTTCACCATCAATATAATGATATTGTCGCTCGTGCATACGTACGGATTACCGTCTCCACGACGCGAAGAGATTTATTTCCACGTTCACCATTCAATAATGATTATAAAAATATATATTATTAATAATTTTGTAATATATGACATAATAATGCTATTGGAGATATATATATACTTATATATATCTTATTCACTTACTTCTGTTCAATATGATATGAAAACGGAAACAACGTTTATGCGTATGTACGGCTTACCATCTCCATAAACGGTGACTTCCATTACATATATCTATCTATTATAAATATTTATATTCTAAATATATATGATATAGAAATCAAGTTTTATATTCTGGAAGTAAATCAGGATCTAAATGATATGATCAAGAATAACAAGTTAAAACACATACGATAAAGAAAGCGATTATTACACAAAATGTTAATTTAACATAGAAATCATTATTAAATGGGTATTATAAAGCCGTAAATGAATCACATATGATATAATAAATATGAATATGGTTATGGTATAATTTAATAACATACTATGGTCATTATATAGGAGGTTAAACATACCCTCGACCAAAGTAAAGTGTAAGGTAAGGGTTAATTCCTCAATCTCATTATTATTCGAGATTGTTTATGTGTAAGTTTTTACTGGGAAATATTTATTATTCATGTTCATGTTTCATAAAAGAGTTCTCAAAGGAATTATTTTAAGGTACTCTTTTACTAAAACGTAATTTTAAATGTTTTAAATATTTATTCTTCTAAACCTTTCTCATTAATGTCCATGTTTTCAAAATGATTTTAAGGATTTATTTATATGGACATGAATGTTTTAAAATGTTAATTCCTTTCAAAATTTTCAAATTGGTATAGGAAACTTTGATTCAAAAATATCTTTTAAATGACTTCCGTTATAAATTGTGTGACTTTTAAAATGATTTCATGAAAAATGGATATTTCTCTCAAAGATTTTTACTGATCATTTTCAACTATGCCAACATCCTTTACTGGATATTATTCTTGATCAAGGTTGATTTATTATAATAAAAATATTCCATATTGTATTGAAGGTTTTGTGATAGGTTTGAATATGGATGTGTTATTTTTATACCATTCATGGTTTATGGATAAAGTATTGAAATTTTGTGTGCTAGTTTTAATATGAGTGTTTATGTTATGTTTAAACCTTTTCATATGAGGAATGGATTGGACTTAGTAAGTGATGGGTGGAGCCTTCTATAGCTCCTCGATGCATTGATAGGTCTCATGAGATAAACTAATGTCTTAGCACAAGGACTTGACAAAATTTTATTTGTAGTCTTGGAACAAGGCCTTGACTATGTGGTTATGAAGTCTGGTATTATGCATTCCATCATTATGAATTTATCTATTGATATTACATGTGATTATTCGACTAGTAGAATATCCATGTGAATAAGTAAATGGAATTATTTGATTTATCTTTTCCATATTATGCTAAAGTTTAAGTTTAAAAGGCTTTTGTTTTAGTTTTATACATTTCATTAAATTTTTATGCTTATTTGTGAAAGTTTATGCTATATTTTTATCCTTACTGAGCATTTGAGCTCACCCCTTTCTTATGTTTTATTTTTCCAGGATTCTAAGAAGTGTATTATGATTGATAAGCAGGGTTAAGCTATAGGATTAATGGTGTTCTCAAAAGATCATTTATGTTGTGTTTTATTTTATAATGTGTAATGTAATTTTCATGTATGTAATCTATTTTCCAAGAATGTTAAACTGATCGGTCTTTTAGGACTTGATTCCTTGTAATCATGCCAATGTATTAAAATAATGCACCGACTCTGGGCTTCTGGGGTCGGGGCATTACAATATCCCCCAGTATAAGAAAACAATTCTTATATGAGTAATACTAAAAAGAAATCAATTAAACATAAATATGAAACAATCCATTACTTCTATGTAAGTCATGTATTTAATTCTATCCTTTGTTTTTCTGGGCATATTTAGTAACATGCCAATTAAACTATCACATACAATTTTTTCAACATGCATTGTAACGACCCAAACTTTCATTAATGTAAATTCCTCTTGATCAAATTAAATGTATTATTATGGCTATATAAAATGTGAATTTCATTGGTTTTATGTTTCTGGATTTTAAAATACAGTTATTAATTGTGACCATTTCTAATATAGTAATTGAACAGTGATCACATGATTAGTATAGATATAGGGCTTTAAAAAATCCAATTTACTCAGACAAAGGAAGCGATGGACTCATCCAGTAGACTTTCCCCATACAAAGCCCATTTGTTAGATCTCGGAAATGAGGTGGAATCATTGGGCTTCTCTCTTTACCAAGCCCAATCCGAGCTTGAACACATTAAGCTTGAGCAGAACCGACTACAATAGAAGTGGAAGTTAATAGAGATTACCACCCGAGCGATGTTATCCGAGCCACCCCAAGAGTCTGTCACCATCGCACACCTTACCCTTTGGTCTTATGCGAGTGTTATAAGGGGTTATGTAACAATACCCTATCACTATGACTATGTACATTATTTTTTCATAAAGAATGTGCATTCATTTTATTATTGTTACTTTGTAAATAGTTTTTAATGCACAAATAGTATTTTTAGTTAATATTCAACTAAGAAATCTATTTTGATGAATTAATGTATTTTTGAATTAAATAATATTTTAATAAAATATTATTATTATTAAAATACTTTTTATTAATGATCATATAATTTTATGAATGCAATTGTAATTTTTATTAAGGTTTGAAAGTTGTTTTTGTCAAAACCCATGAAGTTTAGGTAAATGTTGGTTTTTATTT
The DNA here is from genome assembly GCA_963277665.1 of Viscum album. Taxonomy (NCBI): domain Eukaryota; kingdom Viridiplantae; phylum Streptophyta; class Magnoliopsida; order Santalales; family Viscaceae; genus Viscum; species Viscum album. The sequence continues at coordinate 1,896,193,590 of OY728135.1, read as the reverse complement.
TAAAAGTAAAAATTCACATATTTATAAAATTATTTAGATAAAATGAATATTATTTTTTGAATCCGGACATCAAAATTATCCAATGGTGAATTTTTCATAATTTTCTGAGATAGTCGAATTTTTAGGTAAAAATTAAATACTGTTTAAATATATAATGTGTTTTATGACATCATAATGACCCAATAGTGATGTAATAAAATAATATAAACATTAATTTAATATAATATATGTTTTACCATTAAAATAATGTGATTTTGGATTTGTTTTATTTATTTTACAAAGCTTTAGTGGACCCTTCAAGGCTTATAAAACATTTTGTCTTTTTAAATTGTTTTCCTTGAGAGTGTGACTCACCCCCACATAAGCAACCCTATTATTTTAATAATTTAGGCCAGTGGCCTTATAAAATATTTTTTTCCACTCACCTTTTCAAAAACCATGGGCAAAAACCGTGGGCTAGTTTGTGGTTTTGATTAATTTAATGTAAGGTGTCCCAAACCTAAATAATAAAGAATTCCCTCTCCTTTACTATATAAACCCACCCAAGATCCCACTTCCTCTTCACTCAAATACTTTTAAGTTCGACCAAACCATACCCTAATATCTCTAGAATCATAACAAGGTTCCCCAAGCTCCCAAGAAGCCTCTCTCAAGCCTCTCCCAAACCTTTGAAAGAACACTTCCAAGTAAGGGATTTCTTCCTTTCTCATTTTTGTCCAATTTTCCTTAAGTTGTTGTGACATTTTGTTTTCAATTAAAAATTTTGGGGTATGATTTTTCACCTCCCCCATACTTCCCTCTTTATTTTTGGATTATTGGATACCCCTTTATCTATCATTAATGCCTCTCATGTACACACCTTACCATGCCGAAATTTCGTGAGGGATTTCTCTCTCCTCTTTTACATCCAGGTAATTATTTTGTATTATGCATCTAAATTACATTAAGTTTGTTATGAAATGTATCTATATGACCCCCTTAATTCCAATTTTATGTACATATGATGAGACACTATTTTCTATCTCATCAACTTTTTCCATGAATCCTTATGTCCCGCCGTTATGCTGCTGAAATTACATTGTGTTTTTCCAAGCTAAGATCATTGTGTAGTGAATACCACACCCATGTCTCTATCAAGGGTATTCATTGTTTATAAAAATATACATATTGAATGGTAATTTCATGTATTTATTCCATATTAATTAATAGTGGAATAACTTATGATGTTGATTGATTCCATGTTATATGATCCATGTGGCACACTTATGCATGAAATGAAATGTTTAAGAAGGGTGTGCCCTGATTGAGCTCCAATGCATTGGGTAAAGTATAGTATCATGATACATTATGTGAAATGAGTGTTGAATCATGATAATTCAAGGGCAATGAGGGTTTACTCGTGCTTCATGTGCAATGAGGGTTTACTCATGCTCCATGTGCAATGAGCCTTGGCTCATGCTGATTCCATGTTAAGTGTTGTTGCCACATTTCCATGTTATGATTATCATGATTTATTGTACCTTTATGTTCATGTTTATCTTGTGCTCCATTGATATGCCTATTGTCTAACATTTATTGTATTCCTAATGTTATTCCATGTTTATTCCCATACTGGGCTTTATATCTCACACTTTTCTTATGCATGTCCTCAGGTTATCCCATGCAATGATAAGTCTGAGGGAATGTAGTGGTCATGTAAAGGAAGTTTTCAACACCGAATGGCCTAAAGGCCTTCATTTTTTTTATTTTTCAATAAGTCGCCTTTCAAGGTATGAGGTGGAACCCTTACAAGGCCTGAAGTCTCAGAGACAATTACATGACCCGTAGGTCTTAGAGGGAATTACCGAGGCAAGACAACATGGAACTGCTCCTCCCCAGCATATGTCATGATGATCAGCACTCCACCTTCACAGGGCTGGTTGTCTAACTGTCCTATGAAAAGCTGCACAATCCTGGTACCGATGGAAAAGTCATACCCTCTCATTCTTCCAATTTTGGTTAGCTTTGTTCTAGTGAATGCGCCTACCCTGAATCTTCATCTGGAGCCTTGTCCCTTGTAGTCTAACTGGTACATCTGCATAATCAGGTGGGTCAAAGGCCTTGGGGTGGCCCAAAGGCCTTAAGGTGGCCCGAAGGCCTTTAGAAACAACTGGATCGAAGGCCTTATAGGACCTGAGGCCCAAACCGGTGGTCGGGAGGCCCATATGGATGAATAGTTTTGACTGCTACAGTACCGAACATTACCTGCTACATCACTTCTACAGTAACCCGGAAATATGTCTCTACATGGATTTGATCTCAGGTCTCTTGGATTCACTTTTCGAGTCCTCACAAACCAGGATGAGTCTCATGTGCAAAACGTGTGTAAGGTTAATTCTTGACTCTCACTAAGGGGGCCCCGCCAGGCCCTAGACTGCACCGCACGTTCCCCGGCTAGGAAGATGGATTTGAATCGCCCTGTGCATAATATGCATAGTGTTCAAGTCTAGCGGGACTCAAGCCTGGGTCATTTCTCACGGAGATCGAGGGGTACAACCAGCGGGTACCACTCGGCAAACACCCCATGGGCAAAATATGTGTAAGGTTAATGCTTGACTCTCACTGAGGGGGGCCCACCAGGCCCCAGAGCATACCGCATGTTCCCTGGATAGGCATATGGTTTTGAATTGCCCTGTGCATAATACACAAAGTGTCCGAGTCTGACAGGACTCGATCCTGGGCCAGTTCTCATGGAGATCGAGGGGTACAACCAGTGGGTACCACTCGGCTAACATCCCATGGGAAAAATGTGTGTAAGGTTAATGCTCGACTCTCACTGAGGGGGCCATGCCAGGCCCCAGAGTGCAATTTACGTTCCCCAGCTAGGCAGATGTCTTTGAATCACCATGTGCATAATACACAATGTGTTCGAGTCTGGCAAGACTCAAGCCTGGGCTAATTCCCATGGAGAGCGAGGGGTAAAACCAGTGGGTACCACTCGGCTAACACCCCATGGGCTAAAGGAATGTTTTAATAAGATGTTGTGTTCTATGTTTTAAGTTGTTATGTAATGTTCTTAATCCCCAAATACACTAGACCTATCGATCTTCCGTGTTTTATCAAGTGAATAGTTTATGTAATAAATCATGTTTTAAGTATGTAATAAAGAGCAAGGTTGTTATAGTTAGTATTAGAGGATAGGTTTAGTTATTTTTGGGATTAGGATTAGAAAACCCTAGTGAATACTTAGAGAAAAGAATAAGTATTATAAAAACATCCCTAAGTATTCGTGAGTATTAAGTAAGTGTTTTATCAAGAAAATATATTCATGTATGGATACGAGCAGGTAGAGGCGGCTCTGGCATAGATGTATCCTAGGGGTAAAACCCAAAAACACCACTTTGAGCTAGACTCTAACGGGAACTGGTGCATGAAAAAGGGTCTTAATACACTCTTGGTTACGACACTCCCAGGGGATATTCTTTAGTAAATTCACAAGATTAGTATGAACCCTTATTAAGGAAATTAAAAAAATTCCCCTAAGAATATATGTTAGAAAGTAGATCATGAATAGAATAGATTGAAGCCTATAGATTCATAAGTTAAGGAAATAAAAGTTTTTTATAAGTCATCATTTTTTTCCTTGGATTACCCTTTATGTTTTACCCCTAACTTTCCTTTTATTCCAGCCAATGGCCGGTAATAGGAGGACTTGGGCTAACAACCAATGTGAAGATCAGTGTGATTACTGTGCTAATGAGATGCTCAATCCAATGGGATCGGGAATCGTGAACTTTTTCATGCTTCTCTCTCAGTTAACTCAATATTTGAATAGAAACATGGGTCAAGAGGAACGTTCAACCCCCCCCCCCCAAGAAAGAACAAGTCGCTATCGAGAGCTTCATGAGACAAAGGCCTCCTAATTTTAATGGATCATCTGATCCCTCAATCGCTGAACAATGGATCAACTCCATTGAAAAGCTCTTCTTCATACTTCAATATTCTGAACAAGAGAAGGTTATCATGGATTCTTATCATATGGAGGGTGAATCTGATCAATGGTGGACATTGATAAAAAAATACAAAGCTTGAGGAGGAGATTGAGGTTTTAGAATAGAAGGATTTCCAGAAGATGTTTTTTGGTAAATATTTTTTGCGCACCCTCTAACTTAAGATGGAAAGGGAATTCCTTTCCCTAAAGAAAAAAGACGAAAAATCTATTGAAGCGTATGAGGAAAACATCACAAGGCTTGCACGATACACCTCAGGATTTTTCGTTACCCCCGAATTCAAGGTTGACCGCTTCTTTGTTGGGCTGAAACCTGGCCTACGGAAAGTGCTGGTGATCCGTGACTTTGACAGCTATGAGGAAATTGTCATATGTGCCCTCAAGGTCGAAATGGAGATTGGATAATCTCAGGGGTATTATTGGGATAAGAAGCATAAGGTGGACTTCAATGCTGGGGGTCTGATGGATAAATCCAATGGTGCTAAGAAGATCCATCACCCCACTTTCCAAAGGTGCGGAAAGAAGCACTCCAGAAATTTCCTGAAGGGGACGAGGAAATGCTTTAGGTGTGGAAGAGAAGGGCACCTAGCTGTTAACTATCGACAATAAAAACCCACGGCTGCAATAGAGGAGAGGAATGCTCTGTTCAAACCTCAACACGGTGTTCATTGCTACAACTGGAAAGAACCAGGGCATCTTGCAAATCAATGCCCTAATCCAAGGGTTTCGGAGGCAACCCACAACTTCCAAGGCAGTAATGGAGATCTTTTTCCATCACTACTACCTAAGTGAACCCTGAAAATTAAGTGGTGATAGGTACGCTAGTTATTCATTCAAGAATAGTGAATGTACTTTTAAATTCAGGTTTTATACATTCTTTTATATCCCAAAAGCTTAGTTGAACAATCCCAGCACTACCACAAATCATGGAAGTAAAGATTTCAGTGAGTATAGAAAATGAGGCAATCATTTCATCCCATGAATATAAATCCTCCCCTATCATAATTTGTGGATTGAATTTCCCAGTGAACCTCATCATACTCCCTCTAGTGGAATTTGATGCAATTCTTGGCATGGATTGGCTTTCCTTATATAGAGCCAACATAAATTGTCGTGAGAGGGAAATCACTCTCTATTTGGAGATTCGACCCCCGATTCTATACAAGTGCATGGAGGAATATGAATCTTATTTAACTCCATCATCTCAAGCATGGATATTACTGCCCTATGATCACGCATATCTGGCTCAGATGATTGATTCTAAGGAGGCAACAATCCTTAAAGACATGACTATTGTGAGGGAATTCGCTGAAGTGTTTCCCGAGGAATTGTCTGGTCTTCCTCCTAGAAGAGATGTTGAATTATCAATTGATCTTATACCTAGGGCGTTACCAATATCCAAGAATCTATATAAAATGGCTATTGTAGAGCTTGAGGATCTAAAGAAATAACTGCATGAGAATCTGGATAAAGGGTTTATACGCCCAAGTGCTTCACCATGGGGTGCACCAGTCCTCTTTGTCAAGAAGAAAGATGGGTCAATGTGCCTTTCATCGATTATCGTGATCTTAACAAAATCACGATAAAGAACAAGTATCCTCTCCCAAAAATCGATGACTTGTTTTATCAGCTATGTGGAGCACAATACTTCTCCAAGGTGGATTTTTGGTCAGGATATTATCAAGTAAGGGTGAAGAAGGAAGATATCCCCAAGACTACTTTTTGTACAAGATACAGGAACTATGAATTCAAAGTAATGCCTATCAGACTCACTAATGCTCCAGCAATCTTCGTGGACTTGATGAGTAGAGTCTTTAGGGATTACCTCAAAAAATTTGTGGTAGTATTTATAGATAGTATTCTAATATACTCTAAAACCAAGGAGGATCATGAGGATCATCTAAGAACTTTACTAGAGACCTTGCGAAAGGAGAATCTATATGCAAAGTACATCAAGTGTGAGTTATAGTTGAAGGAGGTCTCATTATTGGGTCATATCATCACAAGCAATTGGATATCTATAGATCCCTCCAAAACAGATGTAATTGAGGGATGTCCAAGGCCAACATCGGTAATGGATATCCGTAGCTTCTTGGGGTTAGCTGTATATTATAGACAATTTGTGAGAAATTTCTCATGATTTTCCAACCCTCTTACCAAGATAACATGGAAGGGAGTAAAGTTTTCTTGGAGTGATGAATGCGAAGAAAGATTCAAGGAGTTAAAAAGGAGGCATATCACTGCTCCCGTGCTCACTTTACCCACAAGTGGAGAACTTTTTGTGGTATTTAGTGATGCATCGAAGAAGGGATTGGGCTATTTATTGATGAAAAATGAAAAAGTCATTGCCTATTCTTCAAGGCAATTGAAAGTTCACGAGCAGAATTATCCAACACATGATTTGGAGTTAGTTTCGGTAATCTTCGCTTTAAAATTTTGGTAGAATTATCTCTTTGGGGAGAAGTGTGAAATATATACGGACCACAAAATCTTCAAGTATATATTCACACAGAAAGAGTTGAACATGCACCAATGAATATGGTTAGATCTGATCAAAGACTATGATTGCTCAATCCATTACCACCCTGGGAAAGAGAACAAGGTGGCAGATGCTCTAAGTAGAAAGGACCCAGTAATTCTATCATTGATGAGAATTGAGAAGGATCCTGTCACGACCCGTCCTCGGGGCCCGTGTCGTGACTACCCCAAGCCCGCCTTCCATAGGCCAGGGGCTGGCGACTAGCACCAAAGGCGTAAATCCCGATAAAAGGGAAGGCATTGCCAACACAACAGAGTACACAAATGAATTAATCACTAAGTAAACTAAGTACAAAAGTAAGTGCTGAAAATTAAATGGGCCAGTATACAAACCCAACTGGAAGTATAGTATAACTGAAAAGGAAAGTACAACAGCAGTAAAGAAAAGCAGAAACCACTGAGTTGTCCTCCGGATATCCCACCTGAAGGATGGGTACAGATGGTCTCCTCAGCTCCTCGGGTCCGGCCGTCCACCCCGTGTACGTCCCGCTAAGTGGTCCACATCCAGGTATCGTCTAGCTACACAAGCCTCTACCTCGATCATTGTTGTCTGTCATCTGCATCCAACACAACATAGTGCGGGCATAGCCCATGTAGGGATGAGTATACGATACTCAGTAGGGACCCTGAGACCCCCGAAGGTCTCCCTGAATCCACAAAGGATAAACTACAAAGGAAAGATACAATAACGAAGTATCAACCGACTCTACTTAGGTATATGCCCATACATATACCTAAGTCATCAATTCCAGTTCGGCTCCAACTCTCGAACCCATGCTCATCCCAGTCCACACAGGAAAGAAGTCAATCACACCAATGGTAATGATTGAATAGTCAAGACTCAGCTCACACAAGTATACTATTTTTGAAGAGGGTTAGAGATGATTAGATGTAGCCTCTGAATCATATCCTCTATCGAACCCACGTAGGATCCTAGTACAGAAGTCGTCGCTGCCGAACCCACGTAGGATCCAAGTACAGTAACCATCACTGCTGAACCCACATAGGATCCAAGTACAATCATCGTCACTGCTGAACCCACGGAGGATCCAAGTACAGTCATCATCACTTCCGAACCCACGGAGGATTCAAGTACAGTCGTCATCGCCGTCGAACCCATGGAGGATCCTAGCACGGTAGTCGTCGCAGTCGTAGACAGCTCTAGGGTTCCCCGCACACAACATGCTCGATTCTGGGAGGGTTCACTCCTCGATCCAAGGGGGTCGATAAATAAACTGTCACAAAGTCCAGATTTGATGTATCCCAGAGTTTCGTCTCGTCAATAGGAACTCAACACAACAGACGGCACGTCAAACGGAAGCCCGGTCTGAGAGATATTGGCTTTTCCGTTTCAGGGGCCCGGTTAGAAATATGCTCGTTTCTAATCTGGCCATTATCCAAAGTCAATAAAAACTCATTTAGAGTATCACAAAAGGACCGCCTCATCGCAAGGGTCCTAGTGCCACAGACAGTGCGTCGATCGGACGTGCGGTCTTTAGGTAATTCACATTTAAGTGAAAAAATGGGCCAGGCCCATTAGGTCTAGTGGGATGGTGGGTCGGGTCGACCCGGTTTTGGCGGTTCTGACCTAGAAAAGGGGTCTGACCGGCCCGGTGAGTCGCGCGGCCTGGCCCGAGGGGCGCGGCCCAGCCTGAAGAGGCTCGGCCCAGCCCGAAGGGGTACGGCCCGGCCCGGGGGGCGTGGTCCGGCCGGGAGGAGCTCGGCCCGGCCCGATAGGGCACGGCCCGGTCTGGCACGGCCCGGCGTGGTGCGGCCCAGCCCGGCAGGGCGTGGCCCGTCTGTCCGAGCGGTCTGAGGGGGGGCGCGGCCCCCCGGCTGCCCGAACCGGCGGCGCCAAGCGGCGTCGCCCTCCCTAACCGGTCGGCCGGCCTTCTTGGCGCAAGCGGCCAGCTCGGGGGGGGGGGGGGGGGCTGCATTTCATCCAGCACGGCGCCCTCCTGGCGCCGTGGCTCTCCTCCGCCTGGCCGGCCGACGGGCTGACCGGTTCTTCCGCCGAAGCGGCCCGCAGAATGTGGGTCGCGATCTTCTGCAGCGCGGCGCCGTGGGGTGTCGCGGTTCCTCTACACGCGGCCAGCGCATGGCCGCCACTCCCATTCATCGCCACCTTCTTGACATGATTCCAATCACAATAAAAGAGACTACGGAGGGTCGTCGGTCCATGTGTGTTTGGCCCGCGCCCTCCGTGTTTGGTGGTATCAGTTGGCCGAAAATAAACAATGATTTCCAACAAGAACGGGGTATGAGATAATCACTTCAAAATAAACAAACCCCTAACTTGAATAAGGTTTGTTCGTCATAGACGCCGAAAGCGATGTCACTCCGTCAACGTCATAGAAATAACCATCGTCGTTGGCGAGTTCCCTGCATCGGCGTCTCCTCCCTTGATGCGGAGGAAGAAGAGGATTGGAGAATCGTGGAGCGTTCTTCGCCGAGTCGTTCTTCGTTGAAGGGTCGGTGTTCTTCAAAAACTCAAAAGCTCTCCCAAAGTTTTTCCAACACAACAAAAGCTCCCTCAAAATAAAATAATAGCTCATGCTATTATTTTTATTCACCGAAAAAAAGATTTAAAATTCAAAACCTTCATTGATTAACATGTGTTGGCAACATTAAAGAGGGAGAGAGAGAGGGGTGAGGAGGTATCTTAATTAAGGGGGGTTGTCCTGAATTAAACATGGGAGTTAAAGGGGGGTTGAAAAGAGCTATGGGAGGTGAAAGGTTGGGGCTCGTGTGGGCCCCACATCTCAATTATCCACACATGGGAAGTTGGGTGGGTGTGAGTCCCACCCTTAACTCCCCTTTGTAGGATATAACTACCATAGATATAAATAAAATTGTGTAACCAATTTTATTTATTTTATTCTAAATTCCCAATTATTAACTTTCAACCCGCATAAAACACAACTGCGGTAAAGGTCCCCTTAAGCAAAAATTGGCGCTGCGAGTTCATCGGTTCCCTCAGATTTCAATTCCGAGCACCGGTTCAAAAGATAGAAAAACCTGCTCGTTCATTCACTGAACGTACCCGAGGTAAACTTCAGAAATTGATTCTGGGCACACCGGGCCTCAGAATCAAGTGTCGTCAGAAACCACAGACTCGCAAAATTCCAAAGTATTTAAGAAAAAAAATTTCTTGAAATTTATGAGTCTTTACATTACTCCCACCTCAGGGCTTTACGTCCTCTTAAAGCTACAACATACACTAGGGGAACAAATGAGGGTACTAAGCACACATCTGAGCCTCCCGCACCCATGTGCTCTCCTGGAGGTTCTCGTGCTGCCAATGAATGTGCACCAGAGGAATAGACCATCCACGTAGGACCCGCTCCTATCGATCCTCGATCTCCACCAGGACCTTCATGAAGGTCACCCCGTCATCGATGTCCAGCTCCCTGTGATCGATGATGTGTGACGGTTCGTGCACGTATCTCCTCAGCTGAGATACGTGGAAGACGTCATGCACCCGATGCAACTGAGGTGGAAGGGTCGGGTGGTAATCCACCTAGCCTACCCTGCTGAGGACCTGGAATTGTCCGATGAAGCACGGAGATAACTTTCTGCCCCGGCCAAATCTCTGTAGACCTCATCGAGGTGAGACCGGTAAGAAAACGTGGCTGTCATCCTTGAACTCCAGTGGTCTCCGTCTCCTATCAGCATAGGATTTCTGTCTGCTCTGTGCAGTCTTCATCCGCTCCTAGATGATCTGCACCTTCTCCGTCGTAGCCTGAACCATCTCTGGTCCTACAAGTGCTGACTCCCCAAGGTCAGTCCAGCACAGAGGTGATCTGCAAGGTTAGTCATACAGTGCCTCGTTTAGTGCTATCCTGATGGTGGAGTAGTAACTATTATTGTACACAAACTCCACCAAGGGTAAATGATCCTCCCATCTGTGACCAAAGTCAAGGAAACATGCACGGAGCATGTCCTCAAGAGTCTGAATGGTCTTATATATCTAGCCGTCTGTCTGAGGATGGAAGGCGGTGGTCAGACGTAGATGCATCCCAAAAGCCTCCTGTAACCCCTTCCAAAGCCGGGAAGTAAAGCGAGCGTCTCGATCAGAGACAATAGACGATGGCACACCATGAAGCTGTATGATCTCCTAAACGTAGAGGCATCCCAAGATCTCTACTGAGCCATGCTCTCTGGTCGGTAGGAAGTTGGCCGACTTGGTGAGTCGGTCGACGATCACCCAGATAGAGTCGTGTCCTCTGGATGTATGTGGAATCCCCATCACAAAATCCATGGATATCATATCCCACTTCCACTCTGGGACCTCTAAGGGCTGTACCAAGCCTGCTGGTACCTGGTGCTCCGCCTTCACTTGCTGGAAAGTGAGGTATCATGAAATTAACTCTGCTACAGCCTTCTTCATACCCAGTCACCAGTGCTATCGTCTAAGGTCCTAGTACATCTTCTCCACTCTTGGATGTACCACTAGAGGGGAAGTGTAAAACTCCCTCATCACTTCCTCATATAGTGCAACTGGTACCATGGTACTTCCCCTGAAGGGGATGACTTGCTCTCCTCCTTCAGAAAATCTATCAGGCACCTGCCTTGTGGAAATCTGAGCACGTCGTGTCTCACAGTCAATGTCCCGGCGTTGTGCCTCTCTAACCTTCTGAAGTAGTGGAGGAGTGACTGTGAGAGACTGTAGAAAGGCTACCCCATCTCTATCCACGAAGGATATCTTCAACGCAGCTAGCTGCTCCGTCGCCTCCCCTAGCAGTTGTATGCCCGATCTCATGCTGAGAGCATCAGCTACTACATTCCCCTTCCCAGGAGTATAGACTATCTCAAATTCATAGTCCTGGAGGAACTCGAGTCATCACCGCTATCTCAGGTTCAGGTCCTTCTGTGAGAAAATGTACCTGAGACTCTGGTGGTTAGAGTAGACTGTAAAGCGCTCGCCCATCAGATAGTGCCGCCACATCTTTAAGGCGAAGACCACTACTGCTAACTCCAGTTCATGGGTAGCATAGTTCTGCTCGTGCTACCTCAACTACCGTGAACCATAGGCGATCACTACCCGCTCCTACATCAGGACACATCCGATTACAATCCCTAATGCATCGCATTAAACCACGTACCCAATGCCCTCCCCCGGTAGCCTCAAGATGGGCGCACTGGTAAATCTCTGTCTCAGCTCCTGAAAGCTCTACTGGCATCTATCTGACCACATGAAGGGTTTCCCATTCTTCGTCAATGCTGAAAGCGGTGCTGAAACTATAGAGATGTCTAGCACAAATCTCTGATAGTATCCAGCCAGGCCCAAGAAACTTTGCACCTCTGTCACGCTCCTGGGTGGCTCTCAAGAAAGTAATGCCTCGATCTTCGCTGGGTCCAATGCAACCCCAGCCTTCGAGATGATGTGTCCCAAGAAATGAACCTCTCAAATCCAGAATTGGCACTTTGAGATCTTACCATAAATTTGGTGCTCTCGGAGTATATACAGTACAACCCGCAAGTGATAGGCATGCTCCTCCTCATTAGTCGAGTAAATTAGTATGTCGTCGATAAAGAATACGACAAAACGATCAAAGTAAGGCTGTAATATCATGTTCATGTGACTCATGAACACTGCTGGTGCATTGTTTATGCCGAAGGGCATAACCAAGAACTCGTAGTGTCTATACTGACACCTAAAATCCTTCTTATGCATATCCTCGTCTCGAACTCTAAGCTGGTGATAGCCTGACCTGAGGTCTATCTTCGAGAACCATCGTGATCCCTTGAGCTGATCAAAGAGGTCATCAATACTCAGGAGTGGGTACATTTTATTCACTGTCACCTAGTTTAGGCAATGGTTGTCGACACACAGTTGCAAGCTCTCGTCCACCTTCTTGGCGAACAAAATCGGAGAAGCCTAGGGTGAAACACTAGGTCGAATAAATCACTTTCCCTGTAAGTCCTCCAGTTGTACCCGCAGCTCACAAAGCTTAGCAGGAGCCATCCGATATGTTGTAGTAGATATCGGTGATTTCCTAGGGTATAGGTCTATATAAAAGTCTACCTCTCTGTGATGAGGTAGTCTAGGAACGTCTTCAGGAAAAATGTCTGCATACTGTTCCACCACAACCGGAAAACTCGGACTCCGCACATCAACCGCTCTGAGGATGACACTAGCCAACTGATGTGTGATTGGATGCCCTCTCCTCTTCGTAATTCCATCCTGCACTGCAAAGGCTCCCTTCTCACCGGTGAAGGTGAACATGGTCTCATCCGTGTAAATACACCGCACTTTGTGCCTAATACAGTTAATCTGAGCATGGACTGTTGATAACCAGTCCATACCCAAGATGACATCGTAAGGCCTTGACGCCGCTAAAAGAAGATCTCAGCCGAAGCTCTTGCCTCCTAGAGTAATCTCACACTGCCGAAACCAGTACGTAATCATTGATTCTGCTCCTATAGGAGTCTCTAGCCGTAAGGATCAAGCCAACGGCTCTGTCGGAATCTCCGAGATCCGAACAAAGGCAGTAGTAATAAAAGAATGACTCGCTCCTGTGTCTATAAGAACTGAAGAAATGGTAGAGTAGACATAGATAGTTCCTCGAATCATCTCAGGTGCGCTGTGGTCGTACGCCTTGACTGCTTGGATATGAGCCTGCCCCTGTGGTCGAGGTGGTCCTCCTGGTGGTGGTGGTGGTAGAGCCTCAAAGCGTCGTCCACCACCCGCTGCTTGGCCAGCTCCTCTGCCTCGTCTGGATTCTCCCTGCGGACCGCCATGGTCGAACCTCTACCTCTATCTGGGAGGTCCCTCTACTGTTTGCTGCTCGTCTGCATGGCGGGTCGGGTAGTCACGATCCATGTGGACCTGCCCGCCGCATGCATAGCATTGTCTTCCCCTTGTATGGATGGCTTTTCTTCGTGTGCCCTGCACATCCAAACCAGTATCCTGAGGTCACCCACCTGATGTCCTGGTCCGCTTGGACCTCTGTGACATTTGTCTACTGCTGGCTGCAGAAGACTCCGCTACGTGTCGCCCTGCGTTGGGTCTCGCTGCTGGCGTCGGCTCAGCGAGGAAGCTCTCCACAATAAGGGATCTCTCCAGCACTCTTGTCTGCATCAGAATGCTGAGGGAGATCATCGAAGCCCTGATCTCATGCCTCATTCCCTACTCGAAGGTCCGGGCCCGGAAGAATGGGTCTCGTACCATGTCTGTGGAGTAGCACGAGAGGTCGGTAAACCTCGCTGAGTACTGAGCTACTATCATGTTGCCCTACCGCAGATGAATTAACTCCTGAATCTGCACCGCACGAAGGGTGGCTGGAACAAAATCCGAGTGGAAGAGACTCTCAAAGTCTATCCAAAGTAGAGATGCCTTGTCATGCACCTGGAGAATCAGGCTCCACCATCTACCTTCTGTTGCATGCAGGAGACTCATGGTAATGATCACCATAAGGTCGGCTAGTGTCCCTACCAATCTAAAAACCCTGACGATATCCTCCATCCAATCCTCGGTTGCCTGAGGGTCCATCTCTCCGCGGAACCTGGGTGGCCTCTCTCGCTGAAACTCATAAAATGCACTCAAGCAGCGTGCACTCTCTGCTACTGGGGATGGTGGTATCGGTGGCCCAGTGGGTAGTGGTACCGATGGTGCCTCCGCTGTAATGGGGCCCTGCACCGAGGCCTCATCGCTCGGTGGGCTTCCATCTCGCACGTAACTAGTAACCCTAGCTAGCTACCTTCGTGGGGCCATCCTGAGAAGAAACAGGTGAGCCACAGTTAGTACAGTATAAGTGGTGAGCTAACATAAAGTAATCACAAATAAAACTTTTGAAACACACATGCAATCAATGTTTTCGTGCACTGAGTCAGAAATCAGAAGTCAGGGTCCTGGTGTATGGATATGTCAGTCGCCGCACCAACACCGGACTCCCTGGACTAAAAACCACACTCAATACTCTTAACACTATTGCTTCACAGAGAAGAAATTATCAGAGTCCTGAGTTTTGCGGTAGAACCGACTCCTCTGATACCAGTTTTTCATGACTCGTCCTCAGGGCCTGTGTCGTGACTACCCCAAGCCCGCCTTCCATAGGCCAGGGGCTGGTGACTAGCACCAGAGGCATAAATCCCGATAAAAGGGAAGACATTGCCTTTATAAACGTAAATGAGCACAACAGAGTACACAACTGAAGTAAGCACTAAGTAAACTGAGTAAAAAAGTAAGTGCTGAAAAGTAAATGGGCCAGTATACAAACCCAATTGGAATTACAGTACAACTGAAAAGGAAAGCACAACAGAAGTAAAGAAAAGTATCAACCACTGAGTCGTCCTCCGAATATCCCACCTGAAGTATGGGTACAGATGGTCTCCTCAGCTCCTCGGGTTCGGTCGGCCACCCCATGTACATCCCTCCAAGTGTTCCACCTCCGAGTACCGTCCAGCTACACAAGCCTCCACCTCGATCAGTTTTGTACATCGTCTGCATCCAACACAACGTAGTGCGGGCATATCCCATGCAGGGGTGAGTATACGATACTCAGTAGGGACCCCGAGACCCTCGAAGGTCTCCCTGAATCCACAAAGGATAAACCACAAAGGAAAGATATAATCATGAAGTATCAACCGACTCTACTTAGGTATATTCCCATACATATACCTAAGTCATCAATTCCAGTTCGGCTCCAACTCTCGAGCCCATGCTCATCCCAGTCCACACAGGAAAGAAGTCAATCACACCAATAGTAATGATTGAATAGTCAAGACTCAGCTCACATAGGTATACTATTTTCGAAGAGGGGTGGAGATAATTAGATGTAGCCTCTGAATCAACTCCTCTGTCAAACCCACGTAGGATCCTAGTACAGAAGTCGTCGTTGCCGAACCCACATAGGAACCAAGTACAGTAACCATTGCTGCCGAACCCATGTAGGATCCAAGTACAGTCGTCATCGCTGTCGAACCCACGGAGGATCCAAGTACAGTTTTCATCGCTGCTGAACCCACGGAGGATCCAAGTACAGTCATCATCGTCGTCGAACCCACAAAGGATCCCAACAAAGTAGTCGTCGCAGTCGCAGCCAGCTCTAGGGTTCCCCGCACACAGCACGCTCAATTCTGGGAGGGTCCGCTCCTCGAGCCAAGGGGGTTTGAGACATAAACTATCACAAAGTCCAGAGTTGATGTATCCCAGAGTTCCATCTCGTCAATAGGAACTCAACGCAATAGACGGCGCATCAAATGGACTTCCCGGTTTGAGAGATATTGGCTTTTCCGTTCCAGGGGCCCAGTTAGAAATAAGCTCATTTCTAATCTGGCCATTATCCAAAGTCTACCAAAACTCACTTAGATTATCGCAAAAGGACCGCCTCGTCGCAAGGGTCCCAATGCCACAGACGGTGCATCGATCGGACGTGCGGTCTTTAAGTAATTCACATTTAAGTGAAAAAATGGGCCCGACCCATTAGGCCCAATGGGCTAGCGAGTCGGGTCGACCCGGTTTTGGAAGGTCTGACCTGAAAAAGGGGTCGAACCGGCCCAGTGAGTCGCGCGTCCTAGCTTGGAAGGGTGCGGCCCAGCCCGGCAGGGCGCGACCCTGCCTGGCGCGGCGCGGCGCGGCCCTGCCCGGTGAGGCGCGGCGCGGCCCTGCCCAGCGCGGTGCGGCGCGGCCCGACGCAGCGGGGCGCAGCGCGGCCCAGCGCGGCGCAACGCGGCCTGGCGCGGCGCGGCGCGGCGCAGCGCGGCGCGGCCTGGCGCAGCACGGCTCGGCGCGGCCCGGCGCAGCGCGGCCCGGCGCAGCGCGGCGCGGCACGGCCCAGCGCGGCGCGTCCCGGCCCGGCGCAATGCGGAACGGCCCGGCTGGCCG
Organism: Viscum album; assembly: GCA_963277665.1. Classification (NCBI taxonomy): domain Eukaryota; kingdom Viridiplantae; phylum Streptophyta; class Magnoliopsida; order Santalales; family Viscaceae; genus Viscum; species Viscum album. The sequence goes on along the minus strand of OY728135.1, from coordinate 1,896,177,235 downwards.
AGCAGTCTAAGGGGGGGCAGCCCCCTAGCTTCTCGAACCAGCGGCACCAAGCGTCGCCGCCCTCCCTAACCGGTCGGCCTTCTTGGCGCAAGCAGCCCGCTCGGGCGGGCCGCGGTTCATCCAGCGCGGCGCCCTCCTGTCGTCGCGGCTCTCCTCCGCCCGGCCGGTCGATGGGCCAGCCGGTTCTTCCGCCGAAGTGGCCCCTGGAACGCGGGCCACGGTCTTCCACAGCGTGGCTCCACGGTTCCTCCCTTCAGATCGGTCGGCTTTAGTCGGGCGGTTCTTTATCGGTCGAGCGGCCCGCAGTTGCGGGCCCCGGTTCCTCCACACGATGTCGGTGCACGACCACCACTCCCATTCATCGCCACATTCTTGTCATGATTCCCATCGCAATCAAAGAGACTAAGGAGGGTCATCGGGCCGTGTGCGCTCGGCCCGCGCCCTCCATGTTAGGTGGTAGTAGTTGGCTGAAAATAAACAATGATTTCCAACAAGAACGGGGTATGAGATAATCACTTCAAAATAAACAAACTCCTACCTCGAATAAGGTTTGTTCGTCGTAGACGTGGAAAGAAATGTTGATCCTTCAACGTCGGAGAAAGAACCGTCATCGTTGGAGAGTTCCCCACGTCGGTTTCTCCACCCTTGATGCGGAGGAAGAAGAGGATTGGAGAATCGTGGAGCGTTCTTCGCTGAGTCGTTCTTCGTTGAAGGGTCGTTGTTCTTCAAAAACTCAAGAGCTCTCCCAAAGTTTTTCCAACACAACAAAAGCTCCCCCAAAATAAAATAATAGCTTATGCTATTATTTTTATTCACCCAAAAAAAGATTTAAAATTCAAAACCTTCATTGATTAACATGTGTTGGAAACATTAAAGAGGGAGAGAGAGAGAGGTGAGGAGGTCTCTTAATTAAGGGGGGGTTGTCATGAATTAAACATGGGAGTTAAAGGGGGTTTGAAAAGAGTTATGGGAGGTGAAAGGTTGGGGCTTGTGTGGGCCCCACCTATCAATTATCCACACATGGGAAGTTGGGTGTGTGTGGGTCCCACCCTTAACTCCCCTTTGTAGGATATAACTACCATAGATATAAATAAAATTGTGTACCCAATTTTATTTATTTTATTCTAAATTCCCAATTATTAACTTTCAACCCGCATAAAACGCAACTGCGATAAAGATCCCTTTAAGAGAAAACTGGCGCTGCGAGTTCATCGGTGCCCTCAGATTTCAATTCCGAGCACTGGTTCAAAATATAGAAAAACCCACTCGTTCGTTCACTGAATGTACCCGAGATAAACTTTATAAATTGATTCCGGGCACACCGGGCCTCGGAATCAAGTGCCGTCAGAAACCACAGACTCGCAAAATTCCAAAGTATTTAAGAAAAAAATTCCTTAAAATTTCTAGGTCTTTACAGATCCAATTTTCTTAGACTTGATGAAGATGGACATGGGAATCATAAATAAGGGAACATCATCAATCCTTTCACAAATGATTTCTTAACCATGTCTTTTGGAAATGTTAAAGGATGAGAAAAAGGATGATATAGGAATTCATAAGAAAGTGGAAGATATCAAAAAAGGTAAATCCTTGGAGTTCAATGTTAATGAAGAAGGAATTGTGAGATTTGGGAAAAGTCTATGTGTTCCATCAAGTTCAGAGCTGAAGAAGGAACTTTTGGATGATGCACATAGTTCAAATTTCTCTATTCACCCAGGAAACACAAAGATGTATTGAGATATCTAAGAGAATTATTGGTGGGATAATATGAAGAAGTAGATCGCTGAATTTACATCAAAGTGCTTGGTGTGTTAGAAAGTGAAGGCAGAGAGGTAGAAGTATAAGGGGATTATGCAACCATTGCCCATACCAGAATGGAAAAGGGAGAACATCACCATGGAATTTGTCACCGGACTTCCGAAGACATCCAAAGGCAACAATGAAATTTGGACTGTTGTAGATCATCTTACAAAGTATGTATACTTTATTTCAATTAGGGAGGATTTCTCATTGGATCAAATGGAATGGATATACATCATAGAAGTGGTAAGGCTGCATAGAGTACCACTATCTATTGTATCTGATCGAGATACAAGATTCACCAATAAGTTTTTGAAGAGTCTTCAACATGCTCTGGATACTGAACTGAACTTCAGTATGGCCTATCATCCTCAAACTGATGGCCAATATGAGCGAACTATTCAGACACTGGAGTATATGTTAAGATCATGTTCTATGGACTTCAAATGAGGGTGAGACCAATATCTTCCACTGGTTGAATTATCCTACAATAACAGTTTCCACTCAAGCATATGAATTGCACCTTATAAACCCCTGTATGGGAAGAGGTGCAGGACACTGGCATGTTGGGATGAAGTCACAGAACGTAAGCTGCTAGGACCAAAAATGGTCAAAGAAATGGAAGAGAAGGTGAAAACCATTCAGCAGCATATCAAGGCAGCCTAGAGTCAACAGAAGAGTTATCCAGATAACCGTTGATGAGACCTTGAGTTTAAAGTTGGAGACATGGTATTTCTATGCGTATCTCCATGGAATAAGGTCATGAGGTTTAGAAAGAAAGGGAAGTTAAGTCCTGGGTACATTGCCCCCTTTGAGATTCTTGATCGTGTTGAGGTTGTGGCCTATCAGCTAGCACTTACACCTACCATGGCCAAAGTACATGATGTCTTTCATGTATCCCTATTAAGTAAGTACATGCTAGACCCTTCACATGTACTCTCTTCAGTGGTAGTACAATTATAGGATGAACTTTCTTACGAGGAGAAACCAGTGAAGATCTTAAATCGTAGAGAAAAAGTTCAACGAAATAAGACAATGCCCATCATCGAGGTGTTGTGGTGAAACCAAAAGTTTGAAGAAGTGACTTGGGAATCGGAGGAAGTGATGAAGCAGACATACCCACATTTGTTTTAGAGTGGGAAAATGAAATTTCGAGGGCAAAATTTCTTAAGGGGAAAAGATTGTAACGACCTAAACTTTCATTAATGGAAATTATTCTTGATCTAATTAAATGTCTTATTATGGTTATATAAAATTTAAACTTCATTGGTTTTATGTTTCTGGATTTTAAAATACCATTATGAATTGTGACTATTGCTAATATAGTTGTTTAATAGTGATCACATGATTGGTATAAATATAGGTCTTTAACAAATCCAATTTACTCAGACAAAGGAAGTGATGGCCTCATCCAGTAGACTTACCCCGTACAAAAGCTCATTTTTCGGAGCTTGTAAATGAGGTGGCGTCATTGGGCTTCGCTCTTGACCAAGCCCAATTCAAGCTTGAACACGTTAATCTTGAGCAGAACCAACTACGGGAGAAGTGGAAGTTAATAGAGATTACCACCCGAGCGATGTTATTTGATCCACCCCAAGAGTCTATCACCATCGCACACCTTACCCTTCATTCTTATGCGGGTGTTATAAGGGGTTATGTAACAAGACCCTAGCACTATGAATATATACATTATTTTTGTACAAATAATGTGCATTCATTTTATTAATGTTACATTGTAAATAGTTTTTAATGTACAAATAGTATTTTTAGTTAATATTAAACTAAGAAATATATTTTTATGAATTGATGGATTTATGAATTAAATAATATTTTAATAAAATATTATCTTTATTAAATTACTTTTTATTAATGATCATGTAATTTTATGAATGCAATTTTAATTTTTATTAAGGTTTGAAAGCTGTTTTTGTCAAAACCCATGAATTTTCGGTAAATGTTGGTTTTTATTTTAAAAGTAAAAATTCACATATTTATAAAATTATTTAGATAAAATTAATATTATTTTTGGAATCAGGACATCAAAATTATCCAATGGTGAATTTTTCATAATTTTTTGAGACAGTCGAATTTTTTGGTAAAAATTAAATACCGTTTAAACATATAACGTGTTTTATGACATCATAATGACCCAATGGTGATGTAATAAAATAATATAAACATTATTTTAGTCCAATATATGTTTTACCACTAAAATAATTTTATTTTGGGTTTTTTTATTTATTTTACAAAGCTTTATTGGACCCTTCAACGTTTATAAAACATTTTGTCTTTTTAAATTGTTTTCTTTAAGAGTGTGACACATATCCACATAAGAAAACCTATTATTTTAGAAATTTAGGCCATTGGACTTAAAAAATATTTTTTTCCACTCCCCTTTGGAAAAAACCATGGGCTGGTTTGTGTTTTTGATTAGTTTAATGTGAGGTGTCCCAAACCTAAATAAAAAATAATTCTCTCTCCTTTACTATATAAACCCACTCAAGATCCCACTTACTCTTCACTCAAAGCCTTTGGAGTTAGACCAACCCCTGCCCTCCTATCTCTATAATCATACCAAGGTGCCCCAAGCTCCCAATAAGCCTCTCTCAAGCCTCTCCCAATCCTTTGAAAGAACACTTCCAAGTAAGGGATTTCTTCCTTTCTCATTTTTGTCCAATTTTCTTTAAGTTGTTATGCCCTTTTGTTTTCAATTAAAAATATTGGGGTATGATTTCACACCTCCCCCATACTTCCCTCTTTATTTTTGGATGATGGGAGACCCATTTCTCTCTCATTAATGCCTCCCATGTACACATGTTACCATGCCAAAATTCCATGAGGGGTTTCTCTCTCCTCTTTTACATCCAAGTAATTATTTTGTATTATGCATCTAAATTCCATTACATTTGTTAGGACATGTATATATATGAACCCATTAAATTCCATTTTATGTACATATGATGAGACACCCTTTTCTCTCTCATCAACTTTTTTCATGAATCCTTATGTCACATCGTTATGCTGCCGAAATTGCACTGTGTTTTTCCAAGCCAAGATCATTGTGTAGTGAATTCCATACCCATGTATATATCAATGGTATTAACCTTTATGCACATATACATATTGAATGGTAATTTCATGTATTTATTCCAAATTAATTAATCGTGTAATAACTTATGATGTTGATTGATTCCATGTTATATGATCCATGTGGCACACTTATGCATGAAATGAAATGTTTAAGAAGAGTGTGCCCTAATAGCGCTCCAATAAATTGGGTAAAGTATAGTATCATGATACATTGTGTTCAATGAGTGTCGACTCATGATAATTCAAGTGCAACGAGGGTTTAATTGTGCTTCATGTACATTGAGGGTTTACTCATGCTCCATGTGCAATGAGCCTTGGCTCATGCTAATTGCATGTTAAGTATTGTTGCCACATTTCCATGTTATGATTATCATGATTTATCATTCCTTTATGTTCATATTTCTCTTGTGCTCCATTGATATGCCTATTGTCTAACATGTATTGTATTCCTCATGTTATTCCATGTTTATTCCCTTACTGGGATTTATATCTCACCCTTTTCTTATGCATGTCCTCAGGTTATCCCATGCAATTCTAAGTATGAGGGAATGTAGTGGTCATGTAAAGGAAGTTTTCAATAAGATGTTGCCTTCTATGTTTTAATTTGTTATGTAATGTTCCTAAGCCCCAAAGACACTAGACCTCTCGATCTTCCATGTTGTATCAAGTGAAGAGTTTATGTAACAAATCATGTTTAATTATGTAATAAAGAGAAAGGTTGTTATACGCATAACATCAAGAAATATTTTTAGGTACAGAAAATTCTAGTACAGTAATTAAAAAAAATATGATCTTTTTTTCCAACCAGTTTTCATGAGGTTTTTCAAAAAATATTTACCAAAAGTAGTGTTCATATATTTTACTTTCTCAAGTAGTTTATCACTTGTTAGTGGATATCATGTTGTACATTCTTTTGAAATTCAATCAAATGATGTCATCCAAGATCGGTACTTATGTCGCTGGGGTGGAAATTTGTGTTGTCCATGAAAAAAAACATAAATGAATGTTTAAACCTAATTGATTATGTACCTTGTTCGAAAACGTGGCACCCTTGATTTCCATTAATGCTATATCCTAACAAATTTTCCTAAGAAGGAAAGTCATTTATCATCTCATACAACATGGATCTCAATGTGAAATCTTCATTTCTGTAATCATCATATAACGTAACACATGAATCCCATAATAATTTCAAATATTAAATCAATGGATCCAAGTAAACATTAGTATCATTACCTAGTTTTTTTGGTCCTGATATAAGCATAGATAAAATTATGTATTTTAGTTTCATGCATAACCACAGTGGAAAGTTAGAATTTACCAACATAACTAGCCATGTACTGTGATTGATTATTTGAAAACCAAAATAATTCTCTCTATATGTAGATAATTCAATATGAAGGTTTCTCATCTGATTTCTAAATTTAGGATACTCGTGATCAATACACTTCTACCTAGGACAGTCTGTAAGGTGATGAAGTTTCCTGTATTTATTTATTGTATCTACATGCCACGTCAATTGACTTGTAGTCTCCTTACTTCCATATAGACACCTAAACCTTGGAATGATTGGAAAGTACCATAAAACTTTTATAGGACCTGATTCATCTTTCTTGTATCGAGAAGCACCACACTTTGATAATTCTTTAAGTGATGTTTGGTTCTTTTGAAATTGTATATAGTCATTTGGGAAGACATATACTATTTTTAAGATCATACCCATAAAACATTGAATTAATTTAGAATCGTAATTTTGGCTTGAGAGCTAATTATCTTCTTAGATCACATCATTCAAGTGATAAATTAGTTTATTAAAACTGGCATCACTCCATTTGTTACCTACTTTCAAATTATAAATCTTCAGTACGGCTGAAAATTCTGTATATTTAGTGAAACTAGCATACAATTCCATCTTTTCACAACTCTTTAACTTCTTAAACAATTTTGGACAATCACTAAGTTCATCTTCAAGTATCATTATCATTTCCTCAATATGATCTTCATCATAATTCACACCTGTAATCACATCCTCAACACGGTCTTCTTTATTTTCTACACTTGTAATCATATTGGATTATCAATAAAATGTACTGTTATCCCATTCACCAGCTACAATCACTTTTCCCCCATGTCTATTCCAACATTTATTACATTGATCAATTATGTGAAAGATCAAGTTTTCTTCCAACACCTCTGGACTAATTAGTCTTGAATAACAACATTGTAAACATGAAAAAAGGATTTGAGAAGGGTCATATGCATGATCTTTTTCAAACATGATGAACTCTTTCACCCCATCTTCATACTCTTTTGTCATATGATTGGAATCCATAAATTTTATATCCATATCCAACATATTTTATTTAGTAATATTAATACTTAACAAAATAAATACACAAAATACATTTAATTGATGATGGATCTCATAAATTTCTTGAAAGAAAATAGAAATATTGAAAAAATGTTTATCATTACATGCAATAAAAAAACTTATTGAAGGAAATGTATAATTATAATAGAGTAGATTTCAATTTTAAAAAAATATTTTTCACTTTATATTTTTAATTATCAAAACCTCTTTTGTATGAGTATAAATGAATTATAAAATCACATTTATATTACAAAAAACTAATGAAATACAGCTATTAAATGTAATAATGGAAATAAAAAAATAAAATATATATAATTTGAAAACCCATTTTATAATATAAAATATGGATATTGAATATAATAATGGTTTCTCAAATGAAAAAAAGAAATTATTATATTTTTTTTAAATATTTTCAATACTAACATTGAATTTATGAAAGTATAAAAGTATTAAAAAATTGATAAATTGAAGAAAAAAATACATGTATAAAATTATAAATTGAAAAGGTATATATATTTATATTAGTATATAAAATTATAGATGTATATAGAAGTATAAAATTATATATAATTTATAAAATAATATATATTTCAAATAAATATTCCTAATTTAAAAATTTATATAAAATTATATAAAAGTACATATATGTTATAAAATTATATATAATCTATAGAATTGTATAGTTTAAAATTTTTATAAAAGTATAAAATTATAATATATAAAAGTAGAATTTATGGAAGTATAAAAGTATAAATTTTTTTGATTTTAATCCATTCAAGAAATGATTGATCTTGAATTTATGATTAATAGAAAAAATTTAGGTGTACCTTGCGAGTCTCATGAGATCTACCCCTAGATTTAATGAAACACAATTTTCAAACCATTTTGAAAATCCTATAGAAACACTACTCTTGATACACAAGTAAATGATCAAATGAATGGAACCAAATCATCAATGAAATGAAAATAAGAAATAAAATAAATATTTCAAGGGTCCCACACACATCAATCAAGTAGGGGAACTAAAGAAGATCCATAGAACCCCCTATTCCAAACTACCAACCAATGAATTGATTTCATGGGATATACCCTTGTATTTAATGTGAGATGGCCCTAGAATTTATCAAACTGAGACCAACTGTTGTCTTATGTTCCATTTTAACACAAGTCACTTGACTCGATTGCACCAATCCTAAAATATAAGATGTTCCCCACACAGATTGCACATGATTTGATCAAATTGTGCCCATAGCCCACATGGTTAGCTCCATCTAGGTAGTACATCAACACTATTAATCGAACGGTTTGCACATAGTTAGACTAACCTTGGGAGGTGAATTCTAAAGCAGGAGGATCTGTATGGTTGGCACGTAGTTTGGCGAAGCTGTGCGTCCAAACTATATGACTTGGATTTTGGGGGTTAAATTACCTTATTTCACTTAATGAGGTTACAACCTCATTTCCTCCCTTTTCTTCTTCCTCCTCCCACTTGGGATTCCTCCTATGGAAACTTGGATTCCTCCTCAAACCTAATCTAGGAATGATGATAACTCATCCATATATCATCAAAACTGATCTTCATCAGTCTCTACGGATCCACATCGGTAAGATCTACATTACTTTTGTACCATTTCTCACTTTTTTGGTATCAGATATGTTATTTAGGTGGAATCTCTTTTTACTTATTTTTGGGGTCTTCATCTATTCTTCATTTTTCTCCTGATCTGAGTTGAATTAGGTTATGGTATTAGATGAGATACCCACTAAAAACCTATGGTAGGTGATGTCGTGCTTTTTATTTAATTTTGAGTGTTTTTATATATTTCCATTGTGCCATGCACGCAATTCTTGGGTGGCACTTTAAATTGTATTTTTAACACTGATATAAATTGTTTAGTATGGACCATGTGATTAAAGAGGCCAGTTAATCATTGATTTTAGGTTGAGGACCTTGAAACTGGAACCACCCCTTTGGGTGTGTTGATTATTTAAATTTCCATTTAGGTGGAATATGAATTGTACCTCCTTGGGGTGTGCCCTTTACCCCTTGTAAAGGGATGTTAATTTGATTTTTAAATTGATGTTTGAATTATAAATAGAATTAAAATATGATATGACTTATAATTGAATAAATTAATAAGGATGAATGGATGATCATGCCCTTGGCCGTGGATATGTAATAGATTGATGAAGCTTGACTTCCCATATTAAAGTGATTTTACCTTATGAGATAATTAAAGGATGTGCCTTATGATCTTAGACATGATTTTATACACCTTTTCAAGTGAGGTATATATTGATCTGATTATATTTTTGACCTTTGGATAATTAAACCATTGAAGGAATTATCATTCCCATGTGATTTAAATGGATTATATTTCATGTGTTAGTTTGTTAGGCATGAGACACTTGTTATGATAATTTTCCCATGTGAGTAGTTAGGTGGAAATCCTTCTAATCTTGGTACGTTAGTAATTTTGATTAAATAGAATTGATAAAGAAGAGGGAATGAATGGAATTACCTAGAAATATGATTTGAATTAGTTTTTTTAGCATGATATTCTATTTTAAATGATATGCCCATGTGAGCAGACAAGAGGAAAGCCTTATAAGTTGGCAAATGACTTGAGTCACCTTTTGAGGTGAGTTGTAAATGAGATGTTATTAGTTTTGAACATAACATGTTTAATTGATTTTTTATAAATGAAATGGATTAAATGAAATTGATTGTATGTTAATGAATTTATTAAATGCTTATTAGCCTTGGGTTACACATAGATTCAATGACGAATGCCATGGATGGACTCAATTGGATTGAACCTTGCTTATGCCTAAGTGATACTTGGACTCCCTTAGTGGACTTCCAAGGAAAGACTTTGAGGGTTGAATTTTATACTCGAGTGATACTTTGTTTGACAAGGATGGACTCGTAGGGATTTGAATATTTATGTTGAGTGATACTTGGATTACATATAGGTTGATAAGGATGGACTCAAAGGTCATTGATATTATTACCATGTGTGATAATTGGGATACCTTAGTGGACTGTTAAGGGCAGAATCGATTGGTAGGGATGTTATACCACACCTAGTGCAATACCTGAGTTCTTTAGAGGTTCACCATGGACAGGCTTGTTGGGTGTTGGTTTATATGATACTCGGAGTGATACCTGGATTCCAAATTAGAAATTCCTTGTATGTGCTCAGGTTCTAAATTGAATAATGAATGGAATGAATTATATGATGCATATTCCAAGCCAAAACACAAGCTTGGATTTAGTCTTTTTATTGATTTATAAATGGATTATTTAGGAATCTTTGATTATAATATCACGGGGGATTTCAGGCTCTATTCCAGGTCTCAAGATTTGAATTTTAAAGGGATTTTATCTATTAAATGGGTTTTTTATAATTGGTACAGGTCGATTGTTAAATCTAAGTCTTATTTATTAAAATAAATGATTAGAATGAAGTGGTTTTAAATAAGAACTTTAGATTTATAGGCTTTTTACTTTTCAGTACATCCTTTACTTATTTATCTACTTACATACTATTATATATATTTACTGAATGGATGGAACATACCTTGGGTAGTTTCCTACTAGTATTATGTCTCACATCCTACTCAGGACACCATTGCACTAGGGTACTCGAGTAGACCATTTTTTTCACAGAACCATAGACTCTTTCTTATTCCATTTTACTGGTACCTAGGAGTTAGGATCACAAGACTGATCTGGGGCTCGGTATGCTCGTGGAGATCACCCATGGGTATTTTGTTTCATTTTTTTGAGTATTGTACTTCATCTTCTACCTACTGTATGTTTATAATTTATGTTGTATCATTATCTGGATATGAATACATATTTTTATATTTGTGTTGGACTTCCTTTACTTTCAGTTGTTATTATCTTCCATTATTGTCTGTTGTTTATTTATTATAACATTGTTCTACTTTGACATGAGGGTATAGTCACCCCACTATCATATAATTAAAACCTTTATACTAATTGATAGCCTCTAAAGTATGGGGAGATGTGCTTAAGTCCATGTGGCCAACTAGGTTCGAGGAATTATTGAGTGTCATCCGGGTCTGATACATTACAAAGTGGTATCAGAGGTCTTTTTCCTTTGTCTTATTATTTTGGGTTGGTAGACAAGAGACTAGGAATGTGTCGCCACTTGGTAAATTTTGTATTTGGGACTGATCACCCCACCCATGGGGAAATGTCCAAGTGGACAAGGATTGAATTATTGTTCATGCTATTAAATATTACAATTGATTATTATTTCACCTCAAGGAATTAGTTTAATTCCCAATTCTTATTGATTTATGCGATTTTGTAATTTTACCCTTTTCTTGGTGTGGCAAGGATAGATCATTACATTCATCATATTATGAAAATATAAATTCACATTCCATACATATTCCATGCCATGTAGTTACATTAACAGTTTTCCTCTTGAGTATGATTGTGTTCCTTGGGTGTATTCCATGTATTATATTCATTAGAATTCATGTTATATCCTATTCCATGATTTTCATATTTCTTAGAATGCCTTGGCTAAAAATATTCCATGATGAATGACCTTTTAGCATGCCTTTTCTATGTTCCATGCTTCTGCGTTATAGCATGCCTATGTGTTTATTGTTATGGTGACATGTTTTACCTTGTTGATGTGTAATTGGTTTTATGGGATGAATTCATGGGATGTGAATGAACATGAACCAGTTTTTTATTGTAAGGTGTATGAGCACCTTATAATAGAGAAAAGGTCACTCGTATATTCAAACCATATAGGATCTTTATATATGTAGTTTTCAAGGTTGTTGTTAATGTGTAAGGTCTTCTAAAGTTTAGTAGCTTAAGTGAATTGATTTTAATTAATGGGGTCCAATTTACAAACTATAAAGTGTATGGGCGTTTTATGGATTGATAGATGGCCACCAATATGTTTAAAGCATTTTATATGACCATGTGTATCTTGAAATGGTTTTAATTGTGAAAGATGTTTATTTTTTAACTGAAATGAATTGGTTAACTTTCAAAATGCTCAACTGGAACCAAGTAGGCCAGTTGGGTCATATTTTTATGATATGAAACGTTATGTGTGTTTATTCTTTATATAGTTAAACAAATTCTATTGGATTGATTTTTGATGAACCTAGGTTAGTTCAATGGGACCCTCATGGGTCACCTTATCAGTTAAAATGAATTATATGGTAAATTTCCTAATTTTTACAGAATGTAAATAAATTTTAAATGTTTAAAAAGGAAGTTTGATAAGACTTTTCTATTTTTTCCTTGAGATGTTAACTAAATTAAATACCAAGTGCCTTGTTTTATAAAATTTTACATGAGGTTTTGTTTTAAATTATTTAAAATGTTTAAATGTTGAAGTGAATTAATAAAATGACCTTAAAAATGGAACATGTGGTGGTGTCCTTTGCTAAAACCTCATGTATGGATATCTTAATTGTTTCATGTGGTATGCCTTAGAATGGAGACATAAGTGTTTATCCATTGGATGATTCTTTTTAGAAATGGATTAATTGAAATGCTCTTAAGCCTAATGAAATCTATTTTACATGACTTTGTGATAGGGTCAATGCTTATGCTTAGTTAGGGGCTAGCCTATTGTAGGTAGCACACTTAGAGCAGTAAATCCCTTGATAATAATATGAGTCATCTAACACTTGGTGCCTTTTAGGTGTTTTTATCCCATATAGGATGCTTAACTCTTAAATGACACCCTTGTTTGGATGGGTGATCATTGTATGTTTGACCATAGTTATGGTCGTGAGCATCGAGTTATGCTCGGTTTTAGTAGGTTAGACATGCCTCAGGCATGGTCGACTACTTAATAGGTCTCATGACCCTTTTTCTTTCTTTGGGAGACTTATGATGTTGTTAGTTGTTTTACAGTTGTATGATGATGCAAATTGAGCTAATTCTTTCTGTGAACCACTTTAAACTTGGATGAATAGGGTGGATAGCCTATGGATAGTATCGAGGGTTTTTCGAATCACTTATAAATCTCATGGTAGTGTGCATTGAAATACATGGTACTTGTCGAGTTCGTAAATATTTTAACAAACCAATTGAGTTTGGTGAAATGGTTAATCCTTGCATGGATGAGTGCATTTTCAGGTCAACTCTATAGTAGAGTGACTCGGTCATTAAGGAAATATGTTTGTTCCACTACTCAGGAGGATTATCTAAGTCTCTAGTGTTTTGATAGAGCAATCAATTTGTTTTCGGTTTTCGTGCTAAATGTTTTGGCATGTTGATCGCAGTTTGTGCAGTATCAAACATGATTTTAAGGTGAAGTTGGGTCGAGCACACTCATGAGTGGTTGGACTATCCTTTCTTTCGATGAATAGGACACTCCTAAGGTGGGGAGATTCACGTTAGTTCTTATGAATATTCCCTTCCAAGTAGAATGAACACATCCAAGGAGAACCTTTTTGATATGGTTGTTTTTCTTGAATACCCTTTAGGATTTCAAGTTTTAAATAAGGTTTGTGTTTTCTCGGTAGCATGACGTTGATGAGGTTATCTGTGTGCACAACCCTTTAAAAACACTATTAGTCTTGGATGGGTTTCGGTGGTAAAGTTTGAAAGATCACTGATGCCTCATGTGATATAGGCATCGTGGATCAGTTGTTGATGTGTCAATAGGCGAAGTCGATAACCTTCTAAAGAATTCAACCAATAGTGGTTCTACTAATCTTCTTAGTGATCTTTGGTATCTTATTATTGTACTCTTTCTTAAGAGACGAGAATGTCCCCTATCTTGTTATCATCCTGTATTCACTAAGAGAGCATCGATCTTATTCCACGCTAATGTTTTAAAAGTTGTGGGGATGTTTTGAGATCTCTATTTGTGTGTACGCTGGATGCATGGTTCTTTTGAACATAATTTTGTTTGAAGTGATACATGGGATCCCATGTAGGAATGTCTTGGACGGACTATTGGATAGTTGTAATTCCCTTTTATGTGACCACCAGGTGGATGCCGCTCTAGGATCTGTCAATGTTTTGATGTGGACATCTTGGCTTGTACCAACATCTCACTTGGAAACATTGAGTTTGTGCTAACTTGGGATAGTTCCTTAGACTCCATCTTGTTAAACCGAGGATATCCCAAACTAGTAGTCGGGATCAGTGTGATATTTCATAGGATAATGATTCAAGTGTTTTGGATCTGGGTTACACTTTTATCTATGCTGGGGCATGATAGTTTTCATGACCAAGTGATGGTTAAATCTTAGAAAGTCACTGTAATTTGGGTATCAACTTCAATGAGTGTGTTCATTGTAAATGAAAAATTCCTTGGAAGAAGTCTTTATCATTCTGTTGAATTTTTTTCCATCCGTCCAAGATTGGAATCTTAAGGGAATCATCTAGTAGTGGCTAAATTTTATTTCATTATTATCAATGTTTACACTTAGATGGAACCATTCTAAAACACATCTTCAATTTAAGGAAAATGTAGTGTGATGGTTGGATACGTCTTCATGTAAAGCTAGTGTGACTAGTTTCTATTTGGTCAATCAATATTCGACTATTTTTTTAGATGAGGTCCCTATCATGATTGCATATATGACTGGGTTCATCCAGTTAAATAAATAATTCTATATAATCATTAGAATACTGAGGAGCATGATTTGTAGGCAATTTCAATGGTGGATGTACGATTGTTTGTAATTGGTCCCTTTCTAATGATAAAATCATGTGATGGGAACCACCATCAACTAAAATTTTAAAGAGACTAAAAAGTGATTGTGAATTTAATTAAGTGGTATTGGGTAAGTGATGATTCTATTTTTTAGTTTGAAATCGAGCACTGGATCAGGTTTTGACAACTTATGTGTCGTAAGACTAAGTAATTATTTGAGGTGTGTTTGGGAGTTTGGAAATGAAACTCACCCATTTGAGAGAGAGTTCACAACCCTAATAGGTTAGTTGATTTTTTTATTGCTCCTAAAGGCTTCTCTATGACTATTAGTTTTAAGTTGGGTTGTTTTTAGAGTCTCATGTGTTTGAACCAGACGAAATTCCAAGGTAATTTGAGTTTTGGTGACTCTTAGGTGGGCCATTGTGTAAATTGATCACCATTAGTCTTTATGGATCCAAATTGGTATGATATACATTTCTTTTGTGTCGTTCCTTATTTAGTTTGGTATCGTCTGTGCTATTTAGATGCAAGCTCTTTTGCCTTATTTTTAGGGTATTTGTCTGTTCTTCATTTTTCTCCTGATTTGAGTCGAACCAGGAGTTGATATTAGATGAGCTACCCACTACAAACCTATGGTATTTCATGTCATGATTTTTTTAATGTCAAGTGATTTTATATATTATTTTTGTGTAGTGCACCACATTCTTGGGCGGTGCCTTAAATTATATTTTGAACCTTGATATAGATCATTTAGTATAGAATATGTGATTAAAGAGTCCCATTAATCATTGATTATAGGTTGAGGACCTTGAAACCGAAACTACCCCTTTAGGTGTGTTGATTATTTAAGTGTCCATTTTAGTGGCATATGAATTGGACCCCCATGTGGTGTGCCCTTTACCCCTTGTTAACAGATGTTAGTTTGATTTGTAAATTGATATTTGAATTATTAATTGAATTACAATATATGATGAATTTTAATTGAATTAATTAACAAGTTGGGGTATATGATCATGCCCTTCGACTTGGCTATGTAATAGTTTGATGAAGCTTGAATTTCCATATTAAATTGATTTTCCCGTGTGAGATAATTAAAGGATAAGACTTATGAGATTATTCATGATTTTATCCACATTTTAATGTGAGGTATAGATTGATTTTATTATGGTTTTGACCTTTGGATAATTAAATCATTGAAGTAATACTTATTCTCATGTGATTTAAATGGATTTTATGCCATGTGTCAGTTTGTTAGGCATGAGGAACTTGTTATGATAATTTTCCCATATTAGTAGTTAAGTGTAAAGCCTTCTATTCTTGGCATGTTAGTAATTTTGATTAAATAGAATTGATAGAGAATAGGGGATGAATTACATTCTATAAAAATATGCCTTGTATTGGTTGTTTTAGTATGATATGCTAGTTTAAATGATATTCCAACATGAGTAGACAAGAGGAAAGCCTTCTGTGTTTTCCAATGCCTTGAGTAAGCTTTTGAGGTGAGTTTTAAATGAGATGTTCTTGGTTTTTACCTTAACATGTTTAAATGAAGTGTATTAAATTAAATTGATTGTATGTTAATGAATTGATTAAATTATTATCAGCCTTGGGTGACACGTGGATTCAATGATGAATTCCATGAACATACTCAATTGGATTGAACCTTGATTATGCATGAGTGATACCTAGACTCCCTTAGTGGACTGTTAATGACAGACTCTGAGACTTGAATTTTATTCCAGATTGATACTTGGCTGGAAAAGGATGGACTCATAGAGGATTTTACTATTTATGTCGAGTGATACTTGGATTTCATAGAGGATTATAAGGATGGACACAAGGGGCATCGATCTTATTCTCATGAGTGATACTTGGGATCCCTTGGTGGACTGATATTGATGGAATTGATTGTAAAGGACGTTATACCACAACTATAGTGATACCTAGGTTCCCGAGAGGTTCTCCATGGATGGGTGTAACGTCCCTATTCTGGAATCCACTAAGAGGCACCCCATACCCAGTTGGTCACATGGCCTCAAGCGCGTTTCCCCAAACTACAGAGGTTGCCGACTAGCAGTGAGGGCCTTGGGTATGATAGTGGGGAAAATATGAACTCATTGGCAGAGTACACAGCAGAAGAAGAATAAACATAAAATAGCGGAAGCAGTAACAACCAACAATATATCAGCAGAAGACTAAATCAACAAACTGGAGCACATATGTATATAATAAATGATGCATGATATATAACTAGGAATGCAGCCAACAAGTCACAATGCTGGAAAACACTACAGTACCAAAGCAAGTACAAAACAAAAGTAAACAGCTCTTCAGCATCGCAAGCCAAGGCTTGGTCCCATTCTCCCCTGCTCCAAGCAATCAAGTTCCAAAATTTGAGGGCTCTTTCCCTTGTCTATACATGCAGTAACATAGTCTGGTTGGGCCCAAAAGCATGGCCCAAACAAGGTGTGAGATAAAATCCCAGTAGGCAACCACCTGAAGATCTATGCCTAACAGTCAGTGAGTATATGGCAGGTAAAAGCACACTAAGCAGTAAACAGCAACAGCAAAGCAGTAGGCAGTAAAATAGTAAGCAGTAAAACAGGATGATACATAGCAGTAATTAATCCACAATAAATCAACAGAAACAAACAGCTAAAGTCGGAAACCCTCTGGGAAGTACTCGCAGCCATTCCCTCTGGTCCTATCCAAGAAGTACCACAACCCTCTGGGTAGTGCACTCATCCTAACCCCTCTGGCTTGGTCATAAGAATTTATGAGACTCTCTGGGGAAGCTCACTCGGTCAATTCCCCTCATAGTATAGGGTAGTCAGGGACTCTCTTGAGGAAGATCACGCAGTCTAACCCTCTTATCCCCATGGTCTAGAGACTCTATGAGGAATCTATCTTGGTCAATTCCTCCTATAGCCTCAGGTATACCACAGACTCTCTGAGGAAGCTCACTCGGTCAATTCCTCCTCTAGCCTGGGAAGGTTCTTAAAGAGATTCAAAAAAGGTAAGATTCTTTGAGGAAGCTCACTCGGTCTACCCTCCTGTAGTCTATAAAATCCAAGACTCTCTTGGAGCTCACTCGGTCCATCCCCTCTGTAGTCTGTAATATCTAAGACTCTCTTGGAAGCTCACTCGGTCTATCCCTTATAGTCTATAGCACCAAGTTCTCTTAGCCTCGTGCCAGTCAGTGTATAATAATGCTATAAGTCCAAAGTACACCTATAGGGATACTTGGATAACCAAAGTACACCTATAGAGCTACTTAGCTAAACAGTCTACAAGGCAAAAATCATGTCACGAGTTCCACTTCAACCTATAACCGCAAGGCATGAAAACAGGTGTAGCATCCAAAGGCAAAAGAGACCCAAAGGTCGTAAACAGAACAAAGCAAGGGAAAAAAATCCAAGCACAACTAATTATCCTCTAACAAGATTAAATTACCTCTACACAAGCATACAAGAAATGTAGGAAAACAACAAGGGCAAAAATTTAAACATGCAATACCCCGTTCATGGGTATTGGTGGAATTTGAACATAAAACTCAAAGACTTTGACCAGTAAGGCACAAACCACCTACCTCGATCCTAGGAGATCGATATACTTGAACCATGATGGATAATTCCCCCTAGAACGTCGTAGATCTGAGAAAACGCACAAAAAGTTCAACTTTAGATAACTTGAGAAAGAGGAAGAATTGGAAAACAAGGCTCAAGTAGAAGGAAGAACTCACTGCTGCGCTTCCAACGCAATCGACTGTGCTCGAATTGGAACAGACGGAGAAACGGGGGCTCGGGGAAGATCTGGTCGTATGGGTCGCTCTCGGACGAACCAGAACTAGAAGAAGGTGATTATGGCAATTAGGCGTGACCCCGGTCTATTTAGTAAAGAAAAAGAAAAGTACACGGCATGTATTTTTAAAGTACACGGCGTGTAGTGGGTTTTTCCGTACTCTGCCAAAATCAGCCTCCACGTCACCCCTACACACCGTGTGTGTGGCCCGGGCACAACCAGCACACGACTTCAAGCTAGAGAAGAGTACACGGCGTGTACTCAGAAAGTACACAGCGTGTACTTAGAAATTTTCCAGAAACTCCATTTTTCTTAAAAACTCCAGAAAAAGGAAAAGCGTACCTGAAACAAAGATCCGGGTTCTTACAAACTTCCCCCCTTAAAGAAATTTGTCCCCGAATTTCCTTAGGTGGGCGTAGAAGAAGGATCCTCGAACAGTTCTGACCACTGCGATCGAACCTCGGCCTCCCTCTCCCAAGTCTCGTCCTGTACTCGCCCGTGCTGCCATAGCACTCGTACCAAAGGAACATACCAGCCTCGGAGAACCTTTGTACTGCGGTCGACAATCCGGATAGGATGATCTTCAAACGACGCATCCGCTTCGAGCTCAACCTCCTCGGGCTGAAAGACATGAGACGGGTTTGAAAAGTAACGTCGGAGCTGGGAGACGTGGAAGACGTCGTGCATAGCCCAGTACCTCTGAGGTAGTTGCAACTGATAGGAAACCGGCCCAAATCTCTCCAAAACCTCAAACAGCCCGATGTACCACAGTGAAAGCTTACCATGTCTCTGAATCCTCTTGTGTCCCAACCTCGGTGCGACACACAGGAAAACCTGATCCCCAACCTCGAACTCCAAAGGTCGTCTCCGCTGATCAGCATAAGACTTATGTCGAGACTGTGTTGTGGCCATCCTCTTCCGAATCAACTCTATCTGCTCAGAGGTCTCCTGAACAAGATGAGGTCCTAGCAAAGCTTCCTCTCCTGCCTCCAGCCAGTATAAGGGTGATCGGCATGGCCTACCGTATAGATCCTCATATGGTGCCATCTGAATGGTCTCCTGAAAACTATTGTTATAGGCGAACTCCACAAGAGGCATATGCTTCTCCCAGGAACCACCGAAGTCTAGAATGCATGCTCAGAGCATATCCTCAAGCACCTGGATCGTGCACTCGGACTAACCATTAGTCTAGGGATGGTACGCTGTACTCAAAAGCACCTGGGTACCCAAAGCCTTATGAAGTCCCTGCCAGAACCGAGAGGTAAAGCGTGCATCCCTGTCTGAAACAATGGAGTGTGGAACTCCATGTAGACGTACAATCTCTCGGATGTAAAGTCATCCCAGATCATCAACACTGATGGTCTCCTTGATCGGCAAGAAGTGTGCAACCTTCGTAAGCCAATCTACGAAGACCCAAACAGCATCACTTCCCCGAGGTGACCTCGGTAACCCGGTCATGAAGTCCATTGCGACATCATTCCACTTCCACTCCGAAATGGGTAACTTCTGTAAAAGCCATGCTGGTCGTTGATGCTCTGCTTTCACCTGCTGACAATTAGAACATCTCATGAAAAAACCAGCAACATCTCTCTTCATACCTGGCCACCAGTACTGGCGATGAAGATCCCGATACATCTTGGTGATGCCAGGATGAATTTCCCAAACTGAGGAATGGAAATCCCTCATAAGCTCCTCACGTATGTCTGCTGGCACCCATACGCGTCCCTGGAAACACAAGATCTCATCCTCGCCCACTGTCTATCCAGGAAGAGGGTCCCCTCCTGACACACTCTCCCACAGGACCAAGGCCTCAGAGTCTGATAGCTGCCTCATTCGTACCCGATCAAGAAGTGTAGAGGTAACAACCACAGATGAAAGATTGGTCTGTCCTTGCCTATCGTGCACCTCCAGATGCATCTCAGAGAACAGAGCCAAAAGCTGCCACTCACTGTTGGCCTCCTAAACTACCTGAATCTGAGTTCGTCTGCTCAACGCATCTGCCACTGCATTGCCCTTTCCTGGCGTATAGGCGAGCTCAAAGTCAAAGGACTGAAGATACTTGACCCACCTGCATTGTCTCAAATTTAGACCACGCTGAGTGAAGATGTACTTGAGACTCTTGTGGTCGGTGAAAACCACAAACTGCTCTCCCAGAAGATAGTGTCTCCAACAGCGTAAGGCATGAACAACAGCTGCCAACTCCAGATCGTGCGTAGGGTAGTTCCTCTCATGTGGCCTCAACTTCTGAGACTCGTACGCAACGACTCCATCTCCCTACATGAGCATAGCTCCCAGCCTGATACCTAAAGCATCACAGTAAACAGTGTAGCCCTTGCCCGGCTCTGGCAAGACTAGTATCGGTGCTGACGTCAACCTCCCTTTCAGCTCTTGAAAGTCTGACTCACAAGAATATGACCATAAAAACTTCTCCCCCTTCTTGTTTAGACCTGTCAACGGTGCTTCTATGTGCGAGAAGTCCTGAATGAAGCATCTGTAGTATCTGTCCAGCCCTAGGAAACTCCGCACCTCAAAGACGTTCTTCAGCTACTCCCAGGAAACTATAGCTCTCACTTTCTCTGGGTCCACTAACACTCCTGTCTTTGAGATAACATGACCCAGGAAGTGAATCTGATCCATCCAAAAGTGGCACTTCGAAAGTTTAGCAAAAAGCTAATGCTCTCTCAATGTAATCATAATGATCTCAAGATGTGTGGCATGGTCGTGTCGAGTGCGAGAGTACACCAAGATATCATCCACGAAGACCACGAAAAAAGAGTCTAAGTACGGATGGAACACTCGGTTCATCAGTGCCATGAAAACCGCAGGCGCGTTCGTGAGACCGAACAGAATGACTGTATACTCGAAAAGACCATACCTACTCCTGAAGGCTGTCAGAGGTATATCTGATGGTCTAACGTGCAACTGATGATAACCAAACCTCAAGTTGATCTTCGAGAACACCCGGGCTCCTCAAAGCTGATCAAAGATATCATCGATCCTCGGCAAGGGATATCGGTTCTTGACCGTCAACTGGTTCAGCTTCTGATAATCCACACAGAGGCGAAGGGTATCGTTTGCCTTCTTCGCAAACAGGACAGGCGAACCCCAAGGGGAGGTACTGGGTCGGATGAAACCCTTTTCCTAAAACTCCTCCAACTGCTTATTGAGCTCTTGCAACTCAGGTGTATCCATCCTATAAGGAGGAATGGACACCGGTGCCACTCCTGTCATGAGCTCAATCGAGAAGTCTACCTCACGCTCTGAAGGTAAACCTGAAAAGTATTCTGGAAAGACATCCCTGAAACGATCCACCACTGGAGGAAATTCTAACTGTGAAGTCCCCTGGTCATCCAGATAAAGACTAGCAATCTAGGCTATCATTTCCCCTAGCCCATGATGCTCTGGTCCAGATCTACCTGCCTGGACATCCCACTCGCCTCTGTGGAGGAAAGATTCTCCCTCTGGTGATACAAAACTCACCCTGCGGTGATAGAAATCAACAACTGCCTGGAAAGGAACTAACCAGTCCATCCCGAGAATGACGTCATATCCTGTCATCTCCAGGACATAGAGGTCCCATAAGAAATGACACCCCACGACCTCGAGAGGGCACTCTCTGCACTGACGTACGCTAGATGCCCTCATTCCCAACGGTGTGTCAAGAGTCAACAAGTCGGTAGACGAAAAGATACAGAGCCCAAGGCTCTCCACAACCACAACAGAGATAAATATATGGGAAGTTCCAGTATCGAAGGGGGTTGAAGATAAAACTAAGGTCACTAATATCATACCTCGAACTGTAGAAGGGTCGGGATCCTGCTCCTGATAGGTCTGCTCCACGGCGAAAGACTGGCCTGCACCACGGCCCTGCGCCCCTGGCTGACCGCTCTGAGCTGATCCACTCTGTTGTCGCTGATGACCTGGTGAATGACCACCACGTCCATGACCTCCACCTTGGCCTGAACGGCCGGAAGAACTCCAGTTCCCTAACTGGTGGAAAATTGGTGAAGCATCTCCAGAAAGTGGGGTCATAGAGGAACCCCTACCACCAGCTGAAGATGAGAAGATGTGACAGAAACGCTAAAGATGGACCATCTTGCCGCAAGACTGGAACTCCATCGGATCCCTCTGGCACTGAGGCCTAGTATGCCCACTCCTACCACACTGGTAGCATACAACCTAGATTCCAGAAGACGCATCCCGCGAACCTCAATCTCCTTGAGAAGACTCTCTACAGCGCTTCCTACTGTCTGTGGGAGGAACACCAGCTCTGGATGACAAACCGCCCTGTCTCACTGCTCCAGAATCCCTCAGATTGCGCTCAGTGATCAGCGTCTGATTGACGATGGATGATATAGAAGTCAACTGGAAGATATTCACCTGGGAACAGATCTCCTGCCTGAGACCATCCTCGAACTTCTTAGCAAGGAACAATTCATCACCTGCTGGGATCGGTGTGAAACACTTCAGCTCAGTGAAGCGAGACGAGTACTCCATAACAGAAAGAGTACCCTGCTGCAGACTCATAAACTCCCGGGCTCAATCATCCCTCAGGGTCTCTGGATAGAATTAGTCATAGAAGGTGCGTCAAAAATTGTCCCAAGACATATCCTGATGACGCCCTCACCATGAGATCACCTCCCACCACCTCTTGGCGGTGTCTCGGAGCATATAAGTAGCCAGCTTTACCCTTTTCTCCTGAGGGATCTCTAGGTGCTCAAAGATGGTCAGTGTGGCCTCTATCCACGACTCTGCAGCCTGAGGTCCTCCATACCCTGAAAAAGTAGGAGGATACTACTGCTGGAAAACCCGCGTCAATTCATCCATCGACGGGGTAGGAGGTGGTGCTCCCTGGAAGGTCTGCATCATCCTCAAGAAGTCCTCCCTGAACTGCGCATCGGCGCCTGCGACTGGTATGACAGCCGGTGCCAAGGCTGGCTCGACTTGAGGATCGACAGGAAGTCCCTGATCAACCATATCTGGTGTCTGATCACTGCCTGACGATAGACGTACAACCGGAGGACGTCTCATAGGCATATCTCTAAAAGATCAAAAGTATAACTTAGATCAGAAAAACAAGGACAGAGAACACAAGAGTACAAAACAGGAATAGGGGAAGAAAAACACACAAGTTTACAAAACACGACTACACGGCGTGAATAAAAACTACACGGCGTGTCTTCTTAAGCCACTGACATGGGCGTGTACCCCTGCCCTACAGGTCATGTAACACCTCAAACTACACAGCGTGTTGACCCAACACACAGCGTGTACTTGAAGACTATTCCCCTGCCTGAGTCTCTTTACACAGCTAACTCACACGGTTTAAACTAACCTCAGACTACACGGCGTGTTCCCTAGGGACACGGCGTGTACTGGACACTGACTTGGCGTCCCGTGTTGTTAGTTACACGGTCGTCTACACGGCTGGCCTTTACACGGCGTGTTCCGAACAAACACGGCGTGTATAGGAGAAGGTGACACCATCCCGTGTTGTTCGTGACACGACCGAGTACCTGGGAAAGACTACACGGCATGTTCCAAAAGCAACACGGCGTGTCTTAGAGAAGGTCACGTCGACCCGTGTTGTTCGTGACACGGCCGGGTACCTGGACAGAACTACACGGCGTGTTCCCTTACAACACGGCGTGTTCTCCTCGTGATTCCCTGACCCGTGTTGTTAGTGACACAGACGGGTACAAGGCTCTATACTACACGACATGTACATACCGTACACAGCGTGTTACTGCCATTATTTTCACAACACCGTGTTCCTACACACACAGTCAGTAACACGGCCTAAAAACTACACGGCATGTAACCAGAAAGTACACACCGTGTATTCTGGATTTTTCTGGGCAGTAGCTTAGAAACTGCACAGAAACCCAAAAACACTGAAAACAAGATAAAGGGGTGCCAAATTCCGATCCATGAGGGCCCATACTCCCCACGAATCAAAGCTTGACATCTCCTACAGTCATGTACAAGAGAAAACAGGATCATGATCCACCAATTTCCGATTCAAGAGGACCCATAACACCTCAAGAATCAAAATTTGGCATTCATTTAAACAAATTACAATAAAAAAAATTCTCTAACAAGCAGTAGAGATTATATCAAGCATTTATCACAACAGCATGCATAATCTACACAACGTCTATCACAACAGCATGCAATCGCTAATTCACCCTAAATGGCATGGCAAGAATGCATGGCATGTGATTTCTACAAGTGTCTATATGATGCATGAGATGGCATACCCTAATCTCATCGAGTTGCGACAGAAATAGAACCGTAATATCAAAACAATAATAGTAAAAAGCATGTGAATCACTCTAGGTTAAATCGTATCAACCGTAAAATCTCAAAACCAGAAAACTGCAATAAACGATGTAGTATGGATTTTCCCTGTACACGGGTTAGCTACTTCCGGGCACAGCTCATTACCAAGTACCGAATCCGTCCTATCCCTAGATAAAGTCTCTAAATAGCAATTCAAGAGAAAATAATTCCTCTGATACCACTTTGTAACGTCCCGGTTCCGGAATCCACCCAGAGGTGCCCTGTACCCGGTTGGTCACATGGCCTCAAGCGTATTTCCCCAAACACCAGAGGCTGCCGACTAGTAGCGAGGGCCTTGGGTGTGATAGTGGGGAAACTATTCCCTCATTGACAGAGTACACAGTGGAAGAAGAATAAACATACAATAGAGTAATTAGTAACAACCAACAATATATCAGTGGAAGACTAAATCAACAAACTGGAGCACATATGTATATAAGAAATGATGCATGATATATAACTAGGAATTCAGCCAACAAGTCACAATGCTGGAAAACACTAAAGTACCAAAGCAAGTACAAAACAAAAGTAAACAGCTCTTCAGCATCGCAAGACAAGGCTTGGTCCCATGCTCCCCTTCTCCAAGCAATCAAGTTCCAGAAGTCGAGGGCGCTTGCCCTTGTCTATACCTGCAGCAACATAGTCTTCTTGGGCCCAAAATCATGACCCAAACAGGGTGTGAGATAAAATCCTAATAGGAAACCACCCGAAGATCTGTTTCTAACAGTCAGTGAGTATATGGCAGGTAAAAGCACACTAAGCAGTAAATAACAACAGCAAAGCAGTAGGCAGTAAACAGTAAGCAGTAAAACATGATGATACATAGCAGTAATTAATCCACAATCAATCAACAAAAACAAACAGCTAAAGTCGGAAACCCTCTTGGAAGTACTCGCAGTCATTCCCTATGGTCCTATCCAAGAAGTACCACAACCCTCTAGGCAATGCACTCAGCCTAACCCCTCTAGCTTGGTCATACGAATTTATGAGACTCTCTGGGGAAGCTCACTCGGTCAATTCCCCTCATAGTCTAGGGTAGTTAGGGACTCTCTTGAGGAATATCACGCGGTCTAACCCTATTAGCCCCAAGGTCTAGAGACTCTCTGAGGAAGCTATCTTGGTAAATTCCTCCTATAGCCTCAGGTATACCACATACTCTCTGAGGAAGCTCACTCGGTCAATTCCTCCTCTAGACCGGGAAGGTTCTTAAAGAGATTCAAACAAGGTAAGACTCTCTGAGGAAGCTCACTCGGTCTACCCTCCTGTAGTCTATAAAATCCAAGACTCTATGGGATCTCACTCGGTTTATCCCCTCTGTAGTCTGTAATATCTAAGACTCTCTATGAAGCTCACTCGGTCTATCCCTTATAGTTTATAGCACCAGGTTCTCTCAGCCACATGTCAGTCAGTGCATAATAATGCTATAAGTCCAAAGTAAACCTATAGAGATACTTGGATAACCAAAGTACACCTATAGAGCTACTTAGCTAAACAGTCTACAAGGCAACAAGCATGTCACGAGTTCCACTTCAACCTATAACCGTAAGGCATGAAAACAGGTGTAGCAGCCAAAGGCAAAAGAGACCCAAAGGTCGTAAACAGAACAAAGAAAGGGCAAAACATCCAAGCACAACTAATTATCCACTAAAAAGATTAAATTACCTCTACCCAAGAATACAAGAAATGTAGGAAAACAACAAGGTAAAAAAGGTAAACATGCAATACCCCGTTCACGGGTATTGGTGGAATTTGCACATAAAACTCAAAGACTTTGAACGGTAAGGCACAAACCACCTACCTCGGTCCTAGGAGATCGATATACTTGAACCACGATAGCTAATTACCCCTAGAACGTCGTAGATCTGAGAAAACACAAAAAAAGTTCAACCTTAGATAACTTGAGAAAGAGGAAGAATTGGAAAACAAGGATCAATCAGAAGGAAGAACTCACCGCTGTGCTTCCAACGCAATTGACCGTGCTCGAATCGGAGAACGGACGGAGAAACGGGGGATCGGGGAAGATCCGGCCGTACGGGTCGCTCTCGGACGAACCAGACCTAGAAGAAGGTGATTATGGTGATTAGGCGTGACCCCAGTCCATTTAGTGAAAAAAAATTACACGGCGTGTATTTTTAAAGTACACAACGTGTAGTGAGTTTTTCCGTACTCCACCAAAATCGGCCTCCACGTCACCCCTACACACTGTGTGTGTGGCCCGGGCACGGCCAACACACGGCTTCGAGCCAGAGAAGAGTACACGATGTGTACTCATAAAGTACATGGCATGTACTTTGAAATTTTCCAAAAACTCCATTTTTCTTAAAAACTCCAGAAAAAGGAAAAGCGTACCTGAAACGAAGATCCGGGTTCTTACGATGGGCATGTATGGTGTTGGTTTATATGATACCCAGAGCGATACTTGGATTCAAACTTAGGAATGCCTTGGATAGGATCAAATTATAAATTTAATAATGAATGAAATGAATTATATGATCCATCCTCCAAGCCAAACCACAAGCTTGGATTCTGTCATTTTATTTCTTTATAGATGGCTTGTTTAGGCATATTTGATTATAAACATCATGGGAGATTATGAGTTATGCACTGGGTCTCGATATTTTAATGTTGAAGGGATTTATCTATTAAATGATATGTTTATAATTGGTGTAGGTCTGACTGTTAAATCAAAGACTTATTTATTAAATAAAATGATTATAATGAAGTGGTTTTAAATGAGAACTTGATCTTTATAGGTTGTTTAATTTTTATTACTTCCTTTACTTATTTATCTGCTTACGCCCTGTTGTATATATTCACCAACTGGATGGAACTGACCATGGATGGTTTTCTACTAGGATTATGCCTCACACCCTACTTGGGCCGCCATTTTAGTGGGGTACCCAAGTATACCCTTTTATTTGCAGGACCATGGACTCCTACTTGTGCTGTTTTATTGGTACCTAGGAGTTAGGAGCACAGGATCATGCTGGGGATCAGGGTTCTCATGGAGATCACCCATGGGGATTTTGTTTCATTTTATTAATTGAGTACTATAATGCATCTTTTACCCATTTTATGTTTACTTTTTAACTTGTATCATTATTTGGACATGCATACATATCTGTATATTGGCATTGTCCTTTACTTTCAATTGTTATTATCTTCCATTGTTGTCTGTTGTTTCTTTATTTATTATACCATTGTGCTGCTCTGACATGAGGGTATAATATCCCCACTATCACCTGCTTAGACCCTCATTTCTAGTCGGTAGTCGTTGGTGTATGGGGATACGTGCTAGAGGCCATGTGTCCAATCGGGCTTGAGGCACTATCTGAGATGTTACAAATAGAACCCCCTATTCCAAACCACCAACTAGGGAAATGATGTCCTAGGATATACCCTAGTATTTAATGTGAGAAAGTCCCGGAATTTATCAAACTGGGAGAAACTAAAGGCTTATGTTTCATTCAAACACAAGTCACATGACTAGCTTGCACCAATACTAGAATCAGGGGCACTCCCCATTATCCATATACATAACTTGGGGTTACTAAAAGTCTATGATGATATAGTGTAGCATAAATAAATACTTCCCACTTAGTTACTCATGTTCCCACATGACCAAAGTAAAAGTAATGGTGAGTAACAATCAATAATCCAAACAATCATCATTAAGCATAAATAATAACTCACTTACACCTCTAACTCTCATAATAAATAAACCCTTTATATCCATTGCTCGATCACCACATACATCAAACAACACCCATAAAGGGAAATGATCATAATGGGAAATAAGTGGGTCTCACACACCCACATGATTAAAAGAGCATTTAAAAGGTCCAAATGAGACTTTTAGAAACCCACAAAGAGGTCAATTCTCTATATAATAATTTGAAATCATTTAAAAGACATTTCTTAAAAAACTGCACTTAAACCACACTTGAAATAAATTTATAAATTACTCCGCCTTTATAAAATAACTTCATTGATTAAAATGTTGCCTAAATTTTCATATCTAATAAACCAAATTGGGTAAAAAATGTTAAACAATGCATATTATTTTAAATAAATATTGAAATATTTTATCAATTCTTGGCATTTCAAGTATTTCCTGAAATGAAAACTACAAATATTGTGCCTATTGAGAATTCAATTTGATGACCAAAACACCTTATAATATCTTAGAAATCATTTATAAAGATAATTCATGAAATTTCTCAAACACATGGTGTGCATGGTTTATAAAAAAATATTTTTTAACAAGTTCCACAATTGATAAGACCTTGTAGTTGAAATGAAAATAACATAAAATTTGATTTCCCTTTCCAATAACACGTAAAAAATTTAATTCTATTATTTGATATACAAAACATGGAGTTAAACATGAAAACAATCATGGTTCTCGAATTCAATGGAAAACACATGAGGTAACATATCAAAAATTAATGGCGAATGGTCCATAAATTCGAATATAATATGAAAGGAGCTCAAAAATTAATCAAATTCCCTAGAAACAAAGAAATCAAAAGAAAAATGGGTCAACCCTTATTCTTGGGTTCGACCCCGAATGGGTGTAGTGATAGTGAAGAAACTAAGGGGTGAATCTGATCCAAACAAAACAACACTAAAATGAAAGGGGGTTCCACACTCACAATTGTTCGAGAAGAACAAAAAAAAGTGAACCATGAACAGAATCAGTTGAGAAATACATAAAAACAAGATTTGAATAGCATACCATTAGTTTTGAGGGTCTTGATTTGTCTTAAATGTTCATAAAAGTCACAATAGAGATGCGCTGACACTGGGGTTCAGCGAGGCGGTAGTGGGGTTCAGCGAGAGCAGCAATGACGGTGGGAATAGGGTTCAATGAGAGTGGTGGTGTGAAGATAGTGCAGCGGCATGACAACAGTGCGGTTGGGTGAGAGCGGTAGAGTGGCGATTGTGGGGTTTGGTGAGAGCGGCGACGTGATGAAAGTCGACTTCCGTGAGATCATGAAGGTGTGTGAGAGAAGACATCTGGTTAGGGTTCTTTTAAAATAAGGGAAAGACTTTTATCAACACTTTCCAAAAAGTGTTGATCAATGATAGTTTTATCAATGCTAAAATAAAGTGCTGATAAAATTCATCATTATCATCATTAAAAAAGCACAGACAAAGATCTAATGTTAATAATTTATTTATTTTATTATATATATTTATAAAATTATATATATAATAAATAAATAAATATTTATTTATTTATAATTATATATACAAAAATATATTTATAAATATTTGTATATATTTATATAATTATATATATTTATAAATATTATAAATATTATAAGTAATTAAAAATTTATTTATAATTATAAAATTATAATAAATATATTAATTATATTTATAATTTTAATTATAAATAAATGTTGATATATTTAAATAATTATAAAATTATAATAAATTTATTAATTATATTCATTTATAAGAAAAGTTTGAAGGAGATGTTTGGGTCTGTGGAGAGCTCCTTGTCATGGCGATTAGGGTTTCTTCTAGGCAGCTTTGTTGGTTCGAGCTGGCATGGCTGGTGTCTTACTTGTCCTAGTTCACTTCGACTCACATAAGGAATTGGCGATTGAAGTGGTGGTGAATCTTGAATCGTGCAGATCGGATTTGTGGGACAATCAGAGGGATGTGTTGTAGTCTAGGAACGTGGTGTGTTCTCCCATTGCTGATAAAGCAGATGAGGTTCTGAAGGTTGATGCAGCGCTGAGGGCTATGATGATGGCACGAATGGGAGATTGCGGATCTAGCCTATGGGTTTTGTTATTGTGATTCATCTTGTTTCAGATCTGGTTGTTTCTCCGACGGTGTCGTCGAAGCCGGATGGCCGGATGAGGTCAGCCTCAGATCTGGATGTTCCAAGGGAGCATTCTGGTCTTTCGGAGCAATTCTTCGAGTCATCTGACCTCGGTCCATCGTTGGAGGACCGAAAGAAGGCTTTGGCCTCAGATATGGATGTGAATCTACTGGAGGTTAGATCTTCAAAGGCGAAGGGCCACGTTTCCTTTGCTAAAAAGATGAGTTTGAATTATGTTTTCATCGATTCAAGGAGTGTATCCTCTTCCATGGTCGTGAAAAATGGTATGTATGCAATTGCTTAAGCCAATCAACAATTGATTATGGAAAGGTTTAAGATGTGCAAGCACTCGATTATTGCGCAATTGACTTTCAAAGGAGAGAGTAATCCATGGAAGACTGAAGATCTAAAGAAGTGACTTCTTCAAATCTGGGTCTTTGGTGGGTGAAGGATAACCTCAATCGGTAAGGGGTTCTTTCATATTGTGTTCCATTAGGATGAATTAAAATCTAGAGCATGTGGATTAGATTTTATTTCCCTTAAGCCTGGAATTTAAAGGATTCAAGGTTGGGATCCCTTCTTCTTTCATTTTGCAATGAAGAACTCCATCACCCAGACTTGGATACGAAT
The DNA here is from genome assembly GCA_963277665.1 of Viscum album. NCBI lineage: Eukaryota > Viridiplantae > Streptophyta > Magnoliopsida > Santalales > Viscaceae > Viscum > Viscum album. Next base: position 1,896,145,680 of record OY728135.1, on the reverse strand, counting down.
TCACGTTTTACCATGGTTTCTTTGACATTCTCAGTTTCTATGGGATATTGCCTCTATTGTTGGGGATCCAATAAAATTTGACAAATAAATATAGATTGCGCGCTTTGGCCATTTTTCTAGAGTGCTTGTGGAAGTTCATCTAGGTTCAACTCTTATGGATTCTATTTCATTGCTTACTGGTGATCGACGGTTAGAAATCTCAATAAAGATTGAGAAGAAGCCTTCGCTTTGTAAGATATGTGGGAATATAGGGAAATTGGACTCCGAATGTCGGAAAAAACTTTTTTTCTCCAACTTCAAGAAGAATCGTCTCCCTATGGTAAATTGAAAATTTATTACTCCAGCAACCAAGACTAAAAATGATGGGGAAGGAATGAATCCCATGATAGAGAAGATTACTAGCTGCATAGTGGATGGTGAAGTTCAACCTCTGGATGGATTTCCTACTGAACCTGACAATCAGAAGAAGGGTGGGCTTCATGAAATAATTTGCACATAGGGTGATGCACACAGTGGTGTTGAGCTGAACCTCCAGAGGGCTTCCCCTATACAGAGCTTTGGTAAGAAAAATCATTGGTTAGATATTGTTGCCAAGGACACGTCATCTCATGATGAGGGCCAGAAAGATGCGACTGAAGCCTCAAGAAGCAATAAAGGTATACAGAACCTGGAGCATTCAATAAATGCAGCATTGAATCTCTAGAATTCTCTTGATGAAGCATGGAATGATCAGGTTTTTTATAGGGCCCTCAGAGGGAATGCAGCAACCGAGGAGTATACCAATGTTATGCTGGTACTGGGATTAGAGGTGGGCAGCTTGAGAGCTCTCTTTATGATGAAGGGCATGGTGAGAAAATGAAAATTATGGATGATCAAATTGTTGAATTGGGGAGGGATGATTCAGAAGGGGCATGTTAGCAGCCCAAGTCTTGGAAAAGGGGCCATCATCTAAAATCTCATGGTTGGGGACGTGACCGTGATGATTGGGATGAAACACATGGCGTGACCATTCTACGAGCCAACTCACTATGAACCAGCAAAATCTCAGGGAGAATTATTTTGTGCTCTTCAATCAATGTAATTCACAATCAAAGTAGGAATCTACCGATGATGCCTCTGGTCATGATTATGGGGATGACTGATTACCTTCATTTATAGTTTTCTTTTATGGATGATGGTTTGTCTTTGTTTGATCCTGTCTTTCCTTATTTCCTTTGTCATCTTTATTTTATAATATTTTTTTTAGGAGTAGACTCTTCTGTCTCATAATCCTTTTGAGTACATTTATTTATAAAATTATAAATGTAATAAATATATTAATTATAATTTTATAATTATTTAAATAAATAAATATTTATTTATAGTTATAGTTATAAATAAATATATACTCATTTAAATAATTATAAATATATTTATTATATTTATAATTATATATAATAAATATATTATTTATATATATATATAAAATTATAAATATAATAAATATATTTATTATCATTTAATAATTATTTAAATAAATAAATATTTATTTATAATTATAACTATAAATAAATAAATATTTATTTATAGACTTTTTATGAAGGGGATGGGGTTTGTGTGATAATCTCTCACCATGGAGATCCATGGCATTTTCTAGGGTTTGATTTTTGCAGATTGATCCTCGGTTGTCGAAAGTTTCCTTGGATATAGGCAATTTGAATCGTGTAAGGGTTCGCTCATTATGTACAGGGTTTCCCGAGTGATTCCAATTTGAAGTCTTCGGCTATGCTCGTTGTGAAGGGAGATCAGCATCCTGAATCGACGGTGGAGCTGTCAGGGTTTGGGGGATCTAGCTTGCGGCACTCTGATTTGGAGTCGTCGCTTGTGAATCAGGTGAAACGGTCTGAGCTGGGCGAACATGATGCTTCTGAGTCCTTTCTTCTGCAAGGAAGATTCAACTCACACGAGGTTTTTACTGCTTCTCCCCTTCTCATTCGCTCGAAGCTTTTGGAGGAACGTCGACCATCTGCTTCGTTTCCTCTTCGATTGGTGATGCGTGAGCAGCCATCATCAGTTTATGTGGTGGGCCTTGAGAAACGGAACCCTAATCTGGATGGTGTGAAGATCGCTTCAAAAAACAGGTTCTTTTATGATTTCTAGGAAGGCTCGACCTCGTTGTAGAAACGAATTTCATTGAATGGATCTATCGCCCTTGTCCATGCCAATACCCAGATCTTTGAAGATCGACTTGAAGAATGTAAATTCTCCTTTCTCGCTAGGATCTCGGCCTCCCAGACACCGTGGAAGTTGGACAAACTGAAAAAGACGCATTCAGCAATGCTGGGGGTTTAGTGATTGGCAAATGATTTCACTCGGGAATGGTGCGTTTCATGTTGTCTTTTCCTCGAAAGATCTTCATCATGTTGCTTGGAGATACGAGATGATTCCTCTTAAGCCGGGGTTTCTCACACTTCATCGATGGGATCCTCTTTTGAATCTATTTGTTTCCAGGTCTTCCTTGCAAACATGTATCAGAATTAGGGGATTGAGTTGGTTCTTTTGGCACCCCTCGATCCTTTGGGATGTTGCCTCCGCTATGGGGACTCCAATCAATTTTTGATAGGGAAATCAAGCGCTCCAGGTATAGACACTTTGACTGAGTTCTTATTGAAATTGGTCTGTCTTATGAGTTGATTGAGAAACTCTTTTTGGTTGCAGGTGATCTCAAATTGGAATTGTCTATTCAATTCAAGTGGTTGTCCAACTATTGTGGCATGCTGAGGCTGTCAAGCAGGGTGCGGTCCCTCCTGCTGATGGAATCATTATGTCTAAGGAATGTGACTTGCGCAGTAGTGGAGGTGCTACTACTGTGCGTGTAGGTGGTTTGAATACCTCATGGGATAAGGCCGCTGATGAGGAGGAAAACAAATCTGAAAATGATGAACAATTTGCTCTTGAAGCATCCATACAAAAGAAAGTTGATCTGGATTTGAAGCATGACTCACTTGCTTTTGGTTAACGGAAAGGGAAGGTTAAGATTGTGGATAATGAGAGCTTTCAGCTGGTCATATGCAGGAAGTCCATGCCTTCACTTACATTCTCAAATGCTCAGCCTACACAAGGGAATTATAATGCTAATAATGCCTTGATTCCAACCTCCGTGGGATCTCCACACATTGTGATTCCTTCTTCTCCATGTAGGAATGATGATTTATCTGAGGTATCATTGCATGCGGAGGCAACTGATGCCTTTAATTCTTCACTATCTACTGAGCAGAAAGACCGTGATCAATCTGTTGACATTGTTAATTTAAGTGGTAATATCATAGAAAAAGATTATGAACTGAAAGGGAGTTTCCGCCAAACCAAAACATAGAGATGAGGTCGGTGCCCAAAAAATTTAGGCTGGCGGCATGGTTGAGATTGGTCTGATGCACGGGGATGTGGACAATGTACAGGTCCTCTTCTAGGAAGCTTACTCCAGAGGGAAAAGATTGAGAGGAAATATTTGTTGTTCAATCAAAATCAATCACAATCAGAATGGGAAACTAGAGATGATGATGATGATGCTAATGACTCTGACCGTGATTATAGAGATAAACATCACCTTATTGACATGTACTCTCTTTTATGGATGAGGGTTCTCCTTTTGTTTAACCTATTCATCCACTTTTATGTGGTAACTTTTCATTTGTCTTAATAAATTTGTCGGGAACATGCTTTCGCCTGACTCCCGTACCTATTGAAGTCTATTTATTTATAGTTATAATTATAAATAAATATTTATTTATTTAAATAATTATAAAATTTTAATAAATATATCTATTATATTTATAAATTTATGAATATATTTAATTAATATATTTATTATATATAATCATAAATATAATAAATAAATATTTATATATAATTATAATTATAATTAAATATATATCTCTTTAAAAAATTATAAATATATATTTATCTATAGTTATAATTATAAATATATATATTTATTTATTAAAATATTTATAAAATTATTATAATTTTATAATTATTTAAATACATTTATATAATTATATATATTTATCAAATTATAAATATAATAAATATATTTATTATAGTTTTATTATATATATACACACCCACACTTGTAATTCTATGTATAAATGAATATATTTATAAATATTTGTATATAATTATAAATAAATAAATATGTATATATATATATATATATTAATATATAATATATATTTATAAATATTTAATATATGATTTTTTTTGTAATTTTATAATTAATTAAATATATATATACATAGTAATAATTATATCTAAAAAGTGTAGATGGGGTTGGCTTAGAGGTAAGCACCTCGTAATCCAACATAAATAATGGAGGTTCAAATCCCATTGGGTGCATGTCACTATAACAGTATTGTAGAAGCAAAGACACTATAGCGGCGACGACACTAGCGACGGCGAGCACTGTAGATGTAGCAGCGGCGGGCACTATATTAGTTGTGGGTACTATAGCTGGTGGGGTACAATAGCAGTACTACTCACAAAATGAGCATTGGGCAAAAAATTTCAGGCCTCCGAGCCATATAATGGGCTACATGCCCACTGGGCCTTCGGGCCAAATATATATGATGTAATAATGCGGGTGGTTGGGTGAGTTATCCCTTAGGCTATGACCTTCCTTTCAAGCCTGTGTGTGTGCGGTGTGTGTGTTTGATGTAATTGTACCCCCAAACACCTAATATATATATATCTAAAAATTATTTTTATATAAATAAAAATTTATAATTATAAATATAATAAATATATTTATTATAATTTTGTAAGTATTTTTGAGGACATAATAAGTTCATTGGTAAAACATGAATGAATTATATATATATATATATATATATATATATATATATATATATATATTAGGTGTTTGGGGGTACAATTACATTAAACACACAAACACATACCACACAGATATGCCAGAAAAGTTGACCACAACCCCTCAAGGGATAACCCACCCATCAAGACTTATTTATTCGGTATATGACTCAAAGACCCAGTTGACATGAAGCTCATTACATGGCCCAAAGACCCACAATATGACCCGGAGGCCTAGTGGAGCGTCATGCCTGTATCATGCTTGCATCACTGTCTGCCTGCGTCACTGCCTATCTGCGTCATGCCCGCGTCACCGCCTACCTGCGAAAATTTACTCCCACCTGGATTTGAATCTGGGTCTCATGCCAAATCACAGGGCACCTCTACCACTAAGTCACACCTCAATTGCTGAATGAATCATATAGTTAGTAAAGTATAGATCATAAAATATGATTCATCAAATATATGGAAAACATGAATAATACGAGTGCCGATGTATAAATGAACATTTATGATGAATACATAACATATGAATGTGTCATTATAATATAGGTATTCTTAACATTTTGCAACCCAAAATCATGTCCACAAATAAACCTATGATCATATAATGTCAATTACACTCACACATCAATAGATGAACATAAATAATGGTAATCATGACCATAAATATCATCATTATCTCATGATATATATATATTGACGAAATTCATTGGATACATATATTAATTTAAAAAATATATTAATTTATTTATAATATTAATTATAATTATAAATATTTTTTTTAAAAAATTATTTATATATAATTATAATTATAATAAATATATTAATTAAAAAAAAATTATTATAATTTTATAATTATTTAAATATATATATATATATATATAAATTTTTATAATCATATAAATACTTTTTTTAAAACATTATATATATATTTGAATTATAAAAAAATATAAATTAATATATCATATTTATATTAATTATGAACATGTGTTTTTTAATTAATGTATATAAATAAACATTATTTTTGAATATAAATAATATATATATATATATATAAATATATATTAATTATAATTTTATTTAATAATTTTAATTTTTTCTAAGAACAACGCCGATAAATCTATCATTTATCAGTGCTAAAAAAACATTGATAAAGGAAACACCTTTATCAGCATTTTTTGAGTGCTGATAAACGCGACCTTTATCAACGCTTTTAGCTAGCACTGATAAAGGTGATGCTTTTATCATTACTTTATGATTAGTGCTGATAAAAATAGGTACTTCACTTGCCTCGATCTATGGTAGTGTACAATACATATAATATTAATTTTATTATAATATATATAAGATAATATTAATTACACTATAATAAAATTAATTATTATTATATACATATATAAATATGACATATACATATATATAATATCAATCATTATAACCAAAATACATAAATATTTCACCTTAAAATATTTTATAAGTGTTATTTGTAAGAACCCGGGTCTGTACAGTTGAGAATTTCAGCAGAAGTTTGAATTTTTCTCTATTGGTGGTTGGTTCATTTTGTAATCCATGAATCAAATTTAGGTTTTGGGTGTTTGAGTGTCCAAAAATGGTTCTTTTGCATTAATTTTAAGTTTTGGTGGAATTTCCAAGGGTTTGGTTGAGCACTGAAGGTGGAATAGGCGCGTCGGGCTGCTGGAAAAAAATGCAGTAGGTAATTCATGTATTGAATATAATTCAAAACATGAATTATATTAAAGGGTTGCGCTAGGAAAATTCAAGACACTCAAGAGGGGAGCTCAGGGGATATCTTTAAATAGTCATGGTGTGACCTAATGCACCACGCTGTAAAACCAACTAGCCATGCCCAAAAATGAGTTTTACAAAAAATTTCATGACATGAAATCTTTGTTCACATCATGAACCACTCTTGGGTAGTTTTGGCAGGCAATTTAAAGTGAAGAGATTTTTTTGGAAACCCTAAAAAATCCTCCTCCTTCATACCCCTTATTTAGAATGAGTTGGGAATGGATATCATGGCTTTCAGGAGCCCTTATAATCCCTCTTCACCGATTGAATCATCGACAGTTGCAATGGATTCCTCTCAGTGAGTTCTAGCCTTTGAGATCCCTAGATGTTTCTAATTCGATTTGAAATCTCCTTCATCAATTCGTCATAGATTTATTCTGATTGAGAAATCTAATGTTAAATATACTAGGTCATGAAGTATTTTTTGAAGGATGAAAAGATCTTAGATCAGCATGGAAAGGGGATATTTTTTGTTGACGAACACATTCCATTGAAGGGAAATCTATTAAAGGCATGTCATTGAGTTTCTATTTTCATAGTTTACAACTTAATTTTGTTAAATTGGTTGTTGTTGTATTGCCACACAATATGAATATTTCTTAGAATGGAGTCGGAAGTGTGTTGTGAACAACCCATGGATGGTTGGTTATTGTTTCAGCTATGTGATGTTGTCTGATGAGTCGTTTAGCATGGTTTTCCTTCATCATGGATGTGAGGTTCCTTATTATAATTTTATTAATTATAATTTAGTTATAATTAGTTAATTGGACTTCATTGGCACGAGATAAGAATTTTTGGCATTTACGGAACACTGAATGGACTAAGAAAACACGATTAATATCATTAGACCTTCGATGGATTGTATTTATCTTTTTTGAGATAGGTGGTCTAGAACAACTACCTTTTCTCTATTTTACATTCTAGTATGTGAAATATGTAGGATCGAAATAATGAATGTAGATGCTCAATATACAAGAGGGGGGTGAATTGTATACTTAAATTCCTTTGGAACCTTTAAAGTTGGTATAAAACTTTCATTTTTAACCTTGAGGAAAACTATGTTTAACAAAGTTAAACAAAGTAAATTCACAAGACCTCTTAGTTCTACAAACTTGCTAGGTTCCGAAAATATGGTTTTGGAAATGAAACTTAAGAAAAGTTTACAAGGAAAAAGATTCTACCTTAAAGCATATAGAATCTTACCAATCAGAGTATACAAGTACCAGAAAGTATAAGATAGTTATACTTTCCATAAAAATCAAAATGCAGGGGAAAATAAACTTGAAACTTCACAAGTAACAAGTATAGAATCTTTTAACCCAAAGAGAAGGGTATCCAACAACCTTTGATAAAGGTCCCTTGATTTATACTTTCAAGAAAGTCTCTCTTACCCACACCAGGGTAAGCCCTCGATAGGAATATCGGAATCTGTCTTGATATCCCCACAAGCCCTCGAACATTAAGGTAGTTGGCACCTATGTCTTCCTATCCCCAGAAGTCCTCGATTGTACACAACAACAATCAGAGTCGCACGAAGCAAGCTGAACAAGATGTTCAGTACGCACAAAGCATGAGAGTCTATCTCTCTAGAAATCACTTCAACAACATGTAATTTCTAGATTTATGGATCAGTAATGAGCTCGTTCAAATGAGCTCCTATTTATAGGAATTTTCCCAATGGTCAGCTCCCTCCTCCAACAGTCATATTTTTCCTTGAATCTCGGAGGGACCTATACACGTGTCACTCAAACAATGGTTAATTAGAAACAGATTGCACGACATCGTTTCATAACTACAACAAGGGTAAGTAAAATATGGTTGTTTAACCAAATCCAATTTTCTGGTGTCTAAGGAAAATAAAGTTCAGAGTCTAAGTAGATAAACACTTAGAGACTATAAATCATAAATATTCAGATTCTATTTTTCAAGGGATTCAGAACTTGAATTCTATAGATTTCAGAGTCTGAATTCTAAGGAATTCGGATTCTGAATTCTAAGGAATTGGGAGTCTGAATTATAAGGAATTAGGAGTCTGAATTCTAAGGAATTCAGAGTCTGAATTTTAGAGAATTCGGAATCTGAATTTTAGATAATTCTGAATCTGAATTTTAGAGAATTCAGAATCCGAATTTCAGAGAATTCAGAGTCTGAATTTCAGAGAATTCAGAATCTGAATTTCAGAGAATTCAAAGACTAAATTCAAAGAATTTAGAATATGAATTCAGAGAATTCGAAACCTGAATTTAGAACCTAAAAACAAAATACTCTAAATCTAAGTATTTATAGGATTCCAAGGTTTTTAGATATGAAACAAAATTTTACACTTAGAAATAAAATGAGTTAGATTTAGAGAAACTAAAATATGAACAATGAAAACAAAGGTAAAGAGAAAATTTCCTTGGGAAGGAAAATTTTCCTTAATAAGATAAATCTTATGGGAAATGATATTTTCCTTGCGATAGAGTGTTTGTGATTTTCAAAACATAAAAGAATGGAAAATTCAAAAGGAGACCTTATTGACTCAACTATCTCCCCCTTTTTGGAAAGCACAAACATCCTTACGAAAAAGAATCTAAGGACTTAGAAAATTTTATGGATTTGAAAATAAAAACTTATCTCCCTCTACTTATAGATCATAGTGAATACGACTAACTCCCCCTTAGGCTTTGGAATCACTACAGATCGTATTCTTGATTTCCTTAATGAGATTTTTCATTTTCTTTCATTTGAAAAACTTCATTGATAAGAACTTTCCTCTAGATGAAATCCCCATTACATAGGGAAATATCCTCTTGAATTTTTATTCTTTTTATCATTCCTTTCTCCCCCATTTTGATTTTCAAAAATGAATAAAGGGTATGAAAAAAAATTGGTACCTAAAACATTTGTACTAAACAACCACAAAAAAATATATAAAGAACAACCAAAATTTCATTAATGTTGAAAGAATTTGTACAAGGAAAAGTACAACAAAATATCGGAATGAAAAGAAATTATCCTTCTATCTCCTTCAGCATCAGCTTCTTCACAATAGTTTTCAGCCTCTTGAGCTCCTTGTGATCCTCTTCTGCACGCTTAAACAACTGATCCTGATATTTATTTTTCTTCTCCAAGGCTTTAATTTTTTCTTTCCAAGCCTTAAAGACATTTTTCTTGAGCTTTCAACACTTCTTCTTACTTAACAAGTTTCTCTTCAATATCAATTCTGAGATCTATTTCCCTCTTCCAATTCAGGACCACTAAATTAAGCTTGCCATTCAGATCCTTAACCTCCTGCTTCTGAGTAGTCTGTTTGAGGGTTAGCTTTTCCTCAAAACTATTAGTAAGATCACTGATCTTACCATCTTCGGTGTCAAAATCATACTTGACATTATCATGAAATTCATCAAAGATTCTCATTTCTTCGATTGTCTTCTTCGACCATCTTGTAATCTTTTTGAAAGATATTTTATGATCCTCATAACCAATGAGAAAGATTTTGAAATCCACCTCTAGTGAGACACATTTGTCCATAACCATGAAAGCTTAACCTGATTTCTGATTTACCATAGGCTGAAGCATCTAGAATCTTGAGTCTATGCTTGGGAATAAGTCAATAATACCAACCAACCTTTTCAAATACTGAACAAAAAAATCATGTCCAGTGGAAGATGATTATGAATCCGAATGTTTGGTTAGTGAATATTCTTTTTCTACGTCTTCATTTTTCCTCTTTGATGAAGCACCAACATCTTTCTTCTTCACTACGGATTTACTAGGTGTATCTATTGCTACCTGCTTTCCCTTATTAGCTCTCGGAATGATGTATTGTTCTTTGGGAGATTCGTGTTCACTATCTGATAGCTGAACAATCTTATCTTCATCTACTTATTCTTTCTCATCTCCTACCACAACAACCTCTAGTTGGATAAAATAATGATTTCTACTTTCCTCTTAAGACAATTTATTCACTTCTTCTTCACCCTTCTCATCTTTTTTTGGAGAAGAATGTTTTGAGCACTTGTCTTCAGAAGTTCAGATTGATAATTTCTCAGAAATACTTTCCTTCTCATGATAATCCTCTACTTGCCTTATTAAATCCTCAGTATCACCACTGCCTTCTTCTTCTCCTTCTTTTTCCACTTCTTCTTTCACTTCTTTTTCTTCAACTATTATTATTCCTTATGTGATTATGGAATCAAAACATTATTTCTTGGAGTCTTTGGTAGTGATTCTTGTATAAAGGATTCTGGTACTAGAATTTTCTCAGAGGCTTTTTCAGTAGCCTTAAGAAGAGATTGGATGCTTTCATCTTCCAATAATTTCTTCCTCTGCTTCTTTTCTTTTTCTTCCTTTTCAAGATTCTTAGAAGCCTTTTCCTTAAAACCTTTTTCCTTAGCAGGATCCAGGCCAAACTTAGGCTCCCATTCTTCTTGTTTTTCTTATCCTCTCTCCACTTAGACACCATTTCATCAGGGTAGGATTTTTGCTTCTTTGGCTTCAGTGGTGCTGACTGAGTTTCCTTATCCGTAGGGGTTTTTCTTTTCTCTTATGGTTCCTTAGCCTTTCTCTTCCTTCCACCATTCTTATAGGTTTCATCCACTTACGACTTCTTTGAAAAATCTTCTACTTCTTCTTCAGATAGATCATAAAATTCTCCGGATTCACTGGAAAAACCAATTTTCATTCTCCTTAGAGTATCATCACTCAGCAACATCACCTTGTAATTTCTCGGCTTGGAACTACAAGGAATTTTGAATGACTGAAGGCAAAGAACAATAATATTGAATGAATTGATGGATACATGATAATCCGAGACATCGGATTTTCATTCTTAATATTCTCAATCATAACTAAGACATACTTGACGAGGTTTATCTTCCTGAGGTTCACCAAGAAATCTAATATATAGGTATCACTCTTCTTTAAAGCATCCTTATCCCCTTTCCTTGGAATTATAAAGCCTTGAACCCACAATTGAAGAATCCATAAGTTCGTAGACAGATAAACAATCTTCGAAGTCTTCACTCCTTTTAAGAAAAGACACTCTATAACCTTTTCCTTATCAAAAGATCCCGATACATCAGGTAATTTTTGAGTACAAAATTCTACTTCTCCTTCGTAAGGAATTACAATCAGACTTGCTGCCTTGATGTAAGAAAGAGAGTAGGCCTTTCCATAACTCTTGAAAGAAAATTTTTCTCTGCCTTCTTCCTTGAAGAAACATGTTGTCTCATAGAACTCAATCGACAAGTCTGGATAGATTAGATCCCGTGCTCTTGGTTTTAATACACATACACTCTCCCAACCATTCATCTTGACATTCTTAGATATGATAAAATCATACTTATCATAAAACTTCAAATCGACCAACCTTTCTCTGTATATCTACCACTCATAGATTTCTTTAACAGTCAACATTTCTTTCTGAGGAGAGGCTTTAGCAGATATTCAGAACTGAGGAAACTTTTGAAGATTCAGAACAACCTTAAGTACAGAGATAGAGCTTCATCATGTGAAAGATTGAAAAAACAATGTGGGAAAACCATTGGGGGGGGATTTATATAGGTGATTGAAGCGATAGTTCAACTTCTATGGTTGATCCAACGGTTGAAAAAACTTTTGATCAAATCTAACGGTTGACATGATAACCGAAGAAGGATTTTGATAGGTTATGATGTTTTGAGGTTTTTAAGATAAACATTTGGATTTAAGTAAATGTGAATCCAAAAAATTTAAAACAAAATGAAAATACCAGGAAGTAAAAAGATGATTACGAAAACATAGAAAAGGAAACATACCTTTCAGATTACATAGGAAAATTATTCATAATGAGGAAAATTCTTCTTAGATACAAAAAATTTTGACTTCGAAAAAAAAAATTTGACTATGGAAAAATTTTGATTATGAAAAAATTTGATTACGAAAAATTTTGATTATGAAAAATTTTGATTACAAAAAAATTTGATTACAAAAAATTTTTCTAACAGAAAAATGTACTACCCCAATGAAAAGGAGATTCTTACTGTAAAGAGATAGGTTTTAACAAGAATTTAATATGGAGGATTACCTTATGGTTATCATTCCTAACTTCTATTTAATATATTCAAATCTATCGGAGGGTAAAGATTTTGTGAAAATATTAGCAAGTTGATCTTGTGTTACGATAAATTGAAGAATGATATCTTATATTTGTGTGTGATCCCTAAGAAAGTGATGCCTAATATCTATATGTTTTGCACAAGAGTGATGTGTAAAGTTTTTACTTAATTCAATGAAACTATTATTATCACACATTATTTGTGTTTTGGTAAAACTCATACCATAGTCTGTGAGTATGTGTTGCATCCACAAAACTTGAGCACAATAACTTTTAGCTGCTACATATTCAGCTTTAGCAGTGGAAAGTGCTACTGAGTTTTCCTTTTTTTCATGACCAAGAAACTAATGAATATCCTAAGAAATGACAAGTTTCAGATGTACTTTTCCTGTCTATTCTCTATCCACCAATGTCAGCATCTGAAAAAAATTTTAAAACAAAATCATTTACAGAAGTATAAAAGAGTCCTAAATCCATGGTTCCTTTTAAGTAGAGAAAAATCCTTTTCACTACCTTTAAATGAGATTCCTTAGGATTAGATTGATATCTTGCACATAAGTATACTGAAAACATTACGTCTGGATGAATAGTTTTCAAGTAGAGTAGACTTCCTATCATTCCTCTAAAAGATGTTTGATCTACTAGTTTCCCAGCCTCATCAAGATTAAGTGAATTTGAGGCACCAATGGGAGTACTTATACTCTTAGTGTTTTCATATACATACTTTTTAAGAAGATATTTAATATACTTATATTGGGATATATAAATTCTTTCTGGTTTTTGAGAAATTTGAAAACCAAGGAAAAATGTTAACTCACCCATCATACTCATTTCAAACTTATATTTTATTAGATTCACAAAGGAATCAGTTAAAGATTTTTGAGTTGAACCAAATATAATGTCATCAACATAAATTTGAACAATTAAAACATTTTTCTTATCTTTTTTTATAAAAAGGGTTGGATTAGCATTTCACTTAACATAATTGTTTTGAATCAAAAACCCTGTAAGTCTATCATACCAAGCTCTAGGGGCTTGTTTAAATCTATTTAAAGCTTTGGTAAGTTTGAAAACATGTTGAGGATGTTTTGTATCTTCAAAACCAAGAGGGTTTTCAACAAAAACTTCCTCTTGAACATAACCATTAAGGAAATCACATTTAACATCCATTTAAAAAAGTTTGAAATTAAATAATACTGCAAAGGAAAGTAGAATACGAATAGATTCAAGTCTAGATACTGGAGAATAGGTTTTTTCATAGTTGCACATGAGCCTTAGCCCAGTTGGTAAGGACTCTGTAAGTGTATCCAAGTGACCAGGGATCAAATCCAGGTGGAGGCAGAATTTCTGGGGTACTGTAGCAGTAATGTAGCAGGTATTGTAGCGGGAACTGTGCAGTACTGTAGCAGGTACTGTAGCAGGCACTGTTTGGCCCTGTAGCAACCGGGAATATGCCCCCGTTTGGGCCTTCAGGCCACCGATTTGGTCCCTGAGTCCTGTAAGGCCTTCGAGCCACCCAGACCTTTGGGTCAGTAAGGTCTTTGGGCCACCTCAAGGCCTTCGGGCCACCTTAAGTACAGATGAAAACAAGACAACCTACAAAGGAACAAGCTCTACAAGGAGGATGAGAAAGGAGCTTTCACCACAGCAGAAGCTAAACGGATTGCAAGAATGAGAGGGTATGACACCTTCCATCGGGACAAGCCTGTTCATGCACGGGAATGCCTAGCCGAATAGCCATGTGAAGGTAGAGAGCTGATTTCACGATGAAGATGCTGGGGAGGAGCAGTTCCAAGTAGTTAGTCTGGGTTGTATGTAATGTTTGAAGCCTACGGGCAATGAATTCCTCTAAGGCCTACGGGCCATTTAATACTTATGCCTACAGGATTTGTAAGGGTTTCACCTCACCCCTTGAAAGGTGGATTATCAAAAAATCAATAAAAAATGAAGGCCTTCGGGCCATTGGAGGAGGTTTCTTCATAGTCTATTCCTTCTTGTTGATTATAGACTTTAAAAACTAATCTACCTTTATTTCTTACTATGATTCCATTTTATTCACACTTATTTCTGAAGACCCATTTTACTCCAATAATAGAATTTTCTTTAGGTCTTCCAACCAAGGTCTAGACTTTATTCCTTTCAAATTCATTTAGCTCATATTGCATAACTTTTATCCAATCATCATCACCTAAAGCTTCATCAGTGCTTTTAGGTTCTAATTGAGAAAGGAATACAAGATGTTATACTTCATTTCTTAAGGAAGTTCTAGTCCTTAAAGGTTGATTTACATCACCAATGATTCTATCACTGGGATGATTCTTAAGAAACAACTGATTTGGGTTTTGTAAAACCTCTTCATCAACATATGGTAGGAAATATTCTGGGGTAAATGTCTCTAAAACATTTTCTTGAACATTTTCCTTATCAGAATGATCTTCTATCAAGGGTTGATAATCAGTTTTTGAAAACATATCAGAATATGTAGGTTGAGGTTGTTTAAAAAAGGATTAGTTTCATCAAATTTAACATGTACCGTTTCTTCAACAGTAAAAGTATTTTTATTGAAAACTCTATATTCCTTAGAAGTTGTGGAGTAGCCTAAGAAAATTCCTTCATTAGTTTTTGGTGCGAATTTATATAGATTATCTTTAGTATTCAGAATGAATACTTTGCAACCAAATCCCGTGAAGTAGGAAAGTATAGGTTTTCTACCATTCCACAACTCATAAGGGGTTTTATTAAGAAAAGGTCTAATTAAAACTCAATTTATAGTATAACAAGAAATACTAAAAGCTTCAGCCCAAAAATGTTTGGCTATCGAATATTCACCCAACATGGTTCTGGTTATCTCTTGAAGAATTCAATTTCTTCTTTCAACAACACCATTTTGTTGAGGAGTTATTGGTGTTGAGAAGTTATGAGTAATGCCTTTTCTACTACAAAAAGTTTCAAAATCAGATTTTTGAAATTCTCCTCCATGATCACTATGAATAGTTATCAAAGGAAGATTTTTCTCATTTTTAACTTGGGATTTAAAAATTTTGAAATAAGAAAAAGCTTCAGATTTCATTGCTAGAAAATAGACCCATGTAAATATACTATGATCATCAACTAAGAAAAATACATAATATTTTCCTCCAATGCATCCAGTTTCTATTGGACCAAAATGATCTATATGCACCGACTGTAATGCATCAGTAGTTGAGACTTCACTGACTGATTTAAAACTTTATTTATGTTGCTTTCCATATTGACAAGGATCACAAAATTTTGAGGAATAAAATCTAAGATCCGTTAGATCCTTAAATAGTCTTTTCTTAGAGAGTTTGCATACGTTTCTAAGGTTATAGTGTCTTAATCATCAATTCCACAACAAAGAACGATCTTCCATTACACTAAGACAAGGTAGATCTTGGCTCCTAAGGTCTTATAAGTTTAGTGTGTATACATTCTCTTACATATGGGCAGAAAGAATAAACTCTTCCTTGGAATTATGTACTAAACATTTATCATTCCTAAAATTCAGAAGGTAACCTTCATCACATAATTGAATTATGCTAATAAGGTTGTGCTTAAGACCCTTAACAAATAAAACATTCGAAATCAAATTTTTTCTAAGAAGAATAATGTTACCTATACCAATAATTTCTCCCTAAGAATTATCTCCAAAAGTTACTTTTCCTCCTTTCGTCTTGATAATATTTTCAAAGAATTTTTTATTACTAGTCATGTGCTGGGAACATCCACTATCCATGTACCATGTATTGATGTTGGTACTTTATTTACTTTACTAAAAATAAGAGTGTTAGAATTTCAAAACCCAAACTTTCTTTGATCAAGAAACTTTAGAAAGAAAATTTTTAGTAATCCACATTTTTTTAGAAAAATAAGCTTTATAAAAACCTAAATACTGAGTTTTGTTTAAGGAACAATTTTTTCCCAATTCTTACCACACTGACACTTAGTACCGAATGGAGCACTTTGAGGAACAAAATAATTATTACTAAAAACTGGTTTTGAATGATCATAACCAAATCCATAATTATTCCTTAGAGGTCGAATTTGGGAATACATCTTATCAATGTTTTCCTTACCTAAGGAAAAGTTTGACAAACACTTCTTCAAGGAAAATATTTCTGACTTTAGTTTAATAATGAAGTTTTTATCCTAAAAAACATTATTTTTAACACTAGAGTTAGTCTCTAAAATATTTTTCTTAGAAAATAATTTTTCTAGATCCTTATAAAGTTTATCCTTCTCAAAATTAACTTCCTCAAGGGTTTTTGAAATACTTTCAAAATCATAAATTTTCTTATCAAGATCTTTAGAAAGATATGATAATTCTTTAGTAAGAATAGAAATTATAGAATTTTCCTTATCAAGATTTTTCTTGACTTTATAATTTTCATTCTCAAAAAGCTTAGCGAACCTAGAAACTTCTTCATAAGTAGGTAAAGTATTATCTTCATCAGAAGAATATTCTTCATCTAAAGATTCATAATATTTATTATCACTATAATTAGAATTCAAGGATACATTGGTTATAGATTCATCAATGTGTACCTTGTCCATTAGATAATGATTTTAAATAGGTATCTTTCCAATTAAACCAAGATTCTTCAAACTATAAGATTCATACTCAGAGGATTCATTAGAAGAGTCTCCACCATTGGAACTCCAGATGCCATTAGCTTTCAAAACTTTCTTATCTTTATATTTGTAGTACTTCTTTTTATTTCTCTCAGAATGCTTTTCCTTTATATCCTTCCTCTTAATAATAGGACAATCTGGACTTATATGCCTTGCTCTTTTTTATTCATAACAAGTATCTTCAAAGTCTTTCTTTTCATTTCATTCTTTCCTCTTAAATCTATATGGAAATTATTTCTTCCCAACTATCTTGTTTATCCTTCAAGCAAGATTAGCTAGCTCATTATCAAAATATTCACTTTCACTTGATTCAGATAAAACAATGACTTTATTTGACTTTGATATTGTAACCCTTTCAAGAGTCTTAAATTTAGTTGTAGTAAAAGCTACACTTCCAATGCCATTATTCTTATTATTTAGATCATCATATCTTTTCATTATTGTCTCATGTTGAATAAGAGTTCCAAAAAGCTCATCAAGAGTAATATGAGAGACTTTCCTATTCTCATCAATAACTGTTCTCTTATATTCCCACTCATTAGGCATGATATCTATAATCTTGTCCACAAGTGCCTCATCATCTAAACCTTTTTCACCCATGGATTGTAAACTGTTAACAATAGTCATAAACCATTGTTGTACTTTGCACACTGGTTATCCATAAGGAAATAGAAATCCATGATATTCTGTTCGAAGCATATCTCTTCTAGTTTCTATAACATTGGATGTACCAAAATGAGTAACCTACAATTTCTTCAAAATACAATTTGCAGCTTCACAAGAAGAAATATGACTATATATATTCCTAGTCATGGAACACAACAAAGTATTGTGTACCTTGTAGTTTAGTTGATATTATGACATTTCTTGATTAGTAAATGTTATGACTTCATTATCAGGAATATTGTAATCTATAGTAAGCATAAAAAGTTGTCCACTCTAGTATTAATAACAAAAGTCTTCATACGATCCTTCAAATATTCATAATCATTCCCATAAAATATAGGTAGTCTAGTAGTATTTATATTTTCAATCAAACCAAGATTCATTCCTGCCATCTAAAAGAAAATATCTTTCCACAAAAACTTGTTAATAATAAAAGTTTGTAAACAAGGATAAAAATACTAAGAAAGGAAAATATTGAACAGTGGAAACTTGAGCAAGAAAAATTATATGTGAATATAAGTATTTCAGATATCTCCTCTGATACCAATTTTAGTATCGAAATAATGAATGTAGATGATCAATATACAAGAGGGGGAGGGGGATGAATTGTATACTTTAAAAATTTCTTTGGAACATTTAATGTTGGTATAAAACTTTCATTTTTAAACTTGAGGAAAACTATGTTTAACAATGTTAAACAAGATAAATTCAGAAGACCTCTTAGTTATACAAACTTGCTAGGTTCCAAAAATATGGTTATGGAAATCAAACTTAAGAAAAGTTTACAACGAAAAATATTCTACCTTAAAGCGTATAGAATCTTACTAATCAGAGTATACAAGTACAAGAAAGTATAAGATAGTTATACTTTTTTTATTAATCAAAATGCAGTGAAAAATAAACTTGAAACTACACAAGTAATAAGTATAGAATCTTTTAACCCAAAGAGAAGGGTATCCAACAACCTTGGATAAAGGTCCCTTGATTTATACTTTCAAGAAAGTCTGTCTTACCCAAACTAGGGTAAACCCTTGATAGAAATTTCAGAATCTGTCTTTCTATCCCCGCAATCCCTCAAACTTTAAGTTAGTCGGCACCTCTGTCTTCCTATCCCCAGAAGTACTTGAACATTAATGTAGTCGGAACCTCTGTCTTTCTATCCCCGGAAGTCCTCGATTATATACAACAACAATCAGAGTCGTACGAAGCAAGATGAATAATATGTTCAGTACACACAAAGCATGAGAGTATCTCTCTCTAGAAATCACTTCAAAAGCATGTAATCTCTAGATTGATGGATCAGTAATGAGCTTGTTAAAATGTGCTCCAATTTATAGGCATTTTCCCAACGGTCATCTCCCTCCTCCAATGATCATATTTTTCCTTGAATCTTGGAGGGACCTGTACACGTTTTACTTAAACAACGGTAAATTAGAAACAGTTTGCACAAAATCGTTTCATAACTATAATAGGGATAAGTAAAATATGGTTGCTTAACCAAATCCAATTTTTCTGATTCTAAGGAAAATAAAGTTCTGAGTCTAAGTAGATAAACACTTGGAGACTATAAATCATAAATATTCGGATTATGTTTTTCAAGGAATTCGGAACCTGAATTCTATATATTTCAGAGTCTGAATTCTATAGATTTCAGAGTCTGAATTCTAAGAAATTTAGAGTTTGAATTCTAAGGAATTCAGAGTCTGAATTCTAAGGAATTAGGAGTTTTAATTCTAAAGAATTTGGAGTCTAAATTATAAGGAATTCGGAGTCTGAATTTCCTAGAATTTGGAATCTAAATTTCATAGAATTTGGAATCTGAATTTCAGAGAATTCAGAATCTGAATTTCAGAGAATTCAGAATCTAAATTTCAGAGAATTCGGAGTCTGAATTTCAGAGAATTCAGAATCTGAATTTCAGAGAATTTGGAGTATGAATTTAGAGAATTCGGAATCTAAATTCAGAGAATTCGGAATCTGAATTCAGAGAATTCAGAACCTGAAAACAGAATACTCTATATCTAAGTATTTATAGTATTTTGAGGTTTTTAGATATGAAACTGAATTTTAAAGTTAGAAATAAAATTAGATAGATTTAGAGAAACTAAAACATGAACAATGAAAACAAAGGTATGGAGAAAATTTCCTCGGGAAATAAAATTTTCCTTACTATGATAAATCTTATAGAAAATGAGATTTTTCTTGAGATAGAATATTTGTGATTTTCAAAGCATAAAGAAATGGAAAATTCATAAGGAAACCTCATTGACTCAACAAAATATGTGTGATATATCCAGCACATTGTGCATGCAACCTAATGAATTTAGTAACCAATGATTAAAAAAACCTTATGCATAGACCTCTCTCGAACCTCATTGGGTATATTGGAATTGAGAATTTGACTTGTGGACATCCAAGGGTTATTCCAAACCTTGACACAAGGTTGGAACTTGAGAGGAATAACCTATATCCTCTTGAATAAATATATTATGGTTTAACTATGTAGATTGGTTTGGCATGTAAATTGATAACTTGGATTAACATGATTTTTTTCCTATCTTGTTAATTGTGAATATTTTCTAGATAATAAATAACATGGATTAAAAGTGGTAAATTGGAATGTAATGTGGAATGGGTATAAAGGCTTAATGAAACATGGATTTTGAAGATATGTGTAATGGTAATTGTGATTAAATTATATAGTGAAATGGAAATAATAACACTTATTATGATGATTGGTAATTTTTTTAAATGATATTTTCCTTGTTTTGGTTAATGGAATGTTTTTTATTGGATAATTGATGAAATGAACAATAAGGTTTTGGAAACATGTTTATTATGTTGGTGTTTGGTATTATAAATTTATTTCTTTTATTTTTGTCTTGTTATGACTTGTTTGACATGCTGAAATTCTTATAAAAAAGTCCGCACCTAGTTATACTAAAATTTTTATATAAAGGGTTTGCACCTGGATATGTTGAAATGTTTATATAGAGGGATTGTGACTGGTTTTAATGAAATGATTATATAAAGGGATTTATCCCAGTTATATTGAAATGATTATATATAGGGTTTGTGCCCAGTTATGATGAAATGCTTATATAAAGGGATTTTAACAGGTTAAGATGAAATTCTTATATAAAGGGATTGTGCATGGATATTATAAAATGATTATAAAAATGGCATGCACTTAGTTATGCTGGAATTCTTATATAATGGGATTTCACCTGGTTATATTGAAATTATTATATAAAGGGATTGAACTTAGATATGTTTTTATTCTTGTAGGGATCTTCCTGGATCTATAATAATGATTTGTGGGATATACCCTAGAGGGTTTATGAAGACCCAAACTCTAGTATCTTAGAGCTGATGCCTCACATTGTTACCTTGAAATAAGATAGAAGAAATCGCATCCCAAAGGATTGAATAGTTTATTTGTCTTAGTAAATTAGATAAAAATTTTAAATTAAAAATACATTTTAGACATAATATAAAAAAACTATTTTATTTTAGGAAACCATTTTCCTCTTAGTGTAACCCTGCATATCAATCATAATTAACTTCCTAGAAACCTTTGAAAAAATAAAACATAAGAAAGGGGTGAGCTAAAATGCTCAGAAAGGGTCATGTACAGTGTAAACTATCATGAACCAATAAAAATAATCACTATAGAAAGGAAAATAACTGAGCACACATTCCATTAATCAATAAATTGAGTATAATATGACATGAATAAATTATGATCAAATAATTCCATATAAATAATCACATGAGCATGAAACATAACCATGTATATTCTAACTAATCAAATAATCACATGGAATATCATTAACAGAATTCAAAATGATGGAATGAATAATATTTGACATCTAAAACTTACCATTGAGGCTTCTTTCCAAGAATCTGATATCATCAAGGCTTAAATCCGAGAATCTAATAACTTCAAGGCTTCGTTCCAAGAATCTAATACCATTAAAGCTTCATTCCATGAATCTAATAAATGAGTAAGGCCTCATCCATAACCCAATATAGTTTGTATCATGAGATCTAAATATGAACTGTGGAGCTATAGTAAACCCCTCTCATCACTTACTAAGTCCAATGCATTCATCACATTAATAAATAATATAATTGAATCAATATGCCTTAATCAATAACTATCCATATAGAAAGAACTAATCATACTGGATGTCAATACTTCCCTAGTCAAACTGATCATAAACCATCCAAAGGAATACAATGAGTGGTGTTATTAGAGTAAATCCTCAACAAAAGATTCAATAAATGATGTTGTCATAGATGAAAACACATTAAATATATTATTGAAATATTTATTAAGAAAAATAACCTTTTTATTTCGAATATAATTTTTAAAATCTAAAAACTATAGGCATAATAAAGAAATCATTTTCCTTGAAAATAACCCTATAAACTATTAAATTAAAATTCAAAGTTTTAAGGTTACATGATGGAAAAAATTACATTCACGCCGTATAACTTAAAAAACCATTATTTTCACCTTTTAGTAAGAAAAGTTATAAAGTTCATTGTTTGGACAAATATAGAAAGATTCCTTTTAAAATATTTTATAAAAAGTAAAAAAGATATAAAATAACTTTAAACATTCATTTTTTTAATAATAAAGTCATTTTTTAAAACATTTTAGGAAAACGTGGCCATGGAATATAAATATTCTCAATTGAGACATAAACATAGACAACCCTGAATAATGATGAGATTATGAATTAACCCTTACCACTTGGGTTTATTTTGAATCAGAAGCCCCATTAAAGAAATAACTTTAAATGAAACTTTAAATTCCAAAAAGACAAAGATATTCATGATAAAATATATCATAGGGGTAGTATATTCACTACACAAAATAAATAATTTGTGAATATGACATACATCTCATGAAAGTAAAAGTGAGACGATAAACCTTACAAAGATCATATCATTAAAGAGAGTGTTAATAAAATTAATAGATTATGTGTATCCACTGAAAATACACATAAAAAAGTGTAAATACAACATATAGTAATCAAATTTCATTTCACACATAATCATATCATGAAATAATCAATGACATAGAAGTCTAACCTAATGATTGAAAATTTAGTTAAGAATTCCCTTACATTTCACTTTATTTTAGTCGAACATGCTTTAACCACTTGTATATTGGTTTAAATAAAGCTATTAATTTATAAAAGAACCATATTAATATTTTTTATATCATATATTATTCTATTATATCATCATATTACCATATTTTTAATAACATTTCATTATTTTCCTTGGTTTTGATGCGACCTACTTCATTTTCCTATGCATGTTTTGTCATGTTAGTCCATATTCTTGAGAATAAGATATAGTTATGTAATTTAAATAATTATATTAAGGAAATATATATAATATATATATATATTAATTTATATATTTTTATAATGATTCATGAATGGTGAAAATGGAAAATGAATCACATCACATCGTGGAGATGGTTGTCTGAATGTATGCATGAATGATGATATCATTCCCTTAATGGTGAAAGGGTAAGGAAGTGGATAGTGTATTAATTTTTATAGAATAAATATAATTTCATAATTATAATATATATATATATTATTTCTATTATTATACCCATCCAAAAAAATTGTTGGTGAAAAACAAATTACAATACAACATGGAGACAGAAAGTCGTAAGTACGCACGCACGATGCTTTCATTTTTCATAGGATAGATAAAAGGTGTAATATGGTCATATCATAACCATAATAAAATATCATGATATATGTGATAATTGATTTATTATTTTAGGATGGAAACAACACATGAAAAGGAAGTATAAGAATAATTGAACTTTATTGAGTTGGTAAAAACGATTATCTCTTCTTCGCCAGACTTCCTTTAGATCTGTTATTAAAGGACACTAGGGTTGGTATTTTTGGAAAACCAGGACCTTCAAAACATGGATAAGGATTCTAAGAAGATAAATGGGGAGGGTTTGGTTGATATATATGGATCAATGTGGTGTATATAAGTGAAGGAAGGAGTGCCTTTTTCTAATTGAAGCGAGGGGAACTTTTGGAAACACTCTAAATATTAAATTAATATAAATTAATTTTAAATTTAAAATGGATCCAAAATGATTTATTTCAAATATTAGATGTGTATGGGTCAAAATAATTGTATAAAATAATTTTTAGGCAAGTTTAGGTAACATTATTTCCATTATCTTTTGGTTTTAACTCTTATTTAATTTCTTAAACTCTTACCGTGACAACATGGATTTTCACTCTTTGAGGGTTAATATAATTGATATAAAATGAAAAAAGCACCCTAAATGGATCATTGATAAATTTTTTAGCCTTAATAAAATTAGTTGGAAAATTTTAATATTTTTTATAAATTTTATATCATTTAATAAAATATTTTTTATTTTAAAACATCGTTAATTTAAATTTTGACACCATTTATTACTTTGACTTTTAAAAATATCAATACAACAATATATCTTAAAAAATCTATTTTAATACACACCTAACATGTAAAGTTATTCTATAAAATTAGTTTATGACATTTATTATTTCAAATTATATTTATTTTTATATTTTTAATATTATTTATTTGATATTTATATTAATAAAATAGTTATTGCATCACCGTTGTGCAAGCATTTAATGTAATAATTTTTTTTTCACCAAAAATTAAAAATAAATTACTATGAAGAATATAATTAATTTATATTTCCAAATAATATTTATAGTTGAAGATAAATTCTAGATAAAACCATATAAAAAAAGGTATATTTATTAAAATCATGAATGTGACATCTTTGACTTTTCTTTAAATAAAATGTTATAAATATCCCATCCTCGTAAAAATGGACATAAATGGTCATATAACCAAACGTTAATTTATTATGGAGGAAATTGGATCATTAAATAATATTTTGTAATGTTTTAGGGTCATTTTCTAGTCGTTATAATATTTTTAACCTAAATTACCCAATTTACTCTTTACTATGGTAATAAAAATTAACAAGGTTACTATTCATATCGGCAAAAAATATAAGTAAAATATTTAATAAATTCGAACCTTATGAATACAAATATGACATCCATTTTTTGAAATTAAAACCATAGAGGTTTTATAATTTAATTTTAAAGTAATCCCACAAAACGTAATGAAAAACAACTTTATTGAAAAATGCATTTTTAAGTCCAAAAATGTACTTATACCAAAATATGGTATAAATATGATTAAAAATTAATTAATTTGATTATATATAAATTAATAGTACTTAATATACATTGATATAAAATTAAAATCATAATGTTACTTTTAATATAATGAAATTGACATTTTTATAATAATTGGTCATTTTCACTATTCACTAGAAAATCATTATTTTTCTAGAAAAATATGAAAAATTCACTCTAAGATAATTTTTACATTAAAAATTTTAAAAATGAAGTTTATTTTTTCAAATATTATTTATAAAATTATCTAAATTTATTTTTAAAACAAGTGTGCCATTAAAAGGAAACAAAGTTACCTTTAAAAAACATTGCTTTTTATGTGAAAAATTGGGTTTATTCTTATCTTATGCCTATAAAATATATTTAATGAATGTAAAATTTTTTTATTGATATATAATATATAAAGGTGGTTAATACTATTGATTCCCACCAATTTAATGCCTAGGTTATAATAATATTTCATTGCTTATTTAAGCTAGGGGTTGCATGCAACGTAAGATATTGAAGAGATTAAATTTAAAAAGATACAAAACATAAAATCATGTGGTGTTACATTATCACCCCTTTAATAAATTGTATCCTCACAATTTCAAATTTCAATTCAAAATTCAAAATAGGATATTTGAGAATTCCTTTTTGGAAAACCCACATCGTAAATATGGTTAATGAAACATCATCTTAATAAGAGGGAATGGAAATTGAAAAGGTCAGCACAAAACTAGAATTATGATTAGGAGAACATTATTGGGCGGTGAAAACATGGAATTGGAAGAAAAATACAATGATCAAGTTTCGATAGATAGTGATAGAGAACACGTTCATTAGAAATTTAACCGTCATAAAACCGTAAATCTACGATCAATTAAAAGACTAATAATTTCTCTAAAAGAAAAGTAAACAGATAACATTTTTGTTCCAAAATAATTTTTCTAGAGTTGAGGGGTTCTTTTAAAATATAGATTAAAACTTAATTAATTTATTTACATGTCATAAGTATAATATAATACTTTGGTTATGCTTTGATCTATTCCAAATTCATTTCTTACACTAGGAAAGTTGATATTAAAGATGATTTTTTCAAACTGAATCATAACGTTCTCAAGTCATTCCTTCACCCTATAAATATTTATCAAAAACAAAAATGTTTATAATAGGTTATTCGATATGATAAATCCTATTTTTAACCTAAAACAATAGAATCTAAAGTTCAACTTAGTGTATTCCATAAGTAGTTACCTTAAGAATCATTCAAAATACATTTTCCCAAATTCAAAGTCCAAGAATTTAGAAGGGAGTTCACTAAATTTCAAAAATCAACATAACATAAGATTTCCCAAAATAATGTAGATATTATTTCCAAATACCAAATATATGAATACGTTGATCTTATTTAAACCTTTACGAAAACATTCATGCTTCAAAAAATAAAAGATCAACTTATTGAATATATTTGTTAAATCCAAACATCTAAAAATTCCAACAAACATAACATAAACCATCAAATCACTAACCGCCTTCATGGTCAATAATAATATCCCATAAATATTTATTTACTATTATCTCAATATTATGCACATATTTAGGGTTATCTTTCTCAAATCAGGTGTTTTCCAAAAGATCTACTTACAAAAAAATCACTTCTCTTGGTTACTAGTTCTATTCATCACATGCTTCCAAATACTTAAAGAATAAGTAATTAAGTACAATCTTTATATATCTCATGATTTATATAACTAGATAATTACTAATAAAATAATAAAATAACATAATCCTTGAATCAAAACACAATAATATTAATAATTCATCTTCGTATGTGGTAGCAGCATAAGATTGACCACGATCCATTAGCATCTTTTGGGGTATATTCCTTTGACTCTTGAGACATTGATTTTCATATTGACCTATCTCATTGATGTTTAATCAATATACATTGGAAACCTTTTTCTTACCCTTGAAATTGTAAGCATAGTGGATTTTCTTTTTACACTTATAAAAAACTACCATTCAGAAAGTACCAAGGTGTTTATTTCTAGAATTATCACATGTAGGAAAATAATTATTTCTATTCTTTCCATTATACATATTTATCCCAACTTTTCTACTATTATCACACTTACCTCTAAAGACATAATACTTAGAAAATTCTTTCTCTTCCTTGTTAGAACATGATACTATGTCCTCATATTATAAGAATGTCTGGGAGACTAGTTCCATTCATAATATTGGCTAAAGGCCATAAAATATATGATAATTTTTACTATTTGGATCATGTGCATTGGTGAGGTTCCCATTCCTTCTTCTAGGTTCCATTTCTAAATGAATACATACACTATATTAGGGAAAATCATTATGTATAATAATGTATAATCTCAAAACTAGTGAAATACTTAATATAAATTGAAAAATTTATGTGTATCTAATCTCATAATCATAATCACGGTTTCTTTGGGATGATATTCTACACATATACTCAAATTTTATCATAGGGTTATGTCCTCTAATCCATGTGTTTTTAAATCTATTTTCCAAGATTTCTACTAATCTATCTTTGATACCAACTGTAAAGACCCAGATTCCAGTATCCCGAAGCCCATGACTTACTTTATTACATTGACATAATATACAATAAATTACATCCTAAAGGATAAAATAGTTTATTAGTCTTTGAAAACTAGATACATATATGAAATTAAAATTACATTTTAGAGATAAAATAAAAAAGTATTTTCTTTGATAACATAATTATTCCCCTTATCTTAATCCTTCATATCAATCATTATAAACTTCTTCGCAACCTAGGTAAAAATAATACATAAGAAATTTGATAGCGAAAATGCTCTCTGAGGGACTAGTAAAATAGAAGATATCATGAACCAATAATAATATTAATAAAAATGGAATAGTAAATAACTAAGCACACATTCCATTAATCAATAACTTGAAACTAATATGGTAGGAATAAAAGATGATCAAATAATTCCATATAAATAATCACATCGGCATGAAACATAAAAATAGATATTCTAACTATTCGAATAATCACATGGAATATCTATGACTAAATTCAAAATGATGGAATGCATAATGTCGGACATCTAAAAAATAAAATTGTGGCTTCTTTCCAAGAATATAATATCATCAAGGATTCATGCTAAGAATCTAATACCGTCAAGGCTTCATGCCAATAATCTAATACCATTAGGGATTCATGCTAAGAATATAATAAATGGGTAATCCCTTATCCAAAAACATGTATAGTTTATCTTGTCAGACGTACCGATGCATCTAGGGGCTATAGAGGGCCCTATCCGTAAGTTACTATGTCGAATGCATTATTAACATGAATTAATAATACACGCTAATACAAAATTGTCCTTCAAAAGAACTAGAAATGGCCTTTATCAATGCTATAAAAGCGTTGACTGCATGAGAGAGGTTAAAAGCCCTGGTCTTTTTATCACCGATGAAAAAGCACTGATAAAGGGGTCCTTTATCGCTACTAAAAAACGATGATAAATGGGAACTTTATTAGAACTTATAGAAGTGCTGATAAAGGACCTTTTATTAGTGGTCATAGAAGCACTGATATGGTAGACAATTATCAGTGATTTTAACAGCACTGATAAAAGTGTCCTTTATCAGTGCTTTTAAAATCACTGATAAAGGGCCATAATGTAGTGTGCTGTAATAGAACACTATAACACCACTACAATGTGCTATAATAGCACACCGTAGCACTAAAAACACACTATATATTAACAAAAAATGTCCCAAAAAATGATTTAAATGAAATGAAATTTATAACACAAACACAAGAAAAAATCTATATTATAGACATTTCAAACATTGGTTTATACAATTATATAAATAAAAATTATTACATACATTCAAAAACATCAATGTTCACTTTCCATTTAATCATGACCCAACTCATGATATTGTAGAAAAAACCACCCCTTCCCAGGAAAAATAACGCACCTGTATGAGAAAAAAATTATTATGTTAGTAATAATATAAAGAAATAAATTAACAAAAACTATTAATTTTACTAAAATTGATGTCAATTTTAAATAGAAAGACGCACTTGGAGTCATTCTAGTCACACCGTTCATCAGATTGAGGTGTGGCTGAATCCTACATGTCTCAAATGACTTGTGGATCATTGTCCTAATGTATTAAAACAATCTGAATGTGTTTACTTAGTTTTGAGTACGTTAACTATCTTTTTTACAAAAATGTCATTTTAAACTGAAAACACACACTTTTGACTCATTACATTCAAATCATGTATCATTTTGACAATAAATGGATTCCTAAACGTCAAAAATGACTTATGAATCATTGTATTAAGTTATCAGGAAACTTTGTGCATGTTTGATCGGTTTTTATTGAGTGACACTCTTTGAACTAAAATATTGATTTTAAAGTAATAGGAAACACATTGAGTCATACCATAAACATCATGTATCAGATTGAGGTGTGAATGATTCTTACACATCACAAATGATTTAAAAATCAGTTTCGTAAGATATAAAAACAATCTAAATGTGTTTTCTCAGTTTTGAGTAGGACAATTGTCCATTTTACTAAAATTGATGACAATTTTAAATAAAAAGACACACTTTTAGTCATACCTGACACACCATGCATCATATTGAGGTGTATATGATTCCTACATTTCCCAAATGACTTATGGATAATTTTCCTAAAGTATCAAAACACTTTGAATGCGTTTTCTCAATTTTTAGTATGCGAGTTGTATTTTTTACTAAAATGTCATTTTAAATTGGAAACTCCCACTTTTGAATCATTCTGATAACATAGTGTATCAGTTTGATGTGAAACAGATTTTTACATGCCAAAAATTACTTATGAATAATTCTCCTAAATTATCAAGAAAATATGAGCACGTTTGATTGGTTTTCAGTGAGTAAAACTTTTTGAACTAAAATATTGATTTTAAACAGATAAAAAATACTTTGAGTCATACTGGGAACATAGTGTATCAGATTGAAGTGTGTATGATTCATACACATCAAAAATGACTTATGGATAATTTTCATAAATTATCAAAACAATATTAATGTTTTTTCTCAATTTTGAGTAGGAAAGTTGTCCATTTTACTAAAATTGAAGAAAATTTTAAATAAAAAGATGCACTTTGAGTCATACCGGTCACACCATACATCAGATTGAGATGAGGATAATTATTACACACCCCAAATGACTTGTATATTATTTTATTAAATTATCAAAACAATATGAATGTTTTTGATCAGTTTTTAGTACGTCACTTTTATTTTTTACAAAAATGTCATTTTAAAATTAAAACACGCACTTTGAATAATTATGATCACATTGTGTATCATATTGAGATGAATATGATTTATACACATCAAAAATGAATTATAGATCATTGTAAAAAATTATTTATACAATTTGGATATGTTTTCTCGATTTTGTGTAGGTCAGTTGGCCTTTTTACTAAAATTGATGTAAATTTTAAATAAAAACACACACTTAGAGTCATATCGGTCAAACCATGTATCATATTATGGTGTGTACAATTCATGAATGTCTCAAATCACTTATTTATTATCATACTAAATCATAAAAAATAGTATGAATGTGTTTTTTTGGTTTTGAGTAGGTTAATTTGTTTTTTTTACCAAAATTGATGTTAATTTTAAATAAAGAAGCAATTCGAGTCATACCAGTAAAACCATGCATTGGATTGAGGTGAGTATGATTAATAAAAATTAAAAACAACTTATTTATTGTTTTAATAAAGTATCAAGACAATCTAAATGTGTTTTCTCGATTTTGAGTACGTCACTTGTCTTTTTTACTAAAATGTCATTTTAAACATGAAGCATGCACTTTAAATCATACAGATCACATCGTGTATCGATTTGATATGAGACCAATTCATACATGCCAAAAATGATTTATGAATAAATTCACTAAATTATCAATAAAATCTAAGTGTGTTTTCTTTTTTTTCAATGAGTGACACTTTTTAAAGTCAAATGTCGATTTTAAACTGACAACAAACACATTGAATCATATCATGCACATCATATATAGGATTGAGGTAAGACTAATTTATGAATTTAAAAAATTACTTATGGATCATTTTATTAAATAATCAAAATGATATGAATATGTTTTCTCAGTTTTGAGTATGTGATTTTTTTACTACAATTATTGTCAATTTTTAATAGAAAGAAGTACTTGGAGTCATATTATAACAACTATGCTCTTTATTACACACATAAAAATAATTTATTACATTAAATATTCAACTTATACAACATGTAATATTGGTAGGTATAGTGTATTTTGGGATTAGTAGCATTAAATAATGACTTAAAACATGAAACACAACATATTTATTCAAAATATCCTTTACATGACCACTACATTCCCTCGTACTTAGCATTGCATGGGATAACCTGAGGACATGCATAAGAAAAAGGTAAGATATAAAGCCCAATAAGGGAGTAAACAAGTAAAAAAATGATTAATAAATTATATTTTAGGCAATAGGAATATCAATGGATCATAAGATAAATATGAACATAAAGGCATGATAAAGCATGATTATGATAACATGAAAATGTGGCAACAACAAATAACATGGAATTAGCATGAGCCAAGGATTATTGAACATGGAGCATGAGTAAAAATTAATTTAAATTTAATTATCATGATTAAACTTTCATTTAACTTGATTTATCATGATACTAATCTTTACCCAATGCATTGGAGCGCTATCAGGGCACACCCTTCTTAAACATTTCATTTCATGCATAAGTGTGCCACATGGATCATAAAACATGGATTCATTAAACATCATAATTTATTCCATGATAAAGGAATGTAGAATTAATTCATAAAGATATATAATAAATAATTAAATCTGAATATAGGTGAATACCCTTGATAGATAAATGGGCATGGTATTCACTACACAATGACTTTGGCTTGGAAAAACGCGATGCAATTTCGGCAGCATAATAGCGTGACATAAGAATTCATAAAAATGGTTGATGAGAGATAAAAGGGTGTCTAATAATATGTACATGAAATGGAAATTAAGGGGGTTATATATATACATGTACCAACATAAGTAATGGAATTTGGATTCATAATACAAAAGAATTGCTTGAATGTAAACGAGGAGAGAGAAATTCCTTACAGAATTTCAGCATGGTAACGGGTGTACATGGGAGGAATTAATGAGAGAGAAATGGGTATCTCATCATTCAAAAATAAATATGGTAGTATGGGGGAGGTGAGAAATCATACCACAATATTTATAGTTGAAAATAAAAGGGCATAACAATATTAAGAAACTTGGATAAAATGAGAAAGGAAGGAATCCCTTACTTGGAAGTGTAATCCAAAAGGATTGGGAGAGACTTGAGAGAGGATTCTTGGGAGCTTAGGGTACCTTGTAAGGATTATAGAGAGAGGAGGGCAGAGGTTGGATGATCTTAAAAGGCTTTGAGTGAAGAGGAAGTGGGATCTTGGGTGGGTTTATATAGGAAAGGAGAGGGAATTCTTTATTATTTAAGTTTGGGACACCACACATTAAACTAATCAAAACCATAAACCAGACCATGTTTTTTTCATATTTTTGGCAAAAGGGGAGTGAAAAAAAATATTTTATAAGGAAAATGGCTGAAGTTCTTAAAATAATAGGGTTTTCTATGTGGAGGTGAGTCACACTCTCAAGGAAATCAATTTAAAAAGCTAAAATGTTTTATAAGTCTTGGAGGGTCCACTAAGGCCTTTTAAAATAAATCAAAAAAACCTAAAATCACATTATTTTAATGGTAAAACATATATTTTATGAACATAATTTTTATATTATTTTATTACATTAATATTGGGTCATTATGATGTCATAAAACACATTATATATTTAAACGGTATTTAATTTTTACCCAAAAATTCGACTATCCTAGAAAATTATGAAAATTAACCATTGGATAATTTCAAGGTCATGATTCCCAAAATAATATTAATTTTATGAAAATAATTTTCTAAATATGTTAATTTTCTCTTTTAAAAGAAAAACCAAGATTTATAAAAAATTCACGGGTTTTGACAAAAACAGCTTTCAAACCTTAATAAAAATTAATATTGTATTCATAAAAATTATACGATCATTTATACTTAATAAAAATTAATTTAATAATAATAATATCTTATTAAAATAAAATTTAATTCTAAAATCCATTAATTTATCAAAATAGATTTCTTAGTTGAATATTAACTAAAAATACTATCTGTGCTTTAAAAACTATTTAAAAAGTAACAATAATAAAAAGAATTTATATTCTTTATTATATACAAAAATAATGCACATAATCATAATTATAAGGTCTTGTTACATAACCCCTTATAATAACCACATAATACCGAAGGGTGAGGTGTGAGATGGTGACAGACTCTTGGGGTGGCTCGGATAACATTGCTCAGGTGGTAATCTCTATCAACTTCCACTTCTCCCATAGGTGGTTCCATTTGATCTTAACATGTTAAATCTCAGCTTGGGCTTGGTCAAGAGCGAAGTCCAATTATGCCACCTCCTTTCTGAGCTCTGAAAAATGGGCTTTGTACGGGGCATGTCTACTAGATGAGGTCATCGCTTCCTTTGTCTGAGTAAATTGGATTTGTTAAAGCCCTATATTTATACTAATCATGTGATCACTATTCAATGAATATATTAGAAATGATCACAATTCTTAACAGTTTTTTAAAAATCAAAAATCATAAAACCAAATAAGTGAATATGTTATATAACCATTTCACATAATAATACATTTAATTAGATCAAGAATAATATCCATTTTTAAAATTTTGGGTCGTTACACATATCGGTCCATTGAATTTCTTTGTCGAACTACCAACACTACATGAAAAGCTTCAAAAAAACCACATAAACATGAAAAAAATAATCCACCTATATAGGAAAACACTTATTATGAGTAATACTAAAAATAAATAAATTAAACATAAATATGAAATAATACATTAATTCTATATATAATGATTTTACTATAAAAATATCAAGATTAACTCTGTGATTGAGTACTATAGGGAACTTGAAGGAAATTGATAAATGTCAACACTAGAGGGGTGAAATATTTTAAAGGAGAAGAAGTGTTTGGATGTTTTGGTGTAGGAAGGCATGAAATATAGATATATCACCCCAAATCAAACAAAAAATCCTCCTGTATAAGAAAATAATTATTATGCGAGTAATACTAAAAATAAATATATTAAACATAAATATGAAAAAATACATTAATTATATTGACAATAATTTTATTGTGAAAACATCAAGATTATCTCTGTAATTGAGCAGATGTAGTGTCATTGCTCTTCCAGTAATGACAATAGAGGTAACATGAAATAAAGTGATAAATGCAACCCTATAAGGGTAAAAGGTTTTGAGGGAGAATATTTCTGTGAATGTTTTTGTGTAGAAAGGCATGAAAGATGGACATATTACCGCAACTCAAAAAAAAAAAATCCACCTGTATAAGAAAAAAATTATTATGTAAGTAATATTAAAAAGAAATAAATTAAACATAAATATGAAACAATATATAAATTATACGAACAATGATTTTACCGTGAAAATATCAAGATTACCTCTATAATTGAGAGGACACAGCTTCATTGGTCTTCCTACAATGATAGTGGAGATAACTTGAATGAAAGTGATAAATCCCACATTGTAGGGGTGAAAAGTTTTTGAGTGAGAAGAAGTATATAGAAGTTTTTGTGTAGAAAGGCACAAAAGATGGGCATACCACCCCAACTCGAAAAAAGTAATCCACCTGTATAAGAAAACAATTATTATGTGAGTAATACTAAAAATAAACAAATTATACATAAAAATTAAATAATACATTAATTTTATGGACAATGATTTTACATTGAAAACATCAATTTTACCTCTATAATTGAGCATATGCGGTTTCATTACTCTTCCTATAAAGGCAATGGAGATAACTTAAAATAAAGTGATAAATGCAACACTACAGGGGTGAAAAGGTTTTGAGGGAGAAGAAGTATGTGGACATTTTGGTGCGGAAAGGAATAAATGATGGAAAGACCACCCCAACTCGAACAAAAGAATACAACTGTATAAGAAAACAATTATTATGTGAGTAATAATAAAAATAAATAAATTAAACATAAATATTAAACAATACATTAATTCTATAGACAATGATTTTACTATGAAAACATCAATATTACCTCTGTGATTGAGAATAGAAAACATCATTTCTCTTCATGAAAATGATTTACACAAGGATAGAAATATTCTAAAATAAACGAACTCTACAAGGAATAATTAAAATTAAATCAATGCTTCATTATATAATTTTTTTGGTAAAATAGAGAAATTATATCATAACATTACCTTTACATATTTCAAAAGGGTTTCGTTCATTATAGTTTGTTCTTATGAGGGATAGGTATCATAATCATGTGTAGAATATATTTTCTACATGAGTAGTCAAACATTTAATTTAGATTATGTTAATGAAGTAGAGAACATATCATATTATGAGGAATAAAATAACATGTTAAAAAAACACTTTTACATTATCATTGAACTATAATTATTTTTTAACGGTTTCAAGGATTTGGTCCCTCTATAAAGAATCTAAATCCCCTCTTTGTGGTACCCTATAACATACAAGACATTTTTAACATTGGGACCTACATGAATTGATTGTGATGTCTCAGTGAAAGGGTCATCCTTGATTGAATTGTCATCTAACTCGACATTTTCTATAGTCTTCAGCAGGACAATTGACCAATTATTGTTTGTAGGATTAGAGATATAAAATACTTTCAATACTTGTGATTCCATTAGGAATGAATTGCCTTTTCCCCTTCTACGCTGAAATTCACCTTAACAGATTCCATTTCATCAACTTTCACTCTATTTATATTGTCAACCCATTTACAATGGAAAAGAGGCACTTGAAATGTTGCATAATCCAACTCGTATATCTGTTTAGTAATTAAAAAATATGACATATTTTCTTAAATTGGATTTCTATCCTTGAAACCAAATATGTACATCACTTAATCCACAAGAGTAACACCACTATTTTTCATCATACTGAAGTTATAATGTTCTTTTTTATAGAATATATAAACATTGATTACAAAACCTGTGTAAGATATAACATTTTCATTCAGTCATCTGACTATCCATTAAAGTTGTTCAATAATTGAATTCTGATTTTCAGATAACTCCTTATAAATTTGATTTATAAACCATCCTATAAATTATTGATTATGTGTATTTAAATCCATCTTTCAGCCTTTGATGAATTCAAATCTCTAAGAATTTCTTTGAGGGCTTAAATGTATGGATCAGAATCTTCACTATTATGTAATATGTAAAGGTGTGCTTTCTCTTTCTCTGTCAAGGTAATTGTAACAACATATCTTCTAGAACTCCCTTCACCCAAAAGGATTTCACTGTGACGAGATGTTGGGAGACTAATAATTTCAACATTTGATAGGTAATCAGTACAAAATTCATTAGCTACTTCAACAATATATCGTTTTGAAATACAACCTTCTGACCAACATTAATTATCGACATACCCTTTAAAAATCATCTTATACCGTTCAATGGAGTACATAAATATGTAATGGATAGAGCCACATAGTTGAACCAATTTAACCAAGTGATCCATCAAGTGGACCGTTATATCAAAAAATGATGGTGGGAATAACATATATAATTCACATAATATGACTATAATCTCCTTATTCAAGATGGGAAACTTTACCGGGTCTATAACCTTACTGCATGTGGATTTCAAAAAGTACCAGAGTCTAGTTAATGTATGTCATACATTTTGAGGCAGAATGAAACATAAAGAAACATGCATTAAATATTGCATCAAAATATGATAGTCATTTGATTTTAGTCCTTATAACTTCAAATTAGTCATTGACACGATATTCTTGATTTTTGATGAATACTGATGTGGAACATATACAGTAGTAAGGAAAACGAAAAAATTGCAATTTTTCTTATCTGGATAGAGTGTATGATTATGGAGGAAGAAAATTCCACCTTTTACCCTTTATCGGTGTGAACTCTTCCCATATCCCATTTTCAATCAAGTCCAACCTATCCCTGATTCCATCTTTTGTTTTTCCAAGAGCATTTAGTAATGTGAAAATAACACTATAAATTACATTTTTTCTATAAGAATGACATCAAGATAATGTCTGGCATAAAAAAATTCCAATATAGTAATTAAAAGAAAACTAACATCTTATTCCAACCATATTTTTTATGGTTTTTCAAAAATGGTTAACCAAAAATAGTGTCAATATTTTTACTTTATTATACAGTTTATCACCCTTTATTGGAGATAGTGATGTAACATGTTTGATATTCCCATTGAATTTTGTCTTCCAGAATCGGTATATATGTCATCGAGATAAAAATCTTGTACGTCCTAAAACACATTATTCGATAAAATTTTCAACCGAACTGAGTATGTGCATTTTTCACAAATGGGACACCCTAACATTTATTTAATGCTATAGCCTAATAAATTTGCATAAGTTGGGAAGTCATTTATCATTTCATACAATATAGTCCTGAAGGTTAATTCTTCACTTCTATGAAAAACATACATTATAACACCTATATCCCAGATCAATTTCAAAACATTGACCAATAGAGAAAAATAGATATTAATATGATTATCAGATTGCTTTGGTCTAGATAAAAGAAGAGACAACATAATGTATTTTCACTTCATAATAATTATGTCAGTAAGCTATAATTTACCAACATGATGGGCCATGTACTGTGAGTACAACTTTGTACATAAAAATAATTTATTACATATATATACAATGAAAGACATAAGTTTATTATCTCATTTACAAATTCAAGAAACTTGTAATCAATTTTCTTCCACGGAGGAGAATCTTCTGGATGAAATAGGATCCCATATTTAATTATTGTATCAATATTCCATGATAATTGTATCATGGTTTCCTGGCCTCCATATAGTCTTATAAACTATGGAATGATAGGAATGTACCATACATATTTTGAAGTACTTGATTCATTTTTCTTGAATCAATCAACACCACACTTAGGGAATTTTATGAGTGATTCATGGTCCTTGTGAAATAATATGAAATCATTTAGACAAGCATGTGTTTTTTATAGATCATTCTCATAGAACATAACATTCATTTAGAATTATATGTTCAGCATGATATTTTATTTTCTTCTAGTATCTTGTCATTCAAGAGACCATGTAGTTCTATAAAGATGGTGTCAATCTATCCACTTCCAGCTTTCAAATTATATAACTTCAATACAGCTGATAATGTTGTGTATTTAGTACAACCAGTATACAATGGTTACTTGGAAAAACTATTTAACTTATCAAACAACTTTGGAAAATCACAAATTTTATCTTTAAATTCTATTTTCATTTCTTCCATGTGATCTCCATCATCATTTACAAAGGTATTCATATCAAATGATTCATAAACCGTAGTATCATCACAATCAGTGTCCATATTTAGTTTTTACCCATGTTTAGTCCAACATTTATATCTTTGATCTATTCTGTGGCAAATGAAATTTTCTTCTGACTCTTTAGGACTAATTTTTATTTAATAACAACAACATAAACACAGAAAGTTGATTTTAGAAGGGTCATCTGAATTATCTCTTGTAACCATGATAAACTCTTTAACTTCATCTTCATACTCATTTTTTAAACGATTAGCGTGCATCCATTTTCAATTCATATCCATCCTATTTTGTTCATAAAATATTAATTTTGTACAATATATAAATAAATACACATAAGATATTCATTATCAAAAGTTAAAGTTATTGATAATTATAATAAGGGAAACTCAACATTTATAGCTTTATTTAAAATAATTTCTGTATATTGAAGAAAATGGGTAATTGGATTTATGAAAAGAATTAATCCATTATAGAAGTTGTTATCCAATGAATTAATTAAAAGGTAAAAGTTATAGACAACTCATACTATTTTCATTTTCCATGATGAATACCCACCCTTAATATTTATAGGTAATGCATAAAACATATATATTATTTCTTCAAATTGGATCCACATGAGATGTATATTTTTATTTTTCATAGATCAAGGAATGTATATTTGAGAAAATGACACTATTTCACAATTATATAGGAACACCTCCACCACCCTTTCATAAAAAAAACTAAAATTATGATCCCACAATATAAGCTACAAATAATCTTTATAATTTTCATCATTTACACTTTTTAGAGGTCCTAGTATCAATACGATGCCCAAAATTATTCAATACGAATAAATATTTCAACAGAATATATGATTTCATTTATGTAATTAACAATTTATTATATTTCTTTTCCATTTATATTCTTCAACTACCTATTCCTAATACTAATTTACCACTTTAATAAAATAAGAATAAAATAATTATACTTCTATAATAAATATATTACAATAAAACTAACTTTATATTAATTATAATCCATTGATTATTACATGTTATTTTTTAGGTCAATTTAACCAACAACATAAATGATGATATAAAATGATATCATGGATTATTATGAAAACATAATAAATTTTTTATTTGATATTTATAATTAATGGATATTTGTTTATGGTTCTATAAAGGTAACATGAAATTTAACCCATTCTCAATAAACCACCTTATGTTTTACAAAAATTACTAAAATAAGCATGTTATAGATTCCGTGTTGGGGAACTATACCTAAAAAATCCATGGAATGAACATGAAACATATTAACTAACAACGAAACTATAATTATAATACCTTTAGTATTAAAAAGAAGATGAAATATTGAACACGGATCAACGACCAAGATTTATATATAGAAATAGATAAGGAATAATTGGAACTATTATCAACCAATAATCAATATAAATTAAAAACTATGAATTAAGCTTGCGGAGCTATATGGGGTAAATATGTAGACAAAAAATAAAATTTATTCAAAAAAAATTATTTAAAAATACCAAAATAAGATATCTAAATCAGTACTCAATCAAAAAATGTATCATAAACAAATAATTTTATTCATAATCTAAAAGAAAAATGGCATATAAGTACTAGACCAAAAATAACTCATGAAATCGTTGAATAAGAAATCAAAAACAAAAAAACAAAAACAAAAAAAAACAAAAAAAATTAAAATTCATACTTCACTAGGTTGAAGAAAATCTGCTTTGGAAACCCTAACTGGAATCAAACACTGGATTTCCAATGTTGTTTGAGCAACTCGAGGCAGTAGAGTGGTGTGATTTGAGCTTCGATTAACCAAGGAGGAGCACCGACAATGGGTGGATTTTGTGGAAAGTTTCTGATATCGCGATGGGTTCACAAATTTTTAGGTTTTATTCAATAGATTGAGGAACTTTTATCAAAACTTACAAATAACCATTGATAAAGAGTCCTTTTATCAGTGCATATGTAATAAGTGATGATAAAAGGAATATTTATCAGTTTTAATGTTTTATCACTAATAAACATTCATTTTATCAGTGCTTTTTTAGTGATGATAAAGCCTAATCTCTATCAGCACGAAAAAGCGCTAAAAAAGACCTACATTTATCATCACTTATTACTTAAGGGCAGATAAAATATTTATAATTATAATTATAAATAAAAAAATTATAAATATATATATAAATAATAAATAAATATAAATATAAATATAGTAAATATATTACTTTTTAAATATATTTATTATAATTTAATAATTATTTATTTATAATTATAGTTTTTTTTATAAAAAAATATTTATATCTAATTTTAAGTGCATACATATGCATATATGTTAAAAATGAGTGAAATTGAATAAATTAAAAATACTTAAACTTTAACAATATTAAAAAAATGGATAAGTTTTGTGTGTTTGCAATGTGTATAAAAATGCATTAATTACGTATATGTGAAATCAATATAACACACATTTGATCTATGTTAAATTAAAAAATAAAATAATACATTCAATTATATATCCATTGCACTATGCAATTAGTTAGTATTTTAAATTAATATCAATTTTTAATTATAAACCATTATTCACTAAATATATGACTATTTAATGTAAAGTGTATAAATATATTTTAATATATAAATCATATTTATATAAATTAATATATATCTATATATTTAATATATACAATTTATTAACATTATCATAATTATCTACTTAATAAAATGTTTAATATTTAATAATATATAATCAATTTATTCATTTTTATCAACAATTATTTATTTAATAAAATTTGTAATATTTTTTTAATAAACTCATTTTTTATTTAATTATTTCATTTTATTTATTCGGATCGTTAATAGTGATAAAAAGTAATGATAAAATCTATCTTTATCAGTATTGATAGGTACCCTTTATCAACACTAAAAAAGGTGCGGATAAAGGTTACCATTTATCAGCGCTATAAATAAAGCACTGATAAAGGTTCAATTTATTTGTGCCAAAAAACCATTGATAAATGGTTAAATTTATCAATATTATCTTTAGCACAGATATATACACTATTTATCAGTGTTTTTTTGTAGTGCCGATAAATACCAACACTGTTAAACACCGATTTTATAGTAGTGTCAACTGAATCAGCATTCCTTAATCAATAACTATCTATAATGGAAGAACTAGTCATATTGAATATCATTACTTCCTCAGTCAAACTGATCATAAACCATACAAAGGTATATGATGAGTGGTGTTATTAGATTACATCCTCAAAAAAAGATTCAATAAAGGATTTTGACATGGATGAAAATACATTAAAAATATTACTGAAATATTTTTGACGAAAATACCCTTTTTTTACATTGAAAATATTTTTTAAAATCTAAAAAATGCACACATAAGAAATAAATAATTTTCATTGAAATTAACCATGTAAAAATTTAAAGGAAACATCAAATTTTATAGTGAAATGATGTTAGAAAATTCTATTCATTCCGTATAAGATAAAAAAACATTATTTTCACCTTTTCATAAGAAAATTCATAAAGTACCTTCTTTGGAAAAAACGTAAAAATTCCTTTTAGGACGTTTTGAAAAAAATTAAAAAAGAGATAAAAATGAAATTAAAAAATAATTTTTAAATAGTAAAAACATTTTTGAATAAATTT
Source organism: Viscum album (assembly GCA_963277665.1). Classification (NCBI taxonomy): domain Eukaryota; kingdom Viridiplantae; phylum Streptophyta; class Magnoliopsida; order Santalales; family Viscaceae; genus Viscum; species Viscum album. The sequence goes on along the minus strand of OY728135.1, from coordinate 1,896,103,119 downwards.
ATATTAAACATGGTAAAGGAAGATAAATATTCCCCAATGGAGTCATAAACATAAACAATCCATAATAATGATGAGATTGGGAATTAACCCTTACCACTTGGGTATCTTTGGAATCATAAGCCCCATGGATGAAATAAATTCAAATTATACATTGAAGACCATGAATAAAAATATATTCATGAAAAATTATATCAAAAGGTTAGTATATGCACCAAAAAAAAAGAAATGAGTTGTGAATATGACATATGTCTCATATAAGTAAAAGTGAGACGCTAAACCCTTACAAAGATCATATCATTTTAGAGAGTGATAATAAAATGAATAGATTATGGGTATACACTATAAATAAACATAAAACAAGTGTAAATACAAAATATGGTAATAAAAATTCATTTCATACATAACCATAACATGACATAATCAATGAAATAGACGTTTAACCTAATGATTAAAAATTGAGTTAAGAAATCCATTACCTTGCACTATTATTTAGTTGAACATGATTTAACCTCCTTTATAATGCTTTAAATAATGTTTTTAATTTATAACAAAAACATATTCATATCTATTATTTCATATATTATCCTCTTATATCATCTTACCACCTTATTGTTAATAATATTTTGTTATTAACCTTGTTTCGGGTGTTAACCGCTTCATTTTCCTATGCATGTTTTGTCATGTAAGTCCCAGTTATTATATATAAGATATAGTTATGTAATTTAAATAATGTCATTAATTTCATATATATCATATTTATTCATTACATACATTCCTATAATCATTCTTTAATGGTGAACAAGGAAAATGAATCGCATCGCATCGCATCGTGGAGACGGTAGGCTGTAAATACGCATGAGCGACGATATCATTCCCTTAATGGTGAAATGATAAAGAAGTGAATGGTAAATTAATTTTTTCATAATTAATATCATATCATAATTGTAATATATATATCCATTATTTTCATCATTATAACCATATAAGAAAATAGGTGACAAAAAACAAATTACACCACAATGTGGAGACCGTAAGTCATACGTACACACATGCAGTGGAATTATTTTTTAGGGTGGATAAAAGATGGAATATTGTTGTCCCATAATCATAATAAAATATAAAAATATATCTTATATTGTATTTATTTTTTTAGTTTGTAAATAACACATAAAAAGGAAGTATAAGAAGAAATTAACTTGAATGAGTTAGTAAAAATGATTACCTCTTCTTCAAAAGAATTATTTTAGATATATTTTTAAAGAACATTAGGGTTACTATTTTTGGAATTCTTGGACCAAAAAAACATGGATAATAATGTTTATAAGAGAAATTGGAGGGGATTATTAAAGATATATGGATCAATGTGGGGTAAATAAGTGAAGTAAGGAGTACCCTTTTATAATTGAGGTGAGGGACACTTTTAGAAACTCTCTAAATATTTAATCAATATAAATTAATCCTAATTTAAAAATTGATCCAAAATGAGTTTTTTATAAACTTTTATGGGTATGGGTCACAATTATCAAATTCAATTATTTTTAAACATGTTTAGGTCACATTATTACCCTTATATTTTGGTTTTAACCCTTATTTGATTTCTTTAACTCTTACCATGACAACATGGATTTTTATTTTTTGAGGGTTAGTATAATAATTATAAAATTAAAAAAGACCCATAAATGGTTAATTAATGAAATTTATATCCTTTTAAATAATTATTTATCCAAATTTAATATTTTTATGAATTTTATATCATTTAATAAAATATTATTTATTTTAAAATATCTTTAATGTCAATTTTGACACTATTTATTACATTGACTTTTAAAGATATCAATACAGCAAGATATAATAAAAATAAATATTATAAGAAATACATAACATGTCAAGGTAATCTATAAAATTATTGGGTGACATTAATTATCTCATGTTATATTTATTTTAATACTTTTAATATCATTTATTTGACATTTATATTAATAAAATAATTACTCCATCACTGTTGTGAAAGAATTTAATGTAATTATTTCATCACTAAAAATTAAAAATAAATTACTGTAACTAATATAATTTATTTATATTTTCATATGCTATTTATAGTAAAATATAAATTCTGGATTACACCATATAAAATTTTTTATAGTTATTAAAATCATGAGTGTGACATCATTGACTTTTCTAAAAATAAAACATTATTAATATCATAACCTAATCTAAATGGACATAAATATTCATATAGTAGAAACTTAATTTATTATGTACTAAATAGGACCATTCAATAATATTTTTTCAAGTTTTAGGGTCATTTTCTAGTCTTTTCATTTTATTTTTATCTCAAATTACCCAATTTACCCTTTACTGTGGTAATAAAAATTACAAAGGTTACTATTCATATTGGAAAAAAATAAAAGAGAAATTTTTAATATATTTGAAACTTATGAATACAAATATAGAATCCATGTTCCAAAATTTAAAACAAATAAGTTTCAAAAAATTTAATTTAAAATTAATCTCTCAAAACGCAATGAAGAACAATTTTATTGAAAAATTCATTTTAAAGCCAAAAAATGTAATTATACCAAAATAAGGTATAAAAATGATTAAAATGAAATTAATTAGATTATATATAACTAAATAGTATTTAATTTACATTGATATTAAATTAAAATCATAAAGATACTTTTAATAGAAATAAAATAATAGTTTTATAATAATGAGTATTTTTCACTATTCATTGGAAATTCATTATTTTTCATAAAAATACCAAAAATTCACCCTAATATAATTTTAAAATTATCATTTAAAAAACAAAGTTTATTTTTTAAAATATAATTTATAAAAGTTTCAAATTTTAGTTTTAAAACAAGTGTACCATTAAAATGAGAAAAAACTACCTTTCGAAAAATATAATTCTTATGTGTAAAATTGGATTTATTCATATATTATTCCAACAAAATATATTTAATGAATTTAAATTTTTTTATTGAATATGTATCATATAAATGTGGTTATTACTATTCATTCTCTCCAATTTAACGGTTAGGTTATAATAATATTTCATTATTCGTTTAAGTTGGGTGGTGCATGCAACATAAGCTTTTAAAGAGATTAAATTTAAAAAGAGACATACCTTAAAATGTTTGGGTTGTTAAAGTGTTATGTATATTTTTTGGATGGTTTCATGATGTTTTCATTAATATCTAACATTTTTCTGAAGTAGGCTTGGCTGGCCCCAAGTGCCAACTTGGAAATTTGAGGGTCATCTGGTTTATTTCATGTATAGTAGTAGTTTATTAGATCAATACCCCTATTTATCATATAATTTAATGATATATATACTTATACTTTATTTTTTAGACCCTATTGGTGGTGAACTACTTATTTTTAATCACACACTCCTTAGGCCTCCAATGCACATGGGTAACTGGGTAGCACTCACATGTTACATGTACAAGTTTGGGTTGAGGCTTGAGATAGTGTATTTGATAAGGATATATCAAGTGGTACTATGATATTGGATGAGGTTTTTCTTAGAGTTACCATAAATCCCTTTTGTTTTATTTCTTTTATTTTTTGTCTGTATATTTTACCGTCCTGGTGGGTGGTCAAGGTTTGTATGGCATGGCTGTTCGGGCCTTTATCGCATTTAATGTATTATTACTGGATGTTTTTTATTTTATGTACTCTGATTATATAATTACATGGATAAAATTCCATTACTTATTTGTTATTGCACACTATGGTATGGGAGTATAGTCTCCTCATTAAACCATATTAGTCCCCACTAATTGTCAAAAACCTCTCGCATATAGGGAGGCGCTCTCGAGGTCATGTGGTGAACTGATGCAACCACTAGTTATAGAGTGATCCATGGTATGATGTAATAAATTGGTAAAATAGGTGGTATTTTTAGTTTCACTACTACATGGGATCTATTGTAGTAGTGAGTTTGTAATATTTTAGAGCCTATAATGGATACTGGGCTGTTGTATTAAGAACACATGTTCTGGTAGGAAGTCCAGGTTACCAAGGCATGGGGATGCTATTCTAATTCATGCTGTTAATGTTGTATTTTATTTTCCCCATGGGAAACACACATGTGGTTTGGATGTTTTGATTTAAGATGGTTATCTGGATCAAGGATAGTTTTCAAGAGGCCAAAGATTAGATTTTATTTTACTCTTGAACCACATAGGAAAGAGGCATCTCATGCATCAATTAATGAATGTGGGATTCATATGATATAATTTTGCTAGTGTGTGATTTCACTGATAAGAGAGGAAACGTTATATAAAGTTTCAAACACTTCTCATACATTGTTTTCATGTATAAGTACACAATTTCATTTTACTCATATTGGATGAATTTTATATGGATTATTTTTATGATTGGTAATGCAGATCTATGGTGAGATTCTTGGTGATGAGGATGGTGACTCAGTCCTTGTTCATAGGAGGTGCAATGACCCCAGTGTGTCTGTATGGCACACAATGCCTAAACCATAGAAATTTTTTGGTTGGTTGGTTTTGTGTATAAAAAAAAATTAATTTATCATACCTTGAATATGGATGTTGTGACATGTTGACATCCTGTGATGTTTGTATAGAATAATGCTTGATGCCCCATAAGCATGACAATATCAGAGGTTGACCTATGGACTAGGTGGTTGGACCTATTATATTTCTTAATACATGATCTATAGGGCTAGGTGGGAGACCTAGAGGCCTTTAGTTTTGAATGATACCTTAATGATTCTATGTTTGGTTTTATTGGGGTTGTGACTGATATATAAGAGTTATTGGGTTTTTAGTGATGATAATCTTGTGTGTTCATTCTTTATAATTCAACGTGTGGTCTTGAGGACAAGACTAGTGTGATGTTTGGTCCTGTGTACTGATCACACTTTAGCAGTATAGTGAAATCATGGGTTGATGGTCATGATCGGAGTAATTCCATCTAATGGAAAAACATGTGGACGAGGTTGAAAAACCATCAAATAAGGATGAGCACATACAATGATGGAATGATGTTGTGAGGCTGGAGGTCATGTGAGTAATCTTGTCAAGAGTAATGTGCATGTACTAATAGAGGATTTCCAAGGGATCCTCTGGTATGTTGAAGTCGATAGACTAGGAGGTGTGATCAGATTCTTGAATGGGTGATTGGGCATAGTTTTCATGATTAATAACTCATGTATTTTTAAGTTGGGTTCATTGAAAGGTTATGAGAAAGTGTGTGACATGGGTTTTTTTTGGTGATAATAAGATAGTTGGAATATATTGGATATGCATGATGTCATTTGGGATATGTGAATGGGTGGATCAAAAGTAATCACCTATTTCTTCCTTTGAAATCAAGGTGATGTGTGCTAATTATAGTGGGAATGATGGTTTCTAATTGGTGGGAGGGATTAGTTTTATATCTATTAGAAATCATTTGGGTTATAGTAGAGAAACTCGATCAGTGTGGTGGCGATAGTCCCACAAAACTTTCATTCATAATTTTTATATAGGGAGTCGTGATACATTAGTGAGTTTTGGATAATAATTCCCTCTTAAATCTGGGAGTCTGGGATTTTGTGAGAATATTTTAGGGAAGGAGGCATGTGATCTATGAATGAGTTTGACATATACCTATAGTAAGAGGTGATACCAAAAATGGTTTGGTTTGTGGTGGAAAACATTAATGACATATTAGTGTATTTATAATTTAGATATTACCATGCCCATTATCATAAAATCATTATGAGTATTCTAAGATGGATTTTGTTATATTCCTAGCCACCTAAATGACTTTCTAGTTGGATGAAGGGAGTCCTTGTTGTTTTTTCTACAAAGCGGTGTAATGAATTTTTTATGGTGGGGAGACCACCATAGGCTACTAGAAGATGGTCCTCTTGTGATATGTGTATTTCTTTGATGAAATGGTATTTTAATGGTTGATGTGGTATTTGAACATCAAAAAGTGGTAATGTTTGATTTTTATGGTTCTATGAAAAAACCAAATTAGAAATTCAGATGAGGCACTGGATGGGGTCTGTGCATTGGCATCAAGCTCGGGATGTTCCAGTGTGTTCAAATGGTGATTCATGGGGTGACCCTCATTTAATGACACCATTAATGGGGTGATCCACTCATGAAATGTTTCATAGAGTTTTCCATGATTCATGAATTAGTTCATGGGGTCAATCTATGTTTCATAGGTTTCCTCTAGTTGAGAATCAATGTTTTCTCACATGGTTCATAGGTTGACCCATGTAAATAAATATTTCCTAACATGTTTCAGGAGGTGGAACATGTGATGAAAAGTGACGAAGGTTTTGTTTTGGGAATAATTCCTATAAAATCTAGGAAATTTAGAACCATGGTTCTAGTTTTTTGTTTTGGGTATAATGGGAGTATTATGAGGTTTGGATGGAAAATTTCTAGGATGGGTCAACATATATTTCCCCATTGCACGGGTAATGGATACTCATCCTTTTCATTTTAGAATCGGAAAACGAGATGTGATACCATATCTAGAGGGTGTTTTAACCCTATTTTAGTGTGGTAGGATGGAATCTGTGGCAAGAAGGTTATTGGACTATAGGGAATGCATTTTGATATACGATGACAATGTTGGGAAATTAGGTGAGTCAGAAGAAGTCATTGAAAGTTGGTTTCTATGGTGGGGGAACCATGAACCTACAAATGAAATAGAAGATCAAAAAGTGGTGTTTTAGAAATAGATGAGTGTTAGAAGCATCATCTATGTGTTCGATGCTAGTTACAAGTGGTGGCTCAAGTCTTTGTGAATAATGGAACTTATGTTTCGAGTCACGAATCATAATCTCTATTAGAATTCTCTAGTAGAATGAAAAAAGATGAGAATAGTTTCACAACTGATGTAGGTTATGTTCATCTAGTAAATGCTCAGCAAGGCTTATTGGGGATGGTAAGTTTTATGAGGGGAGATTGTAAAAACTCATGTCTATATGGTTGATAATTTTAGTAGGAATTTAAAATTGTCACGACCCGTCCTCAGGGACCGTGCCGTGACTACCCCAAGCCCGCCTTCCATAGTCCAGGGGCTGGCGACTAGCACCAAAGGCATAATTCCTGATAACTGGGAAGGCATTGCCTTTATAAAATAAAAACAAGCACCACAGAGTACAAGCGGAAGCAAAACAATAAGTACAAAAGAAATGCTGAAAAGTAAATGGGCCAGAATACAAACCCAAAAGAAAGTATGACTACAACTGAACAAGGTAAAACAACAAAAAGACAAACAGCTGGAAGAAGGAAGCATCTCCTGGGTCGTCCTCCTCGGATCCTACCTGAAGGGTAGGTACAGATAGCCTCCTCCATGCTCTCGTCCGTCAACCTCCTCTGTGAGTCTTCACGTCGTGTAGTCCACCTCCGGGTACTGACTCGTCGTGTAGTCCACCTCCGGGTACTGACTCGCCGTGTAGTCCACCTCCGGGTACCGACCAGTCCTCGAACACTCGGCCTCCGTCAACACTGCCCGTCGTCTGCAACCAACACAACGAGGTGCGGGCATAGCCCGTGCAGGGGTGAGTATAACGATACTCAGTAAGGACCCCAAGACCCTCAAGGTCTCTCTAAAACCAACAAGGATAACCACAAAGAAGTTCTCAATAGATAACTTCTACTTAGGTATATGCCCATACATATACCTAAGTTATCAAGTAACCCATCTCAACCATGAGGAAACACAAGGATCATGAAATCAACAGATAACCACTACCCAGGTATATGCCCATACATATACCTAAGTTATCAAGTAACCCATCTCAATCATGAGGAAACACAAAGCTCAAAAGTCTCAGCTCAAACCAGGATTTTCATTATCGAAACCGTAACTGCTGAAGAGCTCTGTCTCTAGAGTGTACAATGGTCCTGTCACGACTCCGAGGTACTGCTCACTAACCTAAGACTGCTAAGGTACTCCTCCTGTCGAGTACCGCGGGCCTGCCACCTCACACAGTAGTGCTTCCCGCCGGGGTCTGCTACCCAAACACAGTAGTGCTACCCTCTCATAGCCTAAAGAGGTACTCCTCCTATCGAGTACCACGGGTCTGCCACCTCACATAGTAGTGCTCCTCCGTTGTGGGTCTGCCACCTCACAAAGTAGTGCTCCCCACTGGGCTACGTAAGTTACTCCGAATCGAATCAGACTAGCAGTCTTCAGGTCTCTTCCGGCTACACGGTCTCCGTACTCCATACGCTCGTCTCTGGGAGGGTCCGTTCCACGAGCTACAAGTCAATACTCTAAGTACCTCAAAGTCCCACGAAGAAGTATCACAAAGGACCGCCTCGTCATAGGGGTCTCAACGCAACAGACGACGCGTCAATCGGACGCCCGGTCTGTGAGTTATTAGCCTTTTCGTCCCAAGGGACTGATTAGTTTCGTGAGCGAACCAATCCCGGCCGTATCTCAACTATACCCCGGACTCTCATAGGGTATTCTCATAGGGACCGCTTCTCAACGTGATCACCAACGCCGCTGACGGTTCGTCAAACGGGCGTCCAGTCTGAAAGATATCAGCTTTTCCGTTCCAGGGGCCCGGTTGGATTTCGGGTGCGATCCAACCCAGCCACTACCAACTGTATCCAAAACTCGGGTGAAGTATTCAAAAGTTCCGTCTCATCAAGAGGAAATCAACGAGATAGACAGTGCGTCAATTGGATGCTCGGTCTGTGAATTATTGGCTTTTTCGTTCCAGGGGCCCGGTTGGTTTCGTGAGCGAACCAACCCGACCGAACTACGTCGGCATCCAAACCTCGAGCAGAGTAAGCCATAAGATCCGTCTCACTTATAGGAATCCATCAAAGTCGACGGCACGTCAATCGGACGTCCGGAACTCAAGTTACGAGCGTTTCCGCTCCGATGGCCCGGTTGGTTTCGTGTAGGAACCAACCCGGCCGAACCCAAAGTTCTCCAAAACCTTGAGTGCGATATATCGAAACGACCGTCTCGATCCGAGGATCGCGTTGCCGCTGACGGCGAGTCGTTTGGAGACCTGTAGCTCAAGTTATGGGCTTTTTACTGAAAGTGTTCCGAAAACGGGGGTCTGGGCCCGGGCCGACCCGGCCCAACCCCCCTGGGTCGGCCTGAACCGGGTCGACCCGACCCGGGTCCGACCCGGCTGGGCCCGTCTCGACTCGGCCCGGTCCGGCGCGGTTCGGTTCAGTCCGGCCCGACCGGCCGGCCGCGGCTCGGCCAGCGCGGCCGAGCGGACACACGGGCGGGGCGCGCAGCTCCCCTGCCCTTCGCTGTTGATTGAGGCCGGCGGTTCGCCGACCGCCTCCTTTCCGACGGCGCGCCGCCACCGCCGGTCACCGGCGCCGCCGCGCCGGTGTGGCGCGCCGCCGCCGCCTTCCGCGGACCACCGGACGCGCTCCGGTGTTCCGTTCCTTCTGCCGTCTTCGCCTATGGTCCCCCCGGGACCCCACCTTCACTGCGAAGGGATTCAAATGCCCAAACGGCCTGCTTCGTCGTCGCCTGTCAATCCGCACGTCAAAAATGAGACGCGCCGTCTTCATGGTTCTTCGGCGCGGCGTGCTGGCGCCGCGCCCCTTCACCGTGGCTCCACTCCGGCCGCGGCGCCTTTGACTTCCTTCGACACGGCGCGACGGCGTCGCGTTCTTGTTCGACTTCTCGGCATGGCGCGACGGCGTCGTGTAATACTTTGCCGAGCGATTCTCGCGTGGTGCGACGGCACCACATCATTCCGCTCCATCCACAAGAATCAAACATGAACATAGGAGGGGGGTTCGGCCGTGTTTGTGCGGTCCGACCCCCTCGCGTTATTCGATAAAAGGTTTTAAACCATGAAGAATCATCAAGTCGGAATTCTCGAACAAATATAAACAATTGAAACAATCCCCTACCTCGTAATTGTCGTTCGTTGACGATCTCGGAAAAAGGGCAGATATCGATTCCTCGATTGTCGTGTTCATCACACACTCCCAATTCTCACGCTCATGCGTCGGAAAGGAAGAAGGGTACTCGTCGTTGGTGGACGAGCATTCGGAGGTGACGTCGTCGTTGACGACGTTCTTCGCAGGCGACGTCTTCTCCTTTGACGCGGATGAAGGTCGTTGGAGATGTCGCGGGCATCGCTTCCCTTTTCTTTCCTCGGTTGAAGAACGATGAAGAAGATGGCGTCGTCGTGCTTTAGTGGCGGAAGAGACGTTCTTCGTGTTCTTCGTCGTAGAGAAAGAAGGACTCAGGATTCCTAAGCTTTTTCTCCAAAGGCTCCCAATCAACTAAACTCCAACCCAAATAAAATAAGTTCTAAACTTATTTTATTAACACAACAAAGCATTTGAAATTCAATTGTTTGAATTTCAAAATCCTACATGTAACTCACCAAATTAATTACAACAAGTTGTCAAATATTAAAGAAGGTGAGTTAATGGGGAGTTGGAATGTGAGGGGTTAAGAGGGGTTAAGAGGGTTAGGGAGTTTAAGGAATTTGAAAAGGTGGGGGGTTCATGTGGGCCCCACCCTTTCAAATATCCACACATGGGAAGTTGGATGGATGTGGGCCCACCACCAACTTCCCATGGGAGAAGTTAACCACACAATATGAAATAAAATTGATTCAACAATTTTATTCACTTTATTTAATTAATCCCCAAAATTTAACTTCTTCTCCCGCACAAACGCAACTATGGTAAAGGTTCCCTTAAGCGATTACCGGCGTTGCGAGTTCAACGGTGGCATCGGATTTCAATTCCGGGCACCGGTTCAAAAGTTAGAAAAACCCGCTCGCTCGTTCACTGAACTTACCCGAGCCAAACTTCGGAAATTAATTCCGGGCACACCGGGCCTCGGAATCAGGCGCCGTCAGAAACTGTGTTCTTGTAAAATTCCCAAGAAAATTAAGAAAAAATTTTCCTTGAAATTTCTGGGTCTTTACATTACTCCCACCACAGGGCTTTACGTCTTCTTAAAGCTTCACACAAACTTAGGGAAACAAAGGCGGTACTGAGCACGCATCTGAGCCTTTCGCTCCCATGTGCTCACCTGGAGGTTCCCGTGCCGCCAAAGAAAGTGCACAAGAGGAATCGACCTTCCTCCTAGGATCTGCTCCTGTCGATCCTCGATCCCCACAGGAACCCCCGTAGAAGTCACCTCATCGCCACCGTCCAGCTCCTCATAGTTGATGATATGCAGAGGGTCGAGCACATATCTCCTCAGTTGGGATACGTGGAAAACATCATGCACCTAGTGCAACTGAAGTGGATGGGTCAAGCGGTAAACCACTTCGCCTACCCAGCTGAGGACCTAGAAAGGTCTGTTGAACCTCGGAGATAACTTGCCTCCCTGGCCACATCCCGTAAACCTCGTCGAGGTGAGACTCTTATAAGGACGTGATGGTCATCCTCGAACTCTAGAGGCCTCCAAGTCCTGTCAGCATAAGGCTTCTGTCGGCCCTGTGCCGTCCTCATCCGCTCTTGGATGACCTGGACCTTCTCTAGTCTCACAAGAGCTGCTATGATTTCTTCTTTGCCGATAAGAGAAATCCGTTCTCATCCCCTGGATGAACCACATTCGTTGCCTAATACAGTCAATCCTGACATGAATGATGCATTCATGCCATGGATGACGTCGTAAGGCCTCGACGTAACTACCAAGAGATCCAAATGTCACTCTCGCCTCCAAGGGTCGAGTCACACTGTCGGCATCAGTGTGTGGTTACTAGGTCTCCTTCAGTAGAAAACTTGAAAGTGAGGGTCAAGTCAACAGTCTTAACCGGGACCACTCAGTATCAACCAAACAAAAGGACAGGAAAGCAAACAAAGATAAGTTTCTTTTCATTATTTCAGCTCATAGTACAAAGACACAAAGCAACTACAGACAAACATCAACAAAACTAGAAGCAACAGGATCAATGGCCTCCAGTTCGGAAGCTAGTCCCACTCCTGTCCATCTGCTTCCGGAGCTCCATGACCATAGGCCTCAGCTGCCTGAAGCTGAGCTCTCCCATGTCCTCCTGTCCCCTGCGGTTGGGGTGGGCCTCTTGGTGGTGGTGGCAACATACCGAAGCGTCATCCACCTCCAGCTGCACGACCAGCTCCTCTGCCATGACCGCTTGCTCCTTGCGGTCCGCCCTGATCAAACCTCTACCTCTGCCTCGGAGGTTCTTCATTTAACTGTTGGTCATCTGCATGGAGGGTCGGACAGTCACATGCCATGTGACCAATTCCGCCGCAGGAGTAACACTTCATGGCAGGTCTGGCTCTATCACTTCCCTTGGTGCCTCGCACTACTAACCCTGAGTCACGCGGTCGACCACCTGTAGGTCTGGTCCTCTTGGACCCCTACGTCATCTGTCTACTGCCCACTACAGAAGACTCTGCCGCATGCCGGCTAGTGGTGGGTCCTTCTGCTGGAGACTGCTCAGCAAGGAAACTCTCCACTAAGAGGGCTCTCTCTAACACTCCTGTCTGCGTCGGAATGTTGTGCGTTACAACCGAAGCTCTGATCTCCCGCCTGAGCCCCTGCTCAAAGGTTCGGGCCCTGAAGAATGGGTCCCGTACCATATCTGTGGAGCAGCGCAAGAGGTCTGTGAATCTCGCTGAGTACTGCGCCACTGACATGCTGCCCTGACATAGCTGAAGTAGCTCCTATATACGCACCGCTCGAAGGGTGACTGGTACAAACTCTTCCCGGAACAGGCTCTCGAAGTCTTCCCAAAGAAGTGTCACCTCGTCATGCATCTGGAGCATCAGGATCCACCATCTGCCTGCTGCTGCCTGAAGAAGGCTGGCAACAAGGATCACCATGAAGTCTGCCGGCATCCCCACTAGCCTGAAGACTCTCACCACAGCCTCCAGCCAATCCTCAGCTGCCTGCGGGTCCGTCCCTCCCTGAAACCTGGGTGGCCTCTGGTGCTGGAACTCATGCAGTGCGCTCAAGCGACGTGCATCCTCTGCTGTTGGGGCTGGTGGAATCGGTGGCCCAATGGGTAGTAGTACCGCTGGTGCCTCTGCTGGTGCCTCAACTGGAATAGGGCCCTGTACTGAGGCCTCGTCGATTGGCGGGCTGTCAGTACGCACCACTCTCGGGGCTCTAGCTGGTCGTCCACGGGGAGGCATCCTGAAAGAAACAACGTGACACGGTCAAAAGATTATACCTGGTGAGCTGACCTGGTTTGAGCTGACATTTAAATAAAACTTCTGGAAAACACACACGCAATCAGTGTTTCGTGCACAAAGTCGGAAATCAGTTGTCAGGGTCCTGGTGTATGGATACGTCGGCCGCCCGCACCAACACTGGAATCCCTGAACTGAAAACCACACTTGGTACTCTTAACACTATTGCTTCACAGAAAGAAACATCAGAGTTATAAGTTCTGCGGTAGAACCGAACTCCTCTGATACCAATTTGTCACGACCCGTCCTCGGGGACCATGCCGTGACTACCCCAAGCCCGCCTTCCATAGGCCAGGAGATGGCGACTAGCACCAAAGGCGTAAAAACCTGATAACTGGGAAGGCATTGCCTTTATAAAAGAAAAACAAGCACCACAGAGTACAAGCGGAAGCAAAACACTAAGTACAAAAGAAATGCTGAAAAGTAAATGGGCCAGAATACAAACCCAAAAGAAAGTACGACTACAACTGAACAAGGTACAACAACAAAAAGACAAACAGCTGGAAGAAGGAAGCAGCTCCTGGGTCGTCCTCCTCGGATCCTACCTGAAGGGTAGGTACAGATAGCCTCCTCCACGCTCTCGTCCGTCAACCTCCTCTATGAGTCGTCACGTCGTGTAGTCCACCTCCGGGTACTGACTCGTCGTGTAGTCCACCTCCGGGTACTGACTCGCCGTGTAGTCCACCTCCGAGTACCGACCAGTCCTCGAACACTCGGCCTCCGTCAGCACTGCCCGTCGTCTGCAACCAACACAACGAGGTGCGGGCATAGCCCGTGCAGGGGTGAGTATAACGATACTCAGTAGGGACCCCGAGACCCTCAAGGTCTCTCTAAAACCAACAAGGATAACCACAAAGAAGTTCTCAACAGATAACTTCTACTTAGGTATATGCCCATATATATATCTAAGTTATCAAGTAACCCATCTCAACCATGAGGAAACACAAGGATCATGAAATCAACGGATAACCACTACCTAGGTATATGCCCATACATATACCTAAGTTATCAAGTAACCCATCTCAATCATGAGGAAACACAAAGGTCAAAAGTCTCAGCTCAAACCAGGATTTTCATTATCGAAACCGTAACTGCTGAAGAGCTCCATCTCTAGAGTGTATAGTGGTCCTGTCATGACTTCGAGGTACTGCTCACTAACCTAAGACTGCTGAGGTACTCCTCCTGTCGAGTACCGCGGGCCTGCCACCTCACACAGTAGTGCTTCCCGCCGGGGTCTGCCACCCAAACACAGTAGTGCTCCCCTCTCATAGCCTACAGAGGTACTCCTCCTGTCGAGTACCGCGGGTCTGTCACCTCACATAGTAGTGCTCCTCCGCTGTGGGTCTGCCACCTCACAAAGTAGTGCTCCCCACTGGGCTACATAAGTTACTCCGAATCGAATCGGACTAGCAGTCTTCAGGTCTCTGCCGGCTACACGGTCTCCGTACTCCGTACGCTCATCTCTGGGAGGGTCCGCTCCATGAGCTACAAGTCAATACTCCAAGTATCTCAAAGTCCCACGAAGAAGTATCACAAAGGACCTCCTCGTCATAGGGGTCTCAACGCAATAGACGGCGCGTCAATCGGACGCCCGGTCTGTGAGTTATTAGCCTTTTCGTCCCAGGGGCCCGGTTGGTTTCGTGAGCAAACCAATCCCGGACGTATCTCAACTGTACCCCGAAATCTCATAGGGTATGCTCATAGGGACCGCTTCTCAACGTGATCACCAACGCCGCTGACGGTTCGTCAAACGGACGTCCAGTCTGAAAGATATCAGCTTTTCCGTTCCAGGGGCCCGGTTGGATTTTGGGTGCGATCCAACCCGACCACTACCAACTGTATCCAAAACTCGGGCGAAGTATTCCAAAAGTTCCGTCTCATCAAGAGGAAATCAACGAGACAGACGGTGCGTCAATCGGATGCCCGGTCTGTGAATTATTGGTTTTTTCGTTCCAGGGGCCCGGTTGGTTTCGTGAGCGAACCAACCCGAACGCACTCCGTCGACATCCAAACCTCGAGCAGAGTAAGCCAAAAGATCCGTCTCACTTAGAGGAATCCATCAAAGTCGACGGCACGTCAATCGGACGTCCGGAACTCAAGTTACGAGCGTTTCCGCTCCGATGGCCAGGTTGGTTTCGTGTACGAACCAACCCAGCCGAACCCAAAGTTCTCCGAAACCTTGAGTGTGATATACCGAAACGACCGTCTCGATTCTAGGATCGCGTTGCCGCTGATGGAGAGTCGTTTGGAGGCCCATAGCTCAAGTTACGGGCTTTTTACTGAAAGTGGTCCGAAAACAGGGGTCTGGGCCCGGGCCGACCCGGCCCGACCCCCATGGGTCGGCCCGAACCGGGTCGACCCGAACCGGGTCCGACCCGGATGGGCTCGGCCCGGACCGGCCCGATCTGGCGTGGTCCGGTTCGGTCCGGCCCGACCGGCCGGCCATGGCTCGGCCAGCGCAGCCGAGCGGACACGCGGGCGGGGCGCGCGGCTCCTCCGCCCTTCGCCGTTGATTGAGGCCAGCGGTTCGCCGACCGCCTTCTTTCCGGCGGCGCGCCGCCGCCACCGGTCGCCGGCACCGCTGCACCGGTGTGGCGTGCCGCCGCCGCCTTCCGCGGACC
The DNA here is from genome assembly GCA_963277665.1 of Viscum album. Classification (NCBI taxonomy): domain Eukaryota; kingdom Viridiplantae; phylum Streptophyta; class Magnoliopsida; order Santalales; family Viscaceae; genus Viscum; species Viscum album. The sequence continues at coordinate 1,896,087,332 of OY728135.1, read as the reverse complement.
ACCGGACGCGCTCCGGTGGTCCGTTCCTTCTGCCGTCTTCGCCTATGGTCCCCCTGGGACCCCACCTTCACTGCGAAGGGATTCAAACACCCAAACGGCCTGCTTCGTCGTCGGCCGTCAATCCGAATGTCAAAAATGAGACGCGTCGTCTTCATGGTTCTTCGGCGCGGCGTGCTGGCGCCGCGCCCCTTCACCGTGGCTCCGCTCCGGCCGCGGCGCCTTCGACTTCCTTCGACACGGCGCGACGGTGTCGCGTTCTTGTTCGACTTCTCGGCGTGGCGCGACGGCGTCGTGTAATACTTTGCCGAGCGATTCTCGCGTGGTGCGACGGCACCACGTCATTCCGCTCCGTCCACAAGAATCAAACATGAACATGGGAGGGGGGTTCGGCCGTGTTTGTGCGGTCCTACCCCCTCGCGTTATTCGATAAAAGGTTTTAAACCACGAAGAATCATCAAGTCGGAATTCTCGAACAAATATAAACAATTGAAACAATCCCCTACCTCGTAATTGTCGTTCGTTGACGATCTCAGAAAAAGGGCGGATATCAATTCCTCGATTGTCGTGTTCGTCACACACTCCCAATTCTCACGCTCATGCGTCGGAAAGGAAGAAGGGTACTCGTCGTTGGTGGACGAGCGTTCGGAGGTGACGTCGTCGTTGACGACGTTCTTCGCAGGCGACGTCTTCTCCTTTGACGCGGATGAAGGTCGTTGGAGATGTCGCGGGCGTCACTTCCCTTTTCTTGCCTCGGTTGAAGAACGATGAAGAAGATGGCGTCATCGTGCTTCAGTGGCGGAAGAGACGTTCTTCGTGTTCTTCGTCGTAGAGAAAGAAGGACTCAGGATTTCCTAAGCTTTTTCTCCAAAGGCTCCTAATCAACTAAACTCCAACCCAAATAAAATAAGTTCTAAACTTATTTTATTAACACAACAAAGCATTTGAAATTCAATTGCTTGAATTTCAAAATCCTACATGTAACTCACCAAATTAATTACAACAAGTTGTCAAATATTAAAGAAGGTGAGCTAATGGGGAGTTGGAATGTGAGGGGTTAAGAGGGTTAGGGAGTTTAAGGAATTTGAAAAGGTGGGGGGTTCGTGTGGGCCCCACCCTTTCAAATATCCACACATGGGAAGTTAGATGGATGTGGGCCCACCACCAACTTCCCATGGGAGAAGTTAACCACACAACATGAAATAAAATTGATTCAACAATTTTATTCACTTTATTTAATTAATCCCCAAAATTTAACTTCTTCTCCCGCACAAACGCAACTACGGTAAAGGTTCCCTTAAGCGATTACCGGCGTTGCGAGTTCATCGGTGCCATCGGATTTCAATTCCGGGCACCGGTTCAAAAGTTATAAAAACCCACTCGCTCGTTCACTGAACGTACCCGAGCCAAACTTCGGAAATTAATTCCGGGCACACCGGGCCTCGGAATCAGGCGCCGTCAGAAACTGCGTTCTTGTAAAATTCCAAAGAAAATTAAGAAAAAATTTTCCTTGAAATTTCTAGGTCTTTAAAAAAATTTTCTTTATTAGTGGATGATTAGTTTTGTAATAAAGGAGTTATAATGATTTTTCTAGAAGTTTAGTATCCAAAAATGGTAACTTAATATATGTGTTTTATGTTTTTGTGGAAGTCCTAAGGGTTTGTGTGAGCACTGGAGGAGGAATGAGTGTATAGGGTAGCAGAATGCAACTGTAGTAGGTAATTCATGTTGTGGATATAATTTAGTACATGAATTATATTCATAGGCTATGCTAGGAAGACTCATTTCATGAGAAAGGGGAGTATAGGGTATTTATATGCAATCTCATAGTGTAACCTAATGAGTCACATTGTGAAACAAGATTTATAGGACCAGATTTGGGTTTTCCCAAAATTTTCATGAAGTGAAAACTTGTTTCATGTCCCAAACTACTGTTGGTAAGTATTGGAGGATTCTTTAAAGTGATAATATTTTTTAAAAACCCTAAAAAATTCTCTCCCTTGAAATCCCTTATGTGGAATGAGTCCAAAATGGAGATCTTTTCATATGGGAGGCCTTCTGATCATGTCTCTTCACTGATTGAAGCATCATCGGTTGCGATAGATCCATCTTGGTGAGTTTTATCCTTTGTGATCCATAAGTGATTCTAATGATATTATAATTCTACTTCATCAATTGGTCATGAAATGATTTTTATTGATAAATCTGAGGGAGAATCTACCATATCTTGAAGGATTTATTAAAGGATGACGGGATATTGGATCAACATGGAAAGGGGACATTCCATGTTGACGAACATATATTGTTGAAGGGAGATCTAGTAAAGGTAAATTGCTGGGTTTCAATTTTCAAGGTTCCAATTTAATTTTATTAAACCGGTTGTTGATTTGATTTTTCCCAATAGGGTCTTTACCCATAATGGAGTCATAAGCATGTTTCAAACAACCACAGGTGGTTGGTCATTTTTTCAACTAGGAGATATTGTCCAACGATTCTTTCGACATGGTTTAATTTCACCATGGATGTGAGTTTCCTTGTTATAATTTCATCAATATTAATTTAATTATAATTAATAAATGGTACTAATTTGGCATGAGATAAGAACTCATGGCATTTATGGAAGACCGAATGGACTTGGGAAATGCAGACAAAGTCACTGGACATTCCTTGTCTTGGAGTTATGTTTTTTTATCGTATGTGGTCTATGACATCTCCATTTTAATTGTTTCACATTATAGTATTTGAAATATGTTCGATCGGTCTAGTACATTTTTCATGTGACCTAATGATTTTAGTAACCACTTCATTAATGGAACCATATGCATAGACCTCCCTTGGGCCTCTTTGGGTATGTTGACATCAAGACTTAGACTTTAAGCCACCCATGGGGTGTTCCAACCTTTGAAACTATGTTGTAACTTGAGTAGAATAACCTATACCTCATTGAATAAATGGATATTGGTTATATTTTGGCTTAACCATGTAAATTGGTTTGGCATGTAAATTTTGAACTTGGTTTGACATGAAATTTTTCCTAACTTGGTAATTGTGATCATTGGATATAGAATAAATCACATGGAATAAAGTTGTAACATGGAATTTAATTTGGAATGGGTATAAAGGATTAAGAAAACATGGATTTTGAAGATCTGTGTAATGGTAATTATGCTTAAATGATAATGTGAAATGGAAATAGTTAAACTTGTTATGATGATTCACAATTTGTTCTATATGACATTTTCTATTTTTGGATAATGGAATGTTTTTTCATGGATAATTGATTAAATGAACAATAAATTTTTGGAAATATGTTTGTTATGTTGGTGTTCAGTATTGTAAATGGATTTATTGGTTTTTTGTGTTTTTATGGCTTGTTTGGCATGCTAAAATACTTATATAAAGGGCTTGTACTTGGTTATGCTTAAATGATTATTTAAAGGGATTTACACTGATTATGATAAAATGATTATATAAAGGTCTTATGCCTGATTATGCTTAAATGATTATATAAAGGGATAGATCCCACTTATGATGAAATTATTATTTAAAGGGATTACACCTAGTTATTCTGAAATGATTACATAAATGGTTAGTGCCTAGTTATCATGTATTTATTATATAAACCCCTTATTCTCGGTTATGATAAAACTCTTATATAAAGGGACTGAACTCAGTCATGTTAAAATAATTATATAAAGTACCTTCTCCCAATTATGTTTTGATTCTTATAAGGATCTACCTGGTTCTTCTGTAATAATTTATGTGCTATACTCTAGGAGGTTTATGGATATTGTTGGCATTGTTTTGTGATGTGTTAAGAGATATCCAGAATCATTATAATTAAGTTTTGGATGGCCCATGGTGTCAACCCAAAAACTCAAGAGTCATTGGTATTACATTATGTGTAGTATTAAATTATTAAATTAATACCCATGTTTTTCATATTATTTCTTGAACTATATAATAAAACTAGATTTGTTTATAGACCATTGGCGTTGGACTACTGAGTTTTACTCACACCCTTCTCGGGCCGCCACTGTACATGGGTACTCAAGTATCCCTCACTTGTTGTCGGTACATGTTGGGTTGAGGTCCGGGATAGCATGGTCGATAAGGATTACTCAAATAGTATCAAGATATTAGATGAGGTTTATCTCAGAGTTGTAGTAAAGCCATTTTTTTATTTCATTTATTTATTATATGTATATGTCACCATCCCGGTGGACAGTCAAGGTTTGTATGAAATGGATATTCTGAACTTTAATGCATTTCATGTATTATTATTGGACGTCTATTTATTTTTCATACTTTGATTATATACTAAAATGGATGATTTTTCATAAATTATTTGTTATTGTGAACTCTGATATGGGGGTACAATCTCTCCACTATACCATATTAGACCCCCACTACTAGTTGGTAGCCTCTAGAAAATGAGGAGATGAATCTGAGGTAATGTGGTGAACCGGACCAACCACTATATATAGAGTGAGATGGGTAGGAATTGACAATATTAATAGAATTAAAAAATACCATTGTTATTAGTACTAAATAAAACATTGATATAGGCCAGACCTTTATCAGCAATAAAACAAATGCTTATAAAATTAATCTATTATGAGTGTTTATATGAAGTGATGATAATGTTTAGATCCTTTTCCCCTATTTATTAAGTCCACAAATTTTAGTGCACATCGGATCTTAAATTTAACCTTCAGTGTGAGATTTATTATACTAGAAATCCCAATTTGGAGACCCATAATGATTCATCAATTTGTGCAGGGTACTTAATCCAAGAAGTGACCACCATTTTTGCGATTAAAGACTTTAACATTTAATAATTTCCAACACGTAGCCTTGAAGTTCCATCCCTATTCCACTTCAATAAATTTGTATGTATCATGATCATATAAATTGATCAACACTAGAAAACCTCATTTTCCATCCTCCCACTTATTTAGAATAATGTGAAACTATTCAATGTGAGATCAGGCCACTGATGAAGCATTTCAATAAAATCCTAAACCAACCCCTATTTAAATGCATCTCAAAATCCACTTCATGTACAATAATAATGGTCCAAACCAACTCTTATTTTATTGAAACCCACTAATCACTTATTAAATTATAGATTTATGGATTTATAAGCCCAATAATTCCCTACAATTTCTCTAACCCTCCAGTACTTATGTACTGCTCAAGAATTGTGATAGAGAGAGAATCCTAACTCCTTATGTTTGAAAAAGCAGTTAAGTATAACTCAAGCGTTCCTTTTAGAAATCATATAAGAGGTTATAAATATTAAGAAGAGGTTACCAAAATCCAATTTTGTTTCATCCTCTATCTATATGAAAGGAGATAGATAATTAACATAACTCCAAGTAAATGATCACAATAATTTATGATATTTATTCCAGTGGGAATGGGTATAGATTTATTTTCAATTCAATTTTTTAGTTTTTTATATTTATTAACTTTATTAAAAAGGAGTTAAGGGAGACTTTTTATGTTAAGAAACTTATTAAGACTTATTTCATGGATATAAATATCTATTTCTATATTATGAAATCCAAAACACTGGATTCATACCTAGAGGGAGCTTGTGGAAGTTGAGGACCAATGGAGGTAGACAACATGGTTCAAAAGACAATGTTCCAAAACCAGTAGTAGGGTGATGATTCCATAATTATAACAGTGCATGGGCTATAGATTGATAAGTAATGCTCAGTAATTTTTAGAGGTCTCAATAAGGGTTTCTTAGAAGGCCTACACTATTAAACAAAATAAAGTCTTTAAGTCAGGGAAAACTATGGGCAACTGGAGGTGACCACAATCAACAGTGGGTTCTCTACAAAGTCTGAATAGTTGTGTAACTAGTTTAAATGCCTACATCCCACTATAAATTAGAATATTTGAGTTATTTTTGAGGTTACTATGAATTATAATATTTTTATTATATTAGTATAAATAAATTTATAGTGTTCTCATAGAGAGTACGACTAAATTCCAAATCATATAATGTTCTTTTGTCTCTCCATTAGTTCTTTTGTTTCATTTGTGTTCTCATTTCTAGAGTTGGAAATATTTCATTGTGAGGAATTTCAATGTAGTGGATTGGGTGAATTTTATTCTATGTTTTGGTATATCATTTCTTGGGTTTAACTGATTTATAAAATTTCCAAAATTTATTAAGTGCTTAATTTTCTATTGGGTTCTTCCAGATCAATGGTCTCAAACCCAACAAGTGGAATCAAATCTGGTTTTTCAATAAAAAACTATGCACTCAATGTTGGAATCTTAAGTAAAATTCTTCTTTTTAAACATTAAAATTTTATTGGGAGTTATCTATTTCAAAAAGAACGGAATTAAAATAATGAAAAGTCCAAAATATCAAGTTTGATGGGATTAACTTCCTATTCTATAAGATGCAGATAAAGGATTGTCTATTTGAAAAGTTTGTTGTGATTCTTTTTAAAAGAGTCAAATTGGAAGAATTGGATAAATAGAAATGGGAAATCATAGATAGGAAGGCACTTGATATGATACATATGTTTTTGGTAGGGAATGTTTCCTATAATATCTGGGATGTAAAGACCATTGTAGAATTGATGACAGATCTTGATGATATATGAAAGAATATAACAAAAATAAATCGAGTCTTTAGGATGTTGAGATTATTTGGGATGATAATTTTAGATGTAAGGCTACTGGATAATCATGTCACTGACTTCAACATGGTTTAGAGTCATTTGGAACCAGTAAGAGTGAATTTTTTAGATCTACTGTTGGATTTTTTGTTGTTATCATTACTTTAATAATCTTGGGATATGATAGTCACTACTATATGAAGTTATTGTGTTATACTGATATATATTTTGAGGATGTAAACAATATCATTCTAAATGTAAAGATTTTATGGAGGTAACTCTAGGAACCTGTTGTAAGCACATTCAATGTACAAGGTAGAATACATTCTATTCAATGGAAATATTGGAAGAAATTCAAGGAAAAGTGGGAAATAAGTTGAAGTAAAATGACTAGATTGGGACCTATATGTTTTCATTGTGAGAAAAAGGTCCAACCGAAGAAGGATTATAGGGATAACAAGTTTAATTATATAAATCATTTTTCAAAAGTTCAATAAATATTACAACTGATGAATAATTTATTTCACAAATCTTTATCAATACTCCATTGGAATAATCAACTATTGATTTTATAACATCATTAAATTTACATATGAGAAATGAAACATCAAAAACTATGTTTCAAAAGATTTGATATTGTAGGAAAAAAGTGTTGTTAATATTCATATCTCAAATAGAATTTTTCTAGAGTTTCATAGAGTTCTACACATACCCGGTTTATGGAAGAACATAATTTCTATAGGTAATCTAGATGACGTAGGGTTTTTAAAACCATTGTGAAATGTGTGTAGAAGATCACTCATGGATACATGGTAGTGACCAAAGGTATTAGTGATGGAACATTATATCTAATGGGAAAATCAAATGGAGAAACGATTGTGGAAACGATAATTTTTAGAAGACTAAAGATATGGAATTTCTATCATGGTCACATGAGTGATAAGAGAATGTGAGTCTTAATAGTTAAAAGAGTACCAAATCTTAGTCACATAGTTTTTAGTATACGTGATAGTTGAATTCTTGGAAAGAATAAAAAGATAATGTTTTTCAAAAATAGAAGGACACCTAAGTCTCATATGTTAGATCTTTTATATATGGACATTTGGGGGCCTTATCCAGTCTATTCACACATTGTGTCATTGTATTATGTTACCTTCATCTATGATTCAACATGGAAAGTATGTTTAAACTTACTTAATATAAAATATGATGATTTTAGAGTTTTTTATTGATATAGATATATGGGGGAGGAAAAATCTTGAAATAATCATAAGTGATTAAGGTTAGACAATATAAATGAGTACTATAGTAGATAATTACCAAGGTTTTTATGAAACAATGGAATCAAATTTGAGTAAAACTTACCAAGGTCACTAGGGAAAAATTTCATTGTTGAACAAATAAAATAGACACAGAATTAAAAAGATTAGAGTATGATATCTCACATAGGGTTTCTAAATGAGTTTTGGGATAAAGATGTCAATTATTTCACTCACATCATTAACATAAGTCATTATGAACCTATGAGATAGGAGAGTATGAATCATCCATTGACAAGAAGAATTATTTATATGTCTCAATTGAAGGATTTTGGATGTCTATCCTACTTTGATATTTATTCCAATGAGAGTTAAAAAATTGAAGCAATGTCCCAAACATGTTTCTTTATAGGTAGTGGTGATATAAACATTGTGTTTTATATTTCGAATAATAATAAACACCATGTCATTAGAAGATGAAATATTTTCTTTAATGAGGACATCTTGTAGAAAGATAAAAAGTCAATGGTAGATAGAGTTGTGAACAACGAATCAATTAAACATATCCAAGTTAATCTGAATAGAAGATAAGATGTTCTATAATGTTTATAAGCTACAAATATTACAGAATATACAACAAGGATATATGTATCAAAATTCTCAAGAACTATGGATGCTTGGGATATATATTAAAAAGGATAAGTTCAAGAAAATAGTTATAGAAAAATAAGAACTACCGGTTGAGTTATTAAGGTCTACCAGGACAATATGGATGGATCAGAAGTGATGAGGATGAAGCAATCACTCTGTACGATCCACCAAATAGACCTAAAAATCACCACATACACCGTACAAACATTCGTTTGATCACTATAACTTGTGCAATATAATGTTTCACAATTCTACTAGATAGAGGTTTACCAATAACTGTCTCCCCCCAAGTTTGTGCCAAAAAATATGTATGATAATCCCATTAATCACCACACAAAATTCATGATCACACATAACATATAAACTAAAATAAAAAATGGACAATTAAAATTTGTACGGTTTGGAAAAATTTCCTACATCCATGGAAGAATAAAAAAAATTCATTATTAGATATGTAAGAGAATACAAATCCCACCACTCACTTCCTCTATATTCAAAAATTCATAGATAGTTATGTCAAAAACTTACACAATTCAACATAGAGGTATAGACATTTCACAACACATTAGTTGGGCCACCACCACTTTTAAAAGTGGTATTCATTAGGTCAAAAAGTTTCGCTAACATACAAGATTCATGTTCAACATCTCATTGACTCAGGAACCTATGATACAGTATTGAACCATATGAGGTAATTTAAAAAATGGTCACTATGGACATAGGCTATTCAAAGAGAATTCATTACCTGGTGAACACCATCTGAGTTAAATCCTTTTGATTTTATCTCTATGATCATCCCTACCTGATTGACTCTATCCAACGATCTATGTATGATAATCCTTAACTGATTGAATCTTTCTAAAGGAAATATGTATAGTTCACTCTCAAACCTCTCTCTAGGAATCCTTTGAGTGAACATCACTATTCTACGATCTCTATTATATCAAATCTATCTGATGATATTCATTCTATGAAATCAATTTGGTGAAACTCTGTCTAATGAGACTAAATAATTTCCATAAATCCCAACAATCTCCCACTTATAAATTTCTTTAGGATCTAATCCTTATTAAACCAAACACTTTATATCTTCCTTTATCTTATTCATGTAGTGTTATCCACTATTTCCGATTAGACATTTATGAATGAGGCACAAAGTTGCCTCAGACTTTATTGTACTATCACTTTTGTAATTATATTAGCAGTATTCTGCTTCCCAGTAACCCTCTCTAGTTCCACCACTTTATCTTCTAGTATACTTTGTATAAAATGATATTTTATCTCAACCCGTTTCATTCATTAATGAAACACTAGATTACATGCATGATTAATTTCACTATTACTATCAAAGAATAACATTCCTATGTCTGATCTCTTTCTGAGTTCCTATAGTTTTCACATTAACCATATCATCTCTTTCCCAGCATCAACAGTATGAATATACCGTTCTTTCATTGTAAATAATTTAATAATCTACTGAAACTAATACATACACCTAACCATTATTCCACTAAAAGTAAATAAAAATTCTATTGTATTTTTCTATGAGTTCATGTTTGCATAAAAATCTTCACCTATAAATATCATCATCTCCGAAATATAAGGTTACATCTTCTAAAAAATTTATATATCATAAGATCAATTTCACATATTCATAATGTTTCATTATAATATTTGACATGAAGCAACTAACAAATCCCATTGTAAAAGAAATTCTAGGTTGAGTACAAACCATTTCATACATTAATCTTCCTATAGTCAAAGAATAAGGTACCTTCCCCTTGTCATGAACATCTCTATCCATTGATGGTTCTAGTACTTTATAATGTTTAAAGCATCCTATAATGGGGTTTGTGACATGTTTACAACTGATCATTCTAAATATTTCGATGAAAATTATTATGAATTTCTTCTTGGATAAAACTAAAGTGATGAATTTCTTATCCCTCTAGATTATCATCCACAAGATCTTCTTATCTTGTCCAAGGTTCTTCATCTCAAAACTTCTTGAAAAAAACCTATTCAATTCCTCAATATGATATAAATCTGGACCATCAATCAATATATCATACACATACAACAATAATGTGGGATATGTTCTATCATCCAATGATTTATGTAACAATAATTATCGAAATTACATCGATTGAAATTTTCTTCAATAATTAAAGTGTAGAATATCCGACTCCACTATCATGTATCTTGCTTCAAGACATAAGGATTTCATTTCAATCTACAAACCAAATCCTACTTCTGATGAACTTCATAACCCTTCATGATGAACCATTTAAATTTCTCCCCTTAGATCCCCATGAAGAATGGATATCTTTAAATCCACCATATTTAGGTGTATATCATCAACTAAAATAATATTTATTAGTATCTAAATGTATGTGTCATTCACCACTAGTGAGAAAATTTTAGAAAATTTGACTCCTTCATTTGGCTAAAATCCCATCACGAACATACTTTCTTTGTAAATCTTACTTCCATCAGATTCCTAATTAAAAAAAACCATTTTTTAGAGATGTATTCTATTTTCATATTTCATCCAACTCTCAATTATTGTTGAGATTAAATGAATTCATTTCCACTTATATGATTGACTCAAACGGTTTCCATTCAATTTTATAGATGGTGTGCTTATCCAGTAATCTCTATCCAATCACTTTGAAATTCAATAACTGATCTAACCTGAAATTCTTGATCATACAAGTTACAATCCTTCTATAAAAGTTATTCATTGAAAACAACATATCATCTTTAGTTGACCTATTTTTTCATCACCCCACAAATGATATCCAATGTTCTCAACACTATAACCAATAAGAAAATACACATCGTATATATCCTACATCTCATCTCTATCCTTAGCATCAATATGAATATATATGATACTTTTTGAGATGATTCACCTTTGGTATCTTTCCTAACCCACAACTGAAGACATACACATGTTCACCAAAAAGTCTAATTTATTAATGGATTCTACCCAAACTACCTTAGGAATTATAGAGTTAAGTCTCATAATATAGGATTTATTTTGTATAGTATGATTCATCCTTTTAGTTACTCTATTTTTTTAGAGTTCATGGAATAATATTCTCATGCCCGATTCCCTTCATTAAAAAAAAGGTATAAAACAATTCTGGGGTACTCCCCACAATTATTTGTCTGAAGATATTTCAACTTTCACACAAAATATTTATCTAAAAAAACTTTCCACTAAATAAATTATTAAATAACATTAACTTTATTCTCTAGGAAGTGAAACCATAACTTTTGAGTAATATAATCAATAAATGTTACAAAGTATATTGATCCTCTATTCGAATGAATTAGGGATGGTCCCAAAACTTCAGAATTAACAAGTTCTAAATTTTGATTCATTGTATTTATACAATCCATATTAATGGAAAATATCTTCAATTTTCTTAGTACATAAATCTCACATATTCTAATATCTATTTGATCAAGTTTAATTATTCCATTAACTACTAGAACTTTTATATAATATTCATTGAGGTGACCAAAAATACTGTATCCCACTTACAAATCATCAGATGAAGTGATTCAAATCACTTGTACATCATCCTTGTGTCTGAGAAAGTACACAATTCCATTCCTTACTCTATGATAAATCACCATAAACCTTATACTATTATTTTAAACTCCTTTGAAAAAATAAATCCTAAAACCTACATCATCATGTTGTGCCACTGATATGTGCTTCTTCTATAGACATAGAAAATGTATAACATCTTTCAATCTCAAGACACTTCCATTTATCATTCGAATTTTAATATCAAAACTCCCAAATATATATATAGAGATTAATAATCATAAATATGTAATCTTTACAAGCTTCCTGATACAAAATCAACCATGAATACATGCAGACGAATTGAAGGGAAATATATAACTGAGCCAATAACCTATTTATCCCCTTGAATGATCATACTCAGTATCAGACTAGAGATTCCATCCATTTTACATAGTTAATATTTTCATAAGTTGAATCTCTAGTCCAATTCATACAATATTTTTTGATATGTCTCTTCTTCACACATAGACAATATGTAGGGATATATCCAGTCGATCTCCCTCAAATTTTTCTTTGGGAATTATATTTTAAATATTTCTTCATCTAAAGATCCTTCTATTATGGTGATCATCCCCATATGGTATCTTTGAGAGCACTTTTAGACGTAGTTTCAAATTCCTTCCACCTCAAATCCTCTTTACATATTAAGTTTTGAATATAATCAAACACTAGATCTACCTTACAACTAGATTTGTTCATCACTTTCACCATGGTATCCCATCTCTCTAAAAGTGAAGAAATATGATACAAAATTAAAAAATAATCTTTGAAAGTCACCCTCATTGATTCAATTAATCCTCAAATCATACTAATATCATTCATGTGAATGGTTTCAAATCTTCCATATGATAACCTCAAGATGAACAATCCTCACATCATGAAAGCTTTTTTAAGTGTTTATGGATTATCATACATGTCATCCAGATATTTCATAACCTATACATTATTTTTATTCTCTCTAACGTTGAAAGAATAATTCTATGTAAGATAAATATGTATCAAGGAAAAATACTTTATATCAAACCATTATCATTCTATCTTACCCTTAGTTTTAGGAAATTTACCAAAAAACAAAGAATACAAATATTTTTTTATCAAAAGTTCCTCCAGTTTCATTCTCTAAAAGGAAAAGTTCATTACATCAATATTATCAATATGAACCTTCCATCCATCTGTAGTTATTCTTCCTGATAATAGTAGAAACAACTAAAATAAAAAAAATATGAAACCTGAATATTGTAGTGAATTAGAACCAACCCTTTGATACCACACGATGGGGATGAAGGATGTACTTATTCTAATCCACCATATAGACCTATAAAGAAACATGTACACTGGATGGAAATTTGTTCGATCACCATATCCTATACAGCGGAAATATTATCAATGATACTAGAAAGATATTTTTCCATTAGAAACCTTCCCCAAGATTTTTAACTTGAACTAGGATGAGAACCCATATAATCATCGCAAAAACTTCATGAGTACACATCACATAAAAAAATAAAGGAAAATAGACAAACATGATTTACATGGTTTAGAAAAATCATTTACATCCATAGGAGAACACTACATATATTTTAATTATAATAGATGAAATATATTACAATACTCACCACTCACTTCCTCTATATTTTCAAATTCTCAGGATGTTAAGTTAAAAAATCTCACTATTCATTATAGAGGTACTTACATTGTATAGTATATCAGCTAGTTCATCACCACTTTTTATAGATGTATTCTTCCAGTTAACAAGTTGCATTGATCTTTGATATTTATAGTCATCTTACCATTGACCCTATAAACCTTAGATAAAATTTTAATCCATCTGATGAAACTTCAAATAGTCTGTCACACTGAACACAACCCATGAAAAGAGAATTCATTCCCTAGTGAAAACAATCTAATAGAACTCTACCAAATGGAATCCATATGATGGAATCCACCTGATGATATCTATCTATTCATCCATGTATGATAGACTCTGTTCAATAATCTCTTTCTAATCATTCATTTCTAACGAACTCTATCTGAAGGAATTATTTCTAGCTCACACAAGATCCACTTCACAAGAAACCATTGAGAAGTTATCTCTGTATGATGACCTCTATCAGATCATATCTATCTAATGATATCAATCTAATGACATCATTCTAATGAAACATTGTCTGATGAAATTGAATAATATCAAAAAAATACAACAAAAGGTTCATAAATAATCTATATTTCTTGAAACTAATAGTTGAAGGATATATTAAGATCATATAAAAGTAGAGAGTCTCAATGATTCTAGAATGTGTGAGTTAACTATACAATAGGAAATTTATTTTTTGTATAAAAATATAACCTAATACATAACATAATTTAAAAAAGGAAATAAACCATCATAGAATAAATGGGTATACCATCTAAATTAGGAATAAGATGACATAAAATGTTTCAAGGTTAGGTTAGTTGTTTAAGAGTTTCATTATAATGGATGGAAAGATTTATCTAATTTTTTTCTCTTTTTTTCTAGAATATAACTATCCAGATAGTTCTATGTATTATGGATTCAAATATATTACATCATGAATAGTTATATGTAAAAATAGATTTTATTTAATGATATTTAGAAGTAGATATACATATAAAAAATCAAAATAGTTTCCTTGATATATAGAATCAAGGCCTTATTTTTAAGAAATGGAACTAGAGATTATATGACTTTATGGTTGATAAATGTGTTTTTCTATAGAAATAATAATTATTACTATTAATGAAAGGTTTCAAATGATGGAATTTATGAAATTATTCTCTTATACGTGGATGATATGTTCCCATAGGTTTGAATAAAGACCAAATTAATGAGTTAAAAGATATTTATTCAAAAAGTTTAAGATAAAGGATCTTAGTGATGCTAATTTTATTTTGGTGATGAAAATAAAGAGGGATAAAATGACCAAAACATTGGTTATGTCCAAGAAAAAGTACATCTGGAAGGTCATTAAAAGATCTAGAATGATTGGATGTAAACCTACGACAACCCCATTGTTGGAAAATTAAATTAATCAAAATAAAAATTATATAAAATGGAATATGAGGATATTTAAATCAAAAAATTTTCTTACACTTAAATAATTAGATATTTGATGTATGAGATGGTTTTTATGATGATGGAAATTTCTCATGTAATAGGAGTTGTTAGCAAGTTTATGGATAATCTAGGAAGGGGGGACTAGGTATCCATGAAGTGGATTCTCTAATATCTCAATGGAATTTAAGAACTATAACTTTCTTTGGGAATAATTGTTTTGTTACAAGGTTATATTGATAGAAAATTTAGAGGATATATTGATGCATGAAAGAGCACCATTGGTTTTGTTTTCACTTTTAGAGGGACATGTATAAGTTGGATGTCAAGACTATAACTGATAATTTCAATTTCAACTATAGAATCAAAATACATAGTTTTCACAGAGGTATGGAAGGAATTGATCTGGATTAAGTGAGTTTTGGAACAACAAAAAAGTATTAAGAAAGTGTGTTTTTGTACCATAATAGTCAGATCACGATTCATCTGATGAATATTTTGGTGTTTTATTCATGTGTGAAAAACATTGATCTAAAGTTTCATTTTATAAAAAATTTATAGTATGATGGGGTGATGGAACAATGGAAGATCATTGAGAGTCAAAATAAAGATGAAATATTTACGAAGGTCTCATTTTATGAAATTTTGAGGCATAATTGTGCCTCAAAGAGGCTTCAATGACCAAAAAGATTAATAGAGACATTAGTTGTCACTGTTGAGGGTGAAGGGTTTAAATAAAATTATCTATTGGTAGTTTCTATGAATCCCTGATGGTAGTTTTCATGTGGGAAATATTCGGGAAATGTATGATTTCTTCATTCATGATTCCAATTCATTGTGTTTGGAAGAATAAATTATGTTACTTGGGATTTGGACATCAAAAATGCTTGTGGAAATGGAAGAAAAATAAAGGTGAGCATGGCTTGGAATACATTGTTCCAGAACTAGGTGGAAAGAGATTTTGTCTATATGATGGGAGTTCATAAGCTCTTACATATATAGGAATCAATATAATGGAATTATATAAGGAATAATTAGTGGTTTTCCATGGTCTACATAATGTTTTCTCAAATGTATTTCACTATTAAATGGAATAAAGTTTCTTAGTTGATGAAATCTATAAAAAAACACAAGGAGTCTAAGATCAATGGTGGGTTCTCTATGAGTATTAGAATTGGGTGGCACCAATTTCACTAGATGGTCCTCACTATAAATTGGTGGTGTGGGATCATTTATAATGTGACTGTGAATTTTAATATTTTTTCTTAACAAGTGTAAATAATGTATCAGGTTTCTCTCATATAGTATGACTAAAGACCAAACAATGTAATTTCTTGTTTTATTTTCTTTGGTTATTTTGTATCTATTTATTTGGATTATTTTGGGATTTTAGATTGTTTTATTGTAAATAATTTCAGTGTGATGGATAGGACGAATTGGATTCTTTATTCCAGTAAATTGTTTCATGGGTTTGTTTGATTTTTGGATGCTCCTAACATTGTTATTTGATTTAGGTTTTTGTGGGTTCTTCAATATCGGTGGTTCTAGACCAAATAGTTTGGGTTATATGACTTAAATGAGGGAATAATGGGGTTAATAAACTCACTCCCCAAGTGGGATATCCAGGTATCACATAAGCGTGATTTTTTCTCTTTTTTCCTCTATTTTTTTTCTAAATCCCTTATGCATCCTTGATCTACCACTTCTCTTATAAAATTGATCTATTTTTAAATAAGTTTCTTATATAAAATGATATAGTTTAACAATGGTTTTGATAAGTTTTAATTCATAATACTAGAAATGTATTTTAATTCATTTCCTCTAAGTTGAATTCCTCTACTAAATATTTTTCCTGCATTCAATTTTTTATTAACATTCCATAAAATGAAAAGTGTTATGTGTGAAAATTATTTTCATAGATTCAAAAAATTTTCCACTTAAAATATATATATATATTGAAATAAGTATACCTAGAATCCCAGAATCACTAATTTTATAGGAAAACACAATTTTTTATGACCATTTTTATCAATTTATAATTAATTATGGGTTTTATTGTGTTTCTAAATAAATAGAATTATTAAATTAATAGTTGTTTGATGAATTTAAATATGGGTCATCTAAAACATGGTGATTTGTTTGGTTAATATATGAATTTAGGTACAATATGGGAAAATTATTTTAAATTTTCTGGATAACCAAAGTACCCCTTACCATTATTTGTTTTTTTTCATCTTGATTACCCAAAAACATTTTCTTTTTCATTGTTTTTTCTCCCTTATTTATCATTGTTTTCCTCAATTCTTTATTTTAATCACTATTTATTTTTCTTTTCTTTTTTGTAATCCTTTTTCACATTTTCACATTGTTATCACTCCATATACCATAACAAATCATACTCAACCCACTTTTTAATTTAGTTTAGTATAAGAAATTAAAATAAATCATCTAAAAAATACCCCCTTCCATGTGGGTGAAACCCTTTTCTCTATACTAGTATTGGTAAATAAATATTTTGGAATTCATTAAAAATGGTTATTTCCATGTATATGTAAAATAAATGAATATTTTAGTGTTTATTTTATATTATATTTATGGTTTTTAATTATAATTGGGTTTTTGAATTTATAGAGTTATGATTTCGAAGAATCTTATAAAGGAGAATCATGAGAATGAGGTAAATCAAGATTTTCCTGAATAGAAGTTCTAATAATGGGATATTGAGAATGATCCAATTGTAGAGATACTTGAGACTCCTATTATAGTGAGAACTAAAAAAAGTTTTATCATGGTTCCTTAGACTATGTAGGGGAGACTTCTTCATTGGGATGTGGTGGAGACTATTTATGTTTAAAATTTATAGAGAAAACATACTATTAATTATAATGATAGATTTGGACTATGAGATGAAATGGAATGAATAAATAGAGTTAGAATATTTTTTAAATTAATTTATGTAACTAAAAGTAATATGTTGAAGCCAAATATGTTTATTCTTGTTGGGACATTGAGATGTTTGTAATATTTCCTTATATATTCCAGGAATACCAAGAGGATAACCTAGGATGCATTTATGGATCGGTTCATTGAGTTTTTATATCATGATACCCTAAGGATAGAATGGGATAAGACATTTATGGAGTTAATGTATAGGGAGTTGAAATTTATTGATAATGTAGTTAGATTCTCTAACACTACTTTCCTTTCTATGACCTTTGGTGGTGGTGTGTTTATAGAGTCTCAATGACTTCATTTCATCTTATAAAAAATTATTTGTGGATTGGTGATATTATTTTTTAACCAATTTATCATAGGTTATAAATGAAGTATTTATTGTAGATAAAAACTTATAAGAGGGAAATGTTATGGGTATAAATAGATTTGGCGGTCTAAGGAAAAGAATGTTCCAAGTTTTTTATTAGGATATAATAAATAAGAGAAACAATGGTAGGATTTATCATCCCATACTTATTGAGTAATAGAACCATTAGAGTTATTACAATGTGTTTAAAAGGGTCAGACACAATCCATGTTTCATAGTGAGTTGACAGAGAGGAAGTCCTGTGAAATACTAGGATATTTTTAGTGATTTTTATAGATTGGTGCTCATAAAAATAGAAAACTGGATTTTGATACAACTCAGGCATCATGTTTTTAGATGAGTGGACTTAAATAGTGTATTGTTCTAATTTCATCTAATATTTCTATTTGTATAGCAGGTAAAGTTTTATAAGAACAACATCAATGGAGGTGAGGGGGATGTTAGAAGTCCATTATCTCTAAGTATGAATCATGTAATACATGTATGATAATTATTTATTGAATAAATGAAGCTACCAGATATTAGAGAGTGATCTTCAACATTTAGAGGTATGATATTGGACCTCATCACTTCATAGTGTTTTATTTTATATAACTACATCCCATACTTTTATATATACTAATTATTTATTTTTTCGTTGATATAGAGTATTTTCTTGGAGTATTGAATGTGGATACACTACCTAGAAAATAGAATATATCCCATAAGGTGTTATTCATATTGTTCCACTATCATCAATGGATATGTGCATCTAGAGGTTTTTTATACTTTATAGATGTCAATATTCAATATAATTCTATTATTGGATAAGTTGACAAATTTCTAGGATCACTTTGATTCCTACTTGAGATGATACAATTTATTTCCTTCTACTAATGTGATTTATGTTTTCTTGGGAGAATTAGTTTACCATGATATTGTATTTAGTTTTGATTTTATGTAGTTTAATACTATTACTTCATAAATTGTGGGAATGTTTCCTGGTTTATTTGAATCAAGTGTTAATGATTCTTCTTCACATTTATTAATATTTTAGTGATTTCTTTCTTAAAAACATGATTCAATTAAGATTAATTATGATTAATTCTCATAATAATCATCAGGGATGGCGATATGTTTGACATAGTTATATTATATCCCTAAAATTATTGGTGATAGAAATGCAATCCATCACTAATAGATGATGGTCGTGTTATTTGTGATGGAATATGAAATTTTTTCACTAATTACTTTCATGATAGTTATTTATAACTCTCACAAAATTATTTATGATAGAATAATATTTCAATCACAAATAAATGTAGAAAGAAAATCTTCTTGAATATTAACCACTCCAAATAGATATTTATTACAAAATTAAAATACATACAACACAATAAAAGTTCATAAAAAACCATAATAATAATTTCAATGAGGGTGCTGGGGATCAACAACATTAGGTGGTCAGAAATCCACCCCTAATCCATGAATTGGTTTGCATATATACTCCACAATCTTGTTGTACTACTGATGTTGTTGCTCCTATTGATGTTTCTACTCTTCCTAATACTTTCAATACTCTTTCTACTCTTCAATAAGTCTCTATACAGTCTCATCCTGAGTTAAAAACCTCATATCATACTCTATAGTAGTGAGAGATGAAAATACTATACTTCCTTTGAGATAAATGATGACATCACTTTAGTACCATAGTAACTAGATGATGATGATCGTGAGTGAAAAACAATCACCCGAATTTTTTTAATATCGCTCACTATCACCTGCAATCAACCCGCTATATCAAAATGTGACTCACTTGAGGCCTCATGTCCACAATCTTTCTTGGTCAGAATCTATTGACTTTTATAAACCTCTATCTCATATTTATACTAAAATTTGATAAATAGAAATTAAAAAGTTAAAAAGGTATTATGATAATTTAATAAAAAATTTAAAAATACTAACCATAATGTATCACTAACTTTCACCAAAAATCTCTCCAATCTTATCAATGTAAATCCTTTTATACATTCTAAGATCTAAAACATATGGATATGCCATAGAGTATAAAAATTTATTATATATATTTAGTAATATATATATATAGACATATATAATTTTTTTAAATAATACTTACCAACTATCAATGATGTGTATTGAATGCATGACTCCATGATATGTGTGTGACTTTTTGTCACCCCCAATTTTGTTTATGGGAATACGATCTCCTCTTGAAATCCTCCCCTATCTAGTAAGTGCACAATCCATCCCAAACATAGGATGGGATGTAATCAAGTCGATGAGGGATAAAAGAATCATCAAATATAACTGATTATTCTCTCTCCATAGCTCCCCTCCAATGATTATGTAAAATTAAAATAATGTTTCACACATGAATGCCTCCCATGAATCCCAAATAGGGGGTCTCAAGCTATCACCAATATGATACCATACACACTAAAATTATTGAATAATTTATTAAATTTGAAATTTTATTAATTTAATGTATAATACATTGATTATTTTTATGTACTATCTAGTGCTCAAAAATGTGATGACACACATTAGTACTAACCAGATACCATGACGTTCATGAACTATGAAATTAGTACCTAAGAATATCAATATCTTGAAAAAATAGATAGAAAAAATATGAAAATAAAAACAATTTGAAGAAAAAATAACAAATAAAATAAAATAAATAAAAGCTAAATAAAATTAATATTTAAACTTACTTCCATTAATGAGGATAAAAGTCAAGGGATGGGTTCAACTCACTAACAAGATCAAAAGTCATCAGTCTTTCAAGTCATCGACCACTCCTAGTAGTCAGTTCCACGTCAGCACCCTTGACTAATAGGATGTGAGGATCATCATTAGGAATCCCATCCTCATCCAAGGTATGTATCATCATATTAATAAGAACTTCATATATTTGAGAGTGGAAAATATGAAATAATGTTACCTAAAAATAATTGTTAGTAAATATATCAAGTATAAAAAAAATACTAATTGAGAACACATAAAATATATATTTATTATGTTATCCCAAAAAGGTAAAATACACTGAGAGGGGGGGTGAATCGGGCTATAGAACATTAAAATAACTACATATTTGGATCGTATTTTGTTGTTAAATAAAAATCTCTTCTCTTTCATTTTTACAACATAAAAAAGAACATGAAGTAACACATGCACATGACACATTCATTTTACTTGGTTCAACCTCACCAGGATAAATCCAAGGAGAATGCAATGAAAATGTGATGATGTAATAAATCCACTAAATCTCACTTCTAATACAAGGAATATAGAGGACTCATTATCCCTCTTGGTTTACAACCATTTACAATTAGAAATATCACCGATCTCTCTCTACTGAAGTGAACTCACTGCTCTTCTAGTAGAAACTTCTAACAATAAGTTTTGAGTTTAATCACACTCGTGTCTGTCTTTATGATCTTGATTTATCAAAGATATGACAAAAATATTTTCACAAAAATGTTATTATTGGAGTGTGTGACCCCTGTGAAAAACCCCATCGCGAGACCTCTTCATGAGATCTCTCTACATGCCTCCTCTGTGATACTCCTTTGCGATAGTCCTCTGCAAGACCTTATACATATCACATGGGTCGTGTGATTCCTCCAAGATACCTTCAAAATATTTAAAAGATTGTGTGATACCTCCACAATACCTTCTACAGATCATGCATATCGTGTGATTCCTCTATGGGACCTTCAACAAATCATGTAGATCACGTAAGATCTATAGGTCTGCCTATACCCAACACATAAATCCCATCATAAGATACGTTCATGAGACTCATTTTCAAGATCTTATTTATGATTATGCAGATCACATGATTCCATTAAAATACCTTCTACTAATAATTATATATACTTTTCTTCATCAAGGAATACCTTCATGAGACCCTTTTGCAAGATCCTTAAACTATTCATGTGAAACACTTTTTCTCTCAATCAAACCACTTCAAAAAACATCACACCTTATTATGAATGGGTAAGGAGATATTTTTTGGAAAAAATACACCACGTTAACCCCACAAATCATGGTTATCTGTTAATTATTACACCTTAGTAATCATCATCATGCGCATCATGCGATCCAATAATGAGATAAAAATACATTAATGTGGTGGTTAGCTTTATTTTCATCAAGCGCTTTGTGTGATTCCATTGTGAGATTTAAAGACAATAATTAGTGCTTTATGTGATACCATCACATCATCATCATCATCAATATTAATATTATTTAAATGGATCTAGAGGATGAGGTAAAAAACAATAAAAGAAGATATGAGGGCCTAGAATAATGATGTCTAAGGGAATCCACATGGACAATATCTATCTTGTGAAAATATTCCAAAATAGATAATCTCTTGATTACCACACCTCAAGGGACCTTATATTCTAGATAATTAATGGATTTATTACCCTCATGATGAGTGTGAAGAATATTTATGTGGTTGTTGAAGAACCTCATACACTTACAAATATAATAGTATACAGTCCATTGAATATCAAAAATTCCATGAAAGGAGTTAAATATGATTTTTGATTTAGTCACAACCACAACATGTTCGATATTGTTTTGACTATAAAGCTCAAGACCGATATGCATTGCCTTTTCCTCACACTAAAGAGAGTCACCATTACCAAATAAGTTATTAAAATTAAAAATTATATACCCCCTTGTATCATGAACTAAGACACCACCATGCATGTTACCCATACTGCATGAACAATCCATGTTCAGTTTGTACCCATGAAAGTGTGGTTAAAAACAAATCCACTATCCTTGGGGGTCATTAGAGAATTACTGAAAGGGGTAACTAGTATTAGAGATGAACATTAGATAGGGTTACTCACTCCAATTTTTTATGAGCCTAGATAAATCGATCACTAGGCTACTTGTTATGGAAATAAGGTCCAAAATTGAACATGGAATACCTTCATAATGAGCTTTTTTTATGGCTTGACACCTGAACCAATAACCTACTACAAGGATAACTTCCATTTCCTTCTTCTCAATACTATTACTCTACTCACCTTGAAACTAAAAGTAGAGGAAAATTATACTCAAAGGCACTTGAGAGGCAAAACGATGAAATAACTAAAATTACACCACACCGCACATGCCCAATCACATAAAAAACAAATGAGTAGGGGAATCTCCGAGGGGATCCCACAACATGAGAACCTAGACATGAGACTGATACCAATTTGTTCAAAAAGATTATATATGGGTAATGATTTATTTAGAATGCACCAAATAGAGAAAGTTGTGTTTTTCTAGGATTTCCTTACACCAGAGCATGTATCCCCACCTATCCCTACAAACCATTTTTTTCCATTTTCAAAAAGCCGGTTTTGGGTATCCGGTTCCCAAATCAACCGCATCCAAATTTCAAATTCAAACTTCAAATCCAAAC
Source organism: Viscum album (assembly GCA_963277665.1). Lineage (NCBI taxonomy): Eukaryota > Viridiplantae > Streptophyta > Magnoliopsida > Santalales > Viscaceae > Viscum > Viscum album. The sequence goes on along the minus strand of OY728135.1, from coordinate 1,896,063,345 downwards.
ATCGTCATACCAAATCTCTGAAATACGCTGGACTCCACACACCGTGTGCCACACCGCCACCACGAACCTTGCATTCAACCGTCGAGCGTCCCAATGGAGCAGAGAGTCGGCGAAACCGAGCAGAGAGCTGGCGAAACACCACCAGGGAACCCTGCCCTCGCGTCTTTTGACATAAAACCTTCATCGTTTTCGAGTTCATTTCAAATCGCAGCTTCAAGCTGGCGGAGAACACGACGGGACGCAGATACACAACACGACTCCGCAAATTGAGCAGCAAACCAAATCTCCATCTCTTAACCGCAAACAACACCATAAGTAAAAACACCGAAATCGAACCTGTAAGGAAATCCTCATAAAGACGGAAGCCAGAACCGAAAATCCTGCCCCCCTCCGCGCAACACCGGTGCTAGCTCTGAGCCTCGCCTGAAGAGCCGGACGCCTGGAACTTGCCGAACCCCGTCAAAGCCGAAGCCGAAACCATTCCACCACCTTCAATGAAGGCAGATCCACCCCTTTGTTGAGCCGATGCTCCATCTGAAACCCAGAACATCTGCAAGAACCTACGAAGCCAGATCTGCACCTTTGAAGACAAGATGACGGGACGACACGACTGGGATGACGAACAGAACCAAGGAACACCGACACCAAGAAGAGTATGCTGACCCTCACCGTGCCGTGCCAGAGGAGGGGAGGGAGCAAGATGAAGATCGAAAACCCTAGCCCGCGAGGAAGCTGAATCACCGCCGCTCAGAGGCCCTCCAAAAAGCGGGATCATACACTAGAATGAGTTGTTCATCATTCAAGAAAGCATGGTTTAATATAATAAAATCTCTCACAGGATTGAAAGTCATGTATGGTACCTAGAATTTAGGAAAAACAAGGGTGGATCCTACCTAGTTCTGGTACCATAAGTTAATGTCGCCCCTACCGAGGATCCACATAGAATGACATTGGAGAGAAAAAATGCATGTGAATTGCATGCCGTAAGGGAGAGGAGTTCCTTCTAAGAGGGTTAATATTCTTACCATATTTTATAGTGATAAGTCTTCCCCACAATATCAAAACATCAATAAATTCACATGAAAATCTTGTATACAAGCCGTTAACCACTCCCAACACACTACTGATGTTGATGCCTACTTCTTGCGTTGATCACGCCATCCTCGACCATAGTGCCCAGTGGAATTTCCCATACAAGTTGGCATCCCATATAGAGGATAAGATGTTCTCCGTACCCACAATGACCACTTTTGGATCTGATAGATCATATAAAATATGGATGGGAATTGAGATTTGAATACTATTTAATGATGTTATGAATCCACCAATGGACATACAATGATTCTTCTAGTTGTAAATCCATCAAGTGATCATGTAAAACACTCTTTTGAAATGATGAATGTGGATAATATTAAAGGATATGGGAGATCCATGATAATTCATCAGGAAGATCTGCCTACTAATTCCCTGGTTCTTTCCAATATAGAAAACCCTTATGTGGGAATACCTCATTGAAATATGCACACTAGTCTTCTATCTATTGACAAGTTTTCCACTCCATATAAAAATATCTTCAAGATTATTGTTCATGAGACAAATGGATATTCTAATAACATTGAAAAAAATAATCATATCTTCCCTGTACATGAGGTGGGAGATGCAACTGAAGGACTGCCCACAATGATAGGAGAGGATGTTGCCAACTGAGGGGTATCATGCATGATAAGGAATAGAGTGGGAGAGAGTGGGTCCCCTTTTCTGAAGCCCCGCACTACTTTAATGAAATCATATTTCTTACCTAATAAGTATATGTTGGTTAAGTTAAACTAAATCACCTCTAAAAAATTTTAGAGGCATAGGCGGAGAAGCCCATGCTAGAAAAAACCTTTGCAGAAAGTTCTATTAAATTATATCGTAACATTTACCAATATTGAACATGATCACCACATTGGACCCAAAAAACTTATGGTTTATGTACCTTATCATATCCAACACCAACCCAATAGCACCTGATATTTTTCTTCCTTTAATGAATCCATGTTTCTCATCTAAGATCCATTAGGATAAGTGAGGCTAAATTCTATTGTTAATGACACTTTCCAACAATTTGTATGGGAAGTTATGCATGCATATGGGACAGTAGTGATGAATAGAGGATAGATCCTTGATATTAGGGAGTATAACCAGTGTATTTTCACTTGCCACGTGGGGGAGATAGCCACTGCAGAATAATTCTTACACCGCACTAACCAGATATCCCTTGATCAGGTCACTTGAGGCCCTATAGAATGAATCCAAGAATCCATCCTAGCCATCCATACGGTAAGAGTTGATACCATGAACTACTTAATAAATCTCCTACTAATCTAGTATCAACTCAAAAAAAATATTATCATAAAAAAAACCTTTCATGGTATAGAATCAAACAACTAAACATTGCTCTTGGGGTATCCACCTTCCTTGCATTGGTTCGTACCTAAATGAAGAGACTTAAAGTGAAGGTTATCCATTTTCACCACCACTTCTTGATCATAAGTGTAAGTTATATTCTCCAAAATTATATGCATCCGGATGAAAATATTAATTTTTTTAACATACAATCCAAATGACACCATATTTCAATCACCTTCCTTCAAAAACTTGATCCATGATTGGCCATGTGCCAAACATTCCTATTCACGAAGAATTATGGATAGGGTATTATTCATGTAATGAAGATCATTAAATATCTCCTCATTCCATCCATTATCTATCTTGGATTACATATATTCAAATTTGATTTTGATCGAATTAAAAAACTGGAAACATGGGGGTTAGTTTTTGATCCATGCTTGAAGGTTGATTTTGAGATGATAGAGATTTTTATAAAGGCTCATAAAATAAATCCCTACATTTGATTGATCCATGATGTTCTCATGGCCTATTTGTAATATAGGGAAGAGGTCAAATGTTGGGAGAAAATTAAATGATTCCTTATATCAGTTATGCATGACAATGCCACAACAGTGGGGGAATAATCAGATAGGGATCTAACCAGATGTATAACCTTGGAATATTGATATTAGGTGATAACATTAATGTTCCCAATATAATTATATAGAAAACACCAATTTTGGTTCATGAAATTTTGATTTCTACACTAGGTGAAGCAGTCACATGTATATCCCAAGTCCAAGAGACTAGTTCCATATAATAGAAAAACAAATTCATGACTAAGATTACGAGAGAAAGAGTGGAAGCCTTTTCTTAGAGTCGTCCAAAACAACATTGAAGTAACCAACCACAAACCATAGAGTTTTATCTATATTAAAGATACCTAGATCATTATACACAACCTCTCTTTCCTAGGAATCACATTTATCATAAATGAAGGTGAATAAAAAATAGTGCACGCCCATGCCGATCTTAGTGTTTATAAACTGATTTGAAGCCTTTATTATGTCAAAATTTATGTTTGATTGAAAGAACAAAAAAATATTCTGATTTTGAGGGCAATTTTGAAAATAATATCAATCAGCTAGTCTGTTATACAAGAGATAAATTTTGGAAGACTACTATTTTGGTTCAAATATTTCCACTATGGAGGAATTGGAGTTGTGTATCTCATTGAAAATGAAGTCAGTTTTTACTTGTGCTCACGTACCACAAGTGTTCAATAATAAGAAGGAAATCTTGGTAAAACTGATTTTGTGGGTTTGGAGCTCTCCAATGAAGATTATAATTTTTTGTGCATCAATGAAGTTTGAGATACTTTATTTTGAGACATGATTTTAATGCCTCTAGGAGGGAATGGAGGCAAGAACATATCTATAAATAATAATTCTAGTTCATTAAAATTTTTATAATATTTGGATTATAGAAACCAAGGTGTAAAATATATGGATACTAATTCTATTTAGATCAATTTTCCACACATTAAAAAAGTACATGCTCGAGGACTATAATAGTTTGGTGTCTTTTCATACTTGGAACAAAATATTCTAACTTGGTGAAATAACATTAATGTTTACCAAAAAGTTCTCCCCCTTTAGTAATTCTAATTAAAAACTTTCTTCATAACATGGGGAAAGTAAACATAAGAAAGGGCGAGCTCAAATTCTCAGTAACAGTAAATAAAGGAGATACATAATCATAACCTGAGCATAAGAGTGTGAGAACATGAGAATAAAATTTGAATATCATACCCTGCATATCAAAGATCATATACTTGAGTCATAGCCTAAATATTGGAAGTTCATAAGACATTAATCTCAAGGGAATCCAGACCATAATCCATGAATTCCTAATATAAGAATAAGACATATAATTTGTGGTATACACATCAAAGTATAACTTTGTGAACATGTGTAAATAGAAATAGGTTCACTCATTAGGTTTAGGACATGAAATCAGGCCCTCACATAAACTTATAGACATGAAAACAGGTCCATTAATAACATTATAAACATGTAATTAGGTTCAAACATAAAATTTTGAACATGCAATTAGGTTCACACATAACAGTGTGAAAATATAATCAGGTTCACACATAACATCATAAATATGTAATCAGGTTTACACATAAACTTATGGACATGTAACCAGGTCTATGCATAACATTTTGAACATGTAATAAAGTTCATATATAATATTATAAACATGAAATAAGGTTCACACATAAATATATGTGCATGAAATAAGGTCCATTCATAACATTGTGAACATGTAATGAGGTTCACATATAATCATATGGACATGAAACCAGTTCCGTGCATAAAATTGTGAACATGTATTCATGTTCACACATAACATTTTGTACTTGTAATAAGGTTTACTCATAACATTTAAAACATGTAATCATGTTCAAGCATAACATATATACTCATGAGTGATCCATTGTCACCCGATGCATTGGAGGAAGATATGGGTCCCACCCATCACATAATGAAATCATGCATATGTGTTCCAAAAGATCATGAACATTCATAATATCATAACCCAAGAAATGAAATGAATATTTTAAACACTTCATCCTATCATAACCTATGAAAAAGAGAGAGGTTTCATATTCATTTAGTCAAATAATATCCCATGAAAGGAAGTAAGTTTCATAATCATTTTATTATGGAATAAACCATGGAAGAGAAATATGTTCCATAAGTAACTTTTCATCATAAAAACAAACCATTCAAAGGAATAATAAGAATGGTGTAATTGGATCATACACCCAATAAAGCATAAACTATATCAAAATATGCCATCTTAGATAGAGTATGATTTTGAAAGATCACTTGGAGCATTTCATAAAGAAAATAAACTTTCTTTAAAAATAAATTATCAAAACATAAAATATTTTAAAAATCCATTCCTTTGAAAACCACTTTTAAAACTTATAAAGTAACATTTAAAAAATAATTTAAAAAATTTCTAGGGGATAATATTCTTTTCACCTTGAAAAACAATTTTTAAATCATAAAAAAATTATTAAAAAATTTATTTGAAAATAAACTGTAAGTCTTATAAATGAAACTTGAATTTTTTTGAAACATTTTCATTAAAAATAACATTTAAAACTTATAAGTAATCTTGAAAAGTGTTTGAAAACATTTTCTTTTAAAATAACTTTGAGAACTTATAAAGGAACCTTGAAAACATTTTGAAAACATTTTCTTTGAAAATGGCTTTGAAAAAAAATAAAAGAACCATTAAAAATCATTGAAATAATTTTTCATTGATAAAAATATTAAAATATAATTTAATTTTTTTTGAAAACTTTCTTAGAAGACATGGTGTTTGAAAAAAACAGATTTCTGACCGAATTGAGAAATAAGATCGGGTTTTATTAAAAACATTTTATTCATTATCATAAGCACCAAAGAATGGTAAAATGGTACCATTAATGGAAAATATCATGAAAAAAAATGAGAATAAAATTAATGAGACTTATTTAGTGATAGATCATAATATTTCATCAATTGAATCATAATCATAAGCAATCCCGATAAATGATGAGATTGTAGCAATAAACTGTTACAACTTTGGTATCATTGAATCATAATCCCATTCAAATAATAATATTTAATCAAGAATAAAATATTATGAAAAAGTTTAATATTCATGATATAACATGTAAAAGGGTATTATGTACACCTCGTAGAAGAATATAGGTTCCTAACATGACATGCGTCTCAAAGAAGGCAAATGGAGAAAAAATTACTTTACAGATTTGGTAACTATTGAACCAAAAACCCCATGAATGAGAGATTTTAAACTAGATATGTAAATACCCATAAATTTAAGGATAATAATCATAGAATATATCAGTGGTATGTATATACACCACAAAAAATAAATTAGTGATGAACAAGGCTTAAATCTCATTGAAATAAAAGTGATATAAGAAAACCCATACCTTAAGTCTTGAATTTCTTTGTACACGTTCAAACCACCTGTATAATAAATATATATTAATTGGAAATATACCATAGAAAAATATTATTATATATAATACCTATATGAATCTATTATGACATTATATTACCCATTTATTAACAATTCCATTTTTAGGTTATGTTTTTGAGTAATAACCGCATTGTTTTTCGTACAGGATTTGACTTCTCATTATCAGACCTCTTACTTAGATAATGATTTACTTATTTCTATAATGTAAAAAATTATATAAATATAATATTTATTCAGTATATATGTATTTATAATAATCTATAAAATATATAAATAATAAATTAAATACACTGTTCGTGGAGACTATCGGCCGTATGTATGCATGAATGTTGTTTCCATTCTCTTGTCATATTTTTAAATAAAGAAAATTAAATGATATATATATATATATTATCATTATATTATCTTTATCATATCATATATATCATATATTTTTAGTAAACCAATTCTTAATACATTCTATGTAAATTTTGAAAGAATCACATCACTTTGGGAATGTAGTAGTCCACACATCCACAAACGAAGTTATCGTATTTCCACAAAATAGAAGGCATGATGTTATGTGGTATATAATAATTAAATAAGAATAAATAATTCATAAATATCGTCTATATCATATAAAAACATAAATTAAATCATTATTACCAACATTGAAAGGTGGTAATGGAAGAACGAACGACATCAGTTCATGAGGCGGTAGTCTGCCATACACACGAATGATGATTTCATATCTCATTTGATTGAAGATCATATGAGTGTAGGTATAACCCTTAACATATCAAAATATAAGTATATTTATGATAATTATGTTATTATATACTCATGTAATAAAAAAATTAGGATTGGAGAATGAAAATAAAATAAAAGAGCATGTGGAAGGATATTACCTCTTCTTTGGGTAACTCCTCTTGGTTTGCACCAAATGAATTCCTTGGGTGGATTTATTCCAAAAGGTATGCTTCTAGAATGAAGTTAGGGAAGTTTTAAGGATATTTGGGTAGGATTTGGCACTGAAAAAGTGATTTAGAGGTGTGAAGAACTGCAGGGGGGGTGAGTGTCCTTTTATGGTGAAAGAGAAGTGGAAAACACTATTGAGAGGTCTCCATGACATAATATCATTAAATAATTGTCAATTTTAGATACAAGAGGGTAATTAGTATAAATATGTCTATATAATATATTTTTAATGTGTTTATAATTTATTTGACCCCTTAAATTAATGTTTAACCCTTAAGTAATCACGTTTTTACCTTAATTGGTGTAATTAGTTTTAATCAAATTAACAAATATTTTTGATCAAAAACTAAGTTGAACATATTAAAAATTATAGATTATTATGGTTACAAATATTGATTCATTTTTTCTAAATTCTAATCACAGAAGTGGAAGAAATTAATTTAATATTAATCCTATAGTTGAGATGAGACGAAGAGTTTTTAAATGGAAAATTTTTAAAAGTTGAACCATTTTTATATCTAACTTCAACTTGAAATTGGTTCTAATGACAAAAATATTATTAATTTATGTAAAATTTAACCAATTTTACTTTTAATCCAAATGGAAATATAATTTAACTATATTAATAAATTATATGAAAAAAAGTTTTCAATTAAAATTTAGTGTCTTTCACTTTTCATCAAAAAATGAAACTTCTCATAAAAATACTAAAAAACCACCCAATTTAAATTTCAGTGTTCAAATTTCGTAAAATAAATTTATTTTGTAAAAAAAAATATAGAAGTGTCAAAATAAAATTTAAAATGGATTCTCTATTAGAAGGTGGTAAAATTAACTTTTTTAAAAATTCATCTTTTGATTCATATAATTGGTTTTATTATTATTTTATGACTATAAAATCTATGGGATTAGTTTAAATTTTTTTATTGAATATATAATATATAAATTTTATTAAAAAAATTCCCCAAAATTGGTTTTTTTTAATTTATTAAGATAAAATGGTGTTTGTATATAGAGAAATAGTTTTCTTTGAAATAATTTTCTTTATTTTCAAACAGTTATTACATTAATTTATAACTAATTTATATCCAAAGGAATCATTTTATATACATGTATAAATAATATTTTCACACTTTAGGTATTCTTATTCATAACTTCCATTCCAATAGATAGGTGGTAGCTATAATATTATTTTAATAAAAATATCAATTGTATATTTTAGTTCGATAAAACTTGACCTTACGTGTAATGAAAGCTAAGAAAGGAACTCGACATTATGTGTAACACAAGACAAACATAGTGTTGTGTGTGTTGAAATTTAATCTAAGTGTTTTTTGTAGTGAAATATTAACTTTGTGTTGAGTATTATGAAATCCAATCATTGTGCTTTTATATAAAAAAAGTGATATTCATTATTGTGTGAAATGAAAAATATTAAAAAGATTAAATTAATTTGAAAAAAAAATAAAAAAATCTCAGGGTGTTACATTCTACCCCACTTAAAATTAATTTTACCCACAAAATTACTCTAGGTTATAAATGGATTAATAATTTAAAGTCACTTTCATAAAGTCCCAACTCGAAGAAATCAAGACTAAAACTTCCTTTAATAATGGAAACTTGGAACCATAACGATTACCCAAAGTAAATCATAACTAGGTTTCCTCATAGGGTAGCATAGGCTGAGAGTAAAGATTGTACATGGAATAAAATCATAAATATTTATATTGAGTGATAAAATCATTGATCACAAGAAATTTAATGATAAATGGAAAGTTATGGGACTAAAAAACATTCATCTATGATGATTTATAAGGCCATTAGTTCAACAGAAACAAATGTATTGGGATAAATATTTTTCAATATCCTTTTCCTAGAATTTAGGAATTCATTTACTATCTAAAAATATAAGGAAAGATACTTACTTGATTTCATTAATTTTCATATGTAAATTTATGTACTAATAGATCATGAAATCTATAAATAGAATTATAGGTCATTACATCATTATTTTGTTATCATCACACCATAATTGTTAGCACCAGTTATCCAATATGCATAAATCCTCATATGGAGAGATAATACTTTAATCTCTAAAAACTCATCTAATGTTTAACTTAAACCATTCCATAAATGGTCAACCTTGTAACCCTTAAAAAAGGTGAAAATCTAAAACATTAGAAAGAAGTTCACTAAATCAGCTTAACAATGTTCCCCCATATGTAAAAAGTTTCTCTTGGTTTTTACATTCCAAACACATGAATACATTCATCTTATATTCTCTTGAAATATGTTAATAACATGAATTAACTTAAATCATTATGGAAAACATCTATGCTTCCTTATTCCAAATATTAATTGATATATTCCATAAATCCATGTAGTCGTAAACATCATCCATGATAACATAAACCATATTTTCAACAAATCAATAACCAGTTCTGTGGTGACTAGTACTATCCAATTTAAATTATCCATATCAAGCATAACTTTACACAATTTTCTCAATATTAGAAAAACATTAAGGGGTACCTTCCCTTAATCAAAATATATCCTTTCTATTAAATCACTTTTCTAGGTCATTAGAAACATTCAATATATTTTTAAAAATCCTTAATGGAATACATATATTTAGGAATAATCATCTTATTCCTTAATACCCCTTTCCTAGAATTTGAAATATGTATAATATATTTAGGTTCCTCAACATCAATTTAATCATGTTTTTTACTTTTAATATAAACAATACTATTAGAACATCCCACACCTTTCACATTTCATTTTCAGTCTCTTTATCTTTCAACAGTATAACCAATACTCATACCAACTTCTGGATTCACTTCATGATATTTCTAAATAGGAAATTGATTTGTATTATTCTTTTACTTTCCACATCTGAAACATTAAATGTTAACCTGGTTCCTTATAGTTCCTTCTATTGACTAAATCCATAAATCATAGTGTGAGAAACACATATCATAGTGGAAAACCACATAATCCTGAAAAACCACTTATAGGATGTCTAAATTATGAAAACTTATTTAATCTATGACACCATAGGTTTATAAAAGTTCATTCATAGTCATAATCTATTTAAATCCTTCTTGATGGTTCATAGTGTGTTTCTGAATTTCCAAATCATATCCCTCGAGGGTGTCAAACCAGGTGTGCAGCAAGGCTCATTATCGTGAACCAGTTCCTGATCGAGTCTTTCTCAGTACAGTGTTTTCAAGGTTATTACCCCTATGTACATCTATTCCAGAGTCACATCCACCTATAGTTTCCAGATAGGGATGTGTTCCTAGGGAACCACTCACTTTATCCTTTACCAAAATTTTAGGAAATTTTCATAAACATTAACTCATCCTTAGAATTATCCTTAGATGAATCCCTATACATATGATTTGAAATATTCATAGGGATATCACTAATGTTTTATCATACTAATTTCCAATGGTTGACTAAAGATTTTATTTTATACCGACAATAATGACCTAGGCTTAACATAAAAGGGTATTACATCAATTTAGATTAATATTCATCACATTACAAAAGTACATTCCTGAAGACAGTAATAGTTTAGTGAATTTGGAAACTTGGAAAAAAATATTATAACATGGTGAAAGATCTTAAAATTTTCCCCAAAATATCTTCCCCTTAATTACATTTACTTAAAACCTGTCTTTATAACCCGGGGAAAGTAATCATAAGAAAGGGAAAGTTCAAATAATCATTAATGATAAATAAAGGAGATATGTAAGAATAATGTGAGCATAAGGGTATGAGAACATGAGAATAAAATATGAAGGTCATTCCTTGCATATCAAAATCATATAGATGAGTCATAGAAAAAAATATTAGAAGTTCATAAGACATGAATCAAAAGGGAATCAATAAAATAAGCCATGAAAGAATAAAATATGAATAAGACATAGAATTTGTGGCATACACATCAACTTATAATATTGTGAACATGTGTAACTAGAAACAGGTTCACTCATTAGGTTTAAAAGAAGAAATTAGTCCCTCACATAATCTTATGGACATGAAACCATGTCCATACATAACATGTTGAACATTTAATCAGGTTCACACATAACATTGTGAACATATAATCAGGTTCACACATAACATTGTGAACATGTAATTAGGTTCATACATATCATTGTTGACATGCAATCAGGTTCATGGATAAACATATAGACATGCAACAAGGTCTATGCATAACATTTTGAACATGTAATTAGGTTTACACATAACATTGTAAACATGTAATCAGGCTCACACATAAACATATGGACATAGAACTAGGTCCATGCATAATATTGGGAACATGTAACGAGGTTCACACATAATCATATAGACATGAAACCAGGTCCATGCATAGCATCATGAACATGTAATCAGGTTCATGAATAACATTGTGAACATGTAATAAGGTTCACTAATAACATTATGAATATGTAATCTGATTCGCACATAACATATATACTCACGAGTTATACAAAGATAACTAATTAATTGGAGGGAGATATGGGTCCCACCCATCACATAATGAAATCATACATATGCTTTCCAAATAATCACAAAAATTTATAATATCATAGCCCATGAAATGAAATGGGTATTACAAACACTTCATCTTATCATAACCTATACAAAAGTGACAGGTTTTATATTAATTTAATCATTGAATAACATATGAAAAGAATTTATTTTTTTATGAATTTTATCATTGTATAACCCGTGGAAGATAAATGGGTAACATAAGAAACTTTTCATCAAAAAATAAACCATTAATAGAAAGAATAAGAATGGTGTCCTTGGATCATATCCCCAATAACGAATAAACTATATAAAAATTTTCCATCTTAGATGGAGGAGGTTTTTGAAATATCACTTGAAGAATTTCCTAAGGGAAATACAATTTCTTTAAAAATCAATTTTCAAAACATAAAATATGTTCAAAATATTTCTTTTAAAACCACTTTGAAAACATATAAATTAATATTTAAAAATCATTTTAAATATTTATTGAGGAAAATACTATTTCTACATTAAAATATTTTTTAAGTCATAAAACATGTTTTTTAAAAAAATATTTGAAAATAACCTTAAATAATTCTGAAGAAATCTTGAAATAATTTTGAAAACATTTCATTGAAAATAACATTTAAAACTTATAAGAAATATTTAAAACATTTTGAAAACAATTTCTTTGAAAATAAATTTGAGTACTTCTAAAAGAATCTTAAAAAAAATTTAAAAAACTTTTTTTTGGAAATAGACTTGAAATAAATAAATTAGTATTTAGAAATCAATGAAATTTATTTTATTTAAAAATAAATTTATAATATCATTTAAAAACATTTTTGAAAATATTTTTTTAAAACATGGTTTTTGAAGAAAACAAATTTTCAACCGAAGAGAGAAATAAATATGGGATTTCTTAAAAATATTTTCTAAATTATACAAAGTACCGAAGAGTGTAAAAGTAGTACCATTAGATAAAAATATCATAAATAACTAGAGGATAAGAAACATTATGAGAGTTCTTGAGCGATGGATTATATGATTTCATCCATGGAAGCATAATAAAAAACAATCCCAATAAATGATGAGATTGTAGAAATAAACTCTTACCACTTTACTAACATAGAATCACAATACCCTTGAAATAATAATATTACATGAATATTAAAATATCATAAAAATAAAGAGATTAATGATATAACATATCAATGGGCAGTATATACACCTCATATAGGAATACAGTTACATAATATTGCTTGTGTTTGAAAGAAGAAAAATTGATCCAATATTAATTTACAAATTTGGTACCTTTTGAACCATAAACCCCATTGTTGGTCAGAGTAGATTACTCAAGAGGGGAGGGGTGAATTGAGTAACTATAAAAATTTCTGTAAAAATCATTTCTTAAAAGATTTCCCCAAAAATTAGATACAACCCAGTTAATCAAGGTCATACAGTTATAAGAGATTGGCTGTTTGAATAACTTCTTAGAAGATTGATTAGTTATCAGTAATATTAATATCAGTTATTAATATTATTTTTGAAGTTATTCTACTAAGAAGAAATAGTTATAACTTCTTTACAAGACTAACTATCTAAGTAAATTTAGTGATTTCTAAGTTATATAGAAAGCAGTAAAAACATAGAAATCTAAATTAAGTAGCACAACAGATATAGAACAAGTTGTTTAGTCTCAAGCCGAGACCTAATCCACTCCACATGATGATCAGATACCACCAAGTAGTTTATATAGATAAAATTTGATCCACACCCTAGACCGGGGTTAACAATAGTACAATAGACTCTCCAGGCTGCATAGGGAACTCTTCTACAGTTCTTCATGGGTACAAATAACCAGGCCACACAAGGACCACTTCCACACTTATCCGTGGGTATACAAAAATGTAAATTAGTGTTTGTGAAAGGATATCTTGTATCTTTCAGTTTGATGCAGGATACATAGTGTATTAATATACATATACACACTCTGCTCGAAAGTTAATTAATGATACACAATAGAGCAGTAATATTGAGATGGGTTTAGAAATGCTCTGAGTGTTGGTCTTTGCAGTTTTGGACTTCTAGGATGAAGCATATTAGATATGAATTCCTCTTTAGTAAAACAGAGTTTCGTGATTTAGCTTGTGTTCTTCGTGAGGTTTGATAATGCGGAGATGTTCTCTGGATTCCAGTGTACTTCGAATTTTCTTCAACAGAGTTGGGTTGCATGCATGTGACAATCTTTCCTTTAGAAATTCTCTCAGTGTTCTTCATTGTCATTCTCACAGCCTTGTTTTTCATTCAGTATTGTGTGCCTTGATTCTTAGCCACACTTCGCTTTTATCTTGGAAATGCATGTGTTGGAGCTGACAAGTTGCATGGATGCCGCACCTCATACCTCGTACTTTAAGATGATATGTCTACAAAGAAACATTAATTATGTCAATGCATTTAAAATCTTCAAATATGACGGTTAGAAATTAAATTGAAAAGTGACAAAATAGTTTAAGAAACTGTGTCACAGTAAGTCATGGAAATGATGTCTCCTTCACACGATGTATAGATTGATCATGATGTCTTGTAGTCATGGTGTCTCCTGGTCACAGTATTTCACGATCATGGTGTCGTGTTCACAGTGTCTTGTTCATGGTGTCTTGTTCACAGTGTCTTGTTCACGGTGTCTTGTTCACGATGTCTTGTTCACGATGTCTGCTTCATGGTGTCTGCTTCACGGTGTCTGATTTTTCAAGGTGTCTTGTTCACGGTTTCTAATTCTTCATGGTGTCTTGTTCACGATGTCTTCTTCACGGTGTCAGAAAGAAATAACCAGTAGCAGACTTACGGTGTCTCAGACTTTTCAAAGTAACTATATTTATACTTAAGCAATGATGATAATAGAATGGATTAGACTTAAGCATTTGTCAAAGAAGGTATTATGAGAGTAGATCAAAGATAGTATAAAGTAAGTAAACTGAATGTAGAGCAATTAAAATCTTGAATGGATCTTCTTAAATAATGAGACTGGTTAAACAATAATACACATGAATATAAATAAATGTGATATTATTTATAGGAGTTAAATAGGTTAAATAGGATTTGTGATCATTAAAACATGATTAATACATGAGGAGTCCAACAATATCACCCTTTTTGATGATCAAAAATCATGTAAAGTTAAACTGTATATTGGATTCAACTATAGAGATAAATGGATAACATATATAAATTTATCCCCCTTTTGGGATTATAAAAAATATGGAATAAGATAAGTCAAAAGTGCACATTCCATTAATAGCACCTAAGGTCTAGTACAAACAAAAGAGCAAAACAAAAACAACATAATTCCTATCAAACAAGAGTAATCACTATTCTTCTTCACTGAGTGGTCTTCTCTTTTCCTTTATCAGTAGAAAAAGAGGAGGCCATAGGGGAAGAGGTGGTTGATAAAGAGGGTAAAGGAAGGCCTTCAAAGACTGATGAAGCCAAAGTAGGAGCAGTAGAATATCTAAGCAGTTGTTGGTTGAGAATCACACACCTGATCTGACTCAGGGCTTGTTCTACAGACATAATAGTGGAGGCTAGGGCAGAGGTGAAGGTAGGCAGCCCAGGTCTTAGAGGTGCAGTCGTAGGAGAAACAATGGCTGTACTCTAGACATGAAGATAGGGCCTTAGAAGTTTGATAAAATCTGTAATGATCAACCCACCATACTGCATGGCTTTCTCAAAAATCATCCTTGTTCTCTATAAACTTGGCCAACAATCGAGTAAACTCTGTGAGCTTTTGGAATTGGGTCTTGAAAGCTTGATTCACAGGAGGAATCTTTATATTTTCCACAAGATACTTGAGATGGTTTGTCATATCGATCTTGCAGAAGATTTAGTTGAAGTATAAATACACTTTCTTGGAAATCTCTTGCTGAGAATCATTAGCAAATTTTTAGTGGATTTGCACTAGGTCAAGAACTCTATCACTGTTCTTGAAAAATTTAGATGGAGAATCCATATTGAAACCACTGAGTACATTCTGAAGCTCTTCTTTGACTACAGTTCTGAGTAGATCACTGTCTAAGGAGGGTTTAGAGGATTGACCAGATGCTTTAGAGGCATGGACAACTATGGTCAGAGATTTGAGTTGATTTAGCATCTTTTGAAGACACCCCGTATATTCAGCAGTGAGTTTGTTAAGATTTACAATAAGCTCTCTCATCTCCTTCATAATCTGTTTGTTCATTTCTGCAATATTTTCATCTAAGGAAGCTAGATAAGGTTGAATCTGAGACACAACATCCTGTGGGGTTTGAGTAACAATAGGTTCTACAGGAGGAGTAACAAGCTCTGATCTTGAACGCATCTCTCTCTGCATGTATTCAACCATACTTCTTAGGGTCTTCACTTCATTACTGAGCAGCTTATTTTCAACTCATACTTCCTGAATCTCATGAAACATTTTAGGTTATATTTTCCCAATAACTTTCTCCAGTAATATTGAGGCATCTCTCTCACTTAAATTGGTCACAGGAAGAGGTTGGGTATTCAAGATTTTCTCAACTCCAGACAATAGGGTAGCACCAAATTCCTTCAGATCATCCTTACTCATAAAATATGGTTGTTCAGATAAAGGTTTAGGAATAGGGACCGGTACAGACTCAGGTTCCTTCTCAGGTGCGATATTGGAGACTGATTTCAACTAGAATATAGAGGAAAGATCAAGGTTGGTTACTGAAACCTGCTGAGAGTCATCTACATCATAGAAAATGCGGAACTTATACTGAGTGTCTATAGGACTTGACTCAGTCAGATGTGAAGCTTAAATAGATGCGAGATTTGGGGTTTTCTCCCACTCAATAGGTTCCTCCTTCTCAGGACTGAGAATCTTAGGATCTTGGTATAATTCCATAGACTTAGCTCTAAGTTCCTCACTCATTTCTTGTTTATCCAGCTGAAAAGATAGCTCCATCTATTCTTCAGCTGAAGGGATGATTTCAGAAACAGATTGTTCCACTGGGAGTTCCTCAAGATTGGCTTCTATCATAATAGGTAGCTCTTCCAATATAGGTTCTTCCATGACATGCTTTTCAGATTCTTTGTCAACTAATTTTGTTTCAGCCTTAGGTTTAGTTTCCAGATTAATAGCTTCTTTAGGAGTAGGGAATTCTTCTTCAAGAACTTCATGAGGAACAATATTCCTGTCTTCCTTAACAAAAACAGCTTCCTTAGGTGGCACTTAAACCACTTCTTCCTCTTCTTTAGGATACTCAACAATATCATCTGGTTCTAAACCAGGATCAGAAATATCTCTTGGTCTTGAGGGATAATCCACAAGATTTAATTTCTCATAAAATCTATCATTGTCTTCCACCCATTAATTTTTCCAAGGATTCTAGTTTATTTTCATCCTCTTGATGGTTACTTTTGAAAATCAGTACTCACAGTCCTTTATAACTTCCTCATTAGGTCCAACCAAACCTTTGGCATGTAGCATGGATGAGATAAGCTGAGAGTAAAATAGGGAAGTTGACTTGGATGTGGCTTTGATCAGGTCGCACATGTGGTGAATGATGTAATTGAATAGGTTGATATTGTGACCAGTTTTCATAAGGTGGATCATAAACACATCTTGATATTTCAAAATAGCAAAATCACCTTTTCTAGGGCTAAACAGATTCTAAATAAACTTGAACAGGAGCCTTGATTCTCTATCTAGTTTAGAAGCAATGGCCCTCCTATTTGTTCCATTTATAGTTAAGGCTTTCAGAGCATCTTCCAAATCAATGAATTCGGTTGAAGGTGGGGGTCCTCTCTGATAATCCTCACAGATGCCTTCATGAGGTATCCTAAGGCATACAACCCATAACCTCAAATAGAATGAGCATATTTATCCATTGACCTAGCTTTTTACAACATAACTATCATCATAATCAAAAGAGAATTGTACGTACTGGTAAAAATGAGCCACTAACATAGGGTAGATGGGTCTATCTTCCTTTGAGAACCACTCTAACCAGCCTTGCTGTTCTAACACTTCCAATATCAGAGACTTACTAGATAGAAGCCATTTGGGGCAAATATCTTTCTCAAGTACAACAATGCGGTTTACCATATTTGGGTTTAGAGGTCCTTTGGGTGATATCTTAGGTTCAATATTCTTCTACTTTGTGCTAGGCTTCTCAAGAGTCGATGATGAAGGGCATTTCATCCTTGGCATTCACTGAAGGTTTGAGAGAGAGAAGGGTTGTAGGGATGAAGAAGGGTTCAAAATGAGTAAGTAGAAGAAACCCCGAGTGAAGAATCGAGTGAAGAATCGAGTGATACATTCTTTATTTTATTATTTAGGAATACCAAACATTGCAAAAATAAAAACGTGGGAAAGTAAAAAGAAGTGAAATGAATAATTACCACGATAAAATTTTTAATAAAAATTATAACGAATTTTTACAGTGAGACCGTGTCTGAGTGTTACGGTGAGACAATGATTGGGCATTACGGTGAGTCAGTAAACATCAGCTTTAAGGTGAGATAGTGATTGGGATTTATAGTGAGATAATAAACATTAGCTTTACAATGAGACAATGATTGGGTGTTATGGTGAGATAGTAACCGTCAGACAGTAATCACAAAACATACCAACTGTGAGATCGTAAACATGAAACAACAAGATACAAAAACAGTAATACATTTACATAACATTTATCATGCCTAATTCATGTATGATATATTCTATTCTCTCAAAATTTAATGGTTTGGTGAATATATCAGCAAGATGATACTCAGTACCAATGAATTCCAAAGTGATATCACCTTTTTGATAACGATCTCTCAAAAAGTGATGTCTTACATCAATACGCTTTGTCCTAGAATGTGAAACAAGAATTTTTGAGATGTTAATGGCACTTGTGTTGTCACAGTTTATAGGTATATGCCTGAATTGATATCCATAATCTAGTAATGTATATTTCATCCAAAAAATTTGTGCACAGCAACTGCCAGCAGCTATGAATTCAGCTTCTGCAGTGGATAATGCAACAGAATTTTGTTTCTTACTACACCATGATACTAGTGAGTTGCCTAAAAAGTGACATGTTCCAAAGGTTCTTTTTATATCTAACTTACAGCCACTGAAGTCAGCATCAGAATAACTAAATAATTCAAAAGATTGTATTTTAGGATAAAACAGTCCTAGATTGGGTGTATACTTAAGGTATTTGAAAAATTCTCTTTAAAAAATTTAAATGAGATTCCTTAGGATTTGCTTAAAAATGACCACACATACTGTCACGACCTGTCCCAGTGGAGCCTGAGCCGCAACTCCCCAAACCTACCTCCAATAGGCCAGGGGCTGGTGACTAGCACCGAGTAGGCATGCTACTAACATGGGAGGCATTGCCTATAAACATGTACACACACACACACACATCTCCAAGCCCACAAAGCTGAAAAGTGAAAACTACTAAAAATGGAAAAGATGCATGCATACACTAAAACCCAAACATAGAGTATGATAGGAAAGTAAATTGCAATAAAGTAAATCCCTGGTCCAAAAGTACAAGCCCACCAGAAAGAAAGTCTGTAACAAAGTCCAACCTGTGAGGAAAGGTACTGGGACAGCAATCTGTAGCCGTAGGAACACACCTCGGCCTGTCTGATCTCACTGAACACCGTCCGGTCCTGGTCCACCTAGAATCCTGTCAAAGGCTCGCTCGTCTGCACAAGACACGACATGTGCGGGTAAACCCCGTGCAGGGGTGAGTATAACAATACCCAGTAGGACACCCCGAAAACACAAAGGAATACAATAAAGGAAATGACATAACAGAAAGGTACAGTCATCTCTACACAGTATATGTCTGCCAAACATATAACAAGAATATCCAGATATACTCATACACAAACGACCATCACGATACCACCACTAGGATCCAACTCAAAGATTCCACTAAGCATACCATCAGGAGAACACACTCCTAGGCCTGAAGAGAGAGATATGCAGTACTCGTTCTAGGAGAACACACTCCATAAGTACCTTGAGAACATGATGCTGAGATGAGGATCACAGCCAAGTCATGGGGTGATTCTGACAACTCAGTCTGAGCTAGTGTGCTAAGCAGAGGATCGGCGCCCGGGTTAAGTTGGTCACGTCGATACCAAGAACTCTACCTAGGGTTCCAGGAATGAATAGAGGATCCGAATCTAAGTCTCACAGAGGGGATTCCAACAACTCTATTCAGGGAGTTCTGCTGAAGGGATCATACTCCTGTGTAAAGGAAATGATACCAAATCCTTCAGGGAAACGACCAAGGGTACGAACCCTAAGAGAAATAGTCCAAGTCATAGAATACAAGTGGCTCATGCCATGAAGAAAAGGTTACACGGCATGTAGTATGGTTACATGCCATGTTTCTTGACCCCGGGTACTGCCCGTGTAAACGGCCCGTGTCATTCATTCAAGCCGTGTAAAACCAAACTACAAGGCGTGTAGAAAAGGTACAAGACGTGTTCCTTGACCCCGGATACTGTCCGTGTACTCGGCCCATGTCATTCAGCTTGTCAGATGGAAAGCAACTACACTGTGTGTAGAAGAATCACATGCCGTGTCCGAGCACCTGGGCTCGCTCCGTGTAAGCTCTCCATGTGCCCATACATGGTCTCTGCCCATGTCCGTGTCGCTTGCCCATGTACCAGTACACGGGGTATCCCGTGTATCCAACTGGGTCTGGCCAGGGAGGGGTATACACGGCGTGTCCTTGTCCATGTACCCTGCCTGTGTCCGTGCACTCCCAGAGTACACGCCATGTAATCCCGCTGATGAACACATGCCGTGTATCCCATACTACATGACGTGTAGTCGGGAAATTTCCAGAAGCGTCGTATTCCTCTGCGCGCCTCGGCTGATCCTCCGGATCTTGATCCAACCACCTGATCATCACGAAACTCCAGATTTGGGGTCATCCCACCCCTAAGAAACCGATTTCGTCGGTTTCGGGCTTCTGATCGTCCTTGAAAACACATCTCAATCAATCCGCACGAAAACGCTCGAAGAACGGAAACTTCCGAACCACGTCTATTTGTTCGTCACCATCGCTGTTTCACCTCTTTTAGGTCGTCTTGATGTTGGATCTTCGATTTCAGATCGCTGCGCCAACAAAAGAGCGCGCAACGATCAATTTTCCCCAAGAACGTGAAGAACGCACACGAAGAATGCGTCAGAATCATGAGAGAAAACACAGTAATCAAGAGGGACGAACCTCGATCGATGTTCATGTTGATCTTGGTTTGTCACCGTTAGAAGGTCAAGAAAAACCAAAACAATCTCAAGAATCAAATCCCATGATCCCCGCAAATATCCCACCATGCAAGAAGTATCGATCCGCGGGCTAATCTGTTCGCGGATTAGTACGCGTTCATCGTGGAAATCAAAAACAGGGAAGAAAAATCACAACAAACATCCTACCTGGATTCCGCGGCGTTCGTTGGCGATGATCCGGTCGCCGCGTCGTCGTTGCCGGCGAAAATCGTCAAGAACGTCATCACCGCGTCGGGGGGTCTTCTCCAGAGCCTCCAGAGGAAATCAGGGTTAGGGGTATTGTAACCCTGAACCTCCCCACGAAATCTCTATTTAAAAGAATAAAAGATTTCATTTCAACAAGGATTTACATAAAATATTTTAATTAAATATTTTATTACGGTTATGCCCAAAAGCCATATTTCACCACCGACCTACACCGGCCGAAGTTAGGCCTCGCCTAAGGTAAAATTGCTTCCCTGAACACAACGGTGTACTTAGATTTATAATCTGAGCACTCGTTCAGGAGTTACTCCACTTTTTCAGGAAAACCACATGTGCACGTTATTTAATTATTAAATTAAATTTAAACATTTGTTCCGTGCTCACCTGGACTCAGAACTGCACGCCGTCTCAGAGCCTGGTCTCGAATTAATTCCCATATAATATTAAAATAATACATGGAAAAATCCGGGACATTACATCACACCCAACTTTGGGCTTTTACGTCCCCGAAAAGCCAAAACAAAGGCTACTCAAAAAGATGTGGGTACTGCACGCGAATCTGAGCCTCCCGCTCCCACGTGCTCTCCTGGAGATTCCTGTGCTGCCACCAGACACGTACCAAGGGAATAGCTCACCCACGAAGGATCTTCTCCTATCGATCCTCGATCTCCACTGGGTACTCAACAAAGGTCGCTCCATCATCGATGTCCAGCTCGCCCCAGTCGATGACATGCGATGGATCATGCATGTACCTTCATAGCTGCAACACATGGAAGACGTTGTGTACCCGGTCCATCTGAGGAGGTATATCCAAGCGATACACCACCTCGCCAACTCTACTTAGAATCTTAAAAGGTCCAACGAACCTCGGAGATAGCTTGCCGCCTCGGCCAAATCTCTGCAATCCTCGTTGAGGTGAGACCCGAAGGAACACATAGTCTCCCTCCTCGAACTCCAAGGGCCTCCGCCTCCTGTCGGCATACGAATTCTGCCGACTCTGTGCAGTCTTCATTCTCTCTTGGATGACCTGAACTTTCTCTATAATAGCTCTCACCATATCTGGGCCCATGATTTCTAACTTCCCTGGGTCAGTCCAGCAAAGTGGCGACCTGCAAGGTCGCCCGTACAGAGCCTCGAATGGTGCCATACCAATAGTGGAATGATAACTGTTGTTATAAGAAAATTCCACCAGTGGTAGGTGATCCTCCCAGCTATGACCGAAGTCAAGTATGCAAGATCGAAGCATATCTTCCAGGACCTGTATGGTCCGCTCTGTCTGACCATTAGTCTGGGGATGAAACGCTGTGCTCAAGCGTAACTGAGTCTCAAAAGCTTCCTGAAATCCCTTCCACAACCAAGATGTGAAACGAGCATCACGATCTGAAACAATTGTGGATGGCACTCCATGAAGTCGGACTATCTCCTACACATTGATGCATCCCAAGATCTCCACTGAAATCTGATCCCGTATGGCTAGGACGTGGGATGACTTGGTGAGTCGATCAACAATCACCCAGATGGAATCGTGTCCCTTGGATGTATGTGGTAGACCCATCAAGAATTCCATGGATATCCCGTACCAATTCCACTCTGGCACCTCAAGGGGTTGAGTCAAACCTGCTGGCACCTGGTGCTCAGCCTTTACTTTCTGACAAGTAAGGCACCGAGAGACGGACTTTGCCACAACCTTCTTCATTTCTGGCCACCAGAACTGATGTCGGAGGTCCTAATACATCTTTGATATGCCTGGATGCACTGCCAAAGGGGATGTATGAAACTCCCTCAAAACCTCCTCCCAAAACATCACTGGTACTACCGTGTGCCCTCTGAAAAGAACAAGGTTCTCCCCACCTACTGAATATCTATCAGCAGCATTACCTATGGATATCTGAGCACGTAGAGTCTCATAGCTAGAATCCTCGGGCTGTGCATCCATGACTCGCTGTACGAGTGGAGGGGTAACAACCATCGACTGAAGGTAAGCTCCCTCATCTCCATCCACGAAGGATAACTGTAAGGAGGCCAACTGCCTCGTCACCTCATCCAGCAACAATGAACTGGATTTCCTGCTGAGAGCATCTGCCACCACGTTCCCCTTCCTAGGAGTATAAACGATCTCAAAGTCGTAATCCTGGAGGAACTAAAGCCATCACCTTTGTCTCAAATTCAGATCCTTCTGAGAAAAGATATATCTGAGACTCTTTTGATCAGAGTAGATGGTAAACCGCTCGCCCATCAGGTAGTGCCGCCACATCTTCAATGCGAAGAATACCGCTGCCAACTAAAGATCATGGGTCACGTAGTTCTAATCGTGTGGCCTCAACTGACGTGAGCCATAGGCAATCACTTCTTACCTCTGCATCAGGACAAAACCAAGCCTGGTTCCTTATGCATCTCATAACACTACGTACTCGACACCCTCCTCCGGTAATCTCAAGATCGGGGCGCTCTTCAAACTCTGTCTCAACTGCTGGAAAGCCTGCTGGCATCTCTTGGTCCACACGAAAGGCTTCCCCTTTCGGGTCAAAGCTATCATGGGTGCTGCAATCCTGGAGAAATCAAGGATGAATCTCCGATAGTATCCTGCCAACCCAAGGAAACTCCTCACCTCCGTCATGCTCCGGGGTGGCTCCCATGCTAGCACTACCTCCACCTTGGCTGGGTCCACTGCTACACCATATTCTGAGATAACGTGTCCCAGGAAGTGGACCTCCTGTAACCAGAACTGACACTTCGAGAGTTTCCCATACAACCGGTCCTCTTAGAGTGTGTCCAGAACCATCCTTAGGTGTCTCGCATGCTCCTCCTCGGACGCAGAGTATACAAGGATATCATCGATGAAGACTTCTACAAACCGGTCTAGGTAGGGCTGAAAGATCCGGTTCATGAGTAACGTGAACACTTCCGGGGCATTCATCATGCCAAAGGGCATAACCAAGTAATCATAGTGACCATAGCGACATCGGAAATCCATCTTCGGTATATCCTCATCCTGTACTCGCAACTGGTGATAGCCTGATCGTAGATCAACCTTCGAGAACCATCGTTCCCCTATCAACTGGTTGAAGAGGTCATCGATCCTTGGTAGTGGATACCGGTTCTTTACGGTCACCTGATTCAAGCACCGGTAATCCACACATAGCCTCAAGCTCCCGTCTGACTTCTTGGAAAACAGCACTGGGGTCGCCCAGGGTGAAATGCTGGGTCTCACAAAGCCCTTCTTCTACAAGTCATCCAGCTACACCCTCAGCTCACGAAGCTCTGCAGGAGTCGTCCAATATGCTGATGCTGATATCGGTGTCGTCCCAGGTTGCAACTCAATGCAGAAATCTATCTCCCGATGAGGTGGTAGCCCGGGGACATCCTCCAGAAAGACGTCCTCATACTCATCCACTACTGCTAGAAACTGGAAACTCGTAACATCTGCTACGCTGAGGGCTAGGCTAGCCAACTGATGTGAAATCAGTTGTGCCCTCCTATGCACGAGTCCATCCTATGCTGCCTGAGTCTCTCTTTCACCGACAAAAGAGAACCTCATTCCATCACTGCGGACACACCGCACCCTTCGCCTAAAATAGTCGATCTGGGCATGAACTGTGGATAGCCAATCCATACCAAGAATGACATCGTAAGGGCTCGACGCTACCACCAAGAGGTTCCAACCGAAACTCTCACCTACAAGGGTCAGGTCACACTGTCTACAGAGGTGTGTGATCTCTGAATCTTCTCCAGTCAGTGTTTCTAAGCGTAAGGGTCGAGTCAATGGCTCAACTGGAATCTTAAGGTCTCAAACAAGATAAGCAGCCAGAAAGGAATGACTAGCACCTGTGTCTATCAATACGACAACCAAATTAGAAAATACACAGATAGTACCTCTAATCATTCCGGGAGTACTTGGGTCATAATCCTCTGCCGCCTTCAGCTATCCCTGCCTCTGTCCACCAGCTCCCTGGGCCTGGGGTGGACCTCCTAGGAGTGGTGGTGGAAAAAGGTCAAAATGAAGACCACCTCCAGCTGCTCTCCCAGCTCCCTTACCACGTCCGCCGCCCCGCAGATCTATCTACTCCACACGTTGCCTCTGCCTTGGTGGTCCATCCACTGCTCCCATGTCAGTAGTACGACAGGTCGAACAATCCCGAGTGAGATGTCCCTTTCCATCACATGAGTAGCATCGCCTCTCTCGAGGCTGGTTGGATGCACCCTACGAACCCTGTACGGAAGATCCCCTGTCCTGGGATCTCCTATGAAAATGTCTCCCACGCCTGGGTCCCTGACGTCGGCTCCCTGCTGCCGAGGTCTCTGCTCCAGCTCGCCCACTACTGACATCTGTCGGCTGTCTCTACTCTACCAAGAAGCTCTCGACCACCAAAGCCCGCTCGAGCACCCCAGCATAAGTAGGAATTCTCATAGGGATGATGCTAGCTCAGATATCCCTACGCAAGCCTCTCTCAAAAGTCCGATCTCTGAAGTACTGATCTCTGACCATATCCATCGAGTACCGCGAGAGGTCGGTAAACCTAGACAAATAGTCAACCACCGTCATGGTTCCATGCTGAAGCTGAAGAAGATCCTGTATGCATATTGCTCTCAGGGTAACCGGTGAAAACTCTTCTTTGAAGAGATGCTCAAACTCTAACCAAGCGAGTGTCGCCTCGTTGTGAGTCTGGATAACCAAACTCCACCATCGTCCTGCCGAGCCCTGCAGAAGGCTCGCTGCCAGGATCACCATCTGGTCTGCCGGTGTCCTGACCAAATGGAAGACTCTGGTCACCGCCTCAAGCCAGTCCTCTGCTGCCTGAGAGTCAGGCTCACCTCAAAACCTGAGGGGTCTCTATCTCTGGAACTCATGGAGTGCGCTCAGCCTGCGCTCCTCCTCCACTGGTACAGTAGGCACTAAACATTGCTCCATAGGTGGTGGGATAACTGGAACACCACCTGGTGGTAAAAATGGGGGATCTGGTCCCTGTATTGAGGCTTCATCACTGAGGGGGTCATCCTCGTTATTGAGCTACTGGATCCTAGAGTGTGCACATCGCGGAGGCATCCTGTAAAAGAAACAAGATGTATCTCAGTCAGTGAGTATATCTGGAGAGCTGACTCAAAAAGGACATGGAAACCACAACCTATTCCTATATGATGCATGTACCATTATTCTCCCTACAATTAGTGTTCTCATGTTCCGAGTCGAAAAGCAAGTTTTCATAGTCCTGGTGTATGGATAGGTCGGCCACCCGCACCAACACTAGGGTCCCTGGCCTGAAAACCGAACTCGAAACACTTAACATTGTTGCCCCAAACCAACTCACAGACTCTCGGTCCTAAGGTAGAACCAACCTCCTCTGATACCACTCTGTCATGACCCGTCCCAGTGGGTCCCGAGCCGCAACTCCCCAAGCCCGCCTCCAATAGGCTAGGGGCTGGTGACTAGCACCGAGTAGGCATGCTACTAACATGGGAGGCGTTGCCTATAAACCTGTACACATGCACACACATCTCCAAGCCCACAAAGCTGAAAAGTGAAAACTACTAAAAATGGAAAAGATGCATGCATACACTAAAACCCAACCACAAAGTACGACATGAAAGTAAAGTGCAAGAAAGTAAATCCCTGGGACAAAAGTACAATCCCACGAGAAAGAAAGTCTGTAACAAAGTCCAAACTGTGAGTAAAGGTACTGGGACTGCAATCTATAGCCATAGGAACACACCTCGGCCTGTCTGATCTCACTGAACATCGTCCGGTCCTGGTCCGCCTAGAATCTTGTCAAAGGTTCGATCGTCTGCATAATACACGACACGTGCGGGCAAAGCCCGTGCAGGGGTGAGTATAACAATACCCAGTAGGACACCCCGAAAAAAAAAGGAATACAGTAGAGGAAATGCCACAACAGAAAGGTACAGTCATCTCTACACAGTATATGTCTACCGAACATATAACAAGAATATCTAGATATACTCATACACAAATGACCATCGCGATACCACCACTAGGATCCAGCTCGAAGATTCCACTAAGCATACCATCGGGAGAACACACTCCTAGGTCTGAAGAGAGAGATACACAATACTCATTCCGGGAGAACACACTCCACAAGTACCTTGAGAACATAATGCTCAGATGAGGATCACAACCAAGTCATGGGGTTATTCTGACAACTCAGTCTGAGCTAGTGCGCTAAGTAGAGGATCAACACCTAGGTAAAGTTGGTCACGTCGATACCAAGAACTCTACCTAGGGTTCCAGGAATGAATAGAGGATCCAGCTCTAAGACTCACAAAGGGGATTCCAAAAACTCTATTTAGGGAGTTCTGTTGAAGGGATCATACTCCTGTGTAAAGGAAATGATACTGGAACCTTCAGGGAAACGACCAAGGTTACGAACCCTAAGAGAACTAGTCCAATTCACAGAAGACAAGTGGCTCAAGCCATGAAGAAAAGGTTACACGGTGTGTAGTATGGTTGCACGCCGTGTTTCTTGAACCTGGGTACTACCCGTGTAAATGGACCGTGTAATTCGTTCAAGCCATGTAAAACCAAACTACATGGCGTGTAGAAAAGGTACACGTCGTGTTCCTTGACCCCGGGTGCTGCCCGTGTAGCCAGCCCGTGTCATTCGGCTTGTCAGATGGAAAGCAACTACATGGCGTGTAGAAGAATCACACATCATGTCCGAGCACCTGGGATTGCTCCGTGTACGCTCTCCATGTGCCCGTACACGGTCTCTGCCCGTGTCCGTGTCGCCTGCCCGTGTACCAGTACACAGGGTATCCCGTGTATCCGGCCGGGTCTGGCCAGGGAGGGGTATACACGGTGTGTCCTTGGCCGTGTACCCTGCTTGTGTTCGTGTACTCCCGAAGTACAAACCATGTAATCCCGCCGACGAACACACGCCCTGTATCCCATACTACACGGCGTGTAGTTGGGAAATTTCCAGAAGTGTCGTCTTCCTCCGCGCACCTCAGCTGATCCCCCAGATCTTGATCCAACCGCCCGATCATCATGAAACTCCGGATTTGGGGTCGTCCCACCCCTACGAAACCGATTCCGTCGGTTTCGGGCTTCTGATCGGCCTTGAAAATGCATCTCGATCAATCCACATGAAAACGCTTGAAGAACGGAAACTTCCGAACCATGTCGATTTGTCCGTCGCCATCGTCGTTGCACCTCCGTTAGGTCGTCTCGATGTTGGATCTTCGATTTCAGATTTTTGCGCCAACAAACGAGCGCGCAATGATCGATTTTCCCCAAGAACGTGAATAAAATGTCAGAATTGGGAGAGAAAACATAGAAATCGATAGGGACAAACCTCGATCGATGTTCGTGTCGATCTTGGTTCGTCACTGTTAGAAGGTTGAGAAAAACTAACACAATCTCGAGAATCAAATCCCACGATCCCCGCAAATATCCCACCCCACAAGAACGATCGATCCACGGGCTAATCTATTCGTGGATTAGTCTGTTTTCATTTTGGAAATAAAAAACAGGGAAGAAAAATCACAACAAACATCCTACTTGGATTCCGCGGCGTTCGTTGGCGATGATTCGGTTGCCGCATCATCGTTGCCAGTGAAAATCATCAAGAACGTCGTCGCCGCGTCGGGGGGTCTTCTCCAGAGACTCTAGAGGAAACCAGGGTTAGGGGGATTGTAACCCTTACCCTCCCCACGAAATCTCTATTTAAAAGAATAAAATATTTCGTTTCAACAAGGATTTAAATAAAATATTTTATTACGGTTACACCCAAAAGCCAGATTTCACCACCGACCTGCGTTGGCCGAAGTTAGGCCTCGCCTAAGGTAAAATCGCTGCTCTGAATGCAATGGTGCCCTCAGATTTATGATACGAGCACTTGTTCAAGAGTTACTCCACTTTTTCAGGAAAACCGCACACGCGCGTTATTTAATTATTAAATTAAATTCGAACATTTGTTTCGGGCTCTCCCGGCCTCAGAACTGCATGCCGTCTGAGAGATTGGTCTCGAATTAATTCCCATATAATATTAAAATAATACATGGAAAAATTTGGGACATTACACATACACACACTAAACATAATGTTAGGTCGACTAGTAATCAAGTAGTGTAAACTTCCAATCATTCCTCTATAAGTGGTTTGATCAACAGATTTTCCATCTTCATCAAGATCCAGCATACAAGTGGTACTCATGGGGGTGTCACTAATTTTAGTGTTATCCAAACCAAAATGTTTTAGAAGACCTCTCGTATATTTACTTTGAGTTAAAATAATACCATCATTATTTTGAAATATTTGAAATCCAAGAAAGAATTTTAGTTCACCAATTAAACTCATTTCAAATTCGTTTTGCATCATTTTAAAAAATTCAACACATAAAGAATTTTTTGAAGATCCAAAAATAATATCATCTACATAGATTTGAACAACTAAAACATCATTAGAAATTCATTTTATAAAAAGGGTAGGATCAACAATTCCTTTTGAAAAACCTTTGGAAATAAGAAATGTATTCAATCTATCATACCAAGCTCTTGGAGCTTGATTTAAACCATATAAAGCTTTTGATAGTTTAAAAATATGATACAGAAAATGGGGACTTGTAAATCTAGGGGTTTGTTCAACAAAAACATCCTCAACTATATAACCATTTAAGAATGCACTCTTAACATCCATTTGGTATAGTTTGAAATTCAGATGTGTAGCATAGGCAAGAAAGATTCTGATGGCTTCAAGTCTGGCTACTGGTGAAAAGGTCTCCTCATAGTCAATTCCTTCTTCTTGACTATAGCCTTGTGCAACCAATCTGACCTTGTTTCTAACTATGTTACCAGCTTCATCTACCTTATTTCTAAACACCCATTTAGTGCCTATGGTGAATGTGTCATTGGGTATTTCAACAAGTTTCCAAACTTTGTTTCTTTCAAACTGATTAAGTTCTTCTTGCATATCCATTACCCAAAATTCATCATTTATAGCATCATTAATGTTTTTAGATTCAAGTTGTGACAAAAAGACTTGATGTTCAACCTGATTTTAGAGAGAATATCTAGTTTGAGTTCCTTTGTCTAAGTATCCTACAATAACATCTAAGGGATGTTTCTTAAGGGTTCTAACATATCTAGAAAAAGAGGGACCAGTGACTTCAGGTTCATCAACAAATTCAGGTTCATTGTGACTTGATTCTAAGGAATTTTCAGAACCGGAAGTTTTCATAGATTATTTCACAGAAGAATTTGAGGATTTTGAATTGATGTTCAGATTTTATAGATCATCCTCTAGGTTCTCTAGAATGGTTTTAGGCTCATGTGGATCTGTTTCATCCAATTTTACATGAACAAATTCTTCCACACATTTAGTTATTTTATTGAACACTCTGTAGGCTTTACTAGACATGAAATATTCTAAAAATATACCTTCATCACTTTTGGATGAAAATTTGTCAAGATTGTCTTTGGTATTAATAATATAGACTTTAAAACCAAAACTATGGAGTAGCTAACCTTGGGTTTTCTATTGTTCCATAATTCATAAGAAGTCCTCTTAAGAATGGGTTAGATCAAAACTCTATTGATTATGTAGCATTCTATATTGATAGCTTCAGCCCAAAAATAAATAGGTAGGTTATAATCACTAAGCATTGTTGTAGCAATCTCTTGAAGGGTTCTATTTCTTCTCTCTATAACTTCATTCTGTTGAGGTGTTCTAGGGGCAGAAAAATTGTGACTATAACCATTTTGTGTTGTTTTCCCTTTCGACAAGGATTACACAGTTTTTAATTTAGAAACTCAAGTTTGGGTAAGTCTTTAACTAATCCTTTTCTAATTAGCTTTCTAAGGGAGTGAACATTATAGTTTCCTAGTATTCTATGCCAGAGCCATGATTCTTTATGAAATACACTTAATCATGAAGCATTTTGAGAAACTAAAGAGTCTAAATTAACATTATAAACATTTTCATTTCTTAATGCATAAAATACTAATTCATCTTTAGAATTAAATACATTACAAGAATCATGTTAAAATCTAACATGAAATTCATTATCACGTAATTTTGAGATACTAAGCAGATTATATTTTAAACCATCAACAAATAGTACTTTAGAAATTAAAACTGAGTTAGAGTTACCGATTTGGCCGAGGCCAATAATATTTCCTTTGGCATTGTCACCAAATGTGACATGTCCTCCATCTACTTTTATCAGGTTCTTGAATCATGAGTAGTCTTCTATAATGTTCCTTGAACATCCACTGTCCATGTACCATAGACATTTATAGGAGCTCTTTAAGAAGCTTTCCTTCAAAAAGATTAAGCAAAAACATATTTTGGTTCCCATACTTGTTTGGGTCTAGTAATATTAGTAATAAGTGCTTTAGGAACCCATATTTTCCTCATAGGTTTCCTATAATCATTATGTAAAGTATTTGAGAAATAAACATTATTTGGTCAAAAAAACATGAAACAATAGAATATGTATCATTGATTGAATTAGATGATTTGTTTCTAGAACTGGGAGTAAAACTGTATGTCCTAGATTTTGAAATAAAATTTTTTCTACCAAGGTTTCTTTTACCCGGTTGATAACCAATGATAGTGTTGTATTTAGGGGAAATTTGTTTTCCTAGCATTTGGGTAAGGGTATTTTTCCCATTAGTAAACTTTTCTAAGTAACTCTTTAATTTATCATTAGGTAGTTTTAATTCATTGTTTTCTTTGAGCAGTTGAGTATTTTTCTCCTTTTTCAGTTGTGAGTTCAGATTTAATAGTCACAGTAAGAGCATGTTGTTTCTTCAATGATTTATATTTTTTCTTTTATTTCATTGCATGTTTCCTCAAGCATGTTACAGTATTCAAACATTTCTTCATTAGTCATTTTTCAGAGTTACTTTCATCTTCAAGATAGTATGAATTATGTACAGAAGAGTCCAGTGTTACCTCAGATGTGTTTTATATAAAAAACATATTGGATTTGTTATCCAGTTCATCATGTGATGTCTTTGGGTCATTTAAACTATCCTCAGAAGCACTCCAGGTTTCTTTCATTTCCTTTTTATACTTCCTGTCCTTGTCCTCATATTTCTTTTTGTACTTGAGCTTTGGACAGTCAGCCTTGATATGTCCTTTGCGCTAAAACTCATAGAAGAAAATTTTATCAGTCTTGTCACTTCTTTTCCAGTCGTTCTTACAGTTTCCTTTTTGGTCATATTTTCCCTTGAAGTTAGGATTTCTGAAAAATTTCTTCTTCTTGTAAAATCGTTTAAATCTTCTGGATAGTTGAGCCATATCCTCATCACTATCAGGTTATGATTGTTCACTGGTGGAGATTTCTACAAAATCCTCCAGTTTCCCTTTGCCTTTGTGCTTAGAGGTGGTGGTCTTGAAAGCAACAAATTTCCACTTTGGTTCATCCTCCTCTTCCTTGTTGACTTTCAGCTCTTCTTCATACATCATCAGTTTACCAATGAGTTCTTTTATAGGTATATTGCAGATGTCTCATGATTCTCTAATAGCGACAAAGGTTCCCCTCCATTTGTCAGGGAGACATCTGAGAATTCTCATGATATGTACCTTGGTAGTGACTTCTCTTCCAAGTGAGATCATTGTGTTGAAAATCTCATTGAACCTAAGATACATGTCAGAGATAGGTTCATCAGGTTTCATATTAAAATTATCATATTTAATAGTATAAGTATTAAGTCTCATTTCTTTTACACTCTATGTTCCTTCATGTGAGATAGACAAGGTATCCCAAATTTCACAGGCAGTTTTATAAATAGAAATTCTATTAAACTCTTCATCTCCTAATAAGCAGTATAAAGCATTCATAGATTTTCGATTATTATTGTAGGCAGTTTTGGTAGGTTCATCCCATGTGATTCTATCAGTACCTGGAATTTTGTATTCTTCTATAATGGATGACCAAATTTTAAAACTCATACTCTCTAAATGCATTTTTATTTTAATTTTCCATTGAGAATAGTTAGTTACATTAATGAATGGTGGTCTGTTGGTTGCATCACCTTCTAATCTATTATCCATAATAAAGTATTACTTTAAAAGAGATAGAAATTTATAATTAACAGAAATTTATAGATCATTAAATTACAACTACAATTACAGTTTAATAAGATTATACAGAGTCCTAATAAACAACCCTTTGATAACAAATGTTGGTCGGAGTAGATTAATCAAGAGGGGAGGAGTGAATTGAGTAACTATAAAAATTTCTGTAAAAATTATTTCTTAAATTATTTCCCCAAAAATTATATACAACCCAGGTAATCAAGTTCATACGATAATAAGAGAATGGCTGTTTGAATAACTTTTTAGAAGATTGATTAGTTCTCAGTAATATTAATATCAGTTATTAATATTACTTTTGAAGATATTATACTAAGACAAAATAGTTATAACTTATTTCCAAGACTAACTATCAAAGTAAATTTAGTGATTTTTGAGTTATATAGAAAAGTAGTAAAAACAGAGAAATATAAATTAAGCAGCATAACGGATACAAAACATGTGGTTCAGTATGAAGCCAAGACCTAATCCACTCCACTTAATGATCAACTGCCACCAAGCAGTTTATATTGATAAAATTTGATCCACACCCTGGATTGGGGTTAACAATAGTACACTAGACTGTCCAGGCCACACAGGGACCTCTTCCACAGTTCTTCATGGGTACAAATAACCAGGCCACATAAGGACCTCTTCCACACTTATTTGTGGGTATACACAAATGTAAATAAGTGTTTGTGAAAGGATATCTTGTATCCTTCAGTTTGATGCAGAATACAGAGTGTGTTAATATACAGATACACACTCTGTTCTAAAGTTAATTAATGATACACAACAGATCAGTAATATTGAGATGGGTTTAGAAATGCTCTGAGTGTTGGTCTTTGCAGTTCTGGACTTCTGGGATGACGCAGATGCAGATCTCGAGTCCTCGTTAGTAAAACAGACTGTCGTGATTCAGCTTGTGTTATTAATGAGGTTGGACAATGTGAATATGTTCTCTGGATTCCAGTTTACTTTGTATGTTCTTCAGTATAGTTGGGTTGCATTCATGTGACAATATTTCCTTTAGAAATTATCTCAGTGTTCTTCGTTGTTGTGCTCACAACCTTGTTTTTCGTTCAGTATTGTATGCCTTGATTCTTGGCCAAACTTCACTTTTATCTTGGAAATGCATGTGTTGGAGTCGACAGGTTGCATGGATGCCGCACCTCGTACCTCGTACCGTCAGATGATATGTCTACAAAGAAACATTAATTATGTCAGTGCATTTAAAATATTCAAATATGACCATTAGAAATTAAATTGAAAAGTGACAAAATAGTTTAATAAACGATGTCATAGTAAGTCATGGAAATAGTGTCTCCTTCACACGGTGTCTAGATTGATCACAGTGTCTTATATTCATGGTGTCTCTCGGTCACAGTGTTTCGTGGTCACAATGTCTTGTTTACGGTGTCTTGTTCACGGTGTCTGCTTCACAGTGACTGATTTTTCATGGTGTCTTGTTCACAGTGTCTGATTCTTCACGGTGTGTTTTTCTTCATGGTGTCTTGTTCACAGTGTCTACTTCACGGTGTCAGAAAGACATAACCAGTAGCAGACTTACGGTGTCTCAGACTTTTCAAAGTAACTGTATTTAGACTTAAGCAATGATGATAATAGAATGGATTAAACTTAAGCATTTTTCAAAGAAGGTATTATGAGAGTAGATCAAAGATAGTATAAAGTAAGTAAACTGGATGTAGAGAAATTAAAATCTTGAATGGTTCTTCTTAAAGCATGAGACTGCTTAAACAATAATACACATGAATACACATAATTGTGATATAATTGATAGGAGTTAACAAGGTTTAATAGGATTTGTGATCATTAAAACATGATTAATACATGAGGAGTCCAACACCCATGAAATAGAGACTATCAAATTGACATGTAAATAGACATAAATTTAAGGATAATAATCATAGAATATATTAATGTTCAGTATATACACCACTTTTAGTACCCTCGGTTTGATGTAAGTAACCCTTTATTTATGATAGTTAAGTATGTAAATTATATGGGTGAAGTTTGAGAGAGTTTGGAGAACGTTTGGACTATTTTTAGGGATTTTAAATAGGTTAAAAGTTGGTGCATAGTTTGGGAAAACTGTAAAATAGCTACAGGAAACCATGCATAGTGAAACATGGGCTAAAGGGAAGGCACACATTCTATGCACGGGTTTTCCAAACTGTACAGAATCCTGGGATAAACTGTGATGTGTTGTGCATATTTTAGACGGTGTGATTTGGAAATATTGGCACACAGTTTGGTAACTGTGCATTCCAACCTTGTGAGTTCTCCCTTAAGGAAGAGGAAGGAGCATAGTTAGCAGATGGTTTTCCTAACTGTGTGACTAAACTATGCCCAAGTCAAAAGTTAAATATTTAAATTGTGGATATAACAAGTTTTCAGCACTTGAGGATTTGTTTTTTCCCCAAAACACCCCTAAATTGGGATTTTGCCTCCTCAAAGTTTGGAGAACCTCTCCCCATATAATTGAAAGTGGTATGGATCCATTTTTTGGTTCATTAAAGCTCAATTCTTATAGGAAGCCTTTGTTCTTGGTAGTTCATGATGAGTTTTCTTAGTTCTATTTCTCCCTTTCTCTCAGATTCTTGGATCTATGCCCGATGTGGGTAGATATAGGGTTTTGGATTCCAAATTTGTTTATATTTGGTCTTTTTGTTGATAGGGGTAGAGATCTAAGGTGTATTTTGAATATTTAACTTGGTTTTGTAGATATTCTTCTTACTGTTATTTATTTTCTCCATATAACATGATGTAGGTGTCTTTTTCAATTTCTTTGCATAATCATGATCTGTCCTTTTACCTTTATAAAAACAATTTTAGCAGTAGAAAATAAAAAGTGCATGAAACAATATATATAGTGGTTTAGGGAACAAAAGGCCCATAGTCCACTCCACCAATGCTCTACTCTATGAGCTTGGTGATTTTCACTATCTGGTCCTCTTATCAACAGAACATTCCACAACTGAGTGCAGACAGTTGACACCTTTACAATATAAAGAAAAACAGAGCATTCTAGTTCAATCCTATAACCTACACAACTTAGTACAAGAAGCCGGCCACTCAAGATAAAAAGAAGTATTTGTTATTTGAAAATACTTTATCGTTGTTCTTCACAATTGAAACAGTATGAAATTGACAGTAGATGGACCGTTGTCTTCAGAAACAATGATCTTCAAGTAAGAGTTGGTCTGAGTTGATACAGTTGTAGCAGATATAGAAATACAATTCGCAACTTCAGCTGTAGTATATTCACAATAGATCTTTGATGTTGAATGGGTGAATCTTCTATCGTGTTTCTTCTTCTAGAATAAATAGGGCTTTATCGCACTTCATAATAACAGATCTGTAGATCCTAATAGTCTATGTTTTTCTCCTTTGTATATTCGTCATTGTTGTTAAGCAGTTCTTGTATAGAATCTCTTTATATCACATCTAAATTTTTAAAATATATATAATAACAATGATCACTTATTCATAAAATTTAGATCCAAAAAATTCACCTTTAGAATTGCGATATTCAAAAAATTCAAAATAACAGAGCAGTCATAACTCCCCTTGAAATTTGGCATAAAAAGATCCTTTTAAATTGATTCTGTGAATCAGATATAAATAACTTTGAATCATTCAAAGACGCATTTTAAAATCAGTTTTTAATTCGGCTTCAAATTAGCCTAATAATTCTCTTGTAGACCGTTGCATAATAATATCGTTTTTAATTCTCCGACGCCAAACGTAAGGTTGATCTGTATAGCATGCATCTTCTGAACGTAAGGTATATCACAAACATAAGGTTGATGACACATCCTTCAAATGTAAGGTTGAACATCCATACTTTTCTTTTCAACATTCAAACATATGATAAATGATCCATAATTTTATAAGCTTCCAAATGTAAGGTACATGATCCATACTTTTTGATGAAACGTAATGTTGTTCATAAAAGTAAGGTTGATGAACCATACTTTTTAAAAACAAACGTAACATTTAAAACTTACGTACAATTATTATTCCATACTTTTCAATATCCCAAACATAGGGTTCCTTCCTAACGTAGGGTTCCTTTTCCATAATTTTCAATATCCTAAATGTAGGGTTCCTTCCTAACGTAGGGTTTCTCTTCCCTATTTTTTCGATAACGTATGGTTATTTAACCATATGTTTCTTATATCTCTTTAGAGTTCACTCCGCACTCCATCCTTACGCTACACTCTTCAATGTAGGATATGAACAGTGTTTCCAAAACACGCTTAAGCAATTCCTGAATATGTAGAGCATGAACAGTGTTTCCAGAATACTTTGAATTGATTTCCAAATTCTTTAATACTTGTTTCACACTGTATAAATACTTGAACACTCTTCCAAAAATAATAATATATAAAATATTTAATTCATGAAATATACTTAAAGTAAAATTATTAGAAAACCATTAAGGGTATTTGTGAGCATCAATATCATCATAAAGAGATAGAGTATCGTTCTCAACAATCTCCCACTTTTTAATAAAAATATTATGTATTGTTGAAGACAACACTTGCTCAATAATATCCCCCATTTTGATGATCACAAAACCCATAAAATAATAAATGAAATTAAATTACAAAATTAATTACATATAGTTTAGAATTTTTCTTAGATAAAACAATATTTAATTTTAACAAGATTTATTTCCAAAATAAATAAACATTTTGTTATCCATGATCATAAAAATAAAATTTTCCCCCTTTTTATAATGTGAAGAAAAAAAAATCTTTCTTTTTTTTGTTAAATATGTAAAACATTTAAAGTAAAATGTGAAATAGTTAAAACAAAATTTTGTGTTTATCCAAATATCTCCCTCTTTTTGTGATATCCAAAAGAAATATGGAATATGGAATAGAACACAAGTTAATGTAGCACTGAACTTAAATAAATTCTATTATTAATTGTTTTTCAATAAGTGAATCTGGATTACCGACTTATCTAAACAAAGATAGTAAAACTAATAGAAACACACAAATATATAATGAAACAAAATTTTATTGAAAATATGTAACAGTGACAATCATGATTAACACAGGAATCAAGGTGTGGTAAGGGTATGAGACAGGGTCTATCTCCTCTGAACTACTGCTTTGATTTCTATCAACTGCTCCCTCAGCCTTCTCATCATTCCATACCCCAGCTTGATAATAAAATCTCTATTCTCCTGAGTCATATGAATATCTTCTACCATGTTTACTCTAAAAAAATCATGGATTCTCTCTTCCTTATCTATAAACAGAGTCAATTTCTCTATGAACTGAGTCACGATAGTTCTAATACTTTGTTCACTTGAGGTCAACTAGTCAACCAGAAACTTCTGATTATATAACAATACTGACAAAGGGGAACTATTATATTGAAGGTCCCGTAATATATCATTCATATTTCTCATTGCTGCTGTGATAACTTGAAATATTCTGATTAAATCAGGTGAAGTACTTGATGTACTGGCCACACTGGTTCTGACATATGCAAATTTTTGTTCCATAAAAGATCTAAAATCCATTAAATCTGTTTTCATAACCATCTCATATTTCTACTTCACAACTTAAATTAACATTTCCTGCTTAAAACTTTCAATTTCTTGTTTAGAAATAGTACTTTCTTTCAGCCTTTGAAAATTTAAAATTTCCTTTTCTATTACTCTCTATAGAACAACATTCTTCTTTTCATCTTCAGTTAACTTTCTGTTCAGTTCCTCTATATCTGTATTTCCTAAACCAGAGGCACCCTATGCTTGATTTTTTACTTTGAACTTCAACTTGATGAAATAACACTAATGGAAAGGATTTAGCATATGATTTTTCATCATTTCCTCCATGTACTGGTTTCTCAACAGATTTTTCCTCTAAGGCTTTCCCAGACTCATCCACAGAAAAATTATCATCCAGTACCTCAGTATGAATCTCAAAGGCATTCTCTTCCTAGTTTTCACGTGCTGTAGGTTGCTCCTCATGAGCATCATCTGCATGATCTTCCTCTATCATTGGATTTTCCAAAACAATATTTTCTCGATCAACCTCGACTTAATCAATTTGAGTTCAGGCCACTGCTTCTCTTTCTCCATGCACTGTCTCAGTTGTATTTTTTGTTTGAACTTCTGGTTTTGTCACTTCCTGAGCCAAATTTTTCTTGCTCTATTAGTGGAGTCACCTTATCTTGAGAAACTTCTACCTGTATTATCCCTTCAATGGTAGCTTCTCTCACAAACTTATAGCTTTCTATGAACTTTCCTTGAAATTTTTTTCCTTCCTTCAGAGCACTACCTCTTGGAAGTGCTGGTCTAAGCCTCATCAGTTCTCATGGTCATGGCCATTTATGTTGTAAATCTATAAAGGTTTGAAAAAGTATTAGGGTTTTGAAGGTTCAGGTTCGGATAGACAAATATCGGTAATGTTTCATGAGCTCGAAATTGGTTTTTTAGTAGAAATGAAATGATTCAGAATTCTAAAGGGATCTGACAGCCTTGATTCCCGTGTCATCAATAATAATTACATAAATTTAAAAAATAAAATTATACGCGTGTATATAAAAATAAATTTAATAAAAAAAACAATTCTGTTTGAAAAACAAATAACTAATTTATTTTAAACAGTATTAAAAAAACATAATCAAATGAATAAGATAAAACTTTATTTAAAATTAAATAAACTCATCTCCCCCTTAATAAAATCAAACCTTGCAGTGGGTAGTGGTTTAGAAAAAATATCAGCTAATTGAACTTAAGTAATTACAGATTCTATGAATATATCCTTTTAAAGAACATGGTCTCTTAGAAAATGATGTCTGATATCAATATGGTTTGTCCTAGAATGATTAATAGTATTTTTTGAAATATTTATAGCACTAGTATTATCACATAAAATAGGCGTACTATTAAAACTTAGCCCAAAGTCCATAAGAGTGTTTTTCATCCACAACACTTGTGAAAAACAACTTCCATTAGAAACATATTCTGCCTCGGCTATTGACAGGGCAACTGAATGCTGTTTCTTACTTGACCATGATACTAAGGATTTTCCTAAAAAGTGACAAGTACCTGAAGTGATTTTTCTATCTAATATACAAATTCCAAAGTCTGCATCTGAATATGAAATTAAATTTAAATCAGACATTTTGGGATAAAGAAAATATTGAAAAATAGTTCCTTTTAAATATCTAAATATTCTTTTAATAGCAATTAAATGGGATTATTTTGGATTTCATAGAAATCTTTCAAAAATAAATACTGAGTACATTATATCTAGCCTACTTGCAGTAATATATAATAAACTACCAATCATACCTCTATATAACTTGTTTTCAACTGATTTCCCAGTTTTATCCAAATCAAGTTTTATATTAATACACATAGGAGTTGTATATTTCTTGCTATTTTCATGTCCAAATTTCTTTAGTAAATCAGTAATGTATTTTCTTTGATTTAAAACATTTCCAAAATCTTTTTGATAAATTTGAAGTCCTAAAAAGAAATTTAATTCTCCCATCATACCCATTTCAATTTTTTTTACAATAGATTTGAAAACTCGTGACAAAGAGATTTATTAGTTGATCCAAAAATTACATCATCAACATAAATTTGAACCAATAAAATATTAGAATTTATAGTTTTCTTAAATATTGTTGGATCTTCCATTCCAATAGTAAAATCATTTTTCCAAAGAAAAGAGCTTAATCTTTCATACCATGCTCTAGGTTCTTTCTTAAGGCCATTAAGAGATTTAGTAAGTTTAAAAATAAAATCTGTTATTTGTGAATTTTCAAAACCAAGAGGTTGCTCAACATAAACTTCCTCCATTAAATAACCATTTAAAAATGCATACTTAACATCCATCTCAAATAATTTAAAGTTTATATGAGATGCATATGCTAAAAGGATTCTAATAGATTCTAATATAACTACAGGTGAAAAGGTCTCATCATAATCTATACCTTCTTCCTGATTATATCCTTTAGCTACTAGTCTTGCTTTATTCCTAGTTATTATTCCTTGACCAACTTGTTTATTTCTAAAGACCCATTTCGTTCCTATAACTGGATAATTCTATGGTCTTTCAACTAATTTCTAGACTTCATTTCTTTTGAACTAATTTAGTTCTTCTTGCATTGCTATCATCCAACTTTCATCATCTAAAGCTTATTATATAGACTTGGGTTCTAATTAGAATATTAAGGCAGAAAACTCAACAAAATTTCCTATGTTCCTTCTAGTTTTTATTCCTATTTATAATTCTCCTATTACAGTTTCTAAAGGGTGATTCATTAGGGTCCTTGACTGTCTAAGTAGTACACTTATAGGTTCCTCAGTTTCATGTTCTTCTGGACTGGACTGAATTTCATTTATATCTTTTTCAAAATCAACTTTTAGGTTCTCAAGTCTCATGTTATAATTAGAATCAAGTTTATCTATTTGATCTATCATTTTCTCAAAGAGATCAGATTCATCAAATTTCACATGAACCGATTCTTCAATAATCATTGACTTTTTATTAAAAACTCTATAAGCTTTGGAAGTAGCAGAATATCCAAAGAAAATACCTTCATCATATTTTGGATCAAACATAACAAGATTTTCCTTGATTTTTAAGGTGTAAACCATGCATCCAAAAACTTTGAATTAATTTACTTTAGGTTTTCTGTTATTCTAAGGTTCATATGATATCTTCT
The DNA here is from genome assembly GCA_963277665.1 of Viscum album. Classification (NCBI taxonomy): domain Eukaryota; kingdom Viridiplantae; phylum Streptophyta; class Magnoliopsida; order Santalales; family Viscaceae; genus Viscum; species Viscum album. The sequence goes on along the minus strand of OY728135.1, from coordinate 1,896,021,151 downwards.
TCAAAATTGGTCTAATTAAAAATCTATTCATTATATAGCAGGCTTTACATACAGCTTCTATCAAAAAATAGGTAGGAAGACTGTACTCATTTAGCATAGTCCTAGCCATTTCTTGAATACTACTATTTCTTCCTTCAAAAATTCCATTTTATTGAGGTGTTCTTGGTGAAGAGAAGGTGTGTTTAATACCCATATTTGAGTAAAAGGAATTGAATTCCAGACTCTCAAATTCTCCACCATTATCACTTCTTAATTAAATTATTTTAAAACCTTTTTCATTTTGAACAACTTTGAAAAAACTTTCAAATAATGTAAAATATTCATTTTTAAGTTTTAAAAAGAAAATCAATGTAAATATAGAATAGTCATTAACTAAAACATATACATGTAATTTTCCAGCCAGGCTTGCTACTCTTGAAGGTCCAAACAAATCCATATGGATAAGTTCTAGAGGTTTAGTTATAGAAATTTTTTAAATAGATTTGAAGGATGATTTGTACCGCTTACCAAGTTGACATGCATCACAAAATATATCACTTTCAAACTTGAGACTAGGAAAATCAGAAACTAATTGTTTCTTGGATAACTTATGTAAAACATATATATTGAAATGTCTAAGTATTCTATGCCAGATCCAAAATACATTTATCTTAGCAGTTAAGTAGTTTACTTTTTTGTTTACACAAGGAATTAAAATCCAGGGTGTACACATTGTCAGTTCTTGGTGCTCTAAATTTAACCAGTTTATTTTTAAAAATAGTACAACAATTGTTATAAAAATCAACAACATAACCATCATCACAGAGTTTAGAGATACTTATCAGATTATGTTTCAATCCTTGTATATAAAGTATTTTATTGATTGAGACAACTTCTGGATCTCTAACTGTTCCAATGCCAATTATCTTGCCTTTGGCGTTGTCACCAGAAGTGACTAGTCCACCATATTTTTGAGTTAGTGTATTGAAATTCAATGAGCTTCAACTCATATGACTTGAGCAACCACTGTCCATATACCATATAGACCTTTTTCTTCTGTGACCTACTTCCTCATCTGTTTCTTCCATAAAGCAGATGTTGTCTTTCAGATTTACTTCTTCCTTATCTAAGTCTGATTATGAAGGGCTTCTGGAGTCTTCTAGGCACACTTCATGTATATTTCAAGGCTTTATTATCTTTTTGATCATAATAATTCCTTTTTAAGAACTTCTTATTCTTGTCCTCTTTTAACTGAGGACAGTTAGGTCTGATGTGCCCCATTTTCTTGCACTCATAACATCTGATTTCTTATTCATCAATTTTGAATGTTTTTTTGAAGCTTTTCTTCTTTCTATATAATTTACTAAACTTTCTGGATAGTTGAGATAGTTCTACATCAGAATTTGATGAATTGGAACTTTCTGATTTCATCTTTACTTCCTTTTTCTTTATCTTTATGTTTTTACTTTGTGATGTCACTTTTAAGGCAGTGTCATCTTTCTTAATAAAAACCTTTTTTCTCATTTTCTTCATCCTTCATTTCAGCTTCATACATCATTAGTGTTTTAATCAGCACTCTCATGGTTAAGTCTTTGATAGGTGTTGATTGTTTGATTGCTGCAGAGATTCCATTCCATTTAGTAGGCAGTACTCTCAGTACTTTTAAAGCTTGATAAGATTGTTTTATTAGGTCTGCCAAAGCAGTTATATTGTTGAAAATGTCTATCAATCTTCCATTTATTTGAGTAATGATTTCACCTTCAAACATTCTAAACGTATCAAATTTAAGCTTAGCAGTATCATATCTCATTTTCCTGACATTTTCAGTTCCTTTATAATAAACAATAATAGTTTTCCACATATCATATGCTATCATGCATTGAGATACTCTATTGAATTCATTAGTTCCTAGACCACATATAATTGCATTCATTGCCTTCGAGTTCATATCATATTCTACTTCAGTAGCTGCACTCCATGTATTAGGTTTTTCAGGTATTTCACATGGAGTCAAAATCTTAGAATATACTCTATATCCAATGTTTTTCAGATAAATTATCATTCATGACTTCCAGCATCCATAATTTTCTCCATTGAAGTACAATTATCTTACCATAGACATTCCCTCTATTGTATCATTCATCATGCTTTGTGTATAATCCTTAATCACTTTCATCTTGTTAAGGATTTATTAGAATGCTCTTCCTTTGATACCAATTGTTGGATTGAGTTATACAAAATATACACAAGAGGGGGGGGGGGGTGAATTGTGTCCTTTTAAATTTATTTCCATAATCGTGATATGTCCTTTTACCTTTATAACAAATATTTTAGCAGCGTAAAATAAATAGTGCAGGACACAAGATAAATAGTGTCTTGGGGAACAGAAGGCCCCTAGTCCACTCCACCAAAGATCTATTCCACAAGCATGGTGATTTTCACTATCTAGTCCTCTTATCAAAAGACCATTCTACAACTAAGTGTAGGCATTTGACACCTTTACAATCTATGAAAAAACAGAGCCTTCTAGTTCAATCCCAGAACCTATATATCTTAGTACAAGAAGATGGTCACTAAAGATAAAAAGATGTATTTGTTCTTTGGAAAATACTTTCTCATTGTTCTTCATAATTTTAACAGTATTCAATTGACAGTAGATGGACCGTTGTCTTCAAAAACAATGATCATCAAGTAAGAGTCGTTCTGAGTCGATCCAATTGTAGCAGATATAGAAATATAATTCAAAAATTCAATGGTATTAGATTCACAATAGATCTATGATGTCAAATGAGTGAATCTTCTGTTGTGTATCTTCTTCTTCAATAAAAAGGGCTTTGTCTCACTTCATATCAGTAGATCTGTAGATCTTGATAGTCTCGGTTTTTCTCCTTTGTATATTTGTCATTATTGTTCATAAGTTCTTGTATAGAATCTCTGTATATCACATCTATATTTTTAAAATATATATAATAACAACTAGTACTTCTTCTGCAAATTTATATCCAAAAAATCTGCCTTTAGAATCACGATATTCAAAAAATTCAAAATAACAGAGCAGTATTAACTCCTCTTGAAATTCGGCATAAAAATCTCCTTTTAAATCGATCCTTTGAATCATAGATAAATGGATTTGAATCAGTAAAAGGCACATTTTAAAATCAGCTTTTAATCTGGCTTGAAATCAGCCTAATAATTCTCTTGTAGACCATTGCATAATAATATCATTTTTAATTATCCGACGCCAAACGTACGCTTGATCTGTATAGCATACATATTCTAAACGTAAGGTATATCACAAACATAAGGTTCATGATGCATCCTTCAAACTTAAGATTGAACATCCATACTTTTCTTTTCAATATTCAAACATATGATAAATGATCCATACTTTTATAATCTTGTAAACGTAAGGTACATGATCCACAATTTTTTATGAAACATAAGGTTGTTTAAAAAAGTAAGGTTTATGAACCATACTTTTGAAAAAAAAACTTAACATTTAAAACTTACGTATGGTTCTTCTTCCATACTTTTCAATATCCCAAATGTAGGGTTCCTTCCTAACGTAAGGTCATCTTCCATACTTTTCAATATCCCAAACGTAGGGTTCCTTCCTAACGTAGGGTTCCTCTTCTATACTTTTCCGATAACGTATGGTTATTTAACCTTACTTTTCTAATATCTCTTTAGAGTATACGCCGCACTCCATCCTTACGCTATGCTTCTCAATGTGGGATATGAACAGTGTTTCCAGAACACGCTTAAGAAATTCCCGAATATGTAGAGCATGAAGAGTGTTTCCAGAACACTTTGAATTGATTTCAAAATTATTTAACACTTGTTTCACGCTTTATAAATACTTCAATACTCTTCCAAAAATAAGAATATATAAAATATTTAATTCCTAAAATATACTTAAATTAAAATTATTATAAAACAATTAAGGGTATTTTTGAGCATCAAAATCATCATAAATAGATAGTGTATCATTCTCAACAATCTCCCCCTTTTTAATAAAAATATTATGTATTGTTGAAGACAACACTTGCTCAACAGTTGTATGGTAAATAATGGGTGATGCCAAAGGGGAATGTTAAATGATTTAATGAACTGTTTATATGATTTCCTTGAAAAAATGTTTTGATGTGAACTACTTAGATTTGGTATAAAATAAGAAACTATTATAAAGGTGTTTTATATAAATTGTTTTATATATTATACTAACATGTTCTATCCCAGTGGAATGATTTTGGAAGTCATTAGGGGAAAACTACTGAGTTTTAGAACTCACCCCTACATTAGAACTTTGGTTCTTTTTCATAAGTCATTTATTAAGACATGAGAAAAGGTAATGTATCACACATCTTTAGAAATACTTCGTGATACTTGAGATATTTGGTGGTCTTAGAGAATAGAGTTTTTTGGAGCATGGGAGTTATAGTTGTCTTTGGTCATTTTGAGATTTTATAGTTTTGTCTTCTTCTATGTACTTTGATATTGTAGTCTTCCACTGTGGAACTTAGTTTTAGTTTGGTTTTGATATAAATTTTAATGTTTGAGTTGTATTTCATTGTATCATGCATCATGTAGTGGCTTGTTTAGTTATGTCATGTTTGGGTTGTTTATTACTTACAGGGAAAATTGTCCCCCACTTATATTAAACCCCTTCGACATTTATTGCCAAGATTTGGAATCTTGGGGATATATATTAAGGCCAAGTAATGTTCCTATACCTTATCAATCCAATGTGGAGGGGAGGGATATTACAACTGGTATAAGTTTTTTTAGTCTAAAGTCTGTTTGAGACATGTGGTATCAACTTGTGTGTTCCTTTACCAATAAGTGGTTACCAATTATGTTAGTATTGGAGTTGAATTAATTCTTGTATATTCTTTTATTTGAGATCCTAAAATGGAGTAGAATTCTTAAAATATGAAATGTAGAACAAAAAAATATGTAGCTAACCTTTTTATGTGGAATTTCAAGTTACCAGGGTGTTGGGTACCTAATTGTTTTAAAGACACTTATAGGATTTGGAATCTCATTTTTATGGGTTTAGCTAATGATACGGGAAAGACATACACTAGAGGAATGCCTTAACACTAAGATTACATACACCATTTTGAGTAATGATATATTATTTTTTAAAAAAGTGTTGATTTTTGAAAATTGTTAATTTTTTTTTTCAAATTTGTGATTTTGAAAAGTTATGAAATGGTGATTTTGAAAATGGATTTATTTTCATAACAATGTTGAATACCTTAAAAATTTTATGAACTTGGAAAGAGTTGGTTTTGGAATGAAATGTTATAGACTATGCTATGATAGAATTTGAAATTGTTAAGCCTTCAGTTAATAGAGAGTGAGACTTATGGCGTTTGTTCTCTATATATAAATGGCACCCGATATGCATTTTAGAAACAAAACTGAAAGAAGTTATGGAGAATGTGGTTACACCTGAGCCAAAGGTGAACCAACAACTTTTTTAGAGTATCATCTAATCTTTTCATGATATGGATATAGGGAATAGGAGGGATAAACCAAGATGAGTGGATCATTCTGTTTAGTTATAGATGTAGAATCCACCCATCTTTTGGGGTGATTTAGAACCAAAAAAGGTGGAGGTGTGTCTGAATAGAATGAATCGTATCTTTGATTTCATCATCACACTAGTAGAGTTGAAAGTCAATATGGAGACGTATATTCTAGAGGATCTTGAGAGTTAGCGGTGGGACCTATCTATGTAGGATAACGTGGATCAAGCCTTTGGTTGGGAGGATTTTGAAGAATTGTTCAACAAAAAACTATATCATCGCATGTTTATGATCCAAAGAACACTCTACTTATTTATCTTGAATTATGAAAATATTTATGTCACTGAGCATGCAGATAAATTCATCAATTTAGTATGATTTTCACCTAAATTTTCTTCTAGTGGGTCCTTTAAGGAAAGCATCTTTGAATAAGGGATGAGATATGATATTTGCTCGAAGATAGTTTTTCTATGTATTACAGATTATACAAAGAGTGAATAGAGTTATGATGGATGAACAAGACATATCAGGAACTATGGGAGGAGAAAGTAAGTTGATACCTATGGGAAATTATGGGAACTCTAATGCTAGGAGAAAATGAAGAGGGACACCTATTTTCAAGGTGGGTGCATGAATCAAAATCAGATAGTTGGATTAGTGAACCTTCCTCCATGACCCAAGATCAAAGTAGGATGCTTCCAATATGGTTTGCTTGACCACATAAAGATAGAGTGTATAACAAAATATAGATCATTCCACAACTACAACCAGATAGGGAATCTTTAGTGCTATTGTCACAGTGCTCTGAGATCAGGTGCTCGGTACACTTGTCACATATTGTAGGAGTCATATACTTCGATGGGGAGAGGGGACAAAACACAATATCATTATAATAATCGAGCTAGACATGGTTATTATAGAAATACGATGACTACCCAGGTAAGAAAATCTTAGTAGAGAAACAAGGAGAAAAGTAAAATGATGAAGAAATTATATGGAGTTGAGTAGGTTATTATGGATGATCAATCTGGAACAACTATGGTGATATGTACAATTAATTGGAATTGTACCCTTATGAAAGTGTTGTTTGATACTGGTGCATCAAATTCCATTATTTCTTCTCAAACTGTTGATTTTCTGAGTTTTAAACTTGAGATGATGCCCTGTGTGATAAAACATCAAACTCCTCATGGGAAAAGAGAATGTAGAGAATTTATATGTATAACATGTTCTATAATTTTTGGTAGAGTTGAGCTAAAGGGGATTTATTTGTGATGGAAATGGATGTCTATGATGTAATACTAGGTATGGATTAGCTGACAACATTCAAGGCTCACATAGACAGTTATAGAAGAACAATTAGTTTCATGACTGAGGATAGTGTCAAGCATATATTTTGAGGAGAAAGGAATGTAAAGATAGGTGGAATGGGATTTTGGCACCAGGAGTGGGAATGATCTCTTAATACTTGTCTATGTTGACTTTGGCATCAATAGAAGAGATCGAGAGTAATATTTTTCCAACAGTCATGGATCAATTTTTAGATTTATCCCCAAAACATTATTAGGATTACCACCTATAAGGGAATTGCAGTTTATGATTGATATCCTCCCAGGGAACAATCCGATATCACTTCCATCTTATCTAATGGAACCAATATAATTAAGGGAGTTTAAAGTACAATTGTATGATCTGTAAAGAAAAGGGTTCATTTGGCCGAGAACATCTCCTTGGGAAGAGCTGGCCATGTTTGTGAAAAAGGAAGATGAAACTATAAAGGCATGTGTGGATTATCATAAGCTTAATCAAATTATGAAAAATAATAGATATCTACTTCCATGCATTTATGATCCATTCTATCAAGTAATAGGAGCTCAGTGGCCCTCTAAGATTGGCATGTGATCAGGATATCACCAATTGCGAGTTCGGAAGGAGGATATTTCATAGAAAACTTTTAGAAGAAGTTATGGCCATTATGAATATGTGATAATGCCGTTTGGTCTTATGAATGCACCAATGGTATTTATGACATTGATTAATTAGATATTTCAGTGATATCTAGAATATTTTTTGGTGGTGTTTGTTGATGAAATATTGTTGTATTCAAGGACAAGGGTTGAGAATGCGAAACACTTGGCGATAGTGTTGGGAATATTGAGAAATCATCATTTGTATGCCAAATTATCAAAGTGTGATTTTTGGGAAAAAGAGGTATGTTTTCTTGTCCATGTAATTTCTGAAAGAGGTGTTTCAATGTATCTAGAGAAGATAGAAGTTATTATCTATTGGAATCCATTGAAGAATGTCTTTGAGATATGAAGTTTTCTTGGTATCACTAGTTATTACTGATTCTTTTTTTCATTACTTATCATGAATAGGTTCACCTATTACAACTTTGAAAAAAAATGTTCAATTAAAATGATACGAGGAATGCTAGAAGTCTTTCCAAGAGCTGAAAGTTCTCCTTACATCAGCTCTAATCTTGATTTTTCCAAAATCAGGACAAGGGTAAATGGTGTATTGTGATTCTTTAGGATCTGGATAGGGGAGTGTTATTATGTAAGGACACCTTGTTTTTTCTTATGGTTCAATATAGTCAATGGTTCATGATAAGAACTACCCAACACATGATTTGGAGTAAGCTTTAGTCATACATGATTTCAAAACATGGCATCATTACATATTTGGTGAGAAATTTATTATTTTTATGGATCATAAATACTTGAAACATATTTTCTCACAAAGGTATTTCAATTTTAGTTACCAAATATTGACGGAGTATCTCCATATTTTTGAATTTGACATAATGTATAAACTGGTTAAAGGAAATTCTGTGGCTGATGCATTAAGCATAAAGCCGTCTTTTGAGTTGGAAAAAGAGGCCTTAGATGAGTAGTAGTTGATGTTAGTCCTAGATGAAATGATTTTGGAATGTGATGAACAAGGTGATGTTGTGGTTTTATTTACATTTTCTCTTGATCTTAATTTAGCAACGATGGTTAAAGAGGCACAAATGTTCGATTCTGAATGTGTTGCGAGGAGTTCAAAAATTAATAGTGTGGAGACCATTGAGGGATGGAAGCTGGTTGAGAGTTTAGTGTTTTGTATTAAAAATTAGAAGTTCATACCTATGGATTATCTATAAAATCTTCTTCATGCTTAACCCCATTCAAGGTGGATTGTTCATCTAGGAATACAGAAGATGTACAAGGCATTAAAAACATTGTTTTAGTGGATCAGCATGAAACAGAAGGTGGTTGAGTTTTTCTCAAAGTGCTTAACTTTTCGGCATGCTAAAGTAGAGGATTAGAGACCAACAGGTATGTTGCATGATTTACCTATCCCTATTTGGATATGGGAGTATATAACTCCATATTTTTTAATAGGACTCCCAATAATGGTTTAGAAACATGATTCCATATGGGTGAAAGTGGATCAGATCACTAAGTTGGTTCATTTCATTCCAATTATTGAATATCATATGGTGGATGACTTGTCAAAAATCTATATCTGGGAAGTGTTAAAATTAAATGGCATTCTAGTTTAAATAGTTTCAAATAGAGACGCAAGGTTCATGTCTCATTTCTAGAAATCCTTGCAATTATTACTTAGGACTCATTTAACTATGAGTGTGGAATATCATCCTCAGGAGGAAGACTAATCTGAACAGATGATAAAATCGTTAAAAGACATGTTATGAGCTTGTGTAATAACTTTTGGTGGCTCATGAGAAGAGAATGTGACATTAGTTGTGTTCTCATATAACAACAACTATCGGGACTCGATAAATATGCCTCCTTTTGAATCATTGTATGGGAATCCATGTTGTTCTCCATTTGGTGGGTGGAAATAGGTGAGACTTCACTAGTTGGGACAATCCTTGTACATGAAACAATGGAGAAGATTTATTTTATCATGAAATATATGGAGACGACTCAGAGTCGTTTGAAATCATAAGTGAATCATCATTGACGACCATTGTCATTTGAGGTGAGTAATCATGCGTTCTTGAGGATCTCTTCAAGGCTTGGACATAGATTTTTTGGGAAGTAGGGAAAGTTATCACCTCAATACATAGGAAATTTTGATATAATGGAATGGTTTCGAGAGGTGTCATATCGGCTAGAATTACCCCCACATTTTAGTGTGGTGTATAATGTTTTCCACATATATTTTTTGAGAAATTATCAACCTGATCACAACCATGTGATCAGAGGGGATCATGTTGACCTAGATTCGGATGTTTTTTTGGTACACATAATATTTTAGATTGTGGATTGATAAGAGAAAGCCTTACATGGAAAAATTATTAGTCTAGTGTGGGTTTTTTGGAAGCATGGTCAGATCCACGAAGAGGCTTGGGAACATGAGAAAGAAATGAAAAAGAAATGGCCAGAATTCTTTTAGAACAACAGTGGTTTTCTACTTTCCATGGACGAAAAGAAAAATGGTGGGGAGAATGTAGAACCCCCAGTTTCATGAAAGTAACCCTTTATTTATGATTTTTAAGTAGGTAAAGTATATGGGAGAAGTTTGGTAGAGTTTGGAGAAATTTTAAAGTGTTTATGGGGTTTTCAATAGATGAATGGTTGGTGGATGGTATGGGAACCATGCAAACCCTATTATAAGCTGTGCATAGTGAAATAGGGGCTAAAGGGATGGCGCACGAGCTGCACATGATTTTTCCAAACCATGCAGAAGCTTAGGAGAAACTGTGTTTTGTTGTGCATATTTTTTACAGTGAGCATTGGCATGGTTGGAACAATGTTTGGTTACCATTCTATCCAACCATGGAAGGTCTTTCTTGTGGAAGAAGCTGGAGAATATTTAGCACACAATTCTCATAACCTTGTAACTAAAACATGTGTGGGTCAAAATTTAGATCCTTAAATTGTGGATCTAATGCACTACACCTCTAAAGTATTTGTTTTTGACCCAAAATGATCCTAACTCATAATTTATCTCTCTCAAAAGTTGTATAACCTATCCCCATCGAATTAGAAGTGATTTGGATCAATTACATGGTGCATTTAAGCTCAATTATTGTGTTAAGACTTTGTTCTTGGTAGTTCTTAATGAGTTTTCTTATATCTAATTCTCCATTTCTCTTGGTTTCTTAGATTTATGCCCACTATGGGTAGATCTAGGGGTTTAATTCCAAATGTGTTTATATATGGTCTTGTTGTTGACAAGGGAAGATATATAAGGCATGTTTTGGGGATTGAACATAGTTTTGTGGATGTTCTTCATGCCATTCTTCATTTTCACCATAAAACTTGAGGTAGTTGGATTTACTATTAACTCCTCTATTTTATAATTTTAAAGATTAGTTTCAAATTTATAGATTTTATTGAAATTTATTTTTTATTCACTATGGATAAATTGTTGAAACTCTCTTGAGTGACATTTTTTGGGAATTGAGAAATTTGGTGTGTTATTTGAAAGTGTTTTGATAATATGATTTTGAAATGATGATTTTAAAATAATTTTTTTTCATGGATAAAAATGATTTTAAATAAAAAGAATGATGTTTTATTGAAATGGTTTAACATACTTGTTTTTTTAATGGGTTTGGAATGGTTTTTTGGTATGTGTTCATATGCATTGGGATGGATAAGGGCATGAAGTACCCTCATCAAAAGGTTGGGATGAATATGGGTGTGACGTACCCCCATCAAAGTGGTCCCCAAAGTGAAGTCTTAGTGGAAGGATTACTCACCACTAGTGAGTATACGGAGGTCTATGGATTTCATGCATGTTAGGATGTGTGGTTGTAAGGAAAGTAATGGGTGATTATAAAGAGGAATGTAAAATGATTTAATGAATTGTTTATGTGATTCACTTGGAAAAAAGTTTTTATGCGAGTTGGTTATCTTTGATATAAAATATAAAACTATTCTAAAGGTGTTTAAAATAATTTTTTTATATATTGTGCTAACATGTTCTATCCTAGTGGCGTGAGTTGGGAAGTCATCGAGGGAAACCTACTGAGTTTTAGTACTCACCCCCTGCTTTGGAACTTTGGTGCTTTTGAAAATGTTGTTTATCTGGACATGAAAAAAGGTAAATTATCATAGATATTTATAACTACTTCTCTATAATTGGGTTTTTTGGACTTGGGGCACAAATGTTTTTGTAGCATGGGAGTTGAATTTTTCATTGGTCATTTTGAGTTTTGATAGTTTTATCATTCACTATATACTTTGATATTGTAGTATTCTACTATGGAACTTAGTTTTAGTTTTTTTATATAAATTAAATGATTGATTAGTTTTTCATTATATCATGAGTCATTTAGTGGTTTGTTTGGTTATGGCATGTTGGTTTGTTGTTTATTTCTAAAAAGGAAAATCGTCCCCCACTTGTATTAAAGCCCTTAAACATGCATCCTGGGGATATATCTTAAGGAAAATTAATGTCCCTACACCTTATCCATCCAATTATTAGGGGATGGAAGTTACACCACATAAAATAAATGAGTGGTGAACAAGACATCAATCTCATAGAAATAAAAGTGAGACGAGAAAACCCTTCCCTTAAGTCTTAACTTTCATTGTAGACATTCAAACCTCATGTATAATAAATATAAGTTTATTATAATATAAAACAAAAATATATTATTATATATCATACCATATATTATTTTATTATGACCTTATATTACCCATTTATTAATAATTCCATGTTTAGGTTATGTTTCGGTAATAACCTCTTTGTTTTTCGTACATGATTTCACTTTTTATTCTTGGCACTATTAATTATGTCATAATTTAATTATTTAAATAATTTAAAAAATTTATAAATTTCATATATATTATATATATATATATATATTTATTCATAGTAATCTATAAAACTTTGAAATAAGAAATTAAATACACTGTTCATGGAGACAGTAGTCCATGCGTACACATGAGCAATGTTTTCATTTTATTGTTGTATTTTTAAATAAATAAAAGTAAATGATATATATATATTATATTTATAGTATCATTATTATTTAATATATATAATATATTTTCACTAAACCCATCCTTAATAAATTCCATTTATATTGTGAACGAATCACATCGCTTTGAGGATGCAGTAGTACACACGTCCACAAATGAAGTTATCATATTTCAAAAAAAAAGGAAAGCATGAAGGTATGTGTTTTATAATAATTATAAAATAATAAATAATTAATAAATACATTAATATCATATAAAACTATAAATTACATCATTATTTCCAACCTTTAAAGGTGGAAATGGAAGAACGAAAGACATCAGTTCGTGAGGTGGTAGTCCACTACACACACGAACGATGATTGTGTATCCCATTTGATGGAAGTGTGTGTGAGTTCATGTCAAAAACACAAAATAAAAAAATCTTAGTATATTTATTTTAATTAATTTATTATATAATCCTGTAATAATAATAATTTAGGGGGTATAGAATGAAAAATAAAACAAAATAGATTATTGAATGATGTTACATCTTCTTTGGGTAATTTATATTAGTTTGCAACAAAGGGATTTATTGGTTGAATTTCTACCCAAAGTGAGGATTATAGAATAATTTCATGGAATATGGGAGGTTATTTGAGCAGGTTTTGGCTGATACAAAGGGTTTGAGATGTGTGAATAAGTGAGTGGGTGAGTTCCCTTTTGTAGTGGAGGAGGAGTGACATTCTTGTAAATATAAAAAGGCAAACACTTTTGAGAGGTCTCACTTACATTATGTGCCTCCAATAATTTTAATTTTTAGATACAATAGTGTAATTTGTATAAATATTTCAATAAAATGGATTTTGGACGTGTATTTAGGTTATTTGACCCCTAAATTAATGTTTAACCACTAAGTGATCTTGTTTTTACCATCACATTAATTAATTTTTATTACTTTCACTAATCATTTTGGTCAAAACTATGTTGAACTTATTATAAATTATGATGATTAAAAATATATAATCCATATTTCTAAATTATAATAAAATAATGGGCAGGAATTAATTTTAAATTGATCCTGTAGACAGGATGAGACAACAAGTTTTTAAAGTGAAAAAGTTCAAAAGTTTTTACTATTTTTATATCAGATTTCAATGTGAAATTGGTTCCAATGAACTAAATTGGATTAATTTATGTACAATTGTACTAATTATATTTTCAAACAAAATTAAAATTTAATTTAACTATATGAATAAATTAGATGAAAAATTAGTTTTCAATTAAAATTCAGTATTTTTAACTATTCATCAAAAAATAAAACTTCACAGAAAAATAAAAAAAATTCACCCAATGTAATTTTTGATATTTTTATTTAAAAAATGAATTTTATTTGAACAAATAAAAATTATAAAAGTTTCAAATATTATATTTAAAATGGATTCTCCATTAAAATGTGATAAAATTACAATTTAGAAAAATACATCTTTTTATTCATAAAATTGGATTTATTCTTACTTATGACTATAAAATCTATTGGATGAATGATTTTTTTGACTGAATATATAATATATAAACTTTATTAAAAAAATTAATTAAATGTGGCTTATTTAATTTATTTAGATAAAATCATGTTTCTACACAGAGAAATAGTTTTCATTGAAAAGGAATTTCTTTATTTTAAAATAGTTCTAACTTTCATTTGTAAAAAATTGATAACCAAAGAAATATCTTTATATATATGTGTAAATAATATTTTCAGACTTTACTTAATATTATTCTTAAATTCTATTCTAATGGCTAGGTGGTAACTGTAATAATATTTCAATAATAATATTAATAGTATATTGTATTTTGGTAAAACATGACCTTGTGTGTAACGCAAGCTACCAAAGGAACTTAGAATTGTGTGTAACATAAGCCAAAAATAGTGTTGTGTGTACTAAAATTAAATCTAAGTGTTTCATGTTGTATAAGATTAACATGGTGTTGCGTATAATGAAATCCAATCTTAGTTCTTTCATGTAACAAAATCTATATTCAGTGTTGTATAAAATGAAAAATATCAAAAATATTAAATTAATTCAAAATAAAATTGAAAAAAATATTAGGGTGTTACATTGATAAAGATGAGAAAGAGAAATATAGATGGATTAAAGGTAAAATATAATGCACAAAATATTTTGGAAAATATACATGAGTATTCATCTTAGAATCTCTTACATGAATTTCAGTTTTATAGGAGGAAACATAAATCGATGATCATGGTAGATGATAAATCACCAGAACTCACTCCAATGACTCTTTAATATTGGGAGAAACATGTGAGGATGATCCAGGATAAGGTCCACAAAAATATTGAGAGTTATAAAAAGAGGTAATTTTGTTAGGTATTTTCTTATAATTCCATTATATCATGGTAATGTGGATATCAGTAGGAGAGTGGGATGGAGGAAGAGGTAAATCACAACCGGGAGATGAGGAAAAGGATAGAAGTATAGAAGAGTAACCATGAGGATAAAATTGAGTAAAATACATGCTCTTCCTACAAGATATAGTAGAATGGAATCTCAAGTGATATTTCAAAAAAAGCGTTCCAAGGAAGACATAATTTTATTTACCTGTATAAATCTCCCACACATAGGAGAATACAGTTTGGGAGAGGCAAAGATAAATCCACTTTGATGAAAATAAAGTACATAGAGGCATCAATAATATGAAATGTGTGCTCATCAGCACATAGAAACTATCCCACTGTGTCCCCAATTGAGTGAGGGAAGGACACATTGTGACAGGTAGAGGAAGACCTGGAAGATTTAAACACACCGCTGCCTAAGGAGAGTCGCACTCATAGTGAATACCAAGAGACTTATAGAATAGGTTAAAGAACCATTTTAAAACTGATATGGAACTATGAGACCAAGATTTAACTATATCCTCCCTCAATGAGAGGATTATTTGGAAGGATTTACGATTGAGAATCAAAACCCACACTGAAGATGTCAAATCACAATAGGACACCACCTTATGAAACTACTATATTAAAGATCGATCCTGTCTAAAATAATCTACTAGGGTCCACTAGTGGAAGGACATCACAACATATAAGGATTTTATTGGGAAGATGAACTCTAGGGCACCCTTAACCATTCCCATACTAACATGATCCATAGGAATCACCAATATGGGTGGGAGAAAAGAAAGCAGAGGTGCCGCCCAAAGAAGCGCCTCCTTGAATGAAGATACATCTGTAGCACCAAACCTTGACTGGAGAGATGGAATGAAATGAGGATATGAGTATATTGGTAGATATTTTAGGGTTAGAGAAGGAGCCAGGGTCGATCCAGATGAGGCCACCATCTTATCAGATTTAAGTAAGGGATCCATAATGGTCAACTTTTTTTTGAAATAGCAGAGGTTCCAGTAGCGCATATTCGAGAATCATTCTATTATATCATGGAAAAAAAAATATTCCATCAAATTATTGGTGGGAACTTTATGATATTGTGTGATCCCTTCACATGATTTCCCTAACATTTATGATACATGTGATCAGTTTAGAAATTCACTCTCCACATGATCAGTTATGCACTTCTCATGATCATTTATGAAATTCCCACTCAACGAGATCAGTTTAGACATTAGTGCTCCACATGATCAGTTCTAGAATTAGTACACATGATCAATTTATACATTCACACTCCACATGATTAGTTCTGACATTCACAATCCATGAGATCAGTTTAGAAATGCGTGCTCACTCTTCACAGCTCCTTTGTGAACCATCCTTCATTAACAACCTCAAACCTTATCAAAAAATATCAACCAAAAATCTATTTCAGGAGGTATTTTTTACACTAATTTCCGCCATTTTGTTTTTTGAAATCACTTATAATATTTAAGAACTAAAATTTTGAAAATCCATGCACATGCAAAACCATTTTTCCTCTTCAACCACCACTAGTGATCAAGGACTTCCTTAACACATACATTAAAACCACATGAGTCAATATTAATGAGAGAAACAAAATTAACATGGAAATTTAATCAATGAATCAATTAATTCTTAAACCTTCAACTGGAAACTTCTCAGCACAAAATGATAAAATAAGTTTCGTCATTGATATCATTTCATAACTACCCATATCAACTGATTTTATCATGAAACTAAAGGTCATGCATTTTAATGACTCTTCTTTTTTGATAGACTAGATTTAACATCATCATATTTTGAACTCCCTATATTTCTCTTCTCCCCTACTAAATACTCCCCATTTATTGATCATGAATTTTTTTACCCCTTCACTAATGAACCCATAGATCACTCTTTTTTCTTATGCAACATGAGAAAGAACACATATTATCACATATAGTAATAACACTATACCTTGAGGATAAAGGCTCCCACATCCAACTTGTTCAAGTGTGTGTGTGGGGGGGGGGGGGGGTCTACGGAACTCTAAGATCCAGTCAATTTCATTCAAAAACTACATTGGGTAAGGCCTTTATCATAATAACAGTAACCTATAATTTTATAGGAACATACTCTAATTTTACAATCCCATACTCAACGTTCCTCTTAATAAAATGATACTTGATTTAAATGTTCTTTTTCCATGAGTGATGGATAAGATATTTTTAAATATTTATAGCACTTGAATTATCACAATATATTCTGATACGAGACTTTACTTCAATTCCCATGTCTTGAAGATCCTACTTCATCCATAATAACTATGTTTATTCTTGAGTTAGCATAATATATTCATCTTCAATGGTTCTCAACAAAATGAAATATTTATTCTTTACTAGTCATGAAATACACATTCCTACAATGAAAAATGCACCACATGATGTTGAATTTTGATCATCTTCTAAAATTACCTAATCTAAATCTATAAAACCAAATAAATCTTGATGTTATTTTTCATTGTATAGTAAATCAAAATTAATTTCACCATTGATATATCAAATTATTATTTTTACTGAAAGTAAGTTTCTTTCATTGGGATTACTTTCATAACATGTTTTTTGAAATGTTTCAAAACAATACCAGGTTGTATTGCAATTAAATTCAACAAGATCCCAATATTCTTCCTGTATTCAGCGATTTTAACTTTTTTTCCTTCATTATCTCATGATAGTTTCATCTGAGTATCCACCAAAGTTTTCAACTTATTAGAATATTCTATTCCAAATATTCTCAAAACATCCTTACTATATTTTTATTGAGAAATAAATGTTCCATGTTTTATTTTTGTTACCTACTAACCATGGAAAACTTTAAGCTCTCTGATCATTGGCATTTAGAACTAACATTTCATAAAATCTGAAAATGATTTTCATTGGTCTTAATTTAATACACAAAATATTATTTCACAAACATAAACTAGAACCACCATCCTTTGATTACTCTCATTATAGACATAATGATTATAATCAACTCTATCATGATGAAAACCAATATTCATAAAATACTAATCATGTCATGAGTACTAAGTTCTTGTTATTATCTTGAACCCATATAAATCCTTCATTAACTAAAAAAATTTTCTATCATATTCATGAATGAGAAAACCATATGGATGTTCAATATAAACATCTTCTTCCATAACCCCATTTAGAAAAGGTGACTTTACATTCATCTAGAAAAATTTAAATTTCCTTTTCACTACTATTAAAAAATTTGAATTATCTCCAACTTTGCAACAGATGTGAATGTTTCATCCACATCAATCCCCTCAATCTGGGGGTATCACTTTCAAAAAAGTCATTCTCTATTTTTAATTATTGTACCATATTCATTAATCAATCTATAGAAAACTCATTTGGTCCCAATGACATTATTTTCTAATAGTCTAAAAATAATCTCCCATGTCTGATTATTTTTGATTTTGTCAATCACTTTATTGATTTCTTGAATCCAATTCTTATCACTCGAAGATTCTTCAAAACACATTGGCTCTACCAATGATAAAAAATAGTCTTATTGTAGAGTATTCATCCTACTTGTATGTATTAGTGTTGTTTTACCCCTAATGATATTATACATCTCAATATTGGCTTAAATCTTTAGTTTCTGAAAAAGTTTATTATACTCATCCTCTGAATATTTTTTTGATTCAGACTCAAGAATTTTCACTCCCCATGATTTACTCATATCTAAAGCACTATCCTCTAAAAAAATTTCATGAGTTTGCTAAATATTCTACTCATTTTACACTATAAAAAAATAATGATCTCTATTAATTTTCTCAGTATCTTATTGAATCATTTATATTATTTTATTTTTCCTAATTAACCAAGAAATATCCACTCATATCCACAAGATTAAAACTTCCTAAATCTATCATTTTTTAGAATGAAACACTTACTTCTAAAGATTTGAAATAACTTCAACATATATCTATTTTAATACCATAGTTTGTATAGAGTCATATCTTCTTATATTCACAATAAGGATCTATTATAAATTTATATTGATGTTGACACTACATATTTCCAAAAACCTCTCAAGAAGTTCTTTCTCAATAAGCATTGTTCTGGCCATGTTGTCAATAATCTGGTTTCTTTTTCATCCGCTCCATTCTGCTATGTATTTAATACTTCTAAATCTTGGTTCTTTATCCGATGTTTCTCAAGATAATCCTCTAATTGATTATTTGTGATATCTGATCTATTATAATTTTGAAACTTTTCAATTTATTGACCTTACTTATTTTCATATTCCCTATGTTATTGTTTTACACAAGTAAACACCTATGACTTGTGGGTGATAATTGTAACCCATTAAATTATGCTTAAATAATCAATGAAATGAATATAATATCTCTTCCCATCAATAGATATTGGTGAAATAGGTATAGAAACATCAATTTGAATTAGTGCAATCACTCTTGTTAACATTTGATCTTTCATATTTTATTTCATTTGAGTAATTTCCCTTATTAGCAAGCATCACATGTATAAGTACAATCACATTTATAATTAGATAGATCTCAAGTAGTATCACATTTCACAAAATTATACATTTTTTTGTCTTAGATGACCATGAAATTTATACCATAACCTATTCTATTATTTCTTGGACATAAATCACATGTATTTTTCTCTAGTAACAAGATGGAGATTCCCCTTGGTGAGATTTCCTGCAAAAAAAACTATACCATATTTTCCCATGGTAATACATAACTTTTTTGTAAAGATTATAGCATGTACCAAGTCACATAGTTTATTGACACTTAGTAAATTGTGAACGTGCCCTTTAACATCCAACACACTAGCACGTCTCATGTATTTTTCCCAAAACATGTCTTTACCTGATCTAATTATTTTCAGACATTCATCATTTACAAATATTACAACACATTCCTTATTATAATCAATCCCTATCATCAGATCCTTGTTACCTATAATACTATAGGTACATCCACTATTAATGATCTATATTCTGAGGAAATCTTATGCTTTGAAGGAAATCAAGGTAACCACTGCCTGCCTGCTCATTCCTTTTCTTTCTGATCCATTTCTTTGAATTCATACTTGATGCTGACTGATATTCTTGAACTTCCTCATAGTATTATAGTCCAACCTTATATTTTAAATATGAAAATTGATTTTTTGTCCTAAAGTCATTTAATTAACCATGCTGTATGAAACCACATCTCGTCTATTTCATATTATTCTTCTACATTATTGATGAGAAATATCTGGAAATGTTTATGAATCCTCCACGCAAAAAACATTAACCATCAAAGGAATTTTTGTAATACTAAACCCAATTTGGATACCTCGTTTTCTCTTGTAATCTTCAATACCTGTTTTATATGAAATATACATTTTTATATTGTCCCATATTTCCATACAAGTAACACCTGATATGGACTGTATTCTTATGAATCATTACTACACTATAGATCATCCCTTGGTATCCTTGAATCTTTTGATTATTGTTAATAACCAAATCAATATTCATCCATGGAGTGGGAGATTTTGGTATAACATCAACCATTACTACATTCTATTTGATATCAATTCCCATAGCATCTATGTCATTAGGATGTTTCATTTTATTCTCTGGATATTCCTTTGACTATTTTTTTGTACCTACAGATTAAAATCTCAATATTTTTATTGCTTGTGAGACCTGATTTACTTATTTCATATCAAGATCCAAGAATTTATTTTGATATTTTACCTTTATTCATTTGGTGAAAAATTCCTCCTCAAGTTATTCGATATGTTTGAATCATTATTTTATTTTGTTAGTTAGGCTATCGATAACCTTGGTCTTTTCTTCTACCTTATTCTTGAACTCAATGACTTCCTTTGAGCTTCTTGGCCTTTCTAATCATATAATTTTAATTTATACCTTTATCTCAGACTTTTATTATTCTTGTTGTTTCATATAATGTTTGGTATCCTTAACCACTATGTTTGATTTATTTGTTTTGTCCCTCCAAACATCTATCTCCTAAAAGGTTTCATCAAATTAAACATAGAGATCAACTCCTCCTTCAGCTTCCTCTTCATCATTTTCACTTACTTCCCTTATTTTGGAATTTCCAAAAATTTCCACCACATAATTTTCTTCATGATCCTTTTATTCCTCCATCTCTCCTTCCTTATATTATTCTGATCTATCATCTTCCTATAACAATAGATTCTTATTTCTAAATAATTTTTTCCTTTTATTTTTCTTACCTTTTACACTGGAAGAAGATTTATTTTTGAGAGTTTCATCCAAATCTCCATCATCATCTTAAAAATTATTGGGACAATTTTCTGAAAGATATTCTACCTTTCCACAATAAAAGAATGCAGTGGGAAGGTTTTGTTTAAATATTCCATCTCCCACTGAATAGTAGAAGAGAAGAATGACATAAAATCACCCACAACTAATTATCCTTGTCCATCTTCTGTTGTGATATTTTTCATGGCCTTGAATTCCAAATATATGGACCTAAATTTTTCTATAAAATCATTATCATAATTTTCCATCTTCTAAGGGACAATATTATTGTGAAAACTATTCAATTTCAAATCCTTTATATCCTTATATTCCAAAATAAAAACATTCAAATTGAATTGAGGTGTATGTATTATTAAGACGAGCTTGACAGTATTCAAATCTTCTAAAACTTCAATGATACCTCACATATCTTCCATGAGAACATTCACCCAGTCAAATAATGCATTGATAAAATCATTGAGGTTTATCCTCTTGTCCTCATATGTCATCCAAATAACTTTCGATTTAGCTTCTAAATTTTTTATCACCATCATAGATATTTAAGATCTTTTTCCACATGGAATGTGATGATTTACATGACATTACTTGTGTGTATATCATGTTGGTTAAGGATCCCCCTAGGGAATTGATTCATCTTGCATCAACATCTAACTCCCATCGATCTTCTTCTAATAATCCATTACTATCAACACTATCATAAATACCATACATCACAACTGTAAACACATCTATAGCTAATGATTGAAAGTAATTCCATATTTGGATCTTCCATAATAGAAAATTATCTTCCTCAAATATTAAAATCCCATTATGATTAACAACTTCCATCACTTCTATTAAGAGAGAAACTTTGAATTTGACCATTTAATATGATACATATTGTTTTCCCAAATAGGTAATAATGGTATGATTGATTAAAAAACCATCTCTATGGATCTTATTTAATTGATAAAAAACATTAATCTCTATCCTTCCTATGAAACACAATGAACTATAATTAACATAAGTACAAGACACATCAGTTTTAATTGGTTCACCCTTATTGGTCCATGTCTAAGGAGAATACAATTACAATGTGATGATGTAAAAAATCCACTAAAGCTCACTAAAAATACAAGGTATGGAGTGGACTCACAGTCTCTCATAGTTTACAACCATTTATAATTATAAATCTCACCATTCTCTCTCTACTGAATTAAACTCACTACTCCTATAGTAGAAACTTCTAAAAATAATTTCTAAGTTGAATCACACCAATTTTGTTTCTTTATTATCTTTCTTCATTAAAGATATGAAAACAAACTTTGTGCAAGACTATTCTTCTTGGATTGTGTGACCCATGTGAAAACCCTTTTGAGAAACCTCTTTATGAGATCTCTCTACAAGACACCTCCATGAGACTCCTTCACGAGACTCCTCTATTCAACCTTCTAAAAATACTGAAGATCACATGATCCCTCCACAATACCTTTAACAGATTAGGAAAATTGCACGATTTCTCAATGAGACCTTCTACTGAGCATGAAGATTGAGTGATTCTTCTATGAGACCTTCAATAGATCACACATATCATGTGACATCAATAGGTCCTCCCATGCCCAACTCATACATCCCTTTATGAGATACCTTCCATAGAATCCTTTTAAAGATATACCTTTTTATTACAAGGATCATGTGATTACAGTGCAATACCTTTCATTGATCATACTATATACTTTTCTTTATCGAGGAATAAATTTTCAAGACCCTTTTGTAGTATCCTTCAACTAATCACGTGAACCACTTTTTATCCCAATCAAACAACTTCAAAAAGCATATTTACTTATTATGAATGGGTAAGGAGGTATATATAGGCACAAATACACTATCTTAACTATGTAAATAATGGTTATCCATTCATTACACTACATTATAAATTAGTATCACACACTTATCATGACCCCCTCAAGAGATCTAAATACATTCATGTGATGGTCATCTTTATTGTCATCCAACACTTTATGTGATCCCATCACGAGATCCAAATAAAATAATGAGTTCTTTGTGTGATCCCATCATATGATCTATTATAACCTTATGTGAATGCATGATCCTTTCACATGATATGTTTTTTTCATTCATGATCCATGTGATCTTTTCAGAAATTCATGCTCTATATGATCTATTCTACACTCCACATGATCAGTTATTACATTAACACTCTGTAATATAAGTTCATACATTATATACATACAATATCAGTTCTAATATTAACACTAATCATGATCAGTTAAAAAGTTTTCACTTCATATGATCAGTTCTGACATTCACGCTCCATGATATCAGTTCAGGAATTTGCGCTCACTCTTTATGCATCCTTTGACAACCAACATTCATCAACAACCTCAAACATTGTCAAAAAACACAATCAACCAAAAATAACCATTAAGAGGTATTATTTTTACAATAAATCATGTCTATAAATATAATATAATATAAAATTATTCATCCTCATATTCATCAATTTCAATACATTCATCTTCCTGATTAGTGCCATCAATTTCCATATGAGCTTCAATTTCACCATCCCTCATTATTTAAAACTCATTGTTTATATCATCTATAGTATCAACGCCATGAAATGTTAAATTTAATGTACCATAATCAACATTAGTATATATTTGAGTAAAAAATGTATTTAGAGATTTTTATTCAAATATTTCACTATTTTTCACTTCCACAAAACCTCTTTCATTTTCCATAAACTGCCTATCATGAGATTTTATTTTTATTACACTCCAAAAATTGTTCAAATTTATAAAATTTATATTATTATTTTCATTATAAACATGATTTTTTTTATATTTGAATATAAATGGTTCATTTTTTTTACAATAATGCTTTTATATTTAATGTTAAGGACTGCATTTCACTAATAAACACACAACCCTCAATCAGTATCAAAACAATGATATTTAAACATTGTTACATAATTTTTTTACAAGATAACATAAATAAATTATTTCATCTATCATTCTATAAAACTCATCTTCAATTTATCCATGATGGGATCATTTTAAAAAATATAAATTTTCATTGATTTTTTGGATTCACTATATTTACATGGATGAAACTAAAATCTATTAACAACATTCACATTATAAGATTTGACCAATTTGGATGGTGGGTAACTCCATTCACATAATTTACTATTGATGTTATTTCCATGTTGAGATACCTATAAAAATAAAAATACAAAATTAATAATACATAAAATTACAAGTTGATTTCATATGTTCAACCATAAGCAATTTAATTTAATTTTCATTGAAACCAATAGGAAAAATTATATTTTCGATGTTCTAGAAAATAATTCAATGTAATTTGTGTAATTTTTTCTAAAATAAATATATAATATAAAAAAACATTAATATAAATTTACTTTAAAACAATATTTGAATATATATTTGAAAAACTAGTGCATGCTATATAAATCATCTTATTGCTCTAAATTTGATCAGAACATATATATGATCTATATATTGTTCTTCATCTAAAATACATTTTTCATTATCACCACCAAATCCATGATTATGAATATTAAATATAGATAATCAATGCTCTATGAAATCATAAACATTTACCTCAATGTGGCCCATTCAGTTTTAAGGATATTTTGATTGAATATAATATGAGTGAAAATTTGAAATTTCCTCCTACAAGTATGATTTTGAAAATGAACCTTCAATAGATTCTTTGTTACATACCTTCTTCTTAAAATTTCATATACATATTCCATATAATTATATCCATAAAAACTATACTGACCCTCCCAATTTTTTTATGTGTAAAATGTAACATTAAATGTTTAATTGAATTATAAAAGGCTGATGGAAATATTTTTTTTCTAATTTACATAGATCTATAAAAACATACTTTAAAATATATTAAGTGAATGATAATATATTTTTACCACATAAATGTACTATAAAAAAATATTATATTTTAGTCAGCACATCCCAAATCGATGAATTAAAAAACCCTCAGAGTCTAATAGGCTATAACCTTTCCATAAAGGCATGAAAATCATGACATTTTAATATGGAAATATGAATATTTCTAACACAAAGAGATAAACCACATTCATATCCATATTTTAACCTAAAATATATTATACTTTGATAAAATAATTGGTAATTTTTTTTGAATGTTCATAAGAATCTTTTGGCTTCATTAAACTTTGTAGTCTTTCATTTAAAAAAACTCAATTTTGGGTAGTCTGAAAATTTGAATAAGATTTATCTACAACTTTACAATATCTTTAATCTTTTTAGGTGTATACAAAATAGTATAAAATTATGTTATCAATATAATTACTATCAATTTTCATTATATGAAACATAACAACATATGATAGACCAACAATTTATATCCATGCGGTAAGTTCCAAAAAACAATTCATTTCATCCAATTATGATCTCTCTTAAAACCTTCTATATTTTTTTGATTTATAATTGGTATAAAGGTAATAGTTATCCATTTAGAGATGATATATCTTACCTAATTACATAATATCTCCAATAGAGGTTCAACTCTTTCTATTATACATTTTGTAAAATTATTTTTTACTTAAAAAAGGATAATCTATAGGGAAAAATCTGCAATGTCCATTGAAAAAAAGGTTTTCTTCCATTAACAATATTTTTTTTCTGTAACCCATGTAGCATGGATAGGACTTTGGAACAAGTGTACTCCATTAAAAAAACATACCATATGATGGAAAGTAACTGGTTATCTATATTAACATACCTTTCATTGTATTTTTTTAACAACTAAATCCTATATAGTTACACTGTCACACCCTAATAAAATTTACTCATCAATCAATGGATTCAAATAAAAAGAAATTTTCTTCATTGGATGTTCTGGAAATTGAAACAAAAAATAAATATATAGTTTCTTTATCAATATCCAAGGAGATAAGTCATATAGAGTTATGAAAACATGTCAATAAGAATATTTACTACAATAACCACTAAATGGATAGAAACCATTAATACAAATACCCAAACATAAGTTACAATGATTTGAATAAAAATATATATGAACTTGATCAATGTTTTTACATGAATCAAAATCGTATGGATAATTTAATCTTTTTATCTTAGAATTATTAGATCTATTTCATGTAATCAATGCAGCTATGTTTATATATATAAATAGACACCACTATCAAAGAATAATAAAAAACTACCTCAACTGTTTAACATAAAAAAAATATGGACATTCCTTTTTGTACCTTAATTATTGAGATATTGGTAAATTAACTAATAAACTATTTTAACTAAAATATTAGATCTAATTATTTGAACATGCATGGGTATTATGATATCTAAGACCCAAATTATTGACTAATTTTTTGCATTCAAAAAAATTTGAAGGCATTGTATTTCCCTCAAGAAAAAAATATTTAACAAAAAAAATATTTTATTGAAATAACTATTTGAAATTCCCAAATATAATTTAATAACATTAAATTTTGTAATAGATTTAAATTTATTTCCCTTACATCCAAGATATTAGGTCCCCTTAGTAGATTTAAAGAATACAAAAATGTATGAAAGTTCTTATTTAGGATTCAAATTATCATTATGAGTTTTCGTTTCACAAAAATTTCATAAAATAACCTCATGAATATAATTTTTAAACTATGATGGATCAGGAACCAAAAAATTTATAACTTCTTCTCAATTGTGTTCACCATGATGACACCAAAACACATACTTTTTCTAAAAAGCAAAACTAAATAGATAAAACCTTACATGGTCAAACACTAAAAATCTCTTGAAATCACATTTCTTACATGGTAAATTAATTACCCATTTTGAAAAAAATTACAAATTTTATGATGCAAATGATAAAAAATTTTAAACACCCTCAATGCAAACATGATTTTAATGAGAAATTTTTTTATTTATATGAATATTTATCAACTCAGGATCCCATTATAAAATATAGTTTCTATTTATTGTGTCTATAATTTTCTAAAAAAATATAAATAATTCATAAGA
Source organism: Viscum album (assembly GCA_963277665.1). Lineage (NCBI taxonomy): Eukaryota > Viridiplantae > Streptophyta > Magnoliopsida > Santalales > Viscaceae > Viscum > Viscum album. Next base: position 1,895,993,910 of record OY728135.1, on the reverse strand, counting down.
ATTATAGATTATGATTAATCTGATAGAAGAGAATAAATGTTTTTAACTATTACTAAAATATGAACAATTCCTAATATATATGGGTTAAAATTAATCTGATATAATGGAATAAATGTTGTTAATTGTTACTAAAATATGAAAAATTCATAAGAAATATGGGTTTCTTATTAATCCTATAGAAATGAAGAAGTCTTGATAATTGTTTCTAAAATATGAATAATTCATAATAATTATGGTTTATGATTAATCTAATAGAAGTAAAGAAGTAATCTTAATTGTTACTATAAAATGAATAATTCATAAGAAATATGGGTTTATGATTTATATGATAAAAGAGAATATGTATTGTTGATTTTTACTAAAATAGAAACAATTCATAATAAATATGAGTTAAAATTAATCCGATAGAAGGGGAGTGTAGTTAATTATTACTAAAATATGAAAAATAAATAGGAAATATGAGTTATGAATATTCTGAACTAATAAAAGAAGTTTTTCTAATTATTACTAAAATATGAGTAATTCGTAGGAAATATGGGTTATGATTAATATGTTATAATGTAAAAAGTATTTTTAGTTTTTACTAAAATATGATAAATTAATAATAAACATGGGTTGTGATTAATCCAATAGAAAGGAAAAATTATTTCTAATTGTTTCTAATTATTGATAATTGTTATGAATTTTTAATAACTTTTACTAATTAGATATAAATACCGCAAATTATTTATGATTATTGGTAATTATTTTTAATTATTGGTAATTATTAATAATTATTGAAAATTATTAATAATTACTGTTAAATATTTTAAATTAGTACCAATTATTACTAATTAAAATATTTTTTTACTAATTTTTAATAATTAGTAATAAACATTTCTAATTTTTACTATTTGTAATAACTATTCCTATTTTTAATTAATTACTACTAATTACTACTAATTTTTAATTATTACTATTAAATTTTATTAGTTATTTCTGATTAATATTAATTTTCACTAATTGATAATAAATATTTCTAATTAGTAATTAATATTTCTTATTATTACTATTTTTACCAATTTTTATCAATTATTATGAATTTCTAATAATGGTTTTATAATTATAGATATTTTTAGTATTATTCTCAAGTTATTCTTATTTTTACAATTGTTTAATATTTTTTAATATTTATTCTTATTTTTAACTAACTTATAATAATTATTGTTAATTAATATGAATTTTTACATTTTGTTTACTAATTATTAATAAATATTGTTAATTATTAGTGTTTTTAATATTTTTTACTATTTTTCAATATTATTACCTTTTTTATCTATTTTTTTCTAATCATTACTGTTTTACGGTATTTTACCAACTTTTAATAATGAAATCTATTTTTAACTTATTATTAATAATTACTTCTAATTATTAATAATTAATATTAATTTTTAATAATATTTTCTAATTAGTGCTAATTATTTTGAATTTTTTCTGAATTTTTCTAATTAATAATTAAAATTTCTAATTAGTAAAACTATTGGTAATTATTAGTATTTTTAACAAATTAAAAAAAATATTTTAAATATTTTAATATTTTTTGTAATTATTTTGATTTATTACCATTTTATACAATTTTTTAATACTTATATATATGATTAATTAGTATTTTGTTAATTACTACTAATTAGTAATAATTATTGGTAAATTGTATTTTTTTTAATTATTTCTAATTATTATAAATTTATGCTAATTTTTATTGATTAATAATAAGTGTTTCTAATTAGTGATAAATATCGTTAATTATAACTACTTTTTTCTAACGCCTAATAATTAATAATAATAATAATTTATTTTTTTCTAATTATTTCTATTTATGAATATTTTTTTAATTATTAATATTTTTATTGTTTTTTAGAAATTTTAAAACTTATTAATATTTTTAACAAATTATTACTGATTATTTCTAATTAATACGATTTTTCATTTTCTTACTAATTAGTAATAAATATTACTAATTTGTAAAAAATATGTCTAATTATTCATAATTATTCTTAATTATGAATAAATGTAAGTAATTATTAATAAATTTTAATTTCATTTCTAATTATTAATATATTTTTACTATTCTTTTAATTACTAATTATTTACTAATTTTTAATATTTATAGAAATTTTTAACTAATTATTTCTAATTACTACTAATTATTTCAAATTATTGTTATTTTTTATGATTTTTTACATATTAATCATAAATATTACTAAATAATAATAAATGGCACGAATTATTAATAATTTTTACTAATTTAGATGGATTGCAGGTAGTAGAGGGAGCTTCGCTCCCCCAACTATGTCGCCTAGGGTTTCCACGATGTGTCTCCTCTTTATACTCACTTGATGGAAGATCATTTCCTTATGGAGGGGCGCTTTGACGTCTTCAGATCATGCAGTGTTGAATTGAACTCAAAGCAGTGATTTTGCGAGGGTCCTCTCGAGGTTGATGAAGGTATGGGTAACTGCTCCTTCTCTCATTACAAAGGGTTATCTTCCATTTCCATTCATCCTAAGGGCAGCGTCGCCCATGTTAATGCAGACCGGGATGCTGTGTTAAAGGGACTTGAATACCGATTTGGGGCTTCTATAATTGGAGATGTCTTTCATTCAGAAACAAGTTTTACCATATCCTCTTCCCTTATGAGGAGTTGAAGATGTGCGCATGGGGTTTCAGATCTGTATCTCTTAAGCACATATTTCATCACATTTAAGAATGAGACAAAAAATTAAATCAGCCAGATGCAGGAGATCTATTATCTATGAGTTTTTCCATACTCACGGTCTTGATAAAGAACTCTTGTCTCAAAAGTATTAGGAAATCAAGTGCTCATTTTGAGACTGATTTTCAGAACAAACCCTATCATAAAGGTTGAAAAACTGTGTAGTTGGAAATTACAAGACATGATGTTATGCAATCTAAAGGACATGTAACTATTATAATTAGGAAAGTGGATGCAGATGGCATCCACTAATCATTTGATATTCCCGTACATGGCTCTGTTAAGAAGAGGCTTCGGTTGGATATCATTACTGAAGAACCTTAAACTCATGATGATGATGGTAAAAGTGAAATGGTGAACATAATGTATAGATTTACCCTTGACAAGAAGGTGAGTAGTCCTTATGATCTTGCAATGGTGAAGAGAATGGAATCCTTTAGTGAGAAAGAAATTAGAGAGATTGACACACATGTTTTGGCTGATGAGCACATTATGCATGAGAAAATGGTTTCCTCAACCATTGAAGGTAAATAAAAAACCAGTGAGATTATGGATGCTTCAACAATGTCAGACAAATTGGTGTTTTTTGAGAGGGATGTAGATTTCCAAGGCACGACTGATATGCATGAGGAAATGATCATAATATATAGTAAAAGTAAACAAAATGTGGATAATGAAAGTTTTCAAATGGTTCCAAGGAAAAATGAATTTCATCCTAAGTCACCAAAAGTTACTAATCAGAAATTTTATAGGTCAATGAATTTCACAAAGAAGAATAGTTTTGAGGCATTTGAATCTCTTAATGACGATGTTAGTCATTTGTCTAAATACACATTTGATGCTAAAAAGGGTGAGAATGATGTAATGCTTCATAAAAAACATGGAGATGAGGTAAGAATCCAAAAGGTCGAGGTTGGGGTGGTTGGGGTGATGCAACTCAAGGGCATGGGTGAAGGGGCCAACTCACTCTAGAGCAGGTGATGATTAAGGAGAAGTGCATTTTTCTCTTTAATCATAGGAATTCACAGTTAGAGTGGGAGTCTGTTGATGATATTGAAGATTCTTGTCTGGACTCTGATCAAGATTATGGTGATTCTTGATTTTTTTATTTTCCCTATGGATGTGTTTTTCCCTTGTTTGACCCCACCCATATTTTATGTTATTGTTTATTTTTCATTTATTTTAATAATAATGGACTTGACCCTGAAATTTTTCAGTATTTCTATTTTTTACTATTTTCTTCCAATTATTAATGTTTTTTACAAATTTTTATAATTTTTAATACTTAGTCACATTTTTAACTAATTATGGATAATTAATGCTAATTATTAATAAATTTTTTAGTTTATTTACCAATTAATTATAATAGTTTCTAATTATTATGATTTTTAATAATTTCTATTTATTACTAGTAACTATTATTAATTTTTTTAATTTTTTTTCTAGTTTTGGCTAATTTGTATTTTTTTTCTAATTATTACTATTTAAATGTTTTAATACTTATTCATGTTTAAGTAATTATTAATAATATTTCTAATTAATATGAACATTGCTAATTATTACTATTTATTTCTAATTTTTAATAATTTTTATTATTTTTTAAAAAATTATAATTTTTTTAGTGTTTTTTATTTTTTACTATTTGTTTCTAATTTTTACTATTTTTGTACAATTAGTTTAATATTTTTTTATTAATTGTAACTAATTGTGACTATTTTTTATTATTTTTTAAAAATTAAAATTAATTAAATTATGGTACATTATAATCAAGTAATTTTATTACTTATAATTTACAATAATATTATTAAAAGTTAATGAAAATATTAATTTAACAATTAACACTAATAAATTAGAAAAATATTAAAAATATAATATGTAAATTTAATTATATTTAACTAAATTAAATTAATTAAAAATTTATAATGGAAACTAAAAAAATTAATTTTATTAAAAACTATAAAAGAGGAATCATAAAAAAGATCTTTAGACTAACATGGTAAGAGATCCTTGTATTGTGAAAATAGGGTAATGAGTGAGAAAAGTGAAGTGGGGGATCAGGGATGGAGAGGTGTAAACACCTTTTATAGAATCAATTTTCTATAACGGACTACGAGTGACATATTATCCATCGCTAATACCCATATTAGTGACAAATTTCATTGCAAAAATTTCCACCATAAATAATTTTCTTGATAATTGGAAAGTATTTTTGATATATATATTCATCCTTCTTAAGTACTACCCAACGTATTTACCATTTTTTACCCTATATCGATAATATATTAATGACATACATCCTTTTCCATCATAAATAATTAATTAATTTTTATATATGCATTTATTATTTCGCAAAAAGAATCGATGACATACCAAATTTGTAATGGAATGACACCATCCATCATAAATAAAGGTTACCCATCATTTAGAACATGTTTCCACTAAGTTTTATTGCGAAAAAAATCCATTTTTGCCACTATAACGCATCGTGAAATAAATTATTCATGATTGAAAAAATATTTTTCCAAAAAAAGATGTATATGCAAGAAAGAATGAATTTACATCACAAATGGTCTGTTGAAGAAACCCAAATTTTATGTAGTATATCTTGCATAAATATTATGAGGCTAAAGATTCTGTTATAAGTTCTTGAGTAGAATGGTTTTATCATGAACTCTATATCCCATTGGGGTGGTCAAGTGTTGTTTTCCAAGAATGAATATGAAATTTTGTGATTATTTATGAATTATGAGACTCTTAATATTGTAAGTACCGGTATCCTTTACCTCAAATTGATGATATATTTGATCACTTAAAGGAGTCTTTATGGGTTTTCAATACCGACCTTTGATCAACACATCATCGAATCAAGGTACAAACAGAAAATGTATCAAAGAGAACATGCAAGAGTTATTAAATTCATTTTTAATTCTTGGTCATCCATTTCAAGGTAAAAAATATTCCAAATGTGATTATGGACTTGATGAATTAGATCTTTCATTCTCATCTAGACTCCTTTGTGAATGTATTTATTGATGATATTTAGATATATTCCTGATCATGATAGAATAATAATTAAGAATTTTCTATTTTTTGGAGTCTCTAAATGAACATTGAATTCATTCTAGGATGTATAAATGTTTTTTATAATCAATAGGTAAATATTTTTAGGTATGTGTTTTCAAAACATGGGATTTCAATGCATCCAAATAATGTGGCAGTGGTGATGTATTTGGGAGTACCCAAGGGAATTATAATTTTCTTGGGATTTTAGAATATTATCAGTCATTCATTTTGTATTTTATTCAATTATAATCATTAATGAAAACACTAACTAAAAAAGAGGATAAGTTCCTTTGGGATAATGAATATGATAGGACATTTTCAGAATTTAATAGAAGATTAAAATCTAAACCTATTATAATATTACTCAAAATAAGTAAGGTTTATGAGGTTTATTATTATTATTTTGGTGTATGCCAGTGTTTTATGATGATAAAGGAGGGTTGGGTTGTGTCTTATAATTCTCGTATTCTTAATCCATATTTGAAAAATAATGATACTCTTGATCTTGTGTTGGGGGTAGTAGTGCATAGGTTCAAGAGTTGGTGAAATTATCCATTAAATGAAAGATTTATTATTTATATTGTTCCTAATATCATAAATTATATTTTACCTCTATGATATTTTAATCTTAGGTAGATAAGATGATTTAAATATCTCAATTCATTTGTCTTTGCATTGGTATAAACACCTAGGAAGGAAAATTTCATTACTAATGCTTTGAGTAGAATGTCACAAACTATTATTGTTTAAGAATCAAAGGATGAATAGAACCTTATGTCTATATTATTAGAGTTATAGATAGATTTATCCAAGGATAATGCCTTTTGGTTTTGGAACCTTTAACTATCAAACCATCATTAATATTTTTAGTAAAATATATTGAAGGTTTAATCTTTGAATTCTATGATTTCAATAAAGAATTTGTGTTGGAGGGAAGATACCCAGATAAAATTTGGATATTGGTTCTCTATTATATATATATGGATGCTTAATGGTTTCATCATTTAAAAAAGAAGATATTATCCATGGTTTTCATATTTCTTGTTGGTTAGTCAATCGTTTTTTAAACAATATATATCATGATATTCATCAGAAGTTTCAGTAGCCATATATAAAAAGATATGTATATGAGTTTGTATTGAGATGGTGTACCTGTATACATATAATGGCTAAAAATTAAACTCATATTGGTATGTTGAAATAATTTCCCATTCTAGTGTGGAAATTGAATGAAAAAAAATATATTTTTTTATGAGGATTACATGATCATCCAAATGTTGGTATTTAGTCATGATGATAGTTGATCTGCTAATTAATGTTACTCATATCTTACAATGCAAAGAGAATCATACAATTGTTGAGTTTAAAAATATTTATGTATGGGATTTCAGACTTTATGGGGTACCTATAATCAATGAAACATACCAAAATATGATATCTAATTGATTTGTAATTAGGGTTATAAGGGTATTTGGGTGCTTAGGTGATGCTAAGAATTGCATCAAATAGGATATCTAAGTAAACTATTCAGTTTCATTATGTAACATCCTAACCTAACTTGATTGTTTAGAGCCAACTCAAGCGGATTCATAATTTTACTTGACCCTTGGAAAAAACCTCTAACTACCAAATTCTTGATAATAAATAATCACAACAAATAATATGTTTTGGGGAAAATTTAATCGGGAAATCTCACATGACAATCATATCCTCATAAAATATTATGGAATAGAACCCTGAATGTAAAAACATACCAAACTTTCCACACCAATAAAAATATACATGATAATCCAAATAAAAAATAATATAAGTAAAAAAAATATAAAACTAATGACATAACCAACACTTGTCTTGAATAATTGACCTCTGCTACTCCATCCAATCTAATGAAGTAATGATCCCTACAACTTGAATGTCAAGAAAAACATCATCTGTGTATTCATGAAGATTCACATAGAGGGGGTGAGTATGGAAACTCAATATTATTTCCCAATGGCTTCTCATACACTAAATCCATGGAAAACCAATTATATCAGACATGTTTTATGAAAACAATCCCCACCCATGATAACTGATATAATTAAATTGACACATATCAATCATAATTAATATAAAAGGATTATTCTAGATCACCAACCAAACATTCTATAACACTATAAATTCCATGTCAACTAAATCACACACAACTTTTCACCTCAAGAACATACCATAACCTTTGGGTAACTCCAACCCAAGTCCATTCTTGGCTTACCAATAAACTACCACACTGAAGATGGATCCCCCATGCCATCCCCATTTAACCAAAATATTCCTCATACATAAGCATGATTTTAAAACTATAATCATTCCCAAAAACAATCTATACCGCACGTCTAAATCATTTCATTAATAAATAATTATAGGAATATTTCACAAAAAATATTAACTATAAAACAATTAACCTATTCATAAAGAAAAATTTAAAAATTCTCAACTTCCCAAAAAACACTCACACACATAGAAAATATTCTTTTATTTCATTTTAATTCCACATACAAACTGAAATCATCATTCATAATACCACACTGATAAATCCTAAATTTAATTTTTTTTAAAATCCAATATATAATCCAAAAAATTATTGTATAATAGATATCATGTAATTCTATATAATGTGTATTACTTCTATAATTCAATTATAATATATCCCAAGTATCATATTCCCTATATGAATCCATCATAGGAAAACCCCAAAAATCTATAAGTTAAATTTCTAAAAAAAATTACTAAATAAGAAAAAATAAAGAAACACTTACCTATCCTTAAGTAAGAACAATATCAATTCCAATGATGTGTAGAATCCATATATACACCTCCTTAAGAGCATCCAAACAAAAGATCCATCATTCAAGAGGGTGTTTCTAATACTTGGTGAAACCCCACTCCAAAATCCCTAGTTTAACCAAACATTTGAGATTATATTGAAAAGAATAAAGGGAAAATAAGATATAAGGGGATCACCTTCAATCCATGATATATTAAGAGGATGAAATTACCCTAATGTGATTAATTTTTTTCCCAAAAGGGCATCTCCTACACAAGGGTCAAAATTATGGAGATAGGGTAGGGTTTGGATAAAAAATTATATTTGAATTCACTCTATAAGCAATAAATGTACTAGATGAATAGTTTTCTAGACCATTCCTAGGACTATTCACTTACCTTATCCTAAAAAACTTGAGATCTATAGTCATCTCACTTGTTCTACCAACCATGCAACTGACCATGAATTTTCTAATGTTTACCCATTTTTAACCTAATTTTACTCCCAAATTCTCCCAACACCCCCAAATGTCTCCTAACACCTGTAAATATCACTCAAACCTCCCATAATAGTTTAACCTAATGAAACCCAAATATTTCCCTCTTATCAAAAACTACAGGCTTACAACCCCACTTTCCTTAAATGGTTTTTCATTGATATACCAAGCAGATGAAAATCCATCAAACAACAAAAATAAATAATCATTTGAAAACTCTCCCCACCATTGTTATTTTTTCACCTAAGAAGCTAGAATGTATGCTGAGTTGAAAACTCCCATCCCTTGGGAATATTTATTTCCTATTATCACCCAACAATTAATGATCATTGTTCACTACTAAAGACATTTAATAATGTGTCTCCACTATCTTTTTTCCCATTGTATCTATAAAAAAATTTCAAACTTCCTACCACCCCAGGGTGATACCCCATGGTATTCACCTCAATAAATATCTTAATGGGATTACATCAATGGATCCATAGAATAAAAATCAATGTACAACCCAATTAAAATACATAACCATCATTTAGACATTAACCTAGATAATTTTTCTACCATGAATATGTAGAATTAGGTAAATGGAAAATTCCAAAATAATGGCATCTCACTTTTTGAAACCCCTTTCCACCAACACCATCAATTCATCCCAACTTATTTTTCAAAATTTAATCCAAAATCAAGTAGAAAAAAAATTTCACTATACCTCCTCACACATAGGAGTTTTATTCCATTAATCCCTTGAAATATGGAGTATTTATTCAAAATAACCACCATAATAATTTTATCAGATAGAGTATTTTATAATTCCTTCTCCAAAATCCCTCCAAAAAGATTATAATACTTAAAAACACATTATAAAGTCATTTAATGATATCTAAATCAATATAAAGTTAACTATTAGATTTTTATCACAAACCTCTACCACCTGATCTTGAAACCTACTAAATCTGATCATCCACTTTCTAAAATGAATAAACTACCATTTATGTAATCCAAAACTATTCAATCATAAAATAAAATCTCACAAAGAACATAGCTTATTCTACAACAAATATTGGTTATCTAAAATTCATAATTCATATTAAACTATCCAAGACATAAAATATAAATGCACAAACCAGTTTACTTTAGATACCATTTTCTACAGCATGAATTCTAAAGGCATTTATTTAGTTTTTGATAAGAACATTTTTAACTGGGTGGAGGGGGAACCTTAAATGTCTTATAGGCCTAGTGTCACAAGTACAAGTAAATAACCCAATGTTCCAAAAACTATATATAATGAACAACCCAAACCCTATATGTTGTTTCGTGATACTCCAATTCTCCCTAACCTTGCTTGTTTATTCGGCTATGGATCCTGGTATCGATGGAGAAATCCCAAACCTATCATCATTCCCAATATGATTACCCTAATGATGGGTTCTTCATTTATATAATATTACTCATCTAAGTAATATACCTGAGGATCTAATCCACCCAAGTCTCATTACGCTAATAATCCCACGTTGTGGCCTCCACCTCATCCGCCCACCAGCCAAGCCATCCCCTCAACCCACTAATGACTTCCACAACCCACTTCCACTTCATATTCATAATTTTGCAACATGAAACTATCGATATCACCATTAATGATGTCAATTCCCCCACTATTTTCAAATACACATCAACCATCACTACTGAGTCTACCATCATCGATCATGCCCAACAACGTAGAAACCCACCACCGAGCCCCCTGAACCACTATTCCTCTGCAACCATCCTTGTCACCCAAGGGTTCCCTCCACCACCGTCTAACATTATTTCCCTTTACCTTAGCCAACCATGAATAAAACCCTAACTAAATGGGGCCTCTATGATTTGATCTTGGGCTTGATACAAAATTCTAAGGTGCCTTTACCATCAGGCTAGACCCCAACTACAAACCATTAGCTACACAACATAAATAAATTGATACAATACAATACTAATCACAAACCATCCATAATTGTGGTATGTCATGAAAAATATAAAAATAATTGTATTCAATTATATAATTAACAAATCTATAATTCTCTATAACAGTTCCAACCATTATAGATTCTAAAAAATTAATAGATCCATCGTAAATATTATTTATATTCCAACATATTTGTACTAGTATAATCACTCATTCCTTAAATGTAAAAAATCTTATTTTGGTATCCACATATATATGATGAATCATTTTCCCACCTCTAGTTCTAGTAAAAAAAACAATTTCCATGATGCAACCCAGGAATCCCCCCATTGCAACCTGAAAAATAATTATAGGTAAATCAATACGTACCTTAAATTTATGCCAATCTTGGAAAATCATAAATAGAAAAATAATGGTTCCACTCCATTTCCTCTCTTAGTAAATTAGTACACCAACTTGTCCATTAAAAAATCTATCCTTGAAGGGATACACTAATAATAAATATAATTCTATAACAAATAAGCCATAATATTTACCTTAATTATCCATAATCTAATCCTTAGTTATAAACATCGATACATCCTTAATGAATCCATTATATCCTATGGAGTATCCACACTTTAGACGTTAGGTTATGTACCCAAACCACTCATCCAAAATGGATTCATTGAACTAGCATTATAGACAGATTCATTCTTTTTTTTCATATAACCAATCCCTTTCTTATAGAGTAAGATGAAAAATAGAACCTGAACTAAAGAATCATTATAGGTCATGAACCACAATTGAAAATAATTTACAATTGAGTCATCATCCCATATAAAACTCCCACGAATTCCATATCTATCCATTGGGTTACATTAAGAAATGTATAATGTCAGATACCCATCCCCTTCATCTATCAATGATTCGACCTAAACCAAAGGATATTTATAGGTGTCCAGATCCTCCATCTATCCATTGAGTTACATTAACTAACAAATAAAGTGAAAAGGTTCATGTGTAGGAATTAACTCCCACCATCACCATAATGATGCAACCACTAAACAAATACAACATTCAATCAATGGAGAAAAACTAGGACATTCATCCCACTACTAAAGAACATCATTATTCTAACCAAGTCATTAATACAAAACCACATTTCAAATTTTTATATATCAATGAAAATCAAGAATGATAACAACCTTTTATAAACCACTTTTTTCAAGAACCACAATGTTTAAAAACCATTTCTATATGATTTTTAATAATCTTCACCATGTAACCATTTGTTAAGATACATCATTGTAAATAAATTTCATGTTTAAACAAAACTGTTTCATGTGGTTTATAAAACCTCAAACTTTGATACCTTAAAAATACATTTTAGACACACCCATTCTAGTAAAACCATCATCCTAAGACCACAAACACAAAATCATTACATCTATTTCATCATAACCCATTAGGCATAAAAATCCCAATTTTAATATTTTTATCCCAAAAAAATTTACAAATCCATGGAAACACACTTTTAACATCCTTAAAAACTTATTTTCTCCAAAATACATTTGATTCAAAAATAAATTTCTCCATAACAATTTTTTTACGATACTGGTTTAGAAATCAAGATAAGTTCACAATAAATGTAAATTTATCTATACCCCCAAATATGGCCAAAATTTTTAAAAACCATGAAATTGATATTATAGTTCTAAAAATACAAAGTATCTACCAAATATTTTTTTAAAATGAAAAAATTTACTAGTTTCAAAACCTATTATTTTCCATAAAAAAAATCAATAAAACAATATTTATTAAAAAGATCTTACTATGCCAAAATTGATAACGGGAGCCTAAAAGTAGTTTGAAAAAATCCTCTCATATGAAAAACCATGCTCATTAGAAATAATTTTTTAACCAAATCATGTTATCCTATAAAAAGAACAATATAAAGTGAAAACTATATTTCACAAAAATAATTTTTTTTGGTAAAATACTATTTTAATATCTTTAAAAATAATGAATCCCTTTGATAAATTAAAAGAAAATATGAAAAGTATACTTCCATAAACCGGGTTAATCTAAATAAGTAAAAATCAATTTGTGATAAATAGTGGTTTTTATTATTTAAAATTAGTCTTAAATAATGGAATATGACTATGATAGAGGATAAAAAAGTTTAAATCTAGTTTGAGAATTTTTGAGATACTTTTAATAAAGGAATAAAAAATAAAACTATATCAAAGGTCATGGTATAAATCATATTTATTGATGAAATTTTATCAAAAAATGGAATTAAGTATTCTAGATTTTATAAAGAGTGATCCATTCCATATTTTAGAAAACCATATCTTATTTTCCAAACCACTATTATGGTATATGATGTTTTTGGTAACATATATCTGACATGATCACTAGACAAAAAACTATGAAAAAACCAGGCTATTAATCTAGTTATAGTTTATATATAAGATTTGGAAAAATAATAATCTCAAAGTTGAAATGGTTAAAAAATTTAATATTTTTTTAATCCTTAAGAAAAATTTGGAAGAATAGAAAAATCACCATCATATAAGTCATGGTGATATTGTTTTTACTCAATATATGGCTGAAAAAAGATTTTAATTGACCATATAAATTTATTAAATTTATTTATTTTATAAAATATGAAAAATTATTATAGTGATAAATGTGGTATTGATCATTTTACTAAAGGAAGAAGATGAAATATTTTAGAAAAACAAAATGATGTAGTGAGGGTGAAACCACGTCATAGTGTGAGTCAGATATGAATTTTAAATTATATAAATAAGTGAGTTTTCATAAAAATAATAATACAGAGGATATTTTATTCATGGTAAAAACATTAACCAAGAAACCACCCCTTGGTTATTAATGTTATTCCAACATTTTATAAGTTTCTAATTTTTTTAAGATTTTATTTTCTTTCAAATATAGATATTTTTGATGTTTTTGAAGACTTATAAAGTTGTTAAATTTATAATATAGAGTTATTTTTGAAAGAAAAATTAAATAGATTTAAATTTGGAATGAAAAATGTGGAGGGAGAGTATAGTTAAAGAAAATTTTGTATATATGAAATTATTAAAGATCTGCAATAAAGATTAATGAATGAAACATAATTAATCATATGTACTTATTTATGATGTGTAAGTAGATGATAAAACCCAATTCTATAATGGTTTATTTAATTTTATTTAAATTTTTATTCTAAGTAATATTATTTATCTCCTTATAGTTAAGCATTGATCATATGGATAAAAAAGAGGAATGAGACTTGGATTTGACAGTGATCTCTTCTTAAAAAACATGTATCTTTGTAATTAACTTTTATAATTTTTTTTATTGTGCTCAATTTTCTTGAGTTTAAAGTATTAAGTGTTTTTACTAAAATGAGAAATACATTTTTTCTATAAAGAAATTAAAAAAACTCAATTCTTCCAATCTTATGGAGATTTAGAACCTTATCATTGTGAAAAAAGTGGTTTTAGATATAGGTTATCATTCAATGATCTTTTAATAGGGAAATATTTATCTTGGTAAATATGGTTAATTTGAAAGGATTTATACTCTACTATGGTCAAAATTATTATATTTTGAATTATCTAATGAGATCCTATCTTTAATCCCTTAGGATGGATGTTTTTTCTATTACTATATATGGAATCCATGTAAGTGATCCTATATATATTCACTACATGAAATGGACCATAAAATTCCTAAAATTGATAAAAAATAAAAAATATCTTATCCAAAGTTCTATCAAATAAAATTTTCATGAAGGTGATTGGTTACACTTCTAAAAAATAAATTTGGGATAAGTTGGCCAATATTTAAGAATGTAACTCCAAGGCCAAGGAGGTGAAGCTTTATGTTTTATAAAATGAATTCAATGAATTGAAGATATATCCTAATGAAAGTATTGATGGTTTATTAAACTACATCATTGTGTTTGTTGAATATATTCATAGACATGGAAATGAGATCAAGGGTGAAGAAATTGCGAGGAAGATATTAAGATAAATGACACATTTTAAAAATTTAATGGTTTTAGAAATTAAGGAAAGAAATTTGAAATATTTTTCTTTTAATGATTTAAAAAGTAGATTGGTTTCATATGAGATGAGGTTAAATATGTAAGGTATGGGAATTTAATTTACCAAGGATATGGTTTTTAAATTAATAGATATTATTTTCATTAACTATGATAAAGCTGATGACTATGCGAGTGTTGAATTTAGCACACTTATGATAAGTATGATTAAGGGAGGAAAATGTAAATTTTAAGTAAAAATACCATTAACATGTTTCATGTGTGGTGATGTTTGCCACATATAACCAAGGTGTATGATTATAATTTATAAATAATATAGTGAGATGCATTTTACATAAAAATAGAAAACAATTCCTCATATATGGAATGAAAAATATGGAAATGGATCTACAAATAAGTGTCAATGGAAGATACTTCTAGGTGAGGAGGTATACAATGATTACTTTTGTATAAAAATATTGTAACGAAATATAAATCAGACTCAAAAGATGTTATGGTGGTGACAGAATAAAATAATCAATTTGAAAAAAAAGAATTATTTTAGAATGAATATTTAATCTCAAACTTGAACATGGAGATATACATGATGATCTGGATATTCTTAGGAATAAAAATATGAATATTAGTAAAATTTTGAAATAATTCTGTAAGTACATGGATCAACTTGAGCCTAAATGACTCGGTTAGATAAATTTGTGGAAGAATAAACTTCCAAACAAAAATTTATTTAATAAGTGTATTCAATCAAGATAAATATTGATGAAAATATATGATGATAAGTGATCATGATGCGCATATTGAATAACATGAAATGTGGATTGAGTCACCTCAAGAAGTGGTTACTCTGTTGAAGAAATTAAAGGTGTCTTTAAAACAACATTGAATTAAGAAATTAATGCCACACACGTTTTCCTAGAACCAATGATGTGATCCTCACTCATATAGTAAAAGTTGAGTTTGGGTAGAAACGTATTCTAGTACACACAATGGAGTTGATGGACACTCAAGAAAAGAACTCTCCTTATGCACTAGGATTGGGTTATGCTTTTGGTGCTTCGACAATCCCTCATTTGACTGGGGTTTCTCATCTTGGGGATCCTGGTCCCTCATCTTCTGGTTATGGATCTCCTAGGTTTGATGAAGGTGATCCTACTTTGGGTTCTGTTAAATCGTTTAGAGAGGATCTTTGTGGATTGTCTTAGGATTTGGGTTTGCATGTCTCCCTGAAGATCTGTTTGTTTTCTTCCTCAATATGTATAAATACTCCTAGGATGACTATGGAGTTTCCATCGAAGGATTATGATGAGGCTGTGGATGGTCTGTGATGGACTCTTGTTGCACAATTTGAGGTAGAAAAACCGCTGATTTTAGTCTTTAAGAAATTTGTTTGAACTTGGGGTCTTTCTTCACCGGTCCAAGTTTCGCCTCTTCATCGTTATACCTAATGTTTTTTCCTTTGGTTCTGAAGAGTATTTTTTGAATGCTTGGTGTAACTCTTCCCGCAACATGGGACGTTGGAGATTCAACATGTCGTGGTGGTCTCTTGATGTTCATAGGGGAAAGGAAAGTCCTTTTGTAGCGGTATGGATCTCTTTACCAGGTCTGCCTTTACCCTTGAATAATATTTCTTTTCTAAAATCTATTGGAGATTTTCTTGGGATATTTTTGTGTGTAGACAGTAGTCCTAGGGGGCGTGCGGATGTATCTAATGCGTGCTTCTATGTTGAATTAGATTTGTCATTGCTGATTTTGGACATGGTCTCCTTGAAGGTGAGGGGGTCGCTTTCTTAGAATCAGAGTATCTTCTATTCGGTATTTCCTAGGTATTGTTCTTATTGTTGTATTCAAGGGAATTAAGTTCAGATATACAAGAAATATAAACATGATGGGTTGAATTCTCAGAGTTTTGTTAAAAAGGGTGAGTTTACGGCTGATGATATGAACAATAAGGGTGTTCTATCTGATGTTGCTATCAGTGCATCTAGACAGGTATGCCTATCTAATACTGATTCATCTGATTTTAATCTTGATCTGTTATTATTGGATAGTTGTAATGAGTATTCTAGAAAATATGAATTCGTGATTAGTCTTGTTTCATTACCATATGGGAATTCTTCTAATCTGCATATATATATGATGAGTATTGCTAGTTTTCTAAACACACCAATACTTAGTATGTTTTACAACAGTTCGGTCAAATAGTGTTTTCCCTTTATTGGTCCGTTGAGATGTTTAAATTCGGTTCTTTTGTTGGAATCCTCGATGCCAGTTGAATTGGGTAAGGATGATAATTCTATAGGTAATTCCAATGATGTGCATAGAAACCCCTTGATGATAGTTAAAGGGGATAGATATGAGACATCATCTCGAGATATGTTGTTATCTCATGGGAGCATGGGAGTATGAAAGAAAATTGATTTGCCTAAGAATGGTATTATTAAAACTCTATATAATGAAAGAGGGGATTTTGATCGAGGTGGTCGGATTTTTGATTTTCCTGTTGAGGCTAATATGTCTACATATATTGGAGTGGTTACTAGGGAGAATCTCTGTTATAATAAGAAGTTTTTGGAATCCTGCTTTAGTCTGACCAAGATTCCTAGGGCCAAAGCCAGGCTAAGATTGTTTCAATGATTCCAATTATCATTTGGAATGCTCATGGTATTGGTGCATAAGTAAAAACTGACTTCTTAGTCAAAGAAATTAAGAAAAATAAGGTGTGTGTTGTTGCTATTCTAGAGCACAAGCAGAATTTGGATAGAATTGGTGAGTTCCCTCTTAGAATAAATATTCATTCATGGCTGAATAAAGAACCAGATAATCAACATATATTGGTCTTCTAGGACAAACCTGTGTCTGTTGAATTAGTTAAGGTTGGGATCAATACCTTACTATGAAAATTAATGATGGCATTGATCTTTTTCTTGTGTTTTTTGTTTATGGGAGTTGGGATTCTCAGAGGAGGGAGGTTTTATGAAAAAATTTGGAATTTTTTGATTCGTAGGATCTTCCCTGGATTGTTGGTGGAGATTTTAATATTATTACTGAACCTGGTGAGAAGAAGGGTCTAGGTGTATTTCTTCATGTAGATGGTAGAAGCTTTGTTCAATTAATTTCTAGGATAGGTCTTAGTGATATGGGTTTCTTTGGGGATTTTTTCACATGGTGTAATAATCATAAGGGATGTGTGCACTCTTGGAGTCGTCTTGATAGCTCTTTGGAGAATTTGCATGATGTTTCTAGTTTTCCTAATGAAAAATTTGATCACCTTGTCTGTGGGATTTTAGATCATTCTCCCCTCATTGTGTCTTTATCTCCTAGACAGAGTTATGAGGAACATTTTCAATTCTGTGAACATTGGGGGGATAAGTCTTATTATCATCAACTTGTTAAATATTGTTGGGAGGGAATGGTTCAGGGTTATGATTGGGTTGCCTTCCATAATAAATTAAGAGGCCTTAAGAATAAGCTTCATGCCTAGGTGAAAGGCTTTCCTCCTATGGATCATGATTTTGAGTTTCTAAAATAGGAGGTTGAGAATATGTAAAGATATTTGGAAGACATCTAGAGTGATAGGGTTTATGTAGACATTATGGGTAAGAAACATTTACTGAAAGAGCTTATTAGTAAATATGAGAGTATTGATCGAGAAAGATCTAGAGTTAAATGGATTCATGAAGGTGATAAAAACACTTCCTATTTCCATGTGTGTGTTAAGGAAAGAAAGAGGTGGGTTAATCCGAACATACTTCTGGAAGATGGTTCCTTCTCGGGTGATAGGGATGTGATTGGTTCCTTGGTAGTTTCTTTCTTTAAAAATATCCTTGCTGACCCTAATCCATCTATGGTTAATGGTTATCCCATTGGGAATGCAGAGTTGTTTGAGGAGATTCCGAACATGATGTCTGGATTGGATAATGAACTGCTGTAAGCTATCCCTGATGAGAATTAGATTCACAATGCTATGATGAAGATTAACTCGGATAGTGCTCCAAGTCCTGATGGTTTCCCTGGGGTATTCTATAGAGGGGAATGGGAGGTGATCAAAGCTGATTTGATTTTCACCATTCAGGATTTCTTTCTTGGTGGTCTTATTCATTGGGTGGCTAGTGCTGCTACCCTAGTTATGATTCCCAAAGTCAAAAATCCTTCTTCTATTCGTGATTATAGGCTAGTGAGTATGTGTAACTTTCCATACAAAGTTCTTTCTAAGAACATCACCTTGCGCCTCTCTGGTCATGTTTCTCGATGTATTTATCTTGAGCAGCATGGTTTTGTTAGAGGTCAATCGATTCAGGGGGCGGTTGCATTGGCTCATGAGATGATCTGTGATATTAACATCAAATACTATGGGTCAAATATGGATTTAAAGATGGATATTAATAAATCCTATGATAGGATGGAGTGGGGGTTCATCATCAGAGTTCTTAGAGGTATGGGATTATCTTCATGGGTTATTGACTTTCTGTTTCATTGTTTTAGTTCTTCCTAGATGTTAGTTTCATAAATGAGAAAAACTCATGGTTTCTTCAAGTCAGTTCATGGACTCATACAAGGGGATCCTATTTCTCTGACCCTATTTATTCTCATGTAGGATTCTTTGAGTCGTCTTATCAATAAGAATATCTCCATGGGTGATATTTTACCATATCATAGAATAATGAGACAAACACTGATATCTCACTTGATGTTTGCGGATGATTCTATATTTTTCATTAATTCTAGTGTTAGATCGGTTGGTGTTCTGATTAGAGTGATGTATGAGTACTGCTTATGGAGTGGGAAATTGGATAATAGGGAGAAGATTAGCTTCTACATTTCCAATAAATGTGGTTACAATAAGGTCCTTTCTATCTCCAGATTTTTTAATATGCAGAAAGGTTCTTTTCCTCTGAACTATCTTAGTTCCCCTTTATCTTCTGGACGTATTCGTATTAGAGACTTTGATGATATTTTTAATAGAATCTTCAGTCGTGTTCTTGGCTGGAAAACCCACTTTTTATCTTTTGGTGGGAGGATTTCCTTAATCAACAACGTGTTAATGGCTATTCTGATCCATGTTCTATCGACTTACAATGTGACAAAGGGGGTTATTATGACTATTGATAAAGTATTGGATGATTTTATTTGGAATGCTCATTTTGAGGGAAAATGTCATTGGACTTCATGGGAGAAAGTGAAAAGACCAGTTCAGGAAGGTAGTGCCAACATCAGAAGTCTAGGGGATATAATTCATTGTTTGCATGCGAAGCTTGCCTGGGAAGTCATGGATGGTTGTACCCTTTGGGGTAAAATTATGTCCTTTCAAGGTGAATACTACTTGGGAGACAGTAGAAATGTTTCATCATTTTTTGATTTAATATGATGTTTTTTTCCTGTTATTCGTCAACACTCATGCTCGATTATAGGGAGGGGTGATATCTTTTTTTGGAATCACAATTGGACCGGGTTAATTATTGGATTCCCAGGTTGCACTGATCCAATTATTTCTTTCAAGGAATCTAGTAGATTTACCACTTTTATCAATGTTGTTTTTGATGAGTAACAAAGGAATACTTTTGACCTTATTGAGATGAATATCGATCCGGACAAATGTGTTTTTACTGCTTCAAAGACTGGTATGTTTTATTCTAAAGAGTTTTGAAATATTTCTATTTCCCAGGCTCAGCATGATTCTTGGAAGGATATGGTATGGGGTAATAGCATTCCCACTAAATTTAATTTCCTTGTATATAGAATCAGAAGTCAGGCTATTCCTACAGATGAGAATGTGAAAAGGAGGGGCATTTACCTAGTTTCTAAATTTCATTGTTTTAGTACTAAGAAAGAAGAGGATTCTAACCACCTATTTTTGAGAGTGATTGGGGATTGGCTGTTTGGAGTTTTTTTGGAGATTTCACTAATATTTTAGATCCTTTCTCTGCTGGAATCTCTTTTCTGGATAGGTGGTTCCATGGTCTGAATAGTGTTGGTTCTTAAAAACATCTAGATCTATGATCTTTAGTGCAGGGTGTTGGTGAATTTGTCAACCAAGGAACAAATCTCGTTTTGAGGATATACAATGCTCAAAAATATGGGTTGTTATCAAGACTAAACTTATTCTGCTAGACTTGGTTCGGTATTCTAAAATTTCAAGTGATGCTCTATCTTTGAGGTATATGTAGATGTGTTCTCCAGTCTTGCCTCGTCCAGATCATATGAGAAAATGGATTTGGGTTAGTTGGTGTCCTCTTAACATGGGTCTTAAGCTGAATTTTTATGGCTCTTACGTTGAAGGTTTTATTTGGGGTGGCGGTGTTGTACGTGATGGGAGCAGAAGCATATTGCTTTCCTTTTCTGCTTTTTATGGGAGAGGTAGTTCCATTCAAGATGAAGTTGAGGCAATGCATACTGGGGTCATGTTGTGTGCTCAAATAAATTTAATCTATTTTTTCAGATTTAAAATGATTCAAAGATCATACACGACTCGATGAATGGCCAGATTTCTACCCCTTGGTCAATT
Organism: Viscum album; assembly: GCA_963277665.1. NCBI lineage: Eukaryota > Viridiplantae > Streptophyta > Magnoliopsida > Santalales > Viscaceae > Viscum > Viscum album. Next base: position 1,895,972,292 of record OY728135.1, on the reverse strand, counting down.
TCTTACATTATCAGAAAATTTAGGAGTCAGATCGACGACAATAATATATAGCTTTCTCATACATGGCGTGAAGTTAATAAAGTTGCAGATTACTTTACATCCTTGATGGTGGCAGATCAAGGTAACAATGTTGTTTGTTTTCATAGTATTCTTAAAATTGAACCGGAATAGTGGGATTGATTAGGGGAGATCAACTTGGTCTCCACTATTTTAGACCTCCCTAAAATGTTTTTGTCCCTTCCCAAAGCCTTGTTTGTTTTGGGTTTCTTCTCTTATAATAAAAAAAATGCAGATTGTGGTGGAAACATATTCCCATTTCTGAGGAAGAAGCTGGTTTGATCTCGATGGACCACATGATTTATCACACAAAAGGGGATAAAAATTACACATGACTATTTCTTGATTTGGTGATTTGGTTGTGGAACCTCCCTTCAGGAGTAGGACATGGATTTTAGAAATTACGGACAAAGGGATATCGAGACTATAAAACCCATTTGAGTGTTTTCTATACACTTTTTGGACTCAAAATACATATTCCTACGGTGTATACACTAAATTTTATGGTATATTTAACATTATTGGCTTCAATTTGACTGTTCATAGATTCATAACAGACATATGGATCAATAGTTATGTATGTTAAAAGTTGGTATGAGATTAATTCCAATTCTCCTAGGTCCATTCATCCATATTGTTCACCCTAGTAGTGCGCCTAGATCTCAACTGCACACCACCCAAGGCCAATTCACATAGACCCCCATATTTTTCTATAATATCCCCCCTCACATATGTTTTTTTAGACTCACACTAATGCTAATGGTTTAACATGAGAGGTAGGATCTCCCTTTTCCTTACCTATTTTGGATCCCCTCACTAGGGAAATCATCTCCTTGAGCCACCCCCTTGGGAGAGGCACCCACTTGGGTGATCCACCCACTTAGATGATCCAACTTCTTAGATGATCTAGCCACTTGTGTGAGACACCATCTTGGGTGAACCACCCACTTGGGCAAGCCACACCCTTAAGTGAGCCACCCACTTGGGCACTCCACCCACTTAGTCTGGCCACCAACTTGGAAAATATAATGAATTGGATGATCCACCCACTTGGGTGACCCTTGAATAGGGAGACCCTCTACTAGGGAGACCATCTATTATGGTGACCATCCACTTGGGAGACCACTCACCCAAGGCCCTCAACTTGGGTGACCATCTTCCCAAGGCCCTTCCACAAGGGAGACCCTTTACCCAAGGCCTTTTACTAGGGGTAATAAAACTAAATTCCATTCACCAGGGTGAATCACCATTGTGTTATCCCTCAATATGGGTGAATCAAACTCAAGACCATTCACTTGAGAGATCTATTTCCTAAGGCCCTTATAATAGGTAAAAACCTCATATTTGAGCCCTCAATAAGAAGAGGCCTCATTCATTCCCTCTAATATAGTGAATCCTAATTCTATCCCTCACTATGACTAAGAACCTTCATAATCCCTCACTAAGACTAAGCATCATTGCTATCAATTTCTAGGTATTGATACCAATCCACCCTGGTCTCACACCTGGGTAGTCATCCATACCATACACACCTGGAGTCATGATATTTTTTAGGGTTACCATATACACCTAGAGTCGAGATACATCTCCCAGTATCATTGGTTTTACTTATATACCTTGAGTCAAGATTCTCCACTTTGTCTCCCAAAATTCCTAGAGTAGAGATACTTCTCTCATCATCCTAATATAGCTTCACCCAGATCACTTAATTGGGTTATCTCATATGGTCCCCATCCTTAGGTGTAAGACTTAGTCACATCCAATAGGGAATCTTATGATGTGTATTCCCCAACTTTAATAACTCCTATTTTTATCTTGTTACTAGAAGACATGGGGGGGGGGTAGGAAACTATATACTATTCCTACTACAATGTGTAAGTCTGAAAACTAAATAAAAAATAAGATAAAATGTATATAACTAACTCAGTTTCATTTTCTCACCCCTTTCATAACACTGTAATCCCATAAGGAAAGATCATACCTATGCCCTGATCAATCCCCTATTGTGTGATCCAATGAAATATGATTGATTTTCTATCCCTTAATTACCACACTAAGCCTGAATCACATGGGATTCGAGGTTTAGTTTATCATTATATTATAATAATTGAGTTGTGTCATAGGAATAACATTCAAGTTATTACTGCATGACTCTAAACTATAGAACATGCATCTTTACTGTAAGATGTTAAACTACATGAGCCTGTCCTCTCATATGGACAAAAACTGTGGCACTCAAACTACATGAGATTTGATTCCAATTATCATAATATACATAAGAAAAATAATTTAGGATAAGAAAACACCCTCAAATATAACTATTATGTTATGTGACAAGCATATGATAACCCATTATACCTCCATCTGATATAATCTACTTGGATTTATTATATATGGGTCTCATATTTAGTATAATCCCTAACCTAGAATTTCTTCCCCCTAGGTGACGAGCCTTGTATCTCTTATGTGATAAGTAAATATCCTCCTTATTATGATGATTATATGTACAACCAACCTTCTTTGGTGATATGTATTCCACTAGTGATTATCCAGAGGTTATCATACATTCACCTATCTAGTTACTGAGAAATAGGAAGAGACAAAAGGCCTTGTCAAGCATAATTTCAAAACTATCCATCACTAGGAACCTTTTGCACAGTCATCCAATATGCATGATTTTAAGATTATTTGAATTAGTCTTATTCATATGGCCATAAAAGGTATGAAGTGTAACATTATGTGACACCAATGTAAATGGGTTTTGATTCATAATCTGAAAATATATTTTGGAAACCACTTTCAAGTTCAATCCCAACATCACAACACCTTCCACCTCCTTGTATAAAAATAAAATATATAGTTCCCAACTATAGATATAAACCATAACACTAATAATTAATAAATTAAATATTGATAACCATAAATAGATGAAGTTGTTCACATCTCTACATGGGTTTGATCATATCATTGGAACATGGGTAACTGATCTTGTGCTAGGATTTGGGAAGAATTTATAACCATGAATTAAATTTACAAGACACTAATGCAGTAGGAAATAATTTCACTAACAGGTGAAATGAGCCTAACCTCCCATTCTCTTGACAAACATGCATTCAAAAGCGACACTAAAAAATCCATAGTGACCACCTACCTTTTGATAGTAGGTCCTCAATGACATCTCTTATAATGGATATGGGAGATTTTGGGTGTTTCTGGTTCTATGAACAACCACTTTATAAACCGATTATAATTATTAATAAAACCCAATAAAATCTACAATTTGATATTTTTTTAGATGAGGAAGTCAAGGAGAGAGAAAAAAATAGGTATATAAAAAATTTAGATTTTCTTATGTGATCAAAGATACAATTATATGTGTAATATCAGAATTAGATTTGAGGTTGAATCATCCAATACCTAGAAGAAAAATATAATGGTGAAAAGAAAGAAAATGGTTGGAAGAAATAAACAATATTAGTAATTGAGAACTATAAAAAAATGAAATTTATGTAGTTTATATAAATATGTGGAGTAAAATTTATGAGATATTCATATCAAAGAAGTAGTAATTTAGGTCACACCATAAAATATTATACTTTGGTTAAGAGTTATATATGATGATATACACCTAAATGAAATCAAATACAGATGAGAATATATCATACACAATAAAAAGGAAATTACATTTATGAGTTATGTTTTTATTGATATAATTTTTTTATAAAGACTACGATTATAGGAAAATGCATAATTATATTAGAGGTTCAAGGAGAATATAAAGGTATGTTTTTTATACCATACTATTACATAATATATTTACTCAATTGTAAGAATAGGATAATTTCATCAGTTTATAAGATAAAATTAATTATGAGGGATGAAATTATATATTAACTCAAACCTATGTTTATTAGATTCAAAAGAAGAAGAATGAAGAGTCAATATTACAGAAATTTCAACAAAAAAGTAAAAAAATTTAGAAATGTGTACTTGATAGTGGGTGTTCAACCCATATGATGGGAAATGTGAGATTAAAAAAAATGTGAAGGTTAATGTCAATAGAATGATTTATTTTGGAAATGATAGGGTTTTAAAGATAAATGTTTTTTGAAATACAAGGTTATCAAGAGAAGAATTAAAGAATATTAATGTACTCATTGTGGATGGGATTCAACCCAATATCTATTGTGTGAGTCAAATTTGTGACTTGGGTCTTAATGTAACATTTAATTTTAATGGATACATAAATAAATTAAATGTTAGATATGATTTTATGTAAGTATATAGAATGAATAGAAATCATTATTAGGTATATGGAAAAATAAACTCATGTTTCTTTATGATGGATGAGGAAAATAGCTTTCAGTATATATGAATTATTCATATAGATCGGTAGAGTATAGATAATATTTTAAATATTAAAATAAAATTGATATTTATAATATAAAAATAGACATTTAAAATAATTATGATTCATGAATAATGGAGAATATATTGTGAAATAATAACATGCTAATGAAAAATAAAGCATAACTATTTCTTGATTTGATTCATACTGATCTGTGTGGTTCGATGACACATACATGAACAAAATGATAATGATATTTCATCTTATTTATATATGATTATTGTAGAATAAAATTTACCTTGAACATATAAAAAATAAAGAAATTATAGAGTATATCAGAAGATAAATGATGCAAGTTGAAGATGAAACTTAAAGGATGATTAAAATCTTAGGATTGGAAAATGTACTATAGAAAACTTCCATTAATGTTAATAGGAACCTTTAGAAACATGAAATAATACATGAGTAATAATTTATGAAAAATTCATAATAGAATAGAGTTGTTAAAATATGGAACTATTTTTTTGAATAATATGAAAAAGATACAACTTATTGAAAGTGTTATCTTACAAAATTATTTTAAAAAATATGTACAAGTATCAAAGTATACAAAAAAATGGTTTTGATAATTACTAATGATAATATGATTCATATGATATGTATTATGAGAGTAATCTAACCCTTAATAATTTTATATTATTTTTATGTAAGTGCTACATTTGAAATAAATATGGTATAGAAAGAAAACAGAGTGATGTAATGAATAATGGTTTATTTATTAGTTATTCAACCAATATAAAATCTTATAAGTATTCAATAAATAACTCAATAATATTTTTGAATTTAATAATGTTAATTTTTTTTATTAAGAATATGGAAACCAATATGGAAATCTAAATGTGTAGGAAATTTGTGAAGAATATGATGATAATGTCATAAATTTTGAAGAACCTTAAAGCACATCACATGAATAAGACTTTAAGATTGAATCTGAAGATATAATAAGAGTTAAGGTGAGTTATTTATTATCTAATATAATAAAAAAGAGATAAAATGGAAATATATAATATCATAGTTAACAAAACTACTTCAAAAATACTTAATAAATGAACAGTGTTTAGAAAATTTATTTTTTATTTTGTGTAGAGATAAAACCATTTAAATTAGAGTAAATGGATGAATCATAGATTAAGGACTAGAGTTGGGTGCTAGTTTAAATTGAGAATAATATGACATGAGATCTTATGAACCAATATAGTAATCAAATTATCTTTAAAATGAAATAGATATTAAATATAAAAACTATTTAATATGGGGATGTGATTCAAAAGAATGAAAGGTTGGTATCTAAGGACTATGATCAAATTGAAGGTATATATTTTGATGATACATTTACACCATTGGTAAGTCTTGAATTAATCTAACTATTTTTTGTGTTGGAAATACAAATTTGATGTAATATTTATCAAATATATGTGAAAATATAATTTTTGAGTGGAATTACCAATTAATAGGTTTATATTATTCAATTGGATGGTTTTCAATCTAATGGATTGGAATTTCTCAGACTATTACATTATAAATTTTGGGTGTTGGAGGTTTCAGGTGATGGTTGGAAGAAGGAAGGTGGAGTTAAATATGATATTTCAAATAAATATGTGAATTGTGTTGTGATTTTATGTGTTTCACCATGAGTGGTTGGTTGGAGAGTAGGGATTCTATGTGAAGTGGTGTCAGAACTTGGGTCATAAGTTGTGGGAGTTGTGTGTATCTCTAGTTTGAGGTGGGAGTTTATTTATAGATTAAATGTTATTAGTTTTAGTGAAAAATACTTTAGAGATAACCTTACATGAATTTGGTTGTGGCATGGATTATTTTTACATTATGTAAAGAGTTTAAGGGAGTTTCAGTTTAATATTCACTGATTTATGTCATAGTGTGATTGGTTCTAATTACGACATGAATTTATATGGGTTATTCTTATATGAGGGTGGTTACTAGGTTAATATAAAATGAGTTTTTGTGTTAAATCTATGTGTGGTTCCCTCATGGAATGAATCTAAATGTTTACCCAGTAGGTCCTATGTGTCTAATCTCATAGTTGTGCCTTTTTAGTATTATTTTAGAACTATTACATTATATTGTTGTTGTTATGTTAAGGGTTTGTTAGGGTTAAGGTGACAAGGTTAGGGTTTGTATCATGTTTTTCATAAGATCATATACTATAGTGAATCCACATTGGTTTTATCATATCCTTTATTAAATGTGTAATGTTAATGAGGTATTAATAATGAGATTTGGGGATATATAATGGGTGATCACAGTGTGATTTTCATAGGTTCATTAGATCTATTCCCATTATGGTGATATCATCACATTCCACATTAAGGTTCCTTAATTATTTAGTTTTAGTATAAATTTTAAATCCCATTTGAATTATTATAGAATAATTCAACTTCCTCCAAAACCTAGGTTTTTAGAGGTGTGAATTTAGAGATCTTTAGCCATATCGTGATTGGTTTTGTCCCACAACTTCAAGAGATCAACCACTTTGTATTCTAAGATGAATTTATTTTCACTTACTATAATTTTTATCCCTATAATTATTTCTTATAGAGTTTTTCATATTAGTTATAATTCATTTTTAGTGTTGTTTTGTTTTTATCTTGATGGGTAATGGTTTAAAAAAGGTCTTATGGAATATCCTTACATGTTGGGAGGTGTTTGATTGGAATTTCCTCATTGCCCCGCAAAACAATTGTTTTGTTTTGTTGATTTAGGGGATTCAAGACTTCTCTTTACTTGTTTTTTATAAATTATGAAAGTATCCTGATTTTTTTCTATTAGTGTATGGACATGATTAACCTAAGAAAAATAAGGAATTAAATTGAATAAAATTTAAGGGTATTGTGGATTCACATGTTCATATAAAATCCCTCGAAATTTCTATATGTTGATAGTTTTTTTGATGCTAATACTATATTTTTGTGTGTACTGATGTGATATAATTTTTTACTATTGTTTATATGTGAGAATCAATTAACGTAATGGGTTAATCACATAATGATGGTAATGGAGTAGATGCGTGAAAATATAGATGTTTGGTGTTGGTTTTTGAACATGAAATTTTTATTTAATATGATTGAAATATTGATATAGGGATATCTAAAGTAGATTGATACTATGTTTCCCTTATTTGGTGTTGAATTTTTCACTTTCATCAATGTCGTTAAAGTGGTTATATCTAGTTACTGTGATGTGGTGTGGTTTGGTTGTGGTAGTGGTGGAGGGTCATTGTGTGATTTTTTTGGTAGTGGCATAACTAGTTATACATAAATAAAGTGTTTTTTGGATATTTTGGTGGATGTTAGCATGTGTTTTAGGGTAATTTATATGGTAACGTGTTTGGTTGTTTTGGTTCTGTGTTATAGCTTCCTATTGGAAATTTGTATGGTTACAAATAATGAATTTTGTAGTGGGTAATGGGTTGATACTGATAAAAGATGGTATTTAAATTGAATAATGGTAATTTATAGGATGGTTTTGATTAACAATGAAAAAAATGATAGAATAAATAAATATTGTGAATACTAAATGGTCTAGATCTAAAACAACTTTATTAATTAATTAACGTTAAATATGGATAAATGAATGGCATAATTAATGTAATAGGGTTGGTTAATGGTAATTATAGGAGTCATAATGATGGTGATGTAACTAGAGAGGAAGTTATGAAGGTTATAGGAATAGTGGAAGTGCTTATTAACCGTGGATAACTTATAATTTTATCACAATCGATGAATAATTCAAGATATAAATGATGAAGAACATCAAGAACAATAGAATTAAGTGGAAGATTAATTAACTAGTTAACACCGGAACTAGAAGGCACGATCATCGCATATAATTTATAATTAATTTACAGATAGATTTATAATTATCTTATCTTTTAAATCTTTATTCATTGATGATTTTATTGGCCGCCCTCATCATATTGTCATTTCATCATAGTATCTATTGGATGAATCTATTTAGCGATGATCCACACATGCCCCAAAAATATTGGAACACTATTGTATAATTTTCAGGTTCTAATGTGTTCGTTTCTTATCAATTTATTCATTCATCAGTGATCATCAGATGGATCTCTTCATAGAAAAAATATTCATAATGATATATCAAATTCATAATAGGTGGATAAGGATTGTATCTATTATTCAAGACTTCATTATTGAGTGTATTATCTCTAGGTTATAAGAGAATATCTCTATTTTTATTACACACAACAAAAAACTAACCGAGGAATATGATATAATTGGGTATTTATAGAGTTGGTTTAGGGTTGGTAATTGAAAAAAATCTATTAGAAAATTTCTTATTCCTTAGAGAACCCCCTGTCTAATAATATTTATTTAGATTAAGATCATCGAACAAGGTAATAATCAATATCATTTTTCAAATAAATAAATTAATATATATTTAAATATATTTAATATGTCATTTCCATATGAACCATTAAACTCAGTCTGTAACCTTGCTCAATATTTATCAGGCCTAGAATAGTGACTATATATATAATAAATAAATAATAATGTATAATTTTCCTCTAAATTTAATAAATATTATATATACTAAATCTTATCAATTAATATTTATTATAATTTAACTCACATATTTATTCTTCTGAATAACCCACGATTAAATCTTGGTGATCAACCAATCCTGAAGAATCATTAAACTACAATGTGAGAATAATATTTATTCTAATTTTATAAATTAAAATAGAATTTAACTGATATTTTGGATACACATATTGTGTGACCCACTAGGTCTACTTCATAGTCGTGTTAGGTGTAACAACCTAAAATTCAAGGATAGTGTTTAGAAATAAACCAAGGCACCCATAGAGGAATAAGTTAATATAGTAAGGACATACAACCTCATATGAATGATCACTATGTAATACAATTAATTTTTCATGATATCTCTAATAAAGTTGGTTGAATGTTGGTTTCATCAATATATTTTCTTGATGTATCATTATTTGAATTTTTCAGAATTGAACCTATCCATAAAACAAAACGATCATGAATTTTATTTTGTTTTTTCATTCAAATCAAAGGATCTGAGATATCTACTTCTATTAAATAAAAAAATGGATAAATATTTTTTCACATTATTTATTAATGCAGTATCACTCATGATACACCCAATGTATCCCACTTTATCATGAACAATCCTTGGTTAGGTTAGGTGATTGTCAATCTGGCATAAGTGTGTTCTGGTTTTGTTGTTTACTCATTTAGGCATTGGTATTATTTATCCACATTTTCATGAGAATTTCTGTGAAGGATTCTACTGAGTATACATGTATGCTTACACCTATATATATCAATACAGTGAAAACAATGGCCTTTTCTAGATATGTATCGGGATCATTTTTGGGTACTTGTTTGACTAGTTTGGGTACTTTTTGTCTAGGTTTTACCTTACAGTGTGTTTGGGTGAATATTTTGAATTTTTTTAAGAAATAGGGTAGTGCACGGTTGGTGCATGGTTTTCCCTAACTATGAACCCAGACCCAGAAAATTGTGAAACCCTAGCCAGAGAGTTTTTGCATGGATGAAAAACAGTTTTTCAAACCGTGCACCCTAAAATAATAAACTTTTCACCCCTAGAACTTGTGCATGATTAAGACACACAGTTAGAGAAAACCGTGTGCCTCATCCCAATAAACCATGCATGGGATTTAATTTAAACCAAAAATTAGATTTTTAATTACCCAAACCCACATATTAACCAAAAATTGATCCCATTAGACACTGGGATCTCTTTCATGATTTTGGAGACTCCCAGATATATTCTAAACCTTCTCGACCTCCATTCCTAGAAAATCAAAAGGCATATTAAAGATCTTCACTCCACTTGATAAAAGGAACTAATATTGTGTGGTTTCCTTCTTCTCTCCCATATCTCCCTCATATTTAGAGGGAATATATCCTATTTTTTTGTTGTTTCTAGATCTTATATTGTGGATATAGATATTGAATTTGTAAGATCTTGATTGTTCAATCTCGATTTAGGTTTTGAGATCCAAACCTCGTTCTACAAAGTTGTGCCGTTCAAATTTGGGGATTTTCGTTGGGTGATTCCTCATCAAAAAATTGAGGTAGGTGTGATATAATTGAAATCCAAAAGTTTTGATGTCATTATGTGCATGTAATTGTAAAATATTCTGTTATTTGAATAGAAATTGAGTTCCCAAAATTGAATTAATTAATTGGGCATATTAATTAATTAAGGTAATTATAAAATCGGGGATATTGAATTTATTGAGTTGGAACAATTAAATGATGAATTAACTGGGTATGTTGAGATTGTTGATTTTAATAATTAATTGTTTAATTAATTATGGGAATATTGAGATCAAAGATTAGGATAATTAAATTTTGAATTAATAAATGGAATTGACTTGGATTAATTAATTTTTGAATTAATTAAAGGAATGAATGTGATTAATTTATTATTGAATTAATTATTGGAATGATTTGAATATGAATTTTTTATATTTGACTAATTAATTGGTGAATTAATTAATGGGTTGTTTTGATACATGTGACGTTGAGATATATGTGATATTATGATATTGTGACATATGTGACATGAAATGGTGAATAATAACATGGTCATTCACTTATGAAAATAAGAATGGTAACATAGTCATTAAATTATGAAATGGTGAATGATAACATGGTCATAAAACTAAGAAGTAGTGAATGGTAATAGAGTCATTCACTCGAGATATTATGAATGGAAACATGGACATTAAAATGTAAACTGTGATGATGAATGGTAACATGGGCATTCAAATAGGTGATGTCCCATGGGGATAGTTCAGTATAAAGCATGGGACAAAGTAGGTATTGAGGTTTAGGTTTCCTCAGGAACCCAGGGGTCTATGTGCATAAATAAAGAATAATTGACCCTTGGCACATACTTTATCCTGGCATATATTCTATTCAGTTTTGAAATTGTTTTTCCAGTTTTTTTCATCTTGTGATATAGTGTTATTACGATTATGTTATATTATATGGTTATTTTTATTATTTATGCTAGTGTATAGCTTTTATTAAAAGATTTTGTATTCTTCCCATGAATGATATTAGACCATAGCTACTAGTCAGTAACCTCTAGTGTATGGGGAGGCACGCTTGAGGTCACGTAGGAGACCGGATCGGGGCACCAGTGTGTAGAATCCCAGACAAGACATTAAAAAGTGGTATCAATGGTGATTTATTTTTCTTTTCTTATGTATTATTATTTGCGAATGGTAGAGAGAAGAATAGTTTAGGTTAGGGCAGGGTTAAGAGCTCATGAATGGGAGTAGTTGATCCATATATGAGGGTAAACTCCAAGTACCCAGTGTCAGATAATTATTATTGATGTGTGCTACTACTTTTGATGTTATTTCACCTCGAGTGATGCACTTGTTGTGTGATGTGATTATATTTTATATGATTTTCTGAGATTAAACTTATGGACTTGTATATACCCAGTTCTATCCTAATAATACTTTTAAATATTTCTAAGAATATTTCCAGAGCTAGATGCTGAGACGATGTGTCATTCCGAGTCCCAGTGTACCCGAAATTAATTTTGTAAAAATGTTAAGTGTTTTTATATTACACACATGTAGAGAATGAGATATCTATTAAACAATTGATTGGATCGGAAATCTGAGACCGTAGTTGGGTCTAGAACACGGTGTTTTCCTTAGGTGTGACATAAAATGAGTCGGCATAGGACGTTAGGACCCCTCGCTTGTTAACGATATGTTAAATCAATGAACTAAATTATTAATTAATTTATTTAATGGCACAAACCAAAATAACTCATGGACAGGGGCATGGATAAAAAATCTGAGACCAATGTTGAGTTCAGAAAGTAGGTTTTACTCTAGGCAGGGTATAACCTTTGTCAGCGTTAGGAGGTTGTCTTAGGTGCCAGCGTGGACGATAAATTAAGTAATTAAATAACTTTTTATTTAATTATTTGATTAATTTCTTTTAACTTAATTAGAGTTCATAAATTCTTTTTTTAGAAGGGTGAGCCTCATAATTCAGTTTTTCTAAGGATGGAAACCCTTATCCTCTCGTCTCCTCTCCTCCATGTTGACGAACAATGAAGAACGAACGATGAGACTTCAGATCCAGGTGGATCGAAGTGCAACAAACACAACGAAGCTCGATGAATGCATTCTTCACCAATGATCAATCCAATCTACAGGTAGGACTCATCTTTGGTGTCTTTATTCCTTTAATTAAACTTTAAGCATGTTGATAATGGAATCTTCAATTTGTGACTTCTTGCACGATCCTAGAAATTGAAATAAACTATTTTTATTAGTTTATTAATTTATTGCCATTGTTATTCATTCATCACTCTAACCGCAATGAATCAAGACTAATCCAAACAATAGTGAAGGTGATTTGTCAAAATTTTTAATCATGCTTTTTTTATTCATACTTCACATGTTCATTGTCGGTTTCCTTTTTAATCAGCAGTTCGATAAACACCCAATAATAAATTATCGTGCAATTGGTTTCGAAGAACAACTGAATAATCGAACCTTACACACTCAATTCTTGGTGAAACGAATTACCAACATAGATCGGGATTCATATCAGCAACGAGACCAAGTAGCAAGCGATATATTGTTGAAAAGATTAAATCGGGATGTTTGCGGTGGATCTGCGTGGTTAGGGTTTACAACAGTGGTGTAGAGCAGGAAGCAAGGCTGGTTGAGGTGGGAAAATCATCAGCAGAGGCCGATCAGTTAGGCCGGTTCGAGAAGGGTGAGGTGGCCAGTGGCTGAACGGTTGACTAGCGCAGCGGTGCGTGTTCAAGTAGGGCAGGCTAAGGCGGCGGCCCCCGAGTGCAGTGACAATAGCGAGGCAAAGAGGGTGGAAAGATTTTCGAGTGTTGCGTGTGAGATTCCCGGATACCAGCATGTGAGGAAGAGCTATTTGGGAAGGGGGTTTGCGTACATTAGGGTTTCCCACCTAAAACCCGTAAGAAGAAGACATAAGGAATTGAAAAAGAAAAGTGTAAAAGAAAAGAGAATTTCAAAATAAAAGAAAATGGGGGTGGGGTCGCGCGTGACCCACATGGGGAAAATGGGGAGGTTATCTTGTGTGTCTCCATTAGATTGAATGTACAAAAAAATAATAATAATATTTTGTTATCAAATCTTCATTTGGTTACAACTTCTCCGTACGACGTCCGATTGAGGCGTCGTCAGCGGCGACGTGACTATGTCTTCCAGGAGGTCTTTTTAAGACCTATGTTGGGTACCATTATCCAACCCAGGGCTTGGGTCTATTAAATGCCCTAAAATAATAGTAATATTATTATTTTCAAATGTTGAGTTGAATGTAACTTCCACATGGAGTGTCAGTTTGATGTGGTGTCTGTGGCAGCGTGATCCAGTTTTCAAGACGGTCTTTTTGAAACTGATGTTGGATGCCTTTTTCGAGTTTGAGGATCGGTTCCCCCCCAGATTTCCAAATAATAATAATATATTATTATTATTAAAGGTTTGACCCACCATAATTTCCACGTGTGACGTCCGATCAAATTACCGTCAGCAGGGACATGACCCTTTCTTTAAGATGTATGATTCAGGTCCAATTTTGGATATTAAATTCTGGTTTGTGACTCGGGTCCACGAACCGCCCAACAACAATAATAATAATATTATTGCAGAATCTTGCACTGGTCGTAACTTTCCCATCCGACATCGGATTGGAGAGCCATCAGCTGCGTCATGACCCTGACATTGAGGCGGACCTTTTAGGACTAATTGCAAGTGTTTAAACCAAAGTTAAGGTGCAGACCCCAGGAGGCCTGGTTCACATTTGTTATGGTGGAATGTGACTTTTTCACCGGGTATCAATTCTAGGAAAATGGGTAGTTTATCCAGTGTGTTTTTCTGAGAGAATCACAACGACACGATTCATATAATTTATTTCAGGACCAAGGTGTGGGCCCCACGTGACTCCATTCAAGAGCAATGCAACAATATACAACTTTTCCATTAGATGTACATTCCGGGCGAATGAATATTCGATCTTTTCTGTTTTTTCTCCATGGATCACAATGGTGTGATCTGTTATCCGGTGCCATTTGAGGAGGCCAACCGGTAAAATTATGTTTTTTCCCTTCAGTTTAACAACGAGCAATGCATGCTCATCCGCCTTTTGGCTAGAGATGTCATGTACTCTGAGAGTACAGTAGCACAACTAGGGGTACTTGGTTTTCAGTTTAGTACTCGATTATGGATAGGTACACGACCAGGCAAAGTGGTGGGACCACATGATGTGTGGGCCCCACAAGCACTTTGTACCACTTTACAAATTCTCTATCTCTCATATGTCCTTCTTTTGGACTCAGCCTTTGGCATATAAGTAGCCTATCACGAGTGTTTTTCCGCATAGAATATGATAGTTCCATCCATAGTGGCTTATGAGTTACGATGCGAGATGTTCTGGGTGTGACGCCTATCCAGGGAGGCACCCGATGACTGCAACGAGGTTTTTCTGAGAGGTACCATCCATCAGGGATGATCAGAGTCCCTCAATGATTTTTTCAAGAGGTACCATCCCACAAGTATGATCAGAGTTCTTTGATGATTTTTTCTGAGAGGTACCATCCCACAAGTTTGATCAGAGTTCCTCGATGATTTTTATGAGAGGTACCATCCATCAGGGACGATATGAGTTCCACGATGATTTTTCTGAGAGGTTCCATCCAGTAGAGATGATCAGAGTTCCTCGATGCTTTTTCCGAGAGGTTCCATCTAACAGGGATGACCAGTGTTCCTTAGTGTTTTCTGAGAGGTACCATCCAAAAGGGATGAACAGTTTTCCTCAGTGCTTTTTGAGAGGTACCATTCAATAGGGATGACCAGTGTTCCTCAGTGCTTTCTGAGAGGTACCATCCAACATGGATGACTAGTGCAGTTCTAGGATGACCCTCCCACCGGGCCGGGTAGAGTAGTCCCTAAGAAGATATCAGGATGACCCTGAGCTTAGTCTCCAAGGAGATACTAGGATGACCCATAGTGTAGTCCCCGACGAGATATTGGGATGACCCTCTTGTCGGGCTGGGTAGAGTAGTCCCCTAAGAGATATCGGGCTGAACCAGAGGGTATTCCCCGAGGAGATATCAGGATGATCCTCCCAGCGAGCCCAGTAGCGTAGTCCCCGATGGTTCAGAGAATACCCTCAACCATGAGACACAATGGAAAGGTATTGTTCGACTTACCTAAAGACCCCCAAGGAAGAGGGGTGCTTTCCCCACCGAGATGCATTCTTGTGACGCAACCTAAAACCGTGCGGGTGAGTCAGTGCCACCCAAAGTGGATAATATCAAAGTGCGGTGATTTTTTCCACTTTGAATTGTGCCTCTTAGGTAGATGTGATGAGATTCAAATAATCACAAATAGTTTTTATCTTGGAAATGATGGATACTCACTTTCTTGGGGCTGAGATGTGGAATGGAGATCCCCTTACTCTCTTGTTTGGGTTTTTTTGACTAGAACACACACACACAAACACACATAGACACACACACACACACATTCGATTTCCAGTGCCCACTCCTTGGGTTTGGGCTACTCCCCTTTCTAGAGAGATGAAGATGAATAGGGTATGCCACATGCTTTCCATGTCTATCTTCTCGTGGTTGGACGATTCCAATCTCCTACTATAGGTAGTGAAAATTTGACGAGGAGTTCATCTCCTCACCGTTTTGAGATCCTTGTGTTTAGATGAGTCTACTTTCACTCTCTTGTTGGGTTGAGTTGTACTCTTTCTGTTCACTCTTGTTATACCTTGTTCTCTCTCACTTATACCCTCTTTAATACCTCTCTTTCTGCTCCCTCAAGCATTGGGGGCATCTTACTAAGTATTATCATACTCACCCCTACTTGGGCTTTGCCTGCATTTGGTGTGCCCTTATAGAGGACGTATAGGTTGATCATGATATCATAGGAGCTTAGGGATGTGAGGATCATGGACCATGTGCGATGGTCATAACTTGTGATTGAGGAGTGGGACACTCCTAGTTGTTTTACTTTTTCACCTCTTGCCGAGTTGTGGCACTTTTCTAGTTGGGTGTGTATTTTCTCTTTTCCCTTTCAACTTTAATTTTCTTGTACTTGTACTATTTAAAGGTCGATGCATATATGTTTGGTTTACCTTTTATAGAAGTGTTGTATCTTTCTTTCATTTCCTCGGAACTTTTGCATTGAGTTGGCTGCGTGTGTGTATACAGTTTCTTAGGAAAAGGCCCCCCATAGTTTGTTGTTCCTTTGACTCTAGTCGCCAACCCCTGGCCTATGGAGGTGGGATTTGGATAGTTGCGGCTTGAGCGCTGATATGGGTCGGGTCATGATCAAGTGGTATCAGAGGTGGTTCAACCCTTGGGATGTTGTTCAGACGTTTCCCTAAAAAGGTCTTGGTTGGGTTTAGGGAAACAATGTCAAAGTGTCTCGATAGAAACTCTCAATACAGGGAGTCTAGTGATGGTACATGCGGTCGATGTATCCATTCACCAGGACCCTGATTACTCGCATGTCGACTTGGCACCCTGAGACACTTATTGAAGGGAACAGTGGTACATGCATCATATAGGATCAAGTCTTTGATTTTCCTTCTTGAGTCATCTCCCAACTTTTGTTGATATATATATATTCTCATACGATTGCGATACTCCTTGATAACATTTAGGATGTCTCTGCGATGATAGGTAGCTAGGATACTAGCTTCGTTTCGTGGTGACTATTCCGTGAGAAACGTGGCCTCAGTTTAGGACCCATCATGCGATCCCCTTTTTCCAAGTGGGAAGGTAGCATCACCCCTACCTGTTGAGAAGCAGATAGCCCCAGCAGAGCGGGATGAGGACGTGCGCAGGTTGAGCGCACTTCATGTATTCCTACACTAGAGACCACTGAAGTTCTACAGTGAGATAGTCCCTCAGACAATGGAGGTTTGGATAGAGTCAGTGGTCCATCTCTTCAGGCTTTTACAGATAATAGTAGATCGGATGGTGGCTTTGGCAGCTGACGTTTTCCCCAGAGTAGCTGGACATTGGTAGAGCTTGGTTACTCAGATACACAACGAGTTGGAACTATCGTGGGATGACTTCCAACATCTATTTTGTGAGGAGTTCTACACATAATTTTTTCACTCCATTCGACTTCAGGAGCTTCTCTAATTATGGTAGGGAGGGATAATGGTTACTGAGTATGAGAATAGGTATACAGATCTTACACGTTATTCTCTGGACATTATCTATAACGAATACTTTCGAGCATGGAAGATTGAGCAGGTACGTACTCCGTAGAGATATTCGTGCTATCATAGTTCCCTTATGCATCCCCACCTATGCCAGGGTTCTAGGGCAGACGTTGGTAACATAGAACTTTCTTCAAAGGAACACCATACAACTAGTTGTGGAAGTGAGCGCAGCAGAGATGAGACGTCTACTGCAGATAGCAGACACGAGACAACGAGATCTCAACATAGGAGATCTTCTCATGATCGGTCTCAATAACATGGTCATATGAGGCCCAAAAAGTGCAATGGAAGCATAGTGGAAAAGATCCTCTAACTTGTTCACTCAAGGTGTGGTTGTGTAGCAGATTCCCTTAGCGGGAAGTGTGGGAAGTCCTAGGCTAACCTAGTGTGGGAAGATTCAAAGCACTCAACTTCCTTGTGCCTGACCCCTATGGAGCAGTAGGGTACAACTTTTCTTCAGTCAACATTGTTGACTCATTCACTTCTAGAGTGCGTAAGGGGGTCTCAGTTGCGATGCACTGACTGTGAAATCTTGTGTGACCAGATATCCTTAGGTGTTTCACCATATGAATATTCTGAAGGAGGGAATCATGAGACCCTGTTCCAGTGAAAAACAATAATTCCAGTTCTGACATGGAATGTAGAGGGTCATTTAGGGGTACAAACTATCCTCCGAATTCTATCAAGTCATTCGAGACTGTGCAAGGAGATGGTGAGGTTTCATACCGCCTTACCTTACCCCAAATAGTTGGAGTGGGTACACAACATCTTCCACATGTCACAACTAAGGAGATACATGTGTGTTCCTACACATGTCATCAATTGAATAAATCCTTATGAGGGTGTAACATACCTTTAGTCTATATTTTTTGGCATTACAAAAACATAAAAATTTCCTTGGGAGTGGGAGAGCTAAGTGTGGGCTCGGTATCTCGAGCTGTTTCCCTAGTTTTCCTTTTCAAGAACAAAAATATTGAATGAGGGAATAATGTAGAAACTCGGTTTTTTCTAAATAAGACTTTAAAAATTTTCTAATAATATTTCCAGAGTTGGGCGCTAAGACGGCATGCAATTTTAAGGCCTCGTGTGCCCGAAATTAATTTTATAAAAATATTAAGTGTTTTTATACTAAACACATGTCGGGAACGGGATATCTCTTAAACGTCTGATTGGATCGGAAATCTGAAACCTCAGTTGGGTCCAAAATGCGGTGTTTTCCCTAAGAGAGATATAAAATGAGTCAGCACGGGATGTTCAGAACCCTCTCTCCTTGACATTATGTTAAATTAATGAATTAAATTATTAATTTATTCATTTAATAGAAAAAAACCAAATAACTCACAGATGTGGGCTTGGATAAGAAATATGATACCACTGTTGAGTTCAGAACATAGGTTTTACTCTATCCAGGGTATAACATTTATTAGCATCAAGAGGTTGGCTTAGGTGCTAGCATGGACGGTAAATTAAATAATTAATTTTTTTATTTAATTATTTGATTAATTTATTTTAAACAAATGAGTGGTTATAAATTATTTTTTAGAGGGGTTGGCATCATAATTCAATTTATCTAATGATGGAAACCCCTCTCCTCTCCTCTCCTCTCCTCCCTATTGACGAACAACGAAGAACGAATGACAAGACTTCAGATCCAGGCTGATTGAAGTGCAACGAACACAACAGAGCTTGACAAACACATTCTTCACCAACAATCGATCCAATCTCTAGGTAGGACTCGTATTTGGTGTCATTACACCTTTGATTAAACTTTGGGCATGTTGATAATTGAATCTTCAATCTGTGACTTCTTGCACGATCCTAGAAATTTAAATAAACTGTTTTTATGAGTTTATTAATTTATTGTCATTATTAATTGTTCATCATTCTAACCATAATGAATCAAGACTAATACAAACAATATTCAAGGTTATTAATCAAATTTGTTAATCATTATTTTTTTATTCGTACTTCAAATGTTCATTTTCGACTTCCTTTTTGATATGCGGTTCGATAAACACCCAATAATCAATTATAATGCAACTGGTTTCGACAAAAAATCGAAAAATCGATTCTCAAACACTCGATTCTTGGTGCAATAGATTGAAAACATAGATTGAGATTCATATAAACAAAGATACCATGTAGAAAGTGATATATTGTTGAAAATGTTGAATTGGGATGTTTGTGGTGGATCTAAGTGGTTAGGGTTTACCGCAGTGGTGTAGAGCTAGCAGTAAGGCCAGTTGAGATGGGACGATCATCAGTGGAGGCTGAGTGGTTCAGTCAGTTTGAGTAGGGAGAGGTGGCCAGTGGATGAACGGTTGAACGACACGACAGTGCAAGTTTACGTAGGGCAGACCGAGGCAGCGGCCCCCGAGTGCAGCGAAAATAGCGAGGCAGAGAGGGTGGAGAGATTTTCGAGTGCCGTATTTGAGATTCCCGAATTCTAGCATGTTAGGAAGAGATGTTTAGAAAGGGGGTGGGGGGTGCACACATTAGGGTTTCCCACCTAAAACTCATAATAAGAAGAAGACATAAGGAATTGAAAAACAAAAGTGTAAAAGAAAATAGAATTTCAAAATAAGAGAAAATGTGGGTGGGGTCACGCGTGACCCACATGGAGAAAAGGGGGAGGTTCTCATGCGTGTATCACTTAGATTGAAGGTACAAAAAAAATAAAAAAGAAATAATAATATAAAATAATAATAATATTATTATTTTGTTATCAAATCTTCATTCGGTCACAAATTCTCCATACAACCTCCGATTGACGCGTCGTCAGTGACGACGTGAATCTATCTTCAAGGCAATATTTTTAAGACCTATGTTGGGTACCTTTCTCTGACACTAGGATCGGGTCTTTTAAACACCCTAAAATAATAATAATATTATTATTTTCAAATTTTGAGTTGAACGTAACTCCTACATAGAGTGTCAGTTTAACGTGGTGTCTGGGGCAGCACCACCCAGTTTTCAAGACAGTATTTTTGTCGAGACCCAAATATTGACGTACATGGACATTCGCAGAATAATAAATACATAACAAAATAATACGCCCAATGACCATATTAGTTTAGTGTCTTTGGAAACTTGGAACAAAATCTTCGAATCATGGTGAAAGATCTTCAACATCTCCCATAAAGATCTTCCACTTTTGTTTTCATACCTAAAACCTTTCTTTATATCCTAGGGAAAAGAAAACATAAAAAGGGTGAGCTCAAATGATCAGTAAGGGAAAACATGGAGAACATAAAACAACCCATAAACATTTTAATGTAAAAACATGAACATAAAACATCAAAATCAGGAGTAATGACATAAATCTTGGCAGTACATAAGGCATAGATCATAAAGGAACATTAATCATGATAAAATAGCATGGGAATAAAACATGTAATTGTGAAAAACCATTAATCACATGTTTTGATTTCCATAGTATCCAAGGCATTGCTGCCAAGACCATCATAGTGGATAAAGTCCATTACTGGACCGAGTTTACTTGTCGTTCCATCCCTGTATTACTGAACCGGATTTTACTTTCCATTACAACCATGTCTATCTCATGAGATATAAATTTTTACCCAATGCATTAGAGGGAGATATAGGTCCCACCCATCTCATAATGAAACCATTCTTATGTGTGCCACAAAATAAACATAAATCATTAATTGTAACCCAAAGAATAAAATGGGTTTCATAAACATCATCCCATCATAACATAATCCAAATAAAACAAATGGATATCATTTAATCATAAGAAAAATCAAACCATGTTAATAATAGAGACATTATACTTGAAAAATAAACATACTAAATAATGTCATCTTATATGGAAATATTTTTGATAAAAACACTTGAAATGAATTCTTGAGGAAAATATCCTATCTTCTTCAAAATCATTTTCTTTTCTCAAAATGCCATGAAATTTTAAAAGAAAAGGATTTTTTTGAAATAATAATGAAATCTTTTACATGAAGCTTCATGAAAATAAGGCATTATGAAACCGTAAAAATCCGTTCATGCCATATAATTTAAAAAAACATTCTTCTCGTAATTTGCCGGAAAAATAAAAAAGCACCTCGTATGGTAAACAAAAGAAAGATTCCTTCCATACCATGTGGTAAAAGTCAAAAAGGGTAGAAATGATTTTAAAAACACATGTAAGAATAATAAAAATGTTATTAATACATATTTAGAAAACATGGACATGGATGATAAACATAACCTCAGTAAATACTTACAAATAAACAATCTCAGATAAGAACGAGATTGGAATAATTATCCCTTACCTCATGTCCAATTTCTTTCGTATGTGTCCAATAATCTTCTATAGTGGGATTAAACATGTTGTTAACTTGTAATAGAACCATAATAATATTTATTATATCACATATAATTCACTTATGACTTTATATTACCTGTTCATTTGTCAATTCCATGTTAAAGCAACATTTTGGGTAAAATCGTTTCATTTATCATCCGTGTTTTGACTTATAATTATTCATATGATTACTTAGATCATGATTACTTACTTATAGAATATTTAACATTATTTATATATATTCTGAATATAATAAATAGATAAATGGGATGAAATACACCGTTCATGGAGACGATAGGTCGTACGTACGCATGAACGTTGTTTTCCTTTCCTTATTGACTTGAATAAAAGTAAGTAGATGACATATATATATACATAAATCCAGTAGAATTATTATGTCATATATTTTATTATTATTCAATATATATACTTTATAATAATTCTGGAATGGTTAACATGAAGAATGAATCTCATTGCGTCGTGGAGATAGTAATCCGTACGTACGCACGAGCGATGATATCGTTCCCATAATTATTAAATGGTATTGGAGTGGATGATAGAATATCTCATAATTAGTATCATGTTATAATAATCATATATAGTTATTCTTTACACCATTATACCCATCCAAGTAATGTGGTGGTGGAAAACAGATTACACCAAGTCGTGGAGATGGTATTCCGTACGTACGCATGCGCGGTGATTTCGTTTTCTGTAGAATGGATAGAAGTTGAAATAGGATTGTTTAATATTTATAATAAAATATTAGTATATGAGTGATACTGAAGTTATTAATTCATAATGATACAAATAAAAAAGAGGAATTAGAAGGAGAAATGAATTTGAAAGAATCGGTAAAGGATATTACCTCTTCTTCAACGCGCCTCTTCTAAACTTCCTCTTAGGACACTAAAGTTGGTCTTTGAAGAAGACCGGGACCTCTAGTATGTTTCTAGGGAAGTGAATAAGTGAAATTTACAGGGTTTTTCCGAGCTTGAAGGCTCAAAATGTTGTGAAGAGGAGAGGGAGGAGGTTCCTTTTTATAAGGGAGGAGAGGGGCACTTTTGTAAACCTCTGAAATATTAATTTATAATAAACTCAAACTCCACATAAAAACATAAAAAAATGACTCAAATACAAATATTAGATGAGATAGGGTTTTAATATCATCAACCAATAAAATTTAGACTTGTTGGTAATTTATTTTAAACCTTATCAACTTGATTTAACCTTATTTAATTTATTTAATTTTATTTGTGGTAATACTATTCTAAATTTTAAATTGTTATAAATAATTACTTCTTTGTTGTGAATTTCCCATAATTGGATACTTTAGCAAATTTTAGACCATATAAATTTCAATTTTTAATTTTTAAATATTTTTGTGATCTTTAAACAATTTAATAATATATAATTTTTATAAAATAACAATAGTGTCAATTTTGACACTATTCATTTATTTGAATTTAAATAAAATACACACAGAGAATATATTCAAACCAAAATATTTAATAGGTTTATAACCTGTCATACTCATCAAGAAAATTCGTGGAGAATATTAATTAGTTCATATAATATTTATTTTAATATTTTTTAAAACCATTTATTTGATATTTCTCTTAATAAAATAATTACTACAACATTTTTGTATAATTTTTTAATATACTTATTTGTTGCATAAAAATTTAAAATAAAATACTACAATGAAGATAAATCTAATATATTTTATAATAATACTTTAAATAGAATTTATCTTTTAAAACAACCATCTTTTAAAATTTTATTTTTATTAAATTATGAAGGTGACAACTTTGACATCATTTAAAATAAAATATAATAAGTATCATAATCAATTTTATAAGGCTCCAAATGGTCAACAATTAGAACTTTGGATGATTATGGTTTATATTTACACGAAAAATAAGTTTTGGCCAGGTATTTTGGCATTTTATGGGTATTCTTAGTTTAATAAAAACTGTATTATTGGTTTTTCAGTAAATTAATAATTTCTGCATCATTAATGTATAAGCTATTAAGGTAATTATATATTTCTTAAAAATTACAAATAAATTACCATGATAAAGGAAAAAAATTCAATTTCAAATTAGTATTTATAACCTAATTTATATTCTGTATAACCTTATATTAGAAACAATTTAGTTATTAAAGTTTGAGTGAGACATATTTCACTTTCATTTAAAAAAATAAATTAAAGGTCTTAATTACATACAAGTGAGTTATAATAGATACCATTTAGACCCAAGTATATTTTAGGATGAAATATAATCATCCAATTATATTAATACATGTGTTATGGTAATTTTATAATATTATTTTTACCCTTAATTACCTAATTTACCTTTAACTGTGGTAAATAAAATTTACCGTAGTTACTATTCACAATGCCCAAAAAAAATTTATCTATTTAAACAATTTGAACCTCCTAATTCCAAATATGGAATCCATTTTTACAAATTCAAAACACAAAATATGCAGTAATTAATTTAAAATTAGTCCCGCTTTTGGAAGAAAATGGGTTTTTGTTTAAAATATTGCAAAAGATTGAAATGATTTTACCTACGAATTCAATGTAAAATTAATGATAATGAAATTAATTACATTAAATGGTAAAAATATCTTCTATTTATACTTTAAAACCATTCAACATTATAATTTAACCATATAAATTATCTCGAGGAAAAAATTTGTTTTTAATTAAAATTTAGCGTATTTTTAGTATTCATCAAAATATGAATGTTATCAGAAAAATATCAAAACTTTATCCAATTTAAAATTTTATATCCTGATTCAAAATAAAAAGTTTATTTTTTAATATTGAACTTATAAAATTTTCAAAAATTATATTTAAAATTGGTGCGCCATCAAAAAGCAACCAATCTAAATTTTTTAAAAAATACTTCTTTTCTCCGAAAAAATGATTTTGTTCTCATAACTCATTCTATAAAATGTGTAAGATGAATTATAATGTTATAAAATTCAAAATGGAGTTAATACTATTCATAACATCTATTTCATAATATTATAATAATATATCATTGTTTAGTGAAACTCGGTATTGCGTACAACACACGCTATTGAGGAAGGTCGCTCTTGCGTGTAATGCAAGCCAAGTTAAGATTGCGTGTAGTACAATGATGTTGCATATAACATAATCAAAACTTATTTCATTTATACATTGAAAAAAATCTATACTCAATATTGTGTAGAATAATTTCTACCAAAAGAATTTGAAATTGTGTGTAACACGAGCCAAGAATATTGTTGCGTATACTACAAACTACGGTGTTGCGTATAGCGCACGCTAATCTTGGTGTAGCATACAAACGAAGATATCAAAGAAATTAAAAAGAATATATCTCATAAAATCTCAGGGTGTTACACTTTTTGAAACAAATGTTGGATGGCTTCGTCGAGTTTGCGGATTGGGTCCCCCCCAAATGTCCAAATAATAATATTATATTATTATTATTTAAGGTTTGAACCGCCATAATTTACGCATGTGACGTCTGATTGAATTGTCGTCAGTGGGGAAATGATCCTTTATTTAAGATGACCAATTTAGGTCCAATGTTAGATATTAAATTCTGGTTTGTGACTTGGGTCCATGAAATTCCCAACAATAATAATATTATTGTTGTTGATAAATCTTGCATCGGTCGTAACTTTCCCATACGACATCAGATTGTCAAGCCATCAACGACATCATGACCCTAACATTGAGGCATAATTTTCAGGAATAATTGTAGGTGTTTAAACCAAAGTTGAGGTGCAGAACCCACGAGTTCTGGTATGCTTTTGTTACGGTGGAATGCGACCTTTTCACTGGGTATCTGTTTTGGGAAAACAAGTAGTTGATCCCATGTGTTTTTCATAGAGGATCGCAATGGTGTGATCTGTATAATTTGTTTCGAGACCAAGGTGTGTGCCCCACGTGACGCCAATCCAGCGTAATGAAACAATATATGACTTTTCCATCGGATGTCCATTCAGGGTGAATGAATAGTCAAACTTGTGCATTTTTCTCCAATCATCGCAACTGTGTGATCTATTTGGTTATCTGGTACCATTTGAGGAGGCTTTCTAGTAAAATTACATTTTCTCCCTTCAATTTAACAATGATCAATGCACACTCATCATCCTTATGGCTAGATATTTTATGTACTCTGGATGTACACTAGCACGAATAGGGGTACATAGTTTGTAGTTTAGTACTCGACTATGGATAGGTACACGACCATGAGAAGTGGTGGGGCCACCCGATGTGTGGGCCCCACACGCACTGTGTACCACTTTACGAATTATCTGTCTCTCATATCTTCTTATTTTGGACTCAAACTTTGGAATATGAGTAGCCTATCCTGAGTGTTTTTCCACATATAATGCAATGGATCCTTCTATAGTGGCTTTTGGGATACGATGTGAGATGTTCTGGGTGTGACGCCTATCCGGGGTGGCACCTGATGACTGTAGAGGCATTTTTCCGATAGGTACTATCCATAAAGCATGATGAGAGTCCCCTGATGCTTTTTTTGAGAGGTACCATTCTGCAAGGATGATTCGAGTTCCTCAATGGTTTTTTCTAAGAGGTACCATCCTGCAAGGATGATCAGAGTTCCTCGATGCTTTTTCTGAGAGGTACCATATATCAGGGATGATCAGAGTTCCTAGATTCTTTTTTTGAGAGGTTCCATCCATCAGGGATGATCAGAGTTCCTTAATTATTTTTTTGATAGGTTCCATCTAATAGGGATGACTAGTGTTATTCAGTGCTTTCTGAGAGGTACCATCCAATAGGGATGACCAATGTTCCTTAGTGATTTATGAGAGGTACCATCCAGCAGGGATTACCAATGTTCCTCTATGATTTCTGAGAGGTACCATCTAGTAGGGATGACTAGTGCAATTCCGGGATGACCCTCCCACCGACCCGGGTAGAGTAATCCCCGAGGAGATATGGGGATGACCCTAAGCGTAGTCCCCGAGGAGATACCAGGTTGACGCAGAGTGTAGTCCCCAATGAGATATTGGGTTGAGCCTTCCACTAGGCTAGGTACTGTAGTCCACAAGGAGATACCAGCATGACCCAGAGGGTACTCCTCGAGGAGATACTGGGCTGACCCAGAGGGTAGTCCCCGATGAGATATCGGTCTGACCCTCTCGGTGGGTCGGGTAGTGTAGTCCCCGATGGTTCAGAGAAGACCCTCAACCGTGCGACATAGTGGAAAGGTATTATTCAACTTACCTAAGGAACCAAAAAGAATAGGGGAACTTTCCCCACTGAGACACATTCTTGTGACGTGACCTAAAACCACATGGGCGAGTCAGTGTAGCCCAAAGAAGATAGTATCAAAGTGAGGGGTTTTGTGCTCCTTTGACTTGTGCCTCCTAGGAAGATGTGACGAGATGTAGGGCATCACATATGGTTTTTATCTTGGAAGTGATGGCTACTCACTTTATTAGGGATGAGCTGTGGAAGGGAGATCCCCTTACTCCCTTGTTTGGGCTTATTTGACTCAGCACACACACACATATCATGTTTCAGTGACCACTCCTTGGGTTTTGGCTACTCCCCTTTCAAGAGAGGTGAAGACGCACGAGGTATGCCACATGATTTCCATGTCTAGATTCTTGTGGTTAGAAGAATCCATTATCCTACTATAGGTAGCGAAGATTTGATGAGGACTTCATCTCCTCACCATTTTGAGCTCCTTGTGTCTGGATGAGTCTACTATCACTCTCTTGTTGGGTTAATCTGTACTCTTTCCATTCAATCTTATTGTAACTTATTATATCTTACTACTCCCATCTTCAGTACCTCTCTTGATTCTCCCTCGATCCTTTGGGGAATGCTACTGAGTATTCTCATACTCACCATATCTTGGTCTTTTCCCACATTTGGTGTGCCCTTGCAGATGACATACAGGTTGATCATGATATCAGAGGAGATTAGGGATACAGGGAACTTAGACCATGTACGGTGGTTGTAGCATGGGATTTAGGATTGGTACTCTCCTAGTTGTTTTACTTTTTCACCTATTGTTGGGTTGTGTCACTTTTTTAGTTGGGTGTGTATTTTCCCCCTGTCCCTTTCAACTTTACTTTTCTTATACTCATAATTTTTAGAGGTCGATGCATATATGTTTGGTTTACCTTTTATAGAAGCATTGTATCTTGATTTCTTTTACTCTACATTTTTTCATTGACTTGGATGCGTGTGTGTGTGTATAGTTTCTTAGGAAAAGGCCTCCCCTAGTTTGTTGTGACTTCGATGATAGTCACCAGCCCCTGACCTATGGAGGCAGACTTGGGGTAGTTGAGGCTCGAGCCCCGATACGGGTTGGGTCATGACATGCCTGGTATGACACGATAGTTGAGTTTTCATGCATCATTATAGGTACTCAGGTTTACTTTGTGACATGCATCATTTTAGGTAGGCATGAAAAATGGGGTTTGGGTAAGTTGTTGAACTTGAAATTTTTTTCCTTCATTGAGAAATTGAATTGAAAATGTTCTAACATGAAATGAATTGTAAAATGATGAAAAATGAGAAAAAATGGGTTTATAAATGATAAGAATTAATAATGAGAATGAGAATACCCTTGGATAACCATGAACTAGGTGTAGGATGGTTAAGGGTAATGATAGCGCCTCAGTTTTGACGGTGAGGTAGGGTTTGTGGAAATGAATTGTTGTGGCATATTGTGTTTCCTATAATTTGTTAACTTTTGTTATGTTTCCTAAAGAATGTGTTTAGAATTATAGTGGGTATACCTCCATGATGATGCTTTTTGAGAGGATTACCGGAGGACATCGATAGGGATGATCCTTCAATGATGGAACATGAGGTACCGATCATTTTAGGTGAGGAAGTCATTGAGAAGTTTTGAGATAACATTTCTCGCTTCATGGAAATTATGGAAACTGACCTACGGCGGGTTTTGAAAATACTATTTGACCTTAAACGGGAGTTTTAGGTACAAAACCTTATAAAGTTTACCAGAGAGGTTAGTCCTAAGGCAGTAGAGTTCTAGGTTGAGTCTATCCTGACTATACTTAACCACTTGAAGACTCTATTCGAGAAGAAGGTTAAGTTGGAAGCTTATATTCTATGAGGATTAGTGAATTTTTGGTGGGATAATTAGGCATGAACTAGTTAGTATGATGGTATTATATAGAAGTAATTCTTGGAGAAGTTCCTAGAGAACTTCTATATAGAGATGCTGAGGCAGGTGAGAGAAACTGATTTCATGAGGTTGAATCAAAGGATTATGTCCTTGATGGATTATGATGAACACTTTACAGATTTTCAGTGCTTTTATCCAATGTTGTAAGGTGACGAGACAGCTATAATAAGACATTTTCAGTATGGGTTTAAATGTGAGATAATGTCCAAATTCATCCTATATTGATTAAATTATTTTATTGAGGTGGTGGATCAGGCTATCATAGATATGGGGAATCTGAAGGAGTCTTCCAGTGAAGAAAAGTTAATTACCGATGGATGATATGGAATTACGACTTCCAAGATTAAGAATCATCGCTACATGAATGTTATCCAGGGTGGTAGCAATAGGAGTAGGAAGGGGGAAGGCTCAGTTACTCAGAACCTCACCCATGTCATTTGTTACTAGTGTGGTAAGTCAAGATAATTATGGAGGTAGTTCCCATGACTACCAGTAGAGTTCCAAGCTCGTGGAAATATGTGACATCTACATATGTTCTATAAAAACCCATGGAAAATGAGTAGTGATGGGGTAGATAGGTAAAACAAGGGTGTGGGATGGGATCTTTTTCACCATATCAGTATAAAATCTGAATTTCTACTGACCATGGTGGTAGAGGTAGTGGGTATAGAGCTTCAGAGAAAGAAAACCCATATTTGCAAAGTAGTGTATCATAGGGGACTTAGGAAGTGTCACATGGTAGAGGGGAAAGACAGTTTCATCCAGTTCAGCCTGCATTGGTAGATAGTGAGGCTAGACCATCGATAGTGAGAGGTACTATTCCTGTAGCTTTTATATTATTTAGGGCCTTTTTTGAAATTGGTGACTCTCATACCTATATTTATGCATAACTTTTGAACTGTTTGATCTTGGTGGTGGATTTCATGAGTGTAGTTATGATGATATATACGCCATTGGGAGTATGGTCGAGATACATCTATCTGTGAAAAGGGTGTTCTCTCATGGTAGGGGAGTATAATTTTTCGTGGGATCTTTACATCCTTGAAATTTCAATATTTGGAAAAATTATGAGTATGGAATCGTTAGCATCATATCGATACCACATTGATTGTTACCACAAGAGAGTTAATTTTAAACCTCCTAAGGGTGAAAACTATATCCACCGTGGAGAATGGGATATCCAGGCGGGCCACGTAGGCCCAATAACTTAGCAACTAAGAGAAATCATAGCCCATATTTCAATTCTATTATTGGATGATAGAGGATTAAAGCATGGTTTCTTTCTACCAGTAGTGGATAAATTTTAGGATGTATTTCATGATGACTTATCAGGGATAACACCTAATAGAGATGTGAAATTTATAATTAAACTCATGCTTAGGGATGATCCAGTTTCAATTCTACCGTACAAAAGTCATCGATAGATCTACAAGATCTCAAGACACAGTTGGAAGAGTTATACGATAAGGGATTTATCCATCCAAGTACACTGACTTGGGGTTCACTACTATTGTTTTCTATAAAGGCTGACAAGACTATGTGCTTGTGTGTTGAATACTGAAGTTGAACCAGATGACTGTGAAGAATCTGTATCCTCTTCCACATATCAATGATCTATTTGACTAGTTAATAGGAGTTTCTATTTTTGCAATGATTGACTTGGGATTAGGGTATCATCAACTAAGAGTAAAAACTTCTGATATACCAAAGAATGATTTCAGAAGAAGGAATGGAATTTATGAGTTTGTCGTAATTTCGTTTGGGTTTACAAAGGCACCAAAAATGTTTATGGTCTTCATGAATAGAATCTTCTATACATACCTAGATTAGTTTGTGGTCGTGTTTTTGGATGACATCTTGATGTACTCCAAGACTCATGACGATCATGCCCAACATCATGACATCATCTTGAGTATACTAAGAGAGAATCAACTATATGTGAAGCTATATAAGTTTCAGTTTTAGATTGATTAGGTACACTTCTCAGGTCACATAATCTATTAGGGAGGTTTGTTTGTGGACCCATAGAAGGTGCAAACAACTATTTCATGGGAGCATCCCACGAACATATTCAATATTTGTAGCTTTATGGGGTTAGTGGGATACTATCAGAGGTTCATACTGGACTTTTCCCATTTGGAAGAACCACTTTTGAGCTTAAATAAGAAGGGGATAATGTATGAATGGTCAGAAGCATGTGAGAATTACTTCTAGGATATGAAGAAATGTTTCACATCGGCACTAATATTGATCCTACCTGAACTAGTTGAGGAGTACACGATGTTTTGTGACACTTATAATATTGGACTTGGAGTAGTGTTAATGTCAGGAGGTAGAGTTGTGGCGTATGAGTCTTTATATTTAAGGCTGATGGAACTACCCTATGCATGACCTTAAGTTAGCTGTAGTGGTTTTTGATTTGACATGTTAGTAAAATTATCTTTTGGGAGAGAATTTTACCATGTATATAGATCACAAGAGCATAAATTATATATTTTAAAAAAAGGTTTTAAATATTTGGTAGTGTAGGTGTGTTGGGTATATACAGTCATTTGATTTTGAACTAGCATATTTTCCCAAAAAGCGGAACGACATTGCTAATTCTTTAAGCAAGAAAACTCATACTCAGGCAGTTTAGGAGTCTAGTTCTAAGTAGAAGAAGATAACTTTACTAGATGATATATATGGAACCATATGAAAATCTTTATGGTAGGTTATTCAAATCACCTCTATTTTGTATCAGGGAAGGTGAGTCAGAGTTGTTGAGATTGAGTATTGTGATAGAAATGTCAGAGAAGGTGTAGTTGATTTAGAATAATATAGTTACGAATCAAAGTAGATAAAAGTATTATGATGATATATGACAATGAACCATAGAGTTTACAAAGGGTGATCATGTATTCCTTTAGGTGTTTCCTGGATTATGTCACCATAGAATATAGAAATCGGGAAAGCTGGAACCTATGTTTGTTGGACCGTTTAAGGTAGTGGAGATAATCAGGACAGTGGTGTACCGATTGACTCTTCCATATAGATGTAGTTATATACATGAAGTTTTTCATGTGTCATAACTTTGGAGGTATCACCCCAACTCTTATCATGTGATTGATATGGATGATGTTGATCTTGAGACAGATGCGTCCATTGAGGAGCATCTGATACATGTGTTGGATCATAGTGAGAAAGTGTTTCAGGGAAATACCATGATGATAGTTAGTGTATTGCAGCAACATGGAAGTGTGTTAGAGAAATCTTGGGAGAGATAGAGGTGGATATGAGGTTTCAATGGCCTGATATTTTTGATGTGGACTCTTATAGATGATTGTGAGTATAGCTTGAGGATGTGTTGTTATAAGGTGGAGAGATTGTAAAACCCTGAACTTTTATCAAGATGTATCAGGCTCGTGTTTAGGAAGACATTTGACTATATTTGAGTAATTTTAATTGGGGTTTAACCTTGGGGTGTATTTGGGTGATTTGTTTTTTGATTTTTTTGGAAGAAAGAGGGAAGTGCATGATTGGTTCATGGTTTTCCTTAATAGTGCATCCTGACCCAGCAAACCGTGAAACCCTTGACATAGAGGTTTTTCATTGCTGGTGCATAGTTTGTCAAACTGTGTTCCTTAAAATGAGAGACCATTCTCCCCTAGACCTGGTACATGATTAAGGTGTATGGTTAGAGAAAACCATGCACCTATGTCAATAAAATCATGTGCGATAATTAACATAATCTGGAAATTAGATTTTTAATTACCCAAACTCCCATATTAACCAAAAATTGATTCCCATTCAACTCTAGGTTCTCTTACATGATTTTGGAGTCTCTCAGATAGATTCCAAGCCTTTACAACATCTATTATTGGTGAATCAAAAGGTAGATTGAAGATCTTCACTCTACCTGGTAATAAGATCTAATCCCATGTGGTTTCCTTCTTATCTCCCATATCTCCCTCATCTTTTAGAGAGAATATATCCTCTATTTTCATTGGATATAGATATATGATTGTGGATATAGATCTAGAATTGTAGAATCTTGATCGTTCAATCTTGATTTAGTGTTTAATATCTATATCTTGTTCTATGTCATTATTCAACTCAAATTAGTGGATTTCCATTGGGAGATTGCTCATCATCAAATTCACGTAGGTGGTACATAATTCAAATCCAAAAGTCACGATTTCATTATATGTATGTAATTATAGAATTTTTGATTTGTTTATTAGAAATTGAGTTTCCTAAATTTAATTAATTAATTTGGTAGATTAATTAATTAAGGTAATTGTGAAATTAGGGAAATTTAATTGATTGAGTTGGAATAATTAATTGATCAATTAATTGGGGATGCTGAGATTTTAGATTAGAATAATTAATTATTGAATTAATTATGGGAATATTGAGATCATATATTTTTATAATTAGTTATTGAATTAATTAATAGAATTTACTTGGATTAATAAATTATTTAATTAATTAACGGAATGAGGGTGATAAATTAATTATTGAATTATTAAATAGAATGATGTGAATATGAAATTGTTAATTTTGATTAATTAATTTGTGAATTAATTTATGGTTTGTTGTTATAGTTGTAAAATTATAATATATGTGATATTGTGATATATGTGACTTGAAATGGTGAATACTAATAGGTTCATTCACTTATGATAATACAAATGGTAACATGGTCATTCAATTATAAAATGGAGAATAGTAACATGGTCATTCACTTAGAAAAATAATAATGGTAACATGGTTATTCAATTGTGAAATGGTTAAGAGTAACATGGTCACTCACTTAAAATATAATGAATGGTAACATGGGCATTCAAATGTAAATTATGATGATGAATGGTAACATGGACATTTAGACAGGTGATATCTCATGGGGATAGATCAGAATCTATCATGAGTTGAAGCAAGTATTGAGGTTCAGGTGTCCTTGGGAACTCAGGGGTTTATGTGGTTAAATAAAGAATAATTTATAATGATATGACTGTTTACTTATGAATTGTATTTATTTATTTACACAAATTCATACACTTCTATTGACTGGATATTGTTTTAGATTCCGTTGGTGGTGGCCTACTAAGTTATACTCACATCCTAGTTGGGCTACTTGATTGGTAATCAAATACATTATATGATTACTGGACAGGTTAAGGGAAAAGGCCCTTTCTTAGATGGATTATTTTGGATGGATCATGAATGACAGAAACATACATGGTTTGGGTCCCATTGGGGAATCATCAGTTTCTTTATTTTTGGGTTTTCATGTTGACACTTAGAATATAATTTTACATGGCATATATACTATTCATTTTTAAAATTGTATTTCTAGTTTTTTTTCATCTTGTGATATAGTATTATTCTAATTATATTATACTGTCAGGTTATTTCCATTATTTCCACTGGTGTATTAATCTGATAAAAAAAGGATATAGTCTCCCCATGATCGATTTTAGACCCTCACTGCTAGTCAGAAGCTTCTAGCATATGGGGAGGGATGCTTGAGGTCACATAACAGACCATCTCAGGGCATCAGTGAGTGGAACTCATGTTTGTATGTTACATATGTTTTTTATGGTTTTTTGGAGTGTGGTGGTGACCAAGATGGAAATTAAAAAAATGAGGCTTGGAGTTCATGTTTAAGTCATTGAAATATGATTTTTTGGTATTTTATTTTGGTGTGTTTGTTTATATATTAAATTTTTAGGCATTTTGGATCAAGTATTTATTTTATTTGATAGAGTTTATTGGTGGGTTTACTTCTATTTTTTGTGGTCTTATGAGAGAAATTACCCCAATATATGCGTGATTATACCCTCAATTATAGTCACTAACCCATGGATTATTGGGGATGGGATTATAGGTCCACACTCATCTACCTTGCAGACCCAGTATGTTAATGCCTAGAGGTGTTGAGACCTTAAGAAGGATGTTTCAGATTCAAGATGAAACTATAGTGATTTAAAGTTGAAGAAAAACTTTTATTGAATAATGAATCTATCTAGAAAATAAGAGTCAAAGACGTTTTATTTAGATATGTTTATTATGTTGGATTTTTTTATTAATGAATAAATCAAATTAATAATAACATAAAATAAGTTGAAATATATAATAAGAAGGCTTTGTGGATATTTTGAGGTGTTTGAAATAATTTAGGAAGAGTTGGGAAGAAATATGAAATATCTATTGTGTTGAGAAGATCCAATCTAGAAAAATTGATAAGTCTAACTTCTTGAGACTTTTGAGGTGCATTGTAAGTCTTTTGAGTTAGTCAAAATTCAACAAATGAAAAAATTATAAGAATTTTGGAAGACATATTAAGACATTCTATGGACTTCACAAGTCTTTGTGTAGAGTTCAGAATACTTAATGTGAACTTCATAAGGATTTTCTTGAAACATTATAAGGCCTTATAGTATATAATTTTTTGAAGGAATGAGCTTATAAAGACATCATATGAATTTTGATAGAGATCACCAGACTTTTTATGAGATTTTAATATTTTTAATGAGTTTATAAGACTTTATTTAATCTTATAAACTTTACTAATATTTCTTAAGACTTTAATTGAACTTATTAATAATTATGATACATTTTATAATACTTTAGAAATCATTTTAAGAGTTTTCATATCTATAAAAATATATTTTTTGAAGAATAAAAATATTATGAAATATCTAAATGAATTGATTTGAAATATTTACAGAAGATGATGCTTTTTTATTTTCTTTATTTAATTAAAATCACCATATGAAAATTATGATATAATCTTATGTTCGATAATTCTATTATGTAATAATAAGTTCTACATCCCAACCATACACATCTGCAATAGTTTTAAAAGAAATAAATGTAGTGGATTTTCATGGAAGGATTGAATAGAAGAATCTTCCATGATTTGGAGAAAAAATGGATGAGAAGATAATGGATAAATATTTTAGGGAATTTCATATGAATATATTTGAAATTTAGAACTATACTAAAAGTGTAGAATAATTCAAGAACAAGTTACTCTAATAATTAATAAGAATATAAATTATAAGAGTTTCCATATTTAATTTACTAAAATAAATTTCACGAAAATATAGTTAATATAAAAGGTAAAAAAATTAATAAGAATAAGTTGTTTAACACTTTGAATATCAAGATTAGACATGAATAAGAGAACCAATAACCTACTATGATATTTTTTTTTGACACATACCTTTCATGGGGTGTGACAAAAGAATATAATCCAAGGTTAATATTTCTTATTAGTGGTAAAACTAGGTTGTCTCCAAAATAGAAGTACACTAAATATATTATCATTTATGGGATAGAGAAAAAGTGTTTTTAAATGGTATTGTTTTTAAAACTAATGAAAATAATAAAATAGTGATTTTGAAACACCTAATAATGAAGTGGGGATCAGGTCAAAGTTGGCTATCCTATTGTAATGATATACTAGTGCCAAGGTTATTCACCCATCTTCTACTAATTTTGTAAGAGAGGGAATACACTATAGATTCCTCTCACTCCCTTGACCAAATACAGATGGTGAGAATAACCCTAAATGGGATATAATATTTTTATATCCTTCTTCTAATGTGTGAATGTGTTGTAGTGGAACCTTCTATTTTACTTAGGAAATTCCCAATCAAGTCTTATTATTCCTAATAAGCCAAGAGTTACCACCACCACTTCCACACATGAATGAAATAATTTAGAACTTCACCACATAGATCTATCTTTTTCCATTTTATTCATGAAAAAACTAGGTGGAGATATATTAAGATCACTAACCAAGTAAATACTAAATAGACATAATTTATAACCAAATACAATCACAAATGATAATTAAAACCAATAATGGAATACTAAAACCTATTTACCAGAAGATAGAAATAATTTATTTTATTAATTTTCTAAAATAAATTAGTATAAAAATGATTAGCCTTCTTTTCCCTGATCATGTATATTTTTACCTATCCATATGAATGGTAACTGAGATGAGAGTGTAAGAATATGTCATTAAAAATATTAAATATAAATTAAAATAAGAAAAGAAAACTATTAGTAAAATTTACTCTAATAATCATGCATGATCCATCGTAAGTATCCAAGGTCTTTATTCTCATAGTATGCTCTTTCCCTTAAAGAGTCATGGCCTCTTACTCTTTTGGGATATCAAACCTTATTTGATCTTCTCACTTTTTAAAAATTATATTTCCTTACTTTCTTCTAAACTTCAAATCTTTAATATGATTTTGTCTTCTATGTAATCCACTATCTTACTTATTTAGTTATAATTGAAATATTAAGCATATTATGATCCATGTGTTGGTATCCTATTGATTGCATACATACTGACATGGCACCCCAGGATTTGGTTTTATTTCTATATGAATCTCCCTAAATTATATTTTATAATAAACCTATATTTGGCTATGTATTGGATTAACTATAAAGAAAAAATTAATAGATCGACCATGAGTCCAAGTGAGTGTATTGAACATGTGGTTATATTCTTGCACTATATATTCACATGATTATTTTAACACCTTAAAATTGATGCTAATTAATGTTTATTCTTTCATATCAATGTGATGTTGACCATCTACCATAATAAGTTAGATCAACATGTAGTCAGTTGGATGGTCATGTTTTCAATTGACTACCACATGGTCAGTTGAGAAATTATTCTTGTGGTTAGTTGAGATACATGGTCAGTTATCACATGGTTGATTAGATAAATTATAATGTTCAATGTATATACCACATGATATAAAAGATACCACATTATAGGTTCAACATAAAGTCAATTAAGGATTTTGTAGAATTTCAATCCGTGTTCAATTGTTTGTACCAAACTCTAGAATTCCTAGAACATCATTAATATCTTGGAAATACCTTCATCCACCTAAAACAATCATTAAAATGATAAATTCTAAATGTTATATTTATTCTAAAATTTTAAATATCAAATAAAGAAATTGGTAACTTATTTTTAATCAATTTTTCATATTTCAATCCAAAAATTTCTTCTATAAAAAATTTGATAATTACCTAATAAATGATAGAATTGTGAGATTAAAAAATATGAAAATTCTCAACAAAATATATGAAAGTATTGTATTTTTCAATTTACCCACACTTAATCCTTGGAATTTGGACAAGTGAATTTCAAAAATATTACCAAATAATAATTCAAATACTTTTCCAATGAAGATATATTTCTCAATAATATGGTGCTTATTCTTATCATTCTTCCTAAAGGATCTTGATTAAATTTTCTTCATTAAGTTCATTATAATAATTCCAAAATATTTTAACTAATTATACACTATTATACCTTCCTTTATAGAATATTTCACTCAACAATCATGTATGATTTTCAGGAAATATTGTTCTCATTCCATGTACGTACAAGTTTTACCATAGTCGATGATTTTTATAATCTCCACCCAATGAGTCATGTATTTTTGAATCTCATGAGGTATTAATTAGGGTCTTTATATGGATTATATATTGGTAGAATTTGAATGCTAAAATATTTAGGTTGAATAACTTCTTACTTCATTTTTTTATTATAAACCAAAAACACTTTTAAGGAAAAACTGAAAAACCCCAAGATAAAACAAAGCTATTAAAGGAAAAATTGAGCTTATTGAAATTTGTATCCTTAATAAGTTCCTAAGAAAAATAAGTTAATAATATTTCTTTATCTTCATTTATAAGGTCTTCAAATCGACGCACCATTCTATCTCATGCTTGCTTGTATTCCTCATAATTGATTTTCCCTGCATTGATACCTCTTACTAAGATACGATTCTACTTGTCAATCCAGTCCCTCTGCTCTCTATTGGTGTCCACCTGAACGGTCCTTTATATAATTGTATCAACATCATCTTAAGTAATTATTGTCACTTTCTTCTATGAATGGATTCCACCACAATATTATATTCCAATAATTCAACATAAATTATTTAAATTATCTAAGGACATCCCACACTTTTTATCAATTTAGTAGTATCAAATATGCTATATTTTTTTTCCTTCAACACGCTTCATTTTTTTTACTTTGGTTCTACACTTGAAGGTAGTGAAGGTCTTAAAAATTTCTTTAGTTGGTGTGAGGTATATTATTTCTTGGGATCTTTTTTAGATAATAGCGGTAACACTTCCTTTCAATTAGATTCTCCAAAATAGACTTTATAGAATCCAAATACTTCTAAGAAGGTTTTAGTTCAATATATCTTCCAAAATTTTCCTTAGATTCATGTTCAATCCATACCCATTAATAATTCAACATAATCATAATTGTTTCCATTTTCACCAATTTTTTAGTACCATTGATTCAATTTTTTCAGATATGTAATTTATCTTCAAAATCATATTTTTTATAGAAAGAGAGGGATTTTTTAATTTCAAAATATTGGGGGTAAATTCATGGTCATACTTAGATGATATTAATAACATTTTTCTTTTATCAACATAATTATTT
This sequence comes from Viscum album, assembly GCA_963277665.1. Taxonomy (NCBI): domain Eukaryota; kingdom Viridiplantae; phylum Streptophyta; class Magnoliopsida; order Santalales; family Viscaceae; genus Viscum; species Viscum album. Next base: position 1,895,932,511 of record OY728135.1, on the reverse strand, counting down.
TTCTCCCAAAAAATAGTAAAACATTTATAGAAAATTGTTTATTAAATTCAAACATATTGTTTCATTTCCTTTTATTCCCCTCTTATACTTAAGTTCAACTTATATAATGAAAAATATTCTAAATAAAGGTATATATGGATATTTGGTTTTTAATGTGGCTACATAAAAAAGTCATTCAAGGCTTCTAAGGGATAAAAATTTTAAATATCAATGAAGGTTTGAACATAGGGTTCATTGAAAAAGGGGATTAAAATCAAAAGAAAACCTCAATAATTTTCACACATATTCCATAAATGATATATGGTTTTGAATATATTACTAAATAGGTTATATTTATTCAAGTATTTCTTGGTTATATTTTTTAAAAAAATCATTGTAATTAATATTTCAAAGTTTATTTAGAATCCTAATGGTTAAGGGATTAAAAATATTGTATAGTATTTCATAGATGGGTTTAAAAAAATAGTGGGATTAATATGAAATTATTTCACTAATAATTTAAAAAAAGTACATTTTAGTAATCATTTAAGGTGAGTGAATGAGTCAAATAAATTTCTAAATATTTTCATAAATTTTATGTTTTAAAGGGTATTCTATTTAAGTTTACTGGTTTCAAAAACCAAATAAAATTGAAAAATAAAACAAAATACTTTTTAAAAAAGACATAAAATTTTAAAAAAGAAAACAAAAAAATTGAAAAAATAGAAACCACAGTACCTAAACTACATGGTTCCCTCTCCTACACTTAAATTATATACATCCCTCAACGAATTATAACAAATTTAATATGTGAATATATTTAAAGTAAAATAAAAAAACATTTAATTTTTAAGGAAATTTCAAACTAGAGGACTTCCGTAATAAACATATTAGTAGACTATGATGTACTCTATTATATCATGTTGAAATTTCCCATAGATTTTTTTATCCTATTCCCATTAATATTGGATGGTTATTGTACTCTTTCCTTCATAATTTTCACAACACCAATAGTAAATACATGATTAAATTTAAATGGATTTTCCTATAACGAATGAATTTTACCTAGAATCTATTTGAGTCTTAAGTTATATAAAAATACCACGTCTCTAGGATTTAAGTCTTTATGTTCAATAATATTTTCATTAGACACTTATTTCCTATATTTTTAAATCTTATAACTGTCAAAATACACTATTTTTATTACTTAAAATTCTTATGTCTATAGTATTATCTCATTTATAGCTATCTAAAAGCCTAAATTAATCCCTATAACAGCCTAATGAGATTTGAGTTCCAATTCCATAGAAATGTATAAAATATTCCCATAAATTAGTCTATTTGGGCGCATTCTAATAGGGGCTTTTTAGGATATACTATAATCACTTAAGGTTTATTCTAACATCTGTCTCTAATCCATCCTATTTATTTTATATTTTTGTCCAAAATTTCCTTAATCTCTATATTAGACAATTCATCTTGGCCATTGGTTTATATATGATAGAGTGTTGATTTTTTTTTGATACACTCTATATTTCCTTAGAAAATACACCATTATTCTATTGTAAAATGAGACCTTTGATCACTGTCTAGGGCTCTAGGTTCTAAAAAAATATAATATATGTCATCCCTAAAAATTATAAACAATATGATCATGATCGATTTTGGTGGATTTATCTTCTAACTATTATGAAACACAATCCAATGTAAGCAAGATATAAGAATTATGGAATGAAATAATAGATATTCTAAGAAAATCTATTCCCCAAACTTAAAAAATTTCATAAAAGTATAATGATACTTTAAGGAATTTCTTTTTTTGATACATTTCCAGAAAACTAACATTTTCACATTTTTTTATAGAATTAATGTGAATATTTGAAAAGGGTGGTCTAATAAATTAAAGATTATAAAACCTTTATTGTTTCCATTGAGGTACAATGTGGCCTCCACAATTTAAAATGATACAAACTCAAAAAAAAAGTAACATTTAGGAAAATATTTTATTATTACTTGATCATCAAAAATTATTTTAATAAATGGATCATCCCAAATGAAAAATATTGATTCATATTTCAGTTTTTTGAATTTTTTGGCGATTTAAATGGGTTGGTACCTAATTTATTAACAAATTGTTTATCTTGTTAGTATACTATGTATCTTCACCTTTAACAAAGTAGATATTCTCCCCTATAATGAAATTTAGTATTGGTTTGTGGGATTGTATCTCCACTATATAAGTATTTGGATGTGTACTCAAGTGATATTATAATGGTTCTCATCCACTTTCTATTCTTTTGTTTCCAAGTTTAAATCCTAAATAATTAGCATCCATCTCACCAGCCTTAACTTGACACCATCCTTTTTTCATAAAAATATAAGAGTTGGAAGTTTTGAAAAGACAAAAACTTTAGCTACAATAATACATGATCTGAATCTTTCTAAATAAATTTATTTTCCAAAAAATTCTTTAATATGGTTTTGTAGGTTAATTTGGTAGAATATAAGGTTCTTGAGGTATATAAAATTACTTGTGGTCTTCCCTCAATCCTCATAGAATGTACATCCCCAATTACTTGGTTAGATGAATCAGAATGTAGCTCAAATAGTTGTTCTAAATTTGGTGGATACATTACTGTTGAGGTTATCAATAACCTCTTCAATTCATTTATGTATTCCCCACACCCATTATTAAAATTAAAAATATAATATTTAAATTAATTTATAGAATTGGTGATCAATAATACTGAAATTATTGATAAGCCTCCCATAAAACCCTATATTTTGTTAAAACATATCTAACATGTTTCACATAAGTTGGGTAAGAAAAGGAACTTATCACTTAAATAATTTTCAAAAGTTCAATAAGTTTTTTCTCCTGGTTTGTAAAAAAATTATTAGAAATTATAAACAGTAATTTTACTCTTTCTAAGAGGTACATTTATTTTAATTCAATTGGAAGTGGTTTTAATTCCATATTTGGGGGTTGTTCAAGAGATGAAATAAAAGTGAGATCACACAATCCTAAATCATTAAATTATTAAACATATTAAAACACATCTTCTTCTTCATCATGAAATAAATCATCAAATTTACAAGAATATTCAGAAGTTACCTCTTCCACAAATCTAAAAATATAATTTATAGAATCATGGATAGCTTCATCTTTTATGGAATTTTTAATAATTCTCTTAATAAGGATATGAATTATTTTAACAAACCTTAATATTAAAATGGTTCATCCTCTTGATGTTGGGATATTATAAAAATTTTATAGTCATTTAAACGGTTCCTCATTAAGTCAAAAATATTAAAGTTCACAATGGAATCACAAAAAAATCCATGTGTGTGTTCTTTCAGGGAAATTAATGATAATTATATCCATATTCAATAAAGGTCTCAAAAAAATTATGGTTTATTGATCTGGTTATCTATCATCTTCTATATTGAAAACTTATAAATTAAGTTGAAATATCATTCCATGAACTCCAATTAAAACATCTTGTAAAACTACAGTTTGGGAAATAGTGGATCTATTTATGAGATGTATCCCCACTATCATGGGATTCAATTATAACATTTTTAAGGAAGTAAATACTAATTAACTCAAAAAATTATTATAATCACCTTGATCACATAAATTATCATAGAACGTTAATGATCCAATGGTGCATGGAATATAAAATATTTATGGATTATGAAAATTAGTGGATGACTGGGGTGCAATAAAGGTTGAGATACTTATTCATAAGTTTACCCTTTAATTCCATTAAAGTATCCTTTTACTTATAAGAATATAATTGATAAATTGTTCATAATTTGGAATCTATTTTAGATCATCCAAAATGTGAATATTGATATGAAATTTCTTGTAGGTTTTCAAAATTTATTTTTGAAGTTGGAATTATTGAATTTTATTTTACCGTGTCATCATTGATGGGAATTATGGGGGAATTTATTTTTTATTCCTTTTATAAAATTGGATTATATTTTTTTGTCTATTTTCTATGGCCTATCAATCTATTATTCCACTTTCCTTCCTTCTTATTTGGGTAGTTTTTAGGAAATCTTCCTAGAATATTTTAAAATTAACATCTTCATTTTCCTCTAGTTATGGTTAACTTGGTTATGATTCAAGTTTAGTAATTGGTTGGTTGTGTTATCCAATTATTATTTTTATCATACCATTACTTTAATTGGGGTTATCTACTATTTGAGAATGAAATTCTCCTTGATTTATGGTCAATGATTTCATCATTTCTCTCAACTATTTGATTTTATTCCTTGGATCATCTATCACTGAAACTTATTGTTACTGAATATGAGGTTGTTCACTAGTGTAGGGTTGTTTTAATGCCTAATATACTAGTAAGGTTTGATTAGTTGGATGGTTGGTTATAAAACATATTGTATGTTTGTAGAAATAGAGGTAGGTAATGAAATTGTTCATTTTTTTATTGGAAAGAGGACTGGTTTTGGTACTGATTTCTCCAGGGGACCTCACCTAGTTCTTTTGATTTCCAAATCCATACTAAATTTTTTCAGTATTTATATATCCTTGTTTTAATTTTAATATCCTTTTCTAAACAGCTTCTATATAAATTTCGATGCTCTGCACTTTAGCATACTAGTTAGTGAAATGGTTAGGTGATTATAATAAACTATATACCCATATAATATCAAAATATTGAATTTTTATAATATAAAATTACTGAAATTTATGAGTTACATACAGTAAAAATACTTATTTAGGTTTAGATATTTAGATAATTTTAAAAATAATTACTTAAAAGAACTCAAGTCTTTATCATCCAATGGATATTTTTTCCATATTACCTATATTCTATTATTTAATAAAAATTCTTTAACATCTACCAAAAAATTACACACTCATAATAATCATCTAAAAGTATCATTTATATTATTCTTATTCATACTTTGGGGAATAAAAACATAAGAAAATGGGAAAGTTCAAATTATCAGTAAGGGAAAGTGTACAGAGGAAGCTAATATAGAAGAAATGAAGCATGGATAATATGGAAGGGATAAAAAATAATCAAATATCCCATATAACTAATATCATGAAAAGAGAATGTATCCATGAAGGAAATAAAAACATAAATAATCACATGGATTACAATAACAAGTTTCATAATGCTAAAATTCATAATGTCAAACATCATAATAATTACTTTAAGGATTTTTTCCAAGACATCACAAATATTTAGGTAGTCACACAAAAAATACCCATGCTAGTTTATCTAATGAGATAGATCGATGTATAATGGGACTATATAATTTTAGTCCCAATCCATCACTTACTATGTCTAATGAATTCATAATATGAAATAAATGAACAACCATTCAATACATAATCAACATGACTTGATAATAAACATCCAAATTGAAAAACTAACATATGAAATGAAAATATTTACCCCATACGTATTTAAACTACCTTATAAATCAATATTGATCCATATAGAACTAAAAGGTATATAGATTTCAATTCTTCCCCTATTAATAAATGACCTATCACTCATTTTAAACACTTCCCAATATGTTTTATATAAAATGTGGGTTTTACACCGTATGGATTATTGAGTATACTATTAATTAAATATTAGAAATGATATAGAATAAATCCATGATAATAAATTAAATTGAAATGAATATTACCATAAATTAATCAATAATAAAAGCATTGCAGTAATGACAAGTCCTTTGGAGAATAGAGAGGAAAATATAATCGAAATCTTTAAAAGGAATTTTTATGAAAACTTTCACAAAAAATGAAGTTTCTAATCACATCCAAAACTCTATTAACGAGGTGTTAATATAAACATTAAATAATTATTTGTATAAAAATTTAACGTAACAAAATCTTGAAAATAAAAAATAATTTTCTAATAAAATGTGAATTAGAGGATACAAATTTACATAAATTGACTAAAATACATTTTTAGAAGTTTTATGAAAATAATAACGTTTCCTTTGAAAAAGTCATAGAATAATGGGAATAAATATTAAATTTGAAAAAGATAATTTTTTTGAAAATATTATAAATCATGAATAAGGTTCATGATGGTGGTAAAATTCATTCATGATGAAAATGTTTAAAAATATATTCACTTAACACTGTTGTTATCGAAGTTAAACATGTGTTATTTAGAAAATAGAAAAAAGATTAAATTTTAAAATTTTCAATATAAATTCAAGTTAAAAAATTAAAATTTTGATATAATTGATATATAGAAAACCCATTTCATAATAAAAAATAAATAATATGGATATTGATGTTAATGGTTCCAAATCAAAATGAAAAAATAAGGTCATATTTTCTTATAAACAACCTTTCAATTGATTGAAGAAACAAATATGGGTAAAATAGAAATAATACTAGTAAAACATTAAATTACTAGTTTATAATAAAATAGGTGTGTTTTAATAGATAAGGATCATATAATTACCCCCAAATAGTATTCAAGAATAAGCAGTCCCGATTAAATTAGATATTAAAATATAAACCCTTACGACCTTGTTAACATTCGAATCAAAATCCAGAAAAACTTATAATATGATATGGTTATTTAAATACCATGAATTTAATAAAATATTATTTCAAAATATATCCATGTTTATTTAATTACAATATATAAAGTAAAAAATGTTGTGTAATATAAAACATGTATCAAGAAAGTAAATTGGAAATGAGAAACCCTTACAAAGATTATAACATTGAAGTGAGAATTAACCAATGAAGTTATTATGTTAAACAAATTCAAATCTGATTTTTTTTAAATTCATTATAAAGTAAAAAAATGTCATTACACACATATTTTTTTAGATAAAATAGATAATGAATAAGTAATATAACCTAATGAAACTAAATTGAGTTAAGAAAAAACTAACCTCATGTCCTGAATTGCCTGCTTCATCCATAACCTTCCTTAATAATAAAATTATATTTATTATATACTATATACAGAATAAATTTAGTATATATTACCTTACTATTATCCCTTATTATCATATTTTTTTCCTTTACTAATTCAGTATAGTTCACATCGGCCGTTTGTGATCATTGGGTTAATAATCTCAAAACATGTTTGGTAAATTTATAATGGTAAATATTCATAGTAAAATAGTTTTATAAACTATATAAGGGAAAAGTAAAATGTTACATGTCATTATATAAGTATGTATGTTCAATAGGTCATCAATATGTTACTATCACAAACACCCTCCTCAAAAAACTTGTTTTTAATGGTTTGAAATAACCATGTTTCTTTAATTTTAATTTAATTGTTAAAATGGATAATTTACCATTCCAAAATAATAATAATAATAATAATTGAATATTAATGTTACATTAAATTATAAAATAAATTTTTAAGAATACCCATGAGAAAATTAAATTAATGAATACATCAACGTTCACATAGGTTGTGTAAAACCACCATAGTTGGTGATATTTTTCAAAAGTGATAAAAATAATGGTAACATAGTAAATATGTGATGTTTATAAAATAAAATAGGTAATAAATAAAATTTTGGTTTATGATAAATTAATGAGTTATTAATTTCATTATTGAAAACATAAGAGGATAATTGAAATGGAAAGATGATCTTTGAAAAACTCATATTTTGACATAATAACGACTTATTGAGGATAGTTCATTGAGAGGTAACAAGTGACCACCCATCATAAATTGATTAGATATATTAAAATAACATGTATATAGAATCATATAATCCCAATAAGTTAATTTTTAATATGTTTTCATGAAATGAATTGTAATTAAGAAAGTTGAAAGAGGCTTGGAAACCCTTACCTCAATCATTAAAACTCCATGTCTCGATTGATATTAAGGCCCTTAGAGAAGTAAAATTTGATTAATATAGGTACATAGGGATTAGGTATCATATTTTTCAGAGGGATTTTGGTATAGTATATAGATAAAATAAAAATCGTTTGTGTCTTTGAATGGGTTAGATTAAGTTCTTTTTTATAAGCTAAAATCAAGGATGTTTTGTAAATACTTAGTATTGAAGGGTCAAAATGTAATGTAAAAAATAAAATTGGTTCATAAATGAAGAATATGTTGTTTTATAAACCATTATTATATCCAAATGAATCATTATATGGATTTTATGAAATTTTACTCATTTTATAATATATTATTTGACATTAAATATATTAAAAGTATTTTTTTGGAAATATTCACATAATTTGAATTTAATGACACCATGATAAAAATAGATTTATAATTTTAGAATTTAAAACATTAATTTACATAATTTTGTAACTATAAAATCATTAATGTCTCTCAATTATTAAAAAAACACCTCTTTTAATATTTTTAAAATGATTTACATTTATTTTTCACCCGGTTGCACAAGAACACCGTTGGTGACGTGTATAGGTTCTAGGTAATTATATCATAAAAAATTAACGATAAATTATATCATAAATATAGTTTATTTATATTAAATTTTATCATCTATATTCGTCCATATATTATTTCTATCTACATCTTTATCATTTTTATATAATAAGTTTGTGATAGTGATTTTTTTTGGAAATGTAATTTTATTGATATATAAGTGAAGTTATATTCTTGTATAGTTGCTCCGAATTTTACCAATAGTTAATATAATATCATGGAAGGTATATAATAACCTAAATAAATCATTTTAAGATGAGTTTTTGTGACATTTTAAGGCTTCAAACCCTCAATTTAACACTTTTTCCCCATTTTGACCTTTACTATGGTGATAAATTTTTATTATGGTTACAATTCATTGTGGATAAAAATGAAAATGAAATTACTAAATAATTTTAATATGATTATTCTAAATATTTAATAAATTTTAAAATATTTAGTTTAATTTTTTTGAATATTTTAATATTAATACAAGTTCCAAAAACATAATGAAAAAATTGTTTTTAGGAAAATGTTTGTTTTAAGAATAAAAATGAATTTATACCAAAATAATGTAAAATATTGATTAATATTTAATTAATTATATTATATTTAATATAATGGATATTATTTTACTTTAAAACCAAATCCAAAATAGGATAATAATTTTAAATTACTTGATATAATGAAAAGAAATGACAGTTTTTAAAATATTAGAATTTTAAATATTAACTAAAAATCAATATATTTAGAAATAAATAAAAAAACACCATCAAATAATTCTAAGTTGGTGATTTAATAAATTATATATAGTTTTTGAAATAAAATTTAAAAAAGTTTCAAAAATTAATTCTAATTTTTTGAATATAAAATTCCTAAAAAACATTTTTAGAATAAAAGTAATTTTAAAGCATGAATTAATTTATTATAATTCTTTTCATAAAAAATAATTATATTAATATTAAATTTATTGATTTAATTAATTATTTTTATTAATTAAAATAATTCTATATATATTTTATAATTTTTTATACCCATTCAGAACTACCAACCCAACGTCTAGGTTATAGCTGTCATATTTAAATATTATTATTTTATGGCTCGTTTAAGCTTGAGGTTGTGTGTGGTGTACACTATCGAACAAATTGTTTTTTAAACGAAAATATAAACTGACATCATAGGGAATTAAATTCTCCCCTCCTTATAGAAAATTTAACCTCACAATTGTAATTATTCTTTTCTAAAATAAATATTTATAACATAGCAATAACATTGGATATGAACTTTAATTTATAGGTTATGACCATGAAAATTATTATTTATATAACTCTATAAGGGTCATAATTTCAAATGAGTTTCTAAAAACATATGTTGGTGTATGATTGTTAGTTTCCATATAATTCCTGATAGATTTATATTAATTTTTCTTTAGTTTGAGAAATTCTATTACCATTGTGATAAAATATATAATGAAATTTACTTACCTCATTTCTTCATATTCCTTAAGAAATATTTCATCCTTCACTACGTATCATTATGATTATGTTGAATTTTTCATGCCTGAATCACTAAAATCATCTTTTAAAAGATTATAAGACCCAAAAAATAAAGTCAATTTATTCTTGTTATCTAAAACAAAAATGGTTAACACTAGCTAAAATTATACTCAATATGAAGAAATTGCCATGCGAATAAATAATTCATTAATTTCCAATAAAACCCAAAGTTCCACTTAAATAATTTCTTAATTAACTAAAACCTATTTTTTTTAAAACATTCATGATTAAATTCAAAATCCTATAATAATAATGATTTGATCACATATGCTTCCAAAATCAAATTAAAATTTATCTCAAAACAACATTAGTCACTTATAAAGTCATATATAAAATATGTATATGCCCGGAAAATATATTCTCCAAAATTTACTAATATTTTCACAAATAACCTGATTTACCTTGATATATAACCACCATAAAATTATATATTCTACCAAAACTTAACTTAATATCTATTCTTCAAATAATTTCAACCACTTTGACATAAAATTACATACCAGAACACAATTTTTCCATTTATCATGATTTATTTAAATTTCTCAAAAAAAATAGTGAACTTATTCCAAAATAACCTTAACCACCTAATCACCGAATCAAATCCTTTTTAATACTATGGTTATATATATAATAATACACATGTCACCCAAAATATAATAACCCTTTATCCATAATTACCTCGACATCATTGATCACATTAACCCAAAAAGTTATTTTTATGTTACATCTTTTATCCCCAATACAATAAAATTCTTTCCAAATAACATTCATAGTAAATTTAATATTAAACATAAGGGTTATGCATACCTTAGTTATGTATCCTTTCTGAAACCAAATTAATATCACCCAAAATATCAACAATCGACACAAACCTCAATTACAGAAAGCCTAAAAAGTTAATCTATTCATTTAAACTAATGATAAACCTTAGAATTATTAACATATGCTGATACCTAAAACTCTTAAATTATACTCATTTTATAAATTCCTAAACTCTAATTTTATATAAACCCTTCTATGATACCAATATTTGTATCCCAATTTTTAGATTCCATAATTAAAATATTAATAAAATAAATTGAGTAACATATATACCAAAAATATTTTTTATGATTTGAGATTTAGATAATTGGGAAAATCATTACTTAAAAATACATATATCTTTCTCATCCAATGGAAATTTTTTCCACTACACTAAGATTATATTATTCCATAATAAGTCTTAAAAATTTACCACCAAATTATCCACTCATAATACTCATCTAGATGTATAATTCATATTATTATTCTTCATAACCTGGAAAATGGAAACAAAATAAAAAGGGTGAAGTCAAATGCCTTGTAAGGGAAAGTGTACAATGGAAGCTAACATAGAATAATTTAAGCATGGATAATATGTTAGGGATAAATAATAATAATCAATTATCTTATATAAAAAATATCATTAAAGGGGAATATATCCATGAATAATATAAAAACATAAATAATTACATAGATAACAAAAAAAAGTTTCATAATGATAGAATAGATAATGTCGAATATCATAATCACGTCATCAAGACTTTGTTCCTAGACATAATAAATAATTTGGATGATATATACAAAATATTCAAGTTGGTTTATATCATAATAGGTACTAATACATGAAGGGATTATCTATTATCTGTCCCACACATCACTTACCAAGTTCAATGTATTTATCATGTGAAATAAATGTATAATCATTTAATATATAATCAATACCCCTTATTAATAAGCATTAATTTTGGAAAACTGACATATGAAATGTCAATATTTTCCTAATATGTATTCAACCCACCTTTTATGTAAATAGCCATTCATATATAACTAAAAATTATACGTATTTCCAATATTTCCCTAATTAATAAATGACCTATCATTCTTGGAAAACACCCCCAATAATATTTATACAAAATGGAGTTTTACACCCTATAGAGAAATTAGTATATAGTTAAGTAACTACTATAAATGATGTAGAATAAATCCATGACAAAAAATAACATGGACTTGATGAAAACTATAAAATTATAAAAAATGATGGTGTTACAGTAAATACAAGTCCTTTGGAAAATTGAGAGGAAAATGTATGAAAAATATTTAAAAATATTTTATTTCAAATTTTTAGAAAATGGAAGTTCAAATGAATTTTATAATTTTTTATGTTGTTTAAATAAGACCCTTAATTTTTTTTAAAATAATTTAAAATAATATAATATTAAAATTTACTATACTTATGTATGAAAATGTTTAGTGGGAGATAATAATTTACATAAGTGGAGTGAAATCCCTTTTCAAAAAAATTTAAGAAAATAATAAATTTTTCCAATTATAAAAGAATAGAGTAATTAGAATAAATATTATTTTTGAAAACCATTAAAAAAGGAAAACAATATAAATCATGAAGAAGTGTCATGATGGTGAGAAAATTTGTTCATTCTTAAAAGTTTAAAAAAAAGATACTCTTTACACTATTTTATAGAAAGTAAAAAATGGATTTTTTAGAAAAAAATATTCCTTTAAAAAATTTCCAAAGAAATTAAATTTAATAAAATTGAAAATTTTCAATATTTTATGTATAGAAAACTACCCACTTAAAATAAAATAAATAATATGTATAGTGAAGAGAAAGGTTCCCAGCAAAAAAGGAGAAATAAGGTTTGATTTTCTTATAAAAAACTATTTAGTGGATTTGTGTACCAAAGAGATAAATTGGAAATAATACATGTAAAACATATAAATAACTAGAGTTAAATAAAATATATTATTTTTAAGAGAGAAATATAATATAATTATCTCAAGGAAGATTCAACGATAATCAATTTTGGTTGATAGTGATATTGAAACATAAACCCTTACAACATTGGTACCTTTCAAATCAAAAGGCATTAAAAGTTATAACCTGATATGGTTCTATAAATCCAATGAATTTTATAAATTATTATTTAAAAATGTATTCATGGGGAAGGTACTACACCATATAAAAGAAAACATTATGTGTAATATGAAAAATGTCTTCGGGGAGGAAATTGGAGATGAGAAACCCTTACAAAGATCATAACATTGAAGTGAGAATTAATCAACAAAGTGATTATTTGTAAAAATTTAAATCCATATAAGAAATTTAAAATTAAATTAAAAAAATAGGTCATTACACACATAATCTTGTAATAACATAGAAAATGATGAATTAATAAAACCCGATGACAAAATTAAGTTAAGAAACCCCTAACCTTGAGTCTTGTATTACCTCAAACGTACACTAACTGCCTGAATAATAAAATTATATTAATTATATAATTGGTTCATAATATATTTTATGTTTATTACCTTACAATTATTCTTTATTATCATCTTTTTTTCATTTACTAAATCATTATAGTTCACATTGTTTGTTTTGGGATTGTTCAGTTTATAATCTCCAAACATGTATGATATATGTATAATGGTCATTTTTTTTATGAATATGTTATTTTAAATTACATAAGAGTACAGTAATAGGTTCCATTCAATTCTAGAAGCATGAAAGTTCTAAATTTCATGAAATTGGTACCATCTTGAACAAATTCATCAAAAAGTGTGTCATTGATGGTTAAGAGTAAACATGTTTGTTTAATTTTACTTTATTTATTATAATGAATACATCACCATTTTAGAATAATATTCATAAAATTAATTAAAAATAAATGTTATATTCTTTCATAAAATTAATTTTTATGAATACACCTTAGAGACTTAAAATTAGGAAAACATCATCATTCACATAGGTTGCATAAAACCACCGTGGTCAATGATGTTTTTTGAAAGTGTTAAAAATAAGGGTAACTAAGTAAATATTTTAATTTTAGAAAATAAAATAGATAATATATAAAAAAAGGATTTAGGATAAATTTTTGAGTTGTTACTTTTAATATTGAAAAAGTAAGAGGGCAATTGAAATGATAGTACCAACTTTGAAAAACCATATTTTGACATAATAACTACTTATAGAGAAGAGTTCGTTGAGAGGAAACAAGTGATACACCATAAGAAATTGATATAATAGATTAAAATAACTTATAAATAGAATAATTTAAGAAAAATTAGTAAAGTTTTAATATGGTTTCATGACAATAAATCCTAATTAAGAAATGTGAAAGAGGCTTGGAAACCCTTACCTCGATCATTGAAATTATTCTTTTCGATTGAGCTTTAGTCGTTTCGAGAGAATTAAAATTTTATTTATATACATGCTTAGGGATGTGTTATTGTATATTTGGAAAGTTATTTGAGTATATTTTTTATAGAGAAATGAACTCATGTCTGTCTTTGAATGGGATGTATTATGTTCTTTTTTATAGAAAAAAATCAATTTCTTTTTCATTAATACTTATTATTTAAGGGTCAAAAATGTAATTTTAAAATTAAAAATGGTTAAAAAAGGATAATAAGTGGTATTATAGACAATTATAATATCTATATGAATCATTATAGTATTTTTATTGTTTTTTTAATTTTAAGAACATATTATTTTAAATTAAATACCATTAAATTCATTTCTAGAACTATTTATATTATTTGACTTTAAAGACCCCAAGATAATAATAGATTTAAAATTTTAAAATTTAAACAATTAATTTCATTTCATTTATATCTATAAAAATTATGAAAACCCATCTCTTATCCAAAATGCATCATTTTTAATATTTTTAATACTATTCATATTGATTTCCGTCTGCTTTTATAAGTGTTGCATCAGTGACGCATAAGCGTTCTAGGAAATTATATCATCACCAAAAATAAAAAATAAATTAATATCATAAATATAATTTATTTAACTTAAATATTATCATTTAAATTATTAAATATAGTATATGTATCTATATATTTATCATGATTGTATAATAAATAAGGGAATGTGAAAATGTAATTTTTTAAAAATAAATGGGAAGTCATATTTATAGAAAGTGGATCCAAATTAGACCATAAATGAATATAATATCAAGCATGGTCAACCATAAACTAATAAAAATAATTTTAAAATAATTATTTTTTCATAATTTAAGTCTTTAATGCTCAATTTAATACTTTTACCCTATTTTAACATTTACTATAGTGATAAAATTTTAATATAGTTACCATTAATTATGAATAAAAATGAAATTTACCATATTTTATAATATAAATATATGTATTCAAATTATAGAATCAATTTTAAAATATTTAATTCCCATAATTGGTAAAAATTACTTTTAATATAAGTTCACAAAACACTATGAAATAATATTTTTTGAAAAATTTATGTTTTAAGGAAAAAATGATTTTATACCAAAATCATATATAATATTGTTTAATATTAAATTAATTAGATTATTATTAATAAAATGAATATTTTTTAAATTTAAAACCAATCAAAAATAACATGAGACTTTTAAATTTATTTATTTAAAGAAAATAAATGATAGTTCTACAAAAATTGGTATTTTTCAATATTCAATCAAAAATCAATCTTTTCTGAATTTTTTTAAAAATTAAACATAAGATAATTTTTTCATAATAATTTAATTTTTTTTCATTATGTATAATAATAATTCTAAAATTATTATAAATTAATTCTTATCACATAGGTTTAAAATTCCTAAAAATAAATTTTAAAAGAAAAGTAATTTTATAACACAAAATAAACTAATTCTAATTCTTTGAATTATAAAAAATTTAGATAAATGTTAAATTTATTTATTTAATTTTTTATTTTTATTAGTTATATAATTTCTACATATATTTCACAATTTGGTTACTTCTATTCATCCCCACCAACCCAACATCTCAGTTATAACAGTTATATTTAAATATTATTATTTTATAGTTCATTTAAGCTTGAGGTTACATGTGGTTCATGCTATAGAAGACAATTTTATTTTAAAATAAAAAAATAAAATTACATCAAATAGTATTACACCATTGATGTTTATTATTGTGAACCGATTTGTTTTAGATCCATCTGTTTCACCAAATAATTAATCTCTTCATGTTTAGTTTCTAATAAGGGTTATGGATAAGAAGTTCTTACATCATGGATAAATCTTATGCCAGAACCTCTTGTGTTGTTTTTTTAGTTTTGAGTAATATTTTTTATTAGAACCTTGTATTCTACTAGTGATTTTCCAATCAAGGATCTACTATATGAGGCGTCCCTCAAGTTCCTATCATTTTCTACCTGGCATTGGTAAAAATAAAAAAGTCATAAAAATTTATCTCTTTATATAGAAAACTATAAAAACATGTCTTGAATATTTCCTAGTACTGATATATTGTTTCTACTAAATATTATATAATGGAATAAATGTCTTTTTGTTACTATATTTTGATATACTGGGAAGAATCATAGAAGGAAACATCTGTGCAAGTCATCCTGATCATAGATCTCTCTTAGTTTTATGTTATACAATAACTCATTGGATTCTACTTCAATTAATAATTGGAAAAATCTCTAATTGAATTAATCCCAACCTATTCCATTAAGATTCAAGGTAGAGAATACATGGGATAACCCACTAAAATATCTAATTAGGTATTATCCTTCCAATCCATGAAATTTTAGAATTATATGAATTAGTAAAGTCATAAATTCAAAGTTAATTTGAATATCCGGATTTGAAATTTGATTTTTCCAATCAATAAATTGAAGTGAAATTTTTTTAAGGGAATGGTTGGGGTTATTAGTAATGATAGAAGGCACATTATTAACACTATGAGTTTTACATTAGTATGTAAGAGTTATTTCCTCAAAATCCATGTGTAATGTTTCTAAGTCTAGTCGATATTGTTATTTCAATTTCAGAATCTACTCTGTCAATATTTGTGTTATAGGTCCTAGTTATACAATTATAAGATTAGATTTGAAAATGAATCCACATTAATGATTCTATGGTTTGACTCATTCCTATCATGGGTTATAAAAAACACAACTAATCATAGTTTAACATGTAGTATTAGTGGTAACCATAGGTTTTATCTAATAAAAGAGAAATCTCAATCTATTTTCACATGTGATTCATAGAAAAACGAGTTTTTTAGATGTATTTGTTTTTAAAACTAAAAATAATAATAAAATAGTGAATTGAAACAAATAATGATGAAATGGTTCTCTATATTGGGTTGACTAACCAATTACAATGCTATCATAGTCTTAAGGTTATTCCCTCTTCTTATACTATGATGGTAAGAAAGTGAATCCATAATCTCTTCATCTATCTACCTTTACTGAATTGTGATGGTGAAGATAATGTTAACTAAAATATCACCATGTTATACTCTCCACCATATGTGGGAAAGTGTTATAGTGGACCCTACTAGATGACTTAGGTAATTCCCTATCAGGTCTTGTTATTCCCATCCTTTAAAGATTCACTACTATAACTTCCACACATACTGGAAATCACCAAGCACTTAAACACCAATATTAATCCAGTTCCATCATTAACATACCAAAACTATATGGAGGTAGATTAAGATCATTAAAAATAAATAAATAATCAATAAATAGAATATATAAACAAATAAAATCGAACATAATAATAAAAATTGATAAAGTAATATTGAAACCAGTTTAATAGAAGAGAGAACAAATTAATTTTATAGAGAAAATGAACTTGGGAATTAAAAAAATTTTATACTTCCCTTCCCTAATCATTTATTGTTTCACCCATATATGAAATATGTAATTAAGATGAGAGGGGAATAATAATTCATTACAAATCTTAAACATAAATTAAATCAAGAATAGAAATGTTATAGTAATAAAATCTCTAGAAATAATGCATGAGCCAACCGAGGGATCCAAGGTCTCTTTTAAAATTATTTACTCATTCCCTTAAAGAGTTATTCCCTCCTAATATTTTATCTAATAAAACCCCACATGATCTTATTTATTTTTTAAAATTCTCTTTTGTTCTCAACCGCAATCACTAGTGTGATTTTTTATTCTAAGAAATACATAATATTCCATGATTAATAATGAACAAAATATTATGAATATAATGATCCCTTTGGAAGTCTCATTTTAATTACATGAATAATGACATACTGACCTAGGATTTAGTTTGAAGTCCCTTTAAATCTCCCTAATGTTTGGTCATGATATTTAATATCTAATTTTTGTATATGACATGGATCAGCTGTGAAGACAATATCAATGGATAAACTATGAGGTCAAGTTGGTGGATCAACCATGAGGTTATATTCTTGTGGAAAATCATCAAATGGTTGGATCAGTGCATTGTGGTCAATTGTAGTGAATGTTTTATAGACAGGATCACTATGTGATCGGTTGGATGGTCGTGCGGTTGATTGACTACCTCTTTGTTTCTTGGGAAATTCCACTTGTCTTATATCAATATGTATGACCGATCTTCACATGGTCAATTAAATATATCTATATAGGCTACAGATTGACTTAATTTTAGAAAAGTGACCACATGATAGGTTTCACATGTGGTCGATCGAGGACATTATAGATTTTCCAACCACATTTCATTATTTGCAGTAATTACAAAATTCCCAGATCTTCTTTGATTTTATTAAAATACCTTCAATCACTTAAAAATCATAAAAACACCCTATATTAAATATATTACTTATTCTAACATTTTCGATGATCAAATAAAACAATTTAAAACTATGTTTTGATCAATTTTATATTTCAATTCAAAATGTTCATCGATTAAAAACATGTGACAATTACCTTGTAAATGATAAAATGATGAGATTAAAACCATGAAAATATTCAATAAAATATATGAACATATTTCCTCAATCCTATTTTGTATTAGAGACAGATTAAAAAAGTGAAAGAATAAGAATAATTTATTTCTCACTACTATGTAAGGAAAATAAGAGGAAGAATAATAAACTTAAAAGAATGAAAGTGAAAGAGAATGAAGTAACATATTGGTAGTATGGTTGATGTATAAAACTAGGAATTTATATCTATTTATTGAAAAAACACTACAAGTCATTATAAAAATATGTTACAAACATACATAGTTGGGTTATTTTTGACAATAGTACATGGATAAACTGTAATCGTTGTAATCCACTGATTGATATTAGTGGGTAGTGTGGTTACAAGTGATTATAAATCACACCATGTATTAAACTTTTCAGTTTGACAAGTGATTCTTATAAATATTTTGTGGCTTCTTTTGTGTGTTCATGTGTGTATTTAACAATTAATTCAAATCACTCTAACCAGTGGTGAGGGTTATCCAAAAAGTAAAAGGAAAAAGAAATATAATTCAACAATTCACCTAGCCTCTGCATGATTTTACATATCCTATGGGGAGATTTTCAAGTGGTGTCAGATCCAGGATCCCCTTATCGAATAACTATTGTTTATAATTTTAAGGAAAGGCGTTTCTCTCTTATTTAAGATCTATTTATAGAATTATTTATGAATAATTATAGATAATTACAATCTAGTGATCAATAAGGTGATTACCATATTTTATGGGAAAGACTATCAAATTTGGAAGGATTAGATGCTTCTTTATCTCTCATAAATATATTTGGATATATTTGATGCTATAATTTATATATTTACTTATTATTATAAATGTTTATACGTGACATAAAATGGTAGAAATAATATTGAGAATTATGGGAATTTTGGAAATACCATATTGTATTCCTTGTTAGAGAAGAAGTTTCTAAATTTAAATAGAATAACAAAATATAATAGATTAAGGGATAAAATTGAGAAAATATAAAAAGGTAAAACTAATGTAATGTGAGAAAAACTATAAAACCCCATTATTTTACTGTATGTATATTCTTAAATAAATTCTATTTATTGGATAACTTATGTTACACAGAAAACCGAGCTTAACCAAATTATTAAATATTATTATAATCTTGCTGTTAAGTTGATAGGAATGAATAATATTGACCACATTATAAAATTTATATATAATCTGTTTAGTATATTTTTTTTACATTCATATTATGTGTTTTCAAGACATGATATAAAAATAAGTTATTTTTACACATAAAAAGCTATATCTTTCTAAATGCAGTTTTGCCACCTTTTTAATGAAACACTTGTTTAAAAACTAAATTCTGTCACCTTAATAAATTATATTTTAAAAAATAAACATTATTTTTCAAATAATAATATCAAAATTTTCTTTGGATTAATTTTTTGTATTTTTATGATATGTTTAATTTTTTTTAATTAATAAAAAAAATATCACATTTTAATTGAAAAATGACTTTTCATTTAAATAATTTATAGTGTAAAATTATAATTATGATTAGTTTAAAAGTATAATTAGATCAATTTTATATCATTTAATACAATTTAGGTCATTTTAATCAATTTTAAGATGAATTTGGATATAATAAATTTCAATCATTTGAACGTTTTTACTTTAATCACCCGTTTTCTCACCCCATCAAAGAGATTAATTTTAAATTTATATTAACCAATTATGTGTTTTGAATTTTAAAAAATGGAATAAATATTTTTAATCTCAAGTTATAAATTAATTAAGTATTCCATTTTTATTTTTACACAATATTAATAGTAACTATAATAATTTTTATTACCACGGTTGAGGGAAAATCAGGTAATTATAGGTAAAAATAATATTATAAATATTATGAAATTACCCTAACATTTTTCATATTTTTATTTAATGATTTTATTTTAACACAAATCATCCTTGGGAGAATTTTATGACCTCTTGGAGCCACTTGGATGACTTTATGCCTTTTATAGTTTTTTATTTTAAGGAAAATCAAATATGTCATACTCATGTTTTTAATAAGTATTACATTTTTAATATGTGGTTATTAAAAATATATATTTAACTATAAATTTCCATTTTAGATCTAATTTTTTTTATCTTCCTCATGATAACCTAATTCTATTTTTATGGAAGAAATATTTAACTTAAATCATTACATAATGATGATGTAATAATTGTTTAATTAATAGAAATATCAAATAAATGATATTAAAAATATTAAAACAAATATATTTTGATGTAATAAATATCATAAAAGAATTTTATATATTAAATTGACATAATATGAATTTATTAAAATATTTGGTTTGAAGATATCATGTTGTTGTAATATTTTAAAAAAGTCATGTAGTGAATAGTGTTAAAATTGACATTAATCATATTTTAAAATAAATAATATTTTCATAAATGATATAAAATTCATAAAAATATAAAAACACTAAAAATGATTTTTATATGGTTGAAAATTTCATAAATGATCCATTTATGGTTTGTTTTATAGTTTTTAATAAATATATTAACCCCTAATGAGTAAAAAACTTATTGTCATGGTAAGAGTTAAAGGGATTAAATAAGGGTTAAATTCAAAAGATAGGGGTATGAATATGACATAAAAATGTATAAAAATTATTGGTTAAAATTATATAGACCCATAATAATCTTTTATTTGAAATAAATCACTTTATGGTCATTTGGAATGGAAAATTAATTTATATTAATTTAATACTTTGTGAGTTTCCAAAAGTTCCTGTCACCTCAATTATAAAAGGGAACCTCCTCTCTCATTTATTCACACTTAATTTAGCATTATAGCTTGACAAAAACCTAATAATTTGTATTAAAAACATACTTATCTAAGTTATTTAGGTTTTTTCATCGAAAAGACATACCCTAGGCCCCTTAAGAGATGATATAAAGGAAGCTGCTGAATAATAGGTAATCGTTTTTACCAACTCATCCAAGTTTATTTCTTATTATACTTAATATTCACGAGGTGTGTCCATGATTAATTAATAAATAAAGTATTATAAATATTATTATATATTATTATGATTATGGGAGAACCATGTTCCATGTTTTATCCATCCTATGAAAAACCAAAACACTGCACGTGTATACGTACGAATTATCGTCTCTACACCGCAGTGTAATTTTTTTTCATCACCACTTTACATAGATAGGTATAATGATAGAAATAATGGATATATATTATAATAATGACATGATATTGGTTCTTTAAAAATTAACATACCATTAACTTCCTTATCCTTTCACTAAATAAGGGAATGATAACATCACAAATGCGTACGTACGACCTACCGTCTCTACGATGTGATGTGATTCATTTTACATGTTAACCATTAAAAATTATTATAAAACTTTATATAATGAATAAATATTATATATATGACCTTAATGTAATTATTTAGATTATGTAACTATATCATATTCACAATAACCGAGACTTACACAATAAAACATGTATAGGGAAAATGAAGCATTTAACACCCAAAACAAGGGTAATACTAAAATATTATTAACAAGTGGTTAATAAAATTATATAAGAGGATAATATGTTATATAATAAATATGAAAATGTTTATTTTATAAATTAATAACATGATTTAAACCATTATAAAAAAGGTTAATGCATTTTTCAACAAAAGTAAGTTTGAGGTAAGGGTTTTTTCTCATCTCACTTTTATTTTTTATGAGATATTACTTATTCACAACTTATTTATTTTGCATGGTGTACTACCCCTTTGATATATCTTATCATGAATCTAATTATACTCATGGTATTAAATGTTTCATTTGAAATTTTTTACCATTTTGGGAATACGATTTGAATGATTATAGGTGGTAAGGGATTTCTTAATTCAATTTTCATTCATTGGGTTAACCTTATATTTCATTGATTATGTCATGATAAGTTCATGTGTGAAATTAATTTGTATTATATCATTTTTTATTTTTTATTTTTTATTTGTTTTTAAAGAAAATACACATAATAGAACCATTTGATTAATGAAATGATATTTGTAAGAGACTTCATCTCAATCTCATTTCATTGAGGCATATTTTTATGTTATACACCCACCTTATTTTATGGGGTGTATATAAAACCCCTTTTAAATATAATATCATTATCATCTTATTTAATGTTTTTTAAAATTCTATTCTTTAATGGGACTTATGATTCAAATGTTTCAATGTGGCATAAAACACTTTGATTTAATTGATTATTTGATATATAATGAATTATTTGAACATGAAATAATGAGTGGGGACCATATATAGAAAATTACATTGATTCATTGGTAGTATCATGAGATGAATTAAGTTTCCAAAATAAATGGGTTTTACCCATAAAGATTAAACTATATTGTGAAAGGTCTCAATGTCAGTGGTTTATATTCTAGATACATGAAATCCAATAATTATGAATTCCTTTAAGATTTAAGTTATTATTATCAAGAAAATTTTCTCTATGATAAAATCTATATATGAATTTAATTATCAATTTATTGATTAAAGGGAATGCATGCTTAGTTATTTACCGTACCATGTAAACTATGCTCATTGATTCATTATTTCTTCCACTGTAATTAACCCTTACTGAGAATTTGATCTCACCCTTCTTTTATGTTTTATTTTCCCTAGGTTTCAAAGAAGTTTATTATGATTGATATTCAGGGTTATACTAAGGGGAAATAATAACAGAATCAATGAAATTCGTTTTTGTATTTTATGTTTTAAAATGTAATATGGATTTTAAGTATGTATCTAGCTTACCATGACACTAAACTATTTGGTATTTTGGGATGTGATACCATATATCTTATTCTAATGTAATAAAGTAAGGCACCAGCTTCGTGCTACTAGTGTCTGGATCTTTAATGTCGATATTAGAGAATTTTTAGTAGAAACCTTGTGAACTAGATTTATCAAAACATATATTGGGGAACATAACCCCATGATATACAATGAGGATTAGTATCAAAGCACATTATAATGTTTTGTGATTATAAATTATGATATGACCTAATCTAATGTAGTCTGTTATTTAAAAATAGGACATAGCAGAAGCCTTGAGAACCATAATAATGAATATAATTCAAAAGGGTAATAATGATCATTTCTTGGATGGGTTTAAGCTAATATTTCGAAGAGAAATAGTGTCCTAAATATTATATGATTATGAGGATATAATATCATGTTATATCAAGATATAAGAACAATTATATATGTATAATTGATTTAAATGTAAGAACAAGTATAAGAGGGAGATAAGGAAATGATGAAAAAGGGATAAAGGGAAAGAAGGATTTTACCACATATAATAATTCTAGAAGGAAATACCTTGGTATATTCTTAAGAGGAAAATGATTTTGATTAAAGAGTTAAGATAAATGCCACCATGATCATAATTGAAATATAATAAAGGAATTATTCAATATTCAATGCTTCAACTGTAAGGATATGGGGAACTACGCAAAATAATTCCCCAAGTGTTAAGTGAATATACCTTAGAAGAGGCTATGGGATTAATGTCAATATTATTCTATTGATATAACTAAAATGGAATGATCATTGTGAATGTGTTTTTGGATCCATAAAATATATTTTATAACAATATAATTATAAGAATTATGAAACATATATGGATTTTAATTCAATACTTCTTCTTTAAGGATTAGGGAGCATATGCTGAATGGTACCGATGACAAATTAAAGTGATTTATTGGAAATTTGATCTTTTCGAAAAAAATTATTGAGGGAATAGAACACATAATATATTATTTATGTTGAGATAGTAATGGAAGGGATATGTTTATGGAAAAGTATCGGTGACTATGAGCGTAGTTAGTGATTTGATGGTTTATGTTATCTTTGCTGGGTCTGCTACATGTTTGGATTTAATAAATATACCTACTATTTTTTATTAAAAACTTGGATGTTTTCATTAAGGTTTAAATGTGATAAAGGTATTTATGTATTTGATATGTGACATTAATAGTTACATTGTTTTGTTTAGAGAATCCAATATTAAGTTGATTTTGTAAATCTTCTGACCTTTTTAGACAATGAATTTGGATAGATGTATGATTCTTAAGGTAACTACTTATGTTATTGATGAAGTTGAACATTGGATTTTATTTTTTGAGGTTAAATGAATATTTTTCATATTGGAGAACCTGCACTAACCATTTTTATTTCAATAAACGATCAAAGTCTGATGTAATGGCTTGTAGATCTTATTTTTCATAAAATCTCTTCAAGAAAGGAAACATAATCCTGAAAATTAATTTCTAGGTGTAATAGATTAAGTGAAAATAGATCGAATCACAATGAAAGGATTATATTATGATTATTACATGGAAAAAAATAAATTAAGTTCTCATATTTATCATAAAAGAATACCTCTACTGCAAGAAAATAATTTCAGAACCAAAATGTTATTTGTTTAATTTTTGTACTATGAAATCAATGGTATTTTAACCAATCATAATATTTTTGGGTTTCTGATGATTAAATTTCTAATAGTCGTGTCCCCTATCATTCTCTATAAAAACAGGACGGTACAATTTATCTTCCATGTACTGATTTTCACTTTACACAAATGTTATTTTATTAGAAAGCCTAATATTGTGGTGACCTTTGAATTTACATTTTCCTCTTACTAAGAGGATGTTTTATTAACCCTATTTCAGATGTGGGTTTCCCACAAAAGAATTTTTAAGTATTAACCTTTTATTTTTGAAGTTTAATTTTAAATTATGAGGATTTGATTTACTAAGGGAGGGTAGAATGTAACACGCCAAGATTTTATGGTAAGTTTCTTCTTAAATAAATTCAATTTCATTGATAGCTTATGTTATATAAAACACTAAGCTTAACCAAATAATTAAATATTATTATAACATAGCCGTTAAATTGGTGATAATGAATAGTATTAGCCAAATTATGAAAATTTTATATTATATAATCAATATAATTATTTATATTCATCTAATGTTCTTTCTAAACATGATATAAAAATAAACCCACACTTACGCATAAAAAGCCAATTTTTTAGAGGTAGTTCTACCGCCTTTTGATGCAGCATTTGTTTTAAAACTGAATTTTGACACTTTTATTAATTATATTTGAAAAAATAAACCTGTTTTTTGAAATTAGGATATCGACATTTACTTTGGATGAATTTTTAGTATTTTTATGATATGTTTCAATTTTTGATGAGTAGTAAAAAACACTACATTTTAATTAAAAACTAACATGTAATATAAATAATTTATAGTGTTACATTATATTTTTGATTGGTTATAATGTATAATTAGATTAAATTTATATAAGTTATTACAATTTATGTCATTAGAATCAATTTCACATTGAATTATTATAAAAAATAATTTAAAACTTTTGAACACTTTCAAGTTAAAAACATGTTTTCTCACACTGTCAAAGGGATTAATTATATCCAATTATGTGTTTTGAATTTTGAAAAATGAATTCAATATTTGGAATTTAAATTTATAAATTTATTATATATGTCATTTTTATTTTTGGGAAACATGAATAGTAACTTTATTAATCTTTATTACCACAGTTAAGAGTAAATCAGGCAATTAAGGGTAAAAATAATATTATAAATATTATAAAATTACCCTAAAACTTGTACTAATTTTATATGATGATTTTTTTTTCTAAAATAATCATTGGAAATATTTTATTACTTATTGGAGCCACATGGATGAATTTAAGCCTTTTATAAAATTTTATTTTATGGAACGTTAAATATGACATACTCATGTTTATAATAAGTATTACATTTTTAATATGTAGTTATTTAGAATTTATCTTTAATTATAAATAGTAATTTGAAAGAGAAATTTTTTTATATTAATAATGGTAATTTATATTAAATTTTTATTGAAGAAATAATTACCTTAAAGGAGTACACAATGATGATGCGATAATTGTTTAATTAATGGAAATATCCAATAAATGATATTAAAAATATTACAATAAATATAATTTTACATAATTAATGTCATACAATAATTCTCTATATCACCTTGAAATATTAGGGATGTATTAGAATAGTGTTTTTTTGAATATATCATTTTTTTGATATTATTAAAAATTCAAGTAATGAATAGTGTCAAAATTGACATTAATAATATTTTAAAATAAATAATATTTTATTAAATGATATAAAATTCATAAAAATATAAAATTTGGAAAAATGATTTAGATACGGTTTCAAATTTCATTAATGACCCATTTGTGGTTGGTTTGAAATTTTTATTAACTATATTAATCCTTAAAGAGTAAAAACACATGATGTCATGGTAAGAGTTAAAGTGATTAAATAAGGGATAAAGACAAATTATATGGGTAATAATGTGGTCCAAATTTGTCAAAAAATTATTTTTGAAATTATTTCAACCCATAATAATATTATATTAAAAATAAATAAATTTTATCCATTTTTAATTGAAAATTAATTTATATTAATTTAATATTTTGAGAGTTTCCAAAAGTACAGATCACCTCAATTATGAAAGGGAACCTCCTCCCTCACTTATTCATAAACATTGTGCACAAAATCTCAACTAAACCCTACCCATTTCTCTTCCCAACATACTTACACAAGTTTTTTAGGGTTTTCTTCTCCTAAAAGACATACACTAGGTACCTTAAGAGTAGTTATAAGGGAAGCCTCCAAATAAGAGGTAATCATATTAACCAACTCATCAAAGTTCATTTATTCTTCAAATTCATAATGATGATTTATTTACCTAATTAAGTAAAAAATATATTAAAATATATATGATGAGATTTTAATATGATTATGTGAAAACCATGTTCCATGTTTTATCTATCCTTTGAAAAATGAAAACACCATACATGCATATGTACGACTAACCATATCCATATCATGGTGTAATATGTTTTTCACCACCATTTTACTTGGATGGGTATAATGATAGAAATAATTGATATATATATATATATATAATTATTAAATTATATTTATTATTTAAAAATTAATATACCATACACATCCTTATCCTTTCAATCATTCAGGTAATGATAGCATCGCTCGTGTGTACGTACGACCTACCGACTCCATGACGCAATGAGATTAATTTTCCCTATAAACCATTCATGATTGATTATAAAAATGTATATAATTAAAAAATTTGATATATATATATAACCTTAATATCATTATTGATATGATGGAACTATATCATATTCATAAGAACCTGGACTTACATGACAAAACATACATAGGAAAATAAAGAATTTTACACCCAAAACAGGGGTAATACTAAAATATTATTGACAAGAGGGTGATACAATGATATAAGAGGGTCATATAAGATATCATAAATATGAAAATAGTTCTATTATAAATTAATAACATTATTGAAACCATTATTTATAAGGATAAATCATATACAACCAAAGGGAAGGGTGAGATAAGGGTTTTTCTCACCTCACTTTAATCTCAATGAGATATGCCTTATTCACAACTATTTATTTTAATGTGATGTACTTTCCATTTGATATATCATTTCATGAATATAATTATATTCTATGGTATTGAATTTTTCATTTGATAATTATTACTTTTATATAGAGTAAAATACGACTACTTACAAATGGAAAGGGATTTCTTAACTCAATTTTCATTCATTGGTTTAACTTTAAATTTAATTTATTATGTCATGATAAGGTTATATTTGAAATTACTTATTATTATCTCCAATTGTATTTCTAGTTATTTTATGTTGATTTTTAGTGAATACACATAATTGATCCATTTGATTAATAGGATGATCTTTGTAGGGGACTTCATCTCAATCTCCTTTTGAGGCATATTTTGATGTTATTCACACACCTTATTTTATCAGGTGTATATACAAACCATTTGGAATATTATCTCATTATAATGTTATTTAATTTTTTTAAATTCTATTTCTTTATAGGGATTATGGTTAATTTTTTTCAAAGTGGTATCATAAACTTTGATTTAATCGATTATTAGATATATATTAAATGCTTTGTACATGAAAGAATAGGTGGGGAATGTAAAGAGAAAATCCCCTCAATGAATCGATAGTATCATAAGAAAAATAATGTGGAAAAACTAAATGGTTTTAAACCCTAAATATTAAACAATATTGTGAATGGTTTTAATGGTAGTGATTCATGTTCTGGATTCATAATTTCTAATAATTAAGCATTTTATTAAGAATTCAATTATTATTATCTAGAGGATTTTCACTATGGAAAAAATATATGGATGCATTTAATTATTAGATTTTTGATTAAATGGATTGTGTGGTCAGTTATTAACCTTTTAATGTTAACTATTCTCATTGATTCATTATTTATTATGCTATACGTAACCTTTACTAAGCATTTGATCTCACCCATTTTATGTTTTATTTTTTCCCAGGATGCCAAGAAGTTTATTATGATTGATATGATAGGTTATTCTAAGGGGAAATAATGGGAGACTCAATGAAATTATTTTTTATTTTATGTTCTAAAATTTAATTTAGATTTCCAATATGTATTTAGTTTACCAAGACTAGTAAACTATTATGTCTTTTAGGATTCGATACCTTGTATCATATGCTAATGTAATAAAGTAAGGAATCGACTTCGGGCTACTCGAGTATTGGTCTCTACAAGAATTATATATTTGGATATTGAAATATAAAGACATAATGATTATGGATGATAAATCTGTATATGAATTTTTCACAAGGGTCTATGAAATAGTGAGAAATATTTGAATCTTTGAAGATAAATTAAATGATTCAACTTTAGTTGATAAGATACTATCATATTTCCAGATAGTTTTATGATAAAGTTTTAGCTATAGATGATATTGGTCAAGGTGTAGTTCCTATAAAATACTTATATATTATTTCTATAGCCTTTGAGATTAGGGATCTAAATGTTACTATGAATAAGGGTGAGGATGAAAAATAAATATATTTTAATGATTTAAATAATGATAAAACAAAGAATGAAGATGAAGATGATGAAGATAGATGTTTTGGCTCATAAGAATTAGTGAATGAAAAGTTTGAAAAATATTTTTTCTCTTATCTATAGAAAAGTGAGAAGATGAACTATAAAGTAAAATCCTAGTTTCCACATAAAGGATTATATTATGGTGTTATTGGACACTTTTCAGAAAACTATCCAAAATTGAAAGAATAAGAAGAAAATGATGAAGAAAATGATAGACCAAGAAGATCCTCATATAAGAAAGCAATCAAGTAAAAATTTTATTCCATATGAATTTTTAATAACTTCTACAAATATAAAAAGAGAAATTTATTATCTAAAGGTGAAGAAAGTTATATAAGGGAAGAAATAGAAGGTGATATCTAATCATAAATTGTGATGGATGATAAGATACATACTGTTAAGGTGAATGAAGAAATTATCATTATTGATAAAAATAGTGAAGTTGGTATTGAAGAAGAAATTGAAATTGAACCTATGATAAAGAGAATAGAGAGAGAGAGTGTGTATTTATAAAATAAATAAATTGGATAAGGATATCATAAAATTGAATAATTAAGACCAATAATCTAGTAATAAATATGTTACACCCTAAGATTTTATGATATATTTATTTTGAAATAAATTTATTTTTTGATAGCTAGATATAAATGTAACACTAAGTCTAAATGAAATTTAATATAGTATACCATTATAAAATAACCATTAATATTTTTTTATGAATAGTAATAATCAAATTTTAAAAATATTTATTATTTGGATAATTTTATGAAAAGATTATATTTCAATAAATAGTGAAAAATATTGATTTTCATTAAAAATTAAATTTTTATTTCAATAATTTTAAAATTTAAATTTGGTCTTAAAATGGTTTTAAAATCAAATTTTGTTCTATTATATTATTAAAAATTTGATTTAGGCCATTCGAATCAAATTTATATGGAATTTGGATATGCACAAATTTTATTCTTAAGAAAACTTTTTCTTTTAAAAACCAATTTTCAACACGTTCTTGAGATTATTTTTAAATTAAATTATAAATT
This sequence comes from Viscum album, assembly GCA_963277665.1. Lineage (NCBI taxonomy): Eukaryota > Viridiplantae > Streptophyta > Magnoliopsida > Santalales > Viscaceae > Viscum > Viscum album. The sequence goes on along the minus strand of OY728135.1, from coordinate 1,895,901,645 downwards.
TTTATGAATTGAATTTGTTAAAATTCATTTCATATTTAGAATCATAAATACTAATATTATTTAAAAAATTTATCTTATTTTTTACAAAAAAAATAGTAAAAACTGAAAAAATCACCACCATGATAAAATAGTAAATTGGGTTAACTTAGGATAAAAATAAAAGATAAAGACAAAATTTTTCATATTAATTATTATTAAATAAAGGTATTTATAAAATTATCACCATAGTCTTGATATTTATGTTTTATAGAAAAATTTTCCATTAAAGTGACCTAATTAATATTTTATGCAATGAAAAAGAAAAATTGTTACTCTCTTACATTTTTAAATAACATATGTGTTCACATTGAAAAAAAACAATTTGTGGACAAATATTAATGTTTATTTTTAGAATAATAAAATTATTTTAGTTATGATATTTTTTTTAATTTTTAGTAATAATATAATTACCTTAAATTGTTATGAAATGCCGAGACAAAATTTCTTCAATTAATTGAAAAATAAAATATATGATTTCAAAAATAATAAAATTAAAATAATTTGAATGAGTTATAGTGTTAGTTGTTTTAGAAACACATAAAATATTAGGGATTTATTAATAGAATATCTTAAAATCACATGTTTATCTTTGTGTCTTTAAAGTCAAATTAAATAACTAGTTACAAAAGTGACATTAGTGATATTTTATTATGAATAATATTTATTAAATGATTTAAAATTCATACCTTTGGAAAAGTAAATGGAATATGGTTGAAAATATCATCAATGTTTCATTTATTAGAAATTTTTCGATTTATGGTAACTTTCATAACCCTTTAATACTAAAATAGTTGTCAGTGAGGTTAATGATTCACTACAAAAAGGGTTAGTATTAGCGAGTTTTTATGAACTAGTGATAGTTTATACCACCACATAATAATGTAGTGATGTTTATTAAAACAACCACTCATTTCAAGGTCACTAGAAATTTTGAAAAAAATATTTTAATTTAGCGACAGTTTTGGTAAGTGTTGTTTTTGGAGCATTTAACAGTAGTTAGTTGTTTCTTTTGCGGAAGGTTTTTTATAAAAAAATATCTAGGGGAAATATAAATTAGATAAAAGAAACCACCACAAGACATATTAGAGACTATTTCTTTTTTCTATGGTTAAGAATAACCACCACTAAACATATTATATAAAATGTATTTAGTAGTGGTTTTAAGTAACCAACACTAAATTAGATTTCATTTTTTTAACAAAAACTTAATTAAAAATTATATATATATAAATCTGACATATAATAAAATAAAACATAAATATATGATAAAACTATCACATATATATATATATATATATCACACATTGAAATTAATATACAAACATCTAGTCATCATAAACTCAATCTAAGTCAACTCATACATCTGGAAATATACTTATACAATATGTCCAATAAAAACCCATGCCCAATATACGTCCATGTCATGACCTCCACTATATATGTCTGCCTCCACATCATTTCATCAACTGAAATTGACTACATTATCTCATCAACTGTAACAAAAAAGAAATCAAAAAAAAAAAATTAAAACTACGCATAATAAATTAGAAATATAGTAGAATAATTGATAAAATTTTAACATACCCTGGTAAATAATAATCAAAACAACCACCTTCTGAAGAATGTTATGGATCAGAATGGTCAAAATTCTACCAACTATAGGTATCTACCACCTAAAATGAAAACCTGAAAATTTTAGAAAATAAATGTGAATGAGAAAAAACACAGAATATATTTAGAATTCTGCACATATTTTTTTAATTAAATAGAATAAATTTTAACATAAAAAAATAATATATAATTTAAAACACTTTGAAAACCTAAAAATAAATATTTAAGGTAACATTCAATAGTTGAAACTAAAAAGGGATGAGTAAATATTCAAATTTACATTTAAAGTGACATGAAGTGTGCTTAAAATTTACTTAATAAACAAATTTTAATGATTTTTATATCACAACATGTATTATATTTAAAAACTTATCTTTGGTGGTTTTCCCATTATTTGACATCAATATGAGGTCATTTTATATGTTTTTGACCATTCCATGTACGTTTTAGTGTTTTGAAACACTAAAAATTAATTTATAGCCATAATAGGAAAACCGTAATTCTAAAAGACATGCCATTAGTTCCAACATTTCACAATTAAATGTATGGTTTTTGTACCATGATTTAAGGTCATTTTTATGTCTTTTTCATGGTTTTAATCCCCTACCACTTGTTTTCAAAGTATTTTATAGCTTTCAAAAGTGTATGCTAAGTAAATTAGATCACATCACATGTCAAATTGAGGCTCTATCTATGCGTACACATCAAAAACAACTCAATAGTTTTTTAACCTAATTTCACATCAATACGAGGTCGTTTTATATGGGTTTGACCATTCCATGTACATTTTAGTATTTTAAAACACTAAAAATGCGTTTATGGCCATAACAGTTAAGACATAATTTGGAATGACATGCCGTCAATTATTAAATTTCAAAATTAAATATATGTTTTTCATCCAATGATATCAGGGTTATTTGATGTCATTTTTCTAGTTTTGACCCCCAAAAATTATTTTTAAAGGATTATATACCTTTCAAAAAGTGTATACCAAGTAATTATGACCACACCACACATCATATTTAAGTGTTGTCTGTATGCACATGTCAAAAAAACTAAGTGGTGGCTTTCCATTGATTTCACATCAATATAAGGATTTTTTACTATGGTTTTTTCCATTTCCACATGCGTTTTAGTTTTTTAAAACACGAAAAATGAATTTATAGCCATAATGGAAAAACCTTAATACAGAATGATGTGAAATCTATTCCTGATTTTCATAATTATATATATGTTTTTTCTCCTATGATTTCAGGGTAATCCAAATTTGTTTCCATGGTTTTTGACCCCTGACACTTATTTTTAAAGGCTTTTGTACCTTTCATATTTTTATACTGAGTAATTAAAAGCACAACGAACATCAGATTGACATGTTGTATATTTGTACACATAAAAAACAAATGAGCGGTGGTTTTCCCTGGATTTTATATCAATCTGAGGTTGTTTTCTAATGGTTTGAAAATTCCACACATGTTTTTCTGTTTGAAAACACTAAAAAAGTGTTTACATCCATAACGGTAAATTTGTATTTTGGAATGACTTCCCATTAGTTGAAACATTCCAAAATTAAATCTACAGTCATTGTTTCATTATTTTAGCGTAATGTGATGCTATTTTCCTAGTTTTAACCCCTTGACACTTATTTTAAATTCTTTTTTAACTTTCGGAAGTTTATAATGAGTTATTCTGACCCCATTCCATGTCATATTGATGTATTTTCTATGCGTACACATTAGAAACAACTCAACAGTAGTTTTCCAATTTTTTCACATCAATTTGAGGTTTCTTTCTATGGTTTTGACTGTTTAATGTATGTTTTAGTGTTTTAAAACAAAAAAATTTGTTTATAGACATAAAAAAACTATAATTCATAATGACATGTTTTCATTTGATACATTTCGAAATTAAATATACGGTTGTTGTCCTAGGATTTCAGGGTAATCCAACATCATTTTTGGGTTTTGACCCCTTGATAGTTGTTTTTAAAGGCTTTTGTACATTTTAGAAGTGTATACTGAGTAATTATAAGCAGAACACTCATTATATTAACGTGTTTTCTATACATACATGTAAAAAATAACTCAACACTAGTTTTCCACTAATTTCACATCAAAATGAGGTCGTTTTATATGGTTTTGACCATTCCACACACATTTTACTATTTTAAAACACTAAAAAAGAGTTTACAGCCATAACAGAAAAAATGTAATTCATAAGGATGTTTTATTAGTTCCAACATTTAATAATTAAATCTACAATCATTGTCTCATGATTTCAGGGCAATCCAATATCATTTTCCTAGTTCTGACCCCTTAATACTTTCTTTTAAAGTATTTTGTACCTTTTAGAAGTGTTGACAGAGTAATTTCGACCAAACTGCACATCATATTGATTTGTTGTCTATGTGTACAAAAAAACAACCCAAGAGTGGTTTTCCCATGATTTCATATCAATATGAGGTCATTTTCTATGTTTTTTATAGTTCCAAATGTGTTTTAGTGTTTTAAAACACTAAAAACGTGTTTATGGCCATAACGGGAAAATCGTTATTCAGAATTACATTTCATTGGTTCTTACATTTCACAATTAAATCTATAATCATTTTCCCAGGATTTAATGGAAATATGATATCGTTTTCCCGGTTTTAACTTCCAAAACTTTTTTTTAAAGGTCTTTGTACCTTTTAAAAGTGTATATCAAGTAATTCTGACCACACCGCACATTAGATTGACATGTTGTTTCCACATACATGTCAAAACAAACCAGTGATGATTTTAAGATGATTTAATATCAATATGAGGTCTTTTTCTATAGTTTTGACCACTACACACACGTTTTAGTGTTTTAAAACACTAAAAACATGTTTAAGGCCATAACGGGCAGACTATAACTCCGAATGAAGTTCTGTCAGCTCCTAAATTTCAAAATTAAATCACGATAGTTTTCCTATGATTTTAGGTCAGCAAAACTTTTTTTCCTATTTTTGACCACCCAAAATTTGTTTTTAAAGGCTTTAATACCTTTCATAAGTGTATACCGAGTAATTCTGACCACACCAGACGTTTTATTGATGTGTTTTCTTTGCATACACATAAAAACAACTCAATAATGGTTATCCCATGATTTCATATCAATATGAGTTTTCTTTATATGGTTTTCAAAATTCCACGAATTTTTTAGTGTTTTAAAACTCTGAAAAGGTGTTTACCACCATAATAAAAAATCCATAATTCGGAATGATTTTTTGTCACTTCTATCATTTAAAAATTAAATATATGGTAATTTTCCCATGATTCAAAGGCAATCTAATGTCATCTCTCTAGTTTGGATCCAAGAAAATTGTTTTTAAAGGCTTTTGTACCTTTCAAAAGTATATACTGAGAAATTCCTACCACATCACACCTCAAATTGACATGTTTTCTACTTGTATACATAAAAAAACTCATTGGTGTCTGTCCCATTATTTCACATCAAGATGAGGTCATTTTCTATGGTTTTTATTGTTCTATGCATGTTTTAGTGTTTAAAAACACTAAAAATGTGTTTACAACCATATCAAGAAAACTGTAATTAATAATGACACGACATCAGTTACTACATTTAAAAATGAAATCTAGGATCATTATAACATGATTTTAGGTAAATATGAGACCGTTTTCTTGGTTTTGACCCCTGATACATTTTTCTAAAGGCTTGTGTACCTTTTAAAAATATATGCTGAGTAATTCTAACCACACCAGAGATTGGATTGATGTGTTTTAAACACGTACATGTCAAAAAAATCAGTGGTTGTTGTTTCATTATTTCATATCAATCGGAGGTCATTTTCTATGGTTTTGACCCTTCCATGCATGTTTTTGGGTATTAAAACACTGAAAATGCGTTTACAGGAATAACAAGAAAACCATAATTTGGAATGAATTTATGTGAGTTTCTATAGTTTAAAATTAAATCTACAATCATTTTCCATGATTTTAAGGAAATATAACATTGTTTATCTAGTTTTTACCCCCCCAAACTTGTTTTTAAATGCTTTTGTACCTTTTAAAAGTGTATAATGAGTAATTCTGAGTACAACGCATGTCATATTGACGTGTTGTCTATGCATACATGTCAAAAACAACTCAATGGTGGTTATACCATGATTTCACGACAATAAGAGGTCATTTTAATTTTAATGACCATTACATGCATGTTTTAGTGCTTTAAATCACTAAAAAAACATTTATATCCATAACTGGAGAATCGTAATTCATAATTATATGTTGTGAGTTCTAATATTTCAAAATCATATCTAGAGTCATTGTCCTATGATTTTAGGGAAATATAATGTTGTTTCCCTAGTTCAACCCCCTCATAGTTGTTTTTAAATTCTTTTGTACATTTCAAAAGAGTTTACCAATTCAAAATTAAGAAAACAAACTCTAATTATTTTCTTAATCATAGATAATGATCTATAATTTATTTTTGATGTATCGGAATCAACCACACATCAATCAGACACAAGATGTGGTTGGTATGACTTGAAATGTGTGTTTTCTATATAAAAGTGTCATTTTAGATTTATTTATGGATGTTGTATGTGTTCTTTGAAAATGTACAAATGATCTATAAAATTTAGAATTTACATTGATAGGATAATCTAGAAGGTTGAAAATTTCCTTGAGGATTGTTCTGGTCATCTGTTGAAATCCAGAAACTAAGGCATTTTCCATTTTTAATCACCATTGATCCTGTGTTTTCCTATAACAGTATTGTTCTTGTACTTTTTCATTAAATCTTGTAATTTATCTTCGTGATTCCTGATCAATGACACTAAAAACCCCCCACTAAGTGTAGAATTAATGGATGACATCACCCTACCAAATAAAACAGATGGAGTATCCCTAGAACCCATCCCCCATTCATGTCTGAGATGCTCCTTCCCTAAAACGATTCCAATTACATCGTTATGGGAGACTGATACTAATTATGAATGGTTCACATCCCAGACATCTTGAATTTTAACCTATTAATACAAAAATATTTAGAGTTATTTTTTAAAATATCTAAACTTTATAATTCTATAAAATTAGTAAATTTTTCATTACTATTTATTGTTACTTCAAAAATATAAAAACATAATATTGAAAATTATATTATAACAACAAACAAGTCTTAAACACAATTAACTGGGGTCAGATAGATGTATGAAACGATACCAAATTGACATCATTTTATCCATATAGTTGGCCATATTTAGTTGAGTTTAAGGATTGTTATTTTTTATAATATATTCTTCATTATTAAATTTTTATGGTAATGAAATTATACGAAATGGAAATGAAAATTACTTACTCTAACATCTTTGGTAGGCTCATTTACAAAACCTCCATCCGGTTTCCTATACACTTTGAACCACATCTCTGTTCATCCAAGAGAGTGAACTAATTCATTATCTGTTATAAAAGATTTAAAAAATTTAGAAAAAACCTTGAGTTATAATAAAATGATATAAATAATAATGAATAAAATACAAACCAAAATTTTTCTTTTTCTTGATAAAACATTGGGACCCTAAAATATGAGGAATGACCTGCTTCTTAAGATTCACAGAAAGTTTTTTAGATAATTCCTAAAAAAATAGAAACATTAAAAAAATTTAATTTTATTATGTTTATGTTATTAAGATACTATAAACTATATAATTACCTCTTGATATGTACCTATGTTGATATTGATAAAGAGCTTCCATTGCTCATGAGAAATGCCTTCACACACTTTCTCATACATTTATCATGAGCTTAGAGAATTGAAATTAAACTCTTTCCATAATTTCCATTTCAAATCTCTCCATTTATTGCCAAGATTTTTTAAATTCCATGGGCATTAAATGAAGTTAGGTACATCAAAATAAAAAAAAAACAACTAGAAATGAAAAAATAATACTTTATCAGAATATTTAAAAAAATTACTCATGTATTTTAAATTAGTTACCAAGGAATATTAAATTAAGATTACCTTTAATTGAGTATCAAAGACCTCATTTTCCAAGATTTAGGAATTTTCCTCCTATTTTTATAATTAATAGTAAATCTCACTATCTCACAAGCAATATACTCATGAATCTTCCCATATATTCCAAATGCATCATTGATAGGCACTCCAAACTCATCAAATTGAATTATAATCTTCAATTCCTTTAGGTCCCATACATCTACCACGTCTATATTTGTATCCCTTCTATGGTTTTCTTTATCTATTTTACAAATTCATTAAAAAATTAATAAGATATGATTTTTTTAAAAATTATATACATACCAATAACAGTAACTCACCAATATCCCCCATGATGGAGGGGTGATGAATTGCTCTATCACTGAAGGTGAATTGGGTAGTCGACTACCAATGACATCTAGTGAAACAGATGGCTCACTAGTAGTCTCAAGTACAATAGAATCACTAGGATCTGTAAAAGATGACGGTAGTAGTAGTGTGCTCTGAGAATATGATATGCTAAGATCTTGATTTTTATTCTCAGAATTCTTTTAATTCGAATGATTAAGTTATATTAAATATATAAAAAATGAACAACTAAAATACTTTTACAAAAAAAAATAAAAACTAAAACAATCTATATATGTATGAAACACATAAAAATTACAAATTTTAATATATTCTCATTACCAATTTATACATTCAATTATCTTCATCTTCATTATTATCATTTTTGTAAACCTCCATTGTTATTAGTCCTTCATTTTCAGCCTCTCTTGTATGTTCTACTATTTTGATATTGTCAGGAAAAAATGGTTTAATGTTTTGTGGTTGATGGGGTTCACTATTATAAATAACCAATTGATCTTCCTTGACCATATCATATAAGTCCCTTTGATTTAAGTGTAAAATAAAACTCCAACCTTCATGTAATTCATTATCATCATAATAAACCATATTCTCTTGTAAAGACAATATAAATAGATCACGTTCTTCATGCTCAACGATATATATCAAGTGAGAGAATTTGACAAAAGTAAAATATAATGAATCTTTCATTATACCCCTATTAATGTTGACCCACTTGAATTTGAATAAGACAACTAAAAACTATCCATGATAGTTTAATTCAATCATATCATTTCGATTCCCATAGTAACCCACCTTTGAAAATGTAAATAAATAACTATTATAAGTTTTTAAGTCTTCTTCATTATAAATAGTATAAAACCTAAAGTCATGAATTTTATAGGCATAAAATATATTAGCATGACTTAAAGAAACTTGATCCAAAAACATCAAATCATTCTATATTTCAGATTGATTATCAAAATTGATTATCTAAAAAAAGATATAAGCTATAACTTTTAACATACAAAAAATAACCACACGTCTATAATATGAATATGAGTATATACTTATTCAAGGGAGAACCATTCGACAAGATCATTATTAATAGCTTTTGTTAATTATAGCTCATTTTAAGGTCAAACCCTTATTCACCTCTTTGTATATAGTCAAAAATGTTCAATAAATCGATATGCTATAATACTATTGATTATCACATATCTATGTGATTTTAAAAACTCCAATTCAGCCAGTGTAAAATTTGACCCCATTCCAATTGGTCATCCAGTTGTTAGAAATGCCAATTTCTGATTTTCATAATGAGAATTAGTGGAGATGTCATTAGAACATCTAGCAAGATTGAATCTATTCTCAATCACATCAAAATATCTAATATAGTAGGCCAGGCACTCTTTGACAATGTAACCTTCAGAAATAGAGCGTTTTGGTTGGGATTTTTTCCTCAAATATGATTTCAAATGTACTAAGTACCTGATGGAAGAAATAAGAAACATATTAAAATAATTTACAAAATTATTTGATAAAATTGAATTCACCAATGAAAATAAAAAAATTTCCACATACCACTCAATTGGATACCTCCTTCGATAGTGTACTAGTCCACAATGTTTAGCTTCTTCAACCAAATGAACAGTCAAATGGATCCTGGCTATGAAGAATGAAGGGGGAAATAACATATCAAAATGATATAGTTTCAAAATAATTCTTTCTTGAAGTCTATCAAGATCAATTGGATTTAGAGTTTTTCCAAAATTCTCTCAAAAAAGGTACAAAACCCAACTAGAACCGTAATTACATTTTCAAGTAAATTATTACAAAAATCCTACAGAAAAAACTTGTCAATCAAAATATGTGAGTCATGACTTTTAAATCCATGTAACATTCAGTTTTTTATTTCAATTAACCTTGATTTGTTACTTGAATATTCATTTAGAACTTATAAATTCACTAAATTTTTATGGAATAAATATTTATCATGTTTTTTAATCATAAAATAGCTGAATGATACTTGTCATTATCATTTTACCATAAACCATGATTTATATTCATTGAATCCAAATAATTATTAGCATTAAAGAAATCCTTTAATTTACCCAACTCATTAACAATTAGAAAATTAAATTATCAGAAACTTTACTCTCAATATACATTACATCCAGATTATGAAGTATCGAATTAAACTCCAAATAAGGAAGTTAAAAAAAATACTCTTTTTCTTCCATTTTTGTGTTCTAGTTTCTTTAGATAATGTACCTCATACCCTTTTCCCCTTCTTTAAAATGATTACATTTTACAAATTCTCATGTGAAATTAATTCACTATCCCACAATTTTTTAATGAGATAATACCTTTGGTGACTTTCTCATTTCAATATCTCCATTGAATCATGTATTCTTAAACCTGAATTTATGAGAATAATAAATAAATCAATAATGAAATATAAAACACCATATTCTACTATAAGGTAATCACTGAGGATCAAAATCAAAATTACAAACTGGAGAATCCAATCCAGTGTGAGTGTTCTAACCAGATACATTTCTTAGTCCAGGAACGTCACTAATTTTCGATATTAAACCATCATGCATTTTGAATAGTTGTTTCATTGAAGCATCATATGATTCCAATCCATCATCCCATAATTCTCATAATTCTTTTATTAGAGGTTGAAGGTATACATCAATGTCATTTACAGTCATTTGATTTATAGGAATAATCATTGAAATAATTAAAGAAGCATTATTCATATACAACCACAAAGGTAGATTATTTGGGATCAAAATAACCAGAAAAATTTAATAATTAGTACTTAGATTACCAAAATAGTTAAAACCATTAGGATCCAATCCCAAATGTATATTTTGAGGATCAAAATAAAAATATAAATATAGTGAATCAAACATATTCCACGATGTTTAATCTTTGGTATGTATTGTCAAGCCGTTGTTACTATCTTGTTTATGCAACATCATGTCCTATGTAGTCTTAGACAACATAAATAATATATGTATGCGTGGTTTCAGTGGAATGAAATGAAATAATGTTTCATGTGTTTTATTCTTATTTTTCTTCTTAAGGTTGCATTTATTTATACTGTCATTGTTGTTCATTGACTTACATATACTTGTATAAAAAATTGTGCATTCTTCTTTATCAGACTCTCCTCCCTAGAAAAGCATGAAATCATTAAGGTATGCGTGTTTCTTTGTATAATCAAGTCCATGTTTGGTCATGAAAATTTTCATCATAGAGAATGATGTAGGGATTTTCGATTCACTAAATGCATGATGATCCAACTTTAAAATCTTGTATGTTTCATTGTCATTAATTCCATAGAGACAATTGATATGATACAACTTAAGTATAAAAGACAACTTCGAATACTTGGAACACCCTTAATACAATTATTGTTGTCCATCTTCAACTAATTCATAAAAATTATTATTTTTTTCACTGAAGTTCTAAGAAAGACTAACTTGAAAAGGATCAAATGAAGGTTTTGTTGATCAATTAAAATCTTGGACATTGTATACTTGAAAACCAAATGCATCATTTAACGAATTTCTAACTAAATTATCTTCTATCAGGTCACTTTTTTTCATATAAAACATTTTCATTATTTTGAATATATATAACATTTGATTCACCATTCAAAATCCAACATACATATCAAACATGAAACTATTTCAATATCAAATGCTAATATAATTAATTTATATTCAACCATCGCTTGAATTTACAATCAGGGCACAAACATTTTCTTCTACCACCCACTGATCGGTTTGCAATCGCATAATCTTAAAATTATTATAAACCCTTCGAATATTGAGGAGTGTTTCAAGGAAAATTAGTCCCACTATTATCCATAGGTATTGGATTTTATTATCCATGTACATTCATATATAAGGATATAAATTTTTAATCAAATAGGTGTAATCAAATTTAAATATAACCCAATTTATCTATTAACACTTTCATAACAACTATAAAAAAATGGTATGAATAAAATAACAAAAATTTCTTACTAAACATATAATATAAAAACTTGAATTAAATAAATTATTATCTCCCACAAATATTGATTAGTAATGACATAAATTTGATCACCACCACATTTTAGCAAAAAAGAAACCCATGAATGTTTTAAAATATATCAACTATTTATTTATAAATTGAATGTTGGAAGATGAAGTTTCATTCTCATTAAAGATAAAATTAATTTTTTTAGGTTAATGAAGGATCTATATGGGTTATGATAAGACTCAATAGAATGATATTTTAAGTTAGATACATTATTTTAACAATTAATATTTAACGATGGAAATGTGGAAAACAACCTCTACATTGAAGATGATAAAGGTGTATTAATTTTTTATATTTTATATGTAGGTGGTATTATTTTTATAGGAGAAGAAGACTCTGTATTCTACCCTAGTGTTGTAACTAAATATGGTTTATTCCAATGAAGAACTATCTACATTGAGAAATTCCCTATCCATTTCCCATGATCTAACTAAGACCAAGAGAAACCATTTAAAAATATGAATACAAGGTGTAATTTGTTTTAATATCATAATATGTCATTAATACCAAAAACAATTTCAGCTCTATATGTCTATATTCTACTGAAATGGTTTATTGTGACTTCATGTTGTTCCATGAATTATATAAATAAACTTTTTCACATAACATCCAATCAAGTGTTCCTTCAATTTGACGTAAACATAAAAAACATGACGTTAACATAAATTTGAATAATGTGCATTGCGATTTTCAAATCAATAGATATTTTTTTTCATTTCACTCAAAAAAAAAAATACACACTAAAATTATTTCTCATAAAAATCATGTTAGTTAAAATAAAATCAATGAAACTATTTTGGTTGTTCCGATTACTATAACTAATAATTGATTATCATGCATGTAAAACTTAACCCTAACAAATCTTTAATTATTCGATATAATTTATTAAAATAAATGATTCCTCACATATGCATAAAACATGAACCATTCTGGTAAATTTAAAAAGGGTATAATATCTCATTTTTAAAGCCTTTATCCTTAAAAACCTTTCTAGGGTTGGTGATGAAACCATGTGTGACCCCAAAACTTACCGCCAATTGGTCATTAGTTGGAAAATAGTATCAGTTTTGTATATATCAAAAAAAGGAAGCATTAATATATATAAAACAAAGTGTAATTAATCAATATGAAATAAAAAACATGAAATTATTAACAATATAGATTTCCTAACCAACTTATATCATAAACATTTTTTTAATTTAATGCAACATAACCAAAATCAATGACTATTATAACTCAAAAAATAGCTGAAAAATAAAAACAACAGATTAAAATAAAAAATTACACAGATATATTACTTCTGAATGAATGGAAAACAAATTATATACTCTTTGTGTCACCAATTATTGTCCATATAATGCTAAAAAAAATAAATTTAGGGTGAGGATGTTGCAACCTTTAAGGGGGGTCTGTGTTGACACTGAGGATGGGATCTAAGACAGCGAGAGGGAGGTTAGTGGGGGGCACGGTCTATGTCACCACCGAGGAGTGGGAAAAATCTGGGAAGAGGTAGGTTGGTGGGTTGGGGGTCCATGTCTCTGGAAAGGAGGGTAACTGTAAGTCGGTAGAGGGTGGTCGTGGGGGGGGGGTCGTTAGGGTTGGGGTCGGAGGGGGGAGATGTCAGGGTTGGGGAATTTGATGAGAAGGGAGGAGAAAGGTCAGAGGGGTGGTAGGAACAATGTTCAGAGGTTCAAGTTTTCATCTAGGGAAGGGAGAGGATGAGGTCAGGGTAGGGAGTGGGTGGAAAGGGGCTTGGGTCACCCAAAGGGAGCGATAGAGGGGGAGGAATTAGAGTTTTTTAAAACGTTTAGCAACAGTTAATTAAAACCCAAACTAATTGTTAAAATATTAAAAATATAGAGTTTGTTTTTTCAAACAACCTCTATATAGTATATTTTTCTAAACAAATTTAATTCAGGGAGGTTACTAGAACCGTTGCTAAAAAACCGCTGCTAAGAATCTCTTTTTTAGTGTTTAAATAGGTTAACTAAGGCATTAAACCAAAATATCTTTTTTAAAAGAAAATTTAAACCTATCCAAATTGTATTGCATGATGGTATTTTAAAAAAATATGAGATTATATTATATTCTATTTACATTTTTAGTCATATTTCTATAGAATGAAATTTTTATATTTTAATCATTTAAGAAATTCCAAAATTTCCCCTTCCCTCACTTATAAAAGGGAACATCTTCTTCTCTTTTCATAACACTTAAAAATACATTCATTTCAACAAATAACTTAAAATTGCCATTAAATAATTCCCTTAATATGTCTTAGATTCCTGAGTTTTATTATAAAACCCTCCTTAGAGGCCATTTGGTTAAAACCTAAATACATTTTCTGAATAGGGGGTATCGTTCTTAACCATGCATTTTTGTTTTATTTATTCTAAAACCTCCTTAAACAATTATTCAAGCAATATAATATAAAAATCAGTATATAAAATATAAATAGATTTTATTATTTTAATTTTATAACCCATATCTATATTCAATTCCATCAAATGGGTAATGAATCTTTCCATCATGTGTATGACAGAATACTACCTCATAAATCGATGTGATTCATTTTTTCTCACCACCTATCACAACTAGATATATTGATAGATTTAATTTATATATATATATATGATATTTATTACATATTAATTATTTTGGAATTATAATATCACATTTATCCTCTTACATTTCAATCTATTGGAAAATGATAATGTCGCTCATGCATACGTGTGGACTACCACCTCAATGGAGCGATGTAATTTTATTCATTTATATTTTTCTAAGATGGTAATAAATATTGATTTTATAAATATATATGATTTATATGACATTATAATAATTTTATATAGTATAATTATTATTTACCTTCCTTTCATTCGATCCGTGAAAAAATGAAAGCATCGTTCATGCGTACGTATAACCTACCATCTCCATGAACAGTGTAATTCATTTATATATATATAAATTTCATAGATGAATATAAATATATATATATAATGAATATATATGATATTTATATCATGATTAACGTCATGAATATAATTTATTCATGATCAATGTATAAGGACCAACACTACCGAACCAAAATATACAAGTAAAATGAAGCAGTTATCACCCGGTACAATGATTTTAATAAGTAATTATTAATATACTTGAGATAAATGGTTATAAGTAATAATATATGTTATTATATATAATATTATGGTTCTATAATATATTTATAATAAATAAATATTTACTATAAAGGTGTTTTGAACACATACAAAGGAAGTAAAACCCGAGGTAAAGGTTTTATGTTACAATCTCATTATTTATCTTAATTTTTTATGACTATGTTTATAATTATAAAATTTATGATATAGCTATATAGAATAAATTTAATTTTATTATCCAATGGTTATTTATAGAGATTAAATTTTTAATACCATTTTTATATATTTAATAATTTAACCGACTGAATGAATCATTGTAAAGAAAATATACATTATTTATCTCTTCGGTCAAAAATATATTCTCTTCCATGTACAAGTTTTCTAAAAATGTTTTCATGAATGTTTTTAATATTATAAAATTATTATTTAAATTTATTTTTACCCATGTTTTATTTTTGAATTTGTTTAAAATCTATCTTCTTATTATTTTCGAAATGAGTCAGTTTTGACCTTTTTAATTGTTTTAACATATAAAACATGAAAAAATTACCATTATTATAAATTTTCATTTAATTGAATCTTACTTTACAAATTTTCAAGTTTATTTTAAAATAAAATTCTTTCATTAATATTATGGAATTTTTTTGATTTTAAATAAGTGATTTCAAAGTGAAAAGGTTATTTTACTCAAGAAAAGTTCCAATGATCTTTTAATGGATTTTTCATCTATGATAACATCTTTGATGTTAATTATGGTTTAATTGGGATATGATCAAATGAAATCATCCTTATTATTTCTATTTATGGATTATTATTTTGATGAAAATGTGTTTATAAAATCTTTCCTTTTTAACATGTATGACATGTTTAATTGACGAATGATTATGAAACCCATTTATTTTCCACAGGTTATTCCATGATTAAATTATTATGAAACCTATTTCATTTTCATTGTTTATTATGTTATGAATGTTTTATGATTTTTTAGAAAAGATATGTATGAATTTCATTATGTGATGGGTGGTCCCAGAATTATATATACCTCTAATGCATTGGGTAATGATAGACATCTCATGATATAAAAAGGATGATAATGGATAGTAAAGAAAACTCAGTAAGGGAAAATATCCACTAACATAGTCTTAAGAGTGAACCCTGATTACTATGGTGTCCATTCGTCTAGTATTCACAATAACGATGAAGATATACCAGTATCTATTGCACATACATAAATATAAATATCCCTTTCTCATATCATGTCATTTTAATTTATTTTGAGGATGGATTATTGTAAACTTATATTGATATATACTCTATGGCGATGTATGAATTCTAAGGCGATGATTTAGATATTTTATTTAAGTTGAATCTAGAATTTTCTATTGTCTTTTAAGGGTGAAAATTCAATTAGGATATTGAATCTGTAATTATAATTAAACTTATTCCCTTATGAGGATCCTAAAAATATCATGATTACTAACAATGGTATAAGAATATACAAAAATCGATCTAATAATATTTTTATATGATATTGAATTATATCATCTCGCATTGATTTGAAATTTTCTAATAACCCAATAAAATGTATTGGCTCAAAATTTAATTATAATTCCTCAAGAAAAAGTTTTTAGTTCACTTAATAGATGTTTTACTCCCTATGGCGGTGAGGAAGATATGGGTTCTGAAAGACTGAGAGAATACTAGGTTAAAAATCAGGATACCATAGATATATTCACTTATTGGGCTCATGAATAAGTATGAATGAGCTTGGATACCATATTATATAAGTTGTGTACTTGAAACCAGTGTTCCTTAAACCTTCATAGCATTAAACTTCGAAAGATAGAAAATGATCTCTTGGAAACCTTGCAAGAATATGAGTACTGGTGCAGTGTATGGTCCTTCCAATCAACCCCAACCACAATACTCTTAGCAGGTTCACATTGAAGAACTATCTCATCAAGGTATGGGACAATGATGATTGATCCAACGAACATGTATTAGTGGTATAGTTGAGAACGAGAGTCTGAGAAACATTTGAATTCAATAGTGTACGAATCCTTAAAATCTGGGAAGGAACGAACTGCTTCTCTTTTAGATTATATATACATTGAGGCCACTCTCTATTGAGAAATATATCTTGTATCTATGACTATTTTATACTTATTTACCACACTTTAAGGAGGTTTCCATATTCCATAGCTTTGAAATGTAAAGACACCCTCATATATCAACCCCAAGAACAATCTTATTGATGTCAGTTATTATATCATAGTGCTGGATATGATGGTATTTTCTAACGAAAAATAGGTTACCATAACAAAGAGGGTATTAGAGATGAAGAATCAGGGACCCATTTAAGGGTATATCAATCGATCCCTAGATAAAAATGGGATGAATATGTAAACCTTCAGTACACAAGTTTTGTATCTTTGGATTCATTATGTTCTGATCAATATCTATTTATAACTTGAAATTTATTCACTTTTCAAAGAGTGGATATGGAATTGGTATGTATGTTATGCCCATGATATACCACATATGGTAGCTTAATAAGAATTTAGAATCCAACTAGCCTTATGGAGAATGAATTATTATCAATGGAGATGGTGATTAAGGCATCAGAGGGATTGAACCTGACGTACAACTTTCCACTCATTGGTCCTTATCCTATAATATCAATACTAAATAATCCTTTGAATGAGATTAGGAACCAATGAAATGATGGAATTTTTAACAAGAACATCCTGATTTTTGAGGGGTGTTAGTTTTCATATCCATATTCTATTTACATGTCACACATATTTATCAAAATACTGATATCATGATTATTTAATCAAAAACATTCTTTTCTGAGATTTCCCATTGTTAGGAAGAACCTAAGAAAATAAAGGGGTGGGTTTGGGATAAATCCCTATATCCTATTATTAATTAATATTCAACTTTAGATTTAGGAAAATGGAAGATAATTTCCCCCTTATTTCCTTCCACTAGTGAACTAGACAATTCATGTATAGTCAATGAGTGTAAAATATCATATTCTTACCTATCTGGTGTGTTGTTTCAAACTCTATTATAGGTTTCATCCTACTATTAGAATCAATAACCACGGTCAAGGAACTATTTTAATACATAGATGTTCTTACCTCCTTGGGTGAGTTGAGGGACTTCAGTAAAAAATTGGAAGGTTGAAATTCATATTTTCCCATATTGACCCAACTATATCCTTATGTGGTGTACTGATTTGAAATACCTCCTCATAAGAATATATCCAAGAAATTTTTTCCAAAAAACCCATTTAATAAAAAATCGAGGCCATCCCACTAGAAAATGAAATAAAAGGGTGGGTATTACTAAACTACCTATGGGGATTCTCGATGGTCCTTCAAAAGACCCATATTGTAATGATGTCTCCACCTTATATGCTGACCAAGCTGTCACCTTAGGTTACGTTAAAAATCCTTGATTTGGAATATTTTATGATTTTCATGTGATTTTTTTTGAAGAATCATCATTAATTTTTGATGACCCTGCCACTGTATATATTGAATCTCTTTTTAGGGAATACATTCATTATGCACTTTTAACTAATGTGACAACAAATGAAGAAGTTAGAGCTCTGAGAGTGCATAAGTGCTTATAAAAATCATGATTCTATTTTTTCATTCACTATTAATATATGACTTTTATCTTGTCATTATAAGTACCCTTGGCCCAAGTCGCAGATCTCATAGAAAATATCTACATCCTTGCACCTCAACCATATAAACATAGGCGGACCGAAATCATCTTGGAACCATTGATTTTAATGGTTGTCATACAAAAAACTCCTTTGAGTGAATTGTTTCTTGAGTAAATTTTACCTTCCAATAGAGACCCTTAGTTTTACTAGATAGATCTCAATTCAATAAATAATAATCAGAGATATTTTTTAGATACATATGTAAGATTATCTCACTAAATCCTTTTTGATAATCTAGTCATAAAGATATAAAATCTTCCTTAATTGTTCATGAAACTAGAATATAGAATATTTTAATAA
The DNA here is from genome assembly GCA_963277665.1 of Viscum album. NCBI lineage: Eukaryota > Viridiplantae > Streptophyta > Magnoliopsida > Santalales > Viscaceae > Viscum > Viscum album. The sequence continues at coordinate 1,895,882,370 of OY728135.1, read as the reverse complement.
AAAAAAGATACATTATATTTTGATGTAGACCATTCAGAGGTGAGAATTAGGGAAGTCATATAAATAACTATCGATTAGGGTGAAATTATAAGCAAAATATGGTGATCCTTTGGATGAAGCATCCCATGAGGAGTCTCATTGTGTGGGAGAAGTATCAAAATGAAAATTTATAGTTGATAAATAATACATATAGGTAAAATACCACTATAAAGTGGTAGATGAAGCCAAGGAGAGGCTATAAAAACCAAATTATGCTTTAAAAATATTAGAATTAGGAGAGGGTTTCTTCTTTAATAGTGGATAGTCTTCATCTTACTAAATAATCTAAGGCAATGGGGAAGGATGGACCCCAGTGTAATACTGAAGAATATTGTAAATCGATATATGTAATACAAATATAATTAGGGGTAATTTTATAATACCTAATTACTTAAGAATAAAGAAACTACAACCTCAATAGTGTTTCTCTTCCCTTTTCATTATTAATAACAAAAATTGTTTTAATCCAACATATTTTTGAAATTTATATTCTATAATTAAAATTCCCATAAGTCTATAATTAATGAAATTAATAAAATTAAATGGTATAATTTATTCAAACACATAACTGATCAATTATATACCCAAAATAATTGAGTTAGAGTGCATAAAATAAGCTATCATTTTTTGAATTTGTATCCCTAGATCGTTGTTATGTTTTTTGGAAGATCCATGTGATCAGTACTATTATGATTGATTTCCTCCTGAACCTATTTATTTGGATGTATACTATTAAAAAAATAAAGTGGTACATGTGTCTCTTCTATTAATAAATGTTGGTCCACTTGAAAATGACATTGATGTTTCTTCTAAATCCTTTACACTTAAATGAATGTTGGAAAAATGGATATAGTGGTTCATATTCCATCTTCATGAGTTAAGGTGGATCCACTCAGAAATGATATTTATAATTATTATGAAAGATATTAAAATAGGTCTTATCTACTCTAGAATCATATACTCATGAACTTTTAATGGGTTACCTAAACCATTATGAGTGGAATAATAAATCACTCTAATTTCTGCCTATGTTGATGGACTTAACATGTTGAGATAGAATTTTCCTATGGATAAGTGGTTGTTCCTAGGATTTTTTATGTCTTTTAATTTCTTTCCTAACTTTTTCCTAAATATATGATAGTGTAGGTCTAGGAGAAAATGTCTTGGATTTTTCTCAAGTCACCCTTTCCTAGGTTTTTAACCTGACAATATGTGTGACTAATTTTTTAAAGGGTTCATATTTTTCCCAACATTTTTATAGGAACACAATTAAAGAGTATAAGATTTTTCTAGGATGGTCTTCGAGTATTTTCACCCTAGAAATTATTTGTCTTTTTTCTAGATAATTTTATGGTCACACAAGTTAAACCGGCAGGTGATAGTGTTTATGGTCTGAAATCATTGAAAAAACTATTACTAGGGTTTATGGTCGCATAGTATTTTCAAATATTTTAAAAGATATATCCATCTAGGAAATATAAAACCCATCATGAATGGGGTCCCTGAGATAAAGCAGATCATCTCAAAAAATTTGTGTACACTGTTTGAGGTCATGATTCTAGGACTGATAGTGATTCAAATCTATGGTTGGGATTGAGACAAGGGGGTGAGAATCACTATATATTATTTAAAATAAAGAATCAAATAATACATTTTTATTATGATCATGGAATAATTTTTCTAGCCACTGGTTATATAAACCATCCCATTAATATAAGAAATCATGACCATAATTATGTGGTCCCTAAAGAAAGATATTTCTCTTTTGATGAAATTTTTCAAGAAGGGGTAATTCCATTTGCTGTGAAAATCAAAGTATTTTGAATCCATTTTCAATTCAAGGATATGGAATATGTAAATTAAAACATGAATATATCAAATTAGTTAAAGATTGTATATAAAATTCCAATGATGATCGTTGATCATCTTAAAATTGTAATGTCTTGGATTGTCCATGTATTATTTTTAGATATTATATTGATTGATTTCAAGACTAGGTGCTGATATGATGTGCGATTCTGAGACCCAGTGTTCTAAGAAAAATGTTTGAAAAATATTTAAAATATTATATATCATGTGCACACTATATTCTATAAAAAGTGTAATAACTCATAAATGGATTCTCAGATCAGAAATATGAGGGAACCTTTGAATCCAAAATAGTGGCTTCACCTTAGGCGTGACCTAACATTGGTATGTACAAGCCATTTTTGAAAAGCTATTGAGGCATGGAATTAATAAAATAAATTAATTGAAAGATTTATTTTATTTTTCTTCAACCCAATGACTTGATCCTCTATAAGTGTATGGCTATATATTTTGTATCAGGGTTGGCTACTAATCCCTTGAGACATAGACATTGTTGGAGGAGATAATTCGTGGTGGATGGCAATGAATCCAGATTAGATCATGGATCAACGCGCCAACAGGGTTGGAGGATCTTTTCAATGGAGGAAACACAAACATTCATTAAAAATTATCAATCCAAACTCCATGTATGGAATGTGTTTCAATTTTTTAATTCCCCATTTTTAATTTCTATAACAATCGCGAATCAATCGATGAACAGATTGTTTTGCGGATCGATCTCTTTGTGGGATGGGTTTTATTCTCCAGGGTTTATGTGGGAGATTTATTCATGGTTATTCAATACTCTTCATTTATCATTCTAATGGAAATGGATCAAGTCCGAAACGAACAATGGTCAAGGTTCATTCCTCAAAGTTGTTCTTTGTGTTTTTATTACTATTTTCTCATTCATCGCATGTAACCCCCTGGTTTTTTATTCGAATCCCTACTAACGGATCGATAATTTCATGAATGATTATTGGAACAATTATCATATATTGTAGATCTGAACTTGGTGCGATGTAGTGAAGGTGTGACAATGATGGGGGTGGATGGATCAAGGCGGTTTAAAAACCCTTGATTTTCAAGATTCAGACATGGAAGATGAACCAGATGAACACCTTAGATTTCCATCTAGATTCGATGGCTGGAGTGTGTTTCACGTCGACAAAGAGGCTTTTCTGGAGTATATACGTGTATTTTGTCTTGATTGAAGCTGGATCCGAAGGTGGTGGAGACACAGACATGAGTTCGATGAAGAACCATGGATTCTACAAAACTCTATAACCAATGGAATGTATTATAGGATTACATGGCGTGCGGGGCACCCTAGCATCGAAGATAGGGTTTGGACAGAGTTAAGGAGCACACTGCGTGTGACCCCAGTCACATTGTGTGTGACCCCACCAATAAATCGACATGTAATCTTAAGATTACATGGACATGGGTAATATTACACAGCTAGATGGCACACTATGTACTTAGACATAGACATATCATGGAATACACAGACCATTAGATAGACACAAATTCGGTACATGAACACAGCTAGACAACGAGGGAAGGGAACTGTATAAGGCCCTAGCCTTAAACCTTACTTAATCTTGAGTTATTACCAGATTTCACATTGAGGATATTTTCGGGTTTAGAGTTTTAGAGAATTAGATCATAAAACTTGCATTACATCCCACATATAAACAAAGTGGTTACATAAAGATAGTATTCTTCATTCCCATCAATGGAAACACATTTAAAATAAAACATGGATTATTTCTTGACACATCCTTGACTCTATCATCTTATCATGTACCTTTCCCTTGACCTGTGAAAAACATTTCAAAAACTTGGGATGAGCATAAAAACTCCGTATGGGTTATAAAAAAACATAGAAATGAAACATGAGTTCATATATACATAAGAATGAAATCATACTTTACCCATAAAACATAGGCACTTTAACATACCTCATAAAATCATGAATAAATCATAGAAATCATAAGACATAAAGGTAACTTGAGGCATTCATAACATTCTTACGTAGGGAGTAACCCTCTTGGTTATGTTTGGAATACCCATCACAGTATATTCCCTAAAATCTCTTCGGAGAAACCTTAACGTTTCACTCCTTCGCGTTACCCAATGCATTGGAGAGCTATAACGGGCTCACCCGCCCTTAGTTTATCACGGAACCACCCGTCTTCATAATAATGCCCAAGAACCATAATATAATCACATCACATAAAACATGCATAAAGGAAACATAAAATTTCCACATTTCAATCACGAGATATCAATACAACACATTGATATAAAAACATTATGAAAACCATTAAAATAAAAGAAAAGTAAAACATGGTATTTATTTTTCTTTTAAAAAAAAGGTATGGCTTGTAGAGGAAGCCGAAACTCAAATAACGGTCACGACGGCGGAGAAGTCGTTGTCGCCGCATACGTACGACAAAAACATTCCCTTTTGTCTTTTAGTAAACGCTTCGTATAAAAAATATTCCTTTTTAATAAATGTAAAAGTCAAAGGGGTTTATACATCTTATAAAAGAAAGTTGTGTATAAAATAAAATATGCCTCAATGAAAGGAGATTGAGACGAAGTCCCATACCTCGTATCCGACTTGACCCGACCGTTCTTTAAACTCCTGAATAATAAACTTGAGTTAATCTCTACTTGCTTATGAATCTTTTTCAAGTTCATTATTCCTTTTATACCATGTTATGAACATCATGTAATAATTTAAGTTAATAATGTTCATTTTGTCGGTATTTGGTTCTTAAGTCAAAAATTGACTTCTTATACTTACATGTTGTTAATTTGGTCAAAGGTTCATTATATCCAAAATGGTATTCATGATGTAGATATCATATATGTCATATATATCCAGTACATACATTCATTTATAATAGTACATAACATTTAGAGGTAAGAAATGAAATGCACCGTTCATGGAGACGGTAAGCCGTACGTACGCATGAACGCTACTTCCATTTCTATTTCATATTTTCTGGAATGGAATCATAATGCTATAAGAGTATATTATAATTCCAGTATAATAACATATATAACATAATTAACTTTATCCTTTACACATCCCACATATGGTATTAACGAATCAAATCACTTTTAGGGGGCGGTAGTCCGCACTTCCTAAAATGAAGATATCGTGTTTTACCCATAATGGAAAACATAAAGGTATGCCCAAAATGAAAAAAAACAGAAGCTTAAGGAAAACATAAACATATTATATATCATATATAAAAATAGTGACATCATAATGGCCACCTTTGAAGGTGTTAAATGAGTGTTGAACAATCATCGTTTCGGGAGGCAGAATTTCGCCATCCACGGAAACCTTATGTTCTTTAACCATTTGATGTAGTTGTGTGAGAGTGTAGCTCAAATAAATCTTATAACAACATCCTAGTATATTGAAGATACTGGTGTTGTTACAAAAGAAGTAAATAAAAAGAGTTTAGGGGGTTGGAGAAGCAAAATAAAACAAATGATCATGAGAGAATGAATTACCTTAAAAAGTGTAACTCCTTTTGGTTTCAGCCTAAAGGCTTCCTTTGAAAGGATTCTGCCCAAAGGGAATCCTCTAGGATGAGGAGAGGGATGTGGAGAGAGCAAATGGTCAGGGGTTGGCCGAGCCAAAGGCTTGAAGAGTGTGTGAAATGAGGTAGAGGTGGGGGCCTTTTATAAGAGGAGAGGAGGGGCACTTTTGGAAAGTAAAGAAACATTACTTTATTTGAAAATGTGTTTCGGTTTTAAAAGGTCCCACATTGATATAATTCGTGGATAAGGTGATAAGGTTTCTAAATCCACTCATCCAATTGGTTTTGGACATGTGTAGTTCATAGATTTTACATTATCTTTCTATTTTATTTAAATCGTCAAATAATGATGTCATCGCTGCATCATTATTATGTCATAAATAATTAAATTTATTTAATGTCTAAAAATTATAAAAAAAATACTATGATATAGGAAATCTTTTTATATTTCCAATTACTATTTATAATCAAAATTTGGACTTGTATAACCCCACTTAAAAATTGTTTTCGCAAAACATATTATGTTTGTGTCATTTTCACTTTAACATTAAATAAAAAGTAATTTATGTCATTTCCCAACAAAAGTGGATCCATGGGGTCCCCAAGTTGACCCATGGATTGTCTTGGTCGGCCATGACACAACCAATAAGGTTGGGACATGTGGCTAGGTCATTTCATTTTATTAAAGTATTATTTATACCTTAAACTACCCTAATTACCACTAATCGCGATTAAAAACTTAATAAGTTACTATTCACCAAAAAATTATTTTAATCTCATTGAACCACATTTTACTTCTTAATGACAACCATGTATGTCGGATTTTCAAAATTCAATACACATTAGTGGTAAACTTTCATTTAACTGAAAAATCAGTTTGCTTGATTACCACTTAGTGGTTTCACTATTCATCAAAAATTGAAGTTTTTCAGAAAATTACCAAAAATTTACCCTAAGCTATATTTGATATTCCGAATTCAAAAATGAAGTCTATTTTACAAAATTCAAATCATATAAGTCGCATTAATTAATTTAATAATTAATTCCCGCTGCCAGAGCAAATAGCGTGTTTTTACAAAACAATAAGTATCAAAAGATTGACACCAGTTTAAGTCTAATTTCAAAGTGAAATTGATTCCAATGACCACCATTGGATAAAATGGTAAAAATATATTCTAATTTCACTTCAAAACCAATTCAAAACATAATCTAATCATATAAATAAATTAGATTAAAAAGCAGTTTTGATGTAAAATGCAGTATTTTTCACTATTCATTAAAAAATGAACATTGTCAGAAAAATACCAAAAATTCACACAAGGTAAATTTTGATGTCCCAATCATAAAGGATAAGTTTATTTTGACAAACATAGTTTATAAAATTGTCAAAATATAGATTCAAAAATGGTTTGCCATCAAAAGGCACTAAAACAATCTTTTAAGAATATTAGTGTATTCCATGCATAAGATTGTATTTATTTTCATTTTAAGCCTCTATAACACTATCTTAATCATTAATAGACATAGATAAAAATATCTATTATTCATTACTTACTTGGGATGTTACATCCTTCCCCCCTTTAGAAAATTGCGTCCCCGCAATTTATTTACTTATCAAATAAATGAGGGTACTTATCCCTCATTGCATTTTCAGATTCCCATGTTGCCTCTTCAATCATGTGGTTTTTCCACAAAACCTTTACCTGCTTAATCACCTTATTCCGTAACACTTGCTCCCTGTGGTCAAGAATCTGGACCGGTTGTTCCTCATAAGATAGGTTCTCTTCCAGCTGAACTACCTCTGGACTCAAAACATGAGATGGATCTGGCATATACTTTCTCAACATCGAAACGTGAAAAACATTGTGTACCTGAGATAAACTCGGAGGTAAAGCCACTCGGTATGCAACTGATCCAACTCTTTCCAGAATTTCGTATGGTCCAATGAACCTTGGACTCAACTTTCATTTCTTACCAAATCTCATCACACTTTTCCAAGGAGAAACCTTGAGAAAAACATGATCACCTACCTCGAAAGACAGATCCTTCCTCCGGTTATCCGCATAACTCTTCTGCCTGCTCTGAGCTGTTCTCATGTGTTTCTGAATCAGCTGAACTTTTTCTGCCATCTCTTCTACCAATTCTGGTCCCATCAACTTTCTTTCACCCACTTCATCCCAGAAATCTGGAGTTCGACACCGCTTCCCATATAATGCCTGAAATGGTGCCATCTGTATACTAGAATGAAAACTGTTATTATATGAAAACTCAACCAAAGAAAGATGTTGGTCCCAACTTCACTGATAATCCATAGAACAAGCCGTAGCATATCCTCCAATGTCTGAATTGTTCGTTCTGACTGCCCATCTGATTGAGGATGAAAAGCTGTACTAAAATTTAATTCAGTACCCAACGACTTCTGAAGGCCTTTCCAAAAGTTAGAAGTAAACCTGGGATCACGATCCGATACAATGGAGAGAGGAACTCCATGTAACCTGACTATCTCTTTAAGATACAAACGGGAAAGTTGATCAAGAGAGAAAGTATCTCGTATAGCAAGGAAATGAGCAGATTTGGTCAAGCGATCAACAATAACCCAGATTGCATTATTACCTCGAGATGTCTTTGGTAATCCAACAACAAAGTCCATGGATATATTCTCCCATTTCCACTCTGGCACTGGTAAAGGCTGAAGCATCCCTTTCGGTAATTGCCGCTCTGCTTTAACCTGCTGACAAGTCAAACACTTCACAGTAAAATCAGCAATGTCTCTTTTCATTCCATCCCACCAGTAATACTCCCGCAGATCTCTATACATCTTAGTACTGCCCGGATGAACTGAAAACGGAGAACTATGAGCTTCACATAACAACTCTCTCTTCAACTGTGAATCACAAGGCACACACAATCTCTTCCCAAATCTCAAAACGCAATCATTATCAATGTTGAATTCAGGCAACTTACCTTTCTGAACCAGCTCTACCTTTTTCTGCAACTCACTGTCTTGCTTCTGTGCTTGCTTGATTCTATCTGATAGAGAAGATCTCACTGATACCTGAAACAAAACAGAAGGACTTCCTGCACTAACAACTTCTATTCCAAAGTTCATCAAATCCTTAACCAAAGGATCACGTTCCAAACGCAACATTGTTAATGAAGCATTACTTTTTCGACTCAAAGCATCAGCCACTTTATTTGCTTTTCCCGGATGGTAATGAATTGTACAATCATAATCCTTGATTAATTCCAGCCATCTCCTTTGTCTCATGTTTAACTCTTTTTGAGTGAATATATACTTTAAACTTTTGTGATCGGTATATATTTCACACTTTACTCCATACAAATGATGCCTCCAAATTTTTAAAGCAAAAACAACAGTAGCTAATTCCAAATCATGTGTAGGGTAATTTACCTCATGAGTTTTCAACTGTCGTGAAGCATAAGCAATTACCTGATCATTCTGCATTAGGACGCAACCAAGTCCTTTCTATGAAGCATCACTGTATATAACAAAGTCACCATTCCTCGAAGGTAGTGCCAAAACTGGAGCATTCACCAATCTTCTTTTCAATTCCTGAAAACAATCATCACATTCTTTTGTCCAGATAAACTTAACACCCTTCTGAGTTAGCTTAGTCATTGGACTAGATAACCGTGAAAAATTTCTAACAAACCTTCGGTAATAGCCCGCCAAACCAAGGAAGCTACGAATCTCGGTTACATTTGTGGGTCTTGGCCATTCTTCCACAACTTTTGTTTTTGCAGGATCAACAGTTATTCCATCTTTAGAAACAATGTGACCAAGGAAAGAAATTTGTTGCAACCAAAACTCACACTTGCTGAATTTCCCATACAATTTCTTTTCTTTTAAGGTTTGCAAGATAACCCTTAAATGTTTTTCATGCTCCTCTTTACTTTTAGAAAACACCAAAATATCATCAATGAAAACCACCACAAACTTATCCAAGAACTCATGGAAAATTATATTCATTAAGTCCATGAATACAGCAGGTGCATTGGTTAGCCCAAAAGGCATTACTACAAATTCATAATGGCCATATCTCGTACGGAACGCGGTCTTCGGAATATCTGCCTCCTTTACCTTCAGCTGATGGTACCCCGATCTCAGGTCAATCTTTGAAAAAAAACTGAGCTCCCTGGAGCTGATACCACTTCATTCGATGGCCCAACATCTGCTGAAGTAGTTGCAAAGGACTTCACCACCCCTTTCTGCTTGTAGTCTAACTGCTTCCCATCACTCAAGATCTTTGTCGGACACTCGTTTGCATAGTGACCCATCTCATTGCACTTATAACATTTCACTAACTGTAAATCAAATTTGTTCTTACCTTCACCTTGATCCTTTTCGGTGCAATCACGAGCCTTATGTCCCATCTTACCACATCGGTAGCACTTCCCAGAATTCAAAAGACATTCCCCAGCATGCCTTTTGCCACATTTATCACAAACTGGAAACTTAGTTCTCTTACCATCAGAATTTTTTGAAGAATTATTACCTTTCTCCTGCCACCTCGGTCTCTTCTTCTGCTGGTTGTTATAGAAAACTTGGTCATCGACAAACTCCATTTCCACCTTCTCAGCACATCGAACAAGCTTTTCATAACTTTTAAACTCACGAGAAGCTAATGCCCTTCGATACTTTGGCTTTAATCCTGAGTAAAAACGATTGATTTTACTATCAAGGTCCCAGATAAAATTTGGAGCATACCTTGCTAATCGAGTAAACCTTTCTTCATAGGCAGCCACTAAGTCTTCCTCTTGCCTCAATTCCAAGAATTGCTTTTCCATCCTAAGTCGAATAGCCTTAGGAAAATACTTTTCAAGAAACATACCTTTGAATTCATCCCAGTCAAGAGCATCAATCTCATCGGCATCCCTGATATTTTTAACCATAGACCACCACTGATCTGCTTCACATTCCAAACGGTAAATAGCAAGACTATCCTTTTGATTGTCTGAACACCCCATGACATCAAAAATCTTCTCTAGTGCTTTAATCCACCCTTCAACTAGCACAGGGTCAGATGATCCTCTGAATGATGGTGGATGTTGCCTCATGAAATGTTCCACCACTGACATGTTCCTCTGCGGTTGATCTGGCTGATCTCGTGCATGGATACCACCGCCATTTATCGCTTGAGTCAACTGCGCCATTACTGCAACAAACTGTTCAGTTCCAATTCCGACCATTTCTGGATGCTGATTCGGAAGGTTATTTCCTTCTGTATGCCTTCCTAGCACATCTTCCCTGTTTCCTCTGCGGAAAACCATTCTGAACAAACATGTCTTAGATGAATCAACATGGTAATCTTTAAATGCTATATCACTTCAATTTGACCAAAAAAACATTTTTGGATAATAATTTAATAGAATTCTAACTCCTAAAGTTATCTAAACCGACCTTTGATACCAACTATAAGGCCCCAGCCTTAAACCTTACTTAATCTTGAGTTATTACAAGATTTCACATTGAGGATCTTTTCGGGTTTAGAGTTTTAGATAATTAGATCATAAAACTTGCATTACATCCCACATATAAACAAAGTGGTTACATAAAGATAGTATTCTTCATTCCCATCAATGGAAACACATTTAAAATAAAACATGGATTATTTCTTGACACATCCTTGACTCTATCATCTTATCATGTACCTTTCCCTTGACCTGTGAAAAACATTTCAAAAACTTGGGATGAGCATAAAAACTCAGTATGGGTTATAAAAAAACATGGAAAGGAAACATGAGTTCATATATACATAAGAATGAAATCATACTTTACCCATAAAACATAGGCACTTTAACATACCTCATAAAATCATGAATAAATCATAGAAATCATAAGACATAAAGGTAACTTGAGGCATTCATAACATTCTTACGTAGGGAGTAACCCTCTTGGTTACGTTTGGAATACCCATCACAGTATATTCCCTAAAATCTCTTCGGAGAAACCTTAACGTTTCACTCCTTCGCGTTACCCAATGCATTGGAGAGCTATAACGGGCTCACCCGCCCTTAGTTTATCACGGAACCACCCGTCTTCATAATAATGCCCAAGAACCATAACATAATCATATCACATAAAACATGCATAAAGGAAACATAAAATTTCCACATTTCAATCACGAGATATCAATACAACACATTGATATAAAAACATTATGAAAACCATTAAAATAAAAGAAAAGTAAAACATGGTATTTATTTTTCTTTTAAAAAAAAGGTATGGCTTGTAGAGGAAGCCGAAACTCAAATAACGGTCACGACGGCGGAGAAGTCGTTGTCGCCGCATACGTATGACAAAAACATTCCCTTTTGTCGTTTAGTAAACGCTTCGTATAAAAAAGATTCCTTTTGAATAAACGTAAAAGTCAAAGGGGTTTATACACCGTATAAAAGAAAGTTGTGTATAAAATAAAATATGCCTCAACGAAAGGAGATTGAGACGAAGTCCCATACCTCGTATCCGACTTGACCCGACCGTTCTTTAAACTCCTGAATAATAAACTTGAGTTAATCTCTACTTGCTTATGAATCTTTTTCAAGTTCATTATTCCTTTTATACCATGTTATGAACATCATGTAATAATTTAAGTTAATAATGTTTATTTTGTCGGTATTTGGTTCTTAAGTCAAAAATTGACTTCTTATACTTACATGTTGTTAATTTGGTCAAAGTTTCATTATATCCAAAATGGTATTCATGATGTAGATATCATATATGTCATATATATCCAGTACATACATTCATTTATAATATTACATCACATTTAGAGGTAAGAAATGAAATGCACCGTTCATGGAGACGGTAAGCCGTACGTACGCATGAACGCTACTTCCATTTCTATTTCATGTTTTCTGGAATGGAATCATAATGCTATAAGAGTATATTATAATTCCAGTATAATAACATATATAACATAATTAACTTTATCCTTTACACATCCCACATATGGTATTAACGAATCAAATCACTTTTAGGGGGCGGTAGTCCGCACTTCCTAAAATGAAGATATCGTGTTTTACCCATAATGGAAACCATAAAGGTATGCCCAAAATGAAAAAAACAGAAGCTTAAGGAAAACATAAACATATTATATATCATATATAAAAATAGTGACATCATAATGGCCACCTTTGAAGGTGTTAAATGAGTGTTGAACAATCATCGTTTCGGGAGGCAGAATTTCGCCATCCACGGAAACCTTATGTTCTTTAACCATTTGATGTAGTTGTGTGAGAGTGTAGCTCAAATAAATCTTATAACAACATCCTAGTATATTGAATATACTGGTGTTGTTACAAAAGAAGTAAATAAAAAGAGTTTAGGGGGTTGGAGAAGCAAAATAAAACAAATGATCATGAGAGAATGAATTACCTTAAAAAGTGTAACTCCTTTTGGTTTGAGCCTAAAGGCTTCCTTTGAAAGGATTCTGCCCAAATGGAATCCTCTAGGATGAGGAGAGGGACGTGGAGAGAGCAAATGGGCAGGGGTTGGCCGAGCCAAAGGCTTGAAGAGTGTGTAAAATGAGGTAGAGGTGGGGGCCTTTTATAAGAGGAGAGGAGGGGCACTTTTGGAAAGTAAAGAAACATTACTTTATTTGAAAATGTGTTTCGGTTTTAAAAGGTCCCACATTGATATAATTCGTGTATAAGGTGATAAGGTTTCGAAATCCACTCATCCAATTGGTTTTGGACATGTGTAGTTCATAGATTTTACATTATCTTTTTATTTTATTTAAATCGTCAAATAATGATGTCATCGCTGCATCATTATTATGTCATAAATAATTAAATTTATTTAATGTCTAAAAATTATAAAAAAAATACTATGATATAGGAAAGCTTTTTATCTTTCCAATGACTATTTATAATCAAAATTTGGACTTGTATAACCCCACTTAAAAATTGTTTTCGAAAAACATATTATGTTTGTGTCATTTTCACTTTAACATTAAATAAAAAGTAATTTATGTCATTTCCCAACAAAAGTGGATCCATGGGGTCCCCAAGTTGACCCATGGCTTGTCTTGGTCGTCCATGACACAACCAATAAGGTTGGGACATGTTTCTAGGTCATTTAATTTTATTAAAGTATTATTTATACCTTAAACTACCCTAATTACCACTAATCGCGATTAAAAACTTAATAAGTTACTATTCACCAAAAAATTATTTTAATCTCATTGAACCACATTTTACTTATTAATGACAACCATGTATGTCGGATTTTCAAAATTCAATACACATTAGTGGTAAACTTTCATTTAACTGAAAAATCAGTTTGCTTGATTACCACTTAGTGGTTTCACTATTCATCAAAAATTGAAGTTTTTCAGAAAATTACCAAAAATTCACCCTAAGCTATATTTGATATTCCGAATTCAAAAATGAAGTCTATTTTACAAAATTCAAATCATATAAGTCGCATTAATTAATTTAATAATTAATTCCCGCTGCCAGAGCAAATAGCGTGTTTTTACAAAACAATAAGTATCAAAAGATTGACACCAGTTTAAGTCTAATTTCAAAGTGAAATTGATTCCAATGACCACCATTGGATAAAATGGTAAAAATATATTCTAATTTCACTTCAAAACCAATTCAAAAAATAATCTAATCATATAAATAAATTAGATTAAAAAGCAGTTTTGATGTAAAATGCAGTATTTTTCACTATTCATTAAAAAATGAACATTGTCAGAAAAATACCAAAAATTCACACAAGGTAAATTTTGATGTCCCAATCATAAAGGATAAGTTTATTTTTACAAACATAGTTTATAAAATTGTCAAAATATAGATTCAAAAATGGTTTGCCATCAAAAGGCACTAAAACAATCTTTTAAGAATATTAGTGTATTCCATGCATAAGATTGTATTTATTTTCATTTTAAGCCTCTATAACACTATCTTAATCATTAATAGACATAGATAAAAATATCTATTATTCATTACTTACTTGGGATGTTACAAACTGTGTGTCTCAACACGCTGTGTACCCATACTACACACTGAGTATTTTGAGACTAAATATCGCACAAGGATTTACACATGGGTAATACTTTGGATAATTGAACATTTTTTGTACCCCTAGGAAACACTATGTACTCCCATAAATAGTGATTATGGATCCTCATCTTCCTAGTTTAGAACATTATAGGTTGAGTGAATTCACTTGATCCATTACTTGAGGGTACATTATGACACTACATCCACATCACTAGATTGTAATATCCTCTAGAGTCTGAGTCTCAGATAGAGTTGTGGTTTCCCTTTGTGAGACCAGAGAGTGATCCTCTATCATCCCTAGTGTATTTTGTGGAATCAATGTGAACTTTCTAAGAAGGAATTTGATCCTCTATCTAGGAGTCCATATCAATAGGGTTTGTGTAATAATTAGCATATGATCCCCTACATAGCGGGTTTATCATGATTGGGTTCGTGGTATCCCCCAGTGGTTTTGGGTGTGACCCCTATCTGTGTGTCTAGGTTGTTCCAAATCGGGTTTGTGGTGTCCCCCAACGATCCTGGGCATGACCCCAAGTCTATGTATAATAGTCTTATTAGACCAAAACATTCTCTTTTTGAAGGTCTCAAATGATTTATAACTATTCATAGAGTGTCTCTAATGATAAAATGGATCATGGAGTGAGTTATCATGGAACAGTCGTTGATTCGAGCGAAATCCTATGGCTGGAATTTGATTATGACCAGTTGATGGCGTGGTGTGTTTCCTGAGTATGTTTGTGTTCTTTTTGTACTTATTGTATATGTGATACATTGTTACATATTGTATTGATATGACTATACTTTTTTTCTTCATGTTTAATCTTTTCAGGGTTCCCTAATGAGTATGGTTATACTCAGACCTTCATGGGATTTGCCTACATGTGTCATGTCTTATGAAGATGGTGGCCCTTTTGATGGTGTCCTAGGAGGACATGGAGTGGGTGGAGCATAGATAGAGTTGGATAGACCACGATTATTACCAGGAGCATAACTTTGACTTAGTACTTTCCCTTGGAATAGGTTGGACTTCTTATAGTTTTAGTTGGACTTGTGTACAAAATATATTTTTGGTGGACTTGTATTTGGCCCTTTTTAAATTTTCCTTACTTCCTATTGTGCACTGGATGTGGGATCTTAGTTGTATGAATGCATTATTTTAGTTGTTTTATATTTCATCATTGTGTGTCTTGGATATGTTTGTGTGTGTGTACATGTACTGTAAGTGAATTCCTCCCATTTGTAGGATATGCCTACTCGGAACTGGCCACCAACCCTTGGCCTATGGGAGGCATGCTTGGGGTAGTCACGAGTTGGACCCTGGTGGGTCGAGTCATGAAAGAGTGGTAGTAGAGCATGACAGTTCTACTTTAGGACTGAGAGTATGTGAGTTTTTTTGGAAAAAAATGATAAGTGTTTCGAGTTTGGATTTTAGGCTAAGGACTCTAGTGTTGATGCAGCAGCTGACATATCCATACACCAAAACTCCGATCATCTTTATTTCAACTAGGTACATAAGAATGCTAGTTGCAAGAAAATACAATGGGGATTTCATCATATAAAAATGGTTGAGATTTACATGTCCTTTTTGAGTCATCTCCCTAGATATACCCTTTTGACCATGGGACAATTTGATTTATTATAGGATGCCTCCAGATAGACAGCCATCCATGATTCCACAACATCATCATGGGGATGATATATCCAGTGAAGAGGCATCGATATAAGGGATTGTACGAGAGATATCACCTCAGGGTGGTTTACCAGCTATAAAACCACCTGTCAAGAAGTATTTAATTCCATCAATACCACTTGAGGATGCATGTAGGCTAAGTGTGTTGCATGAGTTTCAAAGTTAATGACCTCCCAGGTTTTAGGGTGAGCTAAAACCCCCGATGGATGAGGATTGGATAGAGGTTGTCACCCATGTTCTCTACCTTATGAGAATGCTTTCCAATCTTATGAAATTCCTTAATGCAAGTCATATTCAGAAATCTGCGAGGTGATGGTGGAGCTTCGTGGCTCAGTCAAATGATGTGAAAAATCTCTCTTGGATAGAATTCGAGCACATCTTCATAGAAGAGTTCTATCCGGCCATGTAGCAATCGTTACACATATATGATATTCTATATTTGCAACATGCATGTATGATGGTGGTAGAGTATTTATTAAAGTTTACAAACCTCTCACACTTCTCTTTGGATATGGTATGAGGCCAATTCTTCCGGGCTCAAACCACCGAGTACGGTTTGCACCGGGACATCAGAGTGTCAGTGATATCTTGTAGCATTTATACCTATTCTACGGTACTTGAGTGATCCCTATTGGTAGAATGTTTTCTGGAAGACCCGTCACCAGTTTTGGGAGCTATGAATGGGAACCCTGTAGATAAGACATCAACAATAGGTATCCGAAGGAATTTATGGGTTTCTAAGTGGGGTAGGTGCTTCAATAGGTGATCCTAGGACTTAGGGATAGTGATGCAGGGCTCCCAGGGTAGCTCAAATCAGCAAAGTGATTGACAGATTTTCTCTTACGACAGTTGGGGAAATCTTGCATGATATTTACCAACCCATCATACAACTGATTAGGAGATGGTTGAGGGACCACCTAGAGAGAGATAAAGATAGGATCATGTTTTTCTATAGGGAAGCAGATGTGGCAGAGGGGCCGGTAGAGTAGTAGGAGTTGGACGAACGTTTGACCTATTACCACCACCACCCTTAGGTAGTCCAAGACAGGCTCAGGGAATTAGTGGACATGAACGAGGCCACCTGTAGACTATGTGGGACTATGAACCAAAGGATCTATGGATGATATGAGGTAAGATCTATGTCATTTCCTCTTTAGTCAAATTTTTAATAAACATAGGTTCTATTCATTATTTTCTTTCCATGAATCATGTTTGGTACTCAGAGATTCTGGATGAACCATTGACTCAGCCCTTACTCTTGGAGACTTCTACTAGAGAAGACTTGATGATCAAACACTTGGGCCGAATGTGTGAACTAACTCTTGGATGCGAGAGTTTCAATTGAGATCACTTGGTAGTGACGTTGATTCCATATGGCTTCATTCTTGGTATGGAATGGTTATCCACAGTTCATGGTTAAATTGACTATTTTAGGTGAAGAGTGTGGTGTGTCTGCACCGATGGGACCATGTTTTCCTTTATTAGTAAAAAGGAAATCCTGATAGTGAAGGAAGAACTCATGAAAAAAAGGGTGCAGAAGATTACACATCAGTTGGTCATCATGACTCATTTATAGTGGATATTATGAGTCTTGTAGTGGTGGAAGAGTATGAGGATGTATTTTTAGAATATTTCCAGGTTTGACTCCCCATAGAGAGATAGAATCCTGTATTGATCAATACCCCAAGATGACATTGATATCTACAAATCTGTATCGTATGGCTACTATAGAGCATCATGAGTTGAGGGTAAAAATGAAGGAATTATAGAGAAAGGGATTCTTGAGACCCAGTATTTAACCATGGGCAGCCGCATTGTTGTTTTCCATGAAGTAATATCGGAGTTTGAGGTTATGTGTGGATTACTGGTGCTTGAACTACATTATAATGAAGAAAAATTATCCTCTAATTGGGATTGATGACCTCTTTGATCAGTTTAAAGGGTTGTGATGGTTCTCGAAGGTTGACCTCAGATCTGGCTATCACCAACTATGATTATGGGATGAGGATATACCAAATACAACCTTTATAAGTTCTTATGGTCACTATGAGTACTCGATAATTCCATTTGGAATGATGAATGCACTAGAAATATTCATGGGAATCATGAATCAAATATTTCAACCTTTCCTAGAACGGTTCATGATGGTCTTCATTGATGATATCCTAGTTTATTCTGTATCCAAGGAGGAGCATGAAAAACACTTAAGGATAGTTTTGGAAATACTATGAGAGAACTAAATTTATACGAATCTCTTGAAGTTTAAGCTTTAGATTAAAGAGGTTCATTTTTTGGGGTAAATCATCTCTAAGGATAGAGTTGAAGTGGATCCAATGAATTTTGAGGAAGGTCTTTCTTGACATCCATCCAAGAGTTTTATTGAGGTGAATAGTTTCCTTGGATTAGTAGGGTACTATCATAGGTTTTAACTTGACTTCTCTAGAGTGGAAACACCCTTGAAATATTTTAAATGAAAGGGGAATCCTTTAATGTAGACAAATTAGAGCCATTAGTGCTTTTAGAAGCTGAGGAAGAGGTTGATGAGGGCTCCCATATTGAGGTTACTAGAGGAAGGTGTAGATTACGTGGTATTTTGTGATACATTAGGAACCGATATTGGTTGTGTCATAATGTAGAGGAAAGCGGTGATTGCATATGGTTCTCATTTTTTGAGATCACATGAGAAGAATTATGAAGCCCATATTCTTGAATTAGAAGTGATAGTTTTCACTTTGAATATGTGACGACACTACCTAATGGGATAAAAGTTTATTGTATACTCTAACCACAATAGTATCAACTATATCTTATCTCAAAAGTATATAAACATGATACATAGGTGATGGATAAATTTACTACAAGACCATGACTTTGATATTTTATATACTCTAGGGAATGGAAACATGGTGGAATATTCTCTCAGTAGGAGATCTAGTTCATAGTTGCCGAATTAGGTGTCAGATAAGTTGTCCTCATTGTAGTTATCCTTTTTGGATAGAGATGGACCAGATTACCTTGATATGATGGTTATCACCCCTCCACTATTATAGTGATTTAGGGGGCCACAATTTAGTGATATAGACAGTGAGACCCTATGTGCTCAAATATCCACATGGCATGCTTTTGATGGATATTCAAAAGGTGGGGAGCACATAATTTTTTAGAGGGTTCACAGTAGTACTAGTTCCATTGATGGAGGAGGTTCTGAAAGAGTTTTATACATCCCTTTTTTTTGTACATAATGTTTTTGAGAAAATGTACCAGGACCTCTGATGTCAGTCATGGTGGTCAGGGATGAAGAAAGGAGGTGTAGAGTTTGTTTATCAGAGCCTTACTTGTCAGCATGTGAAGGATGAGCACCAGGTTCCAACAGGTTTAGCTCGACCCCTAGAGTTTCCAAAGTGAACGTGGGATGGAATATCAATGAAATTTATGATGGGTTTACCACGTAGGTACAGGGGACACGATTCCATCTAGGTAATCTTTGACTGACTAACAAAGTCAGAGCACTTCTCAACTATCTAAGAACAAAGATTAGTAGAGACCTAGGGATTCCTCTACATTCAGGAGATAGTACAAAGCCATGGAGTTCCATCAATTATTGTGTCTGATCATGATGATCTATTTATATTCCATTTGTGGAAGGGATTACAAGAGGAGTTTGTGACCCAGTTACACTTGATCACAACGTTTCAATCATAAAAGAATTGCTAGACTAAGAAGACCCTTTAGGTTCGGGAGGACATGATACATTATTTCATGTTAGGATTTGGGCATAGTTGGGAGGATCACCTACCACTGGTGGTGTATGTGTACAAAAAAATATACCATTATGCTATTGGTATGAAACCATTTGAGTATTTGTAAGGGTGAACCTATAGGTCACCGCTTTTCTAGACCGACCCTGGAGAGTGGGCACTCATGGACCCAAAGTTGGTGAAAGCTACTAAAAAAAAGGTGCAGATCATCCAGGAGTGGATGAAAACTATACAGATCCATCATATTTTTTATGATGAAAGGTGGAAGAGGCCTTTGGAGTTCGAGGAATGACATGATGTGTTCCTTCATGTTTCACCTCAACATGAATTATAGATTTTTTTCTAGGTCAGAAAGCTATATCTGAGGTTCATCATCCATTTAAAGATACTACATAGAGTTGGTGAGGTGGAATACCAATTGGATCTACATCTATAGTTTGATTGGGTACACAAAATCTTCCATGTCTCCTAGTTGAAGTGGTTTATCCATGACCCATCGCATGTCATCAAATTAGGAAAGTTGGACATCGAGGATGGAGTGATATTTATTTAGTACTCAATAGAGATATAAGATCATCAAGAGAGGATCCTTCATGGGTGGGTTTTTCTAGGTCATAAATCTATATACGAGGTTTATCAGCTCTTTATAGATACTACATAGAGTTGGTGCGGTGGAATACTACTTGGATCTACATCTGTAGTTAGATCGGGTATAGAAAATCTTCCGTGTGTCGCAATTGAAGTGGTTCATTGATGAACCATCGCATGTCATCAAATGAGGAAAGTTGGACATCGAGGATGGAGTGATATTTATTGAGTAATCAATGGATATATAAGATCAGAAGGAGAGGATCCTTCATGGATTATTTTTTCCCTTAGTGTGTGTTCGATGGCAGCACACGAATCTGCCGGAGAGCACATGGGAGCGGGAGGCTCCAATTCATGCTTAGTATGCTCAGTTGTTTGAGTGACCCTTGTTTTGGATTTTAGAGGATTTAAACCACAAAGGTGGGGAGAATAAAACATATCTAATTTTATATTTATTATTTGTAGATATTATATAGATTTAGTTTGTGACCAGGCAGTGATAAGATGTGCAATTATGAGGCCCGGTGTGCCTAGAACAGATGTTTGAAAAATATTAAAAATATTAAAGAGCATGCACATGTGATTTTCTTGAAAAAGTGGAATAACTCTTAAAAATATTCCTGGATCAAAAATATGAGGCCACAATGTAATCCATAATAACAGGTTTACCTTAGGTGTGACCTAAAATTGGTCATCACAGGTCATTTTTGAAAACCTTTTTGGGGGAAAATTTAATAAAATAAATTAATTGAAAGATTTATTTTATTTTTCTTTGATGTAGTGAATTGATATATAAGTATAGAACTATAGATTTTGTCTCAGGGTTTTCCACTAAACCCTAGAGACCTAGAATCCATTTGAGTAGATCATTCTTGGTAGAAAACAGCAGATTCTGTTCAGATCGTCAATTGTCGTGCTAGAGAAGTTAGAGGATCTTGTCAACTACGGAAACAAAACCATTCGTTATCAACGATTGATCTAAATTCCAACAAGATAATTTGTTTCAATTGTTAAATTCCCCATTCTTATTTTCTATGATGATCATAAATCAATCGATGAATGGATTGTCTTGTAGATCAATTTCCTTGTAGGATGGTGTTTATTATATTGGGATTATATGGAAGATTTAACTGTGGTTATTCAATCCAATTAATTTATTATTCTTACGAAAAAAGATCAAGGATTAAATGAACAAAAAAAGAGGATCATTCATCAAGTTTGTTCTTTGTGCTTTTCTACATCTTTTCCCATTCATCGTGGGTGACCCCTTATTTCAGGGTTCGAATCCCGACTGGTGGATTGACTGTTGTATGCACGATTATTAGTGAAATGATCTAAGATTTTAGATCCACACTCAGTGAGATGTAGTGAAGGTGTGATGATGATGGTGGAAGACCCATAAAAGAGGTTTGGAAACCCCTGATTTTTGATCTTTAGATGTGGAAGACTAACAGGGAGAACACCTTATATTTTCATCCAGATTCAATGGCCGGAGTGTGTTTCTCATCTACAGTGAGGCTCTACCAGAGTAGATATAAATATTTAGCTTGATTGAAGTTGAATCTGAAGGCGGTAATAATGCGGACATGAGCAGAAGGAAGAACCATAGATTCTAGAAAATCACCTAACACACTGCGTGTCATTTGGGATTACACGGTATGTGGTCCCTAGCTATAGAGCTAGGGTTTGGATGAAGATAATTATTAGATAGCATGTGACCCCTTTCACATGGCGTGTGACCCCCTTGGACAACTCATCATGTATTCTAGAGAGTACACAGACATGAGATACAACACACATCCAAATGACATGATGTGTACTTAGATACAGACACAACATGGTATACACAAACCGGTACACAAACATAATCTTTGCTACACAGAAACATCCATGAGACATGGTCTGGGAACCACATGTCCCTACACATCATGTACCCATCCTAAACACTATTTATTTTGAGACTACATGCTTTATAAGGATTTTAACACTGAAAATACTTGGGATAATTGAACACACTGGGTACCACCAGGGACACATCGTGTACTCCCATAAAGAGTGTTTAAGGCTCTTCATATTCCATGATTAGACTAGTATAGGATGAGTGTGATACCTTGGTCCTTTCCTCGATGGTAAAATGTGGTGTTACATCCAAATCAAAAGATTATAATCCCCTCTAGAGGCTGAGTCTCAGATAGAGTTATGGTGTCCCTCCACTATATTGGAGTTTAATCATCTATCATCCCTAGTGGAGTTTGTAGAATCAGGGTGACCTCCCTAAGTTGGAAATTGATCCTCTATCTAGTGGACCACATAAGTAGGGTTTGTGGAATCATTAGAATATGATCCCCTATATATCATCTTGATCCATATTGGGTTTTTGGTTTCACCCAGTGGTTCTGTGCATGACCATAATCTATGTATCAAGGTTGATCAAGATCAAGTTCGTGGTGTCCCCCAACCGTCCAGGGAGTGAATCCCTATATGTGTGACATTGTCTTCATAGACCAACACATTCTATTTTGGAGGTCCCCAGATGTGTTAGACATCATCATTAAGTGTCTCTGATGATAACATGGCTCGTGGAGTCTGTTCTACCGGAAGAATCATTGCTTTGAGTAGAATCTTGTGGCTGGAATTTGGTTATGTCTTCTTGATAGCATGGTATATTTCTTGAGTATATCTGGGTTATTTTTGTATTTATTGTATATCTGATACATTTTTATATATTGTATTAAGCTGAATATTCTTGTCGCTTCATGTTTAGTGTTTTTAGGGTTCCCTACTGAGTATTGTTATTCTCACCCTTGCACAGGCTTTTCATGAACATGTCGTGTATTTTAAAGATGAATAACATTTTGATGGTATCCTTGGAGGATAGGGAGAAGGTGGATCATAGCTCGAGCTGGATAGACTGAGGTGTTTAATGGAAGTGTAACTTTGACTTATTTCATTCCCTGGGAGTAGCTTAGACTATTTAGAGTTTCAGTTGGACTTTTGTTCAAACTCTCTTTGTGGTGGGATTCTATTCAACCCTATTTACTTTTCCATTACTTCCTTTTGTACTATGGCTATGGGACATTAGTTGTATGCATGAATTCTTTCATTTTTTTTATATTTCAATATTTTTTTTGGCATGGATATGTCTGCATTTATATATGAACATTGGGATAATGACCCCCATCTGTGGGAAATTCCTACTCGGAGATGGTCACCAGCCCCTGACATATTGGTGGAAAGCTTGGGGTAGTCACATGATAGACCTTGGTGGGTCGGGTCTTGATAAAGTGGTATCAGAGAAGGTCAATTCTACTTCAGGACTGGGAGTCTGTGAGGTTGGTTTTGTTCAACAATGTTAAGTGTTTTAGAGTTTGGATTTTTGGCCAAGGACCTAGTGTTGGTGCAATGGCCGATGTATCCATACACCAAGAATATGATCACCTACTTTTTGAATCAGTACATGAGAACACTAGTTTTAGGAAAAAACAATAGTACATGTATCATATAGAAATAGCTGTGTTTTACATGTCATTTTTGTGTCATCTCACCAGGTATACTCTTTTGACCATGGTACATCTTGTTTTTTTCAGGATGTCTCTATGTAAATAACCAACTAGGATTCCACTGCGTGATCATGAGGATAATCCTACTAATGATGAGGAATCAGTACATGGGCATGTACTAGAGATAACACCTTCTGGGTCATTTACCTGCTATTCTATCACCCTTCGAGGAGCAGCTACTACCATCACTACCAGTTGAGGAAGCACATAGGATGAGTGCATTGCACAAGTTTCAAAGGTTGCGACCTCCTAGGTTTCGGGGTGAGCCAAGCCCCCAAATGGCATTGGATTGGCTAGAGGTAGTCACCACTACTAAAAAATCAGGCTATAGCCACGGTAAAAAACTATGGCTATAGGGGTAAAAACCGTGGCTATAACCCTATTTACACAATTTTAGAATCCATGTCTATAGGCCCCATAGCTTCCCACCTAGGAAGTTGGTCTATATCCATGGTTTTCCACCATGGAAATAGGGATATATCCATAGTTTTCAAATGTGGATATAACACAAAAATAATGTGCACCCGCCCAGATTCAATCTCTATACCTTCTCTATGTGCACTAACCACCTTTTCACTACAATAGAGACACCTATATATATATATTGTTATATATATTATTAAAAACCATGGATACAACTTATAAACCATGGATATAACCCTTCACATCATTTTTTTATGGGTTAATTTTTTCCCGCATAGGGGCGGGAGACCTATAGCCACGATTTTGAGAAACCGTGGCTATATAAAATAAAAACATTACTCTATATCCACAAGTTTACACAAAATTTTGCTATAGACCATGAAAAAAAATACTCCATAGCCATAGTTTTACCAAAACTATGTCTATAACCCTTGGAAATAGACATTATAGACACATTTACCAAAACCGTGGCTATATCCCTTGGAAAAAGACCCTATAGCCACAGTTTTACCCAAACCATGGATATAGACTAGGTAAAATGAACATATAGCCAATGTTTACCCAAACCGTGGCTATAACACTTGAAAAAAATTCCTATAGGCACTGTTTAGTGAAAAATTGGCTATAGCCGTCGAAAGTATACCCTATAGCAACAGTTTTATGTTAAACAGTGGCTATAGCCTTTGTATAAAAATCTATAGCCACGTTTTTGGAAAACCAGAGCTATAGGTCTATGTCTATAGCCCTGTTTTCTAGTTGTTCACCCACATTTTTCACCTTGTGAGGATGCCTACCAACCAGATGGAAGTCCTTGTCATGAGTCTTCTTTAGGGATCTATAGGAAAATATTGGGGCTTTGTGGCTTAGTCACATGACGAGATAAATCTCTCCTGGATATAATTTGAGTGTCTCTTTAGAAAGGAGTTCTATCTAGCCATGTTGTGATCGGTATGCATACTGGAGCTTCTACATCTACAATAGGGTAGTATGACTATGGTAGAGTATTCAACAACGTTTACATACCTCTCAAGGTGCCATTTGGATATGGAACGTGACCAATTATTCATGGCCTGGACCTTCGAGTAGGGATTGAGCCAAGACATCTAGGAATCTGTGGTATCTGTTATCATTTCTACCTATTCTGGGGTACTTGAGTGAGCCCTATTGGAAGAAAGGTTTCTTGAGGAGTAGACACCAATCGTGAAACATAGAAGTGGTCACCTGATAGCTGATACCTTAGTAGTTGGTAGCCGAAGGTAGTCATAGGGATTCAAGTGGTTAAGGGGCTTCATGATGTGATCCCAGGACCCGGGGATAGTGGTGGAGGTCTCCTAGGGTGGAACGAATCATCCAAGGGACAAAAGATGTTTCTCTTATGATGGTTAGAGACATCGTGTAGGAGACTTACCAACCCATCATACAATTGATCGAGAGATGGTCAAGGGATTGCCTAGAGAGAGAGAGAGAAACAAGTGAAGGGTGGTCCACTGGGTGGAATACGTGGTATAGGGGATAACAGAGTAGTAGGAGGTGGATGAAGGTTTAACCTGTTACCACCACCCCCAGTTTGTCCATTCTAGTCTCTGAGAGATGGTGGATAGGGACAAGGCCAACTAAAGGCTATATAGGCCTAAGACCCCGAGGTTCTAGGGATGATATGTGGTATGACCTATGTCTTTTCCACCTTATCTATAGTTTTAATAAACATAGGTTCTAGTCATTATTTTCCTACCAAAAATCTTATTTGGGACTTGAAAATTCTGATTGAACCATTGAATCAGACCTTTCGTTTGGAGACTCCTACTGGAAGAGACTCAATGATCACACACTAGTGCTGAATCTTGGAGGTGAGAGTTTCAGTTGTGATCTCTTGGTAGTAGTGTAAAGGCCTCACGACTTCTTTCTTTGTATGGACTTATTATTCACAGTTCATGCTCATATTGACTATTTGAGGAAAAGAGTGCGGTGTCTCCATAGTGATGGGACCATTTTTTCCTTTGGTGGTGAAAATGAAATCTAGGAAGTGCAAGATTGAATCATATGTAGGAGGGTGGAACTGATTACTCATCAGTTGGCTAGTATGAACCTCAGTGCAATGGATGTTATGAGTCATTTGTTTCCTTTAGTGGTGATGGAGTATGAGTATGTGTTTCGGGATGATGTTCTAGGTTTACCTGCCAGCGGGGAGATAGAATTCTATACTGATCTATACCCTGGGATGAAACTTATATTTACACTTTTGTATGATATTTCTCCCATAGAACATCATGAGTTGAGGGTAAAATTAGAGGTCTTATAGAGGAAGGGATTTGTGAGACCCATTATTTAACCATAGGAAGCCTCAATATGGTTTTTTAAGAAGGAATATAGAAGATTGATTTTATATGTGGATTATTGGAACTTTAACTAGGTCACCATGAAGAATAAGTATCCACTGTCGAGGATCAATGGCCTTTGTGATCAGTTGAAAGGTGCATGATGGTTCTTGAATGTTGAACTCAGATCTGGATATCACCATCTACGAGTAAGAGATGATGATATACCAAAGACAAACATTAGATGTCATTATGGTCACTATGAGTACTTCATGATTCCATTTGGAATGATTAATTCCCCAACACTGTTTATGGTTATAATGAACCAGATCTTTCTACATTTCTTATAATTGTTTGTGGTGGTATTCATCAATGAAATCCTAGTTTATTTAGTGTGTGAGGAGGTGCACACAAAACAATTAAGGATAGTCTCAGACACACTCCGAGAGAACCTACATTATGGGAAGCTCTCAAAGTTTTGGTTTTGGATTCAGTAGGTCCATTTTCTAGGATAGTTCATCTTAGAGGCTGGAGTTATAGTGGATCCTATGAAGGTTGATGTAGTGATTGCTTTAAAGACACCCAAGTGTGTTACCGAGGTGCATAGTTTCCTTGGATTGGTAGGTTAATATTAGTTCTTTGTACCCAAATTATCGATAGTGGAAACAACATTGAAAGCTTTGACATGAAAGGGGTAGGCATTCATGTGGATGGAAAAGTGTTAGTAGTGCATTCAAGAGCTAAGGGAGAGGTTGACAAGTGCTCCCATCTTGAGGTTATTGGAGGGAGGTATTGAGTATGTGGTATTCTATGATGCATCAGGAACTAGTCTTTGTTGTTTCCTGATATAGAGGCAAGATGTGATTTCCTATGGTTTATGTCATTTGATACCTTAGAAAAATAATTACAGGACCCATTATCTTGAGTTAGTAGTGGTAGTGTTTTCTTTTAAGATATGGAGAAAATACCAGATGGGTGGATGTTTTATCATCTACTCCGACCATAAGATTCTCCAGTATATCTTCTCTAAGAAGGGTCTAAACTTGATATAGAGGTAATGGATAGAGTTTATCTCGGAATATGACTTTTAGATTGTTTATACTCCTGGGAATGTGAGCATGGTAGAAGATTCTCTTAATAGGAGATCAAGTTCGCAGTTGTTGAATGAGGTGTCCATGTAGTTGACCTCATTGCAGTTATCCTTTGTGGATAGAGATGGAGCAGATTACCTCTAGTCAATGGTTTTCACCCCTCCACTCTTAAAATGAGTTAGGAATACACAACATAGTGATATCGACTATGAGACCCTATGTGCTCAGATATCCATAGGGAATTATCTTAATGGATACTCAAAATGTGGGGAGCATACTATTCTTTTCATAGGGTACAAAGTAGTACCTGTAGCATTGTGAGAGGAGGTTCTAAGGGAGTTTCATACATACCCTTTGGTGCTACATCTAGGGGTGGTGATGATGTACCAGGACCTTTGACATCAGCCATAGTGTCCAAGGACAAAGAAAGGAGTTGTAGAGTTTGCTTCTTGGTGCCTTAATTATCAACAACTGAAAGACAAGCACCGGGTTCCAATGGGTTTAGATTAGCCCCTTAAGGTTCCAGAATGGAAGTGGGATAGAATATCTTTGGAAATTGTGATATTTTTACCACATACATCCAAGGGACATGATTTTATATGTATATGGGTAATCATTGATCATCTCACCATGTCAGCTCACTTCCTAGCTATTAGAGAGAAGAGCTCAGTATAGATCTTGGGACACCTCTATATTTAGAATATAGTTCAACTCCATAGTGTTCTATTGATGATTTTTTTCTAATCTTGATGGTATATTTTTATTCTAGTTTTGGAAGGGATTACAAGAGGCATTCAGGACCTAGTTATGATTGATCATAATGTTTCACACACAAACGAGCGACTAGATTGAGCAGAACATTTAGGTTCTACATGACATGCTATGATCATTCATGTTATACATTGGAAGTAGTTGGGAGGATTTCCTACCAATGGAGGAGTTTGAGTACAAATAAATTTACCACTATAAATTTGGTATGGAACTATTCGAGGCTTTGTATGGGTGACCCTTTAGGTCACCACTTTTCTAGAATGACCTAAGAGAGATAGCAATCATGGTCATAAAGATGGTGTGAGATACTACATAAAATTTGAAGATCATTTAGGAGAATATGAAGATAGCACGAATCCATCATAAGTCTTATACTGATAGGAGGTGGAGGCATTTGGAATTTACGGAATGAGGCCATGTGTTCCTTAGGGTTTCACATCAAGGTGGATTACAAAGGTTTGGACGGGGTGAAAAGATATCTAGAAGGTTCATCAGACCTTTATAGATCCTACATAGAGTTGGAAAGGTGGGTTATTACTTAGATATACCTATGCAGTTAGATTAAGCACACAACATCTTCCATGTGTCGTAGATGAGGAGGTACATGCATGCCCCATCGAACATCATCGACTAGGGAAAGATGGGCATCGAGGATGGAACATCTTTTGTTGAGTACCTATTTGAGATCGAGAATCAATAGGATAGGATACTTCTTGGGTGATCGATTCCCATAGTGTGTGTTTAGTGGCAACATGAGAATATCTACGAGAGAACATGGGAGTAGGATACTAAGATTTGTACTCAGTTCCATCATCTGTTTGAGTGATCCCTATTTTTCCTTTTCATGGATGTAAATCTCCATGGTGGGGAGAATGTTACATCTAGGATTTTATTTGTATTATCTTTAGATATTATATTGATTTATTTTGAGACCATGTTCTAATGCAACATGCAATTCCGAGGTCCAGTGTTCCAGGAACAAATGTTTGAAAAATATTTAAAATATAAAATAGAACGCACACAGGGTTTTCCTGAAAAAATTTGAATTACTCTTAAATGGGTGCTCGAATCAGAAATCACAGGGAATCATTGAATCCATTGTAGTGCCCTTACCTTAGGTGGAACCTAACATTGGTTGGTGGGTGTGTTTTGTGAAAAAGTTGTCAGGGGCATGAAATTAATAAAATAAATAAATTTAAATATTTATTTTATTTTTATTTGAGGTAGAATATATAACTATAGATTTTGTCACAGGGATGGCCATTAAACCCTGTAGACCTAGAATCTATTAGAGGAAACAATTCTTGGTAGACAATAATGGATCTGGATCAGATCCTAGATTGTCACCCCAGTGAAGTTGGAGGATCTCATCTACAATGGAAACATAACTATACCTCATCAACGATCGATCCAAACTCTAATTAGGGAATGTGTTTCAATTTTTTAATTTCCCATTCTTAATTTCTACGATGATCACAGATCAATTGATGAAGAGATTAGTTTCAAGATCGATCAACTTAAGGTAAGGGTTTTATTCTATGGGGTTTATGTGGGATATTTCCTCATGGATATTCACTCTAATTCATTTATCATTATTATAGAAATATATCAATAAATAAATTAACAACAGATGAATTTAATTCCTCAGGGTTTTTCTTTGTGATTTTCTCCCTCTTTTCTCATTCATCACGGGTGACCCCTTGGTTTGCAGTTCGTCTCCCTATAGATGGATCGATCGTTGCACACATGATTCATTATGAAATGTTCCAATATTGTAGATAAAGAATCAATGTTATGCAGTGGAGGTGTGGCGGTGATGATAGTAGATAGATCAATATAGTTTTGAAACCCCTGATTGTCATGCTTTGGACTTGGAAGACGAACTAAAAAAAACCACCAATTTCTCTGCATATTCATTGGTCGAAGCGAGTTTCTCATAAATGAAAAGGATTAGTAGGATTAGATATACATATTTCATCTTTATTGAAGCCTAATATGAACACGATAGTAATGCTGACAAGAGAGGGAGGAAGAACCAGGGATTATGGAAAATCACACAACACATGACGAGTAATTTGGGATTACACAACATGTGGGGCCATTTGACTATAGTGATAGGGTTTTTCTAGAGATAAGGATGGCATGGTGTGTAACACCTATCACACAACATGTGACCCTCTGGATGACTCAGGGAGTACTCCAGATAGTACACATACATGGGTAACAATACATGGAAGGAGGGCATGTTGTGTACTTTGGAATGAACATAGCATGGAGTACATGGGCATGTTTAGTGACATGGATTCGGTACACATACACGACCAGGTAAAACTAGTAGAGAATTGTGTGCCTCTATATACCATTTACCCATCCTACATTACATTTTTTATACTACATGACGTGTGTGGATTTCCAAATGGTAAAGAATTAGGATTGATGAACTCACCATGTCCCCCCTATGAAACACCATGTACACCCATCAAGATTAATTGAGGATCTTCATCTTCCTAGTTTCCAACAGTATTGGTTGAGATAATTCCCTTGGTCCTTTCTTCTAGGGTACAATGTGTCATTAAATCCATATCACTGGATTGTAATCCCATCTAGAGTCTGATTCTCAGATAGAGTTGTGGTGTCCCACCATGAGAATGGAGTGCGATCCTCTATCATCCCTAGTTGAGTTTGTGGAATCAGTGTGAACTCCCTAAGTAAGATGTTGATTCTCTATATAGTAGGCCACATTAGTAGGGTTTTGATAATTATTAGAATACGATCTCCTAGTTAGTAGGTTTATCAAGATTGGGTTTGTGGTGTCCCCCATTGGTTCTAAGCGTGACCCTTATATGTGTATCAAGGTGAATTCAGATCGGGTTTGTGGTGTCCCCCAACGGTCCTTGGTGTGACCCCTATCTGTATATTATAGTATTCTTAGACCAATTAATTCTCTTTGTACATGGTCCAAATGAGTTATACCTATTTTTTGAGTGTTTCTGATGATAACATGGCTCATGGAGTGAGTCCTCCCAGAATGAGCATTCCTTCAAGAAGAATCCTATCACTGGTAGTTAGTTATGACTGCCTAATAGTGTGGTGTCTTACAAAGTATATCTATGTAATTTTTATACTATGTGTATCTGTGACACAATTTTAAATCTTGTATTGAGATGAATATACATGGTGATTTGTGTTTAGTGTTTTTGGGGTTCCCTGCTGAGTATTGTTATACTCACCCCTGCACGAGCTTTGCCTGCACATTTCATGCCTTTTGTAGATGACTAACCTTTTTATGGTGTCCTAGGAGGAAATAAAGAGGGTAGAGAATAGTTGGATATAGATATAATGAAATTTTTACTTGGAGTGTACCATTGAATTATTCCTCAACCTTGTAGTAGGTTAGACTCTTTACAGTTTCAGTTGGACTTTTGTATAGACTCTCTTTATGGTGGGCATGTATTTGGCCCGGTTTAATTTTTACTTACTTCATATTATACTCTGGATATGGGATATTAGTTGTATACAATCATTCATTTAGTTGTTTTTAAATTTCAGTATTGTGTGTCTTGAAGATGCGTGCATGTATACAAGTACTTTAGGCTAATGCCTCACATTTTTGAGATATGCCTACTCGACACTTTTCACCAGTCCATTGCATTTTGGAGGCAGGCTTAGGGTAGTAACGGGTCGGACCCTAACTAGTCTGGTTTTGAAACGAATAATGGGTTCCAATGTGATGTTGTTGAGGTGTATATAGATTAGAGGGTCTCCTCCTTAGGTTGAGAGATGACTCTCTTTAGTGGGGCCATGTATGAAAGCACCAAACCTTTACCAATTAGAGGTCTTATTTGGTATTAAGTATGCTCGTTATCAATGGATGTATAATATTTATAGGGATTAAAACCATCAAGTAATAAAGGATGGAAAACAAAACCTAAATGTTATATCCTTTCGTATTAAACATTTTTTCAATATAATGAGGTGGGAAATGAAGTTGAATTCAAGGTCCTTCTTTTATTTTTTACTTAGACTAATGGATTGAGTAATATCAGACTGAATTTCAATGAGGTTTAGGGTCACAACGATTTAAACAAATTATTACTATGATTTAAGTTCAAACAAATTTGACCAAGAGGTGAGATATTCTATCAAATGGGGTAATAATTTTAACACCCTGATATTTTTATGAAATATTTCCCAATAAATAATTTTATTTCTTTGAAATCTTACGTAACATGCAACATCATGTTTAGACAAACTGTATAACATTATTAAAATATTATGTGTCTATTGTCATGTATCCATTAAATTGAAAGATATGATTAATAATTAATAAATTCTAAAAAATATAAGTTCTACATATTTATAAAATGAATTTATTAGTTATCAAATGATTATAATTAAAATTAAAAAATATTTTGAAAATAAAAGTGATATTTTTCTGAATTTTTTTATGCACGCAATTTATTTTCTATCAATAAATTAAATTAACCACTTTTAATGAATGTTTTTAATTAAATATAATTATTATTTACTTAATAAAATGTTTTAAATAGATATAACATATTTTTCTATGCATAGGGCAATAAAAAATCTTATTTTAGGAATACAAATGTATTTTTTTTCCAAAAAAAAATAAATTTTTTGATTTTGAAAACATAGTTTAAAAATACTTTCTTACATTTATAGGAATTGAATTAAATTAAATTAATTATGTATTTATATTTATAAGATATAAATTTTTTAAATAATCCCCTCTTAATTTTGGTTAATACGAATAGCAACCATGGTAAAATTTATCACCTCAGTAAAGGGTAAATCATATTAATTTAGAAAAAAATATATAATAAATCCATAAATTCTAAACATAATTATTACATGATTAATTAAATTTAACCCTTATCACTTTAGCCTATAAATTCATCATTTTAATGGTAACTTTTCTATGAAAATTACTTATATATTATTTAAATCAAATACATTTACAAAATGTCACTCAATTTTTTTAATATATATTATGCGTCCATAGAGAGAGAAAACAATGTTATGGATGAATATAAGTGTCTATTATAATATTAAATAAATTATTTTCCTGATATAAAATTATTTTAAATTTATAGTTTTTATATAATGAACCTAATTTCATATGCAACATTGATGTACTACTTATCCAATTAATAAAAAAATATAACAAATGATATTAAAAATATTAAAATAAATTTAATTTCAGTGATTTAATGTGTGCCAAAAAATTTATAGGTGAATATAACACATTATTATTATTTTATAATATTATATTTTAATTATAACTATATCTTTATTTCATCAAACTCAAATTATTTGAATAATGTCTAAATTGACAATAAAGACATTTTATGTGAATAATATTTTAGTAAATCCAATAAATATCATAAAAATATTAAAATATAAAAAATATGATAATATATGGTCTATAATTTCATACTTTTCCATTTATATGTCTTTTGGATCCATTTCAATTAATATTGGCTTAATTATATTTTAATCTTTTATGAAATTCCAAGAGTGCCCCTCCCCTCTCTTTTAAAAAGGAACATCTTCTTTCTCTTATACACATCACATTAATTCATCTAGATCAACCATAATCTAAAAATGTATCTGATAAACATACCTATCTAAATTATATTGTTGTTTTTCTTCTCAAAATATCAACTCTAGGGTACTTAAGAGGAGATATAATGGATTTATTTCTAAGAAGAGATAATCGCCTTAACTGATCACTTTCTTTTACAGTCTTATTTAACTCTTATAAATCTATAATATTTGTAATAAAATAATAAAATTATCATATTAAATATTATATATTTTTATTATGAATTTTAAAACACCATTATACACCCTCTTTCCCATAAAATGTGAAGTGAACACATTTCTCATGCATACATATGGCTCACTGTCTCCACATAGCGATATATTTCATTTTTCATAACCATATTTTATGTATGGTAATTATGACTAGTTTAATATTTATATATGATATTTATGACATGATTATACTTTTTGTAATGATAATATCATGTCTACCTTCTAACCATAAAATCCTTTGGGAAACGATAATGTCGTTCATGTGTATGTGTGGAATACCATCTCCATGTAACTTTATGTTTTTTCATTTATATTTTACTTGGATGTTAATGAGGATGAATTTTACTTGGATGTTGTATCTTGGGATCCCCACAGTGATTGGACGATCCAAAAAAGAAATCTTTGCATCCATTTTGGATAGGATTGAGGAAAAAATTCCAGGCTCGACCCCAAAAAGAATTTCTAAAGCTGGAAAAGAGACCCTCATAAAAGATGTCATCCAATCTGTACCAAGATAATTTATGTCCCTTTTTAAAATTCCGACGACCATCGTCGACCAGATCCACACATGTATTGCTAATTTCTGGTTAGGGAAGAACTATGGTAGGAATCGACCTCACTGGATGGCCTAGGAGAACCTTTGCAAAAACAAATCAGAGGGTGGGATGGGGTTTCAGAATCTTCCTCTCTTCAACGACGTGCTTTTGGACAAGCAAGGATGGCGCCTTATTAACCGCCCATCATCTCTATGTGTGCGATTTCTACGAGCAAAGTACTTTCCCCACACAGACTTTCATGCCTCCTCTCTTGGTCCCTGCCCTAGCTTCCTCTGGAGAAGCATTTGGGGGGCTAAAAACCTCATGGATAAAGGATTGGGATGGAGGATTGGGAATGGATCATCTATCAAAATCTGGACAGATCCATGGCTCACTGATAATGATGGTCTACGGGCTACATCCCCTTCCCAACCAGGTCTTGAAGACTCCACTATCAGCTACCTCTTTTCCGACCAGGGACAAGGGTGGGTGTTGGAACAGATCCTTGACTGGTTCAATGAAAGAGATTAAAGAATTATCTTTATCATTCCCTGGGTACCGGACTCAATCCCTAATTATCTCTTATAGATCAATGACATCTCGGGAAAATACACAGTGAGATACGGTTAGAAACTTGCTCTTGGAATCCACTTAATCGTCTGGGATGGGGGACCCTATAAATCAATTTGGAAGCTCAACGTCCCCCAAAAAATTCGTCAATTTTGGTGGAAGATTTGCAAGGGCATTCAACCAACAATGAGCCTTCTCGTTTACCAACATATGGCCAGTAACGTCTCTTTCCCTTTTTTCCCGAACACTCCATAAACTCCTCTGCACGCTATTGTTTACTGCCTGGGAGCGCAGGATATTTGGACTCAATGGGGCCCGATTTCAGTTGCTTCGCTGGCATTGACCTCTGACCTTCCCGATCTACTGACACGTTTGTGATCCTCTCTCTCTTCGGCAGATGTGGGCTCACTTTTCACCTTGGCTTGGATTATTTGGGTCTGGCGTAACGATGCTGTTTTTAATCAAGCTCACAGACCCACCAACTTCTAGATTGATCAGGACACTTCTTAGATTGAGGGATGGAAAGGCCACAATAGGCATTCTATGCCAGGTGTCACCCCCTCCCATCCCACTCACTGGAATCCCCCAATGGAAGGGATCCTCAAGATTAATGTGGACGCGTCTCTTCTGAAATATGGGTTTGTTTCCCTCGACCTCCTTGCCCGAAATTATATGGGGCAGAGCCTTGCTGCTAAATATGAACCACATCAGGAATTTTGGGAACCCGCAGTTGCTGAGGCCATGGCCATCCTTGTTGTTTTGATGCTCGCTTTGGAAAGTGGATGGGGTTATATCATCATTGAGTCTGACTGTCTCACCGTGATCGATGAAATTAATCACAACGACGACGACCTCCAGTCTTTTGGCATCATCATCAGGATAATTCTCTCACTTCACCAATGCTTCTATTTTTGTTCCTTCTCCTTCACCAGAAGGGAAGGAAACAATGCATCCCATCATCTTGTGGCCTCATTCCCTTTCAATTCTAACTAGTTCTGGTTGGACAATTTCCCTTCATGGATTAGCACATGTAATTCTGCTGATCTTTGTCATTAATGTTATATGACTTTTTCAAAAAAAAAATGATTCTATAAAGATTAATTATAATTTACCTTCCTTTTGTTTCATCATTCAAAAAAATAGAAACAACATTCATGCTTACACAGATCATATCATCTCCATGAACAATGTAATCAATTTTTTAGCTCTAAATTTCTTGGATGACTCTATGTATATAAATAATGAATATATATGATATTTATATTATGATTAATATTATATAGGTAATTTAATCTAGATTAATGTATAAGTACTACAACAACTAAACTGAAATACTCATTATAAACAAAACAATTAACACCCTTAAATGACAAATTTAATAAGGAATTATTGATAAAAGGGGGGTTGAAATATTATAAAGGAATCATATATGATTATATAAGTATTAAAACTACTATGTTGTATATTTACAATAAATTGAAATTTATTATACATGAGGTTAGAGTGCTTTATAAGAAAAGAGAAATTGAGGTAAGGGTTTTATTTCACTATCTCATCAATATTCGGGATTGTTTACATTGAAGTCTATCTAGAGATATTTTGTTTGAACTTTCTCTTCCATATACATTTTTTCTAAAAATTCCTTGAATAATTTTTATACTATTATCCAATTATATTTTAATTTCATATTTATCCATGTTTTAATTTTTAAAAAAATGTATTTAAAATAATATTTTTGTCATTTTACAAATGATGTACTTTTTGACTTTTCTGAAGAATGTATTAAAGGAATGTTTTTTCAACATAAATAGTATGAAATGATTTTCTTTGCATAGTGAATTATTATTTTTCCTTGAATATACCTTTAAAATTTCCCAATTTTATTTTCAATGAAATTTTTTTCATTTATAATTTCATAGATTTTTTAAAAAAAAAAGTGATTTAAAAATGGAAAGGTTATTTTCCATAAGGATTATTTCAAATGTTCTTTCAAAATCATTTATATCTTAGATAAAATCTTTTATTTTTAATTCATATTTATTGGGGATATGATTCAAGGATACCATACTTATTAGTTTTATAGATGTTTTATGCTTATGATGAAAAGATTAAATGTCTATGAAACTCATTTCTTTTTCCATGGATTATTCTATGATGAAATGTTTATAAAACCGATTTCTTTCATGGGTTATAATATGATGAATGTTTTATGATATTATGAAAGAAATATTTATGATTTTATTTATATTATGGGTGGGAAATATATGTCCCTCCAATTCATTGGAAAATGTAATATATCTTATGTGATAGTTAGGGGGGAAAAGTTGACGTGCTTAATTCATTATCTGAAACAAGTTTAAGTAATTGATCTATTAAGGGAAACAAGTTGATGTACTTTATTTGATATAGAAAATTGGTGTTGATTAATGATATAATGGTCTTGTAAGTAAACCTTGACATATGAAATGGTTTTTATACTTATTATGGTTCTAAATCCACACATTTATGAAGTGAAACTACGCTTTATCATTGATTTATGATGAGTTATAATTCTTATAATTTATGTATTTTGAAAAGGTAATGTTTTATGTCATAACTCATGTTTATGATATTTATCAAATTGGGTGTGAACCTTGTATGTTATGATCATGATCTAATAGCCTTATTCTTATCTTATGTTTTCATATGAACATAAATTGATATATACCATGTTAACCCTAACTAAGCATATGAGATCACCATTTTATTATGTTTCCTTTCCCCCGGTTATGAAGAATGTTTTTAGTAGGGTATTCCTATAAAGAGTAATACAAGATAAGATAATCATAGAATATGTTGAAGGTATTTCAGATAATAATAAGATTGTATATGTAGGATCCAAATAATCTAAAAAATCTTTTTTATGGAAAGGATTGTATTATTATGTATTTAATAATCATCCAAATATATGTAAAATTTATATATATATATATATCAAGATGCTATAGTTGGTTTCAGAGAATGATTTACTCAATATTTAGAGATTAGGGTTAGAATATTTTTATAAACACCCAAGAGATAAGTCTAGGTGTAGAATAAAATACTAATGTTTTGGTAATGATCATAAATAACCTAGGTAAAATATAAAGTGTCATTAAAGAAGTTGTAATGATTTAGAAATCCTAAAAATGATTTTTTAGAATTATGTGGTTTTAAACTATGAATATTTTTTCTTACACATTGATTTTTGGTTTTAGTTAATGGATGGAACCTAAAGTATTCATGTTAATACTGAATTTTATGTAAAATGAAATGATTTTACACATAATAAAACAAATGTTATGGTAGATATAATTTAGAATCATTTTTCCATATCACACAACATTCTCAAGCTACAAATCATGTCAAGTTTCCAAATGATAAAAGGAGGGAACAAAGTACTATTTGTTATTTCACGAGGCAACAAACACCATCATTTAGTGGATATTATGATCCACTAGTGTTTGAGTGATGGATTATAATCATTGATAAATTATTTTCTATTCATCAATGATTAAGACATTAAAAATTTGTTGAAAAACAACCTCAACATAACATAACAATATTTTTTCATTTATTATGTTTGTTGAAAAAGAAGATTGAGAATTTTTGTTATGGAGTTACAATGTAATTTTTGACTAAGTAGGTTTATAATGCTTCAAGATAGAGGAATGGAAGCACTAGAAGTTGAACAGAATGTTACATGTACATGGTGTCATTGCTTACCAGTGTTTCCCAAATTTTTGGATCCAAAATATTGAGGAAGGAAAAAGTGTTTTTTGGAAAATGAATTATTTTCACATAAATTTAAAAGTTTCATGAAAGGTTGAAATTGTTTCTAAAAATTTCATGAAAGTGAAGATTCAGAGTCATCAGCATAAAATACGGATAAGTATTATGTTTGGTACAATTTATGAAACTTTACGAAAGTCAAAGTTTCTTGACATAGGGGGAGTTATTTGATCTTATGAAATATCAATATAGTTTTGGAAAGGTAATGATTTTTTTTCCAGGTGTCACCAAATCATTTATTTTTAGTGAAAAAGGAATGTTGTGTGCACAATCGAAGGCTCTAAAGGTAGTTACAATAATGGTCAACCATGTCTATAAGGATGTTCTAAAAATTTATATTGTAAATAGGTATTCATCAAGTGGATGAAATTAAATATTCTTGATGAACCAAATGAGGTGTAAAAAATACTGATTCAAGTGATCAAAAGATAAATCTCATGAAGATAAGTGAGAACACTTTATTTGAGAGATTAGTGAGCTTTCAAATTGTTATTGGTTGTAAATTTGAAGGGAAAGTGAGTCTTATCCAAAAATTGTAAGAAAAATGTGCTTTAGTGGATTTAGTACATATTAATATTTCCTATGTATACTCGTTTTATGTATCCCAGGGTGGGTGAACCAAATAAACTATTATGTTTTGCTCATGCTTTCATTTCTTCACATACATTTTTAAGGAAAAGGTATAAAAAAGTAATTTTTAATGATGAAATAATATTTTTAGGGTTAGTTATTTTAATATATCATTCCTTGATTCAACCGCAATTAGTTTAATTAACCTAGTGATCATAACAATTGGTATAAGAGGTAATGTTTAAAATCAGTGTCTCTTTCTCAATGATTTCAATGGAGGCTATTAATCACAAAGGGATTCCATTCTTCGATTGAAATAATTTTTAGTTTTTAAAGAATGAGATAAAATACTAATTCCAATCACTAGTTATGGATTAATTTATAACTATTATGTATGGTATTTATACTAGTTTTGAGAGTGGAGTTATATTCGAATAATAATTAAGTGGATTTGATGCTGATACTAAATGAGTCAATGCATTAGTAGGTTTTTTATCTAAAAAAATATACCTGAAGGTGATGTATGTAATTCAATGAATTACATGTGAGAAAAGATGTTAAATATCTATGTAGGTGATTCAAATGTTAGAGAAGAAAAATTATAGGTTTTTTGGAATAGATATGATAACCTAATAATTCTACTTAATGATTTTGTAGATGCATTATTTGACTGAGTGAATATAGTTGTGGAAGACATGTGTAGTATCATATAAATTTATGAATATTTAAAGATTGTTAAGTTCATATTAAGAAGACTTCCATCCCTTTCAAATATCAAAGTCACTTTAATAAAATATTAATATCCAAAGAAGATGAAATTGGAATGTTTTCATAGTACTTATATCGTATAAAATATGAGAAAAGGTGATAATGAGTTTATGAAAAAAGGGAGCTCTAAAGGGATGGAATTAAAGGCCATGAAGATGCTCACTATTGAATATTTCTAAGAATAATAAGAGACATATGAGGTCATGTCATTTCTTTCCTAAAAAATATGAAGTGTAAAAGGAAAGTTCTGGGGGAAATACTATCTAGCACGATTTTAATGTAGAAGGGTTGTACATATTGTTGTATGGTTCCCTAATAAATTCCTATAAGATGATGTGGATGAAGTTTAGATTCATATATATAAGTATTATACATATGTGAAAGGTAAGAAAATTGAGTATTTAAATTTATTCGAGAAGAAGAACTTAATTTTAAAAGAGAATAACTATTTTGAAGAATATGAGGTAGAAGAGATGGGGGACTGTAAGGATCATGAGGAAATTCTATTGTGGATACTGTGGATAACTTCCAAACAAAGGAAGAAAGTGAAAATGATGAAGGATAAGTTGAAAGAGGGGCTGATATCCAGGATGAATTAGAATATTCTCTCAAGGAGACAGATGTTTGGAGAGACAAAATGAATAAATCTAATAGAGTGGTTCATTATTTTAAACTTTATATGTAGAAGCAAGAAGAATAGAAGTCTAAGAGAGAAGAGAAAATTTAAATGCTTAATTTTTAAAGCTAGATAACTCATAAAAGGTTATTGAGTACATGATCAAAGTTGAAGAATATAAAATGGGGATCGATGGTTTAAATAACATAGAAAAATATAAAATCACACAAATTGAATAAATTGAAGATAATGTTTTAGAATTGTGATGAAAAAATAATATCAAGAGAGACTCTTGACTCTCAGTATGACCTTAAGAAATTAGATCACCTAGGTGATAAAAAATGTATAATTGGGGTATAGAGTTCCAAAAAAATAGAAGGAACAATCATATCCAAACAAAAATTATGATATGTGGATATCCAAAGTATATATTTATGATGATTGATGTCAGAATATAGGTCTCCATTCTAATGTTTGAAATTGATTTCGTTAAAAATCAAAATCATAAGGATTAGAGAAGCCAAAGAACAATAGGTCATATAATAATAACTCACTATAATTCACCTTGTTTTTTGTGTTATTTCTATGGGAGTATTGGACAATCTCAAAATTTATATTCCATTAATAAAAGGTAATCAAGGGGACAAGAGAATCAAAGGTGGGGACATTGAGTTCAATATTCCAAAAATAATTTTGATGGTAACTATATCTAGTGTAGAGTATTTGGGAAAATTACTAGATATCTCTCATAAAAAATGTAGAGGAATGTTCTGAGGAAAACCTAATGTGGTCATAAATAATATCTCAAAGAATCATCAAATGAACTAAAAATAAAAAAATCAATTTTTATCTCTTTCAGTTTATGGTGGTCTATCATACTCTATGTAAGATCAATAATATCATTACATAATATGTATAATGTAAATGGCTTGGATCAAAAATAAAAGACTTGAGTGGGTAATGGTTGTAGATATTTAACTTAAAGCATCAGATCATAATGGTGTATGGATCTATGATAGTGGATTATTATCCCATATGAAAATAAATTAGTATCCCATTACATGCATCAAATATGACATGGAAGGTGTTGTAAAATTTGGAAATGATGAAAGCTGGAATATTATTTCCTTGGGAAAACCCAAATTTGATAGAAAATATATGAGATAGACTAATGACTTGGTTTTTTGTGGTATCATCCATAAATGTCTATGTGTTAGTCAATTGTGTGACTCAGGTCATGTTATATGCTTTACCAAGAAGTTTTGTATCGTAAAGAGAAAATATGGTAGAGTTATTTTATAAGGAAATCACAAAAAGGGGAATATCTACCTTGTGATTTGAGGATAATATTTGTGCTTTCTATCCAAAGAGTAATAAAAAACTTTTTTAGTAAATGACTTATCCATTAATTCCAATAATCCCTAGAAGATCTATTCAAATGTGATATAGCTCAAGATCTCTCTAATCTATCACATGATCATACTCACACATGTGATTCTTTTCAACTGGGGAAGATTATTAGAATGATTTATATGTAAAAATAAAAAAAATTAGATCAGAATACTTGAATTAGTTCATATATATGTGTGTAGAACTATCTCACTAAGATACATTGATGGGATGAGGTATTATGTTCTTTTTAATTCATTATTTTAGCATGATTTCATGGAAAATATTCATTCCCTAGAAGTATGAGGTGTTTATTTTCATAACACAATATCATAGAGAAACTAAAATGATTATTGGATGGAAGATTCTTAAGTTTTGAACTGATAATGTTATAGAAGTGACAAATACCCAAGTGGAGGATTATCTGAAGATACACGAGATGAGGAACAAATTTTCAACAGTGAGAACTCCTAAAAAATGGAGTAATTGAGTGAATAAATAAGATCATAAACAACATGTATAGAATAATTATTATTGAACATGACATACTAGATAAATTATATAAAGAACAAATCTTTAAATCAGTCTATATATCCAATAAGTATTTATTGTGTCTGAAAGAATAAATGACCCTGTATGAGCTGTGGTACAGAAAGAGGCAAACATTAAAATTATTTTAATATTTGGTAGTATGTTTTTTATTATAAATAAGGAGAAACACATAAATTTTGAGTCTCATAGAGAGTAATGGATATTCCTTGGATAATTTTGAAAAATAAAATCAAATAAATGATTCAGAAAGATATTGGAAAAAGTAGTTGAAATTATTGATTTCACTGTAGAAAAAAATGAAAAAATATTCAATAACACAGTGAATATTTCCCTAATGATAGTAATGATAAAGAAATTAAATTAGGGGTTATAGATTTAGAAGATTCTAATTAATAATATGATTCTTATGATGTGTATGATGAAGTCAAATATGTTTCTACACAAAATATGAAGATTCAATCTAAGATTTATAGAAAAAAATATAATCGGTGATTATGCAGATCCTGTTCAAGAATAAAGAATGAAGTATTCATAGTAGGAATCCTTTCTATATTCCTAAAGAGACTAAAGTTTTCAAATAAATAGCTGGAGATGAGAACTAGGTTCTAGATATAAATTAAGATCTTGACCAAATTGATAAGAATCAGACATGGGAGATTATTTGAAGAATGGTAGATAAGAATTT
This sequence comes from Viscum album, assembly GCA_963277665.1. Taxonomy (NCBI): domain Eukaryota; kingdom Viridiplantae; phylum Streptophyta; class Magnoliopsida; order Santalales; family Viscaceae; genus Viscum; species Viscum album. The sequence goes on along the minus strand of OY728135.1, from coordinate 1,895,838,354 downwards.
CATCAGGGCCAAATGGGTCTTCCTGAATAAACTATTTGAAGATGGAATGGTAATTCAAAAAAAAGTATGATTGGTGTTAAAGGGATACACCCAAATTAATGGAATCAATGTTGATGAATCATTTGAACATGTTACAAGGCTGGAAATAGTCCTATTATTCTAATCCATATTTTTGAAAAAGAAAATTCATTGTTTTCGAGATGGATCTCAAGTCAGTATTTTTGAATGAGGTTCTAGAAGAATAAGTGTACATTAAAAAACCATATGGTTTTACTCTACACGAAGATGAGGAAAAAAATTTTGGTTGAATAATTTTTTATATGGATTAAAGAATGCACTGAGAGTGTGGTGTTCAGTACATGATCATGTTTTGAAGAAGCTCGGTTTATAGTGTACTAGAGTTGACAAATATATCTATGTAAATAATGAGAGTGGTCAATGGATGATGGTGTTGGTGTATGTTTATGAAACAATCATCAGTGGATCAAATAAAACATTTTGAAAAAAGTTTATAAAATTTAATAAATGTGTTTTTTAAATGACAATGATTAGTGAAATGATGTTTTCCTTGGTTTACAGCTAACACATGGGAGAAATGATGCATTGATTTATCAATAAAAATATTTAAGGGAGGTTTTGAGAAGATTTGGAATGGATAATTCCATATAGTTGATGAATCTACAGGATATATGGATGAAACGATCATTGGATGGTGATGTAAAAGTGTTTAATGTCACATAATATTGGAATATCATTGGAAGTATGTTGTACTTAATAGTAACACAACCTAGCATTGTTTTTTCTACATTCTAAGTAGCTCAATATCAAATTAGTCCAAAATAAACGCACATAAATATAGTAAAATAATAATACTTTGGTATATTAAAGTAATGGTGGATTTTATTTTTATAAACAATGAAAAATATCATCAAGATTTATTGGGTTATAAAAATATATATTGTTATAGTTCAGAATATGATATAAAATCGACATCAGGTGGTGAAATAAATCATTGAGGATTGTGTATTTATTGTCTAACTAAGAATCAAGATTTTATTTAACTGAGCACCAAAAAAGGTGAATATAATGAGGCCACTAAATCTTCAAATTTGTTATTGTGGATGAGGAAACAATGTGAATATATGGGAGTTGAAGTGAAATATCTGATTAGAATATAATATGATAATTCAAGTGCTATAAACCATATAAAAAATTTATCACATTACTCAAGGAAAAAAGCACAATGATATCATCTATCATTTTATCTACGAGATGATGGATCATAGGATCATGAAGTTATGGTATCCTCCTACAAAACTACAGGTTGTATCCAGTCTAATGAAGGTCTTACTCAAAGAAGGATTTGAACGTCACTGATTAGCTCTTAGAGATCAGTCAAATACCCACACATGAAAAATCATGTATGTGGGAACCCTCTCTCCAAGGAATGGCATGTTTGTAATTTATATGATGATATGTTTTATTTACCCAGTCACATACCATAAAGGAGAGACCTTTGGGTTCATAGACAAAGGGAGAGAAAATGACTTGATCAAGAAATTGGTGAAGTAGACAGTGGGAGCAAAGAAATAGGGGGAGTGTTTTAAATATAACAATGCAAAAGACATTTGCTAATGAAGATTAATCCTAAGAGAAATCAATGATTCTATCAGTTTACAATATGTGGATAAATAATAGTGTATTCTTATGTTCAATGTGATGTGTTATAATTTATGACAATAAATTTTCATAAAATGGTATAGATAATGGAGTGATTCAATGATGAATTTTCATGATACTCTTGTTCGTCACATTGTGCATTACTCATGTGGAAACAAAGTGTGCATTGATTAAATATTTGATCAACATCACGAATATTAATAATTGAATTTTGATAGAATATGGATTATTTCAATGTGTAGTCAACACATTGAAAACAAATGATTTAAAATGGAGTCAAAAGGTGTATATTTGTCAATAAACCAAGAGGTGGATATTTTTTGGAACAAATTGCTCAATGTAACTTTTCATAGATTTTTGGGTTGATTATGTTTGTCAAAATATCTTGTTGAAAAGGTCAGTTGTAAAGTTCTAATGAAATTTTTGATGAGTTATGTTGAAAAATCTTCAAGAATGATGTATGAATGCACCAGAATTTGTACATAATGTCGTGTATAAAAGATTGAATCACTTACCAATTTTTCAAATTTTTTTGGTAAACATTTTGGAGCAAAAAATAGTGTTTTCTAGAAGAGGAAAGATTTTTATGTAAATGTAAATGTTGTGTGAAATGGTGAAGTTGTTTCAAAAAGTGTCACACAAGTTATGATTTGGGTTCGTCACATAAAAATATTTTTTTAAGAAGGTAGTGCCTCGGTCAAAGACCAAGACATAATTTATTAAATAGAAAGAAAGAAAATACATGAGTTTTTAGTAAGGAATATTCTTACAATCTTTATTATAAAGAGGGAGAAGATCAATAGGCAAGTCAACCAGCTAAGTTATTCCCTTGTTTATTCCCTTGTTAGTAAGACCATATGCAACCATGTTCACTTCACGAAAGGCATGAGTGACAATGTAGCTGATCTCCATAAGAAAAGCAAGGAAACTCATCCAACGGGGAGTAAGAGGCCAGGAAAGATGCACCACACCATTTAAAATAGTGTTGAAATTTGTGGTTGAATCAATTTCAATCAAAACATTGTTCTATACCTTTTTCTTGGCAAAATCAACAACATGAATCACACCCATCATTTTTCACCTCCAGAGAAGAGGCCATACTGTAGCTTCTAAAGAAGAATCTATAACACTAACCAAGAAAATCGTTGAAAATAGAACCACAACCCGCAGGGCTCGGTTTCCCTTTAGAAGCACCATCAAAATTCACCTTGATCAATCCTTGGAGAAGGGATTTCTAGAACACCTCAAAGGTGAACCTCATAGGTCCATAAAGACCATCAATCCTAAGTCAAAAAAGGATCACAAAGTCTCCAATAATGTTGTTACAATAAGCATTCTGAATCAAAGCAACATCCCTAATGGTAGTGTGAATCCACATATGAACTACATTAAAACTGAATGAGAAATTATTGTGGATAATAAAATTTCTATCATGACGAATCACATGGAAGAGCTCAACAACATTAGATAAGAAGAGATTCTGGATTTTCTGAGAGGTTTCAATCTCCACACTTTGTTTTAATTGGAAGCTAATAGAGTAAATGCCTGAACATCTATAGTTAGACATGATGGTAATATAATTCCAAAGGGTTGAAGCCGTAGCATAAGATAAAAATAGATGGTTAGTATCTTCTCTATGCTGGTGACAAAAGTGACACTTAGAGAAAAGTTGGATCCCAAAAGACTAAAGACAAACCTCAATGGGGACTCAGTTGTGAGCAATACGCAAAAGAAGATTTAGTTTTGAGGGTTTAATCCCTGGTTTGTCAAAGTATTTAAACAAAAAAATGTTAAGATCATAATTTGAGAAATTGTGATTATAAAAACCTTTAGAGTCAAGAACACCATTTTGAGTAGGATCCCAAATAAAAAAATCATTATAAATTGACGAGTAATTATCAATAACAAGAATGATATTATTAGGGAAGTTAAATATACGAGATTAAATAACATACTTTATAGTGAAGTTGTTGTTTTCCATAGGGGAATTTGAAGGAAACATAGATATTAGGGGGGATAAAGTCCAGTTGTCTAGACAAAAATTCATAGAAGAATCTACACTAACCATCCATCTAGAATTTTTCACGATGTTGGAAGAATATTTTTTAATGGAGGCCTAGATGGAAGAGTTAATGAAGTTCAAATTTCCCTTCTTTAACTTCGTAAGGAATCATTTTTTTAGAAAGGAAATAGAGCCAGAGTTGTTATGAATGAATCTCCAAGTGAGTTTGTCTTGAAGGGAATCATTAAAGAGTCTGAGATTTTTTATGCCAAGAACACCCTTCTCTAAAGTTTTACAACAAGTAGCATAGGGTATGGTCACAATGTTCCTTTCAAGAATGCTAGAATTCCAAACAAAGTTTTTGATGTAAACATTAACTTTCTTAAGGAGACTACCTAGTCAATTATTGACCATCAGTGTCTAGACTATTTTTGTGACAATAGAATATTTAACTAGACAGATGTTGTCTTCCATAGGGAGGGGTTTACCCTTCCAAGAGTATATTTTGTTGATGAACTGGTTAACAATGGTGGAAAAGTATGTTGATTTAGGCCTTACCCAAAAATGGGAACTCCTAGGTAAGTAAAAGGGAAGGATCATTGTTTGATACCTAAACTATTGCTGATACTACTTTTTCTAGTAGGAGAATTTTTTTCCAAAGAAAACAAACTATTTTTTCCAGTTTATAGATTGACCAGATGTTTCTTCATAATGAGACAAACCATTTTTTAGATTTTGAATATTTCTTTTATCTCCTTGTAAAAATAGGATGATGTCATAGGAATATAAAAGATGCATAGGAAAATTTAAGTTTCTAGGAGCCTGAATGGGTTTAAGTTTATTTTGATCAACAACGAGAGTGAGAAATATTATTAAATAGTCTTTCATAATAGAAAAAAGAATGGAAGATAAGGGATATCCTTGTCTGAAACCATTGGTGTATTTAAAATAACTCTTCGGGGATCCATTAACAAAGATGGAGATAGAGTCCGATTTTAAATAAGGTGTTTATCCTACTAATGAATGTATCATTAAAACCAAAGAAATGAAGAACTTTGAAAATGAATCCCCAATAAATGGTTTGAAAGGATTTCCTAATATAAAGTTTAATGGAAATATTTCCTCCTTCGGTATCTTTGTTTAAAGTGTTGAGGCATTCCGATGCTAGGAAAATGTAGTCTTGTATAGACCTACCTTTGATAAAACCAAATTGATTCCAAGATTTTTTTATTACATATAGTACAAAGTCTATTGGTAAGAAGTTTTATAATTATTTTTTAAAGAGATTTGATAAGAGAAATGGGATGGAAGAGATGAATCTCAGAGGCATTGGACACTTTAGGAATGAAAGTAAGAAATTGAGTATTTAGTTCATGAGGGAGAACACCATTAGTAAAAAAAGATTTTACAATTTTGAAAACATATAAGTGAATAATCTCTCAGTAATACTAAAAAAACTATTATTAAATCCATCAGGAACCAGGGCACTATCAGGATTAAGGCTAAAAAATGTGTCTTTGATTTCATGGTCAAGAGGGATTCTTAAAAGAGAAATATTATCTTCCTCATTCACCATTACCAGAATCCCCTCAGTAAGGATGTCCTTGTTAACCTTTGGTCCATTGAAAATATTATCAAAATAATTAACCACATGACTAGCAATGGCCTCCTCATATTTAATGAGGGTGTCATTGACTCTAAGGAAAGAAAGTGGTGTACAAAAATTTCTCATTCTTTGAAGATATTTGTAGAAATTAGAGTTTCAATCACCATCTGAAATTAATTTTGTTTTAAACATTTTCTTACTTATGTTGTCTTTAAGGACAAGAATAGAATTAAGTTTCATAGAGGTGTTGATTTCTAGTTGGTGATCCAATGAGAAATCAGAGCTAGTGGTGATGTTTTCAATTTGGACAAGTTCATTCTCAAGGGTAGTGATGTCCTTGTAAATTTGTTTATATTTAGTACTGTACCATCCTTTGAGACACTATTTGAGGTGTTTTAACTTATTGATATAGGAAAAAGAATCATTATAACGATTCATTGACTCCCAATATTTTTTTTATGATGTTTAAACATTTTAGATCATCATATCAAGCGTTATTAAATATCAATGGAATAATGGGTTTAATCCTTTTAGTGATAAGACTAACAAGGATGGGGTGATGGTCCTAATCAAGTTTTAGAAAAGTAATGATAGAGATGGTGTCCCAATTATCCATATAATGGATATTTATGAAATCCCTATCCAGTTTTCTAGAAACTACCCTATTGTAATGTCTTATATACCATGTGAACTTGGAACCAGTGAGGTTGATTTTGATAAGATTACAATCTTCAATAGATGTTCTAAAATCTCTTGAGGAAATTGAAGATTAGGATGTGTTAATTTTCTCACTGGAGGTATGAATTGAATTAAAGTCACCAATCACAAACCAGGGGTCATGAATGTTGTTATCTAAAACAAAAATATCATTCCAAAGGGGACTTCGTTCTGGATATCCATTCTTAGTGTAAAACATGGAATAAAAATAATTCATGCCAACAAGGAAAAAATAACAAGTAAACACTTGTTCCAAGATTTTTAAGGCATTAACATTCTATAAAGATGCAATATAAAAAACCCAAAGAGATTCAACAACGGTACCATCCTTGCATGCACCCAGAAAATTATAACCATAAGAAAAAAGGTGCATAAATTTCAAAGAAAAATTGATTTTTGGTTTGGAAATAGCAAAACGTTTAGGTCTATGAGTCATAATAAATATTTTAAGAATAGTAAAAGTGTTGGGGTTTGCAATGCCCTAAAAATTCCAAAATAAAATATTCATTAAAACCTTGTTTTGGGGCTAGAACCCCCTTTTTATTTTTTGAACCACCCGAGCCCTTCTTCCTCATTGATCTTATAACATTTTTTGAAGAGGTCAGACTGGGATTCTTGACCTGTTTACTCATAGGAGAAATAAAATATTTTTTAACCACACATATATTAGCAATAATATGATTTATTTCAGGCGATTTAACATTGAATGGGGTTTCCATGTGACCATCCCTTGAATCCATTGGGGGATTTACAACATGAGTGATAATGGAAATAATCGGGGTAGGTTGTGTGCCCACTAACACTACAGACTCATTAGATAAAACCATATTATTTTGTGAAGTCATAAATGAATTATCATTCCGGGGTGTCAGGCGAGTGACAATAATCATAATAGGAGCAGGTTCTGTTCCCTCTTCCAATGAGATCACTTTAGCTAAAACCAAGTTATCTTGTGGAGTCATACCTGAATTCGCATCCCAGATAGACAAGGCTACAGATTCCTTAGAGAGTTTTCCAGCTTCAAATTTGTGAACTAAGTCCTCAGGGGTACCTGCTCATGTTGAAGTATATTACCTGCTGACAGACAACCATTATAAGTCTATCAAGTACCCTTAGGATTTGTAAGAAGGGCCTGTTGCATCTTAGAGGATGATCAATATTTATTTTCCAAAGCTGTACAAATGAGACAACCACTAGATAGGTCCACATGAGATAAAAGTTTTCTAGATTCAGTAGCGTTAATTCGACCCGAGTCCTCTAAGAAAATATCATCATGGGACTGTTCACAAGCATCCAAAACCATTTGTTTCGAATTCTTCAAGGATTATTTGATTAATATTGGTAATATACTCTTCATCCACCATATTATCCCACGTATTACCCAAAGTCTCTCCTAAAAATACTTGAATTATTTACCCAGACTTCAGTTTTGTTCTTAGAGGGTTCGGGCTTTTCAGAGGCAGTATTTTTTTCTTTTTTTCCTTAAGAATTCAGTCCACCCATCATCACTTGGATGTGAAACTTGGATTTTTACAACTCTACATTTCAGTAAAGAATTTCCTACATTTTTTCAGAGTTCATAGTGTGGTGGAATATGATCAAATTCAATCTGGACCTCTATTTTGTAGTCTTTTTTGTTAAAATTAATAACCTCCATAAGTTTAGAGGCAATTTCAATCTACACCATTACTCAACCATATAAACCAATCTCAGCATTTAAGGTTTGTTGGTCAATTTTGAGAGGATTTACTACGCAGGAAACAATATCGTTCAAGATCTTGGGATGCCAAAAGTACCAGTTATGTCTGTGAAGTCTAACCTAGATTTGGGAAAAGGTTTTCCTAGAGGTATGTGGATTAAAGGTATAATCCCATTTAGAGAATCTAAGAACACTAGGTTGTTGAGTCAATAAGTTTTCCTTATGAATTTTCTATTACTTTATGTTTTGAAAATCACATACACTCTATCTTAAGGAAAATTTCATTTTCCATAAGCTTCATTTTGATAAGGAAAATTTTCCCTCCCCAAAAAAAATTATACCTACCTTGTTTTCATCGTTCATATTTTCAGTCTCTCTAAATATAAATCTTTTTATTCCTAAGTGAAAAATTTTGGTTTCACATCTAAAACCTCTGAATTCAATAAATACATAGATATAGAGTATTCTGTCTTCAGGATCCAAATTTAGGTTCTGAATTCTCTGAAATTCAGAATCTGAATTCTCTGAAATTCAAAATCCGAATTCTCTGAAATTCAGAATCCGAATTCTCTGAAATTCAGACTCTGAATTCTATGAAATTCAGATTCCAAATTCTCTGAAATTCAGACTCTGAATTCCTCAGAATTTAGGTTCCTAATTACTTAGAATTTAAACTCCGAATTCTTTAGAATTAAGGTTCTGAATTCCTTAGAATTCAGGATCTGAATTCCTTAGAATTCAGATGATGAATTCCTTATAATTTAGACTCCAAAATCTATAGAATTTTGATTCCAAATTACTTAAAAAACAGAATCTGTATATCCTTGTAATATAGACTCCTAAGTTTAACTCTCTTAGTCTCCGAATTCTATTTTTCCTTAGAATCTGAAAAAATTAATTTGGTTAAGTAACCATATTTTACTTACTCTTGTTTTAGTTTATAAAACAATTTCGTGCATTCTATTAAAAACCAACCATTGTTTGATTGACACTTGTATCGGTCCCTCCAAAATTCAAGGAAAAATATGACCGTTGGAGGAGGGAGTCGACCGTTGGAAATGTGCCTATAAATAGGAGCTCATTTGAACGAGCTCAAAAACTGAGAACAGTTATATGAATTTAGAGATTACATGCTACTAAAGTTATTTCTAGATAAATACTCTTATTCTTTTTCTGTACTAAACATCTTGTTCAGAATTACTTTGTGTGACTTTGAATGCTGCTGAGTACATTCTAGAGCTTTCGGGGATAGGAAGACAGAAGTGCCGACTACCTTGAAATTCAAAGTCTTACTGAGATAAAAAGACAGACTCCGATATTTGTATCGAGGGCTTACCCTGGTGTGGGTAAGACATAATTTCTTGAAAGTATAAATCAAGGGATATTTATGTATGGTTGTTGGATACACTACTCTTTAGGTTACGTGATTTCATACTTGTTACTTGTATTGTTTCAATTTTGTTTTGAACTGCATTTTGATTGATAAGGAAAGTATAACTATCGTATACTTTATTGTACTTGTATACTCTAATTATTAAGATTCTATATGCTTTAAGGTATACTCTTTGACTTTATAAACTTTTCTTAAGTTTCCTTTCCGAAACCATGTTTCCGGAATCAAGCAAGTTTGTAGAACTAAGATGTCTTTTGAATTTACCGTGTCTAACTTTGTTAAACATTACCATCTTTAAAAGTTACAAAGGAATTTTTTAAAGTATACAATTCAACCCCCTCTTGTATATTGAGATTCTACATTCATTATTAAGATCCTACAATTGGTATCAGAGGAGGTCTCTGAAATACATATATTCACATATAAGTTTTCTTGCTCAAGTTTTTCCTTTTCCTATATTTTCCTTGCTCAGGATATTGTTATCCTTATTTACAAACTTTCATTGCTAATGAGTTTGTGTGGAAAGATATTTTATTTTATATGGAAGGAATGAATGTTGGTTCAATTGAAAATATTAATCCTACTAGACCACCTATATTTGATGGGAATGATTATGAATATTGGAGAGATCGTATGAAGAATTTTGTTTTTAACACTGGAGTGGACAACTTTTTTATGCTGACAGGAGATTACAAGATTCCAGATAACGAAGTCAGAACTTTTACTAAACAAGAAAAGTTAGAATGTCAACTAAAATATAATGTACACAATACTTTGTTGTGTTCCATGACCAAGAATATATATAGCCAGATTTCTTTTTGTGAAGCTGCAAATTGTATTTGGAAGAAGCTTGAAGTTACTCATTTTGGAACTTACAATGTTATTGAAACTAGAAGAGCTATTCTTAGAGCTGAGTATCATGGTTTTTTCTTTCCTTATGGAGAACCTATGTGCAAGGTACAACATAGATTTATGACTATTGTCAAAAACTTACAATCCATGGGTGAGAAAAGTTTGGATGATGAGGCACTTGTAGAAAAGATTATAGACATCATGACTAACAAGTGGGAATCAAAGATAATAGCTATATATGGGAATAGGAAAGTCTCACAGATTACTCTTGATTATATTTTTAGAACTCTTCTTAAAAATGTGACTAGAATAAAGAGATATTCTGACAATGTTAATAAGAATAGTGGGAATGGAAGCGTTGCTTTTACAACATCCTCTAATCATATGAAAGTCAAAACTTTTGAGAGAGTTACAAGATCTAAATCTAAGAAGATCACCGTTTTATCTGAATCAAGTGAAAGTGAACATTCTAAGAATAAAATAGGTAATCTTGCTTGAAGGATAAACAAGATAGTTAGGAAGGAAGACTTTCAATATATATACATGAATAATTAAAGAAAGGATAAAAAAGACTTTGAATTCACTTGTTATGAATGCAAAAGATCAGGGCATATAAGCCTAGATTGTCCTTTTCTTAAGAGAAAAGATAGAAAGGAAAAGCATTCTGAGAGGAATAGAAAGAAGTAATACAAAGATAAAGATATGAATGTTTTGAAAGCTAATGACACCTGGAGTTCCAGTGGTGGAGACTCTTCTGATGAATCCTCAGATTAAGAATCTTCTAGATAGAATAATCTTGGTTTACTTTCCAAGTTACATATTGAAAATAATTGTTTAATGGCCAAGGTACACAATTTCGAATCCATCACCAATGTGTCCTTGAATGATAATTATAGTGATAGTAAATGTTTTGAATCCTTGGATGAAGAATCTTCTTCTGATGAAGATAATATTTTACCTACCTATGAAAAAGTTTATAGGTTTTCTAATCTCCTTGAGAATGAAAATTCTAAAGTAAAGAAAAAGATTGATAATAAAAATTCTAGGATTTATATTCTTACTAAAGAAATATTAGATATTTTTAAATATATTGATAAGAAAATTTATGATTTTTAAAGTATTTCAAAAACCCATGAGGAAGTTAATTTTGAGAAGGATAAACTTTCTAAAGATCTAGAAAAAGTAATTTCTAAGAAAAATGTTTTCAATCCTAACACTAGTGCTAAAACTAATGAATTTGAGGGTAAGAACTTAGTGGTTAGACTAAAGTCAGAAATATTTTCCTTGAGAAAGTGTTTTTCAAACTTTACCTTTGGTAAGGAAAATTTTTATAAGATGTATTCTCAAATTCGACCTCTAAGGAATAATTCTGGTTTTGGTTATACTAGTTCAAAACCGAATTTCAGATACAATTATTTTGTTCCTCAAAGTGCTCCATTCTCCACTAAATGTCAGTGTGGTGGGAATTGGGAGAAAAATTGTTTCTTAAACAAAAATTTGTCTTTGGGTTTTCATAAATATTATTTTTTAAAGAAAATGTGGATTCCTAAAAAATTTCTTTCTGAGTTTTCCAGATCCAAGAAAGGTTTGGTTCCAAAAGTATAACACTCTTGTTTTCAGGAATTTAAATCTAGTACCAACAATAATATGTGATACATGGATAGTGGATGTTCCCGGTACAGGACTGGTAAAAAAAACTTTTTTGAAATGATTATCAAGATGAAGGTAGGAAAAGTAACTTTCAGAGATAATGCTAAAGGAGAAATTATTAGTATAAGTAACATTGTTCTTCTTGGAAAAACGTTGATTTAAAATGTTTTATTTATTAAGGGTCTTAAGAACAACCTCATTAGAATAAGTTAAATATATGATGAAGGGTACCTTGTGAATTTTATGAATGAAAAATGCTTAGTACACAGTTCCAAGGAAGAGTATATTCTTTCTGCCCATAGGTAAGAGAATGTTTACACATTAAACTTAGAAGACCTTAGGAGCCAAGACCTACCATGCCTTGGTGAAATGGAAGATCATTCTTGGTTGTGGCATAGAAGGTTAGGACACTGTAACATTAAGAACCTATGCAAACTCTATAAGAAAATACCTGTTAAGGATCTAATGGAGCTTAGATTTGATTCTTCAAAAGTTTTTGATCCTTATCAATATGGAAAGCAACATGAATCAAGTTTTAAATCAATTGATGAAGTCTAAACTACTAATGAATTACAATTGGTGCATATGGATATTTTTGGTCCAACGCAAACTGGAAGAATTAGAAGCAAATATTATGTATTTGTTTTAGTTGATGATTACACTAGATTTACATGAGTCTTTATTCTAGCAAAGAAATCTGAATCTTTTTCTTATTTCAAAACTTTTAGAACCCAAGATAAAAATGAGAAAAACCTTCCATTGATAACTATTCATAGTGATTTTCGCAACAAAATATGATGAAGGAATTTTCATAGGCTACTCCATAACTTTTAAGGCTTATAGAGTTTTTAATAAAAATACTTGTACTGTTGAAGAAATAGTACATGTCAAATTTTATGAAACTGATCCTTTTGTTTTAAACATCCTCAACCTACATCCTCAGATTTGTTTTCAAAAACTTATTATCAACCCTTGATAGAAGATCCTTCTGATAAGGAAAATGTTCATGAAAATGTTTCTGAAGCATTTACCCCAGAAGACTTCCTATCGTATGTTGATGAACAGGTTTTACAAAACCCAAATCTGATGCTTCTAAAGAATCATCCTAGTGATGGTATCATTGGTGATTTAATCAACCTGTAAGGACTAGATGTTTCTTAAGAAATGAAGGTGAACAACTAGAATTCCTCTCCCAATTAGAACTAAAAAGAATTGATGAAGAATTAGGTGACGATGATTGACTAAAAGCTATGAAAAATGACCTAAATGAATTATAAAGGAATAAATTCTAGACCTTGGTTGAAATACATAAGGAAACTTCTGTTATTGAAGTAAAATGGGTCTTCAGAAATAAATGTGATGAAAATGAAATCATAATAAGAAATAAAGCTATATTGGTTGTTAAAGGCTATAATCAACAAGAATAAATAGACTATGAAGAAATCTATGCTCTAGTAGCTACACTAGAATCTATTCATATTCTATATGCCTTTGTAGCATTCATTAATTTTAAACTTCTTCAAATGGATGTTAAATGTGATTTCTTAATGGTTATGTTCAAGAGGAAGTTTTTTTGAACAACCTCCTGATTTTGAAGATAAAAAACATCCTGAACATGTTTTCAAACTTACCAAAGCTTTTTATAGACTCAAACAAGCCCCTAGAGCCTAGTATGATATACTTACAGGGTTTTTGATTCAAAATAGGTATGTTAAGGTAAATTAAAATCCAACCATTTTTATAAATAATGATAATAAAAATGTTTTTATTGTTCAAATTTATGTTGATGACATTATATTTGGTTCAAATTAGCAATCTTATACTGATTCCTTTTCAGATCTAATGAAATATGAGTTTGAAATGAGTATGATGGGTGAATTAACATTTTTCCATGGTTTTCAAATTTCTCAAAAACTAGAATGAATCTATATATCTCAACATAAGTATATTAAATATCTTCTTAAAAAGTGTGGATATGAAAACAATAAGAGTATAAGTACTCCCATTGGTACCTCAAATTGACTAGATCTTGATGAAGCTAGGAAACCAGTTGATAAAACATTTTTTAGAGGTATGATAGGAAGTATACATTACATGATATCTAGTCGTATAGACTTAATGTTTTCAGTATTCTTGTGTGAAAGATTTCAATACAATCCTAAGGAATCTCATTTAAAGGCAGTGTAAAGGATTTTTTGCTACATAAAGGGAACCATGGATCTAGGACACTTTTATACTTCTGAAAATGATTTTGTTTTAAAAAGCCTTTTGGATGCTGACTTTGGTGGATATAGAATGGATATGAAAAGTACATGAGGAACTATTCATTTCTTAGGAGATTAATTAATTTCTTGGTCATGAAAAAAACAACACTCTGTAGCACTTTCCACTACTTAAGCTGAATATGTAGCAGCGAGAAGTTGTTGTGCTCAAGTGTTGTGGATGCAACACACACTCACAGATTATGGTATGAGTTTTACCAAAACACAAATATTGGGTGACAATACTAGTTCCATTTCCTTAAGTAAAAAACCTACACATCACTCTCGTGCAAAACACATAGATATTAGGCATAACTTTCTTAGGGATCACACATAGAAAGGAGATATCATTCTTCAATTCATCGGAACGCAAGATCAAATTGTTGATATTTTCACAAAATCATTACCATCCGATAGTTTTGAATACATTAAATAGATGTTACAAATGATAACCTTAAGGTAATCCTCCTTGTTAACTTCTTGTTGAAACCTATCTCTTTATAGTAAGAAACTCTTTTTCATAGGGGGAGTACATTTTCTTGTTAGCTTAAAAGTTTTTCGTAATGAAATTTTTGTAGCTTAAATTTTTTTATAATGAATTTTTTTTAGCTTAATTTTTTTTAATGAAATTTTTTTAGCATAAAATTTTTCATAATGAAATTTTTTTAGTTTAAAATTTTTCATAATGAAGATTTTTTGAAGTTCAAAATATTTCGTAATGAAGATATTTTTTAGTTTGAATTTTTTCGTAATGAAGATTTTTTGTAGTTTAAAATTTTTCGTAATAAAGATTTTTGCAGCTCAAAATTTTCGTAGTGAAGATTTTCTTAATTTAATGTTTTTATTCTTAGTCTAATTTTTTTTCGTAATCAAAATTTTTAGAATCTAAAGTTCTTCAAGAAGAATTTTCTTCAATATGAATAATCTTCCTGGAAATCCGAAAGGTATGTTTCCTTTCTCAAATTATCGTAATCACCTTTTACCTGTTGGTATTTTTTTTTTGTTTTAAAATTTTTTGGATTCACTTTTCCTTAAATCTGGTTTTTTTTCTTGAAAAAAAACCTCAAAAGATCGGATTCAATCAAAATCCTTCTTTGGCCATCTTCTCAGCCGTTGGATTGATTATGGAAGCTGAACAGTCACCTCAAAACCCAATATAAAGCCTACATGATACTCATCCCACATCTTACTCCAAGCTCCTACGTGCTAAATCTCTTTCCTTCCTTCATAATCCCATTATAAACTTCTCAAATCTTCCTCACATCCGAATCATTACCGAAGCCTCTTCCCAGAAAGAAATGTTGACTCTAAAGCCAATCTCTGAATGGAATATTTACAGAGAATGGTTGGTTCATCCGAATTTCTTTACTAAGTTTGATTCCATTATATCTAAGAATATAAAGCTGAATGGGTGGGAGAGTGTTTGCATATCGAAACCGAAAGAACAGGATCCAGTATATCCAGAGTTGCTGGTTGATTTCTATGAGACAATAAGTTTTTGAATGAAGGAGGAAGATATAAGGTTTTATTCAAGAGCTATGGAAAGACTTATTCCCTTTCTTATAACATGGAATAAAATTTTATAGGAATTACTTACAAGGGAGAAGATGAGTTTTTCTCTCACAATATACCTGATGAAATAGGATCCTTTGATAAAGAAAAGGATTTATCTTATCTTGGTCTTGTGGAAGTGAAGGCTCTAAAAATTATTCATCTCTCTACAAATCTTCGGATTCTTCATCTACGGGTTCAAGGTTTTCTAATTCCGAGGAAAGGGGACAAGGATACCCTAAAGAAAAGTGATACGCATTTTCTGGATTTCCTGGTGAATCTAAGAAAGATAAACCTTGTTAATCATATCTTCATTACGATTAAGAATATAAAGGATGGAAATATGAAGGATC
Source organism: Viscum album (assembly GCA_963277665.1). Classification (NCBI taxonomy): domain Eukaryota; kingdom Viridiplantae; phylum Streptophyta; class Magnoliopsida; order Santalales; family Viscaceae; genus Viscum; species Viscum album. Next base: position 1,895,822,590 of record OY728135.1, on the reverse strand, counting down.
AGATTATTATGCATCTGACCATTCTTTCAAAAATCATTGTTCTTTGTCTTCAGTCTTCCAAGATTCCTTATAGTTCTAAGATGAAGAATTGTAAGGTGATTCTTTTGAGTGATGATACTTTGAGGAGGATAAATATTGGATTTAATAGTCAATCTGGAGAATTTCATGATTTGTCGGAATCAGAAATTGAATCTTTTTCAAATAAATCGTAAGTCACTAAAAAATATAAGAAGGGAGGAAGAAAGAGGTAGGTGAATGAACTAGAAGAGAAGGGAAAAAACCCAGTGTCTACGGAAACTCAATCCACACCTCCAAATCTAATGATGAAAAAAGCATATACTAATGATTTTGTGGCTAAGTAGAGAGAAGATAAGAAGAACATGAAAAAGGGGAGCCTAGGTTTGGCCTAGACCCTGTTGAGGCAAAAGCATTAAAGGAAAAGACTGTAAGGAATCTATAAATTGAAGAAAAAGAAAAGAAGAAAATGAAGAATTTGTCTGAATCTGAGATAGTGCAATCCCTTTTGAAGGAAGCTAAGAAAGCATCTAAGAATATTTAGGTTTCAGAGTCGTTTCTTCAAGAACCACTTCCTGAGACTCCTAGAAAGAAGTTTGTAATTCTAGAAAAACATCAAGAATAAGTAGTTTAATAAGAATAAGTAGAAGAAGTGGAAGAAGAAGGCAGTGGTGACTCTGAAGATGTGTTAAATCAGGTAGAAGAAAATCATTAGAAGGAAATACCTTTTTAGAAATTATCATTATGAACCTCCCAAGATGAATCTTCAAAGATTTTTACTCCTGGGAAGGATGAAGAGAAGGGTGAAGAATAAGTAAATATGTTTTCTGAGGAAGAAAGCATAAATAAAGATTTCATTTACACAGAGGATGTTGAGGCAGGAGCTGATAAAGAAGAATTTGATGATGAAAAAATTGTTCAGCTCTCTGATAGTGAACATGAATCTCCTGATCAAGAAGAAGTCATTTTGAATGTTGATAAAGAAAAACAGGTGGTAGTTGATACACCTAGAAAGGCTATGGTAAAGAAGAAAAAAGTTGGCGATTCATCGAAGAAGAAGGCTGTTGAAATAGAAAAAGAACCCTCACCAACCAATGTCTCAGATTCATAATCGTCCTCTATCGGACAAGACTTTGTAGTTCAGTCTTTGAAAAGGCTTGTTGGGAATATTCCAATATTCCCTATTATAGAATCGAGATTCCAATTGCTTCAACAATCATTAAATTCAAAATTGGATTCGGTATCCTTGGTGATGGATAAGTGTGTCAAACTCGAGGCAGATTTCAAATCTTTTTATATTAGCTACGAAGCTCATAAAAGACCATACAAAAAGATGACAAGATGGTCAAGGAAGACAATAGAAGAGATGAGAATTTTTGATGAATTTCAAGAAAGTTTCATGGATGATTTTGACATAGAGGATGTAAAGTTGAAGGATCTCAATAACAGTTTTGAGGAAAACCTAATTCTAGAACAGACATCTCGGAAGCAAGAAGTTAATGATCTGAATGGGAAGCTAAACTCATTTTCTCAGAGTTGGAAAAGAGAAAGGGACCTCGGAATTGATAATTAAGAGAAGCTTTCCAAGCAACAAGACATTCTTAAGGCCCAAGAAAAATCTCTTATGTCTCAGAAAAAAAAATCCTTAGAAAAGAAAATAGAAGAACAATATCAGCTTTTCAAACATGCATAGGAGGATAACAAGGAACTCAAGAAGCTCAAAACCATAGTGAAGAAGCTGATGCCTAAGGATAAAGAAGGATACTTTCATTCTAAATCTGATCTTTTTATGTATTTCCTTGGTGTACAAAATATTTCAATCCTAATTAAATTCTTGTTTCTCTTCATATTTTTTGGTTGTTTAGTACTAATCTTTCAGGTACCAAAATTTCCTTTACATTCCCTTTATTTATTTTTGAAAATTACAAAGACGGAGAAGGAAATTTCAAAAGAAAAATAGTAAAGAAGAAATTTCCCTAAGTAAGGGGGAGTTTTCATCATAATGATTTTCATATGCAAGAAAATGAACAATCACATTCAGGAAATTCAGAATATGAACCATAGGGTTTCCAAGGACTAAGGGGGAGTTAGTTGTATTCACTTTAATTCATAAGTAAAGGGAGATGAGTTTTATTTACAATCCCAAAAAATTTCTAAGTCCTTATATTCTTTTTCGTAAGGTTGTTTGTGATTTCCAAAAAGGGGAAGATTGTTGAGTCAATAAGGATTCCTTATGAATTTTCCATTTCTTTATGTTTTTAAAATAATAAACACTCTATCTTAAGGAAAATTTCATTTTCCATAAGCATCATCTTGATAAGGAAAATTTTCCCTCCCGAAGAAAATTTATCCTTAACTTTTTTTCATTGTTTATATTTTTAGTCGCAATAAATATAACTCTTTTTATTCATAAGTGAAAAATTCAGTTTCACATCTAAAACCTCAGAATTATATAAATACTTAGATATAGAGTATTCTGTTTTTAGGATCCGAATTTAGGTTCCGAATTATTTGAAATTCAGAATCTGAATTCTCTAAAATTCAGAATCTGAATTCTCTGAAATTCAGAATCCGAATTCTCTGAAATCCAGACTCTGAATTCTCTAAAATTCAGACTATGAATTTTCTGAAATTCATACATTGAATTCCTCATAATTCAGGTTCCTAATTCCTTAGAATCCTGACTCCGAATTCCTTAGAATTAAGGTTCTGAATTCCTCAGAATTCAGACTCTGAATTCCTTAGAATTCAGGTTCTGAATTCCTTAGAATTCAGATGTCTAATTACTTAGAATTTAGACTCCGAAATCTATATAATTATGATTTCTAATTCCTCGAAAAATAAAATACATATATCCTTGTATTATAGAGTCTTAAGGTTAACTCGCTTAGACTCCAAATTATATTTTTCCTTAGACTTAGAAAAACTAAATTTGGTTAAGTAACCATATTTTACATACTCTTGTTTTAGTTATAAAATGATGTCATGAATTTTGTTAATAATCAACCGTTGTTTGGGTGACATATGTACAGGTCCCTCCGAAATTCAAGGAAAAATATGACTGTTGGAGGAGGGAGCTGACTGTTGGAAATGTTCCTATTAATAGGAGCTCATTTGAACAAGCTAGAAAACTAAGAACAGTTATATGACTCTAGATATTACATGCTGCTGAAGTAATTTCTATAGAGTGACTCTCATTCTTTGTGCATACTGAACATCTTGTTCATAATTTCTTCATGCGACTCCGAAGGTTGCTGAGTACATTCGAGGGCTTCTGGGGATAGGAAGATAGAGTTGCTGACTATCTTGATGTTTGAGGGATTGTGGGGACAACAAGACAGACTCCGATTTTCATATCGAGGGCTTACACTAATGTGGGTAATATAGAATTTCATGAAAGTATAAATCAAGGGACCTTTATCCAAGGTTGTTGGATACCCTACTCTTTGGGCTAAAAGATTTCATACTTGTTACTTTTATTGTTTCAAGTTTTTTTCCCGCTGAATTTTAATTGATAAGAAATGTATAACTATCTTATAATTTATTGAACTTGTATACTCTAATTAGTAAGATCCTATATACTTTAAGGTAGAATCTTTGACTTTTTAATCCTTTCTTAAGTTTCATTTACAGAACCATATTTCTGGAATCAAGCATGTTTGTATAACTAAGAGGTCTTATGAATTTACCTTGTTTAACATTGATAAAAATTATCATCATTAAAAGTTCTAAAGGAAAATTTTAAAGGATAAAATTCACACCATCTTTTATATTGAGCATATAAATTCATTATTTAGATCTTACATGATTTTGATTTGTAGGTTTCATAGTTTCCAAACTCGATCAAGTCCCTCCTAGGATCTTAACAACATATGAAAATAAACTCTTCCAATTTGCACAATTTTCCAATTGGATAAACCCCAGACATGTGAAATCCTAGTTTTTAGATTAGAATTCAACCAAGGATTATCTCTTTTGATATAGGAAATATGGTCCATAATCAAGAACTAACACAATTTCAAATGCTATTGAAGATATTAAGGGTCGGCCTCAACTACAAATTGAACATATTCGAGTTTCATACATATAGAATACTTCGTCGAGGAAGATTTTCACAGATCAATACCTTTGAGCACCTCAAAAAAAGATATACCTTTAGGTCCTTCAACCAGAAGAGGTTTTTCATTTTGTACATTGATTTCACAACCTTCAAAATCTATTTCCCATTCCGGATCAAACTCCAGCATGATGAACCCAATCTAAATCATTCTGTAGCAAGCATCACAAGCATTGAAAGGATTTCTGGTGCTTCACCACATCAAAATATGACAAAGGAAAGTGTTTTGAGAAAGTAATTTAACTTAATGAAAGTTATAATTGTGCGAATGAGGGAGAGTTTCATGAGTTTAAATATATAAATATATATATATAGATTCACAAAGGTAGTGAGTTTCATGCTAAAGGAAACCTCAAATCATTTTAGATCCATTCATAAAGAATTTTGTGCATATAGTCAAAGGCAGTCAATGTAGTTTTGTGAAGTGTCAGACAAATCTAAAAATATGCATCTACCCACCATAGTTGAGTAACACAAACCTTAGATAATATCAGAGTTCTAAACCACATATGATTTTTAGGAAGATATTTCTTGTATGAAGAAACATATCAATCATCATTTTAACATAGAAAAGTACATGTTTATATAATACTAAGTGAGTTTCATGACACCATAAAACTTGTGTGAATGTTTGGAGATTCGTGAAAAAATTAATGGTTGATAACGTTAATGATTCTCAAAAAAACATAAATGTTGTGTGAATGTTTGTAGAGTTTTTTTAAAGTCATGAAAAGGGCATGAGAAATAAGAAGCTGTGTGATTCAACAAGGATTTTAATATAGTTTTGTGGTAAATAGAAAAGTTTATGAAATTATAACTTCATGATGCACCAAATTAGGTGAAAATATTATTGATTCAAATGATCAAAGTAATAATCTTCCAAAGGAGAAGTGATGACAATTCTATTGAGGCACTAATGATATCTGAAATTGTGATTAGTTATAAACTAAGAAGGATTGTATGTTTTCTCTAAACATTGTAATAATATTTTTCTTTAGTGAATTTGGTACATAGGAAAATTTCTTGTGTATTCTCCTTTGACGTATCCTAGTGAGGGTGAAACAAGTAATTTTTTTGTGTCTCATTCATGATTTAATTTACGTTTATACATTTCTATGGGAATGGTATAGAAGAGTGTTTTGTTTAATGAAAAAACAATTCTTTAAGGGGTATTTGTTTTAATTTATCATACCTTGATTCACACCTTATCTGGGTATTTACCTATTTGGGATAAATGTTTTCCAAGATATTTATCATCTGGTAGGTGAATCAGGTCAATAGAAGAATCTTATTAAGAATACCAGGAAAGAGGAATAAATTGAATCCATAGAATGGGATAGATTTAAGGGGATATTATATTGTAATTTAATTCCTTATATTCCATGAACAAATATGGAGAATTGATTTATATAGATGAAACAAAAGGAATATGATTATATTGGTTCATTTGTGTAAAATTATATAAGGATTTCATGGTATGCCAATGGTTTAATGATTATCTATAAAAGTAAAATTGATTAATTCTTTAGTGGTTTAAAACAAATTCTATGAAAGGAAATATCTATAATAAAATTAAGTAGCTATGATGAAATTTTTCAATGTTCATTCAAAGTATAAATGAATATTATATATTCCCACCACTCTAACGGTTTTGATAAGAAAAGAAAGATAAATTCTCATGAAAAATTAAATAAATCAAATTGTTAAAAGAAATTCCATCCATATGCATTACAAAAACGAATGAAGAGACATCAAGGTAATTGTTTTAATGTAACTTAGGGGGTTCTTTAAATATGTAAAGGTGGGTTATAAATCCCCTGAATATAGAAATGTGATTAATAGTTCGGTTAATGTAATTTAGGAAAAGAAGATTTTAATAAATGCACCACCCATGATTCAATACTTCAAATGAAAGGAATATGGTACTTATTCCATCCAATGAATGAATCCAAAATATTTTTATGATCAATATCAACAATATCTCAAGCCCAAAGGTAATGGAAAATCTGAAGAAATCATAATTACTGAAGTGGGTTATGAAAATGACATGGGTAAATTTACACTTATCATCCACTCTAGAAAATACAATGTTTTATTTGTTTTTGGATCCACCAACTCTTTTATTTATAAAAATATTGATAAGGTTATAAACATATCACCTCAATGATTAAGTGTTTTGTATACTGCGGGAACTCCTAATTGAACAACACAAACACCTCAAGTCTATAGTTCCTCTCCGATTGTTTTTTTTGGAAAATAATTCTAACAAATCTTGGGATTATCCTTTTAGCTGCATTAAATGTGATTCTTAGAATGTATTTTATTTCTATATTTGGATCCCATATCTTTTTAAAATTAATGGAAGAAAAATTTCATATTTTTAATGAAGATATGATCATATATCAATATGAGGATGAATATGAACTTTTAATGGAAATTGATTCAATTTTTTGGGTCTTAATTTCTATACATAAAGGTTATCTATCATAGATGGTTGGGGATAATAAAGAGACCCTATCCTTTTATATATAACATTACATGATTTTAAGAAAAATTATACATCAGATTACAAGCCAAGGATCGAAATGTCTAGTGTCTTGGAAGACTAGGTACATAAAAATGAAAACATGGAATTAAATATAAAATTTCGTTATTTAGAATTTATAAAGCGCCCCTATATTCCATTGTTCTCATACATATTCATAGGATAAACTATGGATAACATGAACAAAGGGATGATCTAAAAACCCGAGTAAGGGAATAACTATAAGAATAAGGCTTTAAAACATGGGTTAGAAGGCATGACATAATGATAAAAAAATCTTAAAAAATATGGAATCATAACATATAAACATGGGATCATATAATCATAGAGTCATAGAAATGTGTAAAAAACATAAAATATTAATTTAGTACGAGTCAAGGCTAACCGCTAAGACCGTTTCCCATAGTATCACAAGCCAATGCTAACCGCCAAGACCGTTGCACATAGTAGCACAAGCCAAGGAAAACTACCAAGACCATCGCACATAAAGTATCATGACACTAAAATTTACCCAATGCATTAGAGAGCTATCTAGGAACACCCATATCAACTTTTCATGAAAATTTTTCCACATAAAGAATCATACATAATCCATCGTACATAAACATAAGGGTTACCCATTGAAAGAATTGGGTTCCACAATAATGTCATAAACAATAAAGAATGGAAATACCATAAATGTGTCTATGAAATAATGAAAATAAAATATACATGGACTTTCATAAGGTAAAATATGCATGTATCATGGTATGTGAGGTCAATTATAAGTGACCACATGTAAGAAAAATTTTCATGAAATTTTAGCTAATTTTTTTAACTGGATTTAATGAAAATAACATAGAGCCTTTAAAATAGAAAAGGGAAAATACTTTATTCAATACCATAAGTGAACCCGGATATTTTTCAAAACAGAAGATAGAGTGCACTTGAAATCGGGTAAGAATTCAGGAAGTTCCCTCAAACCAGGTTCATTTATCGTGTATTGTTGAGGATGAAATCACTTAAAAACATGTACATTCACGAAAGAGAATGAGAGATAGACCCTAAAACATGAGTTTGGAGCGTATAAACACTATGTAAAAGTTTTAAATGAAAATAAAAGATGACTTCATTTGGGTAAAATGAATGATAATTAAACACTAAAAAATAAAGGCGGTTCAGGTGGAATCCCTTATGGAATATCAACATGGTATCAGGTGTACTTAAGAGGGATTAATGATAGATAAAGGGATTTATAATATTTTATAAATCATGAGGAAAGTATGTGGGGGGTGAATAATCATACCCCGTCACTAGGAATTACACATAAAATGTCATAACATAGAGGACATTATTGAATAAAATTGAAATGGGGAGGATCCCTTACCATAATTTCTGCTTAATTTCGTCTCTTCTACGCCCCCTAAATAATAAATTTATGTTTATTAAAATAATTATATAAAACATAATTATAGTTATCTTATAAAAATATTTATTAATTTTGTTCATTGGATTTTATTTCATAATTTTTGTTGATGAAATTGAAGTGTTTTGAAATTATATTTTACTTAAAAAATTTCTGTCTTGTGATGATTTCAATTTTTATTAAATGTAATTTATTAATTAGTATAATTAGTTTCACAAGAATTGAATACATGTAACTTTTTATTAATATATTATATATAATTTATAATCTCCATAAATGAAGGTGTTTATAATAATTATATTGGAAACGTCTCTGTAGATGGTTAATCGACCTTTAACGGGACGTTGTCAATAGTGCAGGAAAGGGAAGTATGACATTTATATTTTTAATTAATATGATAATTAAAGTAAGTTAAAATCATTAATGTAATTTTAACTTACTATATAATAAATTTTTTATAATAAGTTTTTTTAAAGGGATAGGGTAAAAGAAAAAAAGAGGAAGAAAAGAGAGAAGATTTAATAGAGTCTTACTCTCTTCTCGGTGTAGCTTCTCTTACACGAAACTATATCTCCCTTGGTTATTGGATTTAGAGGGCTCTAGAACATCCATATGTATTATAATGGTATTTATAAGGATAATTTGGGAATATATTAGGCTTATTAATGGATTAGGGGAATGGTTTTCCAAGGGGATGGTGAAGGGTTATTTATACTTGAGGAGGGGTGTTTTTAGAATTAAAAAATTAAATAAAATAATATATCAAATGTTAGACTTTTAATAGTTGTTTTTTACCCCATAAATCATATATTTATATAATATAATTCTTTTTAGACTGTAAATAATATTTATAATTCTAATTCATTAATTTATTAAAAGGAAATTGAAAAGAAAGAGAAAATGATATTTTAAGGAATCACTTTTTGACTTTAGGTTTTGGAAGATTAATTTTATGTTTGGAAATTTATTTTATTATAATTTATAGAACCATTTATGAAATTAAATATAACATGGATGAATCTAATGTTCTATAAATTTTATGTCATCGTTACATCATGAATGATGTTATTTAAGATATACCAGTTATGAGAAAAACTGTATTTTTACTATTCACCTGAAAATTAAAGTATTTTAGAAAATTTAAAAAATAGCCCTAATCATTATTTGATGTGTAGAATCCAAAAATGAACTCCATTTTAAATAAATATATTTATAAATATTATTAATTTAATATTTAATTAAAATCAAAATTTTCTTGAAAAATACAAATTTTAAATTTTAAACTTCTTTTCTAACACTTTGAAAAATTACTTAAAGTCACATAAAATTATCATAGAATCAAAATATTAATTTATGAATACATTTCCTAAAACAAAATTTTCATTTAAATTATTAAATTAATCATAAAATTATATTTAAATATTCTTAACTTATAAAAATACCAACACCTTATTAATAATTTTTAAAATATTTATTTACTTATTCTATGATATAATTATACAATATTGTCACTTATTAAAAGATAAATTTTATTTATAATTTAATTAGAGAGGTTACTATTACATTGGTCAGTTTACTATTTATATGTGTCACATTACTATTCCAAAGGCCAAGTTACTATTTCTATATGTTCCTTAACTTCTAAAGATACCTTTTAATTCACTTATTCTTCACTTATAGAGTTTGAATTTTTTTCTAAAAGTAATCGTATGTGATTATACTTTAACTCATAATTATAAGAAGGGTATTTCCATTGATAAAAATTTGGGTCATTAAATTCTTCCCCCTTAATAAATTTATCCCTCAAAATTTTGTTTTGCATTCATGGGCATAAATATGTTTGGGTACTTTTCCTTCATTACATCCTCCAGTTCCCATGTTTCCTCTTTGTACTTATGATTCTGCCATTTTACCGTGACTAGGTGAGTAGTCTTTTTACATAGAACTTTATCTCTATGATCCAAGATCTCCACTGGCTTCTCCTCATAATAAGGATCATCCTCCAATTGTACGACCTCTGAAGAGAGTACATGTGAAGGGTCTGTTATGTACTTAATTAATAGGGATACATGAAATACATCGTGTACTTTGGACATAGTAGGTGGATGTGTAAGTCGATTGGCCACAACCCCGATACAATCAAGAATCTCTAAGGGACCTATGTACATGGTACATAACTTTCCTTTCTTCCTAAACCACATGACCTTATTCATAAAAATATATGTAGAAATACCATGTCCCCAACTTTGAATTCAAGGTCTGATTAACGATTGTCTACATAACTCTTCTATCGAATTTTGGGTGCCTGTATATGACGCTGAATGGTTTTCACCTTCTCCACCATTTCTTGAACAATTTTAGGTCATAGCAGCTTACGCTCACCGACTTCATACCAGCATGCCGGTGTTCTACACCTTTTCCCATAAAGGTCATTATATGGTTCCATTCGTATGATCTAGTGGAAGAATTTGTTGTAGTAGAATTAAACTAGTAGAAGATATTGTTCACATCCTCTTTTAAAGTCCATAGAACATGATCTCATCATGTCTTCAAGTGTTTGAATATTTCACTCAGATTTTCCATTAATTTTGGATGACAGGCCATACTGAAATTTAGTTTAATACTTAGAGAATTTTAGACACTTTTCCAAAACTTTGAGGTGAATCTCGGATCACAATCATATACAGAAAGTAGTGGTAATCCATGAAATATTACCACTTATTTGTTGTAAATCCGTGCAATTTGATTCAATGAGAATTTGTCTCAAATAGAGATAAAGTGAGTTGTCTTTGTAAGATGATCCACAATGACCCATATAGTACTATTTACTCTGTATTTACTTAGATATCCAGTGACAAATTCCATGGTAATGTTATCCAACTTCCATGTTTGTATGGGTAGTGGTTTCATCATCTCCTTAGACTTCTATCTTTTGGCCTTCACTTGTTTAAAAACCAAGAACATTAATGTATATTCAACAATATCCTTCTTCATATTTTCCCACAAAATGTTCTCTCAGAGATCTCAGTACATATTTGTGCTCCCCAGGTGAACAGAGAAGGTCGAGATATGTGCATCATTCAAAAGATACTTATTTATATCTAGATTGTATGGTACACATAATCTTCATCCAAATATTATAACTCCTTCCTCATCAATCAAGAACTCAGAGGATTTCCCATTTTTAATAGCTTCTACCCTTTTTAGAATTCCACATAATTTATTTGAGCATACTTTATTTTCTATATAAGGGATAGTTGATAAATCATTTGAGAAAGGATTGATTATTTTCCTCCCTTAATTATTCCCATGTCCATCCTCAACAAATCTATGAAAACTAGTTCCTTTTCAAATATCATCATTGATAAATACACAATATACTTTCTACTTATAGCATCCACCACCTTATTTACCTTACCGGGATGGTAGTAGATTGAGCAGTCATAATACTTGATGAGCTGTATACCTCTTCATCGGTTCATATTAATATATTTTCTGTGTGAATATATATTTGAGACTCTTGTGGTCAGTATATATCTCACACTTCTCCCCATACAGATAATGCCTCTAAAATTTTAACACAAATATCATTTCCTCAAACTCTAGATCATGCATAGGATAGTTTTGATCATGTATTTTCAGTTTCCTTAAGGCATAGGTTATCATTTTATCATTTTGTATTAGCACACATCCTAAGTCCTTCTTTGAATATTCTATGTACACCACAAAGATTTCTCCACCTGTTGGGATTGTGAGTACTGGCATAGTGATTATCCTCTTTTCCAAATCCCTAAAGTAGTCTTTAAATTATTGAGTCTAGATGAACTTCACCCCCTTTCATGTCAACTTGGTCATTGGGTTTGAAAATTGTGAAAAGTTCTTCACAAATCATCGATAATACCCAGCTAGACCCAAAAAAGATGTGGATCTCCATTACAGATGTTGTCCTAGGCCACTCTTCGGTTACCTTTGTCTTGTAAGAGTCAAAAAATATCCCTTTTTTAGTGATTTCATTCTGCAAGAAAGATACTTCCTCCATCCCAAACACACATTTACTATACTTTTCATACAACTTCTCCCTTCACAAATTCTTTTACACAGTATTCAAATGCTCTCATGTTCCTCCTTTCTCTTTGAGTATATCAAAATATTTTCAATAAAGACTACCAAAAATTTGTTGAGGTAATATATAAAGTCTTTATTCATTAAATCCTTGAAAATTTCTCGAGCAATAGTGAGTCCAAATGGAATCACTATGATCTCACAATGTCCATACCTCGTTTGAAAGGATGTATTGGGAATATCTTCCTTCCACACCATTAATTGGAGATATCCAGACTGAAGGTCTACCCTAGAGAAATAACTAGACCCATGAAGATGATCGAAAAGGTCATCTATTCGTGGTAGGGGATAATTTTTCTTTATCATGATTTTATTGAGCTCACAATAATCAATGCAGATGCACATTGATCCATCCTTCTTAATGACGAAGATGACTGATGCACCCCATGGTGAAGCACTCAACCATATAAAACCCTTCTCCATATTCTCCTATAACTGCATCTTCAGCTCTTCTAGCTCTATGGAGGACATTCTATAAGGTTTCCTTGATATAGGCAGAGAACCATGAACAAGTTCAATTGAGAACTCAACCTCTCTGTCCGGTGGATGACCGAACAAATCTTTCGGGAATACATGAGTGTAATCTCTTATGATGGGCATGTCTTCAAGCATGATTCTCTCTATTGTCTCAATTGTTTGAGCTAGATGTGCTTGATCATGAGGCATAAATATCCACTTTAGAAGATGTTTCTAAAGAAGATTCATCTTCCTCCTTAAAATTGTATAGAATTAGAGGATGATTCAAGATTTGAAGATTGATCTCCCTTTCCCCATAGTTGATGTTGTCTTTGTATAAAGATATCCAATCCATGCCAAAGATAGCATCGAACTCCACTAAAAAAAGTATGATGAGATTTTTTGGGAGGTTGATTCAACAAACGTTATCCTGGGAGGAGTTATAAACCATGGATACAACAATTTCCCTATTAACTATTCTCAAAGATAACTTATCCTTCAAATTTTGATATGGTGGTTAAATAGTTCTTACAAACTTGTAAGATATGAAATAATTCATAGATCCAAAATCAAATAGTACGTTCACTGTTATTGAATGAAATACTAGATTACCTATCACCACATCATTTTATGGATCCACCTCAGCAGTAGTGATAGCTTAAGACCTTCCTTGTTGCCTTGGAGGTTGTTTTTTATTTCCTCTGACAACCCTTCCCTTAGGGACATTGTTTTCACAATGCCCATAATCCTTGCAGTTGTAACACTTCACCACTCACTATTCATTGATCTAAAACATAATTTCTTCTTCAACATTAGTGGTATTTTTAATATCCCTTCGACAGTTCTTTGCCAGATGTCCCATCTTACCACATTTGAAGTAATTCCTGGTTCTCTTTTGACATTTCCCAGGATGCTTCTTCTCATAACTTTTATAAAGCGGGATATTCAGGCTTTTTTACATCATGGGATTTGTTTTTTGAACCACCCATGTTGTTCTCCATTTTCCACTTCTTATCACCGGGCCCATGAGACCACTAAGAGTCTCCAATATTCATTTCAACCTTGAGGGCACAATAGACAATCTCCCCAAAACTCTCGAAGTCTTGAATTTCCAATGCATATCATAGACTCGGCTTTAGTTTTATAAATAAGTGAACCACCTTAATTTTGGTGTTCATGTAAAATCCAGAGGCATTCCTTGAAAGATTTGTAACTTCTTCATACACCCCAATGGACTCATCTTCCTTCTGCTTGAGTTTGAGGAACTATCATTCCATCTTTGAGATGGAGGGTTTGAGGAAAATATTTATTGAAAAACGTCTTCTTGAATTCCTCCCAATCCATGGAATCAATTTTCTATTGAGAAATTGTATTCTTGATCAGTTTCCACCACTGATCATCTTCCCCATCAAAATAATAGACCTCTAGTGAAAATTTACCATCTTTCGAGAACTAAGGGATGGATAATATCTTTTCAATAGAGCTAATCCACTGTTCCATGAGGATGGGATCAAAATATCTACTAAACATGGGAGGACTTTTCCACATGAAGGATTCTACGACAACGTGATATTTCCTTGTAGGAGGAGGGAGTTACACATGATTCATGTTATTATTCATAAGTTGAGCCAACTAAGTAAGTATTATCATGATGTTTTGAGCACCCATTCCCATCATATCAGAAATGTAATTAGGGAAATCATTACATTACCTATCAAATTGATTATTGGAACGAGTTCTTCTATTTCTCTCCATTAACTAAGAAAAAGACCATAAAATTTGAAGGCTTTAATACTTATTGATTGAGCATAAAAAAGGAAACTTTGAACATAAAAGGATAAACCTGTAAAGGAGAAGTATATCCAAACTTGTGATTCATTAGGTTTAAATCTAGGATATACTTGATCTATTTCTTAACTTATAATCTTATGGTATTTATTTTTATTCCCTTAAAATGGTTTGTAATAAGCTCATGAATTTTCTAAAGCATATCCCTCAGGAGTGGCAAACCAAGAGTGAAACAAGGCCCATTGTTGTGTACCAGGATACCCCGATTCAGGCTCGAAACTCCTTTTATGAGTTTTCACTCTTAGGTACCTATGTGCTAGACCCACATATACCTATTTGTATCCATAGAGGGATTTATTTTCTTAATAAACCACTTATTCTATACTTACCAAAATTTAGTGATGTTTTCTTATACTTCATATCATACTTAATGTTATTACTAAAATGCTTTATAACTAATATCCAAAATAACTAGTCCATCATCTCATACCAACTACAGATACCCTATAATTTTACATATAACATTACATGATTTTAAGCATAATTATACATCAGAGTACAAACCCATGATTGAAAAGTCTAGTGTCTTGGAAGACTAGGTACATAAAACTGAAAACAAGGAATTAAATATAACATTTCTTAATTTAGGCTTCGTAAAGAGCCTCTAAATTCCATTATGCCCATACATATTCATAGGATATCTTGGGGATAACATGAACAAATGGATGAGATAAAATGTCTTATAAGGGAATAACCATATGATTAAGGCTTTAGAATATGGGATATAAGGCATGAAATAATGATAACAAAAGCATGGAACATATGTGACTATAATATATAAACATGGGATAATATAAACATTGAGTTATAGAAATTTGGAAGCAATATAAAACATTAATTTAGTATCAGGCAAGGCAAACCTCCTAGACCGTTTCCCATAGTAGCACAAGTCAATGCTAACTTCCAAGACCATTTCACATAATAACACAAGCCAAGGTTAACTACTAAGACTGTCGCACATAACATCTCATGAGACACAACTTTACCCAATGCATTGGAGTTCTATCTGGTTTCACCCATCATAAATTTTCATGAATATTTTTTCCACATAAATAATCATACATAATCAATATTACATAAATATAAGGGTTACCCATGGAAATAATTAGGTTCCATAATCATGTCATAAAGTATAAGAAATGGTCGTATCATAAAAGTATCCATGAAAGAAAGGAACTAAAATATACATGGAATTTTATAAGGTAAAATAGGAATGTATCTTGGAAAGTGAGGTCAATTATAAGTGACCATATTCAATAAAATAATTATAGATAGTTTAGCATAAAAACATTTTTGAGCGGTTTTAAGAAAAATACTATTAATCCTTTAAAATAGAAAAGGGAAAAATCCTTTATAAAAAACCTAAAGTGAACCAGTAATGTTTTCAAAATAGAAAAGAATTATTTTATAAATAAAATCGTGTCTTACAATATAAGACACAATTCATTTGAAATTAGTTATGAATTTGGGAAGTTCCCTCAAAATAGGTTTTCTTATCGGATAGTATTGAGGAGCGAATCACTTAAAAACATGTATATCCTTGAAAGAGAATGAGGGATGGACCTTGAAACATGATTTTTATGAATATAAAAAATATTTATATGTTGTACATAAAATTAAAATACAAATTAATTTTGGTAAAAATAAAGAGAGAGAAACCCTATGGAATAAAGGTGGTTCAGATGGAATCACTTATGGAATATCGACATGGTATCAGGTGTAATTAGGAGGTATTAATAAGAGAGAAATAGATTTATCATATTTTTAAATCATGAGGACAATATTAGGGAGGTGTGTAATCATACCCCATCACTAAAAATTACACATAAAAGGTCATAACATAGAGGAAATTCTTGAATAAAAGTGAAACAGAGAGGATCCCTTATGTTAATTTCCACTTAATTTCATCTCTTATGCACCTCCTAAATAATAAATTTATGTTTATTAAGAAAATGATATAAAATTAAATTATAGTTATTTTATAAAAATATTTATCAATTGTATTCATTGTATTTTATTTAATAATTTTATTTGATGAAATTGAAGCATTTTGATATCATATTTTACTTAAAAATTTCCCACCTTGCGACAATTTCACTTTTTATTAAATGTAATTTATGAAATAGTATAATTAGTTTTATAAGAATAGAATACATGTAATTTGATATTAATATATTATATATAATTTATATTATCCATAAATGAATCTGTTTATAATAATTATTTTGGCAACGTCTCTGTAGATGGTTAACCAACCTTTAACAGGATGTTGTCGACAGTGCGAGAAAGGGAAGTATGACATTTATATATTTCATTAATATGATAATTACAGTAGGTTAACATCATTAATATAATGGTAAGATACTATATAATCTATTTTGTATCATATTTTTTCTAAATGGATATGGAATAATAAAAAAAGAGAGGAAGAAAAGAGGGAAGATTTAATAGAGTCTTACTCTCTCCTCGGTGTAGCTTCTCTTGCACGAAACAATAACTCCCTTAGTGATTGGAGTTGGAGGGAACCAGAACATCCCCATGTATTTTAAGAGGATTGATAAGGAAAATTTTGGCATATTTTAGGCTTATTAATGGATGAGAGGAATGTTTTTCCAATGGGCTGGAGATGGGTTATTTATACTTGAGGAGGGGGTGTTTTTAGTATAAAAAAATTAAATAAAATAACATATCAATTGATAGAATTGTAATTGTAGTTTTATGAAAACATAAATAATATATTAATATAATATAATTCGTTTTAGACTTTAAATAATCTTTATAATTTGAATTCATTAATATATTAAAAGGAAAGTGAAAAGAAATAGAAAATGATATTTTAAGGAATCACCTTTTGACTTCAGGTTTTGGAAGATATTTTTAGGTTTGGAAATTGAATTTATTGTATTTTAAGGAAAAATTTATTATATTAACTAGAACATGTATGAATCTAATTTTCTAGAATGTTTATTTCATCATTACAATATAAATGATCCAATTTATGATATACCGATTATGTGAAAAACTATATTTTTACTGTTCACCTAGAAATTGAAGTATTTCAGAAAATTACCCAAAAATAACCCTAACCATTTTTCAATGGGTATAATACAAAAATAAAATATGTTTTTCCAAAAAAAATTCTAAATATGATTAATTTAATATTTAATTAAAATCTCAATTTACTTGAAAAATACAAATTTTAAATTTAAAACTACTTTTACAACACTTTGAAAAATTACTTAAGGTTGCATAAAATTATCTTAGAATCAATATATTAATTTATGAATATATTTAAAAAAACTAAATTTTAATTTGAATAATTAAATTAATCATAAAATTGTAATTAAATATTCCTGACATATAAAAATACCAACACCTTATTAATAATTTTTAAAATATATATTTACTTTTACTATGATATAATTATACCATATTGTCACATATAAAAAGATAAATTTTATTTATACATTTATTTGAGAGATTAGTATTACATTGGTCAGTTTACTATTTATAAGGGTCACATTACTATTTTGAAGGTCAAGTTACTGTTTCTATATGTTCTTTAACTTCTAAAGATACATTTTATTTCAATTATTCTTAACTTATAGAGTTTTTATTGTGTTCTAAAAGTAATATTATGTGATTTTACTATATGATATAATTATAAGAAGGTAATTTCCATTGATTAAACTTTGAGTCATTGAAGAGAAAGTAAATATTAAGGATGAATCAATTATATGAGAGTATTTATATGTATTTTAAAAATAATTTATGGGAATTACCCTAAATATTAAAGTATATTTTTCAATAGAACACTTAAATTGTGTTATTACAATTTAAAAAGATCTTTATAGAATATCCCTAGTTAAGTTGTATAAACTGATGATGAAAATCTAGGATAATCATTATAAGGGATACATTTAGACTAGTACACCACCTTATAGAGAAACTATTCAATTTTAAGAAGAAATATGGATCAACAAAAAACTACACTGATTATAAAGAACTTAACAAGACCACTCATGTGGTCAACTTTTTATGGTGAAACCATCAATTTGAGGAAGCTATGTGGGAAACCTTAGTATGTGATGAAGAAACTTAATCCTCATCTATTTGTATTAGAGTGATGAATTTCGAAGGTAAAATTAATTTTAAGGGTATAAAATGTAACACACTGATATTTTTATGAAATATTTCTCTTCAAAATAATTTTATTTCTTAGATATCTTGAATTATACACAACAATAAGTTTTGACGAACCACATTACATTATAAAAATATTATGTGTCAATTATTACCTACTTAATAGATTGGTAGAGATGATTAATAATTACTAAATTATGAAAAATATAAATTATTCATATTTATAAAATTAACCCACTTGCTATCAAATGATTATAATTTTTTAAAAAATATTATTTGTAAATAAAAGTGATATTTTTTTTGAAAAATTATTTTATATGCACAATCTATTTTATATCATTAAAATAAATTAATCTATATTTATGAATTCTTTTAATGAGATTTATATATTATTTACGTGAATTTTATTTAAACATTCATAAAATATTTTTTCAACTATAGGATAAAAATAAATATTATTTTATGGTTAAAATGTATTTTTTTCTAAATAGTAGTTTTTTTCACATATTGTGAACTTAAATTAAAATTAATTTCTTAAATTTTTAGTTATTGAGTTAGTTGAAAAGAAATATATATATATAATTGGGGTGTTAAAATTTTTAAAATAGTCCACTTTAGTTTTGGTCAATATGAATATCAACCAGGGAAACTTTTATCACCTCGATAAAGGGTAAATCTAGTTAATATAGATTAAACAAAAATGATAAAGACATAATTTTTCAACCTAATTCTTAATGAATTAATTTAATTAAAACCTTATCACATTATTCTTGACTTTTATTTTTTTATTGGAAAATTTCCCATGAAAATGAATTATAAATTATTTAAATTAATTTAAGTTACAAAATTCTAGTCACATTGATTTTAATATATCTTATGTGTGAACATAGGAAAAAAATTAAGTAATAAATGTATATAAGTCTATATATTTATCTTAATAAAATTGTTTTCATGTTATAAAAATATTTTTTATTTATTAAATTATATAATGATCTTAATTGCTTATGCAACACTAATGCAATATTTCACCAATTAATAAAACAAATTTGTAAATGATTTTAAAAATATTAAATGAAATATTTTTTTATTTAATGTGTTAAAATAATTTTATAGGTGAATATAATATATTATTTTTGTTTAATATGATTATATTCAAATTAATTTCTTTTCTTTATGTCTATTAAGTCAAATTCTATGAATAATGTATAAATTAAAAATATTGATATTTTATGAGAATACTATTTTATTAGATCACATATTAATCATAAATATATTAAAATTGGAAAATGGGATAATATATGGTCTAACATGTCACCCCTTTTCCATTTATAATTCTTTTCTAAACAATTTTCTTGATATTGGATTAATTATATTTAAATATTTTAAGACATTCCATGAGTACCCTCTCTCATATAAAAGGGAACCTATCCTTTATTATTTTCACATAACATTGAGCCTTATATCATGACCATAATCATACAAATTATCTTCCCCCTTTTCTAAAGACACATTCTAGAGGTGATGGTCATCTCAAAATACCTACTCTAGGGTCCTCAATAAGATATCTAATAGAGTTCTTTCCAATAAGAGGTAATCACCTTAACCGATCACTTTCTTTTATATTATTCTTTAACTCTTCTTAAAATATAGTATTTATCATAAAATAATAACCTATATATCGTAAATATTTTAAAAAGTTATTATTATTCTTAAAACACCATTTACACCCTCTTTTTTATCAAACAATTAGTGAAGGCATCGATCATGTGTACCTACAGATTACTATATCCACATAGAAATACAATTAATTTTTTATCATAATCATATGTGGATGGGTATTATGATGATTTTAATGATTAAAAATGATATTTATGAAATATTTATACTTTTTTAATGATAATAACATTTCTAATTTCTTACCATCCAATCCATTGGGAAAAGAGAATGTTTTTCGAGCATACATGTGGACTACTACCTCAACGAAGTGATGGAATCCATTTTTTCATTTAAATTTTACTTATATGGTAATGAGGATTAATAATATGAATATATATTATATATATGATATAATAATTATTCTATGAAGTGTAATTATTATTTATATTTCTTTTATTACATTAGTCAAAAAATGGATACATCGTTCTTGTATACATATGACCTGCCATATCGATGAATAATATAATTTTTTTATATATATAAATTTTATGGATGAGTCAAAATATATTTATAATGAACATATATTAAATTTACACAATGATTAATATTTTGGTGGTGATTGAACCAAGATAAAAATACAAGGACCAGAACTACTTAACTGAAATAATAATGATAAATGAAACAATTTTCACCCTCAAAACAATAATTTTAATAAGGAACTATTGATCAAAGGGTTGTTAAAATGTTATAAATGAATCATATATGATTATATAAATAAGAAATTTACTCAGGTATATAATTATAATAAATTTAAATTCTTTACTCTTGAGGTTAAAGTGCTTCAATGTAAGGAAATCTCTAAGTAAGGGTTTTATTTCAAAATATCATCAATATTCGAGATTGTTTACGTATAAGCCTCTGTTGGTAGAATTATTTTATCTTTATATTATATATCTGTGTTTTATAATTTTTTTCAATAATTTTGTTACTATTATCCTATTATATTTATATTAATTTTTACCATTTTATTAATTTTTACAAAATGGTATGAATGGAATCATTTTATCATTTTACAAATGATGTACTTTGTGAATTTTTTGAAAAAAGTATGAATTGAATGTTTCTTGTCTTGGAATGAACATATTTTACCACCATCATGAATATTGTTTTATATGAATCCTTATTTAGAAGTTACCATTGGTTATTTTCAAAGAAAAAGTTTTCCTTTATAATTGTACATATTTTTTAAAAAATAAGTTATTTCAAAATGTAAAGGTTATTTTAATCTAGAATTATTATAAGTGATATTTCAAAATAATTTTCTATCAAATAGGACATAATTTAATGTTACTTAATATTTACCAGGGATATGATCTAATTATAACTTTACTGTTATTTTTATAGACAGTTTATGTTTACTATGGAAATATGAAATGTTTATAAAACTCATTTATTTTCTATTAGGTATGCTATAGTGAAATGTTTATAAAACCCATTTATTTCAAGGGTCCTGTTATTAGTAATGTTTTATTATATTATAGCACACATTTTTATGATTTTCATTATGTTATGGTTGGTACATTTACCTCTATCCAATGCATTCGTTTAATTATTATATCTCCTGAGATAGTTTCGGGATACAAGTTGATGTGACTGATCTGTTATGGGAAACAAGTTTAAGTTAAAGATCTATTATGGGAAACAAGTCAATGTGCTTGATCTATTACGGAAAATATGTGTTGATTCCTGATACTATGGTCTTATTAGTTAAATTTGACATATTAAATGGCTTCCATACTTATGATGATGCCACAAAAAACATTTATGAAATGAAATTGTGGTTCATAATTGAGTTATAAAGAGTTATCATTCTTATTATTCATGTCATATTAAATGGTATTTTTTTATTCCATAAACGATTTTTATGATTTTTTCCATATTGGGTATGAACATTGTATGTTATGGTCATGATATCATACCTTGGTGCTTATATTATAATTTTATATAATCATCGATTGATATCACCCATTTTTAACCTTACTAAGCATATGATCTCACCATTTTCTTAAGTTTCTATTCCACGGGTTATGATGGAATATTTTTATACGGTATGTCTTTGAAGATTACTATGTGGGAAGATAATTATAGGATATCATGAAGATCATTAATAAAATAATAAGACTATATATCTAGACTCCAAATACTCTAAACCATTAAGATTATGGTGTGGATCATATTTTTATGTATTGAATATTAATTTAAATGGATTTAATATTTAAGTATAAAAAGAATTAGAAGATATATATATAACACGATTGGAGTGAAGGGCCCAATTCATCCACATACAATATCAAATAAGTGTGTAGACATTTTGTGGTTATAATGATCATTCCCAATGATGGAATACAGTTCTAAACCAACATACAAATAAAAAAAATAAACTCTTGGAACATTTCAAGACTCAGCTTGGTCCCACGCTTTCCAGCTCCACATCAATCAAGAACCAAAAGTAGAAGAATGTTTTCCTTTATCTAAACTTGTAACAATATAATATGTTTGGGCCCAAAAGCATGACCCAAAGAGGGTGTGAGATGAATCCCAATAGGCAAACAGCCAAAGATATATGCCTAATAGTCACTGAATATATATGGCAGGAAATTAGAGAAAAGAAGTAGTAAACAAGGAAGTACTCAAAAGTAAATAATCCTATAGTTTCAATTGCATTCATTTTCATATAACAAGTAAGTAGCTAATCAAAACGAATAACCCTCTGGGAAGTAATCACATCCTAACCCCTTTCGTTCAAATAATCAAATACAAGCAACCCTCTAGGAAGTACTCAAAGTCTAACCCCTCTGGTTCAGCTTTAGCATAGACTCTCTAAGGAATAACTGACCAAAAATTCCCCCTATGGTCTTGTATCAGTAACTATAGACACTCTAGAGAAGCCATCAACATTCAATTCCCCATGTGGTCTTACAATGTGGAACTACATAAACTCTGAGGGAGCATGAACTCCACCCCCCTATGGTCTCAAAATGTAAAAGCAAACAGACACTCTGGAGAAGCCCTCAGTGTCCATTCTCTCTATGGTCTAATACACCATGTTCCCACACCCCTGTGTAAAAAAATCGTGCACAAAAGTATATAGAATCCAAAGTAAACCTCAAGAACTACTTCTTTATACAGTCTACAACATATCCCAATATGTCAGATAAAATCACTCCATCTTAACAATACTAGGCATGGAAAACAAAGTAGCCAAATATGAAAATCTAGAACAAATGGTCAATATCATGAAAACATGGGAAAAAACTGTATAGAAAGGTAAATAACTTTATTTATAATTATAAGTCCTCAACTCAAGCACACAGAGCATAAAAGGCAATAACAGGGCTAAAAACCATAAACACAGAATAACCCGAAAAAGGGTATTGGGCACGTTTTCACATATAACTCAAAGAATAACTACGGAAAGGAACAAACTACAGGTCTCCACATTAGAAGGTCTCTAGGTTACCCCACATGACCATGTGCTCGGCCGTTAAATGACCAGCACATGGCTACCCATGACAACCGGGTACATGGTGTGTACTTATAAGTACATGACATGTACTCTTTAATTTTCTATAATTTCCTGTGTTTCTAAAAAACAACAAGAAAATAAAGAAATACATGAAAAAAGTTCAGGGTTCTTATAAACTTTCCCCCTTAAATAAATTCATCCCTAAATTTCTTTAGTAAGGCATTGTAGAAGAAGAATCCTCGAACAGCTCCGACCACAACGATTGTACATCAGCCTCCCTCTCCTAAGTCTTGTCCTGTACCCACCCATGCTGCCATATCAATTATACCATAGGAAAAGACCAGCCACAAAGAACCTTTTCAATAAAATCAAACATATAGATAGGATTATCCTCAAATGATGCATCTACATCCATCTCAACCTCCTCGGGTTAAAAAACATGAGACGAGTTTGAGAAGTGATGTCATAGTTGAGTAATGTGGAAAACGTCATACATAACCTGATACCTTTGAGGTAACTACAACTGATAGGCAACCAACCCAACTCTCTCCAAAAAATCAAATGGTTCGACATATCATGGTGAAAGCTTACCATATCTCCTAATCCTCTTGTGTCCCAACCTTGGCGTGGCATGCATAAAAACCTGATCTCCAACCTTGAACTCCAAAGGTCATCTCCGTTGATCAGCATAAGACTTCTTTCATGACTGTATAGTAGCCATTCTCTTCTGAATCAACTATATCTACTTTGTGGTCTCGTGAACAAGATGAGGTCCCAACATAGTTGCCTCTCCTGCCTCCAACCAACATTAGGGTGATCGACATGGCCTTCCGTACAAAGTCTCAAAAGGCGCTATATAATTGTCTCTTAAAAAATATTGTTGTAGGAAAACTCTACCAAGGGTATATGAATCTTCTAAGAACCTCCAAAATACAGGACACATGCACAACGCATTTCATCTAGAATGTGAATCATACGCTCAGTCTGGCCATCAATCTGATGATGTTAAGCTATACTTAGTAGTATCTATGTACCTAAAGCCTTCTGTAGTCCTTGCCAAACCCGAGAAGTAAAATGAGTGTCCATATCTGAAATGATGGAGTGATGAACTCCATGTAAACATACAATATCTCGGATTTATATCCTTTCTAGATCATTAACACTGAAGGTCTCCTTAATCGGAAAGATGTGAGAAATCTTTGTGAGTCTGTCAATGACAACCTAAACTGCATCATTCCCTTGAGGCGACCTCGACAAACCTGTCACAAAATCCATTGTTACATCATTCCAATTCCACTCAGGAATGGGTAACTGATGCAAAAGACATGTTGGTCAGTGATGCTCCACCTTCACTTGCTGATAAGTGGGACACCTCATCACAGAACCAGAAACATATCTCTTCATACATGGCCACCAATACTGGCTGTGTAGATCTTGATACATCTTGGTGACACAAGTATGAATTTCCAAAACTAAGGAATGAAAGTCCCACATCAGATCCTCATGTATTTCCATTGACACCCATGCATGCCCATGAAAATGAAAGATCTAATATTTTCCTATGGTCCATCCAGAAATAGGGTCCACTCCAGACACACTCTCCCGTAGGACTAGACCTTCAGAATCTAATATATGCCTCATTCACACTCAATCAAGTAGAGTACAGGTAACAACCTAAGAAGAAAGAAGCATTTGTCCCTGTTTATCATGCACATCCAAATGCATCTCATAGGACAGAGCCATAAGCTGCCACTCACTGCCGGTCTCCTGAACTACCTATATCTGAGTCATTCTATTCAATCCATCAACTACTGTGTTGCCTTTCCCAGGTGTGTAGGCAAGTTCAAAGTCAAAGGACTGAAGGTACTCAACCTACCTTTGATGTCTCAAGTTAAGGTCACGCTGAGTGAAGATGTACTTGAGACTTTGTGGCCGGTGAAAACCACAAAATACTCTCCAACAAGATAATGTCTCTAACAGCATAAAGCATGAACGACTACAGCCAAATCGAGATTGTGCGTCGGGTAGTTCTTCTCATGTCTACTAAACTACCGAGACCCATACGCTACAACTATTTTGCCCTATATAAGAACTGCTCCCAGCCCAAAACCTGATGCATGACAATAAAATGTATAAGTCTTTCCTAGATCAGGAAATATTAGTATCGGTGTTGAATTCAACCTCCCCTTCAGGTCCTGAAAGGATGAACCACACGAATCTTACCACAAGTACTTCACACCCTTCTTAGTCAGGCCCGTCAGTGGCAGTGCTAAGTGTGAAAAGTCCTGTATGAAACATCTATAGTAACCAGCCATCCCTATGAAACTTCATACCTCAAAGACTTTTTTTGAATGCTCCCAAGAAACTACTTCTCTCACTTTCTCTAAGTCTACTCATACTCTTGTCTCTGAGATATCATGACCCAATAAGTGAATTTGGTCCATCAAAAAGTGGCATTTTTAGAGTTTAGCATATAACTGATGCTCTCTCAGTTTACTCAAAAATTATCTCAAGATGGGTAGAATAGTCATGTCGAGTGTGAGAGTACACCAAGATATCATCCACAAAGACTACAATGAAAGAATCCAAGTATGTATGAAATAATCAGTTTATCAGTGCCATGAAACTGTAGGCACGTTCGTGAGACTGAATGACATAACCACATACTCGTATAGACCATACCTACTTTAAAAGGCTGTAAGAGGTATATATGATGGTCTAACGTGCAACTAAGAGTAACCAAATCTCAATTTAATCTTTAAGAACACCCAGGATCCTCAAAGCTGATCAAATTGATCATCAATCCTCGTAAAGAGATATCGGCTCTTTAACGTCAACTGGTTCATCTTCTGATAATCCACACAAAGTATGAGGGTACCATCTGCCTTCTTCAAAAACAGGACAGGAGAACCCCAAGGAGAAGTTCTAGGTCAGATGAAACCCTTCGCATGTAAATCCTCCAACTACTTATTAATCTCTTGTAACTCTGGTGTAGCCATCCTATAAGGAGGAATGGACATCGGTTCCACTCTTGGCATGAACTCAATAGAAAAGTCTACCTCATGCTCTGAAGAGAAACCTGAAAATTCATCTTGAAAGACATCTCTAAAATGATTAAATACTAGAGGAATGTCTAACTGTGAAGTCCCCTAGACATCTAGATATAGACTAGAAATCTGGGATGTAACTCCTTCCAACCCATGATGCTCGAGTCCTTCTCTGCATGCTTGGACATCCCATTATCCCTTATGAAGAAACGATCTTCCCCATGGTGACATAAAACTCACCCTACGATGATATAAATCAACCACATCTCTGAAGGGAACTAACCATTCCATCATGAAAATGACATAATAGCCTGTTATCTCTAAGACATAGAGATCCCATAAGAAGTGACACCCACCAAATTCAAGAGGCACTCCTTGCACTGATGTACACTAGTCGTTCTTGTACCCAACAGAGTGTCCAATGTCAAGACATTAATAGAGGTAAATATACAGAGCCCAAGGCTCTACACAATAGTGACAAATATGAAACTATGGGAATCCCCTGTATTGAAAAGTGCATAATCTAAAACTGAGGCAACTTGGATTATACATCGAACTGTAGAGGGTCTGGGATCTTTCTCTTGGTGGGTCTGCTCCACTACAAATGTCTGGCCTGTACCATGGTCCTATGACCCTTCCTGACTACCCCAAGATGATCCACCCTATTGCCACTAAAATCTCACTGACTGGCTACCAAAACTGCGACCTCCAACTCAGATTGAAAGGCTAGAAGAACTCCAGTTCCCAGACTGATGAGAAATTGATGGTGCTACTCTTGAATGAGGATTCATATAAGAACTATGATCACCAGCTACTAGTGATAAAAACTGACAGAACCGCTGTAGATGATCCATATTTTCATAAGATCGGCACTCCACTGGGTCTCTCAGGAAAAGTGGACTCGTATTCTCACTCTTTCCACACTGGTAGCACACCACTTGGCTACCATAAGAAGTATACCTTCTCCTAGGATCTCCACGCATAGACTCCCTATGGTGCTTCCTGATGTCAGTATGAGGGGTACCAACTCTGAATGCTGAGCTTCCCTGGATCACAGCTCTATAATCCCTTATATTTCACTCCATGATCAGTGCCTGGTTGACTATAGAAGTGATGGAAGTCAGCCTGAAGATGTTCACATGAGATCAGATGTCATTCCTAAGACCATCATCAAACTTCCTTATCATAAATACCTCATCAACTCCTGGAATAGGTGGGAAGAACTACAACTTTTTGAAGTGAGAAGAATACCCCATAACAGAAAGTGTACCCTGATCCAGACTCAGGAACTCTCGGGCTCGATCGGCCCTCAAAGTCTCTGGGTAAAATTATTCATACAAGGAACACTAGAACTCATCCCAAGACATGACATTCTGGAATTATGTTTGTGAGATCACATCCCACCATCTCTTGGAGGAATCCCAAAGCATATATGTAGTGAGATTCACCATCATCTCTGGGGGAATCTCCAAATTCTCAAAGTTAGATAGCATGGATTTTAACCATGAATATATAGCCTGAGGTCCTCCTTCCCCTATGAAGGTGGGATGATGCTGCTGCTGGAAAACCCACATCAACTCGGCCATAGATGGGAAAAAAATCGGTACTCCTTAGAAGGTCAGCATGAACCTCATGAGGCCCTCTTGAAACTGTGCATCAGCACCTGTATCCAAAATAATGACTGGTGCCAAGAATGGCACTACATGAGGATCTTCTGGTAGTTCCTGATCTTCCATGTCTAGTGTCTGATCACCGCCTTATAACTGGCATAGAACTAGAGGACGTCTCGGTGGCATGACTCTGCAAGGTAAAACACAGAGATTAGGTCAAGATTATCAAGGATTGAAACTTAGAAGTGTAAGAAGGGAATAGGAGAAGGAAATCATTCAATATTTAAAAAATGTGGATACATGGTGTGTACAAATCCTACATGGCGTGTTTCCCTTAAAAATTTACATGGGCATGTACTTCTGCCAACCCTGGTTGTGTAACACCCCATAAACATGGCCTGTTCTTCCCAACCATGGCATGGACTTGAATCATGTTCTCCTACACGAGTTCTTCTACACGACTAACCCACACAATTCCACTAGAACAAGACTACATGGAGTGTTTGTGCCAGACACGGTGTGTACTAGGAGAACTTCACCAACCCTTGTTTTTAGTCACATGGCCAATTACATGACTGACTCTACATGGCGTGTTTGTGCCAGACACGGTGTGTACTAACTATTCATTATCCACCGATGTCATCGGTCACATGGTTTGACACATGGCCTATAAAAATGGAGTGTACATCCAGTACACGGCGTGTTCCACAAAATATTTCCCAACCCCATGTCTCCGCCCACACATCCAGCCACACGATTAAGTATTACATGACTTGTACATATAGTATAGGGTGTGTACTTAAGAAAAGTTGTTTCTTCCCAAACAGAAGGACAACTGTCATGTATTAATCATTACACGCTGTGTATTTTGGGGTTTTCTAGATAGTAAGCCTTAGAAACTACTCCGAAACCCAGAAAAAACTAAAATTAACATTAATGTGACAAATTCTGATCTGTGGGGGCCCATACTCCCTACAAATCAAAGTTTGGAATCTTATACATGTCATAATCAAGCATAATTGTGTAATGATCCACCAAATTCAGATCCATGAAGGCTCATAACACCCCAAGAACAAAATTTTGGTGTTCATTCAAACAAAACGTTACACAATCCAATACCCTATAAAATAACAGGTATTCAATCAAGGAATTTATCACAACAAAATGTATATCTAGCACAACATCTATCACAACAATATGCAATAAGTAATGAACCTTAAATGGCATGGAAGGAATGCATGACATGTGATCTCTAGAAAGTTCCTATATGATGCATGAGATGGAATACCCTCATCTCATCTTATTGCAATAGAAATATAACCTTAATAATATCATCAATAACAACAAAAAACATTTGAATCACCCAATGGTGAAATCAAATAAACTATAATAATTGAAAAACCAGAAAAATCAAAATATACAATGTAAATTGGATTTTCCATGTTCAGAGTTTAGATAATCCTGGGAAATGCTTATTACCAAGTACCTATTATTTCATATCCCTCACTATAGGATCCAAAAAGTTAGTCTAGAAGAAAAGAACTCTTCTGATACCACTTTGTAACGTCCCAGTTCCGGGAGCTAGCCAGAGGTGCCCCGTACCCGGTTTGTCACATGGCCTCAAGCGCATTTCCCCAAATTCCAGAGGCTGCCGACTAGAAGCGAGAGCCTAGGGTGTGATAGCGGGGAAACTATGCTATCATTGGAAGAGTAACACAATTGAAGTAAATAGATACCAATAGAAGAAGCATTAATAACTTGAAATAAGTAAACAGTAGAAGACTGAAAGTAATAATCAACAGGAGCACATATATATAAATGATGCATGATACATATGACTAGGAAATCAGCCAAACAAGTCACAATTCTAGAATATAGTAGTAATCCAATGTATAAAGAAAAAAATAAACTCCAACAACATCGCAAGCCTCATCTTGGTCCCATGCTCTCTAGCTCCACAACAATCAAGAACCAAAATTAGACGGTTGTTTGATCTTATCTATACCTGCAAAAATATAATCTGTTTGGGCCCAAAAGCATGTTCCAAACAGGGTGTGAGACAAATCCTAGTAGGAAACCACCCAAATATCTATACCTAATAGTCTGTGAATATATATTTAAGGTAATAAGAAAAAATAAGAAGTAAATAAATAAGTACTCAAAAGTAAACAATCCTATAGTTTCAATTTCATTCATTTTCATATAACAAGTAAGAAAATAATCAAAACATGTAACCCCTAGGAAGTAATCACAGCCAAACCCCTTTGGTTCAACAAATCAAACATAGGAAACCCTCTGGGTAGTACTCACAGTCTAACCCCTCTGGTTCAGCTTTAACACAGACTCTCTAAGGAAGCACTCACCATCAATTTCTCATGTGGTCTTGTATCAGTAACTATATACACTCTGGGGAAGCACACAACATCCAATTCCCCCTGTGGTCTCATAATGTGGAACTAAAAACACTCTGAGGGATCACAAAGTCTATCCCCCCTATGGTCTCGCAACATAAAAATAAACAGACACTCTGGAGAATCCCTTAGTGTCCATTCTACCTATGGTCTACTACACCAAGTTCCCACATCCTTGTGTAAACAAATCATGCACAAATAGTATATGGAAGCCAAAGTAAACCTCAAGAAGTAATTGGTTAAATAGTTTATATAATCTCACAGCATGTCAGATAAGATCACTCCATTCTAACAATACTAGGCATGGAAAATAAAGCAGCCTAACAGGAAAAGATAAACCAAATGGTCAATATCAAGAAAACATGAGAAACACCTCCATAGAAAGGTAAAAAACCCTATTTACAATAAAAAATCCTCTACTCAAGTAGACAAGGAAAATTAGGCAATAAAAGGGCTAAGAACCATAAACATGCAATACCCCGAACAAGGGTATTGTGAACTTTTGCACATATAACTCAAAGACTAACTATGAAAATGCACAAAACACCTACCTCGACATTGTACAATCGATATACATGAGCCTCAGGCCTTGAATCGCCTTAGAATTCCATAGATATACAAAAATGTATAAAACGTTCAACCAAGGATATCTCACGCAAGAAGAGGAATCAGGAAACGAGGCTCTAGAAGAAGTAAGATCTTACTGTGGAAATTCCAATGCAATCGACGATGGTCAATTAGGAGAACGGATGGTGAGTTGGGGGATTAGAGAAGAATCGCCAGCCAGAGACGCTCCTGGATGAGATGAACATAGAAGAAGGGTGTACTATCGATTAGATGTGACCCTGATCTGTTTAATGAAATAAAAAGAAAGTAGATTACGTGTTATTCAAGGGTACTTGGCGTGTACTTTAACCAGCATCTTCTTTAGGAGGTCTCTAGGTGTGCCCAAATGGCCATGTGCTCGGCCATTACATGGCCAACACACGACTACCTGCGATAGCCGAGTACACGACATGTACTTATAAGTACACAACGTGTACTACTGAAATTTATAGAATTTACTGTTTTTCTCAAAATCAACTAGAAAAGAAATACATACCTGGAAATAAGATCCAGGTTCTTAAAACAGTCATATGATAATAAACTTTTCTATATAATTTAGTGTCATGCATTAAGGAAAATAAACTGTAAAATTTAATGTCTTGGATATACGAATTCATCCATTTAGATTAACATTGTGATGCAAGGATATAACATCACATACTATGAAAGTATTTTTATGGAAATAAAACTTTTAACCCGGCCAAGTATTCAAGATCCAAGAGTCATTATGTATCAAGTAATGTTAGGAATCGATCCATATGTAGTTATAGATGGATCCCTGTAAATATATGGCTCATATGTGGAAACCAAAGAGGGGAATTTTCATCCTTAGTGTAGGGTAACATATGGGGGCCACCACACTCTTGGAGAATCCAACACATAGGTCTAGTACTCATGAATGAATAATATCATGTAATGAAACATGTTTTTAAGAAGCACATTATTATATAAACTATAAGTTTATAATTATAAACATTTTTTTTCTTAGGAATAAAAATAGATTAGGTAATAATTCATTCAATATATGAATTAAATTAACAAGAATTTATTCCATAATAGTGATATATTAAAATACAGGTACATGAAACTAATTATTACACACCATAGATTATTACTCACCATAAATTATTACATACTTTAAAATTATATAAATTAAAAGTAGACAATAAAATAGAAAATAATAAAATCCTAAACACTAGGAGATATCTATGATTATATTTATTGATGAGGATAAAAAGTATCCAAAATAAATCCTATACTGATAAATAATATCATGAAATGAGAAATTTTATTGTGAGATCTAAAATTAAAGAAATGAAAGTGATAACTGCGACTTAAAAAAGTAAGAATTGAATAACACAAACACACATAGATAGTTTTATCTCTATTCTTTAAAACATACCAAATTTTAATCCAATATAATCCTATTTCAACTCATTTTTCTTATAGTTAGAAGAAGTTATCCTAATACCTCCATTTCATGGTATTTTTCCATGTGAAAACTCAAGTGCCCAACACGAGTCATAATTTTCCCCCTACATATTTTATATTCTATCTTAATATTAAATGTTTAATTTTATGATAAGTATATAATTAAAAAATTAAAGTTTTTATACTACATTTTATTATTATAAGTTAGTAAATATTAAAAAAATTTCTCTTTTTCCATTAATAAAAATGAAACTTTCATTTATACGTTGTGCAGACTATCTCTTCCATGAAATAACATCTTCCCATTTTTACAACTGCCTCTATTTTAAGGTTATAAAGATGGAATTGGAGAAAATAATTAAATATATAATATTATTATGTGTATAAAAATTATAATACACCTCTTTCCCTCTCATTCATTGATAAATGAAAATTTTAACCGTGCATTGTGAGATTTATCGCCTCCACAAAGTAATTTATCTCGTTTTCCTCAATTTTAATTCATATTTGTTAAATTATCATAAAATGTGATTAAAAAATTAAAATTAAAAATATAATAGCATTATTATTATATAATAATGATATTAATCTAAAATAAACCACTTTAACAATCATAATAATCCATTAATTATTATATGGTTTGGTTTGTGTCGGTTTAACAAACTACATGAACGATGATATAAAATAATATCATGGATGAATATGAGAACATAATTGAAGATAATATATGATATAAATATGTAATATATATATATATATATTTATATAATTTTATCATTAATATTAAACCCATCAATCAAGATACCAACATCAGTTTGTTAATAATCACTGGAACATGTTCGTCGTTGATTTTATCTTTATGGATTGTAACAAAAACTCACATAAAATGAAATTTTAAAATTATAATTAACTATAAAACATAAATCAGTGTACCTTTTATTATATATTAATGATTAAAGTTTTGATAATTATGATGAACTAAACCACTTTACAGAACTAGTTCAAAACGATTAAGATTAATCACACCCGAAATTGAAAATAGATAATAATTAACTAATATACATGTAGAGAATAATTATAAATTATTTTTATAAAAGGTTATATATA
Organism: Viscum album; assembly: GCA_963277665.1. Classification (NCBI taxonomy): domain Eukaryota; kingdom Viridiplantae; phylum Streptophyta; class Magnoliopsida; order Santalales; family Viscaceae; genus Viscum; species Viscum album. Next base: position 1,895,788,545 of record OY728135.1, on the reverse strand, counting down.
TATATATGAATAAGGTTCTTGAATATTTTATTTATATATTTATTTTTTGAAATAGGATATTCAGGTGCTTTATTAAAAGTCATAAATTAAGGAAAATGGTTCACTATCTCATATTTAATTTCTTGATACATATTTCTTATGATACTTTGAGATATATTTAATATTTTTTAATTAATAAATAATTATTTTTAACATATTAATTTAATTCATGCGGGTTTCATATCTGTATAATTTTCTCTCTTTATATGGCCTTCATTTCGAATGATACCAATGTTGTATGGGTTTTTGTTAACTATACCACCTTTGTTGAGTTATAATACATATTATTAAACTTATATCTTTTGATATTAGTTTTTTGAACCATAATATTTAATGGAATAAAAATTTCTATTTATATCTATGGAAAATGAATCTTTTGATTCAAATATTTCACCTTGTTGAATTTATTCCTTAAAAAAATAATCATTGTTGGGAATAATTCACACACACTTTAATGATTATTTCTCCTCGATATCTATATTTTCCTTTACCTCAAATGTTAACCTTTTTAATTGGAAACTAAATTATTTATTATCTAATGTGACCATAATATTTACCTTCTCCGATTTTCAAATTAATGTTTTTACTCTTTTTATGAAGTCTTTTTTAAAAAAAAATGTATTTCAAAATATTAAAAAGGTTGTCTATCCTATCAATATAAAATGTTTTATCTTCTATTGCACATTTATTTTCATAACCTTTATTTCATTTCAAGGATATATTATTGATTATTTTTATAAAATAATGGTTTTCCAAATCCATCACTTCACATTTTTGAATCCTTTTTTGTCTTCTTTATGGCACTGTTATTGAATTATTTTTCAAAATTATATGTTTTAAAAATAGTTTCACTTTACGTTTTTAAACAATTATATATTTCACAAGGATTCATTATTTATATTTATTTCCAAATATTTATTTTAAAAAATTGTTGATTTCAATTTCTCAAAAGTGACCTTTATGAAAATGAAGTATAAACTGATTGTAACTTTATTTATTCTTCCAAAGATAGAAGTATTTTTAAAAACTCACTTATGATTTTTCTACCATTTAAACTTTATATATAAATGATTTATTTCCTGGGAAATTAAACATCATGAATCTCCTACTAATGGTTCTTATAAAATAATATTTTGGGATGATTTAATTTTAGGTATTAACTGTTTACATTCTTGAGGTTAATATTTGTAATACCATATAGAAGTGTTGTAAATACAATTTAACTTTATTTGGTATCTTTATGATGTGATAAATGAATATAATTTTCTTTCCATCAGTTATATATGATTTAATTAATGAAATATTCCAAGTGGCACACATATATATGTATAATTGATGGGTGGGGTCCTTTATCTGCCTCTAATGAATTTGTTAATTTTTTTATTACATGTTATAATTATGTTGAGAATGGGAATTTTGTTTGTTCACGACATGCATTGTGAGAATTTTGTTCATTCAAAATAGATAGAATGGACATTTTTTTATTCATGAAAGGAAGTGAGAACATTTTTTTTGTTCACAAAAGGAATTGTGGAAATTTTTTGTTCATAACAGGAAACATGGACATTTTTTTCATTCATAAAGTTATAATTTTCTTATACTTATGTTTTCATGAATGATAATTGTTATAATATATCCCATTTTCATGTTACTTTTCTTTTCCATATGCCTATGATTATACCCCATGTCTCATGTTTATTATCTCTTAATTCCATACTCTTTTCCATGTTATATGTTTTGTAATTTTATGTTGTAGGTAATTCTATCCTAATTAATGTAAATCTTTTATTATTCCATGTTTTTTATATTATATTTCTCCATTACTCATGTTTTATCACATTCTTATGATCTAACCCTTGATGACATGCTAGTATGTTTTTACCCTTACTGAGAATTTTATCTCACACATTTATTATATTTCCATTACCTAGTTTATGAATAAAAGTAAAATATATAATGTACATATAAGACTATAATTTATGAAGAAATTATGGGAGATTTGGAGGACATATTAGTTATTAATTATTTTCATATATAGTGGATGAAATTTTTGTTTCTTGAAAAATAAATCACTTTTTTAGTTATTTTTTTTCATAATTATCTAAAACTCTAAATCTAAATGATCTTGGGAAACTATTTTATTACTATATTTTCTTTAATTAATGGAATTTTATGGGGACATATATAAGCTATTCTAGTTGGTATCCAAGATGAGTTTACATAACTTTGTAGGTTAGGATGTTAGTGGATGATAATTTAAGGGTTGAAAATATAAAGTTGATCATAATTTCAAAGGTATATATAAGCCTTCATGTCAGTTGATATAATATTGAATATTTTTGGGATTATAATTAGGAAACTTACTGAAAACCATATGGATAAGTCTATGTATATTATAACATCATGAAGTTTTTGTAAAGTAATGATTGTGTGGTTCACCTTGCAATTAAATCCATTTATGGAAATTGAAAAGTGTATGTGGCTGGGGAATAGATTCCCCTAGGGGTAATCACCCTAACAAATTCTATTTGAGCATAAAATATATATTTCTGGTGTCTGGTGAGTGAAAATATGACAAAAAACATTCATAGACACTCCGAGAGGACATGATTTGGTAAATCAGATAATCTTTAAAAGATTTGATGAAGTATTTATTTCTCTAATTACTTTGATCAACTAGGTTAATAAAAAACAAGAGAAAAAAATATAAAGTATAATTTGTTAAATAATTATATTTATAGGATAATCATAGTGTGTCATAATTTAAATGAAAGTATTATATGTTAAAATAAAATTATAATTAGAGAAGATATCTTAATTTTGAGATTTAATATTCATCTGATCATTTATGCTGATTTTGTTATATATTATCATAACCATTTTGTTTTAAATATTTGGTTAGAAATAAGATCTTGAGTATCAATTCATTGAAGGTATGTCTCTATAAATACCTAAGACACAACTATAAATTAATATTAGGAATAAATGATCGAGAATGTTAATATATAAATAATATGAGTGAAATGATATGTTACTTAGTATTACCTAAGATATAAAAGTTTGTATATCATAGAAGAGATATCTTAATTCATGATTATATTTAAATTCCCTTAAATATCATTATCATTAAGTATAATTAAACTTGGGATGATGTAATTTGTTTACAAGGTAGAATGTAATGCCTTATGTTTTTAGGAAGCATATTGTTTCTGTAAACTATATGTGTATAATTCTAAACTTTTTTCAATGGAATCCAAATAGATTAGGAAATAAGTAATACAAGATAATAATTAATATAACACAAAATTATTCATTTATAGAAAAACATTACAAAAAAATCACATGCAAATAAGTATCACACACAATGAATTACTAATGACCATATACGATTAAATCCTTTAAAAGTGAATAAATAAAAATTGTGAATTAAATATAAAAGAATAAAATCTTTAATACTAGGACATCTATTAGACAATATTCACCCTTGTGCATTACCAAGAGCCAGAGAAAAACTATAATGAGGAAAACAATTCATGAAGGAAGAAATCATTTTGTGAGATATAAAATGAAAACTATAAAAATGAGAAGTGTGACTTAAGAAGGGATAATGGAATAACATGTCTATACATAGGAAAGAAATATACTCATAATAAATATGATGCTGGAAATATGGTTATTGGAAATATGGTCATTGAAAAAATGTTCATCGGATATACATGTATACAATAGGTATACTACTGTTTTTCATTGTTAGTATGAAATTTATAATAATCAAACTCATGATTAAATAAGAAAATATAATATAAAAATATTATATATATATATATATTACATATTAATATTAATAATAATAATATTATTAAAATATGATGTGACATATTTATAAATTTCAAATAATGACTTTAATATCAATGGGTTTTTAGAATTAAATTTTAGAATATAAATAATTTATTCTAATGATATTGTATTTAAGCGTATTTAGAATAAAACATAGTATATTTTTTTCAATGAACTATTTTATTAAGTGTTGTATATTTTATACCAATAAATTAAATTTACCTATTTTAAAATATTATTATATGTGAACTAATATATTAATATTATTTTCTTGTATATTGATATAAAATATATAAAGAACTATTAATGTTGAAAACATCAATTTTCAATATAATCAATTTTTCCTTATATTTTGTGTTTTCATTTAAAAGATAAATTTATATATTTTATATTTTCAATTTAAAAAAACTTAACATAATTTTTGATCTTATATAAACAATATTAGTCTATTATTTTTTTGTATTTTTATAAAATTGTTCATTTTTATGGGGAATTGTTAAAAATACTATTTGACCAAATTGTAAATTTTACCACTTTATTGTTATATAAGCAAGACCAATAAGCTTTTAAAACCAGTTAATTGGTGAAATATTTATTTAATAATTATAAGTAAACATTTTAACAATATTATGGGGAGTTTAGAAGACCTATGATTAACATTTTAAGGACATAAACAATATTTTCCGGTAAAAACTATTTTTGATCATTTATTTTAATTAATTACTACTTTGGTAAATTTTTGATTTTTTTTATTTTAAATACACATAAATTTTATTTGTTTTATAATAATCCAATTAATATTTAAAATAAAATACATTTTTAATTTTATCTTACACATAAAGTTTATGAAGTAAAATAATCTTTTCCAAAAAATGGGTTTTTTACATGTTGCATGTGATATTGTTACAGTTAGTTTTACATAAATGTGACATTTCATCTAGTTAAATAGATTCAATATTTTTAATAAATGTGTTAAAATAATTTAAAAAATTCCATTTTATTTTTAGGCATAAAAACGATTTACTTAGGTAAAAACTAGTTACCACAACAAATCAAAAAATGGTAAAAGTGAAAATTCTATGAGTAAAAGAGTTAAAAAATGTTTAGAAAATATATTAAAATAAAATTTTGGGGGATTATTGAACTTATATCATGACCCAATCTATTATTTTACTTTTAGGATTCTTCTTGATATGTGAAACACATACTCTCTTTATATTAAGTAAAAATATTTTACAAAATGCCATTCTCACCACTTATAAAAGGGGCCTATCAACACTCCTTGAAGACCACCCTAAAAATAGATTTTACTCCAAAAATATGAAATATTTTATTCCATTATAATATAATTTAAATTAATTTATATTATTTACATAATAATTTATCCTAATCCTTACATTTCCAAGGAATACTCTAAGGGAAAACTCAAGTCCTCAATGAGTGTATTAATTTTCTCTAACATCTTTTATTTTTATCTTATATTTACCAAGATAACTATATAATTAATATATAATAAAATTATTATTTTCAATATAATTAATTTTTTATTCTAATGGAATATCTATTAACCACCTTTCACATTTTCTATTAAGAAAAATGAAACCATCATTCATGTGTTGTGCGGACAATTGCCTCTACAAAATGATGTATTATGTTTTTAAAGACTATATCTATTTATTAATTATGAGGAAAAAATTGGAGAAAAATATGATATCTATAATATTATTATGAGTATGAAAATTGTAATCTATTTTCTTTCCCTCCCATTGTTTGAGAATGAAAATGTTAACCGTACATTTTGAGGACTATTACATCCATGATGTAAGACGTCTCATTTTGAATATAGTTTCTTTCTTATTAATTAAATTTTATTAAAATAATATTAAACACCATAATTTTATCTATATAATACATTTATTATAATTTAATAATTATATTAGTCCAAAATAAACCACTCCAATAGTCATGATCGTCCACTAATTTTGGCATGTTCATGTTTAGTTCGGTTTAACCACCTACTTGAACTATTAAATAAAATAATATCATGGATAACTATGAGAACCTAATTAAATATAATATATGATAAAAAAAAGTAAATAATTATTATTGTTTTTTATTCAATGTTAATATTAATATTAAACTCATTATTTATGATATTAATGTCCCCTAATTAAATATCATTGAAACATGCTCATCACAAATTTCATTTTTATGGATCATAAAAAACTCACATAGATTGAAATAATATCTTTATAAATGATTATAAAACATATATTAAATTATATTTTATTATATAGAAATGATTAAATGTTTTTGAATAATGAAAAAACCCCACTATTATAGAATTGGTTTAAAATGATCCTGATTACTCACACCAGATATTGAAAATAAATAATCAATAACTAATATTAATGTAAAGAATAATTATAAATGAAGTTTATAAAATTTTATACATATAAATAAGGTTCTTAAATATATTATTATTTTTTCCATATATATGAAATTTAATTCCTTTATTAGAAGTTAGGAATTAATGTAAGGGGTTCGTTGTCTCAAATTTAATTTTAGGATACATATTTCTTATTATGGGCCATGATATAATTACAATATTTTGATTAATAACTAATTAATTTCTTGTAACCTATTAATTTAATTCATGAGGTTTTAATATCCATATTATTTTCTCTCTTTAAATGTCATTTATTTTGAAAGATGCCAATTTAGTAAGTGTTTTTGTTAACTCAACTCCCTCTGTTGAGATATAATACTTATTCTTGATATTATTTCTTCCAATATTGGTTTATTCCACCCTAAAATTTTACTTAATGGAAGTTTATATTTATATATAATGAATTTGATAATTTTTATTCAAATATTCCTCATCGATGAATTTCTTCCACATAGAACTTATATCATTATTGAGAATATTTCCCATCCTTCTCAATTATGTTTCCCATCCTTGTCCAAATTTTCATTTCCTATTAATTTTATCCTTTTTAATTAGAAACTTAATAATGTGTTATCTCATTTTAACTTCATATTTTCCTTCTCCTATTTTCAAGTAAAGTTTTGTTAATCTTTTTATGATGTGGGTTTTCAACAAAGGGATTTCAAAATATTTAAATTTTCTTATTCTTTTAGAAGAAAATGTTTTATCTTCCACTCAATTTGTTTGATAATATTTATGAACTTTTATGTATCTATTATTGTAGTTTATTTTTTAAAATTATCTTTTTTCCAAATCTTTCACATTACCTTTTTGAAGCCATTATGTTTTTTTGAGGCTCAATTATTTACAATTATTTTTTAAAACTAAATGTTTTAAAAATGTTTTCACTTACATATTTTAAATAAATTATATATTTTAAAAGGAATAATTATTGATATTTATTTATAAATATTAATTTTTGAAGATTTTTTCTTTTCAATTTCTCAATACTGAACTTTATTAAAAGGAATTTTCAAGGTGAACCTACCTTTATCTAATACTCTAAAGATAAAAGTGTTTTCTAAAAACCCTTTTATGATTTCACAATTATTTACTTTTTATCTCAAAGTTTTATTATAAAATACTATTTTATGGTGATTTAATTGCGTGTATATGTCATTTATATACATGATGTTAATATTGGTGATACTATTTTAAGTGTTGTAAAACCCATTTTTCTTTCGATGGATAATTTTTGATGAAATGAATGAAACTAATTTTATTTAAATGGGTTATATATGATATAATTAATGATTTATTACAATTAGGGATTATATGTATGTATTATTGATGGTTTGGGTCTCATACCCCCCTCTAATAAATAGGTTGAATTTTGACATTCCTTGTGTTAATGATGTTGAGAATGGGGATTTTGTTTTTTCACAATATATAGTGTGGGAATTATTTTTGTTCACAATATATATAACGGGATGTTTTTTGTTAACAACTGGAAGTGTTAATATTTTTTTATGTTCACAAAATGATTCATGGAAATTTTGTTTTTTTACAACATAAAGCATGGACATTTTTTTATTCACAATGTTATAATTTTCCCATGTTTATGTTTTTAAAAATGTTATTTATTATAATATATATCAAATTCATGTTATATTTCTATGACATATGCCTATTATTATACCCAATGTATCATGTTTATTATATCATTATTCTATAATCTTTTCTATGTTATACGATTATTCATTTGATATTACAAGTCCTACCCTAATTTATGGATAACACTTATTGTTATATATTATTTTTTTAATATAATTTTTTACTACTCTTGTTTCTTATATTCTTATGAGATATCTATTGATAAAAAATTGACATGTTTTTCCCTCACTGAGTGTCTGAGCTCACCCATTTCTTATATTTCCATTCTCTAGGTTATGATTAAAATTTATACGTATGTTGTGTCTTTAAGAGTAAATGACATGGATAATTTATGAGATATGTTGAAGACTTATTATGGATTAATTAATTGATATTATAGTAGAAACATTATTGCTTGTTGAGAAAGACATGGATTTTGTTAATTTTTTTTTCTTATTTATCAATAATTCTAAACCTAAAAGTTCTTTGGAATGCATTATAATGAAATATTATCTTTAATTCATTAAAATAGATTTTCATGTCTATGGGATTATTTATATCAAACAAAAAAATGTGGGATATTCTAAAGACTTTTAAGGAATGCAATTTAGAACATGTATTCCTTGTTTTGAGAATAATTAATTCTATCTATTTTAATTAAAGAATCCAACCATGGACACCACGCTCATGTGATTCAAGCATTGCATGAGAAATAATAAGATATTAAAAGGTTGTTTATATAACACATGGATTAATAATATTAATGGATTCTTTCCAAGTAATATAATGTCATAAAATGAGTACATAAGGATTATAAATGGGATTAGAAAAAATGGACCAAGAATCACTATGTATCTTGTAATGTCAATATGAATTCCGCACATATTTTCAAATAGGAATTTCTTTTACCTCATTATTGAACATCAATATTTGTTATATCATTTGAAGTATGTTGACCAAGTATTTATGTATTATAAAGTTCAAGTTTATGAAAAAATGACCTTATCCTAGCTATTTACCATCATGAGGTAAAGAAATTGGGTGAATGGGTATTTTTAAAAAAAAATCATAAACAAACAAACAAGATAACCCTTATCTTAGTGTTTAGAAAATGGAAAGTCCAAACCTGAATAAATTAAGGGTCTGATGCCATGATTGAATGGGGTGATGGTAATTTGTGGTTAGGTCTGAGATAAATTGCCTAAGAGTCACTACATATCTTGTAAATTCAATACATTGATTTAGATCATGTGAACTAGTGGAAGGTTGAAATGAATAGATGCACTTACAGAAGTGAAGGATAAAAACATGATGTGAATTATCCAAGGACTTATCACCAGAGTAGTATGAATCATGTGAATGGAATTCATGGTTAGTTCTAGGATATGGGAGCCATGCATCACTATATATGTTGTGAGGATAAGAATGCATCCACTCATAGTTATAATGATGTGATGAAAATTTGATCATGGATTCATAGAAAAAGAACATCACACTAGAGAATCAAGAATCCTATTTAAATTTATCTTTGATTTAAGAGGGGAGATTTTTTTCCTAGGAATCATGGAGAGGGATCCATTTATTAGTGAAGATATCACATGAACCTATCTCTCATGAAAAATTAGATAAATCCATATTAAAACATGGTCTGTTGAGGGAAGAAAAAAATTTAATGATTGAGACTGAGTATCAAGATGAAGTAGAGGTTTTATTTAATCCTATGGTTAGGCCCAAGAAAATAATTTGGTCGTCAAAATATTTCCTATAATTACAATAATAAAGAAAAATATAGTTATTAAAAATTTCCCTTACACAAAACAATATTTTGAATAAGGGTTGGGGTCATTATGTTCTATAAAATGTTTATAGACCAATAACCATATGCTAAGTATTTTTACATATAACTGGATCATATGTAAGAAAAATATAATTGAATTAATAGTCCAAAATAAATATATTATGGTCTTTCATATTAGAACATATTTTAAAGGGGTTTAATGGAAATGGGATTTGCAACTAATCGCAAGATAGAAGATATGGATGTCACTTTGTATCATATATAAATATTAATAAATCCATCCATAGTTTTTAACATATGGTTTACTTGATCTCAGTATTGGTTGAAATATGGAGGTAATCCCACCCTGAAGATTCTATTGGAGAAAAACCATATGTGAAAACATTATAAGTTCAAACCTTTAATCTATGAAAATATCAAACACACCATTGGTTTTGGTCTATATAATTAAAACCACTATATTTTATCCTTAATTTTATTGTACTAGAATATGGGAATACTTGCACCACACTCACTACACTAATTAATAATTCTCAGACAATCCATTCTCAAAGAAAAAACACACATAAACAATCAATGTGTAAGTAAATTCAACATGAAATGTTATGTGCTCACATAATATTATGTTATTTAGACTTATGCCTTACATCTATGTGAGAAAAATGAAAAATATTTTACTACATAGAGTATAAGGATTATAAAAAACAGTATCTAAGAAGCCAATGTTTACACTTGAATTCAGTAAAACCTTTGAAACTAGTCCCACCACTACTTTGTAGAGGTTTACAGCTAGTTTAACATGTTGTACCACTATATAATAAACATATTGAACCATCAAGTGAGTTCACCATTCTTCTATAGACAATACTAACTCAACTACATTAGTCTATGAACTATTCATACCCTTTATTCAATAAACATAGACAACTCTGCACAACCCATCCTAATAATTCTATATTTTGGAAAACAATATTACATGTCAATGATGTCATTTTCACCAATTTATCAAGGTGAAAGTGAACTTTTAAAGTTCCTTCTTCTTTCAGGTTGAATCTAGTAAATTGATGAAGCTTCACAACCTAAAAAATCCCACCTTTAATATTTATTTAAGATAATAATTCATAATCCAATAATGTTATGAAAAACTCATCATTCATTATCATCCATACAGTTCTATCCTTAAAATTTCCTTCCCCCAAGTCCAACTTAGGAATACACCTTCCTCAAACATTCAAGGATTAAAACCTTCAAGGTAATATGAATAAAAATTTTCTTCCCAAAAATATTGCACGACACTTACACTTTGTCTTCTAGTATATTATGGATGAAATGTAATTTCAAGTCAATATGATTTTTTATTTCATGGAACACAATATTATGAGAAATTTTAATTTCAAATAGAAATCACAAATTTACCCTCCTCCTTCTGGTGACTTTTCATGTTCCTTCATGAAGTTAATTAACAAGACAAAATCTTTTTTGGATTCTATAGCTGCTATGTATTTTATTTCTATTTTAGATAATTTAAAAAGAGGATACAACCGAGACATCTAAATTCCCATTATCCGTACAAATATAAAAAAATCCTATCATGTTATTCTAGGAATCTAAATACCTAGGAAAATTTTCAATAAAGAATCCTTTACAATGTTCACATTCACAAAAATAGAGGGTTATATCCTATAATCCCTTCATGTTTCCAATGATCCACTCTATAAATTATAAATTCCTAATTCTAGGGTTTGACATAAATCGAATTACTACTCCCACTACAAAATAAATTTCTGAAAGCATATAAATCATTTCATACATTCCAACTTCCCACAGTTAATGCATATGATAATTTTTCCATGTATAGAACCACATATTATGTTATGGTTTCATGGTACTTATATTACATAAAGTGCCTTGAAAGGGGAGTTAAGATAGAGTGACATAAAATCATTAGATTTTTTTAATTGTATTCTAGATATATTCTTTCTAGGATAACAACAATATACTAGATTATATATCCCTCTATATCCTCATCCCAAATATTTTATTATATTGGTCAAGATCCTTCTTTTTAAATCTTCCAGAAAACATACACTTTAGATATTGAATCAATGAAATCTCTAGACCCATCAACGACATGTCATCCACATATAAAAAGAGTGTGATATCTATCCCATCCGCCCATGATTTTTGAGAACTGTAAAGACCCGTAAAATTCAATGGAATTTTTTTCTTAATTTTCATTGTAATTTTACATGAACACAGTTTCTGACGACGCCTGATTCCGAGGCCCGGTGTGCCCGGAATTATTTTCTGAAGTTTAGCTCGGGTACGTTCAGTGAACGAACGAGCATGTTTTTTCTAACTTTTGAACCAGTGCTTGGAATCGACTTCCGAGGTCACCGATGGATTCGTAGTGCCGGTAATTTCTTAAGAAGATCTTTTTCAGAGTTGCGTTTTCATGGGAGGAGTTGTTAAAAATTTTGTGGAAGATAAAATAAAAATTGAGTTACAATTTTTATTTCTTTAAAGTAGTTATATCCTTTGAGTGGAAGTTAGGGAACTACCCATGAGAGGTTAAGAGGGTGGTGGGGCCCACAAGAGACCCTAACCCCCTCGATCTTCCCATAACCCCCTTGACCTCCTCCATAACTCACCTCCCACTTTAATATTGTAACTCCACTTTAACTTAAGTGACTTATATCCTCCTCACCTCCCACATTTATTCATGCCACCTAAACATTAATTAATTTGACAACTCAAGATCAATTAATTAAGTGTGTTGGTTTTGAATTTTTTAATTTTGAATTCATGGCATGGGTAAATAAAATAAGGTGTAGCTTTATTTTATTTTGGTTAGAAATGTTGTGTTAAGAGAAAGGGAAGAGAAAATTTGAGTTTTGAAGAACTTCCTCCTCCGAAGAAGAACGCTTCATCTCCTTTGTTGAAGAACGTGAAGAACACCGAATTTTCGATAAAGAACGTTGTTTCATCTTGCACCTTCTCTCCACGTCGAAGGAAGCAAGACGCCGCATTCTTCATCGGGCGATCATCGACGGCGTGCCTTCTCCTCTTCTTCTACCGCGTCAAGGGAGGAGACACCACCATGGGGAACGTCGCCATTGACGATGACTCACCCTCTGACGTCAACGGAATCAGCACCGATCTTCCGCGACGTCCGATCACCGCGATGCTCACCTCTTCCGCGGCTCGACGACGTGTGACGTCTTTGCAAGGTAGGGGTTTGGTTTTTATGTCGCGAATAATTTTTGATGTTCTTCTATATTAACGGCCAACTGTTATCAAAATAAAGGAGGAGGTCGGACCGCACAAACACGGCCGAACCTCCTCCCCTTTTTATTTTGATGGTTATCTACATGGCTTGAAATGGAAGTGACGTAGTGTCGTCGCTCTGTGAGGGAATTTAGAGAATCACGACGAAGAAGCGTGATGCCGTCGCGCCGCGCCGGAAAACCACAAAGACGGCGCGATTTGTTATTTGACGTGTAGATCGACGGGTGACGACGAATCGGGCCGAAATGGCGTTTGAATTCCTTCACGGTAAAGATCGGCTCCCGGGAGGACTGTTGGCGAAGGCGGCAGGCGAAACAGAACAATGGAGCGCGTCCGGTGGTCCACAGAAGGCGGAAACGGCACGCCGCCGGAGCAAACCGCTGCAGCTGAGCCGCGACGGTGGGACGTGAACCGGAACGGCCGGGCTGTTACGGGATTGAGGCAGCATGGCTTTAAGCCACGCCAGGTTGACAACCGGGGGGGTTTGTAACCCCACGCACCCGTCACGCCGCGCCAGCGCGAGGCCAGCCGGCAGGCCTGGCCTGGCCGGGCCACGCAGCCGGGCCGGGCCGGGCCGGGCCATGCCCAGCTGGGCCGAACCCAGACCCGGTTCAGGTCGACCCGGTTCGGCCGACCCAGGGGGGGTTGGGCCGGGCCGGGTCGGGCCCAGACCCCCATTTCAGACTGTCTACGGTCTTTTGCCCATAACGTGGGATGCAGACCTCCGATCGATGCACCGTCAGTGGAAACACAATCCTTGAAACGAGACGGTCGTTTAGATATATTACACTCAAGGTTTCGGTGAACTTTGCGTTCGGCCGGGTTGGTTCAGATACGAAACCAACCGGGCCCTCGGAGTAGAAACACTTATATCTTGAGTTCTGGACGTCTGATTGACGTGTCGTCGACTTTGTTGGTTTCCTCTTGATGAGGCGGAACTTTTGGCTTACTCCACTCGAGGTTTGGATGCCGTCGGAGTGCGGTCGGGTTGGTTCGGACACGAAACTAACCGGGCCCCTGGAACGAAAAAGCCAATAACTCACAGACCGGGCGTCCGATTGACGTTTCGTCTGTCACATTGAATTCCTCTTGATGAGACAGAACTTTTGGCATACTTCTCCTGAGTTTTGGATGCAGTTGGAGTATGGCCTGGTTGGATTGTACCGAAATCCAACCGGGCCCCTAGAACGGAAAAGCTGATATCTTTCAGACCAGACGTTCGTTTGACGAACCGTCAGCGGCGTTGGTGATCACTTTGAGAAACGGTCCCTATGAGTATACCCTATGAGTGTTCAGGGTATAGTTGAGATACGGCCGGGTTGGTTCGCACATGAAGCCAACCGGGCCTCTGGGATGAAAAGGCTAATAACTCACAGACTGGGAGTCCGATTGACGCGCCGTCTGTTGCATTGAGACCCCTATGACGAGGCGGTCCTTTGAGATACTTCTTCGTGGGACTTGTGATACTTGGAGTATCGACCTGTAGCTCGTGGAGCGGACCCTCCTAGAGACGAGCATATAGAGTGCGAAGACCGTGTAGCTGGCTGTGACCGATGACTACTTGTCCGATTCGATTCGGAGTGACTAGCATAGCCCAGTGGGGAGCACTACTTTGTGAGGTGGCAGACCCATGGCGGAGGAGCACTACTGTGTGAGGTGGAAGACCCGCGGTACTCGATAGGAGGAGTACCTCTGTAGGCTATGAGGGGGAGCACTACTGCGTGAGGTGGCAGACCCATGGCGGAGGAGCACTACTGTGTGAGGTGGCAGACCCGCAGTACTCGACTGGAGGAGTACCTCAGCAGTCTTAGGTTAGTGAGCAGTACCTCAGAGTTTTGACAGGATCACTGTACACTCCAGAGACGGACTCATCAGCAGTTACGGTTTCGATAATGAAAATTCTGGTTTGAGCTGAGTCTATGACCTTTGTGTTTACCTCTTGATTGAGATGGGTCACTTGATAACTTAGGTATATGTATGGGCATATACCTGGGTAGTTGTTATCCGTTGATTTCATAATCTCTGTGTTTCCTCATGATTGAGATGGGTTACTTGATAACTTAGGTATATGTATGGGCATATACCTAAGTAGAGGTTATCTATTGAGATCTTCTTTGTGGTTAACCTTGTTGGTTTTTGTGAGACCTTGGGGTTCTCGGGGTCCCTTCTGAGTATCGTTATACTCACCCCTGCATGGGCTATGCCCGCACCTCGTTGTGTTGGTTGCAGACGACGGGCAGTGCTGACGAAGGCCGAGTGTTCGAGGACTGGACGGTACCTGGAGGTGGACTACACGACGAGTCAGTATCTAGAGGTGGACTTCATAGTGAGACAAAACTCAGACACTACAAGAAAACTTCCATTTAGTGGCGGTTTTTTCACGGTGGTTTTTAAAGCCGCCGCGAAATGTGTTTCGGGCCGCCATTTCGTGGCGGTTTTTAAACCGCCGCGAAATGCCAAAAAAAAAATTATTATTTTTTATTTTTTAATTTTATTCGAGGATTAGCAGCGGTTTTTTAAAAAACCGCCACGAAATAGCGGCGGTTTCGGTAAAACCGCCGCGAAATGAAATGAAAAAATAAAAAAACATGAGGAACCCCGAAATCACTAAAATTACCATAACTTTTTATCCAGGCGTCCGTTGAAGCGCCACGACCAGTAAAATCGAAGCTCATGAAGAGATCTAGAGGCACATATAATCAAAACCATGAGACAGTCTAAGGTGTAGAAGATATTAGAGTTATAAGAAAGTTTAAAAAAGTTCTCCAACTTCAAACGGCCATAACGTTCGCTCCAGGTGTCCGTTTGGCCTCTACCACATATCAAATCAAAGCCAGTGAAGATAGCTACGCACCAATTTGGGAGAAGCAAGCTTTTGTCGTGTTTTTTGACCCCAAAAACTCCTCCGAAGGCCTCCAAAACCTCGTTTCCGTCACCGGTGTCCCGTCGAACTTGTCTTCAAATGGACCTAACTTTCGATCCGCGTGTCAGTTCGGCCTCCTCCACCTGCTAGATCATAGCTCATTCCGTGAGCTTCAGTTTGACTGGTCGTGGCGCCCACATGCACTCCTGGATCATATTTTATGACCTTTTTAGTGGGTATCGGGTTTGTTATGTTTTTCAATGC